>JAVLUX010000010.1:9670000-11162500 GCA_032164185.1 Moxostoma hubbsi | reverse complement strand
ACTTTATTTCATAGGGACTCTAATATAGAATTACAGGGTGGCTTGAAATGAGCAACACAGAACTTTAATTTTGGTGTTATGCTAATTAAGCCTCATCATGCCACACAACTTACATTCTCCCTTTTTGTTGTCCTAAATATAACCTTTGCACCATAATGCACCATAAATGTACTCATTGTAGTTTGAATCAGTGCACCACATTCAGTGTTTATTTTTTATTTGATCATGATCGTGAATGACATTTCAGAGCTTCGGCAGCATTGGTCATTGAAGTAATGTTGGGAAATTGTGCTAAATTTTCAAAGAAATAATGTAACAATGCAAAAATCTTAATGGTCCTAATATACAGTAGGACTAATTTTCTTTGGGCAAAATGTAAATTCAGATTTTGGGGTGAAATATGATCTGAACATGTCTTTGCGAGATTCACACACTAAAGGCTCATAAAACCCAATTAGGCCTTTGTACAACCTGACCATATTACAGTAAAACAATACAGAAATACCATATTTCTTAAAAAAAACCCTTACAGAGAAAAGCAGAAGCCAGCCAAGCGCTCTGACTGTGAGATGTATTCTGAAACTGAGATGCAAAATAGCCTGGCAAGTTAAGTTCTCCAAGTTCACACCAGCCCCTCCAGACACTGAAATACCACCAGACTCTGTTGGAACACTGACAATCTCCCTTTACAAAGAAAGTAACTGAGTGTTCTTTGGAGACTCTTCCTCCTCTTACTGTTTTGCAGTTGAATTGGCCACCCTTCAATCAACAGCAACTGCCTCGATTGTTCTTTGTTCTCTAATTGTTGCCAACACTGCACACTCTAAGAATAAAAAAAACTCACAAATCGGACATCACCATGACTTGCAAGCAAGTTCTACTCTACACAAGCTCTTACCAAGAGCAATAGTGAGGCAATGTAACATTTCAAAGAAAATTATTACTCCATGACTTTAAATAATCTATAGATTTTTACTTTTCCCTGACTTTAAATAATGTAATAATTTCCATGACTTTTCCAGGCTTGGAAAACATTATTTCCAGGTTTCCATGACTGAGGCAACCCTGTTAATGGTTAGTTCAGTCATAACAACTCTCTGAATGATTTAGAATGTGAACGTGGGTCTGTCATGATGTAAGGATTTGGTCTTGGCGGACTAGATCTGCCACACTGTTGCAGCTACGGAGCAAGTACAAAGAATTGATACTGCTAGTACATCCAAAGATATACTGTGTTGGCATGTGGACAAGTGGTTGTAAATATATCACTGAGGCCGATAAATCGGTCGATATTCTGACTTTTTAATTATCTCCATCAGTCGATACATTTTTCCAATTTCCATAGCCAGCTTGCATGTGAAGAGACTGAGACATGTAAACAACCAGTCATGGTTCGTTTTGTTGTTTCATGCCATTGTGTTACTACAAGAATAGGCTTGTGCAACACAGTGTCATTAAAACAGTCCACATATCAGAGCTGCAGCAGACGTGTTTGAGCTTATAATGTTAAAATGCTCACCTGTTTCATTCTCCATCTCTCTCCTCAACTGTTCCCTGTAATTTTTAACTATCTTGTCTAATGATAAAAAGGCAAAAATCAATAAAACTAATATCATATATATGTCTGTGTGGCAGGGCGGAGGGCGGGCCGGGTTGTGATTATACACACCCGGTCCCTTATCAGGCTAATTAAGCCTCTGAGAGGGATAAAGGCCGACTGCAGAGGATGGTGCGGGAGAGAGAGATCATTTACGGACATGTCCGTCATGTGTGTGTGTGTGTGTTTTGTCTTTTAAGTTTATCATTAAAATATGATTTATATTGTCAAGCCGGTTCTCGCCTCCTCCTTTCCCTTAAACCCCTTTACACTGGTGCCGAAGCCCGGGAAGGAGGAGGGATGCCCGTCGTGGAGTTCTCAATACTTCTGTCCACCCAGGGGAGCACCGCTGCCATCCACTGGGGGAGGGAGTAGACCGACCGCCCGGATGCGGTGAATGGCCGCCATCCGCGATCCGAGTGGGGACTGGACTCCACGACCGCCTGGAGCGATGGATCCACTGCCAGGGGCGGAGGAGAGCCCTTCAAACCCCCAGAAAAGCTTAGGGGTCGAAGGAAGACCGCCGTCCACGAGGTGAGGAGGGAAGTGTCTTCCCAACCGCCTGGAGCGGTAGGGCCGCTGCCAGGGGCAGAGGAGTGTCCCCACGAGTCGCCGAGAACGCGGAGGGGCATTCTGACCACCGGGGGTTATGAGTCTGACTCCGGTCCGCCCGGGGAGAAACGGCTGTTGTCCGCCAGAGAGGGTGGAGAAGTGATCGAGGACCATGCAAGAAGGTTTTTTTTTTCATCTCTCTCTCCTCTCTCTCTCTCTCACTGCCGCTCTGCATTAGCCTTTTCCCTCTCGTTTAAATTTTACAGTGTTTTTTGGGGGGGGGGGTACTACACTGTTACAGGCAGTACCCCCCCATTTTAATTATTTCTGTTTCCCTCCCTTTGTCCCCTCCCTCGTCCAGGTAGACAGGGATGACCTGCCGACAGACCGGGCTTAAAGCACGCGCTCCCCCAGGGAAAGAGGGGGGGGAAGTACATCAGGCCGGGGGCTCCCCAGCCTTAGAGAATGAGGGAGGAATGTGGCAGGGTGTAGGGCGGGGCCGGGTTGTGATTATACACACACGGTCCCTTATCAGGCTAATTAAGCCTCGAGAGGGATAAAGGCCGATGGCAGACGGTGGTGCGACGAGAAAGAGATTGTTTACCGACATGTCCGTCGTGTGTGTGTGTGTTTTGTCCTTTGGTTTGCGTTTAGAATTAAAATATTATTTATATTGTCAAGCCGGTTCTCGCCTCCTCCTTTCCCTTGAACTCTTTTACAGTCTGCTAATATGCACCTATCTATTAAAAAGATAAAGCAACCTCACAACTGAGTTAATCCATTTTTTTTTACCTCTAAAGCACATATTCTAACAGCCTCTCCTCAGCAGTTCCCTGTCACTTTAAATGTCTTATCTAATTATAAAAGGCAAATATCAATACAACTTCTATTATATACCGTTTGCAATTTGCAGATGTAATTCACGAACCTCAAAAAAATCTAGCATTTTCTTTCTGTCGAGCGATCATCTAATATCGTCCTCTTAAGGGTGTATTCTATCAGTCAGAATCAAAACTTTAGGATCAGGATCAAAAGTTCCTCTGATTCACAAATCATGATGGTCAGTGGTCACATTCCAAGCAGGCGATCCAGGCTGTTTAAACTGTCAGGAGATTGCTGCTCGCTGGATCCGCACGAGCGCATGAAACCAAAGTCTTACTTCTAGCAAGTAAGTCCATTGTCGGCCATGTTTGGAATGCTCTCAGGAGGCTATATCCAGTCATGACAGTGCAGCTCCTATTTACTTGAATGGGGAAAGACTGAAATCACCAAAACAGTTGGTCAAGCTTACGATCACAGGACATATTTTCTTTACCTCATATTACGCTAAAAAACAAAAATTTTTGTCACCAACATTCATCCATGCGATTTTCTAATCAGAAAATTGTGTGGCAGTAGTACAGTGCATAAAATCATTCAGACACGGGTCAGGAGCTTCAGTTAATGTTCGCATCAACCATCAGAATGGGGATGTGATTTGGACTATGGCATGATTGTTGTGTCAGATGGGCTGGTTTAATTATTTCTGTAACTGCTGATCTCCTGGGACTTTCAAGCACAAAAGTCTCTAGAATTTACTCAGAATGGTGCCAAAAACAAAAAACATCCATTGAGCGGCAGTTCTGTGGACAGAATTGCCTTGTTGATGAGAGAGGTCAATGTAGAATGGTTTGAGCTGACAAAGTCTACGGTAACTCAGGTAACCGCTCTGTACAATTATGGTGAGAAGAATATAATCTCAGAATATTTTGGTGGGACGAGGGGGACCTACACAATATTAGTCAGGTGGTTTTAATATTGCGGCTTATAGGTGTATATTAGACAGTTTCATGCAACAATTCATGTTGTTAAGTTCACGTTTATTGCATTTTTGTTGTGCGTTGCCCGGATGTTATTTTAACTTTGTGTGAGTAACACTGTACACCATTTGTATATGATAATTAGCTCATAAATAACTATTTACATATGGTGATAAGCTCATTCATGGTTTATTAAATAATTTAACTAACTTAACAAATTTTTAACTATTTTTTCTCTCTCCTCTTTTCTCCCCAATTTGGAATGACGAATTCCCAATGCACTCTAAGTTCCTGTGATGGTGTAGTGACTCACCTCAATCCTGTTGGCGGGGGACGAATCTCAGTTGCCTCTGAGTCTGAGTCTGAATCTCACCCCCCCGAGAGCAAGGACCGCACATTATAGCAACCACGAGGAGGTTACCCCATGTGACTCTAGCAACTGGGTCAATTTGGTTGCTTAGGAGACTTGGCTGGCGTCTCTGAGCATGCCCTGGATTTGAACTTGTGATGTGATCTTTATCTGTTTAAAAATGTTATTCATTGTGTGGCCTTTTTAATGTAACGTTTTTATCTTAAAAGAAATAAATATATATATTTTTTTTTACAGTGGGGTAGACATCACCTTTTAGATGCCTCTTGACAAGTTTAGATACAAGACAAGGACAAGCTGTCACTGTGATCTTATCAAAGTGTCTGGATGTATTGTTGTAAAGTGCATTGTATGATGACTTAAGGTCTTGTCAAAGACATAAAGAGAAAATGCCCCCAGAATCCTCAAAAGCAGATCAAATCAAAGTGATCTTCAAAGCAAGTCAATACACATTTGGTCCCTGTTTTACACTCTTTTCACACTCCAAAAAAGAAAATGGTTAAAGAAATTGTTGACAGCCATGGCCACTAAGAATTGTCATAGTTTGGCAAGAGCTGCATAAAAATTCTTGAAACATTTTTCCTGAGAATATAACAGTATACAGGGCTATTTGGAATGGCGTGAAGTAGAGTAAATGGCATAATTTAGTGAACTATTGCTTTAAAAGCAATCACAGCCAGCTGACTAAGGAATATGACAATCCAAAACCAAATATAGGTTTACCCAATATCTATGAGAAAGCAATAAGGGAATTAAGAGACTGCAGTGTACCTCGATGTGACAAAGCTGAAAATGGCCATTTTACATGTTGCTAAATATATGCATAAGCATCTTTGCTCTCCTCCACCAGACTATACTTTCAGTCTGCATAAATAAATCAAAAGCATGGCTGAACTTATTCAACCTTGAAGACTATCACTTTTGTTTGTGCAAAAGTTAAGATAGTATCACTTGAATAACCGTTTCACCTTTTTTCTTAAACAGTGACACTCCCCTGCTGTAAAACTAGTTCTGTTCGACTAAGAAACACTAAAGGGAAATGTAAGCATTTTAATAGAATGTCACTCACAAGGTTATTGCTTCCCTCCCTTGTGCTTGCTTGAGCATTTACATGATGCTGACCCAAGCTACGAAACACAATATACCACAGAGCTGGAGCATGCTGCTATTTTCAGAGCAGAACCCTCACTAGGGAATAAGCAGGACAGTATCTTAGAATCTCAAGCACAAATTAAGTCATTTCAACCCCTCCCATTTTCAAAACCAATTTCCTACTTTACAGCAGTGTACATTATTACCCTCTCAAAAAGATACATTTTGCATGCTAATTCCTAAAGCTCTTGCTGAGATGTGTACACACCAAAGAAGTAATGAATCTAAACTTATCAAATCTCCTCATAGGGATAGTTCTAAATGTAAATGCTGAAGAATTTACTCACGCTCACCACTCCCAAACTGGTATGACTTACTTTCTTTTAGGGCTGAAACAGCTAATCGCTAAAAATCGATAATTATCTATAATGGAAATCTTCGACAACGAATTTCATTATCAATTAATTTGGATATTTTCAGTAAGCATGGAGAAGCCCCGTCAGTGACTTCATAGCTAAGTGAAAATGTGTTGCATTATGAAACTCATCAACTCACGAGACAAGTTGAAGTGGAAAAAACATGACCCAAATTATCCAGTGCAGGAGAGCACTTTATAAACACTTTAAAGAAGATCATAATAAGCATACGGTTTAATGTGGAGCGATTACTGCATCAGGTGCATTGAAAGAGTGATTGTGCTGTTTTATGCCCAAGAGTTGTTTATCTACAGCGCATAAATTGTATTTTATTGCTATTTACTATGTTTTATAATGTAAACATCTAATAAAGTCAAAATCATCCATGCAAAACTGTTTGTTCTGAGTGACTCCAGCCATGTCTCCTAAGCAACCAAATTGGACGATTGCTAGGGAGAGTAGAGTCACATGGGGTAACCTCCTTGTGGCGAGTTGTGTGTGGATGTCGCGGAGAATAGCACGGGCCTCCACACACGCTATGTCTCCGCGACAGCGCGCTCAACAAGCCATGTGATAAGATGCACGAATTGACACGGAGGCAACTGAGATTCGACCTCCGCCACCCGGATTGAGGCGAGTCACTATTCAGTCACAACTCGATAACTTAGAGCGCATTGGGAAATGGGCATTCCAGAATAGGGAGAAAAATGGGAAAAAAATTATAATTCTGTTCTCTTGTCATTATTGCCCTCTGCTGGGCTGATATTTTTTTTGTCCACTCCACGTCCTATGGATCATTTTACTCTTTAATCATGAGCACCTTTTGTTCAGTTTTACAAGTAAAGGAACTGTTTTGCATATGTCCTGAAAGTACTTCTAAAAATAAATTCATGATTCAGGCTTTGTTCAAAGTTTTGTGAGAGTATAGAATCATGAATTCAGTAATGTAAATCAAACCAAATCCTTACAACCTTTATCATATCAGTTTTTTTTAAATCATATTTTAATAAATTACAAGAAATATAATATCATTTTCTTTTAATCCGATTCATTTGAGAAATAATCAAAGATTAAACGTTTATCAAAATAATCATTAGTTGCAGCCCTATTTTCTTTTGTGGAACACAAAAGAAGATGTTAGGCACAATTTTATCCTCAGTCACCATTCATTGACATTGCATGTTTTTTCATACATTGAAAGTGTATGGTGACTTCACCACTTGGCTAATATTCTGCCAAACATTTCCTTTTGTGCTCCACAGAAGAAAGTCATACAGGTCCAGAAAAACACGAGGGTGAGTAAATGACAAAAAAAAAACAAAAAAAAAAAAAAAAACATTTTTTGGGACAAACTATCCTAGTTGGGACAACTTTGCTGTTGTCATTTTTTAAAATCATTCTTTAGCTGAGCAGTTGATGCACACTTAAAATTGTTGACACATGAGAAACCGTGGAAAGCAAATGGAAAATGGGACACTGAAGGATGCCACTGGAATAGGTGGCTAACAATACACTGCTTTACTGGATTTCATGCAATGATAAACTAGAGGGACAAATAAATGACCTCTCACCTTTAAGAATCAATAGCAATCAGTACAATTCGTTTTCAAGTTGATTCTTACTGGGAAAAGCTTCCGATCTGCCAAAACCAAATGCTTAAAAGGTTTGTAGAAGCGCTCAAAGAGAGCTCTAGATCAGACTTGTTCCTACCTGTAATGAGGGGAAGGAATCCCAGATGCCTCACAGGATAATACAGCCTCTTGTTCGGTGGAATGGATGGGCAGTATCAGGTCTTCAGGTTCAGTTGTCCAACTTGGACCAAGAAACTTTGTGTCTTCTACTCGAGCTGACGATACTGAGAAAGAGACCAACTATTCTTTAATGCGATGTAGTAAAAATAGTAAATACAATTGCTTACACTCTGGAACAACCTTGAGTCATAGAATCATTTACTATTCCAAAATTTTTGCAAAATGACTTATACATGGCTCATTCTATGTATTACTGCAGTTTCCTGGTAAAGCATACAGTATACAAGAGGTGCAACAACAACATAGAATTGTATTCACATTCACACAAATCATAAATAAAATGGCAGATTATCAGTTCATACACACCTTTATTGCTCTGTTACTCACACAAAGCTATTCTATGACATCCAAATTGTAGGGATGTCAAAATATCAATATATTGATTATTAATCTGCACTTTTATCGATACATTTTTGAGGCATCAATTTATTAACATCAGTCGACATTTAAAAAAGAAGCCTAATATGTGCGCATTCAATTCACTGCCCGTTGCATTCCATTCAATGTAGTCTGACGTAATAGCTTTGGGAGATCACAAGGGGGGACATAACATTTATTGAAGACTATCGGGGCATGGAAGAGGCCTCACACACACATTACGAGCTGATGGCAGTCGAAATTTACGAAGGATTTTCTTCAAGAATGAACAAAGTGACATTGATGAGTTTGCAGGTTAGTGTATGAAACTGATGTAACTGTGCAAACTGAACAATTAGAAATGGCAACGTTTATTATGCAATTTCCTGTATGTAGCATTAAATCGATCTTTTATTCAAGCTGTCAAACCACAAAAAGACATATTTGTAACTGAAAATATATTGTTTAGGCTCTATGAAAAATACTTATTTACACAATATATGATCCTGTAATGACTAGAGTAAATAATATATGTCCTATGATAATGATTTGGATCAAATTTAATGGAAAACTATGCGAGTTGATCTCTGTGGGGCTCTAGAATTTTTTACAGCCTCCGGAGAGTCCTTCAATTACATACCTTAATAGAAAATAATTGTTTTGAGTTTTAGAATGCGCCATGTCATCTGCCAGACTCGTCCGGTTTGCTACCCCCCTTTAATTGATCCTGCCGTTTTGAGAAAAATGCAGTATATTGATAATTATATGGAAAATCTTCTGGATACGTGAAAATGGCATTGTTACAGAGCCAACTCAAAACACTTTTACACTAGCCTAGCACATGAGGTTTTATAAATCCTATTTAAAGTTTGCATTACGTTACTACATTTACTAAATTGTTAAAATGTCATCAAATTTCATGGTAGCTCAACTGATAGATTGTTGTGAAAATCACACAAAAGCTAAATATTGTCATAGGAGCACCACAAAATGATGTAGTTGCTTCAGCAATTGCATTTCTCATATCCTAGTTGATTTTTATGACACTATCAGTTAGGTTTAAGATTTAGGGTAGAGAGGTCAGTTTTCTTTTCTTTTCTTTTCGATCAAGCATTAACCATAAAACCTCATCTGTTTGGGAGAACTTTAACTAGTTTTTAGCACCACACAGTGGACATTTCACCTGGTAGGTTGCGATTCGTGTAATGAACGACGGAATATAAGTTTGCAAAAATATCTACACAGTTCCATAATATTCATGAGATCAGGCTGCTCTGAAGTAGAACTTTATTCGATTATTGTACACTAAACCTCAAATCTAGAATTTCACATGCTTCAAGGGAAATTAGGTATCAAAACATTAGGCATGCAGACAGAGTAACGGTTCTAGCATTTCCACTTGTGCACGGTTTGGTACGGTACGATTACAAACCGTTTTCACGGTTAGCAAACTATACTCAACCAAGCTGGTGGAATGGCTTTAGTCACATGACGACTTGCAATTAGACACTTGTTCAGTCGGTCCATTCTAATACTGATTTCACAGCACCACTATGGAAAAAACAAAAACGTAACAGTGTCAACGGGCCTGGATTGGTACAGAACCGCATGGTTCAGCAATGGTAACAGCATCTTTAATAAACGTACAGTATAAAACTTTTGTAGCATATTCTGAGATATAAGAATATACTATTTGAATTGGAAAAAAGCCCTTATAGATTTTTTTTCCAATATCAACTAATGCATGTAGGTAATTTAAAATGGAAAAAATATTGGCCAAAACAGTCACAAAAAATTGTGCATTCCTAAACAATCCCTTCAAAAACAGGAGCCCTTTTCATTTTCACTACAAAAATTAGAATTCGCAAACATAGTACAGTAAGTACCATTATTCACACACTATAGCACAACTCCTTACACTTCATATTTCTAGAAGTGTGCTTCAGGAGACATCTTGCCCCAATTGTCATAAGATTATGAAATATACTGTATCTAAATAGATGCCAGTGACTTGCAGCCATTAATTTCCCTGTATTAATTAACATTACAGGGATACACCCTGCAGCCATATTTACAAGACAGCTAGGAAATTCTGCAAACAAGATGAAACACCATACCACTGCTGAAATATCAGCAGAAGAATGGTTGTGCGTATTATTTCTGAAATTACACACCATAACTGCAGTTGTCGGTGATATAATAGGGATTTAATGCATATACTGGTTGTAATTGTTCTTTGTTTCAATTTTATGAATTCAAATTGATGAGAAAACAATTTAGTCTATATTTATCCAAACAAAAGCATCTGCTCTCTCATTAATCACACCTTCTGCTACAAATACTGAACTCTGTCACCAAGAAACAAAAATATGTTGATGAAAAAAGATGACTCAATTCATATGTAATCTGTTTGGTGCAGAGTGGTATTGGCTTCTGGTGAGAAACAGACATGCTTCTTTCCCAAGGATCCTGATAATAATCTTTGACAAACAGAAGTACTGGGCCACAATCTCACTGAAACCTTTAGAGGGAAGACCAAATGTAAATGTATAAATGATGACTGGATGAAGAGAGGCAAAATTATAAGTGAGAGGTAATTCATATTTTTTAAATATTATTCACCTTATGGGCCAAAGAAACTAGCGCACAGCCATCTTGAAAATTTGGTCTCTGAACTTCCAGACTAGTGGTTCTATATAGATATCTATGGTGTTGATGTCAAAGTTTAATTAGATAGCGAAGTGGATCTACAGGATATAGAGTTGTCAAAAGCTATCATGAGTATTTAAAATTGTTCAGGGGATGTCATAACAACTGGAAGCAGAGCAGGGAGATTTTAAAACAACTTCATTCATAAATACACAAGATCCAACCTTCACGCTGTGGACTTACTGATATGCCTCTGTGAGACAACACAAAGTCATTAAAAATATCTCTGTAAAACACCACTGACCATCTTCTAGTGTCATTCACCCATCGCATTATAGTTCTGGTGAGCAGATTGTTTGAGCATTAAACCGGGACGGGGAGAGGGGTGTAACTATATTTACACATATATACATATGTGAACATGTATGTTATATTTTATATTATGTTTACAACTATTTTAATCACATTTAAGCCTCTAAAAAATGTAGGAACTTTCATGTGTAATAATATGAGCTGTCACTGTTGGAAACTACACATTTGAACACAAATAACTAACAAGTTGAAACCTAAAAATTAAGCAGAACTAATGTAGAACAATTAAACACTTGTATTATGACAAGGTGCTTTGTGTCATAGCTGTCCGAATGTCATTCAATTTACCTCAGCAGGTGTGGTAAAAACATTTAGAGCAACAGAAAAAAACACCTCACTAGCATTTTCATGTAGTAAAGAGGTGCTGTAGGCTCATACCATCAACTCTTGTTGAAAAATACTTTCTGTGCTCTCACACATAATCCATTTTGATCGACTCTTCTCAGTAGCTTCAATACAAACAGGAAGTTAGATGACAAAATTTGGAAGAGCAGAGTGCTGAAAAGGGGTGGGGTTGAATACGGTGAATAGATAGGACAGAATAGGGATCAGATAACAAATATTTAATTATTACATTTATTTGTAAAACACAAGTGGCATCTTGCCCCAATATAAATGTGGCAATGTGAGATAGTGAGATGTTGCTAGGTGGTTGTTAGGGTGTTCTGGTTGATTGTTAGGTGGTGGTTACTTTCTGGCCCAAGCCTCTATGGTTTTCTGCTAATCATTTAGAAAAGTAACAGCACACCTCTCCTCAATAAGCTATAAGATTTGAGGAATCATCTTGTGGCAGGGCGGAGGGCGGGGCTGGGTCGTGATCCTACGCACCCAGTCCAGTATTAGGCTAATCAAGGCTCCAAGAGGGATAAAGGCCGACTGCAGAGGATGGTGAGGGAGAGAGAGATCGTTTACGGACATGTCTGTCGTGTGTGTGTGTGTGTGTGTGTGTGTGTGTGTGTGTGTGTGTGTGTGTGTGTGTGTGTGTGTGTGTGTGTGTGTGTGTGTGTCCGTCCCCCCTTTGGTTTAGAATTAAAATATTATTTATATTGTCAAGCCAGTTCTCACCTCCTCCTTTCCCCTTGAACTGCTTTACACATCTGTAGAACAAATTGTGTGGGATAAGTTATTTACCGAAGATTAATATTTAGTGTAAGTTTTTTTTTTTTACAATCTCTAACCCAAAGTTTGAGAATTAAGAATAACGATGCTTACCGCAACAACCACTTCAAATTATACATTCATCACACAATATATATATATATATATATATCACACAATAAAGATCCAATATATATATTGTGTTATATCAATATATATATAATATATCATTATATATATCAAAACAAGCATGTTATGAATACAATTTTCAGACCAAAACAAAAAACAGATATCAACACTGCAAAATATGACGTTGGCGTTGTCACCATGACGGTGACTTTCAACAGATAATTGTTTTGATCATGAACAGGTAATAGAAAATTAATAGAAATTAAGTAGAAAATTAATTTAAGATGGCACATAACAAGAAGATACCAATTGTTACAACAAACTTAATGATACAAATGGTGTAAATAGACTTGCAAACAGTAAAACCATGCAAGCTCATTAATTATTCAAGCCCACTGCATGGTGGGAACACCAGTTTTGAAATGTTAAGTAAAATGTATTTCTTTTAATTACCAGTGAAATGTACTCAAACTATAAAATAAACATGACAACATGTTCTACTTTCAGATTGATAGAAGATGACACATGTAAAAATAACGAGAAATTACTTGTACTTAATATTTTCAAGTTCGTGCTTAAACTAACTTTTTCAATGAAGAAAGTGATTAATCTCTGCTATATTTAATTAAACACATATTGCTTATTTTTGTATTTTTTCAGTGAAAGATTTCTTTCTTTAAACAGCCCAACAACAATCCAAGCCTTCTCAATACTACACTATAAATAAAGTTGCTGTTTGCAAACAAAGGCTAGGCGTGGCACTTCTGGGTTAATGGGTGCTTCGCTCAAATTAAGATGAAAATAGAAAAAAAATGTTGTTTGTGAGGTTGAAACACCCAGTTTCCTATAGTTTATTGATGATTTGGGCTTCTTTAAATTTCCATCAGAATCAATAAATCAGGACAAACTCAGGATTTGACATAATTTAAAATATTTCACAGATCAACGTTACTGTTATCATGTCTGCTATATTAGATCCAATTGAGCTGCTGTTGGTAACTTTTAATGAAGAAATCACACTCCGAATGTTAACGGCTGTTTTTAATTTCCGAAGAGCAACTGCTGTGACGAATATGAGGCCAAATGTGACCTAACGATGACTTTACAGTATATGAACAAGACCAATGAAAAGATATAACAGGAAGAATGGGACCCCATCTCATTGCAGCTCATAGGCTACTGTTTGAATTAATATACTGTCTGTGGTCAAATAATTTAAGCAGTTAAACATATTGCATGTCTGATGATAGTTTTTATTTTTATATGCCAAATTTATCATGCTTTAGAAGTGTCAAATGTGTGCATATATGTATTCATCAACCTGTTACATCTCCGACATAACCATAAAGGTATACTGAACTAAGTTATAATTTGTTTGCTGATAGATCAGAATAAACATATATATATATATATATATATATTCACTGTAAACCATAGACATCCCTTTAAAAGACCTTTTATTAACATTAACAAACATTACAATATATAATGCTATTAAAATTTGTAAAAATGCAACGCCGCTCATATCCACAATTTTCTCTATTCAGTCGCTTTAAACATGACAGTCCACATAATATTTACACATGCAGTCCAAAATAAAAACAAAATGAGAAATACATTCAGTTTGAATAAAATCAGCAGTACAATAATTTACCTGCTAGGCAGCCAGTGATTGATAGCAGCACAAGTGGTTTCCATAGTAACGTCATCTTTAGTTGCCAAGGGCAAGTATGACTCTCATCCAATTGCTGGTGAATGGAATGATTTTTCCCTTGAATGCAAGACGTATAATCTGTGAGGGGAAGTAATTAAAGAAATAATTAAAATGAGACATTTGGGGCCAAATATGACAGACGGCTCACTTTTATTGAGTGATCAGAAAGATTAGACCTTTGTTGAAGTGATCACCTTGACTGTGAGGACAAATGCAATGAAATATTGTTGGATCAAAGAGAAAGTTAACAACTAAAACTTTTTCAACATGATGGCAACTGAAATATTGAAGCACTGAATATAAAATGCTATGGCTTTGTTCAGACAGAATGCAAAAATCTGATTATTTTTATTATTTTTTTTTTGCTTATCCAAATCAAATAAATTTAGTTGTTTGTAGTCTGCAAAAACAGTAAAACAAAAATCAGATTTTTAGGAATCAGATCCAAACCATATCCATATGAGGTTTGATGTTTTTGCAGTCAGTCTGAACAGTCAGATCGGATTTCAATACGTTTTTCATCACTCAGGACACAGCAGTAATTTTTTGGCATTCTTTGTTAATATTTGCAAACTGTGTGATATTTATGTTGTGAATAGTAAATAAGTGAATGATTCAGTGGCACCGTATATGCATGAATATGTAAATACTTTGTCACTGTCGCTTATGTTCTCTCTAGACTTGAGGTACTCGAGTTCGAACTCGGACTCGAGTCCGAGTCACAAGTCCAATTTTAATGTACTTGGACTAGTCATGGACTTGGATGCATTTTGACTCTGACTTGACTCGGACAGGAAACTGGCATGACGAAAACATAAAGACAAGGTATATAGCCAATGTAATAAAAACTAAACAAGGCAGTTTCGCATGGCCCGGGACCTGACAACTGGTAAAATCAGACGTGCCATTTGTGGAGCCAAGATAGTGCGTGCCTCGTGGTTTCATCATGGTTAAGAACTTCAAATAAGTAACTTCATTGAGTCAAATCACCCACATCATGTTTCTCACGGTTTACTAAAAACAACACATTGAAATAAAAAAAATTATAAAAATAGTATTAATATTGGGCTAAGTCTTTTTAGGCATAATTTATCTACAAATTTAGGCTTCCGTAAACTCTATTGTGGTTCATGCAGCGTTATCAGCTTGAAATAGTCCATAATAGTTTGATGAATTAACTGTGTAGCTTTTTTTGTTGCAAACATACTGTTATGGCTAAAGCAGACAGCAACTCTAAACAGATAAACAGCACCAATTTATTATTGATATACTATATTCAAAGCATTGACGAGCTGCTTAAAATAAGTTCTTTAACAGCATTTGTCCACCATTCACAACATTCATCCATGCACAATAAAATATTAGGATATTTTGGACAGCGAAATGTTTTGTTTATAACTTAATTACTGTATAGACTATAAAATGTAGGCTATTACTCAATGGCAGAGTTTGTGTATGTAGCTAAACTTCATGTAATGAGTTGAATTCAGTTGGTTATGACTTTTTATTTTAAAGTTTTTTATTATTATTATTTTTACCCCCGGGAAGCACACAAGTTACCACTGGGTTACTTATGCACATATTGTTTTTAGCCTATCTCTGTCACTTTTTAAGGAAATTCTGTTAAATGTATGACTCAGAATTATTACTATTATTCACTATTGCAGAACAATGGGGCTGCTGCTCTAACAAGTATTTTTTTTTATCTTCTGTGTCACCAGCTGTGAGATGCACACGGGTGTATCGGGGTTTTAGGTGTTGTGCGCTGACTGCAGAATTTTCTGCAAATTAACTAGACAATCATGTCCGTGTTAAATTATACTGATATTAGCCATGGGCTTTTCCAATGTTTTTGGATGTAACATTTGCAGTCAAATCGTGAGATGTAACTTATCAGCAAGTGCTAATTACTACTATGTTGACTCGTTTGTATGTATTTTCCCAAACCAGTCGGGAGATAGAGACAAAGACAAGGAAAAATAAATCTCAGAGTAGACTATTATTTTTTTATATAGGGATAATTTTAGATAATCCTAAACTAAATTAAAAGGACAAATTGATAATGAACTAGAAATAAAAACGAAATTAAATTTGAAAAAAATAATAACCCTGGTTGAAATGACTAACACAAGTTTCACTTTAGTCTATGTTAGTTTTTGTCATTTTTGTTTTACATTTATATTGGCAAATTACTTTTCTTAGTTGTGAAGTTTAAAATAAACTTAGAATATTGATGTTGAGTTTATGGTTACAATTTTAATTCAGATTCGTGAACAGATTCATTCGGCCTCTGACTTGATTTGGACACGGTCTTGAGTTCGACTCGGACCCTTTTGGACTTGACTTGATTGTTTAAAGACTTGGACTCAACTAGGTGCACTTCAACCCAACACTAGTTCTCCCATGCACCTAGTGAGCTCAGAAGTGCAACGAGATGTCATGATGGACATGAGTGGAAAATGTCCAGTTAAGGGCCATTCAGACCGAAAGTTTTCTTGTGCTAAAAAAAAAAAAGGGAAAATGTTAATGCAGTGCAACTAATCGAACAGAATGCAGGTGTCTCGAGATGCATTTTAAAGATTCAAGACAGTCAGTCAGTTCCAAAGATCACATTTGGAAAAACTAATTGTACAAATTGGTGTTATCTGCAGTGTGAACAAAGCCTATGAGACTGGGGTCAAAATGTACCAAAAAAAAAAAATCTATGAGATCATGTTTTGAGCATGAATGACAGACAGGAGAAACACTTTTCTTGAAGGAAAAGAACAGGACAGACCCTCAAATGTGAATTCCATACATAATATTAATTGCATGTTTTAAAGATTTGTTAAAAGAACTTCTGAGAAGCATTTTATTTGTTGCGAAGCTCAATACAGTCTAAATTATGCACTACACGTGAAACCAAAGACACAAACCGATAACTGCAACATGGGAGGAATCAGGGGGCTAGAATTTGTTGACCTCAAAAGCTACTTTCTCTTGAATATTAATAGGAGCTAGAAGCCAACCTAAATACCATTAGCTTCAAACCAGTGCTGCTTTCAGTAGCACATAGCATTCCTCCCACATATAAACGCTAAATGACATCTTTGCAGGCTCTGCGTAGGGTTGATTCTGACAGAATAATTTGAAATGACTTCTCTGAGGACCTTTCATTTTGATTACCAGAAATACACCCCTTTGATTAACAGAAATCTTACTGTTTTATGGATGAGGTTAGCCCTGCAAAAATCTCATTCCGAATCAGTATTTTGCTTTGTTTAAAATTTGTATAAATTTTTTTAAATGTAAAAAATAAATACATTTAAAAAATGTAAATGGTTGCTTTTTCAAAGAATGAGGACTGGAGCTTTCAAGCTTCAAAAAGGACGCAAATCAGTACATTCTTCAGGATATCACATATTGGCCACACCCACACTTTTTCGAAAATGCAATAATTGTATGACTCTTGTCCACACTTGAATCCTGTTGTCCTCCTTTGACATCAGAGAGTTTTGAAAACACTCTCCATTCACGCATACTTTGGAAAACGATGACGTTAGGACATGGAAAACTGAGTTTTCAAACAAAAATGATTAGTGAGAACATGACCTTTGTTTTCCATGGAAGAAAGAAAGTCATACGGGTTTGCAATGAAGGGCTTGCTGATGGAGTAAATGATAACAGAATTTGATTTTTGGGTGGATTATTCCTGATTCCTAAGTTTTCTGATAATGTATCATGAATATGTTTGTATTTTGTCTCGTTTCATTGGCAGAGTTTTGTATGTATTTTAAGCATTAGCCTTCCTAAATTTGGCATTTTCAGAATTAATTTTATGGAAATGTTTTGCACAGTTCCTCACATTAAACAGATCTGTAATTCATTTATTTGACATGTTCAATAAACAGTGTCTAGCAAGAACTTGATTATTGTCCATTAAAGTGATGCTACATATGTAGTCCTTTTCTAGGATTCTCTGGATCAAAAAGTTTATTTATTGTTTTACTCATAGAACATATTTTTAAAAGACTGGCATTCACTTCAGGATTGTAAAGCATTTAATGTGGAGTGCACTCCTGCGAGTACTGGAGATTTTCCTTTGCTTGCTTTGTTTTCCTTTGAAAATCCATAACTGTCACAGTTTTAGCTCTGTAGCCTGAGGCCATATGATTTGTTTCCCCATTCTTTCAACAGAACCAGATAGTATTCACTGAACACATGATGAATAGTTCCAAAGTTTTTAAAGACATCAACACTAAGGTATAAGACCATTTTTTGTACACTCATTTCTCGGTAATAAAATGAAGAGCTTACTTGCCTTCAACTGCACTGGCCCTTTGGAGGAAGAGTAATCTGCTATAGTTTCATTATAATTGCATAATCTTCAGAGAAGCCCCTTATTTAACGCTATATCCTAGCATGGGTAACTGTTGGGCATCTGTAGTAATTGCAAGGACAGGGGGTCTCTCTGAGGGTTTGCTTTGTGTCTTTTAAGTTTCGGGGGCACATTATGCCGCAGGAATGTCTGTCAGATTGGATTACACAGCTCGGCTTTTGGCGCAGGGCAAGGGGAGGAGGAGTTGTACGGTTGCTAGAGCTCACCAATGAAACGAATTCCATTTGTTGTCATTTTCCATTAAGACTTCTGCATGCAACCTCTCCTGTCAATAGTGTTGAGTTCGAGTCCAACTTACTCAAGTCCAACTCAAGTCCGAGTCTTTAAACAATCGAGTCGAGTCCGAGACCAAAAGGGGCTGAGTTGGACTTTCCTTGTAAATATTTACTTTCAATATAGTTTAGGGTTGTTTAAAATGATCCTGTAACAATTCAGAAAAGGAGGAAGCTGGGACCTGCTTGGCAAAAACACATAGATATTTATTGTTGCTCTTTTCAGTCGCACATCATAACACACTGCTTCACACTACATTATGGTTTTCAGCATCTACATAAATACACTCAAAAACAATAGGCTTTTCAACTGAACATTTAACACACACATAGCTTTGTCTCTCTTTCTCGCCTACCGCTGTCTCCTCTCCTTAAATTCTCCCACCTCCCCTTACTGGAACACGAGACCGGTGTGGCACACATGTGGAACTCATTCACCACTTATCTTCCCAGCCTCGATCTGCCCAGACGCCGCTCGGCCCCACCCTGCTCGCCATATATCCCTATATAAAGAAATAATAGTTATACTGAGATTTCTTTTTGAGTCTCTATCTGCTGACTGGTTTGGGAATATAAATATAAATGAGACAACATAGTAGTAAATAGTACGCTCTGAGAAGTTTTGAAGATTTGACTGCAAATGTTACATTCATATACACTGGAAAAGACAACTGCTAATATTAGTACCATTTAACACGGACATGATTGTCTAGTTAATTTGCCAAAAACGGCCCAATGCAGGGTAGTTCTGCACTTGGTTGTGCACCTAAAACCCTGGCACTCCCATGTGCATCTTGCAGTTGCTGATGACAAAGATACAATTATTTGTAAGAGCAGCAGCCGTGTTGTTCTACAATCATTATGAAATCTTTAAATACCAACCAAAGAAAATTTAACTGAGCTATTCTTTAACCACAAAAACTTGTAGAACAATAACATTGAGTCATACATTTAACAAAATTGTCCTTCAAAAGTGTAAACTATTTGTGCATAAGTTACCCAGTGGTAAATTACTGGCTAACTGGTAGTAAAAATAATTTAAAAAAAATGTTTTTAATTTAAATAAAAATATCATAACCAACTTAATTTAACTTGTTAAATGAAGTTTAGCTTCATACACAAACTATCCTATTGAGTAATAGCCTACATTTTATAGTCTATACAGTAATTAAGTTATAAACAACTTTCGCTACCCAAAATATCATAATTTATTTAATTTATTGTGCATGGTTGAATGTTGTGAATAAAGGAAAAATACTTTAAAAGATCATATTTTAAGCAGCTCGTCAATGCTTTGAAAATAGTTAATAAATAATAAATAGGTGCTGTTGATCTATTTAGAGATGCTGTCAGCTTTAGCAATAAGAAATGTTTTGTGACAACTTAAATAGTTACACAGTTAATTCATCTCTAATTCAAGCTATTATGGATCATTTCAAGCTGACAACACTGCATGGACCACAATTGTTATTTTTGTTTCGCTTCTTAATTTTCATTGCATCACAAATGCAATGGAATCTGCTGGACTCTGTCCCAAAGGATCGAGTATGAGTCAAGTATGAGTAAAAATGCAGAGTCCTTGACAAGACCAAGTCCATTAAAATTGCAGTTCGAACTTGAACATTCCAACTCTACCTGTCACCAAACCAAAAAGAGCATGCAAATTGGCATGCCAACAAAATAAAGGTCTCCTCACAGCAAGGTTTCCAAGGGCAAACTTCGTTTGGAAAAGAAAATATGAGTTGACAGAATGGAAAACTGTGAAGACTAGAGCTATTAATTATCATTCCTAATATTATCATAATCTCAATGGAAGTTGCTCGGCTAGCACATTCACTATATTTTTCTCAGTTTCAGTTCTGGTGTAATTACTCCACTTTGAATTTGTATGGCAAAATAGTATAATTAACTAAACTAATGAACTAAGCTACTTTTAAAAGGTCATCAATGGAAAAAACATGCGTTTTACCTACAAATGTGTGTAGTTTTGGAATCTACCAGTAGAGTCTGATAGTAAGCATCCAAACCCTTACCCCCTTGCATGCAACAATGCATGAAAAATGCATGAATTGCCATCAAAACCAATCTTTCATTTGCTCTCCAAAAAGACAGAGGAGTGTTGTCATTTTCCACCAACATCCACTAACCATTTTATTAAGCAAAGCGATGAGCATTCAATTGCACTGGCAAATATAATAAGGCAGTGCAGCATCACCAACACAATAGTGCTATGCATGAAAGGCATTGCATCTATTTACACAATAAATAAGATAACTCTTTGGTTTGCACAAGCATTGTTTTGGCATATAATTGATAGGAGAGGTGGTTAAAGGCATCATTTTTTCCCAAAGGGCTAGTGTAATTGCAAAGTAAAGAGGGGGGAAACAATTCAGATGGATTTCAGACTTCTAAAGATTCCCTGTGAGCTGCACCAGCATGCATAACCATCTACATGTAATTACTATCGGACAACGGTTGGAATTGCAGAGATGATCATCATTATGAGGTGCATTGGCGAACATAGCGAGCAGTGAAGTTCGTATGATTATTGTGCATCATATGCCAACAACCCACTGGCTGGTGATTGAAAAATAAAAACAGATTAGGCTACAGATGACTGTTTTGTGGTTTTGATAGATTTGTCATGTTTTAGAGTATGTTTTAGGGCTAGGCTGGGGATTGAACAACATTTTTATCAACCTATCATTTCCTTTTTGATTTTAAGGGTACAGTAGTTACAGTAGTATTATATGGGTCAGGCTAAGAGGTTAGGACCATGTTTCTTTGAAAGGGACGTAGTTCCAGGACCAACAACTGCAGCTGATCCAGGAACACAGACCAGTCATCCATTAGACAAACTAAAAAAAATCTCGACCTGAAACCAAAAGGTTTGCAATTCGATTCCCACAAGGAACAATCCCTGAATCATCACCATTGTGCCCTTGTACAAGACACAGTTCACTGAAAAATGAAAATTCTTTTATATATTTGCTCATCTCTCATGCCATTCCAAACCCATATGCCTGCATTTATTTCCCCATGGAATAAAAAGGGACATTTTACGATAAATATTCCTTTATTCCAAGGTTCCTCCATGTGTCCCTGTATTACTGTAAGTTGCTTTGGATAGTCAGCTGTAACTGTCAGCTAAATGCCTATATATTTACACTAAAGCTCTAAACCTTCTCCCAGGCTGCTTATGAGCATGATGTGTGCCTTCAGACCATAATTACTGCTCGGTGACACTTGGACTGATGTTAAATGTTTGGATTGGGAGTTTGTTTCTTACTCCTGCTATACATCATCTTTCCCTGTTATTGTACACATTGTGGTGAAGTTGATTGTACACTCACTGAGCACTTTATTAGGAACAATATGGTCCTAATAAAGTTCCATATGTGGTCTTCTGCAACCACCTTAAGGTTCGAAATATTATGCATTCTGAGATGCTAATCTGCTTACTACAATTGTACAGAGTGGCTATCTGAGTTACCATAGCCTTTCTGTCTGCACATCAACAAGGCATTTCCATCTGCAGAACCGATGATCACTGGATGCTATTTCATTTTGGCACCATTCTGAGTAAACTTTAAAGTCTGTTGTGTGTGAAAATCCTAGGAGATAAGCAGTTACAGAAATACTCAAACCAGCCCATTTGGCACTAACAATCATGCCAAGGTCAAATCACTGAAGTCACATTTTTTTCCCCCCATTCGGATGGTTGTTGTGGACATTAACTGAAGCTGCTGACACGTATCTGCATGATTTTATGCATTGCACTGATCACACTCAGTTGGCTGATCAGATAATCGCTTGAGAATAAGAGGAGTACCAGTGTTCCTAATAAAGTGCTCAGTGAGTGTATATTGTGTTTGAGCCAATGTTGTGAACTAGCATAGCAATATAGCACTCGAGTCATAAGGACTGCTGTTATGTTTTTTAGAGCCATTTTTCTGTCCTTTTTGGAGCTTGACAGACATGGCCAATTGTTGTTGTATGGACAAGAGCTGCGTGAAGATTCTTTTAAGATTCAATTTTGGTTGAACTATTCATTTAAACCTCAAGAGAAAGATACTTTACCCAGGCGAATACAGAGAAAAGTAGAAATTTGAAATCCAAGCTGTAGAAAACAAAATAGAGATAAAATATACACCCTATTACTGTATATAAAATAACAATGCGTTCATCACCAACAGCATCAACATTTATTTTTTGTCTCTCTTTAAATAAACTTTATACAGCACAATGAGAAGCATAAATAGTTCCAGTGGAAGCCAGGCAAGACTGTTGAGCAGATCGACTGATTTCTGCACATTGCTTTTTCCCAGTGTTCTCACCTCTAATTTGGCTTTGCTTGTTAGCAACAAAATGAGATGAGCCATGCATCCCAGATGCAGCCATAAATAAACATGAATACACTAGAGAAGGATCCCATTCCCATTTGAATAGCAGATGTGGTGTGGATAGAACCCAATGTGTATTTCCTCCCATGCATCTCTCTCTCTCTCTCTCTCTCTCTCTCTCTCTCTCTCTCTCTCTCTTGCTTGCTCGCTCTGTCTGTCTCTTTCCGCTCTCTGTCTCACTCCTGCAATACATACTGGCACTAAACTTCCCAAAGCTTAGTCACACCTTTGTGAGATTATAAACCAGGCATCTGAGGTGTGTTGGGGGATCTAAGGAGAGACTGATAGTTGACTGATCCAGCTAACAATTGTTTGAGGGTTTACTTCAAAAGAAACCAACCTAAATCAGATCTTAATCATAAAAGTATTACACAGCAATGTGATATGTTGGTTGTTTCCTCTCGTTCACCTTTTTAATGACTATTCCAGGGTTACCATACCCTATTACATTTTGACCAATACATTTCCATGACTTTCCATGTCTTTTCCCAGTTATCCTTAATATGGAGTCATTTATTATAATAATAATAATGATTATTATTCATTTTATAGAGATCGCCATGGAGGATTTCCATTTGTATGTCAGGTATCAATCTTTGCAATTCATATTTTTTAGACATTTCTACTTATTACAGTATATGATGATTGTTACATCTTATTGACCTTTTTATTATATTCCAGGGTTCTACACCTTCTGACCAATGAATATCCATTGATTTCCCATGACGTTTCCAGTAATTCATGATTTAGATTTTTTTTTAATTAATTTATATAGATTGCCGAGGAGGATTTCCATTTGTGTGTCAGGTATCTATCTTTGTAATTAATATTTTTGGAAGATTATATTTAGGTTATTAGTGTTCAAATGTCTCCAATAAGACCCTAAACATCTATATGATACAACGCTGACTTACAGGTATGTTTATTTACACAAAAGACCAATATCTAGAGCAATATAAAGGAACAGTGTATAACTACTAAAAAGAACATCCTCCATATAAATCCCCATGATTTTCCTAATTTACATACATTTTTAGGCCTGGAAATCCCAATATTGATATTCTATGATATTTCAAGGTTTCCACGACCATGGGAACTCTACACTCTTTCTGTGTCATTTTTTAAATAACTCCACATCTTTCCATCACTTTTCTTGGTATTCCATATAGCCTGCAGTCTATATAGGCCTACAGTGAGAGATGTATGATAATGGCATTTTGTACAGGTGACTATTCAAAACTAATGGTGAGGCTGGAGAAATAGGCCATATGCAGCACCTGCCAGATTTTATTTTTCACCCCATTATTTATAAATCACATCTTGAGATAAGCATCAGGTCGGAGGAATTACTATGTTATATCTGCGGTAACAGCGATGTGTGCGCCCCATATCCACTCCTGCCCTAAATGAGTGAGTTCAGTGTGCAACCTGCCAAATAAATCACACATACGCCGCTACTTCAACCGCATAAGCTGCTGTCTGGTGTCTTTAGAAGGGCGTTCTTGCGTTCAAAAACAGCAGGACGGAGCGCAATCGAATGGAACATTTTGAATAGAAAACGAGACACGTTTTTCAAAGTTTAACTGTTTATGGGGACGTTCAGACCGAACGCGTTATTGCTCTAAAAAAGAAAGACGCCGCTAGACAAACAGAGCAGAACGCGTGTCTCAATATATGCGTTTTTAATAGATGAAGTTCTTACTTGACACGGCGTCTAAAAAACGCGGCGCTCCTGAGCGCGACGCGGCGTAACGTTTGCATAGAAAGCAACAGGAAAAACAGCGAGATGGAATACAAATATGATTCGGTGTGAACGGCCCATATATTTACACGCCGTGTTAAAAACGCAACGCAACGCTCGTGCGAGACGCGACAATTACGGCTAAATATCACAAACGGAACACAAGAACACGTCCTGCGTGAACGCCCCCTATATATATATATATATATATATATATATATATATATATATATATATATATATATAGGGGGCTGTATATATACAGTTTTTTTACATAAAGATATTGCCTACATATGGTGAAAAACATTTATAATTATTTAGAAGGGGGGAAATGGCATGCTTTAACATGCATCTGATCACTTAAACTTTAAATAATATAAATATTTGGATAGTTAGAGTATAGCTACAATAAATCTTACTTACCGATGCGATACTTCACTGTATTCCGAGGCAAAATAAGAAAAGACGTGGGTATTTACTCCACATTCAGTGGTAGGATGAACCGAAGCAACTCGAACCCCTTAATTTGTTCGTTAACCATCTTTCCGATATCGTTCAATCACTTTTAGGACCAAAGCATTGCCACCCGAATCGAACACTTTTTGGAGACGGGTTACAAAATGTGCTTTATTCCTTCTCGCTGTACGGAGAAGCTCTTCGTATTCCCGAAAGCTCCGCACAATTTAGTCCACGAATCACAGAGCTCCGGCTTATCCACTGTACACAGGTGCCCCGTGATCGAAAACGACCAGTAGAGAGACCCAGAACACGAGTGGACAGGGACAGCAGCGGTTAGTTAAATATACAAATATATGATGCGTATCTCCTCCTCCAGCAGTCGCGCAATGACTGAAATGCGCAGTTGTGGTTCTTCAAGATGCGCGTGGACAATGATGCACCTCCAGTTGAGAGTATTGTAGCCTCTCTCTGTAAGCACGCCCCAAATTCAAAGTGCATTAAAGGGAAGATTTCTGCGCTTGGTCGTTTGATTATGTCACATGATTATTTGCATCACTTATCTAATGCCTGCCCATTCCTCCAGTGCCATTTGGTCTTTTCTGGTAAGTGCATTCGAAATTGATTGTTAAAAACTGGACCAATCAAAATTTAGAACCGCAATAACATGCAAGGACTCCATTTGATCCAAGTCAAAGTGGAGAATTAAATAAAGAATATCTATTTGTGTTATGTTGAGATTTGTCAATGGCAGGTCATGATTACAACATTCCCTCACAACATTATCAGACAGGGGCTAGATTTGTGTCACTTTTACAGACTATTTCTCAGGAATTAATTATTTTTAAAGTTACTTTTACTAGGCACATATCCAAAAGTCTTAGTTACGTACAAACGTGGAATTTTGCTGTGAAAAATATAGTACATAGGACACACGTTGACCTTCTTTGACAACTGTAGTATATAATAGTGGGACACACTATTTGGGGTAAGTTGTCACAATTTGAACCTGCCATTAAATAGCATACAGTAGAACAGATCTGAAACACAACACTAACAATATTAGCACAATTAAAATTTTAACAATTAACAATACTGTAAAAGGTAGCCTAAGATAGCTATAGATTTTCAGGTCATGTACCACGAGGCTGTGAGGACTTACATTCTCTTCAATGGCACGCACTGTCAAAAAGCTCCTTGATAAGATCTAATGTTCCACAACTCATGGTCTCTAAAATTTCTTGGAAATGCATTTTTTTTTTTCATGTTTCATCAGCAGAAAGATCTAAAAACACTTTAAACGACTGTACAACCTCTTGAAGAGACTGTTTCTCCATCCCTCACATGCAGCCTCGTTGCCATTCCCGTCTATGTCTCATTAAAGAGTACAGTGCACTAGGCGCATTAATGACGGTGATTAAAACTGACTGGAACTACCTGTGGATTAAAGGGTTCTAACACAGGCATCCCAGCCAATCAGAATCAAGAATTTAAATAGGCCATGGTATAATTAAAATTATGCACTTAAATCCATGCCCTTCTTCAAACTTTTTTGCATTTCAACCGTGAACGCATCTGTGTTTTTGAATTAATCTTTTAAGTAAATTAATCATTCTCATTCACTTCCATTGTTTTGGTTGTGAACCTGTGATTTTAAACGAATCAGATAAATCAATGATTCAATGACTCACATAATACATGGCGCATATTTGTTGCTTCCTGCTGGCACAAATATGTCAACTGCCGAAATGGTCACTGAACAAATCTTTTTGATGAACAATTCAAAAGACCCACTACTATAAAATACTGTACTCTTGTGCCCCACAGGTTAAAAACACTTGATAGAGATATTTTCTTGAATGTATGTCATTGTGGTTTCAAAAATATATTGTAATTTTAGATTGGAAGACAGAATTGATCAAATGATTCATTCATAATGAGTTGAACTGTTAGAAACCAACATGCAAAACCACTGCAAGAGAAAAGCATTTATGATATTGGACATTTGACGCAAAACTTATACTAAGATACTGCCCTTGTGGCATAGTTTCTGTGTGACAACAATCTCCGGATTCCTCTATTATGTAATAGTAGCCTCTATGTAATCTACATAGACTAGGTAACCAGGGAATTTCAGACAACCACACCATACCAGGTCATCTAAATCTCAGTTACAAAACAGCACGCCCTACTGCTGAATGCAGTTATAACAGTCACTGTTCCTGTACCTTCCTCAACCTTTGTCATTAAAGGAATAGTTCACCCAAAAATGAAAATGTGCTGATAATTTACTCACCCTCAGGCCATCCAAGATGAATCTGAGTTACTCTTCATCAAAACAGAATTTAAGACTTTTAGGATTTAATTTCAGGCATTCTCCTCTAAAAAATGCAAGTGAATGTACTCCATTTTTTGATGGCCCAAAATGCATATTTAGGGTGTATCAAAATAATCCATACGACTCCAGTCGACAAATAAAGTTCTTCTGAATGCAAACGATTGATTATTTTGAGAAACAAAACAATACTTATATACTGTTTAACTACAAATGTTCGCTTCCGTACAACTCTGTGAAGTGCGCTCATGAGAGGGATGATGTAAGCTCGTTGGTAAGGTCACGCGTCACATGGAGGAGGTCCACGTCACTAAGGCAGTTAACTGGTCTTAGCTGGCCTCCAAACCAGTTTCCACTGATCAGGTCCATCTGGTATGATGGTTTTAGAGAGATTTAGGGCATTTGTCGGCTGGCTGGGCTCGGAGAGCAGCTGGCTGACAAGCAAAAATGACAGCCATTTTTTCATATACTTTTTCATTTGAGACACAATTTTTAACCCTTATGCACTGTTCATCATTAAATCACATTCCAATTGTTTCCAGTCAAAAGTGACCTGAAACAATAAACAGTGTTTTTTTTTTTTATTATTATTATTACTAATTTATTTAATTATATGACCTTGAGCTTGAAAATTTACTTTTTTGACTTTTCTTATGAATATTTTCTCAAATACTGAACCAGCGAACAACGAATCCAACTGTACTGTCCATTAAAAACAAAAAACAACAACAACAACAACAAAAAACAAAAACAGATTAAATTACAAGTATAAAAACTAGATGGCTGCAGAGAGCTACTTATTCATCCCTGGTTGAAGAGAAGATGATTTCTAAATTGTGTCACAAGTTCTGCATTTTGATATATATTTAAACATTATCAAAGACTACTTTTGTCAAAGTTTAGCATCTTGTTTGATTCGTTTGAGGTTATTTTTGTCTGTTTTTGCATACCTGAAATTAGTAAAATAACAAGTAATAACCTAATTTATCTCTGGTTGTAGATGAGTGTGTGTGTGTGTGTGTGTGTGTGTGTGTGTGTGTGTGTGGGCATGTTTATGTGGTTTACAAGGACAATTTTTTAGGTTACAAACTGGTAATTACAAGGGCATTATGCTCTAAATGTGTTTTATGAGGACATTTCTAGTGTCCCCATAATTGAAATAGCTTAAAAAAAATATTAAACAAAGTTTTATTGAAAATGTAAAAAAGTTTGTTGTGAGGGTTAGGTTTAGGGGTTGTGTTAGGTTTAGGGAATAGAAACTATAGTTTGTACAGTATAAAAATCATTATGTCTATGGAAAGTCCTCATAATGATCGGTAGACCAACATGTGTGTGTGTGTACGTGTGTTCAGCATTGTAGATGTGTTCTGTCCTCACCAATTTATTTTGGTGTATGTTCTGCATTGTGGCTGATTTATTGTTTGTTTTTGTTTTTTGACAAAAGAAAATAAATAAAATAATATCTGTTTTATAGTCTGACCAGTTCAGTTTTGTGTGTCTGTGTGTGTGTGTGTGTGTGTGTGTGTGTGTTTATGTGTGTGTTTGTGTTTTGCACTGTTGATGTTTGGTAGTCTCACCCCTTCATGTCTGTGTGTGTTTTATTCTGCATTGTGGCTGTTTTTTAGATTTTATTAAATAAATAATGAAAAACATTTGTGATGTTTTGTGCTTCCCATTAATTTCCTATAACGGTCACATTTGGCCGGGAACAGTACTAACTTTTTTTTTTTTACCACTTAGAATGATCAAATCAACTGTGTGTGTTCAGATATCATATGGACAAAAAGTCACCAAGTCTTGTACCTTTCAGATAAAAGAAACTAGTTTTGTTGAAGAAACTAAATTAATTTAAATTAATTAGAACAGTGCATGAGGTTTAAATGCCTATTCCAGCATTTTTGTAAAGGGGCAAAAAGGAAATTCTTTCACTTAACCAGTTCTATTACAATTATTAAAGGACTATGGTTTCTCTTTTGACACCAACAATAAATATTTAATTTCCTTTCAATCTGAACCACTGATTTACAAATGACTTGACCACAAATAATAATTAAACCAAGTATTTTCCATGCTGACTTTGGAATTGAAAACCTTTAAGGAAAATTGGGAATACCTCCCAATGATTGCACAGAAGCAACCAAATGCTTAGCAGCGTCAATCGATAAAGCCCATAACTGTGGTATTTGATGACTAGATTCATGGCATGGTATGTTGGCCTGGGGAAGGAGATTTTTTTCTTGACCCTGTGTCAAAACAGTGTGGTTTCTAAGAATCAGAAAAAGATGAGACACTGATAAGAGATAAAGCCAAACGTCTTTGAAAAGCGTCTGGCACACATTTTCATTTAATTATGTGCACTGGAGCCTGAGCTTCTCATCTAGAGAAGAAAACATCTTCTTCTGACAACCACATGACCTGCTGCTACACTCCGTGCAAATAAATGGTTGACTGCACTGGCCAGTGTTATAGCATGTCACTTGCGACATTTAGCTTGTGGATATCTGATATTTATACAGCTATGTAAACATTAAAGGAATGGTTCACCCAAAAATGAAAATTCAGTCATCATTTACTTACCATCATGTCATTCCAAACCCGAATGCACTTTTTTCCCCCATAGTGACAACAGCTGTCAAGCTCTAAAAATAATATTTTAAAAAGTCCATGAACTATATTTATAAACTTTTCATTCTGCATACTTGAACTAGCTCCCCCTGTTTGGTTATGACACAAGAAGTAATTGCATTTGTGCTATTAATAGCTGAGTTTCCACTATCGGGCAAAATGATGGTGTGCCATTGCATGCCAGGACCAGTTGCATTCCCTCTGTCGCTTCATGGTGCCTCCTTGGGGCCAAAAGGCCAACTGCATTTGGCTTGATGATTACACTTGGGCCAAAGACGGCCAACTGGGGATTGAAGCAAGGTCATTGTCAAAGGCAGAGTTTAGCTGAGTCTGGTCAGAGGGTCAGCACCAAGATACTAATATTCCATATTTATTTAATATCTAGCTACCAGCATACTTCAACTGATCAAAGGAGAACTTGACTTGACTTGAAGGGAGGATCGCCAGTACTGTTCAGTAGAACAAATCATGGCTATTCTGAATATTTGGGCTGATGAATATGTGTAACATCAGATCAACAGCATCTGCCAAAACAAGGACATGATTAAGTATATTGTCGCCGAACTTGCCAAGTTGTGTATCCAACGCAGAATGGTACAAGTTCAGGAAAAATAAATAAAAAATTGATGGCGCAGTACAAATCTGTGTTCATTTCAAGGGCTAGCTAGTCTACAGAGTCTGATATCTCATCTTGAGCTTCCCGGTTACTTGTAAAATGGACAGGGTGTGTGACGTTGGCACCAGGGTGGTGAATTAAAGGAACAGTTCACCCAAAAATAAAAAAATGTATGATAATTTACTCACCTTCAGGCCATCCAAAATGTAAATGAGTTTCTTTCTTTATCAAAAAAGAATTTAAGATTTTTAGGATTTCCTCCTTGCAAACAATGCAATTGAATGTACTTGACAGTCCAAAATGCATATTTAAGGTGCATCAACATAATCCACACAACTCCAGTTGACAAATAAAGCTCTTTCCCGGAACTATTCCTTTAAGGATGGGTTTTAAGGCAACGCTGCGGGGCTATTGGCATGATGATGGGAATGCAGATCGAGTTTGTTCTCATGGCTCAAGTTCAATGGAGGAAAAGCGGCTATTGAGTCTGTAAGTGGCCACAAATGAGAATTTAGAGGTTCAGCGGAGGGGAAGATTAACAGTGAATAATATTTACATTTTGGTCTGTTTCTCACTCAAAACTATTCTCTGGCTTTGGAAATTCTTCTGTTGTGTTCCACAGGAAAAATAAAAGCATACAGAAATGACATACGGTTGAGAAAATGATCTAATTTTCATTTTTGAGTAAACTGTTCTTAAGGCATGCTAATATATCAAATGAAAAAGAAAAGGATAGGAGACAAAAAATATTATATATAATATGTGCAAAATGTATACAAATATACCATGGCAAGAAAAAGTATGTGAACCCTTTGGAGTTAGCTTGTTTTCTGCATTAATTTGTCATAAAATGTGATCTCATTTTCATCAAAGTCACAGGTTTAGACAAACACAATGTGTTTCTAACAACACACAAACAATTATAATCTTTAATATCTTTATTGAACACACTTCATTAAACATTCACAGTGCTGTGGAACATGTAAGTTAGCCCTTGAATTTAATAACTGGTCTATCCTCCTTTGACAGCAATAACCTAAACCAAGTGTTTCCTGTAGCTGCGGATTAGAACTGGAATTTTGGACCATTGTTCCTTACAGAGCTGCTTCAGCTCAGCCATATACTTTGAATGTCTGGTGTGAATGGCTCTCTTGAGGTCACAGCATCTCTATTGGTTTAAGGTCTGGGCTCTGACTGAGCCACTCCAAAAGGTGGATTTTCTTTTCCTGAAGCCATTCTGAAGTGGATTTTATATTTAGGGTCATTGTCCCACTGCATCTCCCATCTTCTATTGAGCTTGAGCTGGTGCCCAGCCACCCAGACAATATCCTGTAGGATATTTTGATAAACTTGGGAATTCTTATTCCTTGATGATAGCAAGCGGTCCAGGCCCTGAAGCAGTAAAGCAGCCCCGTATTATGAGGCTACCTCCACTGTACTTCACCACTAGGATAATTTTCATGTTGGTATGTGGTGCCATTGTTAATCAATACAGTATGTAGTGTTACGTGCTCTTTCCAAACAATTCAAACTTAGTTTCATCAGTCCACAAAACATTTTACCAGTAGCATTGTGGAGCTTCAAGTTGGTTTTTGGCAAACTTCAGGTGCACAGCAATATTTTTGTTGGAAAGCAACAAAGACCTTCGTGGTGTCCTGCCATGGTCATCATGCTTGTTTAATGTTTTCCATATAGTAGACTCATGAAAAGAGATGTTAACCAGTTCTAAGTATTTAGCTGACACTCAAGGGTTGTTTTTGACATCATTGAGCATTATGTGGTGTGCTTTTTGAGTCATCTTGGCTGGATGGCCACTTCTTGGGAGAGTAGGCACAGTACTAAATCGTCTCCATTTATAGACATTTTGTCAAACTGTGGACAGATGAATATTTAAGCTCTTCAAGATAATTTTGTAACCCTTTCCAGCTTTATGCAAAGCAGCAATTCTTGATCGTAGGTCTTCAGAGATCTCTTTTCGTGAGTCATGGTCCATGTCAATAGATGTTTCTTGTGAATAGCAAACTCAAAATGTTTGAGTACTTTTTAGAAGTCAAAGTGGCTCTAATCCATCTTAATAGTATGCCAGGTTTGCCAACTAATGACTATAATTAGCTTTTGTTGACGTCAGTAGCCTAGGTGTTCACATACTTTTTCCAAACTACACTGTGAATGTTTGAATGATGTACTGTATTCAATATGTACAAGAACATTACATTAATTTGTGTATTATTAGTTCAAACAAATTGTGTTTGTTCATCATTGTAACTTAGATGAAGTTCAAACCAAATTTTAATATAAATTTATACATACATTTAGGTAATTACAAAAGGTCCACCCACAAGTGTCTTTAATAGACAATAGAAAATAGACAATTGCAGTTTGGGTTTCCGCCTCATAACTGAGCCACAAACCCAAAAGTATAAACAGACACTATTATAAAATACAGCCTCAACCTCAGATTTCATTATCCAGACTTCAGAATCCTATACTGGCTATGCGTAATAAAGACAAATGTTCTAGCATTTTATCTCCTTATACAGAGGGGAAAATGGCATCAAACAGAATTTTATCCCTCATTTGGTGGATATCCAGCTGGGGTTTGAGAAATTCAAAGTTGGGCAGGTGACGAAGATCTATCTGGTTCCCTTAAAGTCTTTGAGTAAATCAAGGGCACATCACATATCTACAGTATAAAAGCACTGCATTTCTTTCATTGAATTCTCTATTCAGTACAGCATGTCTTGCTTGGGCATTCTTGATACATAGATGAGCAGTAATCTCTATTTAAATGTTCCCCCCAAACCGTATACTGTGCCTCTTTATCTTTCTATTGGGATCTGTGTCTAAATGTACATGAATACTGCTAAAATGGTTTTAAAAAAAAAAAAAAAACAGTTGTCGATTTAAAATTCAGTCAATCCAAAATCCTGTGAAACCAAATCTTGTCAAATCAAGTATTGTGCGGTAAACATTGTGTTTGTCTTTTATTTATTGTTGGATCCATAAATGTTTCTTTTGTTCTACTAACCATTTTTTACATTCTGAAATCTAACTATTTTACCCTTTTGAAATCTAGTAATGAAACTCTGAATTACCTGTCTGTCATATTCTTTAATCACGATCAAACTTTTTGGTTCTGAAAATAAATGCCGTTTAGAATGCAGATTATAAGGGAAAGAAATTACGTTATCCTCAAAATTCAAAAGTCGAAAAAAAATAAATACTTTTTACAGCAACATTATTAACTATAAAAGTAGAATCTTTGCATCTTGATGAAGCCATTTCATATTTTCATAGATTTATAAAAGTTTATCTCAATAGACTCAATCACTACATAATTAAAAAAAAAAAAAAAAGAAAGAAAAGGAGAATTTGCTAAAATTCTGAGAAAGAGTGAATTATTACTGTGTCAGACATTGGCTGCCTGGCCAATAAAGTAGTTGAAAGCCATTTCAAAAGATTTCCATGTGCATGCTATTCATGCTTCCATCAGACTAAATCATGGGTTTAACACCATTGTGGCTGTATTCATAAAAACCTTCAATTTTAATCAACATCAGGTCAAAAAGTCAAAGCATTATTCAAGACTTTAGCCAGCATAATTTGACTCATCCAGTCATTTAAATAACCACAAAGCTGACCAAAATTATCATTTTGGTATCATTTTGTGTTGCATTATGAAAGGTGAAATGTGTAATTTTTAAATTATTTTCTCGTCTCACTGCTTGGTACAGTATGTAGAGGAAGTAAGTCATTTGTAGATTGATTGTCCCCAAAAATGTAATACTGTTGCTCTGTTGAACCAGCCCGATATAGCAACTTTGGCTCAAACATTAGCACAAGTTTTGGGTGGGAGTATCTGTTTGTTGAAAATCTGTTAAAAAAAAACGTCCATTATTACTGCAATTGCGTTTGGTAAAGCTAGTGGCACAGAAATAACACAATTTTTAAACCATTGCATATCCCATCATGTTGCAATTAAATTGACATATTTTACAATGCAGTTTTGAAAAATTTTGTCAATGTTTGGTAATTGTGCAATATTGACCCACATTGTTTATTGTGCTCTAAGTAATAACTTCAATCTACTGAATAATTTCTCAACATTCACCAAAAAGCCCTATTGACAAAAACGTTCAATCCACAAGACAGAACACAGAAGCAAAAATACAGAGAACAAGAAATCATTACAAATACACAACACATATGTGAGGAGGAGGAGGGTATGGCCGGGCCGTGAGGATGCACATCCAGTGCTGAATTGTCCTATTCATCCGGTAGGGGGAGAAAGACGAGCCGGAGGTGCCAGTTCGAGAGAGAGTGAGAGACACATGTGGCCGCTGTGTGTGTGTTTCTGTTTGTTTAAATTGATTTATGTCATTAAAGTTATGTTGAATCTTCTGCCAGTTCCCGCCTCTTCCTTGCCCATCCTGAATCGCGTCAAATTGGTTCTAAAACCCGGGAAGGAGGGGGATGTGCTGTCATGGAGTCCTCGACGCTGCCGTCTGCCGGGAAGCAGAGGAGCCGCAGCCGTCCACCAGGGGATGGAGGAGTCACTGCTGACCACCAGAGGTCAGAGGACTCGCTGCCATCTGCCAAGGGAAGGAACGGCTTTCATCCGCCAGAGGACCAGGCGACGCTGTGTCCTGGGACTGCCGAGCGAGTCTCTCTCTGTCTCTCTCCCTCGGTCTTTCCCTCTCCCATCTCCCTCCCCTCATCTCTTCCAGGGCTCCAGAGAGGCGGGGAATACCTGCCAGCAGAAATACGGCCAGAATGGCAACACCTTCCCTCCAGGAACAGTTACAATAAGGTTCCATTTGTTTAAATTAGTGAACAACATTAGATAAAATGAGCTAACAATGAACAATACTTTTACAACATTTATTATTCTTGGTTAATTACACATAATAACATATACAGTAGAACATTTAGTTAAATGCTGTAAAAATATATTGTTCATTGTTAGTTACGATACCTAATGCATGGAACCTTATTGTAAAGTGCTACCGTACGTTTTAGTGTCTATGCAAACGGAATCAAACCACACTTCACATTAGAAATCATACAAATTCTCATGAGATCCATTGGTATATAAGTCATTTGGACCATTTTAATGATACATAAATGATATGCTTTTTTTTGTCATTTTAGAGCTTGTGAGCCCATTTATTAAAAAATTAACAGGATCTTTAAAAAAAAAAATCACCTTTTGTGTTCTATGGAAGAAGGAGGTCATACTGGATTGGAATGACATGAGGGTGAGTAAATAATGATCAAATGTAATTTTTGGGTGAACAATTAGTTTTTTATAAAACAATATAAAACCTTTTTATATTGTAAGGATTTGTCTTGCTCACTGTGAACTGAAATTGTGTTCTAATCCTGATGTCTTTGAGAAGAAAAAAATATGCTCAGGCATTCTCAATAAGAAAAAACACATCAAATGGCTTTGTTGAATCCTTTAGATATGAAATATCAAAATCCATTGTGTCTCTTTTGGAGTGCAGCAGCTGTCAATAGCAATCTTATCTCTGAAATGTCAGAGTTTGTGTTGTGTTTGTGCATGGCTCTTTTGGCATATCAAATAATTTTCCTCTTTACTGAGTTTGCAACACTCACTCAAAAACCCGTACCAGCCATTCAGTCTCATTGCGTCCCACTTTATCTTGAGATATAACTATCTTTGAACATGAACGTTCCGTTTTTAAACTCCATTGCAGCAGTCCATTTAAAAGAACATATTTTGCAGAGTGTGAAGGAATAGTTTAATCAGTTGGTAGCACTTTACAATAAGGTTCCATTTAACATGAACTAACAATGAACAATACTTTTAAAGCATTTATTAATCTTGGTTAATGTTAATTTCAACAAACAGTAATCAATGTTTAAAATCAAAAGATGAATATGTTAACAATGTTTAATGCATGAACCAGATTGAACCAACAATGAACAATCATATTTTTATTAAATAGCATTAATAAAGATTAATAAATGTAGTAAAAAATAGATTTTTCATTGTTAGGTAATCCATGAACTAATGCCAATGAATGGAACCTTATTGTAAAGTGTTGACAATCAGTCATTCTTAATTAGTGGTGATTGCTACACCAATACAATATTTTCTACAGAACTGTAAACATCTATAGTCTTTTTAATACTAACAGAGTGCAGGATATCCCCTTGTTAATCTTGGATTATATGACTTTTCATATACTGGAATAAATATTGTTTAAATAGATATCTTACCCTTTCCAGTGTCTTTTTCTTTACATGGTAACTATCAAATATAAGTGTGCTGTCTTCTACATATCCGCTTGTATTTTCTGACACTTATTTATAGCATATCTCCAGGGATTCTCTATATCCTTTGGGGATCTTTAAAACTGGATTATATCCCAGGTGACCTCTGCTAGCCTGCATCTGACAGCTAAAAGATCACAATATTTATACACTCAACAACAAATCTTATGCACATAGGCTAGAAAAGCGAGACCTTAATGCAAACTAGCACTTTTGAATCCTTGCTCTGTTTGTAATATGAAGTGTTTTAAATTACGCTGTATTCCCATGGTGCCGCTCTATCCTGAGGTAAAAGAACAGGAAGTGAGAGAGCTTTTGATGTTTTCCTCCTATTTCTCAATCTAGGTTAGAGGGAGTGTGATGCCCAGGTTTGTGTATGAGTCTACAAAACATTGTCTGAACCAATACATATAATATTATAGTGTAGACAGACATGTCTTTTGTTTATGCCTTTAAAAAGGACATGGAATATGGAAGCACCAATAAAATGGTGTATGTATGTACTGTTAATGTGTATGTATCATTGTATGTATGTGTATGTTAGAATTGAATTTCTTGTTGTAATTATCTCTCTATTTCTCTGTGCTGTCAGATATAGAGAATATAATATTCTCTGTGTCAACTTATATTTAATGTACTTTTGATGGATTTCTTCCCCCATATCCAGGTAGATCACTCTTGTGCATCAAGTGATATTTGAGTTAATAGTTCTGTAACATCTCATGTCTGGAGATGAATGACTAAAGTATTTTAATCTCAATTTTGTTCATTTTAACTGGTCATGAGACATTTAAAAAAATTATATATTTATGGCATATTTTATAACTTTGTATTCTTAAACAGAATATTTTTTTTTTAGATTTTTTTGTAGAGGTGTAATTATATGTTAATACTTCAAATACAAATCTGTCAAAATAAGATCTCAGCAATACAGATCATGTGCCACAGGGAAAAGTAGGGGTTTCAGAACAGTCAAACTTAGCATTATGGTCAATCACAGAGCAACCAGAATTTCTTGGTGATGTCTGATGTAGTATAGGACTGTAGGGTAATAAAGCGAGACCCAAAAAGAAGGAAAAATCTGTGCTGCTCAATTCTACAAGTGCGGCACTGACATAAAACCACGCCGCACAAACCCTGAAATCTGTGCGACCCAATGGACAGCCCAACATGAGCTAAATTCACACTGAAGAAAAAGCATTGTTTCAATTATTTCCTTTGATTACTAAAACTATAGTTTAAAAATACACCACAAAAATCTTAAAGTTTGTAAAGTGGCACACAAATGGCATTCAAATGACCAACATTCTTATACAAATAGTCATTTTTGTAGCTCCATACCCCATGCATATGCACACCTTATGGCAACATACAATAATACATATTGTAGTGAACTGATTAGGTCAATATGATTTTGCAGAGCAATTACTTTTGAATTGTTACAATGACATGGATTTAAAGTTGGTGTAAGCATATTTTATTCATTTATATTTGGATTACCACAGATAAAATTACAATGTTTATGACAATGTCCCTTCTACCAGACAATATCACTGAGACACAATGTGTTTCCTGAGAAATCGTACTTACTATACTTGTAACTGTGAGCCACTGTCTTTGTAAAAAAAAGAGTGTAAGAAAATGATGTGAAAAACAAAATATATCCAGCTAGCGGCAGTTCTGTGGGTGAAAATGGCTTGTTAATGACAGATGTAAGAGTAGAATGGCCAGACTTTTCAAAGCAGACAGGAAAGTGACAGTAACCCAAATAATCACACGTTACAACAGTGCAATACAGAAAATAATTTCTGAATGCATCGAACATTGATGCAGGTGGGCCAGGTACCACTAATGTCATCTTAGAACCGGAAACTGAGGCTGCGGTGGACACAGTAGACGATTGGAAAAACAATGCCTGGTCTGACAAATCTGGATTTCTACTGAGGTACACAAATGGTAGGCCCACTGCAGCCTCAGTTTTCTGTTCTTGGCTGACAGAAGTGGACTTCACCCTGGAACTCAATGTAGTCTTCTGCTGTTGTAGCCCATCCGCCTCAAGATACTTTGTGTTGTGTATTCTGAGATGCTATTCTGCTCACTACAAATGAACAGAGTGGTTATCTGAGTTACAATAGCCATTCTGTCAGCTTGAACCAGTCTGGCTTTTCTCCGTTACACTCTCTCATCAACATGGAATTTTCGTCCACAGAACTGCCGCTCGCTGGTTGTAATTGTTTTTCGCACCATTCTCTATACACTCTAGAGACTGAAATGAAAAGATGTGTGAAAATCTCAGGAGATCAGCAGTAACATAAATGATCAAACCAGCCCATCTGGCACCAACAATCATGCCTTGGTTGAAATCACTGAGATAAAATGTTTTCCACATTCTGATGATTGAAGTGAACATTAACTTAAGCTCCTGACCCATGTCTGCATGATTTTATACATTAAACTGCTGCCAAACGATTGGATGATTAGATAATCACATGTATAAGTAGATGTACAGTTGTACCTAATAAAGTGGCTGATGATTGTAAGCTGTGCTTCTTTTTAGACTCAATAAGTGCCTGAGAATATACACATAAGTTACACATACATTACATATGTGTTATGTGTAGTTCAATATGTGTTCAGTATATGAATCTCATGAAATTTCATTGTGAAAATAATGAATTCTGTTCTAGATTTTTTGCATTATCTTTCATTTATGAAACATCAAAATGTATCAAAATACAGTATTTTATTTTATTGTTTTCTAATTGCCTTGAATTTCTATTTTTTTGTATTTAATTTTACACTATCTGGACATTTTGTACATCCATTTTTGACAGATTTAAGTGTTGGATCTCTAAAGACGCGAAAATGAGTGTTTATTGCCATGCATTTAAGGGTTAAATGCTTTAGTACACCAGAGTGCTGATGTTCATCTCACTAAATACAGAGTGTCAAGAATTCAGGCCATGCAGGCAGAATGTCCCTTGCAAGCATTGTTGGGAGCATCACCCCTGCATCTCATGAGAAAGAGGTGCCCCAGCCACCACCGATATCTTCACTTTTTCAGCGTGGCATCCTCTCGAGCCGGGGCACACAATTCACCTATTTATTTAAATGCCATCAATATTTAATTTGCAAACGTGTTGCGGAAGATCACAGGAGTGCTCACAAAGGGCCTGAGGCTGAAAATGCAACGGCTTGATAAATATTTCAGCACTCCATTTCGCTAGCTACCCCACTGACTCATCGTGTGCCTTGAGCTGATGCATGCAAGAATTAAACATGTTATACGTGCAGTATTTGTTCTTTAAGAAATACAAAAAGTAAACTAGCAGGGCATTGCTGAGGTGAGGCATTCGGTAGAGAAGCATTTGATGTTGATGTTGCTTCATTGTTGTTAAGCAATTATTGACAAGTGGCATGCACATACACACTCAGACACACTCTCTTACACACGCATGCTCACAATCAATGCATTTAACTCTCTTGATCTATTCACTCATGCACATAATTTTCTCTGCTTATTTAACCTCTTTAGTACATATCATCACACAATCAATGCTACATTACCACCCAATATTCACCTTATATCACTTAGAATCCATGATCATTGGAATCACAAATTAAGAAAAAATAGACATGAATTCACAAAAAATTTAAGCATAATGCTTAGGTTGAGTCAGATATTTATAAAAGGCTGTAACAATTACAATTTTTAACCAGATCAAATAAAATAATGTAAAAAATAATGAACCTTAATCACATTTATCAATATTTGCTGAGAACAATTATAAATTAATAAATTAATGAACGTTACATTTATATAGAGCTTTTCTGAAACTAAACTCAAAGTGCTAAATTAAGAACATTTAAATACATAATTTTATTGTTGCAGACAAGGTATGCACTGAATAGATATTACAAAAAGTGCCTTTAGAATTTAATATATTGCTTTTTATTATTGTTATTTCCTTATTATTAAATACAAGATTATAACTGGCCTACAGTCCTCAGAAATATGTTTTGCAATCGAGTTTGTCAATCTCTCTGAGGAAAACGTAGGGGGCATTCACATAGAATGCATTTTTGTATTCCATCTTCCAATATGGAATTGTATACTGTATATACAGTATAGATAGATAGATAGATAGATAGATAGATAGATAGATAGATAGATAGATAGATAGATAGATAGATAGAATAGAATAGAAAATAACATAATATAATACAATATACATTCACTTTTTTAGGAGCGCCTGTACACCTACTTATTCATGCTATTATCTAATCAGCCAATCATGTGGCAGCAGCGTAATGCATAAAATCATGGAAATATGGGTCAGGAGCTTCAGTTAATGTTCATATTGACAGAAATGCCTTTTTTATGAGTGAGGTCAATGGAGAATGTCCAGACTGGTCGAGCTAACAGAAAGGCTATGGTAACTCAGATAACCACTCTGTACAATTGTAGTGAGCAGAAAAGCATCTCAGAATGCACAACACATCGAATTTTGAGGTGGATGGGCTTAAACAGCAGAAGATCACATTGAGGACTGTAGTGTTCCTAATAAAGTGCTTAGTGTATTACAATAAGATGTTTTTTTTTCTCTGATTTGAAAAAACAGCCATATATTGTGGCCTGAAAACTAGGAAATCAACAGGGCCTTAAGGAGCAGCTTGTGTAAAGCTTCTCTCTCCACTCACACGTGGGCATCCATTAATAAGGCAATTGTTTAAGCTCCCAGTAGAGCTCAGCTCTGCCTATGAAATTTATGAGAGCCATTGCAAACAGATGAGTGGATGAATGGCGTGGGAGGGTCCCGCAGGCAGACAGAACAGAGTCCTTAACAATAACAACACAATCAATCAGGTCATACATGCTTCAGACTCAACCCCACGACTGCTCCCCAATCCCCTTTGCATCTTCTGGCTGGCTCTTCATTATACTTCATAGGAGAATGAGTGATGCTATTGAGAATGAGTGATCGGGCACAGGGTGTTCTTGTTTGTACCAGACTTAGTGGTGGCATTTGTTACCTGGTGTCTAATAATACTGTGTAAGATATATATGTTGATGTATTTGTTATGATAAGTGGGATACCTGAACTCAGTATTAGACTAAGGCACTTTAACAAACACATTTGGATGTTTGGATGCTCCAGTATTATCCATAATCTGACTTTGTAAAAGGAATGATAGTTTGCGTGTACCAGACACTGCACAATGGTGATCAAAGGATTTTGCAAAGGTCTCACTAACTTTCTGGATCCTAAATCCCCTCAACTTTGAATATATAATATTTGTGATAGAAGTCCAAATTTTCAATCATTATGCTACTGCCACATCAAAACATGAAAGATAATGATCATGAATAATGCTGTCTTACATATTATTAAATATTACTTTGTATTATCCTACAAAGCAAATATGCAAATACTTAAACAGAGAAAAATGGCTTCAGAGTTTTTGATTGTCCAGCCAAATGTGGATAATAAAACAGTCTTTCTCCATAGTTGAGCCAAACCCATCAATCATAGGACAGAACATAGTCTATGGGTGACTTTATACTTGTTAGTGTTGTTTCCTCCCTGTCCCCCTACCCCCACTGGTCTCTGTTCACATCATATTATTTGGGTCCAAACCGTGGTCCTATTGCATCATCAACGTGAGTACAAACGACAGTTGTTTATAACTGTAACAAGGTAACAACTCAAGAAGACATTTACATGCACGGAACGACACTTATGTTTGTCTGCCACGGATACATTGAAAGTGCAATAATGTGATGAATGTTAGTGTTTGTCTACCACAAGCCCGTGGATCCACTGCAAGAGATGTGAAAAATGTGAGCTGCTCTCTGGAGCTGATTTATTGAAAACAAGCAGGTATAAGCAATGCATAATGCCACGAAAATTGCGATTGTGATTCTGTAAAGAAGCAAAATAGATGTGAATCAACAGCGGTTCATTTCCGCGATTCAGTATGATTGCATTAATATCAGCAGCGAACCGTACTGGAGTTCACATGAATCATAATCCAGACCACCTTTCAAGCAGACTGGATGATGTGAACACTGTTTTTCAAACCCAGGTGTGCACCCACGAACCGCACCCGACTTCGGAAAAAAGCGTTCATGTCATCCTAACAAACTGAACTTTGACATCATTCGAACACTGTGAAAAGTGCGTGTGTGAAAGCACCTTACGAGACACCCAATTTTGATTCCAACTTGGTTTGGGCTAAATGTGTAGTTACTGCATTTTTCTTTTGCATGGCGGTACAGTAATGTTGTTTGCACCATACCTCGATTTTGTAGAACAATTACTGCAGCCACTAAGGCCAGAAGCATACTTAACACTGGTACGCAAGAGCGCATTGCAAACACATGGGCCGGGATGAACATGCTTAATGTGTATTCTTGCGTTACTGTGTTGCTAACAAACCTCTCTACTCAAGGTTATGACAGAGGTACCTTCAAAAATCTGTGTGATGAAACTGGATGTGTTATTATTCAGGTAAGTTGCAAAATATTGACTTTACCATTCTTGCTCAAAAATGTTCTCTTAAAACTGTTGCTCCACAATGACAGTAGTTGACTTGAAAGAGAAAACCATAGAAGCAGACAGTTCACACTAATTTCCACTCTATTGCCCCTTGTGGAAACTTGAGAATGTAACACATACTTGCGTAGCATTACTGTATGAACTAAAGCTTCATTAACAACCTTACCGATCAGTCCTTAGCAGTATTGTATTTATACATCACTTTCCATGTGGGTAACAAAAAATACATTTCAATGGGTAATTTTCAAGATGCAATTTCAAGGAGAAATTTTCTTTTTTGCACCCTAGTACATTAGCCATCGTAAAGACATAGATTTTATGACATAAATGTTTTAATGACCTACTTGTGTAAATCTGTAATAAAGTGATAAACAATAAAGTTTTGTCAATGTAATATGTGATACGGATCCTTACGGAAAGCACTCATGCAGCCAACTTCTTGTATGCTCCTCAGATGAAAACAACTTCTGTTCTATATGGCACTAGATGAAAATGTGCTCTCTAAATTGCTTGTAAACACGGTTGAAACATTCTTTATGTAATACAAATAGCTTTCTTTTTTTTTTTTTTTTTCATTATCTTTCTTGGCATGGTATCCTTAATTTGCACCATAATTCCAACATGATCACACTGGAAAATGTCATGCCACATTTTAATGTTAATGTAACCTAAAATTGTCCTCATTCTGGCAAAATAATAATAATAATAAAATTTTGTAACAAATTACAATAACATGCAAATGCCATCCACCATCTCTTGAATTACTCTCAAGCACCATCTCCTATCAGACAATTGTCGCATTGTGCACGCAATCTCTCGCGACCAGGTTCTGGTCCAGAGGAAACCAGGATATACTCGTGTTTATGTAAACAATTTGGAGGATACATTTTGGTTCTAAAATTACATTTTCACTCCACTGACGGAAAGGTTAAAGGCCAGGGTTTGAGTTTGGGGGTAGGATTACTGAAATATATTTTCCTGTTGACTATATTACTGCATTTTCAAATAACAATACAAAAAGCTTTTGGCACCACCCTATGGACATTTCACCTGGAAACTGATCAACAGCACTTTTAGCTTCAGCCACTGGGGCAGTGGTTCATATTTGGGTAAGCATAGACAGATGCTGAGTTCAGAATGGGATACTACCCATACTACTCCTACTTTTGCAATTTATGTCTATGGCAGAAATAGTATGGTAGTATTGTAGTATGCCATTTCGAACTTGGACAGATTTCAACAGCAGGGCTTTCGAACTCCTGTCACCAAATTCATAATGTGTTCAGCTAATTTGCACCCTATGGCTGTGAATGCTTAATGTGCCTTTACATATTTATGAACTGAAAAAGTGACTGAGCACTTGGGTGCAATTTCCTCTGCTACCTTGGATATTGTTGCATCTCTCTGGAAAATTGGAGAGAAAGGTTTTGCAGCATGGCATAGCACCTTGTGCCAACCAAATCTACCGTAGATAGAAGAAAACCATCATCTGTGCCAGTTTGCACTAAATTACACACACTTACTGGCTTACTCCCTGTGAGTAAGATTTTAAACATTTTCACATCGTTCTCACTGAAACCCTCATGGTTAGCCACATAGCCGCTGGCATGCTAACAGCAATCCGTCACTGTATTCTACTAATTATGCAGCCCACAGGCTTGTGAGAGATGCTCGTCGGAGGAGGGCTTTATCCACAATGCAGCTGTGAATTGCTGAGAAAGGGTAGGGTGAGGGATCTTGAATTTACAAAGGGTACAGAGGACAGCTGCAACTGTGCATAGATAACACTGCATTAGGACTGGAGGCAATGCAGAAAATCTGAGGTCTAGGGTAACAATCAGCAGCATACAAGAGAACTCAGTCTTGTTTTGTGAACATAATTACGCATCATATGATAACATTGATACAGGAATCACGGCACAATTCGTCCCTGCTGCAGTGCCGCAAAGCAGCGCAAGGGTTACTTCAGGGGATTTCATAATAGTGTTGACTGAAGATCACAGAGAAATTGTCTGTTTATTCTCTTCTCTTTACACTAGTTATTCTTTTCTTGTATACTTGTTTCTTTTCTCTTTTTGACATATTTCTTCAATTCTTCAATTCTCTGTTGTGTACATCCTCCAACAAGTTCTTATGGTTTCCTGTTAGCAGGGCCATTGCTTCCTATATGGAGATAATGCAGCCTGCTTATACAATCTACTTGCTGCCCTTCCTTGCATGTTATACTGATAGCATTTACGGAACACTCTCCCTGTCAGATTTCCCTGTTGTATGTCCTGATAATGCCAAATGTAATGTCTAATTTCACCAGTAAATTGATAATCTATCAATTTGTCAGTAATTGGTAATCTATAAGTACAGCCTACATTATATTTACTGGAGAAGCATGCACTGTGAATACATTTTTATTTTTATTTTTTTTTTTAAATAATATTAAAAAATTATGTAATCAGACAATACTCTTAAAGAAATTACAATATTAATGTAAAATATTTTAAATGTTTGTGTGATACTCACAAAATGTGAATACAATTGTATTTGGTGTTGGTGAGTACTGTTATAAGTGTACTGAAATGCAAAATATGTTTTCTTTATATACATGCTGATGTGTGGACTTTTGAAAAGAACTGTCATCGACAATATGAGAAAAGACTCTTATTTTTACGGGTTGCTGAGAGATTGCGCATGCTGTAGCGCGTCTGCACAATACTCACGCACATGAACAGAGGAGCTGTGAGAGAGCAGACGTGAATACAATGGATTCTATCATATGTCTAGAATCAGAAATCAGGAAAGCATTTATAAATAAAGAGGTGCTAGTTGGAGTGTTTTTTTTGACGTGGAAAAAGTATACGATATGTTGTGGAAGGATGGACTATTAATTAAGTTGGATGAAATAGGTATTAAAGGAAGGTTGCATAATTGGATAATGGATTTCCTTTTCAAGCGTACAATACAGGTTCAAGTTACTCAAAAATATACACAATAGATAATGGTACTCCTCAAGGTAGTGTTTGTAGCCCAATTCTGTTCAATATAATGATTTATGAAATTTTTTCTCAGGTAGGACAAGGAATAGGAAAATCCCTGTATGCAGATGATGGAGCCATGTGGAAAAGAGGACGGAATGTTAAATTTGTTGAAAAAAGCATGCAGAGAACAGTAGAGGAAGTGGAAAAATTGGTAAACAACTGGGGTTTCAAATTGTCAGTAGAAAAAACGCAAGTTATCTGTTTCTCAAAAAAGAAGAGTAGCCCACAAATAAAATTAAAACTATATGGACAAACATTAGAACAAGTACCGGAAATTCGATATTTGGGGTTGTGGATGGACTCAAAACTTAAATTTGACAGTCACATAAAGAAAATAATAGATAAATGTAAAAAAAGGAATAAACGTTTTAAGATGTCTGGCAGGGGTAGATTGGGGTGCAAGTCGGCAATCATTAAAAAGAATATATTGTGCGATGATCAGACCAGTAATAGATTACGGGTGCATAATATACAGTTCAGCTTCAGCATCCAAGGTAAAGAAAATAAATGTTATTCAGTCGCAAGCATTACGAATAAGTTGTGGAGCTTTCAGAATATCCCCTATCCCAGCAATGTAGGTAAAAATGGCAGAAATGCCTCTGGATGTTAGGAGGTTACAATTAAAAATGTCATATTGGAGTAACCCAGTGAAAAATATCCTAGAAAAATGCTGGGAGTATGAAAAAGGAGAAATAAATAGTTTTGGATGGAATGTAGAAAAAGAAGCCCAGAATATAGAAATAAATAATATAAATATTAGTCCCACAGTGGTAATACCATCAATACCTCCATGGCTTTTCCCTAAACCTGCTGTAGATCTAACATTGCAAGACAAGATGCAAACAAAGGAAATAAGCATAACAAAGGATATAGTTGTGAAGCAGCACCTAAGTCAAGAATATTACAATAGTATTCAAATATTCACGGATGGATCTAAGAATCCAGATACTGGACATACAGCAGCAGCAGTTTACATTCCCCATTTTAAATATAGTATTGAAAGAGAATTACAGATCATGTCTCAGTATATACCGCAGAGATGATTGGAATTTTAATGGCACTTCAATGGGTGGAAGACGTTCATCCTATGGATGTAATGATTTGCTCAGACTCCTTTTCAGCTTTAATGAGTATAAATAGTGGAAAGTCAGCGTCTAGGGAGGATATCTGGTATGAAATACTACAAAATCTGTACAGAATATACAGAATAGGAGTAAACATTTCATTTTTATGGGTTCCAGCACATGTGGTGGTAGAGGGTAATGAGGAGGTCGATCAGTTAGCAAAGAGATCTTTGAAGCGAAATGTAATAGACATTAATGTATCACTGAGTAAAATGAAGTTAACGCAATAATAAAATCTGCTCTAAACAAGATGTGGCAACAGAAATGGGACAAGGAGACAAAAGGAAAACAACTGTATAAAATTCAAAATAAAGTTGGGGTTGAGAGAAATAAATACGGAAGCAGAAAGGAAGATACCGTAATATCTAGGCTTCGAATAGGGCATACATGCCTAAATTACACAATGTTTATCATAAGGGAAAGAGAATCTGTAAATTGTGATAAATGTGGCTTGTCAGAAACAGTTGAACACGTGTTGATTCATTGCACAGAATACGACAGAGAAAGAAGCAATTTTGCAGAATCATTAAGCTACATAGGTATAAATACATTGTCAGTAAATAGCATATTTCAAAACGCACAGAAAGAGAAAAGGGTGTATAGTGCTTTAATGAGGTATCTAAGGGAAACAGGATTGGTTACAGAATATAGGTTAGTATAATTTGATAATTTGATTCACTCGGTTAATGCTTCACACTCCTGTCCAGTTGGTGGCAAATGCACCTTTTAGCTGGTTTGCCAACCGCCATAAAACTCTGAAAAGAAGAAGAAGAAGAGGAGAGCAGACGTGACCTCCCGGTCTCTTCATTTTATCCTGTATTCACAGGTCTGCACACAAGACTTTCACCTACTGTTGCACTCGTGTACACAGTAGTGTGACAATAAAGTGATTTGATTTGATTTGATTTTGATTTGCACATTTATTAGAACAACCTGTTGAAATGTGATGACATTCGAACAGTCAAAATGTACTGAGTGTGTAAGTCGTGTGACATGTAATTATTTGAGTTTTGTTTTGATTCATAATGCCCGTCCATATGGTCTGTGAATTGAAGTGATGTAAATGGTTTCATTAATCAATATATTAATCATAACAAGTGAAAATATTGATACTAAAGACATGTGAAGTAATGTTTCAATAATACAGCTGAAGATGACTATATGAATACAATGACTGTTGTAACTGAATTTAATTGATAGTTAAAAATAAACGCATGAACAGAGGAGCTGTGAGAGAGCAGACGCGACTTCCCGGTCTCTTCATTTTCACCTGTATACACAGGTAACAGAAATCTGTCAGCCGGGTCTCCTAACTCGGGGCCTGCAACATTTGTAATCAGCGACAATTTGCAAGCATATCTTACTTCTGCATTTTCAGGTAAGCAGAATTAAGAACATTTCTATTAAGGTGTCACCATTGCCTTTAAGTAGGCAGATTATTTGTTCCAGTCCATCCATAATTGATCAGTTTGCACTTGATGAGCAGGTTTTGAATGTTTTGAATGTGTCTTAATAACAATAATAATATAGATTGATTTTTATTTTTTATTATTCAGACTTTGTTTAAAATATCATGAGTGTTGAATCTTGAATTCAGAATTGTGAACCAAACCAAATCGTGAAATGACTGAACTGTTACACCCCTAAACTATTTATTTGTTTATGTGGGGCAGCACATATATTTAAACAGCCTGATTTCATGAAAAATACGGGACTATGTTGACATTTTTGCAAAATTATATTACGTGGCTCATTTCACATTATATGTTCTCCCAAACAGATAAGGTTTTTAAGTATAATGTTCTGTCGAGTTTTAAATCAACAAAAACCTACCTACCTCCCTGCCCTAAACCTTAAACCTAAACCAAACCAATATTGTCACAAAAGCAAATGTGATATAAAAAATGTAATTGTTGAAGCAAACATCCTTTTGTGGTGCTTCTGTGACACTTTCGATCTTTTGCATTGACAGTGCGACAATCTATCAGTTGAGCTACCGGGCTTTCTGACCACACTTGAATGTATGTGTAGTTGGTTATGTAATGTAAAGGTTAATATGAATATGTGCTATGTTAAAAGTGTTTTTTGTAAGTGTTTATGAATTAATAATATACCGCTTTACTATAAATTGTGTAAATGTGAATACAAGTCATTGTTTTACCTCTAGTATTTATTTCAACAAGAAAATGCCGCAATGCATATGAAGAGCCACGTAAAAATACATAATTTTGCTAGGTATAGTATCGTAATTATATGAGACCAGGTCAAATTTAAACAAAATCTATGAAATGTGAAATGAAAAGGTGTGTATTTATGCCTGCAGATTCTCTTCTGAGAGCTCTGTAAAGTCTCAAATTCTTAATTGTCTCTATTTTTTTTTATAAAGAGCTTAAAAACCAACAGCACTTATTCTGCAATTCAAGCACATCTCTCACACCTCTCCTGAAAATGTAATATTGTTCCGACTTGACACCCTAAAGTTGTTGTCTTTCTTAAGATATGTATGAGAAACTGGTTCTGCAAAGAATAAAATTACATAACATTTTGGACTGGATAAGACCTAAGGGACAAAGAAGTTTCTCCTAAAACATGTTAAGCTTCATAAGCCACACACCTACTCACCTTAAAAAAAGAATATATGTAACCAAGACAAATGAGTGAGGCATTTAACAGCCAACACTACAGTGCTTTGAACTTATAAAACAACAGGGAATTTTTCCAAAAGTGCACATTAAAAATTGATCATCCAAGTCCAGCGCTTGCTCTTAAGCTTTGAAAAAATGCAAATGTGTTGTTTCTGTGATGCTTATCCTCACAATCAAAATCCATAAAATGCTTAAAATACTTTGATTAAAAGACTTGTTAATGTCACAGACTGCATTATGATGATGAATACACGGTATTGACTTGCTCTGTGGAGTTGTTATTTTGTATTCTATGTTCAAGTTTTTGCTATACTTTATCTACAAAAACTTGATTTTAAGAACTGGGAAATACATTGAATATTAAATATGAAATTAAGCAAAATTTAGAATTTTGAAGTGCTTTATATTTTGCCAACAAGTTTCCTAAAAAGCAATTTGTTAAATTTTTTACACTTAACGATTTGTTTGTGTCATTACTCAAGTCTCTGTGGCATTTTATATATATAAAAATGTTTTACTAAATACATATATTGGGACTTACAGGAGCCAGCTGGTAGATAGCTATGCAGTGTGTAAAACCTCACTCTCCTGACTCTCCTGATGTGCTCTTGCGAATGATGCTAGAGGCTGTAGCCTTAGCCTCCTTGTTAGTGCAGCGCCTCCCATGCTGGTTCGAGTCGCGTTCGGAGCAAGGCGACCAGGACCGGTTACATATTGTTATATTGTTCCATATAAATAAAAAAATAAGGCTAAATATCATTCTTCCCTGAAAAACAGTGGAAAAACATGCCATGATTATTTTTAACCACATTTTTCTGCATTGTACTTCTTGCATTAAACATTTTGAATCTACATTTTCAAAATGATTCCTCTGGAAAATACAATTGTTAATTGTAAAAAATGTATTGTTAGTTCATAGTGCATAAATGTTGCATAATGTTAACATACACTACTTGTATTATTACTATATGTTGAAATTAACATTAATCAATATTAATAAATGCTATAAAGTATTGTTCATTGTTAGTTCCTATTAACTAATGTTGTTAAATTATCGTAACAAATAGAGCCAATAGCAGAGAGGTGCTCTTCATCAACTGTAAGCCTTTCTACTCTCCACAGGCGTTTTCATCATTCATTCTGATGAATGTTTATATTCCTCTGTTGGGCCTCATGTATTCAGATATAAGACAAAAGCAGGCCTAACACAGTCGTAAAGCCTGACTGAGGCCTACACACACAGTCATAAATCTTACTGATAAAAACTGCGCAAAAATCAAACAATGGGAGTCCAAAACAGACTACAAATCCCATGAAGCCTTCGTCACTTTACACCTATGTGTGAATTTCCAAAGGATCAAACTCTCAACTCCTATTGGATTAGGAGCACAACAGAACGCCCCTCAACCTTGACATCATCAGGAGTAGAAATACCTCTAAGATCCTTCTGGGCATTACTTCCAGCGACTTTGCGTGCTGGGTGTAGATGCAGCTCATCGCTGCTCTCAGGTGTAGCCTCGTTGCACAAGGAAGTAACGTATGACTTGAAATTGTGGCCATACAATCTCGCTGGATGAGTTGAGATTACTCTGTGTTCCACCAAACACTAACGGATTCGAAGGAGACCGCCAAGCAATCCGCATCTTCATCCGTTTGCCTGCAGGAGTGAAGAAAGAAGATTTCTCTTCCCTCTTCAACCAAGTAGACGTAGCTGATTTCTCCACCAGTCCGTCGAGAATCGGCAGCCGTACCGCCCACCGACAGAGCAAGGAAATGGCCTCCCGTCATCACCCGAGCCTCGAGGAATCGAGTAGGAATCAAACGACAGATGAACACACTTTCTACCTGTGTCCTCACGCGATCCAAGTAAGAGGCTTACGTCTGGGCATAGATAGAATATTATAGTGTGTTATTCTTGTGTATCAAGGTTATTGCTTGTACAGTTTATGGACCACTGAGTCCGCTCATTGCTGCTAATAATACTTATGGTATTACTGTAACATAGTTTTAGCATGAATGATCCCACCACGTTGGACTGTTGTGTATTTACACCATTGTGGATGAGACTGGCACACTGAGTTAATAATTTAAGAACCAAAGACTGCGGGATGGTTTACGAGCTGTTCACTGAGTGATAAACTACAGCTGCTTTCTCTCACGCGATCGCGAAACTGGCTTCGGTGCCACCACTTTAGTCTCTCCCTCTGTCGTACTAACTGCACACACACACGCACACACACGGCCCCTCACAAATGTTTGGCTTGTAGATAACTTGGTGATAAAGCTCAGCCTTGTCCCCAAGTTATTGTACAAGCGGAGACACATGGTAAATGGGCAGAAGGCTTTAACAAGATTCTCCCCGCCCACACTCGCGGCCATATTCTCTCCTCACGTGACTCAACCTCACGTGACGTACTTTCCAAGAGAGCCATTTTGGGTGTGTGGCTCCTTACACACACCTTCCACATGTGTTATTTTGTTAACCATATCTAATCATGTCACTGTTTAGTTTGTTGTTGTAAGTCAGAAGTTTATTGACTGTATTGCTTATTAATTGATATTACTGCTTCAGTAAACTTTGTTATATTTCAAAGAGAAGTGTTTTAGTTTGTTTTGCATACTCCTGTGTCAAAGGCTGGCAGGGGATGTCAGTGCTCAGATTCAAGCCTTCATTGTTTCCTTTTGAAAATTGATGTTGTCTTAGGAAAATCGATGTCCAGAGAACAATCTAATTTTGTGACTGTTTTACAGTTAAATATAATATAGTTGTTAGTCCCTGATTCCAGGGTGGTGCCTCATTGATATTAATCCTTATTAATATTCTATTGATTATGATAATTATCTTGAATTCAATAGGATAAGTAAGCTAGTGTTAATTCTTATAAATGTTCCATTGATTTTAATAATTCATTATTATCATAATTAATATACTGTACTAATATAAATATAATTTGATAATTGATAGTTATCTTTGATGATTTTTGATTTAAAGGATTAAAAAGCTAACATATTTAATAATAATTAATTATTGCTAATAACCAAATCAGCTCCTGAACATAGCACAATACAATTCCAGAGAAATAAATATATTGGACCACTGCTGAAACAAATCAGTTAAGCCTTTAGTAAGGTCTGTAAATAGATGGACCTACAAGCCTGCTTTGACTGCACTGATTGGAGTCTTTTTGAGGTTGCAGCAACAGACCTGGACGAGGTCACAGATACTGTGACATCATATATCAGTTTCTGTAAGGATATATGCATCCCTACAAGGACATTTTAAACCATGGTTTACGGGAAAACTGAGACAGCTTTGTAATGCCAAAGATGATGCTTAAAGAATTGGGGATAAATAGTCTGTATACAGATGGGAGGTTGATCAGCTGGATGTCTGGTGTGGAACAAAAACAACCTTGAGCTGAACACGCTCAAAAGAGTGGAGATGATAGTGGACTTCAGGAGAAATTCCCCCTCACCCCCCCATCCTGAACAGCACTATGGCAGCAGTGGAGTCATTCAGGTTCCTGGGCTCTACCATCTCTCAGGACCTGAAGTGGGACACCCACATAGACTCCATTGTGAAGAAGGCTCAGCAGAGGTTGTACTTCCTTGGCCAGCTGAGGACGTTCAACCTGCCACAGGAGCTGCTGACACAGTTCTACTCGGCCGTCATTGAGTCTGTCCTGTGTCATCTATAACTGCCTGGTTTGGTTCAGCCACCAAATCAGACAAAAGGAAACTACAATGGACAGTCAGGACTGCTGAGAGTATTATGGGTGCTGCGTTTGCACGTGTACTTTGTATATTATTTAGTCTGTGTAGTCTTATGTGGTTCTGTGTTTATCCTATGTTGTTTTATGTAGCACCATGGTCCTGGAGGAACATTGTCTCGTTTCACTGTGCACTGTACTAAATGTATATGGTTGAACAACAATAAAAACCACTTGACTTGACTCTGGACCCCACAAACCCTGCCCACTCCCTCTTTGAACTGTTTACCTCTGACTGGCGCAACAGAGCACTGAGCACCAGGACATCCAGGCACAAGAACAGTTTTTACCCTCAAGCCATTTTCCTTATGAACAATTAAACTGCCTTCGAACTCCCCCATAGTTCAATAATGTAAATACATATATCATGTACATATGTAAATTCACATATATAATTAAATAAATATACATGCCCCTACCTTACACCTAGATTGCCACTTGCACATGTACATACACCATTCTGTTATCTGTCCTATTATTTGTATGTCTATTGATACTCCTACCTTGCTTTATAGTCTGTCTCACTGTAATGTTCTCTGTGTACTTGTTTCTCCTATCACCAAAAAAAATAAAAAATCCTTGTGTACATGAGGACTCTTGGCTCTTTTCAAAAAGCTCATTCTGATTCTTATTGTAGTGTTAGCAAATTTTCCTTTATCCCTGTGACACTAAAGATTTGAGCCAGCAGGTGGTGACAAAAGAACATTTTGTGTGTGCTACAACACTATAGCTGAGAAATAGAGTTTAACTAACAGCTTTAGCATTACTGCCAATCACAGCACTCTCAGGGTGCCTACCTGAATACAATTTCCGGCTTGAGAGAAGATGTAATCTTTGAACATGGAGGAGAGAGTGCTTTCTGTGTAGGTGTCAACATAAGAGTTCAGCAAGAAATATACAAGAATGAAACTGACGTTTCCATGTTTTCTCTCTGACAACAAAACACTTGGAAGTGACTGAAATACTCCTAGGAAAATACAGATAGCATTAATGGCAGCATCACTCCACAATAGGAGCGTTTTTTTTTTCCCCAAGTAATCACATTCTCTCTCTCTCTCTCTCTCTCTCTCTCTCAGCCCAAGCCCCCCCCCCCACCCCCCACCACTGAACATCAAGTCAGTCTGTGATTAGATGAAGAGACTGAAGCAATTGAGACAGCTTAAATAGATAGAAGATCTGATCAGGAGAACAAATTCTCTAAGAAGCTTGGATCTTATCTGCCAACAACCATGAAAAACTGTGTCCTGGTGTACCTAGGATAAATGGTGCTGTTTTGAAGGCAAAGGTCTTAACAATAGTGTACAAAATAAATTACAAATGACTGAAAGATCACATCTCCATTTATGGTGAACACAAACAATGTCCTTGTCCTTCACACTATACAGTACCTATCCACTTTGCTGTGCTAATCTAAATAAACCTCCTCACCACCCTTGTAAATAATGAGAATGGGGACTGTCATCCCTCTGTTGCAATTAATCACTTCATTTCTCTATCTAATTTGGTTTAGCTCAGACAGAGATTAGATTTTTGATAGAGTAATCTCACAGAGGTGAGAGCAGTTCCTTCAGTGTAGCTACCTATTGTGGTCATGGCTGCTGCCACCAGGATTGCCAGTATTGCCTGGCAAATCATGTTAATTCTCTGTTAATTCGGCTTCATTAACCTGCATTTTTAGCTCTAGTTGTTTGAAACAGAATCCAAAAATGTGATAAAGTCCTGACTTTACCTTTTGCATAGCGATTGAAATCGCGGTGATTTGTCAAAATCCATTGGTTGCCCCTCTGATTAACTGAATGTGCTGCTTTAGAGCGTCCGTATTTCCTGCCTGGAGAAGATGAGAAGCATGAGCAAAGAATGTGAGAGGATGAAATATCTATCTGTAATACATATTGATTATTTTGTTATAGCATATTATAGATTTAGACATTTACCATTTAATTTTTAAAGTTGTATTATTCTAAAAGACTAACATTTAACCGTACATGTACAAATGTAGCATGGCTGAGTGTAGTAGCCAAAATACTTACATTTACTGAAACTTCATAACCAGCGAAAATGTGTCAGGAGTAATAAATCAAAATGTGGATTGTCATATTTAGCATTATGTAAATTGATTGTATGTTTAATTTTCTGGCTAGCTTGGCAAATGTTGGCTGTTGATTTAACTTTTGAGCTTTTTTTCTATGCAGGAGTGGATAAATCTTGCTATGTTTTTGTGAGCCATTTCCAAAGCTACCATGAAGTGCATACATACGTGCAGCTCAAAAGAGCATAGTTTGTTTCTTCAAAAGATTTGTCAAGGGATGTGGGAGGCTAAAAGATAATGTCAAGAAACAATTTTATGCGACTTGAGGTGGGCGATATAATGATTACATCGTTATGAAATGTGTCAACCACACACAACAATTTTTTGTATCCTTGCTATTGTGGTGACGCAATGTGCCGCCATTTGGTAGAGAAAGTAAATTTGTAGCCACCGTTAGTTGGTTGTCGTTATTTTAAAAATTAAATGTGCAGTTTTCTTGGCATTCAGTGTGGTGTGAGTGAAGACACCTAAAGATGCTTAAAATTCAAACTGACTGAAATGTAAAAATGAAAGCAGACATTAATAGTATTTTATTCAGCAATATTTTAATTTATTCTGTAAAATTGAAACAAAAAGATTCCTAACTAATTGTTAAAAACAATATTTAAGTTCTTTCATTGGGCAGTGGATATAAAAATGCTTCCATTAATCTGGACATTGTTTTAAATCAAAAAGGAACCTGGTTCTTTCAGAAGTTTAATCAATTTCCTTAAAAATTGTGTATATTGCGATATTAAGAATTTCACTGTAAAATATTTGCTTATATCGCCCACCCATGAAAGTGACAATTACAAACATCAAACTTAATGAGTGCAGTAAAATGTCAGGTCCAAATGAGTATGTGGTGTTTTCGCAAACAGACAGAAGCAACAAATAGAGACAGCTGGTACCTCATCACTCAGCAGCGAGAGTTTGAACAGGTGAGTAAATAGTTTAGTAAGTTAGATGAAGTAAATGTCCAAAACAAGTAAGTCAATTGATGATTAGAATCATTAAACCTAGTGAGTGGACATGTTAGGTCCATGATAGGAAATATACAGGTAAATTAGTAATTGGTGTTTTTGTAAACGGACATGAGCGGCAAAAGGAGACAGCTGGTAACCAATCACAAAGCCGATTTTTAACAGGTTTAAGTAAATAGTTTAGTAAGTTAGATGAAGTAAATGTCCATGAAATGGAAATGTAATGATTATAATCATTAATCCTAAAAACACCTTTGTGGAGTGGGACGTGGTTGTGTGTCTGTCACTGGAGAGAGAGGAAGCGGTAAAGGCATCACCTGGTGATAATTCATACCTAATATCTGTGTCTCATTACAGTGACGAAGGAGGCTGGCTTGAAAAGGCCACTGAGAATGCCAGAGAGACAGAGAGAGTCTGAGGTGCACACACACCCTGAATCGAAATGCTGGAAATCTGTGACTGTTACTGTTGATCGTGAAGCTATGTGTGCAAAATAAAAAGAGACTGGCTGAAAAGAAGACTGTGATTTTGACTAGTGTGAATAAAAAGCTGATTTACCTGGACTGCAACCCCAACTCCTGCTTTCTTATTGCTGGAACCTCTACACTGGTGCCGAGACCCGAGATAAGGAAGAAAACTGGTCGCCATGGACACCTCGCCACTGGATGAAGTCATCCGTACCTTGACTAGCTTCCAGGCGACTCACCACCAAGCTCTCCTTATGCAAGAACATCACTTCCAGAAGCTCCTCCAAGCCCAGGCCGAGGATTGGAAGGTCCTCTATCGAGACCCCAGAGCCAGCGATGAGGCCGCACCTCCTACTCATCAAGATGGGGCCCCAGGACGAGCCGGAGGCGTTTGTGAGAATTTTTTTAACAGATAGCCACCGCCTTCGGCTGGACGCAAACCCAATGGGCCCTCTTACCTGATACCGTTGCATTTCCGGGGAGTCCCAGCTTGCAGCCCAGCAACTACCAGCTGAGGACCGCCTGGATTACACCAAGGTGAAGACTGCTGTCCTGCAATGGGTTGGCCGCACCCCCAAATAACATCGCCAGCAGTTCCACTCCCTCACCCTGAGCGACGCCATCTGTCCGTTTGCATTCGCCCAGCAGCTCTGTGATGCCTGCCGATGATGGGTTCTAGCCAAAGAAGGCCACTCAATCCCATGAAAATACGACCAAGTTATTAGTCCCGAGGAGCCATCGGGAAACACTTTTCCCTATGGTGGGTCACTTACAAGACTTAGGGCATTTGCAGGGATGTGTGCAGATGGTGTGCGACATGCCAAGAGCACCATTGCGCACATTACTGTTAATCGAGGCCCTCTTCGAAAGAATTAGTATGGACCTCATCGGGCAATTCGAACAGTCAGCATGTGGATATCGGTTTGTATTAGTCCTGGTGGATTATGCAATTTTCTGAAGTGGTGCCTTTATGCAACATGGAGGAATGTGGAGGAACTCTTCAAAATGATCTCCCGGGTGGGTATTCTGAAAGAAATCCACGATCAAGGCACAACGCTTTTGTCACATACATTATGCAAACTTAATGAATTGCTGGGTATTAAATATATTTGCATAAGCATTTATCACCCGCAAACTGATTGGCTAGTAGAACGATTTAATCGTACCCTGAAACGAAGACGCTAGAAATTGGGACAAATGGCTGGAACCCCTATTATTTGCGGTCAGGGAGGTCCCACAAGCCTCCACCGGGTTTTCCCCCTTCAAGCTCCTGTATGGACGGCGGCTCTGTGGGGTGCTTGATGTCATACGGGAGGCGCGAGAGGAAGAACCTTCCCAGAGCAAAAACTAAATTCAATATGTCCTTGATTTTTAAGCAAAGCTACACACACTGGGTCGGTTGTCATAGCAAATTTTGTTGCAGCGGCCACTCCGAATCAAAAATGGTGCGATTTTTGTTAAAAATCCAGATTTTTGCGACACGTGGACATTGGAGCAACTGGTGTTCGTGTCTACCATCACCAGACACTGCTCAAATATAGGATTCATGCAACAACCAAGCTGCATGTTGACCTGCAGGAGGTGCTACGCGAATTCGGCTTGCTGCGGAGACCAGGCCTCCAGTCCTCGGCATCGCCTGATGCCGGTGGCCAGGGGAGAGGATGTTGTAAGTGGTGTGCGAGGAAGCGGAAGCGCGGCAAGAGGGCGGGGATCCATGCTAGGCTAAAAACAAACCCTAGCCAGCCGGCTCTCCCGTCTATCCTGCTCTCAAATGTTTGCTCCCTGGACAATAAACTGGACTACATCCGACTCTAGCAGGCTACGCAATGTGAGTTTAGAGACTGCTGCGTCTTTGTTTTCACAGAGACGTGGCTCAGCGACAGAGTTCCGGATGCCGCCATTCAGCTAGACGGGCTTGCCTCATTTCGTGCCGACAGAAATACAGCTCTGTGCGGTAAGACTCGCGGTGGTGGCTTGTGTGTTTACATCACCACGGAATGGTGCAAGAACTCTATGCTAGTCTCTAGCTACTTCTCATCGCTAGTGGAGCTTGTGACTGTTAGATGCAGACCTTTTTATTTACCACGGGAATTCACCACTGTTATCATAACCGGAGTTTACATTCCCTCCAGCGCTAACGCTAAGGAAGCGCTTTGTGAACTGTATGGGGCTATGAGCGAACTGCAGAACGCTCACCCTGACGGACTGTTTATTGTCGCCGGAGATTTCAACCATGCGAATCTCAAGACAGTACTCCCTAAATTCCATCAGTATGTGGACTTTGCAACGAGAGGGGCGAACACGCTTGATCTTGTTTACAAAACCATCCCAGGCGCGTACCGGGTGGAGCCCCGCCCCCACCTCAGCTACTCAGACCACATCTCTGTTATGCTAATTCCAGCATACAGACCGCTTGTCAGAAGCGGGTGAAAACCTGGCCAGAAGGAGCCATCTCTGCTCTTCAGGACTGTTGAGTATACTGACTGGCACATGTTCAGCGAGGCTTCAGGGAGATCGTCAAAAGCACCAAATTCCTTGGTGTTCACCTGGCAGAGAACCTCACCTGGTCCCTCAACACCAGCTCTATTACCAAGAAAGCCCAGCAGCTTCTCTACTTTCTTTGAAGGCTGAGGAAAGCACATCTCCCACCCCCCATCCTCACTACATTCTATAGAGGGACTATTGAGAGCATCCTGAGCAGCTGCATCACTGCCTGGTTTGGGACTTGCACCGTTTCAGATCGCAAAGGCCTGCAGAGGATAGTGAGGACAGCTGAGAAGATCATCTCTCTTCACTCCATCAATGATATTTACAAAAAACACTGCATCCGCAAAGCAACCAGCATTGTGGATGACCCCACACACCTCTCACACAAACTCTTCACCCTCCTGCCATCTGGCAAGAGGTACCGAAGCATTCGGGCCCTCACGGCCAGACTGTGTAACAGCTTCTTCCCCCAATCCATCAGACTCCTCAATACTCGGAGACTGGTTTGACACACACACACACACACACACACACACACACACACACACACACGTGTCCTGAGTTGCACTTTAATTATTGTCACTTTATTACTGGTTGCTATGTCCATAGAACACTATCTCATAGTATGTTATGTTTACATTTGGCATTTTTAGAAACTGTCAACTTTGCTCTACTGTGTACTGGTCGGCGCTGGACATCAGTCGCGCAAGCTCTCTTTGAGTGAGACTAAGTACAGCACAATCGAGAAAGAGTGCCTTGCCATCAAGTGGACGGTCCTAACACTCCACTACTACCTGCTGGGGTGGGCCTTCAACCTCCACTCGTATCACGCCCCACTTCAGTGGCTCCACTGCATGAAGGATAAAAAAAACGCGTGAATCACTTGTTGATACCTGGCACTTCAGCCCTTTAGGTTAGCAGGCCGGATGTTGCCCGGGCCTGACTCGGGCGGTGGGGGTATGTGGAGCGGGACGTGGTCGTATGTCTGTCACCTGGTGATTATTGATACTTAACACCTGAGTCTCATTACAGTGACGATGGAGACGGGCTTGAAAAGGAAGCAGAGAACATCAGAGAGACCGAGAGATTTTGAGGCACACACACTGAACCGAAACGCTGGAAAGCTGTGACTGTTACTGTTGATTGTGAAGCTGTGTGTGCAAAAATATAAGAGACTGGCTGAAAAGAAGACTGTGACTTTGTGTGAATAAAAATCTGATTTACCTAGAGTGCAACCCCCGACTCCTGCTTTCTTATTGCTTGAACCTCTACAAACTTAAAACAAAATGCAACAGACAGTGGAAAAAAATACATAAATTATGATCCCCTCAAAAAGAAAAATAGAATAAAGATTTTCTAATAAAATTATCCTAGGATTTTTTGTTGCATTTAAAAATATTAAAAAAAGTGTAAAAATTTGGCAATACTACTTTGTGGCATGTGATGACACCCCTGATGTACATATACATTATGTATAGGAAGTCAAAGATCGCTTTACCTTAGACAACACAGAAACGCTTCAGATAAAAAAGACTAATAATATCAAAAGGGACAATGCATGTTTTAATTAAAAGCATTATTCTGGGTTAATTACAACTGTCTCACTATCATCTGTGATGTGCTGTTGAATACTACAGAAACTCACTTCAACTAGTGTCTTAGTTTAAAAAAAAAAAAAAAAAGGAAAATATCTATATATTAAACAAACTAGGGCAATAACCATTATAGAGCTGGAGAGGACTGCAGTTGGTCGGATGGTCTCTTCCTGTCAAATTTGGCCAATTCTGGGCTAGAGTAAGCTGGAAAGTGGACCAGACTTTTTACAATAAGTCCAATATGATCAAATAGGAAATTGACATGTAGCTTTTGCAAGTTCATGTTCCCTAAAATCGACATAATTCTGGATTTTGGACAGGGTGAGTTTGCAAACAACACTTTCATCTTTTGCCACAGGCGTCAGTGGTACGAATTTAAGTAACAGACTGATTTTAGTTGAACAATGACTGAATACACAGTGTAATCAGACTGAAAAGTCAAATTTACAGTTACGTGAGACTAGTTTTTTTACCAACGTGTTTGTCAAAGAAGTTTAAATGCGGAAATCCCACTGATTCTGCTAAAGATATCAGTCTGCTAGTGTCGATTTTTACCACAATTTTCAGATTGCAAGACTGAGGATATTTTCACAAAATAACTGTGAAATGTGAACATAGCTATTTTAGGATAAAGACTCAGGAAAGCTGCCTTATCACCCACAGTCTCTTCAAGCATTGCAGGAACATTCTGGGCTGCGATCACTGGCTTGTGTAATCCTTTATAGAGACAATAGGGTTGTCTTCAGTGCTTCACTGATGCCTTGCTTGGTGTAAGCTTCTTGTAACTACTTTCACCAAGTAATTTCAGCACAAAACCAGGATTTTAAGGGAGCTCATGGAATGACGGCTTTTGCTGTCATTACAGCCTTTCTGGGCTGTGTTAGGGATTACTGTGTTCTGCTAGCTGAAATAACAACAAAGGAACAAAGCTCTGATTGGTATCTAAGGCCACAAGGTGGAGATTTTGTAATGGTAGGTGCTAACAACTGAATTGCTGAGGTCATTTCTAAAACATTCTGGACAAATAACCATTGTGAAAAATGAGAAGTGGTTGGATGTGGTTCTATTCTTTTCAATGTGAAGAAAAGAAAAGTTACACAAAATGTATATAAAGGCCTGGAAATGAGCTTGTGCAATAACACAAAATAAATGTAGTTTTGACCTTGATTGAATCAATTTAATCAAAGAGAATATTTGCTCAGACAGACTTAAAAATCTGTTCTGCAAAAGACTGAAAATACATAACCTTGGGCTAAAGTGAGAAAGAGCAGGCATTATAGTCGACCACACATCGGCAGGGAGAAGGTAGGTCATTTACCCTGGCTTACTATATTTCAAAGTCCCTTCATTGATTCACTCTCAAGTTGCTCCAAACTTCTATGATTTTCTTTCTCATGCAGAGTACAAAAGGGTATATTTTAAAGAATGTCACAATCACTGATTTTCATACAATTGCAGTTGATAATGACTCACTTTAAAGCTTAAAAAACAAAACAAAAGTGTTGTAAAAGTTGTTCATGTGACTCGTCCGCCATATTCCAATTCTTCTGAAGGCCTGAGATCACTTTGTATAATGAACATACCAAAATGTAAGTCTTTATTAACTCTCAAATCAAATTAAATCATTGTAAACACATGTAAACATGGCACAAATCCAAAAATGGCAACACATCAATGTGTGCTGTTTGGTAAGGAAGGGAATTATTGAGTTCTTTTGTAGTCGCTAACTCACAAAATAAGAGTAATCGATTACTTGTAAATTAGAATGCAAGAAAAAATAACAGGTATGACACATACGTGAAATGTATTTTCTGTTTTATTCACAAATATTACCAAGAACGGTATTTTTAATAGTCGATTAGCTGGTGCTGATCGAGAACTCAATTAGTTGATTACTTGTGCACATCTCTACTGTTTAAATGAGTTTACAATGATTTCATTTGATTTGAGAGTCAATGATATAATTTAGAATATAAAGGAACAAGGAACATCCCTCGAGAACAATAAGAACATCAAACTGAAAGACTAATAATTCTAGAAAGCCTAATGCACTGTTAAATCAGCAACCATATTTCACAAACTTGTTGTGACTGTTACTGATCGCATACAGAGATATCTGTGAAAAGAAAGAGTCAAAGAGAGTTTTGCCTGTTTCCAGAATGCAATGTGCAGATGGCTCTGGCCAAGTAGATAGATTTGTGTTAACACTCTGTATGTTCCCTGCCCATCTGTGAGTACATTGGTTTCACAAACAATCGTAATTGGTAACCGTTTGAAATTCTGCCTCATTTCACTCATATTTTTGATTTCATTTCTACATCCTGCAATAGATGCAAACGTGTAGGGGCTCTCATTTTTGTTCAGAATTTCCAACAAATAAGATTTCACACATTAAAGCTATACTCTTCAAACCTGTGACTGGGACACAATGTAACTGAATAAGTGAAGTTGATTCAACGTTTTTTCTATGAGAATGAGTTTGCCATATGAACAACATACAAAGAAGTTCTCAAGCAGTGAGCCACAGAAGGTACAGTACAGATATGATCTGTACTACAAAGAAAATAACATTCTAGAACATTTGATTGTATAACTAAAGAGTGCTTGTGCTTCCTCACATATCAATGACTCATACCCATAAACACACAGTAACTGTTTGAGTTGTGTATACTATTCTGATCCGTAGACAAAAATACATGTTACCAAAGCATAAACAATTTTTCAAATACATTGAAACAGTTTGTAAATGCAAATTAGCTAAATTTACCTCCTTCAGTGGTCTGGAGCTTCTATTATTAGAAACTCAGAATGCAGCTATCTATCCAAAAGGCTGAGATTGTAGGATAATGGAAATTGGAAGTTGATAAATAATAAGAGATAAGTGCTCATAAATCCTATCATGAGTGCCCATGAACAAAAATGGTAGTCTGTGTATTTCTTTGGGTGCATGCGCCAAATAAATTAATGTGAATTTGAATAGATAGCTCTCTCCAGGTAATTTAAACCTATTTGCTATCATTAGTTCACTCACCAGCATAATGTCCCACCCTGTCATTAATCTCTTTAGGGTTTGAAGTACCCTCAAAGTTATACCCACTGTACCCTGTTTAAACCTTAAGGTACTATTATGTACCATTTAGTGACAGATAAGTTACAAATATGTTTGGTTGACATGTTAAGTGCACAGTGTGTATAACTTTGAGGGTACTGCCCCAGTGACAAGGTGTTGCACCCATTAAGGTAAAATATTTCCAACAGTGCAATCAACCAATCAAAATCATAAGAATCAATAGTGCAAAAATCTACATCTGCGGTCATTGGGTCACTTGATCATTATGCCCCACCGCTGCTACAAAAGAGATCCTAAACAGCTCCTTAGGATAATCAAAGAAAGTCCAACAATTATATTTTGAAAGTGAAATGTCAAAATTGTCATCTACAACAGCTTGATAATTCATATACTGTATATGAAAAAGATTTTGGAAGTGACAGCATCACTTCCAGCTCTTGACAAGCAGCTGGATAAATACTGAACAAATACTGTATAAAAATGAATGACTCTTCTTATGACTCATCTTTACACTCAGAGCATGATTGTGCCCCATGGAATGCAATAAGTCAATAAGTAACATCTTTCTCTACCACATATAAGAGAGTTGTGTCATTCAAGGCATATAAACTTAAACTTGCATGTATGCACAATCTTTTGCTAACTGGGATGAATGAAGTGAACTTTGCTCAGGTTCCGGCATACATACGGTTTTATAAATATGAAAAAATCTGCTTTTTTGTGCATACACACACACACTTTAGGATAAAATGTACACAGATTTATATACCTTAGTCCCCAGATTTCTGCAGACATTCACTTATTCCAGACATCAAATGTGAAATTGGAGTCCAAGTTTTGCAGCTTTTCTGGCAAAAATGTCAACATTATAGAGGTGGTAGCCTTCAATACCCAGTGAAAATGAACAATGAAAATCCCATCTCTGGGTACACGAGAGGGAAGTGTGCTTTATTATGCGGCTGAGGCTGGAGATGTACAGCTGTTGAACATCACCCAAGACAGACAGAAGTGCCACCAAATTAATATGAAATCCGCCCTCCATTATGAATGAGGGCCAGGTGTTTCTCATTAAAAGTGGGCGCACTGTCAGAAACACTTTACTCACACATGTGTGCCCACACACACACACACACACACACACACACACACACACACACACTTTAAAAGGTATTAAATCATACACTACCAATCAGCTTGTGGCAGAATTTACAACTGGCGGTTGATTGTGTCCGCCACAATGTTAGGGTTTTGTGGGTGGTTGCAACTCTGCAGTTGCTATGGTGTTGCAAGCTGGTGTATAGGGTGTTCTGGGTGGTTGTTAGGTGGTTTCTTACTAGCTCCCCCATGATTTGAGATGTAATTAATGTCCATAGCATACATTTTACAGGATTAGTTGTGCAACAAATTTAAATACTGTAGGCTTGGCATTTGTTCAAACTTTAAAACTAGTCAATTCCCATCTTAACAGCTTTGTAGAGTTAGTAGCACCCCAAACCTATGCCATGTTGGGCACCTCAATCAAACTAAGCAGTTTTAAAAGCACATCAAAGCCACTCTTTATATTCTTTGGGTAACTCAACATACAAATGGGGTACTTTGTTCTCCCTGCATATTAAACTGGTATAGAAGGAAATATTTTCAACCTAACAAAATTACACTTATCCTTAAAATATGTTCCTGGAGCTCAGCTGGTGGAGCATGGCACAGGGAACACACACACGCCACACACACACACACACACACACACACACACACACACACACACACACACACACACACACACACACACACACACACACACACACACAAAAAGAATACCTTGAATGCACTGCTAGTCACTTTGCATAAAAGTGTCTGCCAAATTGCATACAAATAAATAAATGAAAAATAGATGTGAATGTGCAGTCCCCACAATGACAGGATTTGTGCTGTTTGTGTCAGTGAGAGTGTTCATATGATTAAATTGTGTCATGGGTTCAATTCCTAGGGAACACACAAACTTTACAATTAACAATATTTTTTTTACATAATTTATTAATCTTTGTTAATGTTTGTTCCTAAATATTCTATTGTTCATTGTTAGTTCATGTTAGTTAATGGTGCATTAACTAATGTTAACAAATAAAAATTTTGATTTCAAAACGTATTACAACATAATTCTATATATAATGTACACCAAAATGTAAATACAATAAAACCCTTGCTTAATTTTTTTGATTAAAACAATTGTTAGTGAAAGTATTCAACTTATCAATAGGCCGATGAGACAGGGGTAAACCCACCCCTTCAATATATCTGTATATATATGTATATACACTCACTGAACACTTTATTAGGAACACTATGGTCCGTGGTCTTCTGCTGTTGTAGCCAATCCGCCTCAAAGTTCGAGGTGTTGTGCATTCCGATATTCTATTCTGCTCACTACAATTGTACAGAGTGGTTATCTGAGTTACTGTAGCCTTTCTGTCAGTCTGGCCATTCTCCAGTGACCTCTCTCATCAACAAGGCATTTCCTTCCACAGAACTGCTGCTCACTGGAAGTTTTTTTGTTTTTGGCACCATTCAGAGTAAACTTTAGAGACTCCCAGAAAATCCCAGGAGATCAGCAGTTACAGAAATACTCAAACCAGCCCGTCCGGCACCTACAATTATGCCACGGTTGAAATCACTGACATCAATTTTTTTTTTCTCCATTCTGATGGTTTATGTGAACATTAACTGAAGCTGTTGACCCGTATCTGAATTATTTTATATACTGCACTGCTGCCACACAATTGGCTGATTAAATAATTGCATGAACATGTAGATGTACAGGTGTTCCTAATAAAGTGCTCAGTGAGTGTATATACATTATGTATATGCTGAAATTAACATTAACAAAGGCTAATAAATGGTTAAAATATTGTTCAGTGTTAGTTCAGGTTAACTTATGTTGTTAACTAATGTTATTAAATGGAACCTTATTGCAAAGTGTTAACACTGTAATTTACTTTGGATAAATGTGTCTGGTAAATGCATATTTGTAAATTTTATAATTTACGTTTAGTGATTTGTTGAAGCCTCCTATTGGTCTTTTCTCAGTTTCCAGACAGTCAGTTGTACTAGGGATCTGCAGCCTGCCATCTGGTGTCCTATACAAGGAACCTTAGCAGCTTGCCCAATGCCAACAAGCCCAGTCTCACCCAGACTCATATTCGATGTGCTTATCTCGGGTGCCAATGTGACCTGATCCCCAATCAGTGCCAGGTGTTTCCGCCAAGAGAAAGCACTGAAAATAACCCCACAATTCATCATGGGGAATAGCCAGATGGGTGTGCATGAGTGTGTGAGAATGCACATTGTGCAATATCCCTTTAAAAAAAATAAAAAATGCTTAAACCAAGCTACAGTGTTTTGTTTGTTCTTAATTGGTCTACCAGGCTGACCAGGTGACAAGTGTCCAAAACCCATCTAAAACCAGAAAAACAGACCAGCCATATAGCTTGGGGAGACTTGGAGACCAGTTAACCACCATAAGCTTTTGTTTGTTTGTTTGTTTTTCAAGCAGGCATGTTCTGTTCAAATACCATTACTCAAAGTCTCCCCATTTGCACTGACATGTTAAATTACATATTTTGTTGTAATACCTGCAACACTGCTGACAGGTTTGGATTCAGTGCATGTCCTGGAGGTAATGATTACTGAACACATTCATTCATACACTAGCTTTTAAAATCCACATATCTCAAAAGCAATAGCATACCGATACTATTTTGATCAATTACATAAGCAAAACAAAAAAACATTATGTACCAGCAATCCATCTCCTAAGGCAACTCCATTTTGTCCTTTTAAATCACAGCAATGTTTCTGCACTTACACAGGTCTAGGCTTGTTTATGTGAAATCATTCTTCTATGTTTAATGGGAAATGGATATTATTCTGGTGAAACAGCTGCAAAGTCATTTCTTCAGCATGTTAGGTGGATAAAAGAATGATATAACTGAGTGAAGTTGCAACTTACATCTGTCTCCAAGCATTGTGGAACTGCAAGAACAGAAAACTGCTATAAGGACTTAACAAGTGGTGACAGGAAGCTTGTGGTAAAAGAATATAAAAGGAATTTGACTGTCTTTGTTGAGCATTATAAAAAACGTGTATTTGTCATCTGTTTTGGAATTCACAGAGGAACATTTTATTGTTCAGAGGTTCAAGAGAGTTTTCATGCTCATTTTAAGTATTGACTAAGTCTCATTTTTCTCCTCAAATTCCTTAAGCGAGACAAAAAATAGATACAAATTAGACAATTGTTGACATATAGTTTAATGTACTAGAGTATAGGACTACAAAACTATAATGGATGACAAAATTTATTTAATCTAGGAAGAATTTGACAGACATTTCCGGGATAGTCTCAGTTTTTGACTGTCTGTCCTAGAAAAGTTTTACGTGTCTGGTACATCTTCCAGATGCTATCACGCATATGTGCACTATGTTTTTAAACTTTCTGCATACTATTTAAGGAGAAGAAACTGATCAAACGCGCTCCCCTAAACCGCTCTATCATATGAATCATTAAAATGTCAGGTTTATTTTAGTGAATAGGTTTGTTTGGACAAACAACCTATTTACCACCTATTTTCCTCTCCCTCATATGAGGCTTTGGGAGGTCCAAATAATGTTAGTGAATTCATTTGTTTGGATAATTCGTAGATGAATGGTATTAAAGGATGATTAATTTGAGCTTCATGCAGAATACTCTCCACATCATATCATTTCTTCTTGTTTGTTGCTGAATATTTAGTTAAATGCCGCTGATCACCAGTATGTTTTATTTATTTAATGTTTTTACATAATGGTGTAAAAAAAATAACAATATTACATAATAGTGCATCTGTCCAAATGTTGTTTAACTATAATAGTTATAAATATTTTTTAGAGGTGATGCATTAACGTGGTTAAGGCCATATTGCTAATAGCTTGAAGTGTACAGTAGCTACCTTTTTTTTTTAAAGGGTAGCTCAAAATCGCTCAGGGACTGAGCAAGTTAATATGTTACAAACATAATATTCAGAATAAAATTATTGATGCTATTATTTAAATGAATTATATTCTGTTGTGCATTAATTTCCATATAAAACAAGGAGCAAAATGTCTTAAAAATGTTTAATTGCTTGTATGATGGCCATCAGTAACACTCAAAAAATAACTCTTTGTCTGAACTTAATTCAATTATGGACATTGGTTCCATATGTTTGAAATTAGTTTTCTCAAATTAAAATTGCCATGCAATTTCAACTGGAATATTTCAAGTAGATGGACCTAACTGAATCAAGTAAATCCAACAAAATTTTACATGTAAAAAAAGTCAAATTCAACTCTTTTATTGATACTGTATGCTAGCTAGTGACAGGAAATGTGTGCATGCAAAACACATGCTGGAAGCACTACAGAGTGCAACTTGGTCACTATAGTTAGCACAGCAATTGCTCAATGGATAAAGAAATATGTAAAATATAAAAAATGTGTTGGTCCTCAGTGTAGACTCAAGCTCCACTCTTCACCATGATGGTAGGTATCCCCCAAAACTAAGAAATAAAATACATTCTTACAAATCTCAAAATAGCAAAACAATAAACACTAACAATTATTCCCCTTTATATTCATCTTGCACAAAGACACATAAAAAAAACCAAACACTTTATTTTGTACATTTTAACATTTACTCTACCTGTTGAGTCCCAACCTGCTGAAAATGAATGCCGGTCACCAGCGTGTGTTGTGTTTTGTGTGCTGTCCCCCCCAGCATGGGAACCTGGTGTGCTGGTATCCTCAACAGGCTTTTAAACTAGCCTAGCCAGCTTTATCATGCTGGTCAGCCAGCTTCAACAGCTAGGTTCCCTTTCGTCAGAACTCAAGCTGCGTAATTGCATTGGGACACACCCTGAGTCATGTGGTCTAAAGCCCTTATACAATCATGCCAATTTATTGTCTGGTGGCGCTTAAGTGACAGTCCAAAGGAGCTACTTTACAGGCTAAATAAAAGCTCTCGCTTTGGTGTCATCGAGTCAGATTTTCTACTCTTCAGTGTACGATCTCATCTGGCTGTGTTGAACCTACAACTCACGTCAAAGCAAGGATCATTATTATTCTCCCTTTTGAGTGGCAACACAGGATGGAATTTAATTAGTGCTTACCTCAATGCACACAGTTCATCATTGGTTCATTGCCCACAGAGCGATTTAATGAACATCATGATGCTCTGTGAAATACTTGCCTTCATCGGAAATTCGGTCAAGACATGTGCTGGTGCAGGGTGTGTGTCTGCCAGCACCACACGACCGTGTGACTCATGGGAGGCCAGCACGGATGCAAAGGACAAGGGAGCTGTGCAGCATACCGACCTTCAGTTTTCTCTTTCACTCTCCCCAGATTTGGTTAGATGTTCTACCATGGATTTTACACATAGGCTTTTGTATCATTGCCTGAGGTCTGCTCAGTGATTTCCTTCGGCGATGAGGATGCCATGTCTAAGACCACGTCGGATTCCGAGGATCTCGCCGCCAGCCAGGCCTAAGCTTTGCTTCTTATCTGTCGGATTTCCAGACATTCTATAACTTATATGGAGCTGTTGGAGGTTATTACACATGCAGTGGAAAAACTGTACCTGGATTGGCCGGATGAAGCTGTGAGTTTAGGTTGACCATACTAGCAAGTGCCAAAAGTCAGAGCAGTTGCTTGTGTGCTTTGGTGGCCGCAACAGGGGTGTTTCGGTGTCTAAGCAAAGATTGTCTCATTGGTTTACTGATACAAATTCAAGTGCTTACGATGTGTGCAGCTTTCCTTTGACTTCAGGTATTCAAGCCCATTCTATGAGGAGCATGGCATCTTCATGGGCTTTGGCTAGAGGTGTGTCCTTGGAGGACATTTGTTTGGTGGCAGGATGTGCCTCTCCACATACATTAGATAGATTTTATAATCTTGCTGAGGGTTTGACTCCTACTTCCCAGGTTTTCTCATTTGGAACAGGAGTAATCTCATAATTTTCTCTGTTTTATTCAGACGCTTTAGCTCGCTTGTGCCCAGTTATATGCTTGCCATACGGGTGTAGACAGTTGGAAACTACTGTTCGCATGGTGTGAATGTATATCATTCCCAATGCGATTACACAGCTTCAGTTTCTAAGATAGGGAAAATCTCGGTTACATGATTCTCTGAGTGGGAACGAGATGCTGCGTAAGCTGGCCATGCACACTAGTAGCTGCATAGGCTTGTGCCTTCCTGTAGAAAATCTGACTCGATAGCAGTGATTTGTTGGTGTAAAGCATGGCTATGCCAGTCCACTAGCTAGACCAGCACCAAACCAGCACTACCAGCATGAACCAGCATAAACCTGCCAAGACAAGAATGGGAATTGAATGAGAAAACTTGCTAGTAACTAGAAATCATCTTTCCAGTTTCAGTTAACCAAACAACAAATATTAATGTTGTTCCAATGCACATTAATTAAATAAAGCTGACAAGAAACTTTTAATGTAACTTTTAATTAATGTGTAGCATCTGGACCAAGCAGACATACAATTATTCATTATTTATTGAATAATCCAACCGACATCTCAAGACCATAAAAAGCAAAGGTCCAAGGAGGCCCAAGCTAACTCCGAGATGTCTGCTCTCCCACTGATCATTATCAGCTTTTACTCTCCCTTTGCTGACACTGGTCCAGCAACTAGTGGACCTCAGAGACATTCCAGGTAGGGGAGTGTAACGAGGGTTCAATGAAGACAGGAAAGAAGGACATGGTGACAGCTCTCTCTCTACACTCAGGTAAGGGCCTTTAATGTGCTCACAAGGTATCTTACAGAACAAAGAACAAAAATGTGGACGTGAACAGCTTGCTGGGTTGCCAACACTAGACTGGCGTCTGTCTCAAGCTTCCTCACTGGCGATGTTGTGGCCCTTTTATGCCGCTCTCCCCATACTCACTGCAATTAGAGACAGGTGTTAGATATAATTTAGCTCAGGTGCAAGCGCCCTTACCGCTTTCTCCCTTCGGACGGGCGCTTGACCACGCCCCCACTGCCACATACCCCCACCGCCCGACTCAGGCCGGGGCGTCATCCGGCCTGCCTACCACTCCCCCCCCATTTCTGGAAAGGAAGTCAGCGACAGCCATCTGCACCCCCGGTCTGTGGACCACCTCGAACTTAAAAGGCTGGAGAGCCAGATACCAACGGGTGATCCGGGCGTTAGTATCCTTCATGCGGTGGAGCCACTGCAGTGGGGCATGATCCGAGCAGAGAGTGAAGGCCCGCCCCAGCAGGTAGTAGTGGAGCGTGAGGACCGCCCATTTGATAGCCAGACATTCTTTCTCCACGGTGCTGTACTTAGTCTCCCTTAAGGAGAGCTTTCTACTAATGTACAGCACGGGGCGCTCCTCCCCCTCCACCACCTGCGAGAGTACGGCCCCCAGCCCTCTGTCTGAAGCGTCCGTCTGTAATAGGAAAGGGAGAGAGAAATTAGGAGAATACAAAAGTGGCCCCCCACAGAGTACGCTTTAACTCGTGTGAACGCCTGTTGGCACTGCTCCGACCACTGGACCGGATCTGGAGCCCCCTTTTTAGTGAGGTCAGTCAGCGGACTGGTGATGTCCGAATAATTAGGGATGAACCTCCTATAATAGCCAGCCAGCCCCAGGAACTGCCTCACCCCCTTTTTGGTCTTGGGCCTAGGGCAAGTCACAATCGCCGCGGTCTTATCAATTTGGGGACGCACCTGGCCATGACCCAAGTGGAACCCCAGATACCGCACCTCCACACGCCCAATCGCGCACTTTTTAGGGTTTGCCGTGAGCCCCGCCCGCCGCAGCGACTTCAGGACCGCCCTCAGATGTTGTATATGCCGCTGCCAGTCATTACTATAGATAATAATATCATCTAGGTAGGCAGCGGCGTAAGCGGAGTGCGGGCGGAGGACACGGTCCATCAGACGCTGGAACGTGGCTGGGGCCCCGAACAAACCGAACGGGAGTGTCACGAATTGGTGTAATCCGAATGGCGTAGTGAAGGAGATTGGTGTCAAGGGGATCTGCCAATAACCCTTCGTCAAATCTAGGGTCGAATAAAAGCGAGCAGTACCTAACCGATCGAGCAGTTCATCAACCCGGGGCATTGGGTACGCGTCGAATTTAGACACCGCGTTGACTTTTCTATAGTCCACACAGAATCGCACTGACCCGTCGCTCTTGGGAACAAGAACAACCGGGCTAGACCAGTCGCTGTGGGACTCTTCTATTACGCCCATATCAAGCATGGCATCCAATTCGTCCCGAACAATTTTCTTTTTATGCTCGGGGAGACGATAAGGGCGGCTACGAACGACCACCCCCGGCTCGGTCTCGATGTGGTGTTCAATGAGGTTCGTGCGACCCGGTAGGGGAGAAAACACGTCAGCAAACTCCTTTTGCAACCTGGCCACCTCTGATCGTTGGCACGGGGAGAGGTGGTCTCCACAAATGACCGGGGCATTGAGATCAGGTTTTGGATTTACCTCCGGTCCGAGCTCCGCCCTCTCTGGAATCACCGTGGCCAACGATACAGGGACCGCCTCCCTCCATAATTTGAGGAGGTTGAGGTGGTAAATTTGACGTGCGTCTCCTCTATTGGTTCGTTTAACCTCATAATCGAGATCCCCCACTCGTCGTGTGACCTCGAAGGACCCTTGCCACTTGGCGAGTAATTTGGAGCTCGATGTGGGGAGTAATACAAGGACTTTATCTCCCGGTGCAAATTCCCTTAGCTGTGCTCCCCTGTTGTACAGCCAGCGTTGATGTTCTTGGGCCCGGAGCAAATTTTTTTGTGTTAGTTTTCCCAAAGCGTGAAGTTTTGCTCTGAGGTCAAGAACGTATTGAATTTCGTTTTTGCTATTGGAAGGTCCTTCCTCCCAGCCCTCCCGTAAAACATCTAAGACGCTACGCGGGCGACACCCATATAACAGCTCAAATGGAGAGAAGCCGGTTGAGGCTTGCGGGACCTCTCGCACTGCAAACAACAGGGGGTCGAGCCATCTGTCCCAATTTTTAGCATCCTCGTGCACGAACTTACGAATCATGTTTTTGAGGGTTTTGTTAAAACGTTCCACTAGGCCATCTGTCTGCGGATGATACACGCTAGTGCGAATCGATTTAATACCCAACAGATCGTAGAGTTTGCGAAGTGTACGTGACATAAATGTTGTGCCTTGGTCGGTGAGGATTTCTTTTGGAATCCCCACCCGGGAGATTATTTTGAAGAGTGCCGTAGCAACACTACGTGCTGAGATGTTGCTTAACGGCACTGCTTCTGGATATCGCGTTGCGTAATCCACTAGGACTAACACAAAGCGATGTCCGCGTGCTGTCCGTTCTAATGGCCCGACGAGGTCCATTCCAATTCTTTCGAAGGGGACCTCGATCAAGGGAAGAGGGCGCAATGGCGCTTTTGGGGTGGCCGGTGGGTTTACCAGCTTGCATTCGCGGCACGCCGCACACCACCTGCGGACGTCACCGCTAATGCCCGGCCAATAAAAACGGGCGATTAGACGGAGAAGTGTTTTCCTTTCCCCTAGGTGACCTGCCATGGGATTATAATGAGCCGCCTGGAATAACATTTCCTGGCGGCTCCGTGGAATCAAAAGCTGTGTTACATTTTCTTTGGTCTGAGTGTCCTGCGTCACTCTATATAGCCGGTCATTTATAATTGCAAAATAGGGATGTGCGAGAGTGATGTCTGGCCGAAGACGCTGACCATCGATCGTTTTCACCTGATCGAAGGCATGCTTAAGGGTTTCGTCGCGCGACTGCTCCAAAGGGAAATCTTCGTCAGGGAATTCCCTGCGTAGGGGAGGGGCGAAACCCTCGCCCCTCTCCTCGTGATCTCGATTTGGAGCAGCCGAGGACGGACCTGGCTCTGCCTCCCCTGCCAAAGCATCGCACATCGCACACCTCCCCATTTTAGTGCAGGACCCATCCTCACAAATATTCCCTAACAGATTCTTAAATGCAGGCCATTCCGTCCCCAAAATCAGAGGATGGATGAGGCGGGAACTAACCGCTGCCTCCACTCTGTGTTTTTTCCCTTGAAATTTGATCAGCACGGTCACCAACGGATAGTTGTGAACATCCCCATGCACACACCTCACCCTTACCCGCTTAGCTGTGCTCAAAGCCCCGGGTTGAACCAAGCGTTGATGGATTGTGGTCTGATTACAACCGGTATCCAGCAAAGCTTGGTGTGTACCCCCCTGGATTCTTACCGGAATCCGGTACGCTCCAGCCCGATCGGGGGCAGCATGCTGGGGATCGGAGACCCGAACCAAGGTCCCCACCTCCATCATCGGACACTGATCGCGGAGGTGATTCGGGTCCCCGCACCTCCAACAGGCCGGCCCAGGTGCCACCCCCGTACCTGCGTCGGCGGACGCTCCCACCTGAGGGGGAGAGCGGTTAAATGTTGTGGAGGGGGAGTGAGCTGCCGTAGACGGTCTCTGCCAGACTCCTCGCCTGCGGGGGGCAGGAACGGACCCTGGAGAGAAGACAGAGCGAGAGGGGGGCGGGGAATGGGAGAAAGTAGAAAAAAACACAGGGGGAGGGGGAGGAGAGAGAGAGAGAGAAGGCTCGTCCAGCCTTGGGATCGCCGCCATGTGGTCCTCCGCGAGCTGAACGGCCGCCTCCAGCGACGCCAGGCGGTGGCACTGGACCCACTCCGCCGTTTTCTTGGGCAATCATTGGCTGAACTGTTCCAGTACCACCTGATCGATCAGTCCCTCGACGTCGCGGTCCCCCGCTAGCAGCCATTTTCTGCAGGCATCACGGAGCCGCTGGGCAAACGCGAACGGGTGGTCGGCTTTCTCCAGTGTCATGGTTCGGAAAAGTTGGCGATGTTCCTCAGGACTCCGACCAACCCGTTGCATGATGGCTCTCCTTCATGCAAGTCAGAGTAGGCCAGGAGGTTCGTTGCGGGCAGTTGTTGAGCCGCGAGTTGAGCTTCCCCGGACAATAGAGGAACAAAGCGGGCTGCCCATTGATCGTGCGGCCAACCCCAAATTTCGGCAGTCCGTTGAAACAGGTCCAGAAATGCTTCCGGATCGTCCGTTGCCCCCATCTTCTGTAACGTGGGGGGGGGGGCAACGGAGAACGATTGTCCGGGGTCGCGGCTGTGGCGGGAGCGACCTCCTGTCTGAGCAGGCTCCGGATGATGTGCCGGTCCTCTGCTTGAGCCCGCATGATCTCAAAGAAGCGCCGGTCTTGGTCCTATCGGAGCTCAGGCAGAGACTGTTGGTGGTTCTGATGCAATGCCGCGAGGGACTGGAGGACTTCGGCCAGCTGGGAGGAATCTACGGGACGACCTTCCATGTTCGGTGAATTTTCCCGGGTTTCGGCACCAGTGTAACAAGGGTTCAATGAAGACGGGAAAGAAGGACACGGTGACAGCTCTCTCTCTACACTCAGGTAAGGGCCTTTAATGTGCTCACAAGGTATCTTACGGAACAAAGAACAAAATGTGGACGTGAACAGCTTGCTGGGTTGCCAACACTAGACTGGCGTCTGTCTCAAGCTTCCTCACTGGCGATGTTGTGGCCCTTTTATGCCGCTCTCCCCATACTCACTGCAATTAGAGACAGGTGTTAGACATAATTTAGCTCAGGTGCAAGCGCCCTTACCGCTTTCTCCCTTCGGACGGGCGCTTGACCACGCCCCCGCTGCCACAGGGAGATAGCCACATGCAAAGCAAAGGGAGTAATTCATGCCAATCCCCCATAGGAAAGACACATAAAGCCCATTAAACAGACTTTTCTTCATTAATTTATACTCTCTGTAAATTAACATGCATATCCCCAGGCTATTGTATGTATGATTATTTCTGTCTTGTATAGTGTCTTTTGTACTGTATACCATTTTATGCATGCTTTATGACAGAAACACTAAATAATGTAAAATTATTTGTAACATGCTTCCTATCAAATTAATCCTTGTGTGATATACTTTGGTGTACATCACCTCCTTGTAGCATGCATTGTATGCTTGTTATATTAATCAGAGCATAAAGGGGCACAGACTGCCAACTTACTCCAATCATGCAAATGAGTCAGCTTTCAAACAAAGGAACTTTTCCTACTGGAAAATTGCACCTTTCTCATTGGTCAAGACAAACTCGAGAGTAGTGACCTCCCTCAGGAGTTAAAGGGCACTGTCGGAATGACCTCCCTCTCTCTTCGCTCTCTCTCTCTCTCTCTCTCTCCCTTCCTCTCTTGATTTTTGTTTGTGTGGGACCAGAAACACCTGGTCCAACCGCGATGTCACGGGCTGGCAGGCCTCAAACACATGAAGCCACGTGTAATTTCCTCAACCATAACAAAGTCAAACTAACATTGCAAGTTCATCATCATTTCTTCATTCAATGCAGAAGAAATTGATTGCAACTTCAACACCATCGACTCAAGGAACCATCAAGACTTTCTCCTGAGACTGCATCCAGGCACTCTCTCAACAGCCAAGGTATTGCAAGTATCGAACAATTAACTAATCGCGTGATATGAGCACGAATCTATCATCTGTGTTCCGCAACTGCTTTTGGGTCCTTGAATAACTTATAACGTGCGAGTAAGGGCAGCCGGTGGACTTTCTGGTGCTCTCCTAGGGTATGATGGTGCCCTCCTAGGGAGTTGGTGCCCTACGAAAACTGCGTATTCTGCTTATAGGGAGCAGCAGTATTGATTATATATGACAAAGTTAATAAATGGCTTTTATTGACATGAAAATATAGTTTATCTTCTAGGCTTTTTAATTAGATCAGATACAGTTGTTAGAGGGGGATTTTAAGCTGTTGTTTGGTCTTGTTACAACGTGCCCCTCACCTGTAACAACGTGCCCCGCCTATGGGGCATGTTGTACATTTCACTTTCTTTTTTTCAAGGTAGATTTAAAAAAAAAAAAAAGTATATGCTGTATTTATGAAACAAGATCACAGATGTGTAATATTCACACGTGAACTTAATGTAAAAACAGAAGAATACATAGAACTCCAAGTACATTTAGATAAACTTAAGAAAACCAAAAATTGTTTGTTTGTGCCCGCTCTCCCCTATTAAGACCAGGGAGGGTTACTTTTGTATGTAAATGTGTTCCACTACAGATTATAGAATACATGCTGTAAAATGTAATTTGAAGCATATTCTGTTAGACTACTCAAGGTCAGTAACGTATTCTAAATACTTTGGATTACTTCTTCAGTACTGGTACATTTTAACACTTGTTTTGACTATAAAGACAATAAGAGAATAAAAACAGTAAGACAAAATACACATGCTAAAAATACATTCTCTGAAAAACCTAAATATCTTATACAATGGTAAGATTCAGAGCATCTAATTTACCTATGTTTGTGCTGTGTGATTAGAGATTTACTCAATCTGTGTGCAGGTGCTGGAAGATGATGATGGATATGCTCTCCCTGACCTTTATTATACTTTTATGTTTTGTGACGCTTATCGCTTGTTAATTTTCTCATGTATAAGAAAAGCATGCAGCCTGTGTATCTGCCATTAAATGTGTGGAATACAGACTTTAGCTGTTTGGCTCCGTGATTTGTCAGATTAAACTAATATCTCATGGTAAAAGCGTTACAGTGCCAGGTAACTTGTGCATGTAAAATGGCTAGAAATAGCATTTTAGCTTAGCATAAAGCTGACAATTTACACAAGGTTTATTTCTATTTCCTATGCTCCAAACTTACATCTCTGTCTGTTTGTATGAATGTAACACATCATAAGAAAGTGTTTCACCTCTTTTCAAATGCACTTTGGATCACACAATTTATATGTATAAATGTTTTCCATCTGAAAGGACTAAATATTAAATTAAACAAATGACAATAAAATGCAAAGTAATCTCTTCAGTAATCAAAATACATTTTGAATGTAACTGTATTCTAATTACCAATTATTTAAATTGTAACTGTAGTGGAATACACTGACTTATATTTTGTATTTTAAATACGTATTCCTGTTACATGTATTCCGTTACTCTCCAATACTGATAAATACACACTGTTTATGGATAAAATTATCACAGAATAAGTCTAGTGTATGGTCACTTTAATTGAGCACGAGTGGCACTGCAAAAATGTACTTAGAGCCGAAACCCCCACTGCAATGCTGTTCACTCTGCGTTCTGTTGTGCTGCTGACGCTACCGATGTGAATGCTCTATTCTGTTATTATGGACACCAAAAAAATTTAATGATCTGCTCATGCACCGATCACTGATGTGACACGACTGTAAGATTGCATCCTGTGTAAACTGCCCCTGCTTTGTTCAGACAGAACTGCAGAATGCACAATGGATAGATGCATAAATAATAACATTAAATTATGGAAGAATGCTTACATCATGCTTGGAAGAAAGGCACTGGCTTTGCAGCTATTCTGCTATTATACTAACTGTATTGTGCTAATGGCTTCAATTTAGCCTTGATTTGACATCAAACAATACAATGGGAATTTGAGAGACATACAGTACATCAGATTTTTCAATGAATAATACAGCACCCCATTTAGAGACTAAAATTATATTTTACAACCCTTATCATTTAGATTCTCAGAGAACAGCTATAGAGCTCAACAGTGAATGCCCACTTTTTCAGCTGTCTTTGTTCCGGAAGTATATTTCCCATAATTGTTTTGCATATAAAATCCTTAGAAAAAGAGCTTTGCCTTGAAAAAAACCCACAAAGAGCTCCAAAGTGAATCACAACATTAGAAACTTTGATTTTAAGCAAAACAAAATATTATTTTTTTTATGTAAAATCGAAGAAAAAGACAAAGGTGAAAAAACTGTGTACTTAGCATCTTTAATGTATATGTGTATAAATAATATATTTTAAGTTCATTTCAAAATATTCAGATGTAAATCTATAAGTACAGTATGTTTCAGAGTGAAGGGAGACCGACAGAGCATCATGGAAGTGGGTGGTCATTGCATGGCTTTATATAGCATACAAATAGAACTTAAGAAAGGTTTTCTACAACTATAGTCCAACCATATTGAGAGTAGTAAGGTTATGTAATTGTGCTGCATTAGAAAATACAGGCACCATGACATGGTCCAATAAAGTCCTACAGTGAGTTGGTGCATGGGATATAAGTCACATTACCAGTTTCGTTCAATATCAAAGCCCTCAGAGTCAAATCTGTCCATGGTTTGTTAAGCACATTCGGAATTCCAGTAATCTCTTGAAGCAGACAACGCTGTTAATTGGCTTTTGCAGTGCAGTCATACTGCACCTGTGTCTTGTTACAGAGGGAGTAATGTTGGTTTGAAGGGTGCTTCACTGGCTTGGTGAGAGCTTGAAATAGTGTGAAGTTCCTCCTTAGTGCCTAGTGAAGAGACAGGTGCAGACTCACAGATCTGGGGTGCAATGCTGCAGTATCAGCTAATATTGAAAAAGAAAACTTCCACATAAGAGCCACTCACATAGTCCTATACAAGCTGTGTTCAGAGCAGATGTTTCTCAAGGAGTCATCAATCTTAACGCAGGGATATGAAATTTGAAGTGTAGTGCTTAAAGAGTTTCTCATTGAAAAATATCTGTAGTTGAAATCTTCAAGTTAAAATTGTGCTGGTTGATAGATTAGCACTGCAGAAAGACTTTTATTTTATAATTTTGAACATGTTTCTGAATTATTTGTTTTTGTGCTCTCCATGGCTTTTCAGTTCTGGGTGCAAATTTTGTTTTATGGTCAGATTTTTAAGATTTGGCTTGAGGGTTTGTTCCCAGATCAGGTTATTGCAATCCATTTTACAGTACCTCACATTTTCCATTTCACTTTTGATTTTTAAGTAATAGCACCTAAAAAACATGCAGCTCACTAACTAACTAACTAACTAACTAACTAATAAATATTCAAAATAACTTCTTTTTTTTTTACTTTTATATAATATTTTTATATAATATTGTCCCAATTTCCACTTATGTTGACATCATTTTATCAAAAATGGATAATTTTTTTTTTAAAGCATCATATCAAACGAAACTAGAGACTAGAACTCATTATACCTAAACAGGTTTTAATAAAATTTTTTTTAAAGAGGTTTATTAAAGAGAAGTGCTTCTTCGGTGCTCCAGAAGTTTAACCCTTAAACCAGAGTTTCCCAACCACTGTGCCGCGGCACCCTAGTCAGGTGTGAATCTAGTCATGGAAAATGATCAAATTCCACAAAATAAATTTAGGCATGAAAAAAATTTAGAATTTCAGTGATCCAAATTCCTCACCTTTCAGAAAAATGTGCCGTTTCGAAAACATAATCGGTTACTTTTGTGGTTGTAAGAGCAATGATTAATGTGCAAAAGTGACTATTTCTACATGTTAATGGTCTTTCACATGGTCACGTCAGTGCTGCAGAATACATTGAAGTCTATGAAGTGACGTCACTTTACACCAAAGTGTTTTTTACAGACATGCTTAACCAGTATTGTCTTTGAGAGTTCTAAGCAACAAGAAATATTTAAAAACTGTCCAAATTTGTGAAGAGACATTGAATGTCTCATAATTTCATTTAATTAAATGTTACCTTATCATTTATGAATATCAGAGACCCCAGTTATTTAACTAATTTAAATTCACTAAGAAAAAGCTTAAACCTGGCGGCTGTGGCTCAGTTGGTAGAGCAGGTCAGCCACTAATCGCAGGATTGGTGGTTTGAATCCCGGCCCACACGACTCCACATGCCAAAGTTGGGCAAGACACTGAACCCCAAGTTGCTCCCATGGCAGACTAGCGCCTTGCATGGCAGCTCTGCCATCATTGGTGTATGAATGGGTGAATGAATGGGTGAATGTGTTACAGTGTAATGTGCTTTGAATACCGTTAAGGTTATAAAGGTGCTATATATATATATATATATATATATATATATACACTTATAAGTGCAGACCATTTAAACATAAACGAGTCCTTTTATTACTTTCTGCTATCAAAGCAACTGCAAGCATTTTTTCTCTTTAAAATACATGTTTTCAATGTTTATTGTGCACACCTCCCACTTTATTATGTGGCATACGTGTAAAATCGCCCCTCTATGACACTTTCTGCAACTGTTGTCATGTAGAGGGCAATGCGGTGCTTAACGCTGGCCTTGAAGGGAGCGTTGACGCCTCGACTCAACTCATGTGAAATGTGCTTTACAATGATGAAAGAACATTATTGAAACTCAAAAGTATTATTATTTGTCTATTATTGTGGTCTTTTGCTGCTCAGCAGTTTAAACAGGGTACTGTAGGAAAATGATACCATAGATCTGCTTTGTGTTTATAATTCTTACACTGAAGTCAGTAGATTTGTAGCCATGCAAGTTTTAATAAAGGAGAAGGTAAGGATGTTATTTTAAGACTATTATTAGACTATTATTGTTGCCCTTTTGGATGAAAAATAATGCTCAGACTGAAGGAAGTCTATAGATATGCTTTGTTCTTTTAATGCTTAAACACTATAAAGTTTCTTGGTAGATTTCGTTAATGAATGACTCAAAATGATTCACTGACTCACTCATAGCATAGCCTCACCAAAATACTCTTTATTTTTCAGCTAATTCTGCACAATTGTAAACATATATAAACTTGAATCACTAAAATAGGTGGAATTGGTGCTTTTAGCTCATTCTTTAAAAACAATATCCCCAGAAAAAGTGTTCATGGACCGGTGATTGTCTTACCTTTTTCACCCCTCATGAGTTTGCATCCCTGTAATGTGTTGTGGCATTGCAAGAACAAATCTACAAATATAAAAATAAGCAAGTTTTTGTTTTTTCATTACCCATTTAGCGCTCTTGCCATCTGTGACCACACAGCGTAGCCTGCCAATGGGACTTGTTTATTCATTTTTTTTTTTTTTGCATAGCCGAATTTCCAACATTACAAGTAAACATGCTAAGATGAACAGATAACATGGACAAGTTCTTGAAAAGGAAAAATGTTGACGATGGTTAGCCTATGTGGGATAGTGGTGTGTCGTAGAATGTTTTAATCGTAAAAAGTGTGACGTGGCAGAAAAAAGGTTGGGAAACACTGCCTTATCTGACAGTCTAGAGTCTTGTGAATAGTATTCAGTTGGTTTAAATTAATTAAATTATGCGTTACGTATAGTGAAACCAAAATACAATGTCCGTGCATGTGGACGCGGGGGTCACACAAAGTTAAAGTCATATGATGTGTTTGAAATAGAATACTAGTATCTACTATATAGTTGAATTTAAATTGTTATTCAACAAACATTGTTCAAAATCATTTTAAAATGCTTTCTAATTCTACATTTATACTGTTTGTATCCCTCTGTCCTTTTATGTCTTACCTTTAGTAGTTGAGATTCTGCATTCCTTCCAATCAGTTTCACCCAGGTACTTCTATTGGCCTATGTTCAGAAAGGAGCTTGTGGTCAAGAGTAGGGGTGTGAAAATGGAGCTCTGTTGGCAGCGCGTTCTATGGTGCACCTGGTGCTTATTGCATCACCGTTGTCATAAATTAACCAGGTTTCTCATGTGCATGCACAAGATATATATCCTCAAGGACCAGAATGGATCAACATTACAAGGACACTGTTGCAGTACGTGTTGACTGGCACAGAAGAAATATGCTCAATCAATGAAAACACAGAAAAATATTTTCAGAAGAATATCTCAGCTCTGTAGGTCCATTCAGTGCCATTCATTTAATGGTGACCAGAACTCTTAAGATCAAAAAATTACAAAAATCCAGAGGTTAAATTCATATCTTAATAAGTGATATGATAAGTATGTCTGAGAAAAAGATTAATATTTAAGTTATGTTTTACTATGAATTCTCCTCCCTGCCCAGTATGTGGCGATATGCACAAAGACTGTGATAACTGTGAAAGTGGATATTTAATTAAATATTAAATAGTTAAATTTCCACTTTGGAATGTTGTAACTCATTCAAATGATGTAACAGCCTCCATTAACACTGAAAAGACCACACCGAATAAATTTGAAATGTGTTTGAAACAAACAGTCTCAAACTAACCTCTTAAATAAATATAGTTTAATGTGCTAAAAATAAAAATAATGAACCATTAAAACTTACAAAATCTACACTGAAATTGAAAACCAAAATATGCAAAAAAATCTACAATAAAACCGAAATATGCAATTTTTTAAATTAGGTCTATGATTTCAATTCACAGTCAATAAAGTCATAAGGCATGATAACATTTTGAAAAGTGCACGTACCACTGTGCATGTTCGGGGAGGGACGCACTATGCATTTAACAGCAACAAGTGATCATTTACTTCTGATACGCCTCACGTCATGTGGAACGTGGGAGAAGGGATGTGTCTTAAATCTAAGTCGAATGTTCATTGGTTGCTCACACGTGTTAATGGTCTGATGGCATTTTTAAACTGGATTGTCAAATGGATTAAGAAAATCCAAAGTAAAGCAAAAAAGATAAGCCATTGTCAAATAGATGAAGAAAAGAAAACAGTAAATGAATGAAGAAAGTAATATTGTTACATTTAATTGTATTTTAAACATTATATTAAATACATGATTTATTAATGTACAGTTTTATTGTTAATATAGTTGTGAATTTAATAAACACATTTAAATGTGTCTGTAATATAGTTTGATAGGAGGCCGGATACAGAAGAGGAATGACAAACACCCGCTCTGCATGCTCACTTGTTTCTTTACTGAGTACTTCAGCACATAGTGTCAACTCACATACATACAATTGAGCATGGCTTAATGAACCCGTCACTTAGCACATCTATTACGCTCCTTCCCCTTTAGATTTGAACATCTTCCTTTAGAAATAAACATCAGTGCAACAGCAAAACCACAACTGTTATCAAATTTCAGGTAAAAATGTTTCGCAACATTACAACACCCTGCTTCTTTAAACATCAAAACAATAGCACCGAACACATAATAGTACTATAACTTATAAATCCAGCCTCTTTGGATTTTTTGGTATAATTCCACACTCTGCATAATGTCAGATCTTTCCATGTTGCTTATGCTAACTCCCTTGCAGACACAGGAAGCTAATCCACCTGGGAAAAATAGTAGAACACACTTCATTCTTCCCCGATGCAGTCTGTACCCACAGTAGGCAGTCTGGACATTGAATCTGCATTCATGTGGTCAGCTTATTTGCGGTACTCAATGTAATAATTATAAGCCATCAGCAACTCAAGAGCTGCCAAGGTTGGTATTGCTGCCTTTGGTCTGAGGATAGCCAGCAGAGGCTTGTGGTCAGTTATGAGTGTGAATTTCCATCCATAAATATATTTATGGAACTTCTTTCCCCATAGATGACAGACATTGCTTCACGTTCTATTTGACCATACTTTTTCTCGGTCTCACTCAGTGTGCAAGATGCGAATGCTATGGGGGGCTCTTCACCATTTTCTATAATGTGCGAGATCACAGCACCCACCCCATAAGGTGAGGCATCACATGCTAATTTCAGGGGTCGGTTGCCATCATAATGCACCAGCACTGTGCTACCAAGCAACAGCTGTTTATCCTCCTCAAAAGCTGTATCACACACAGCAGTCCAGCTCCACAGTTGCGTCTGTTTCAGCAAATTGTGTAAAGGTTACAGCCGGCTGATCAGATTTCACAAAAACAAACAATAATAATTCAGGAGGCCCAAAAAAGTCAGAAGCTCAGTGACATTGATTGGATTTGGGCCGTTAACAATCACTGCCACCTTTTCCTCAGTTGGCTGCATTTTCATGAACTGACACTTGGGAAGAGTCCATACCTCTCCAGTCTGCAAAGCACTTCGTCCAGTTTCCTGATGTGTTCCTCTTTTGAGCTGGCAGTGACAAGAATGTCATCAAGGGAACAGGTGATATGATCTAGCCCTTGCAGGATTTTATCCATGACTGCCTGGGAAATAGAAGGATCAATGGCTACTCCATAACTGAGATGATGTTACTTGTACAGACCCCGGTGAGTATTGATGGTGAAGAGTGCTGGTCTAATTTTAATTGCTGATATGCATGTGCCATGTTCAATTAGCTAAACAATGTTCCGCCCTCCAACTTAGCGAGCAAATCTTCTGTGGTGGGCAGCGGATATGTTTGCTCTTCCAGATTCTGGTTTATAGTTACTTTATAGTCACCACAGATGCAGATGGACTTGTCACTCTTTGGCACGACTACAATTGGCGCTGCCCATTCCCTTCTTTCAGTCTTGGATATTATGCCTGTTTTTTCCTGTCTATCCAGTTCCTTTTCCTCCACTTCTCGTAACGCATAAGGAAAGGGACTCGCTTTCTGAAAGAACAGAGTTGCATCCAGACAGACTCGGATAATAGCTTTAAAATATTTAATTCCACTTGGTTTGTCAGAAAAAATCCTCTGAGTGTCATCTCAACACTGCTTTTACTGCTGGGTCAGAGGCCACTTCAGCTTTCTCCACAATAAAAATGTTTGGCCAATCTAACTGAATTTTCTCCAGCCATTTTCGGTCCAGTAGGCTGGTCTATCCCCTTTAACGATGACCAATGACAGTGTCACATTTTGCTTTTCATACTGCACTGGCACATCTATGGATCCCATCAATGGAATTCGCTCACCTGAATATGTAGTTAGCTGCTTGTTTGTTTTGCGTAATGCTCTGTGTGACAGGAAGTCCTTGTTTGTCAGTTCTAACATCAGCCACACCGCTACCCCTATGTCCAGCTGAATGTCCATGCACTTTCCATCCAATTTCACATTCACCACAATTCCTTTCAGTTATTTCCTTCCAAATATCTTCTCTTTTCTTTTATTAGAACACTCTGCCTCCACATACTGTGTCTGTCCAGCTGTTCTCTTATTTCTACAGGCCCATGTAATGTGTCCAATTTTGTTACACACATGATACTTCTCATTCTTGAACCTGCAGTCTTTAGCTGCAGGACATGTGTAACATTTATTATTTTCTTCTTGTCTCTTTATCTCTCCCCTTAAACTCCCACTTTCCTCTCCAATGAAAAAGTTTTGCTTCATTCACAGCATTCACTGACTGTAAATCCTTTGTATTACCCACAATTTCCAGCGTGTTTCTCGAGGCCAGCTCCATGGATGACGCAATTTCGCAAACCTGGCAGAATGTCAGATCCTTCTGACTCAGCAATTTATGTTGCATCGACTCTGAATTTAGCCCACTCCCAAATCTGTCTCTGAGCACATCACTCAAATACTGTCCGAATTCACAGTTCACTGATAGCTGTCTCAAAGCCAAAGTGTTATCTGCCACAGATTCTTCTTCCTTTTGGTTGCGCTTTTGAAACGTAAAACGCTCCACGATCACGAATGGTTGCGATCTGTACTGCGCTAACAACACTGCTTTCAACTCGTTATATGACATTTTGCTTGGCTAGATTCTTTAACAGTCCATATGTCTCTGCCCTGATCAAGGAGAGAAACACACTAACCTTTTTCTCACTTGCATTGTCATTCGCCAGCAGCTACTGTTCAAAATGCTCCATGTATGATTCACAATCCTCCTTTGATTCCTTGTATTCATCCACATGGCCAAACTGCATCGCCGCCATGTTAGCTACGATTTATTAGCAGCTTTACACTCATGCCTTGTTCCTTTTTCCTTAGTTTTTACGACAAATGCAACAGTGTTTCCCCGAAACTAACAGTCTCTAAATAATATATTTTGATAGGCCAGTTAAGGGAGAGGAACAACAGACACCCGCTCTGCATGTTCACTTGTTTCTTTACTGAGTACATCAGTGCATACTCTCAACTCACGTACATACAAATGGCCGTGGCTTACCTAAACCTTAGCACATCTATTACAGTGTCTATTTATTTGTCCATTTATAATTTGGTTTATTTATTCACGTTTTTATTTTCAAATGAATAGACTGATAATTTATTATTTCATTCTTTTTTAATCGGCACTCCTCTCTTCCATATTCAGGTAGATTCAGTAATATTAAATAATATATTAGACTAAATAATAAAACCAGTTATTTTAGATGTTACAACATGAATACAACATGTTGAGTGTTCGGTTTGGTCAAAGAAATAAAAACATACATTTTTGTTATATTTATTTGTTTGTGTACAGTATGTCCTCTATCATAATGACAATTTATACAAAAAATGTGTTTCAATGGGTAGAATGCAAATTAACAGTGAAAATTATTTCATAATTCACTTTCCCTCACGTAGTTTCAAATGTGTTCACAAATGTGTTAGGCTACAAACCACAGCACAAATGCAATACGGTACAGCCATATTGGTAAATACCAGCTACATATTAAAGCACAACCTCCTTTTTATATTGCAGAGAATTCAGTAATCATGGTCCCAATGTATAATGGATCAGCGCCCTTGCTAGTACCCCCTTTGTCTTAACAATATACTGACTGATGAGTCAAGACATAAGGAACTAAGGAGCGGGATCAGACACACTCTTGCTTTACTCACTCCACTCTAGTGAATATGGCCACACATTGACAAGATAACACCACAGTCTCTTTTTCTTAGACCTCTCCGGACACTCAAAACCTCTTACTTTGACACTATATTTGTTTTTTTGCTCATGTAGTTTTGACTAAAGCAAATCTGCTCTGATGCGTCACCCCTAGTCCCACTGTTCCTGTCTCACTCACTTTTACTTTTATCTTCTTGCTCACGTCGTAGTCGGTAAACTAAAACTCAAGGGAGGGACAAAGAGAGAAAGATAGAGTGATGAGCAGTAAAAAAAGCAGAAATAACAAAGTCATGCGCAAACTTTTTGGCAGTATGGATAATTACTGTCAAAACACTGCTGTGGTATGGGGCAGCCATGGTTTAATTCTGTGCCTGACATGGCCGCAGTGCACCAGTGGGCTTCAGAGAGCTTCAAGGGTTGCAGAAGAGACATATTCCAGCAGAATGCACAGCCAAGCCCTGCCACTGCCCCTCTAATGAGGAGAGGGAATGTCAACAGTCGTTTCCTTTGCTTTCTAGCCAAGCCCTGTTCCCTGATTCTTCCTCTCTCTCTCTCTCTCTCTCTCTCTCTCTACGGTATCCCATTTCCCTGAAGGCCCTGCCTGCCATTCACACTGACTTCATAGATAAATCAAACCCCTGCTCTCATTTTCACCCAGTTCAAAATAAGCTCAATTTTGGACCAGTATACCATTTGGCTTGTTATAACAGCAGGCTCTGCTGGTCTTGTTAGAGACACTGAAGTAAGCCTTGTATGTTCTTTTAGAGTTCAGTTGTGTTGTTGTCCAATGCTGTTGGGACAACATTGGTCCTACTAAAAAGCATATGGATTTATAGCCAATGTAAAGATATTTATACAAATGCAAAGAAATGCAACTCTAATTATAAGTTTGATGTTCAATAACCTAGTCACATTATTTAAGAAATTAATAATCGATTTTTATTTAAGATAACAAAGGGATTGATACTAGCACATCATGTAGTAAATTTGGACAAAAATTAGTAACACATTGCACAAAAATATCTGACTACAGAACACCACGATTGAACAATAAGAATGAAGTATTTCAGAGAGCCATGTTATAAAGACATGGACAAAATTGCATTCATCATATTTTGAGTGATTCTCACAATAACTATCAAGAACATGTCCTGATCCTACACTAACTGAGCTCTTTATTAGGAACACCTGTACACCTACTTATTAATGTGATTATCTAATCAACCAATCATGTGGCAGCAATGCACAAAATTATGCAGACAGTTGTTGCAAAAAATATTGGCACCCTTGGTAAATATGAGCAAAGAAGGCTGAGGAAAATATGTAATTATTGTTTATCCTTTTGATCTTTCATTCAAAGTATTCCCAAGAATCTAACGTTTAACTGAAGTATACTGATTGGGGGGGGGGGGTGTCTCATATGTAAATAAATATTTTTCTCCAAAATATGTTTGCCACAATTACTGGCACCCCTAGACATTCTTATGAGTACAAAATGTCTGAAATATTTTCCCATTCATATTTCAAAAAATAATTGTGCACCTGGGTGACAAGGAACATGAAATTGTTCAGCCATGACTTTCTGTTTCACATGGGTATAAATATGAGGCAACACACCTTCCAAATTGTCTTAGTCATCTCTCACAGTGGGTAAGACCAAAGAATAAAGTTCTGATGTGCAGCAAAAGGTTGTTGAGCTTCACAACTGCAAGTGGCTAAAATAAAATAGCAAAAGCACTGAAAATACCCATTTCCACCATCATGGCAATAATTAAGAAGTGCCAAATCAACTGGAGATGTTATGAATTGGCCTGGAAAAGGACAGACATGTCTATATTGTCTCCATGCCCGGTGAGGAGGATGGTTCGAATGGCCAAAAATTCTCCAAGGATCACAGCTGGAGAACTGCAGTAATTAGTTGGGTCTTGGGTAAGAAAGTCTCCAAAATTACAATTTGACATCACCTACATCACAACAAGTTGTTTGGGAGGGTTTCAAGATAAAATTCCTCTGATCTCATCTAACAACAAATTCAAGTGTCTTCAGTTTTCCAGACACTACTGGAACTCCAAATGGGACCGGGTTCTATGGTCAGATAAAACAAAAACACAGAGAGGTAGCCATATGGAAAAATACCTCATGTCCAGGGTTAAATATGGTGGTGGATCTTTAATGTTGTGGGGCTGTTTTTATGCCAGAGGTCCTGGACATCTTGTTCGGATACATAGAATCATGGACTCTATCATATACCAATAGATACAAATCTAAACCTGATTGCCCTCTGCCAGAAATCTTAAAATAGGCCGTGGTTGGATCTTCCAGCAAGACAATGATCCACATCAAAATCAAGACAAAAATGGTTATCTAACCACAAAATCAAGGTCCTGCCATGGCCATCCCAGTCCCCTGATCTGAACTCCATAGAAAAACCTTTGGGGTGAACTAAAGAGGAGAATCCACCAGCGTGGACCTCAGAATTTGAGGGATCTGGAGAGGATGGAGGAATGAGCTTAGCTTATTTGAGCTTAGATTTTTGTGAATATTTTTTATTTAACACCAAAAGGATAAACAATAAGGATATATTTTTCACAGCCTTCTTTCTTTTCTGTGGATGAAAATGCATTGTTGATGAGAGTGGTCAATGGAGAATGGCCAGACTGGTTCAAGCTGACAGAAAGGCTATGGTAACTCATATAAACACTCTGTACAGATGTAGTGAGCAGAATAGCTTCTCAGAATGTACAACAAGACTAACATTGAGACGGATGGGCTACAACAGCAGAAGGACTTTATTTTCTAGGACTGTGGCATTCCTAATAAAGTGCTCAGGGAGTGTATTTTACATAAAAATCTAAAAACATTTAAGAAATTTCATTTTTCACATAGAAAATGAAGCCTATTTTAGGACCATTACAGTGTTTTTTTTTTAGATTATTAAGTTTTTATGCACATTTTACCCCCCAATTTCATCAATTCAAAATTAAAAAACAAACAAACAAACAAAAACAGATATATTATTTACATTTTAAAGTATTCATACATCATATACTCTCTTGGTACTGCATTTAATTTTTAAGAAAAAAAAATCAATGTACAACAGCATCTTTATTAATGTATTAAAATACAAAATAAATAAAATAAAAATGAGAATCATTATGTAAAATAATGGGAAAAGTTAAAGTAAAATGTCTGGACATGTTATTGTCAGGGTTCTGAAAGAAGAGGATTCAATAGCAGGGTAAACCACGGTTTATTAGGAAATAAACAGGCATGAGCCAGACAGGATAAGGTCCACAAACAATGACGGCCTCAGAAAGCATAGACTAGGTCCATGGGATAGTAACTCCCAGCCAAGAGTGGTCCGCACAAGAGGTCAAGGATGGTGGCGAAGCAGCAGGCAGTGTTGGCAGGTGAGGTGCGGCAAAGGGGAAGGGAGATGACTGCTGGTAGGCCGGAGGTGGCGGGGGAATAAGCTCTGTCCAGCAGCCTGGAAGACGGGGAGACTGGAGAGGAAAAAAAAAAGAAAATAGGAAAAGGACTAAACTGCTCGGAATGCAAGCCACCGGGGATAGGGAAAAAATAAAGCAAGAACCTATTAACTATGCCAAGTTAATGTATAGAAAAAAATAAGGGCTCATAACAAGCTGGGATCAAGACAACAAAATAGGAAAAACCTTGTAATCCAAAGCTAATCAAAATTTAAGAAAAAAATAAAACTTGACTAGATAACTAGACTACCAAGAACAGCAAGAAAAAAGCAAGACGTGAATAACAACACGTAAAACACGATCTGGCAAAGGACAAAGAACACAAAGGGAATATAAAGAGAGGGTAATGAGGAGTAACACGTGACTGTAATGTTGAACTAACAAGGTAACAAGAGGGAGGGGCGACAGCTGACAGTAGAACGCATGGAAAACAACACGTGCAGACACACATGGTGAACGAATACAAACACCACACGCCAAGCGCTCCGGACGAAAAACGACACAGACACAACTAGGCTGATCAAACCGGCATCCTGACAGTTATAGTAATGGGAATAGGAGGTAAAATGTGCTCAAGTGTATTGTAAATAATGTCACAATGCAAAAAATCGGTACACAATGGTGCTAATAAAGTTCCAGGCTTTCTGCTGTTGTAACACATCTGTTTCAAGCTTTGATGATGACCAGTCTGGCCATTCTCTGTTGACCTCTCCCATCAACAAGACATTTCTGTCCACATAATTGCCACTCACTGGATTTTTTCTTTTTTTTCTTTTTTATGGTAGCATTTTGAGTAAACTCTAGAGGCTGCTATGCATGAAAATCCCAGGAGATCAGCAGTTACAGAAATACTAAAATCAGCCTATCTGTCACCAACAACTACGTCATGGATGATATCACTGAGATCACATTTTCTCCCCTTTCTGATGGTTGATGTGAACATTAACTCAAACTCCTGACCCGTACATGCTTTTATGCAATGCACTGCTGGCATATGATTGGCTAATTGCATCAATTAGTAGGTGTACAGGTATTCCTAATAAAGTGCTCAGTTAGTGGCTATATACAGTGCATTCAGAAAGTATTGAGATGCCTTAATTTTTTCACATTTTGTTATGTTGCAGTCTTTTGGTAAAATTCTTTAAATGCTTTTTTTATTTTTCCACATCAGTCTAAACTCCATACCCCACGATGACAAAGAAAAACCATATTTTTGATAACTTTGCAAATGTATTAAAAATAAAAAAAAATTAAATATCACATTGACATAAGTATTCAGACCCTTAACTCAGTACTTAGTTGAATCACCTTTGGCAGCATTTACAGCCTCAAGACTCTTTGGGGATGATGTGAAAATTAAGCTTTGCACACCTGGATTTGGGGATTTTCTGCCATTTTTCTTTACAGATCCTCTCAAGCTCAGTCAGGTTGGATGGGGACCATCAGTGGACAGCCATTTTCATGTCTCTCCACAGATGTTTGATTGGGATCAAGTTCGGGGTCTGGCTGGGCCACTCAAGTACATTCACAGAGTTGTCCCTAAGCCACTTTTGCATTGTCTTGGCTGTATGCTTTGGGTGTCCTGTTGGAAGGTGAACTCTCTGACCAGTCTAAGGTCTTGAGCACTCTGGACCAGGTATACATTAATGATATCTCTGTATTTTTCTGCACTCGGCTTTCCTTCAACCCTGACCTGTCCCTCAGTCTCTGCCACTGAAAAATACCCCCACAGCATGATGCTACCAGCACCATGCTTCACCGTTGGGATGGTATTGTGCAGGTGATGAGCAGTGCCTGGTTTCCCATCAGACATGACGCTTAGAATCAAGGCCAAACAATTTAGTCTTTTCAGTCCAAATAATCTTGTTTCACACAGTCCGAGAGTCCTTAAGGTGCTTTTTTGCAAATTCCAAGTAGGCTTTCATGTGTCTTGCACTATGGAGAGGCTTCTGTCTGGCCACACTGTCATAAAGCCCAGATTGGTGGAGTGTTACAGTGATGGTTGTCCTTTGGTAAGTTTTTCCCATCTCCACACATGATCTCTGGAGCTCAACCAGAGTGACCATCGGGTTCTTACTAAGCCTTCTCCCCCGATTGCTCAGTTTGGCCAGTCGGCCAGCTCTAGGAAGAGTCCTGGTTGTTATAAACTTCTTACATTTAAGAATTATGCCGCAGATCTCTTGGGAAACTTCAATGCATCCAATTTGTTTTTGTAGCCTTCTCCAGATCTGTGCCTCGACACAGTCCTGTCTCTGAGCTCTGCAGACAGATCCTTTGACCCCATGGTTTGGTTTTTGCTCTGATATGCATTTTCAGCTGTGAGACCTTATATAGACAGGTGTGGGCCTTTCCAAATCATGTCCAATAAATTGAATTTGATACAGGTGGAATTCATTCAAAGTGTAGAAACATCTCAAAGATGATCCAGAGAAATAGGATGCACCTAAATTTAAAAATTTCAAGTGACTGAATACTTAAGTCCATGTGATATTTCATTTTTTTTTCTTTTTAATAAATTTGCAAAGTTATCAAAAATAATAGTTTTGATTTGTCATTATGGGGTATGGAGTGCAATATAGAGAAAAAAACAATTTAAAGCATTTTAGTAGAAGGCTGCAAAATGCGAAAAAAATTAAGGGGTCTGAATACTTATATGCTACTTATATAACATGATTATTTCTGCTACATGAGCTCAAAATTTAGTAGAAAATTCAGCAGCTTTGTGATCATGATTTTTAAGAAAACCCAAAACTACAAATGCAGTCAGCTTCCAAGCTATAGCCAGAATTGTTCTGTACACACTTAATAAACTCCACATATTTCAATATTTTCCTTTAAGAACAATGGCTGCTAAATTTAGCAAATTTTTAGCAGATGTACTTGGTATGAGCCTACCCATACACTGACATGTGACATCATTGATATTGGAAAGGGACACAACCACTCCTATATATCCTATTTCCCAGATCATCTGCGGCATCAGAAGTTTTTTTAAATATTGTGGTCCAAAGTTGATTTTATATTAGTTTTACAAAGTCACAAGAACCTAAGATTAAAATGAATATTAAACTATTCTAAGCTTGAAAATTAGTAACTCAAACAAGCACAATTTTCATGAGGGTTTTCTTTTTAAGGATCCAATGAAATACATCAAAATAAATACAGTTTACATACCCCTTGTAGAATCTGTAAGAAATTTAGCATTTTGTTTTTTAAAAAAAGAGAGATTCAGCTTCTATATTTTAGTATTGTCCTGAAGAAGCTGCATGACATATATTTAAATATATTCAACAAAACAAAATAAATTAAAATATTTTTATATAATGAATATATTATATTAGTATAATAATAATAAACATATATATATATATATATATATATATATATATATATATATATATATATATATATATATATATATATATATATCATATTTATAGAATAATATTTACCAATTTTTATTTAAAATAAATATATTTAAATAAAAATGATTGAAGATTCTGCGAGGGGTATTTAAACATATGAGCATAACTGTACATTCAACAACTGAAACAACAACTATTTAAGAATTCACAAATAATAAACAAATTCATTAATTGATGTTTAGAAAAGCTAATGTTTATTCTTACAGCCCCTTGGTGTATCTAAGTAACTGTGGCTAGAGAGTCCAAGCTTCTGTTCTGAAAGCGTATTAATAACTAATGACTGTTTTTTTGGTGTGGAGCTCTACTAAAATGAACTGCACCCAATGTAATGTATCACATGGTATAAACCCATGCTGGGTTTCATTGTTGTGACATGGCCAATGCTGAAGTAATTAAGGACAGGGTCCTTGCTGAAAGGCACAATAAACAGTTCTCTTGGGACTAAAAGCTGCACCATTAAGGCAGTGGGCCATTGCTCCTCTGGAGGAGCCTATGCTGACACACACAGAAATGGGCCTTAATTATACATTCGAGACAGAAACGGGTGAAATGTGAACAGTGAGGCACCCAAAGGGACTTGAATGCCAATTGAGATGTAATGTGCGACTGAAGTCATCAGATAAAGTTATTAAAATGTCTGTGGTGCTGTAGATTATAGATATGTTTAATTATTTCTTTATTTGTTTATTTCTAAAATGCCTAATGTACTTATTTATTTTATTTTTTTACAGTTTTATGTTCCATTTGTAAAATCATCTATGTTAAGCAGTTTTTCTGAGTACATATCATGATGTTTCAGTATTTTTTTATTTAAAAATATATTTAATTGATAAAATATGCCAGGAATTTCATGGAAACCATAATAACTGTAGGGTAGTAAAACACACTGCAATATATATATATATATATATATATATATATATATATATATATATATATATATATATATATATATATATATATATTTGCAGATGCACTTCTCATTAGGGCCTTGTGTCACCTGTGTTTCACCAATAGGCGGCGCCCAAGACTTGAAAGTGCATTCACATTTTTGATACCGTCATGAAATAATTCTGGTAAAAGAAATATCTTTTAAATTAATTCATAATAGTTACCCTGTCAAAAATGTCTTAAAGAAAATATTCCAATCTGTTTTTGACAATAATTGCTCTTTTTGTCAGAACGACATTGAAACACCTCATTTGTTTTGGTCGTGCAGTTATTCTCTGCAACTTTGGAAAGATGTTAGTTTGTTTATCTCAAGCATTATCTTGCAAAGTTTTTCAATCAATCCAAAAACTGTTATTTTTGGATTTGTTGAAGCAGATCCAAAATGCCTGCTTTATAATAAATCAGATTTTATATTCATAAATGTAAGTTTTCATATTGTAAGCCTATTTTTTTGGTATTTTTACAAGAGATAAAACAGTATTTGATTACAATTTCATTTTCTCTTTACAAAAAGCACTCAGAGCATGTACAGTTTGCATGGCCTAAAAACTTTTTACTTTAATTAATGTGTAATTTTATTTTAATTTAAGTAATACACTCTTTCTTTCTTTCTCTTTTCTTTTTTTTTCTTTCTTTCTCGTTTATTATGTTAGTAACTGTTTAGTTTTGTTTCTGTTTTGATCTATGGTGTTTTCTTTAACTATTCTTTATATTGCTGTTATTCTTAATACTTATTGTTGTGTATTAATTTTGTTGTACCACAATGTAATCTGAATGTTCAAAAAAAGCTATTGAAAAATAAATAAATAAATAAATAAATAACAATAATATTTCTGGACCAGCTATACTAGTGTTAGACACAGGAGAGCAGCACATGCCAACTTTTAACAAAGTGCTTGTTAAAAACAAAACTTGATTTGAACGTTTGCCACGCAGTACCTGTGATTTTGCTTTTAGAAATCTAGTTATATAAATATGCTCTGTCAAACGTAAATTGATTGAAAATTCATGCTATAAATAAAAGTTAAAACTTTGATTAAAATAAACAAGTTTATAAACTTATATAAAACTGTATATATTTAAATGTATAAATATATGATTTAAAATAAATAAAATAAATAAATAAATAAAAAAAATGAATTGTGACTTTTTAAAAATATACTTAAATTATTTAAATTATTATAAAAGTAAGATTTTTGTATTTATGTTTATTTAAATGTTTTTCCAAGTATACCTGTATAATGAGTTCAATTAATGCCAACGCAAATGTTGTTGCTAAAATTCTGTCAAAATCTGTTTATAAAACTGTTTAAATAAATGTCAAATCAAAATCAAATCAAATCAAATCACTTTATTGTCACACTACTGTGTACACGAGTGCAACAGCAGGTGAAATTCTTGTGTGCAGTTCTGAGCAACATTGCAGTAATGACAGTGACGAGACATAAACCACTTTACAATAAACAACATATTTACACAACACAATTTACATAACAAATGTACACATACTTACACAACAATTTACATATCAAATGTACACAATACACACAATGTAGAATACACATACACTAGATAAGGGTATATAAATATATATATACACTAACTGAATTGGGAGCGAGAATATATTTGACAGAATGAAGATTAATAAAGTGCAGTGCTGATTGTTGATCGTGAGAGATCATGTGTTCAAAAGTATTATTGCTTGTGTACAAATGTACAGTGGATATACAATGTCTACAGACCCCTTTTAAAAAAGTTTTTTTTAATGTAAACATTTAAAAAGAGATTACTCATATCAGACTTTTTGCAATGATTAACAGGATCTCATTATTGAAAGCTATCACTCAGATGAGGGCTACTAAAAAAATTTAAAGGCATTAGATATACTATGGAACACAGTGAAGACAGTCATCAACAAATGGAGAAAGTATGGCATGACAGTGACATTATTAAGAACAGGACGTCCCTCCAAAATTGATGAGAAGACAAAGAGAAAACCGGTCAGGGAGGCTGCCAAGAGGACTACAGCAACATTAAAGGAGCTGCAGCTCTTTCTGGCAAGTACTGGTTGCTCCCTACGTGTGACAACTATCTCCCGTATTCTTCATCTGTCTAGGCTATGGGGCAGGGTGGCAAGATGCAAGCCTTTTCTGACAGAAAAAAAAACATCCAAGCCTGGCAAAAACCTATATCCGTTCTCCCAAATCCATGCTGAAAAATATGTTATGGTCTGATGAGACAAAATTGAACTTTTTGCCCAAAATTGTAAAAGTATGTTTGCTACAATAACGACAAAAGCACAGCAGCAAAAAAAACCAAAAAAAAAACCAAAAAAAAAAAAACACCATACCCACGGTTAAGCATGGTGGAGGTAGCATCATACTTTGGGGCTGCTTTTCTTCAGCTGGAACTGGGGCTACAGTAAAGGTGGAGGGAATCATGAATAGCTCGAAGTACCAGTCAATTTTGGCACAGAACCTTCAAGAGTCTGCTAGAAAAATGAAAATGAAGAGATCTTTCACTTTTCATCATAACAATGATCCAAATCATACATCCAAATCAACAAAAGAATGGCTTCAGCAAAAAAAAAGGTTAATATTCTGAAATGGCCCAGCCAGATCCCAGACATGAATCCTATAGAAAATCTCTGTGGGGGACCTGAATAGGGCTGTACACAAGAGATGCCCTCTTTTTGACATATATTTTTGACAGATCTGGAGCGTTTTTGCAAAGAAGAGTAAGAACATATTCCCAAGTCAAGATGTGCCAAGCTAATAGACTCTTATCCAAACAGACTGTGTACTGATATAAAATCAAAGGGTGCTTCAAGTGTTTAGGGATGTGCACACTTATGTATTTTTTTTTTTCTTTTTTTTTTTTCTCTGAAATGTGTCACTTTGATTTTCAGTGGTATTGAATATGTTGCAATTTTACATTAAAGGTGCAAAAATTCTGATTTGATCAATCATTTTTACATCACAACAGCTGTTTTAACATTGGTCTGTAAACTTTTTATATTTACATGTAGATGTATAGAATTATTTAATTATAAGAAGAAAAGTTGAGAAAATATGGGGGCCTGGGTAGCTCAGCGAGTATTGACGCTGACTACCACCCCTGGAGTCGCGAGTTCGAATCTAGGGTGTGCTGAGTGACTCCAGCCAGCTCTCCTAAGCAACCAAAATTGGCTTTGTTGCTAGGGAGGGTTTACTCACATGGGGTAACCTTCTTGTGGTCACAATTAGTGGTTCTCGATTTCATTGGGGCACATGGTAATTTGTGATGGATCACGGAGAATAGCACAAGCCTCCACATGCTGTGAGACACCACTGTGTCATGCACAGTGAACCACTTGATGAGATGCACGGATTAACTGTCTCAGAAGTGGAGGCAACTGAGACTTGTTCTCTGCCACCAGGATTGAGGTAAGTAACCGTGCCACCACGAGGACCTAGTAAGCAGTGGGCAGTATTTTATACACAGCACCCGTGCAAGAAGGCGAACAAGTCTATCTGTGCTTTGCCAAACTGATCCCAAACTAGCTGGACCGCCTGGGGGTGGAGCCTCTACTCTACGATGAGCATACCTTGTCACGACAGCGCGTCCGCTGCCGTGTTGAGGTTGCCTGGGATGTAAGTGGCATGCAGCGATCTGAGTTGCTGCTGGCTCCAAAGGAGGAGATGGCGAGCGAGTGGTGATATATGACGAGAACGCACGCCGCCTTGCCGATTTATTTACGATACCGTTGCAAGACACGCTTGCCCCGAATTAGTGGGAGAAACCTCCGCAGGGCAAGGAATACAGTCAGCAACTCTAGGCAGTTTATGTCCCAACGCAGCGGGGGCCCTTTCCAGGAGCCAGCGGCTGCGTGCCCATTGCACACGGTGCCCCAACCCTGTTTGGAGGCATCTCTGGTGACCAGAACGCGTCGGGACACCTGCTGTAGGGGGACTCCTGTCCGCAGAAATCTGTGGTCTGTCCAGGGGTTGAAAGTCTGGTGGCAGGCGGGGGTGATGAACAGAAGCCACGGCGCCATGCCCATCTCGGGACTCTTGAGCCAGTCTTGAGCCAGTCTTGAGCCAGTGCTGAAGCGGTCTCATATGCATCAACCCCAGTGGCGGGCCGCCACGGAGGATGCTATATGCCCAAGGAGCCTCTGGAATTGTTTAAGAGGAACCGCCATGCCTGGCTTGAACAAAGTGAGGCATTTTAGCACTGACTGCACGTGCTCGTTGGTGAGGCGCGAGTATAACTCCATGCCGTGAAAAGAGATGCTCTGAACCAGGAGGAGCTTGCTCTTTTCCCAGTTGACCTGAAGCTCTAGACAGCTGAGGTGCCTGAGCACCTGGTCCCTGTGGGCACATAGTAACTCTCGAGAGTGAGCCAGGATTAGCCAGTCGTTGAGGTAGTTGAGTATCCGGATGCCCACTTCCCAGGGCAAGGGCTGCTTCTGCAACCTTCGTGAAGACGCGAGGGGACAGGGACATGCCGATGGGGAGGAATACACCTGGGCATCGAACGCGAACCGTAGAAAGGGTCGCGTCGAGGCAAGATAGAGATGTGGTAGTCCTTCAGGTCTACCACTGCAAACCAATCTTGATGCCAGCCGCAAGTTGGAATGTGTCTTTGAGTGATCATTTTGAACGGAAGTTTGTGCAAGGACCGGTTGAAAACTCACAAGTTCAAGATCGGTCGTAAGCCGCAGGCTTTCTTCGTTACGATAAAACTGTAGAAACCCTTTTTCATCTCGTCTGGAGGGAGAAATAAACTCTTTTAGGGAAATATTCTCTTTTAGAAGTGCTGTCGAAGTGCCCAGAGGCAAAGGTGCACTGTTGTGCAGAGAAGGAGAAAGCCGCTGATATGCGCCGTAGACCCAACAGCATACGCTCTTGTAGAGATGAGTGAAACAGTCGGTGAATACAGCTCACTGATCACACAACCGCTCGGCCCCGAAGGAAAAATCTGAATGGACAGATGCATATTTCCCTCCCTTTATACCTGTATGTCCAGGGGAGGGACATGCAAAATCTGTCTGCCAATTTCTCATTGGCCTTTTCTCAAGTTCAGAGACACTCGAGGCTCTAAAAGGAGACCCCTAGTGTCGCTTCTTCAACACAACTTCGAAGTGAGCGACAGACAGGGAACAATATTTTAGAATTGTGATATTTTTTTAAATTACACAAATTATTATTATTTTCATTTAAGTTTTAACTAAATGTTTTAAATTATATTTATTTAAATATGCTTTGCCAATTGTAACATTTGTTCAGATAATTCCAAAACAAATGTAGTTGCTTTGCCATTTACCAAGTTTTTACTAAGTTAAAAGTTCATAGTTCTCTTTATTTTTTATTAAATTATTCACATTTATTCAGAATTTATAATATGGACATCATTTAACAATTATTCAATTCAGTTTCATACTTATGAAATATGTAAATCATATATTGAAAAGCACTATTTTTCAGAGTGAGAGTGTTTACCAAGCATCCTGATAGGCATAAATCTTTGGCTTAGCATGACAATAAAACCTAATTATACTTTACTTAGTTACCTTCTTGCAGACATTCCACTAACATCTGTTCAGTTGCTCTTCCACCTCATTATTGACTTGTTGCTGTTGCAATGAACAATGCATATAGTACTGCATCAAAACAAGCATAAAATTGTACAACACACATATTTAACTTCAAATTATGCACATTCCATGATAGTTTGATGCAGTCAGTAGAACGAAACACTCTTTCACTAAAATAGGATCCTTTTTACCATAGTTTATTCATTAGTCAGTCTAGACCTTCTTGTCTCAAACAAACAGATGCACACAAACACAAGCACAGCTTAGACAGGAGCCTGAATAGTGGGAAATGCGATTCTGCTTTGTTGATGTAACTGACAGTGTCAGACAGAAGGGACTCGTCTGGATGATATCATCAAAGTACTACTTTATTTGTCTTGATGAGGAGGAAATGGCATGTCTCCTCTGCTCTAGGGTGCATGCTGATGTCATCGGAACGGCAACGGGAATGTCTTCATATCTCTACAGCTGCCACAAGCTACACCTCAATGAATTAACTTTAGCAACAAACTAATTTCATTTCGTGATAGAGTTCATCAGGCTGCCATATTATTAGAGAAAGAATTTGTGCCAAGTCTGTTTGGCTTCCTATCCATGATTCAAACCTATAATAAGGTGTTGGCTGTGATTTTATTGCACTTTTGCAATATTATATGGGTGCATTCCAAGCAAATGGAAAAGGCTAGCATCACTTTTGCTATTGCTCATTCTTAGGGTTAGGGTTTGTTCAAAACCCCTAATGAAGTGTGCTATTATGTCTCTAAGTGATCAGACTTTAAAATCGGGCAAAAAAACCCAAAGACTCACAATGAAGGAGGGACATATCTTGAAACCAGAATGTCAGACTAAAGGTGGGCATTTTTGTCTTGGCCAGTGAGCAATCACCCAGAACAACCTAGCAACCATGTAGCAATGTGATAAAAAAAAAGAAAAAACACTCAACCACCAAGTCACCAACTTTTGCATGGGCAAGCACCACTCACATTATCTTTTGAAATTTATAAAATATAGCTATAGTTTCATCTTCCATACATCTGACTGTTTGCCTCTCACACACAGAATCCAAGATTAGATTGTTGTTTAATGTGCACATGCTGTGCTGTTTTTCTTTGAAAATAGTTGTGAGATGGAACGTCTGTCTCCCATGCCGCTGCCAGCCTTATTGCGAAGAAGAGGCACATGCAAATTTCATGCAACACTGCCTGCTTTTATGTGAGCAAGCAGACGACTTTGAGTGCAAGGGACAGGCCACTTTGTCCACCCTGACAGATTTATCAGTCGGCCCCTTTGTGAGCTTGTTTTACCCCAATGTGGATCCCTAAAGCCTGAAATAAACACGTAAGGCCCATCAAGATTATCTCTTAGCAGAGAGATCTGAAAGCAATATTTAAAAGCATTAAAAGGCCCCTGAAACTAAAAGAACTCTCTAGAGTGACAGTGTGCAGATGCAGACTGTTTGCATGCGATTAGAGTGGGAATGCACTGAGAAAACAAAAAGCTGATGAATGTGTTAAATGCAAGGGGTGTGCCTGAAAATAAATCCTATATTTGTCACCCCCAAAACAGAGTTCTACACTGGCTCTAATAATATGCAGTTGGATAGCTAATGAACTTCCTGCATGCCACCTAGATTGTATTTCCATAGCAACTGCTGTGTGCTTTTAAGCAGTTGTGGTAGTGGCTGGGAGAGGAGAAATAGAAAAAGAGGAAGTAGTACAAGAGGATCAATGTAGAACTTCACACCACCTCTTCAAAGACCTCTAAACGAAGATCAAATTCATCTTTGTATCTAAATTACTTTGATGCAGTCTGTGGCCTAATCTCCTATTAATCCACCTGCAACAGTCTACTGCTAAAGGCCCAGGTATACTTCACTTTGTGCGTTCCGTCTCGTGCACAGTTGTGTGCGCACAGCTTTGAAAACATGCCTCATGTGGATCAGCGCAAATGGACGTGTTCGACACATGCGCAGTACAATTGCTATGTTATATGCTACCAGATCTTAGAGGGCAGCACCGAGTCGTGTAATTTACAGGAAATCTGCTCTGAAGGATAAAGAAGAAGAAAAACTGAGGATCTGCCATAAGAGGAAGCAAGAACAACCAACACAAAACGATGGAGAAGGATATGCTCTTCAACTACTGCTTGATAGTACAGCCCAACTGCACGTATTGCCACCTAGTGGACTCTTCTACCCAACAGTCAACCTTGCGCATGTATGTTTTTCCGTGTGGACAGAAAAAACGTGATGCAGACGTCCGCGGACACTCCTGGTGACGAAAATGATATCACGTGGACCGTCGCGGAACGTGGACTTTGGGCTTAAGCGTCAGCTTTGAGAACCAGCAACAGTGGTACAGTAATGCTCATTAAAACACTATTATTATTGATAATGTGCAATTACTGCATTTACGTGCATAACTCATCACACACAATACCTCAATTTGTGCAACTTTTGAAGGAGTGTTGTGATGACTTTTCAAAGTAATCAGACTAACAATTTGCACAAGGGGAATTAAACAATGGACAAAAAATTTGTATTTGTTGCTGTTGCACCATCAATCTGTGTTAATTCAAATTATTTTCCAAAAATTGTGTTTAAAAGCAAAAAAAAAAAAAAAAAACTACACTACACATGTTGCTGAAGAGCAATGATCCACCAATCAGAAAACCGCAGCAAACAAACCATGTCAAAAGAGCCCAGATGAAACCACCCATTTTCATGACACACAGCGAATGATGCAGTCCTACAAACTATTTTTAAATGTGTATCTGAATATTTAGCGATAAATTTGAATATATTGTTTCTATACAATTGTAATGTTGTGATTGACTTCAGAGCTGGTTGGTTTGGTTCATGGCTTAGAACTCTTTAAAGAATGAATTTATGAAATCCTTATGGAAAAAATTAATGGAAAAATACGCTTGCACCAAGACAGCTGTGGAAAAGTGTTCGGGTACTGTTGTGCTCTACAAGAAAACCCCTATACACCACCCAGAACACCCTAGCAACTGCATGGGAAAACTTTGGAAACAATGCAGAACACTGTAGCAATTGTCTCACAATGTCCTTGCAACCACCCAGAACACCCTAGCATAGTGCGGGCGAGCACTACTCATATCTTCTTTAGATAATGTAAAAATCTAGTAATTTGATTTGTGTTTTATTGTTTTCTATCACAGTCAGTGGGGAGTTATTTACCAGAAATGTGTAGTTTCTTTTTTTGTGCTTCATGGTTTCCACAGAGGCACACAAAAGACATATCAGATTGTCTGTCTGTATAGAGTAACAGTGGTGGTCATTGTATAAAGAAAAAAACAGGGAGGGAGCGAGGGTAAAAGAGAGAGGGGGGCACAGGGATGCTTGTGTCCATTGGTTCTTGGCTTGTGGGAGTCATATGTTCCTGTCGGAAACAAATGTCATCCTGTCACCATATAGTCATGTCTGAGCAAGTCCATTTTTTCAAAGACTGCTCACTGATTTATGCACTAATCCATGGGTTATATTGGTCACACACGCACAATAACTGTCTTGCATTTTAGAACCAGTCATTCATGCTTGATTTAGGCCATTACTTTACAATTGTATATTATAAAACAGGTTCTAGTTCTAGATGCTGATTGGCCAATACAACATTCCAGCCATGATAAAATTAACAATACTTCAACAGCTACGATATGAAACACCTGTTTAACTTACTAATATGTAGATCACTACATAGCATCCATACAGGCTAACTATTAAACTTGAGACTAAGTAAGCTTACATGTCAAGGACAATATATGGTCTGCACTCATATAGTGCCTTTTATCCTTAGCAGAATTCAAAGTGCACACTGCGTCTCATTCACCCATTCACACACCAATGATGGCAGAACTGCCATGCAAGGCACTAGCCTGCCATTGGGTGCATCTTGGGGTTCCAAGGACACTTCGGCATGTGGAGTCGTGTGGGCCAGGAATCGAACCACCAACCCTGCTATTAGTGGACAACCCGCTCAATGACCTGAGCCACAGCCGCCTCATATTCAGCGGAAGAATGGCCCTTTTGACACGTTTGCTTAGTAAAAAATTTTATTAGTGTTGTCAGTCGATTAAAATTATTTGTTTTGTAGATTTTGGAAATGCTGAAATTGGACACCATATATACTTCTTTTTCTGTCAAAATGTGTTTATTTCCATCTTTGAAAAGAAAACAATATTTAACAATATAATGCTTTATTACCATTTTCCAAACAAAGACTTCCACAGTATAAATACAAAAATGCACTAAAAAAGCACCAATTGAAGTAAAATTAAAAATTTCCCAAAGTCTAAGTGGGAGTGAAAGAACTAGTCCCCATATAGGTTGCATTTTTATTTCAATGGGCATTCAATCTCTTAAACGTGTTAATCTGCTGGTAGACTGTGGCTATCTGCATTCCTACAGCAACTGTGAAGCTGCATTCATGATTAACTTGGCATGCTGCTGTTGTAATTTATTGTGTATTTGTTTGTGGTGTGTGCTTCAGTGAATTGACTCAGTACAACACAGTACAAAGACACAATACACAGTTCTGCCCTTCCAACCATTTTTTATGCTGGTTTATGCAGTATTAACACTAAATGTATTAAGCTTAGGAAAAATCAATGCATTAAACTTTATTAATTATTTGCATGCGTTAATTGTAGGATTTTTTTTTTGTATCACCAGTTGCCAGGGTTTAAATTTGGGGCTGAACTGTCTGTTCCAACACCATGGCAAGGCATTCCGGCACCTCTGCTTCCGAAGAGAAAAATAAAAGTCCAGTGTTTGACACGTCAGAATCTTTTCCGCTATATTTCCCAAGATCGGCACCGTTTTAAGCACACACACGCTCCGCTGACAGCTTCAAGCAGTTCAGACAGTAGGAAAATATTTGTAAAACCTTTAGAGTACATTTTTTTTACTCCACTGACTGTTAGGTTTAGGGTTGGGATTTGGGTTAGGGAGTAAGACTTATAAAATGTGCATTCCTGTTGGCTGTGTTACAACATTTACAACTAAAAATACGACTCAAATGTGCCTTTACTTTCAACAACAATTCCAGATTTGGCCACTAGGGTTGTTAAATTTTTGGTAAGCACAGACAGGTTTTAGCTGAAGAACTTTCAAACTACTGTCATAGAATTCTGTTTTATACCTTATAGCTTTTGAAAAAATAATCAATCAGTAGCACATCATGGCACTATTTCAACACTTTATTCCTCCACTCATTTTGTGAAGCATCTTGGGACCACACAGCCAAGAAGATGTTGATAAGACCTGCCATATCTTTTTAAAGCTATTAAAAGCACTCAACTTTCTTGTCAATTTATTAATGTCAGGAAATTCTTATGAGATACTGCAGCATATGCCACAGGCTATATTTGATGGCTGTCTGTCACTCAGAGTAAATGACTCAGGTGCAGAGCATAGGGAGTGAGACGCTGCATGACTGCGGCGACAGGGGCAGGGCGAGGACACCAGGTCAGGATTCAGTACTTGTCAATCAAATGAGAGGATGGATACTCTAGTTTTCTGTGCTTAATATGAGATGAAAACCTTCTCTGTCTTTTCATCTGTTTTTGCTGTCGCTACCTTCATTTATCTGTCACTAACTGTAGCCTAAATCTCTATCAAAATAGGTAATATATCAATAGACTTGTATTAAAGGAGGAACACGAGCCAATTTTAAGGACCAGAATATCCTAGAGACTTAGGGATTGGCTTTTTTTAATTGAACCAATAATCAACCACATAGCAACATGCTAATAAACACTCAGAACACCTTAGCAACAGCATAGCACTGTCCTGGCAACCACCATCTACACCCAAGTATTGTAGAGGTGTTTATTTGAAAACTGTAATATCTATAATGTCTTAGAGTCATCATTGTGCAGTTTGATTAAATATGATTATAAATTGTGTATCAAATAAATACAAAAAAATAAAATGATTTAGATCTCCAGATAGCAAGCAGAAGGCAGCTGTGGCAAGGACCAACAAACTCCATAACATGTTGGCTAAAAAAATAACCTTGGGTAAAATCAGGCTCACTGTGGGGGCCAGTTCCCCTCTGGATAACCAGCATGAATATAATGTCAATATTAGTTATTTATGTGCAGTGCAGGTCATGTTTTAAAATTAGCAATCTAAGTAAGTGTTAAGGGCCAGTGTTTATACAAAGATTATGAACTGTAAAATGAATGACTTTGACAAATGTCTTTGAAGTTCAGCCTGGATTAACTGCAGAAGTTTACATAGATGCATTGTCATTTGTTAGTTGGCCGATGAAGGCTTTTGTTGGCAAATAATTGAAAGTCTATGTATTCTATTTTAAGAGTACAGTCCATCATTAGATCAAGGTGATGCAGGCATAGATCAGTGAGGTGCATTGCAGTTCAACCAGCAGGTTGTTTCAGTTAGGTCTGTCCTAAATCCAAGGTTCAGGCAGTGGCATTTGAAGTATCCCATGTCTTATGGTTGGAGTTGGCATCAGTTCATCCCATGAAGTCCATCGTAATAGACTGAAGTGATGTCTAGCTGGCACCGGCTGTGGAGTCCGACACAAAGAAGCAACATAGGTGGATCTGGCCAGCTCTGGTAACCTTGGGATATGAATTCAGAGGTTGAGACAGGGGAAAAAATAGAATAATATTAGCGTAGATGGCATACAATTTTTTGCAGAGTTATAGATCATGATAAATGTTTCTGGTTTCAGCAGACCTAACTAAAGCAGCCTTATTGTTGGATAAATTAGATGTATGCCTGGCTAAATAGATGAGTCTTTAGTCTATACTTAAACTGAGTGAGTGTGTCTGTGTCCCGAACAGTGCTACGGAAACTAATCCATATTTTAGGAGCCAAATAGGAACTTAAACTACCTTTTTGTGGATTTCACACTGCATGTTATTCATGTAATTATCTAATCAGTCAATCGTGTGCCAGCAGTGCAATGTATAAAGGGTCAATGACAAATAAGAGTTGTCAAGATGACCAAAAAACTTGTTTTAAAAGCATGCAGAAGGTTTGTTCAAATGTAAATTTTGTATTTATTTTGGTTTCATGTAATTTGAAATTTAATTTGCACCATTTATTTTTACAAAAGGTAACACTGAATGCGCCTGGAAATGTCAAGTGGTGTAACCACAAAAGAATGAGAAATATTACACATTTTATCCACCTATAGTGTATGTGAGTGTACTCATCAAAAATAATTACATCATTTTAAAGTATCATATGAAAATAGATTTTATTAGGAATATCTCTACATTTTAATTGAATGCGATTTTGCAATATTGTGGGACATATCTTTGACAAGTTATGTAAAAATACAAAAATAAACATTATTACACTGCAATAGAGTACAGTTTATACCACATAAATGTTCCTGTATGTTATCATATTTCTATGAATAATACTGGTTACACCAATGGACACAAACCAGTTACCATCACCTGACCATCTTACTTCCACAGTCAAAGGCCATTGTTTGTTGGAGAAATTGACACTGAAAATCAAGCATGACAGTCAACAAGGTGAAGTAAACTTTGTGAGAGAGAGAGAGAGAGAGAGAGAGAGAGAGAGAGAGAGAGAGAGAGAGAGAGAGAGAGAGAGAATCATGTGTGATTAGGCCATTTGAAAAACTTTGTTTCTGCATGGGGGCACACCTTGTAAATTATGTAAAAAGAGTGCAATTATCTTTTATCTATATATTTCGATCAGAGTGGTTACATACAACAAAACATTGACCTAAGTGAACATTTTAAAAACAGTTCTATTTGTGTGTGCAAAACTTTTACCATTTCCCATGGTAAGGGTGACCTTTGCATGGAATTGTCCTCTATTATTTTTTATTAATTGTGAAATTACAGAAATAAAATTTATTGTATTGTATAGATTTGATATAGATTTTGAGTAATGTGTTCATGTTCAACAGCAGGTGTCAAAGTAGTATTTATTAATGTAACATGTAAATGTTGTATATTATATGTAATACAATACGTAATATTGTGTAATATTTACTTTAAGTTTAATCAGCATCATAAACTACTGATATTTGTCAAAATTGGCCTCTAACAGACAGGCTTGCAATAGGAGTCAAATGGTGTGACCAGTTACACCATTTGACATTTCAATTTAAAATATAATTTGACAGGCATGATCACTGACACAAGCTCATGGCCTTGGTATCAAACATAATTTTTTAAAGTAAATAGCCTACTCATTTTTTAAATTTTGACAAATGATCAATGTTTTACTGGGGTCATACCATTTGACATTTGACACAAGCATACCTGACCATACCCTAAACATATAAAATTATATAAAATATTTTAAAGAGAGTTACTAATCATTTTATGCAGCAGTTAGGGTCATCTGGGCTCTTTCTTTGTGATATAATTTCCTGTCACATGATCTTCTTGCACATAAAAAAATGGCTCCTTGATTGGTGGTTACACTAATTTGACACTTCAGGAAATTGGCTTGACTGACAGGATCCCCCAAATTAATTGTACTTTTCAGAACAATGGTGTTCCATTACTTAATTTACTATTACATTGTTCTAATGTAAAATTCTAACATACTATTTGAAAAGGGTGTTTTATTATTTGATACAAAGTTTTTACGGTTACACCACATTGACGTTTTTGCTACCAACTCCCAAATAGTCTCTCTAAATTGATTCAAACCAGAACATTTAGAATCAGTCCTCAATAAATGGATGTATGCAAGTAATTTGTAAATTTATTTTCAAACTTTAACTCTTAAATTTAACAAAACCATATGGACACAAAAAATGTCCATCATGTCATTGACCCTAAAACCAAGCAGAAACAGTTCAGGAGCTTCAGTAAATGTTCACATCAATCATCAGAATCGGGAAAAAGTTTGTTCCGTGATTTTGACCATGGCATGTTTGTTGGTGCCAGACGGGCTGGTTTGAGTAGTTCTGTAACTGCTGATCTCCTGGGATTTTCACGCACAACAGTCTCTAGAGTTTACTCAGAATGGTGCCAAAAATATAAAATATTCAGTGAGCGGCAGTTCTGCTGACAGAAAGGCCTTGGTGATGAGAGAGATCAACATAGACTGGCCAGACTGTTTCGAACTGACAGAAAGGCTTTGGTAATTCAGGTAACCACTCTGTATAATTGTTGTGAGCAGAATAGCATCTCAGAATTCACAACATATTGAATCTTGAGGAAGATGTGCTACAACAGCAAAAGACCTCATCGGGTACTTTATTAGGACAATATTAGGACCAGTGTTCCTAAGAAACTGCTAACTCAGTGTACGATAAGCATGTACAGGATGATGATGCATCATCTAATATATTATCATGTGAAATAAATAGAAGCATTTGCTAAAAAGTTCAAATTTAAAATAATGTGGCAAGAAGTCTCCCTGGGTAAACTTGTTTGAATTTTACAAAAATGTACAGTGTAAAATACATTGGATATCATTCTTAATAATGTTTCCCCTTCTGTAGCTCACTTGATGTTGTGTTGATTGATGCGACACTATGGATCTTTCTTGAAGGCCTTGGTTACCTCTGAACTTGAGAAATGGCCAATGAGAAATATGCAGACAGAATTTGCATGTCCCTCCCCCGGACATACGGGTATAAAAACGGTGCATTGCTAGCGGCTATCTCCCTTCTCTCCACGCCCCTGAGCACTTCGACAGCATTTTCTTAAAGAGCAAATAGACCTGTAAAAGAGTTTATTTCCTCTAAAAGAGTATACACATTGGCATTGAATGTCTTTTTAAACTTTCCGCCTTTGTGTAGTTCCTGGATGCAGCAGATATCTCTCCGCTTCTGATGGTCATAAGAGCTGTCTCGAGTGTCTGGGCTGCGATCACAAGCAGGCAGCGTTTTATGATGGTTCATGTTCTCATTGCAAGAACATAACCATGGCAACGCTGCGGAGGCTTTCTTTCCTCTGAGAGAAGGCCACTTCAGCCACCCCCCACACCGTGCCTCCTTCCTACGGGATTGGGGCCAGCACGGCTGGCGTTGAAGGCGATTTGGGGAGTGCAGCAGGCCTGGTTTCGGCAGGGAAATCCCCACGAGACACCCGCCCCTCCAGCATAATCGTTTGCTTCCGTCCGGGTCTGATGCAAGACCAGCTCGCCCAATGACCAGTGCTGGATGATGATTTCACTGCATCAGAGAGCGTCACAGCGGGGCCGCTCACATCCGACCCCCCCACCCCCAGTTCCTTTCTTCCAGGAAGTGCATGACGAGTTGACGAAGCCATAGAGGCCACCATTTACTGCCTGAAACCGGCATCCTGACACCTCCGCTCTCACTACCCTCGATGGCAGCACATTGCCATGGCCCTCCTGCAAGTCCACCAGGCCGAGGCACTTAAAGATCTGCACTTGGGTAGTCATGATCCTGATCTGCTGCAGGATTTGCGCTCAACAACCGACCGCGCCACGAAGGTCACAGCGCCGGCACAAATACGAATTTAAACTATCTCTTTTTGTGGATTTCACATTGCATGTTATTCATGCAATTATCTAATCAGTCAATCGTGTGCCAGCAGTGCAGTGTATAAAGGGTCGACACCCTCACTCGTGGTCCAGGAACAACATCTGTGGCTGAACATGGTCGAGATGCTAAGCATGCATCCTCAACGACCCCGTTTCCCAGTTCGGCTTACTCGTTGACACCGTTGAAGACTTTTCCCAGCAGGGGACGGGATGCAACTTTCATCCCCAACATAATATTACCTGCTCTCCCCGCTGTGAAGCCCCACCGAGTACGTCATAAGTGATCGTCACTTTAGTGCCCCCCGCTCGGAGCTTGGACAGGCCAGGCACTCGCTCAACAGGGATGCGATAGAGCCATCCCTCCAGCCAAGATCACTTCATCGTACCCAAGATAGGTGGTGCGTGGCAGCCAATCTTGGACCTGGTAGTCCTGAACCGGGCCTCACACAGACTCCCGTTCAAAGGTGATCCTTAACTTATTCTAACATGTGTCTAGCATCTAGATTGGTTCGCAGGAGTAGACCTGAAGGATGTGTATTTTCATATCTCACTTTTGCCTCAGCACAGACCCTTCCTACGGCTCGCATCTGACGGCCCTGCATACCAGTACCAGGTCCTCCCCTTCGGCTCATCCCTATCCCCTCGCATCTTTACGAAGGTCACAGAGGCCAACCTTGCTCCGCTAAGTGAAGTGGGTATCCACGTATTCCTCAATGACTGCCTGATTCTAGATAATTCTGGAGAGTCTATTTGCACCCACAGGGATCAGGTGCTCAGGCACCTCAGCCGTCTTTTCTCGATATGGAGTTAGAATACGTCTTTATGACAGCGCCCCTCACAAGCGAGCACACGTAGCAGGTGCTGAACTGCCTATGTTCACTAAGTCAAGGCACAGCAGTTCCACTGTGCCGGTTCCAGAGGCTCCTGGGGCATATGACATCCTCAGCGGCAGCTGCGCCGCTCAGGCTGATGCGTATAAGACCGCTTCAGCACTAGCTTCAGAATTGAGTCCCGAGATGGGCATGGCGCCATGGCACATACCGTGTGTTCATCACCTCTTTCTGCCACCAGACAATCAATGGTTTGGGAGCCATGTGCAAAGGGCACGCAGCCGCTGGCTCCTGGACAGGACCGCGCCTACGCCGGAACGTCAACTGCCTAGACTTGTTGGCTGTACTTCTTGCCCTGTGGAGGTCTCTCCCACTGATCCAGGGCAAGCACGTCTTGATCCATTCAGACATCACCACGACAGTGGCATACATAAATTGCCAAGGCGGTGTACACTCTCATCACATCTTGCCTGCCATCTCCTCCTTTGGAGTCAGCAGCAATGCCACTCATATCCCTGGCTTCCTCAACACAGCAGCGGACGTGCTGTCATGACAGGGCATGCTCAGTGGAGAGTAGAGGCTCCACCCCCAGGTGGTCCAGCTGATTTTGGAGCAGTTTGCTTCCCAAGAGACCTCCCACTGCCCGATCTGGTACTCCCTAAAGGAGGCTTCCCTTGGGACAGATGTGCTGGCACATAGCTGGCCCCGGGGGCTGCGCAAATGCGCATTTCCTCCAGTTAGCCTACTTGCTCAGGTGCTGTCCCAAGGTGACCAATGTGCTGTGTAAGGCCAGGGAGGATGAGGAACAAGTCACCCTAGTGGCCCCCTATTGGCCCACTCAGACTTGGTTCTCGGATTATCCTCGCAACAGCACCTCCCTGGCGAATTCCCCTGAGAAGGGAACTTTTTTTTCAGGGGTGGGGTGCCCTCTGGCATCCATGCCCAGACCTCTGGAACCTCCATGTCTGGACCTTGGACGGGCTGCGGAAGATTCAAGTGGCCTACCACCAGCTGTCGTAGACACGATCAACCAAGCCAGAGCTCCCTCTACCAGGCAGCTTTATGCCCCGAAGTGGCATTTGTTCACTAATTGGTATTCTTCCTGATCTTAAGACGTGCAGAGATGCGCAGTCGGGTCAGTTCTCTCATGTCTGCAGGAGAGGCTCGAGGGGAAACTGTCTCCCTCCACCTTGAAGGTCTATGTAGCCACCATATCAGCTCATCACAATACACTGGACATCAAGTCCTTAGGGAAGCACGACCTGATCATCAGGTTCCTTAGAGGTGTCCGGAGGCTGAATGCTCCCAGGCATGCCTGTTCCCCTCACGGGATCTCTCCGTGGTCATTTCAGGCCTTCAGAGACCCCATTCAAGCTGCTAGATTCAGTCAAGCTTAGAGCCCTCTCCTCGAAGACGGGCCTCCTGATTGCGCTCCATCAAGAGGGTTGGGTCCTGCGAGCGTTCTCTGTTAGTGACACTTGCCTGGAGTCCGGTCCGGCAAATGCTCACGTCATCCTAAGACCTCAACTGGGCTACTTGTCCAAGGTTCCTATGACTCTCTCAAAGGTAGTGAGGAGGCAGACCAAGCCTCATCGTGGCTGTGTCCAGTGCATGCTTTGTGTACCTATGTGGACCACACGCATAGCTTTAGATGTTCTGCGTAGCTATTTGTTTGCTGTGGCAGGGGCGTTCTCTCCGACAGAGGTTGCCCACTGGGTCATCAATGCCATGGCAGGCCTATCAGACCCAGGCAGTTTCAGCCCCCTTGCGGGATCAAGCACAATCTACGAGCAGGGTGGCATTCTCGTGGGCACTGGCCAAAAGCATCTCCCTAGCAGACATCTGCAGAGCGGCAGGCTGGGCAACACCCAATACCTTTTCGAGATTCCACAATATCAGGGTTGAGATGGTCTCATCCCATATTTTCTCAGGTCTGAGCACGTAGAACTCGGTAATGTGGAATGGCTGACTGGGTTTTTCGCTTGCACATAGCACCCTTCCCCTCCACTTAGGTGATCACGTGCGCTCTTTCTCCCAGGATTGTACACTAAACTCACGCTCCCTGGATGTATTTCCTCTCTAGCCTTCTGGTCTGCGAATTCAGCAGAGGAATTCCCGACCAGACCCACTATGGTTACTAACTACTCTGTACTGGAAAAGGTGCTCCAGACGGTTTGGCCATCACAGATTAATCCACCTGTGTGTATTTTCCTTGGTACGGTCCCCTTCTTGGCTGACCCGTGTTTCCCTTGGGCAGTCCCCTCTGCTCCCCGGTTGCTGTGTTTGTAGTAACTCTTCCCTCGCTACGTAAGATCTACCACCGCGCCAATTCCACACGTGGCCTGAAAACCCATGTGATGTATTCGCCAAATTTAACCTCCCCCCAGCTTGGGCAGGATGTGGTCTTCGTGTGGTCTTTTCCCCCTGATAGAATAGGAGTTGGAAAATACTTCCCACGTCTTCCCTGATGTCTTTTATAGCGTTAAATGGCCCCAGCTGATTTAACTCTATGCGAGAAACATAGAGAGAGAAAAGGCACGGCTGGCGCGGCCTGCTCCCATGCTTTGCACTTCGCTTGTTCCCCCCTTCGGGGATGCCGGGAACCTAAAAAGTTTATGATGTTTTTATGGGGCATTGGGGAAGGGTGCGTGTAGTCTGGCGCAGCCTGCTGATTTGGCACGCAACTGCCTGCCCGCACCTGCATCAGCAGTACAAGTACACGGTTCAGCGCATGCCATGTTTGAATAGGGATCACTCTGAATAGGAATCGCTTCAATCGGCACAATGTCGAGTGAGCAACAGAAGGGGAACATCTAGGTTACTATTTTAACCCCGTTCCCTGATGGGGGGAATGAGACGTTCTTCCACCTGGCCTTTTATACCTGAATGTCCAGGGGAGGGACATGCAAATTCTGTCTGCCAATTTCTCATTGGCCTTTTCTCAAGTTCAGATGTAACCGAGGCCTTCAAGAAAGACCCCTAGTGTTGCTTCAATCGATACAATGTCTCGTTCCCTCCATCAGGGACTGTGGGTTGCAATAGTAACCTAGACGATTTTTGTCATTTAACTTAAAAAACTAAATTTAATATTCTGTGTAATTAAAACATGTATTCTTTCAGTTTAGTTGAATAATTTAAGAACTAAATAATGAAAGACAAGTAAAAAACAGAATCCCAAAAAGATTAATCTGAAAGGGAAAATGATTCTATGAATTAAATACAGGCCCATGAATATGTACATATTTAGACACCCATATTTTTAATTGAAGAGATTTCGTAGTAGCAATACTTTGAATTTAGATTGAATGATGCCGGTTAGTCAAAATGTTGCAATCAGTGGTCGATTTGTAAAAAAAGTTCAAGGGGTTTGGTGTTGTCAAATATTTTATTACATTTTTTTAAATAAAAAATACTAATACTTATCTAATACTTATTAGATAAGGGTCTAATATGTATGGGTCATTTGCAAATAAGGATGTCCAAAGTGTTAAAATGAGACAACTTAACATTTTTTTGTTGAAAACACTTCTTGTGTGATGTGGGTTAACCATAAAGTCAAAAGTTATTATAATACTTTTATTGCACCTTGAATACATGAGAGTATAAACAACTTAATCGTTAATTCCCAAAAAGTTTTCAAACACATTTGTCAAGGTAATTTTTTTATTATTATTTTTTTATTTTTTGTTTTTTTTTTTAGTCAAGAATATCAAGACGATTTCTCAGGGTTCCACCACATGACTTGAACAAAATTTGTCTTTTCATAAAAATGTAAAAATGAATATCAGATGTTTTTAAAACTTCATGCTCAGTCTTAGTGTCAGCTCTGATTTATGGTTTTTATGGTCAACATAAACAACAAAAACAACAATCATGTTGGTTTCACCCAATGACTTTGATTTTGTGGATATTTTAGAAAAAAAAAAAACATATTATTCTGCACTCATCATGCCAACATTTCTTTTTCCAGGAATTTTAGCTTTTAATGAGACTTGGACTTTGACAAGGTCGCCGCACCTCTCCATCCATTGTATTGGTGTAATTGTATCCACTCAACCCCCCCACAGTCCGACAACATATAAAAATGCTCCCCGAACATTTCTGTGCCACCACAGACTGATTGCTTGCACCTGCCTGGCCACACTCCTGGCTGCACCCCTGCCTCTGTTATTGTATTTTATGAGGAATTTTGGGAAAAAAAATCCACGTTATGATCATGAAATGGTATTTTTCTAGATCACTCACCCAGACACAGACACATTTTTCTACTCCAGTATCCAAACTAGTAAAGGAAGTTTGGGCTGTTTTTAAGAAGGATGCTTAAACAGAGGTGTAAAACGGTTGTTCTACACACAAAAGCATTTATTGGACAAAACCCTGAAAATTGTTTGAATTAAAACCATGTACATGTTGTACACTCGTCATTGGATTATCTTACTTTCTGTTCTCTTCTTTTTAAAGAAAGACAAAATATTTTCTTGAACTGTTCTCTTGGCCATTTTTGAAAATGTGTGAAACCTTTGAAAACTTGCATTTAGGGATGTGCGATCCCCAAGTTTGTATGCTGCTAGTCGACTCTGGAATTACTAGTTGGTTAATATTTCCCCCCCATTAAACTGATCATAATTTTTAGACATTTACGTTTGGCTTTATATTTTTACTAAGGCTGTGCTTAAATTACTGTCATATTAATGTTACATATTTTAAACAGAATTAATAATACAAATATTTTATTTAAGAAGAGGATATCTAGAGCAGATACAAAGAGCATTTCATAGGTTGGGTTGCTTCTTCCCTCTCTCTCTCACGGCACGAACAGAAAAATGTCCTCTCACTAGACAAGCAAACTCAGCAAAGTAGTTATGAAATGACTTTGGTGGTGGTGCGGGAATAGGATTTCCAAACGTTTGAAAGGCCCTATGGATGTGTTCACATTTGAGTCTTCTTTACATACCTGCTGTGCAGGCTTTTTTAAGCACAGGTTAGCCACCTCAGAGTGAAGTCCTGTCTTTCACCAGACAATGTGTTAATTTGTATGCTTTTGAGTATGTAGCTTAGGAAATGACTGTTTATTTTCAAAAAGGTGCAGACTGCTTAATGAGTTAAACCATATTTTATTCTGTGTGCATGTCATGTTTAGGCACATTAGGTTTATCGTAGGCTACATCAAAGGCCTATTTTTTCCATCCTATGTTTATTTTATTTTTATTTATTTTTTTACATCATAGCTGTTATTGGTTAATGTTCTTTACCAAACAGCTGTCATATTAGATCAATGGCTAATGCACGACTGCACGTTGTGAAATACGTGCAACATTTCTGCACATTTATTTTCTCTCTTGTAGATTTGGCATAGTCTACCTGTTAATTATTTTCAACAATGCCCTGACTGTTATAATATGTTAAGTAACTTTAATGTGGTGCATTGTGTTAAGAACAGGCTGGGTTGATCTATTGGTCCTGGCATGCAATTAAATATTCGCTAACGTTGATTCAGTGAATGCATGTTATGTTCTATATTTAATTTACAACGATCAAAGTGCAAGGCGAGCACATCACAGATAAATGCCCCTTCTCAGTGGAATTTAGCTTCGGATTTGGAATAGATTCATATTTTAAATGGGTCGCATAAACTATTTTTTATTTTTATTTTGTTTGACTGTTTTCTGAAGGTCGGTTTCTTTTTAGACTAGTTGACTTCAAAATTTCCATTTAAACATCAGTAAAATTAGTCGTTCAGCACATCCCTACTTGCATTACCTTCAGTGGCATGAGTTTCATGTGAACACTAGGTAGGACAAGTCAATCCATCGCCAGGGTTGGGGAGTAACGGAATACATGTAACGGGATTATGTATTTAAAATACAAAATATAAGTAACTGTATTCCACTACAGTTACAATTTAAATCATTGGTGTTTAGAATACAGTTACATTCAAAAAGTATTTTGATTACTGAAGAGATTACTTTGCATTTTATTGTCATTTATTTAATTTAATGTTTAGTCCTTTCAGATTTCACCTATATAAATATGGCACACATTTCAAATCTAATTCTGAGCAGCTAATCTTATTTAAAATATGTTATTTATCAAACATAGAAAAGTAAATATTTTACTTGCATAATTAGTTCTAAGTAATCCATGACACAATTGATCTAAAGTGGATAGTAAGGGGGGTTTTACAAGGGGGATGCTTTTTAGTATTTCTTGCAACATGGGGGATGGGATCCTCTCGCATCCCCCCTCAACTCGAGCCCTGGTTGCAATGAATAGTGAAGATTTTCGAAATGTAATCTAAAAATTTAAATTATTAAACAGTAACACCAATGAATTAAAATAAATATTACATTAAATAATATTAACATCAGAAACAGCATGCCACTAAGGGTCTTTTGCCCCAGTTCTTAATTTTCACATTCACAAGTATTATTATTATTTTTTTTTATGTCTCAAATCTAAAAACATTACTGTGTTTACAAATCCCCTGTAAAACAAACAAACAAACAAAAAAACATACAAACTTTTAATATCCAGCATAATAGATTGTCACAGTTACAGCTACTACAGCTAGTGCAGACTTCTGCATTATTTAATGCAATTTTATTTCACCTCTCCACAATGGATTTGAGCTAATATTACATGTGTATATCGGTTATAATTACACAATAAATCATTGTGGGTAGAATGAACATTTTAGGAAATTAAATTGTTCGCTCAGTGTACAAACAGCACAGAAAATGACTGACATCCCATATAGTGCACTAAATACCTGAAGTGGGAGACCTACACTGACTCCATTGTGAAAAAGGCACAGCAGAGTGTGTACTCCCTTCGCCCATTGAAGAAGTTCAATCTGTCACAGGCGCTGCTGATACAGTTCTGCACTTCTATAACTGTCTGGTTTGGTTCAGCTACCAAGTCAGACATCAGAAGACTTCAAAGGACAGTTCGTACAGCTGAAAGGATTATTGGGACTCCCCTACCCACTCTGCTAGAACTGTACACATCCAGAGTGATGAAAGGGGCTGGTAAAATTACTGTTGAACCCATTCACCCAGCACATTTCCTTTTCGAACTGTTTACCTCTGGCCGGCACTACAGAACACTGTGCACCACAACAGCCAGGAACAGGAACAGATTTTCCCTCTGACCATCGACCTCAGAAACAGTTAAAACTGAAGCGAATACTTTTCCTTTCGTCATTACATCATGTGCAATATTCAATCCATCCATTCCTACTTATATCCATATTTCATTTATATTCTTTAATATATCTTACCTCTTCTTATACATTACATTACATCACCTGCACATATATATCTGTAAATAAAATATTCTAACAAAAGTATTGCTCTATTGTATATTTCTGTTTTTTATCTTTTGCATATTATTTTTATTTTTATGTCACTACATGTAAATAAAGTATATTTAAATGTATATGTTTGTATGTCTGTATACACGGTTGTATTCTCTTTGCACTGGACGCTTACACACCATGAAAAATTCCTTGTGTGTGTAAGCATACTTGGCAATAAAGATCATTCTGATTCTGTGTTACCTGGAAGATGGCACCACAGATGTCCGCCTCGGTGAGGAGCTCTCCAATTCTTTTGTTGTTTTTGTTTATTTGTCTTGTGTTTAGTAATATTTTCCAATCAGTTTTACCAGGGACGAACTGCTGAACATTCGACAGAACATACCAGACAATCTTTTCCCGCTTTTTGACTATTTTGACATTTTGCTGGACATTATAGTCATAGACATTCTAGACATTTTTAAAGTTGGCGTACAGATGTAACAACGTTAAAGAAGATGTGCTGTCCTAATTTGGAAGTGCTCTTTATCAACTATAAGCCTTTCTATTTGCTGCGGGAGTTTTCCTCGTTTACTCTGGTGAGCATTTATATTCCTCCATATACATGCGTGAATGCAGCGCTGCAACAGCTGGCTGATCAGATCACAGACACTGAGCAGCAACACCTGGATTCCTTTATAATTATTCTCTGTGATTTTAACAAAGCCAGCCTAACCTGTGAACTGCCAAAATACAGATGGCACATTACATGCCTCACCAGGGACAGAAATATACTGGATCACTGCTACGCAACATTAAAGGATGCATATCGCTCTGTCCCTAGATGTCATGTAATCCCTGTAGACGTTTGTTTTGTGCTTTTATGTTGAAGTTCTTGTTTAGTTCCTGTTTCCTGTTTGGTTTTTGTAGTCCTTTGTAGTTAAATTTTTTGATTGGTTTTACCCTGATTGTTTCTCATTCCCTGATTGTTTCCCCAGGTGTTCCTTGTTTTCCCTAGTGTATTTAAGCCCTTGTTTCCCCAGTCAATTTATCAGTTATTGCATGTATTGTTATGTTCTGTTCTAGTTTCCCTGTAGTTTTTCTTTATTCCGAGTTTTCATGTTTTTGTTAATAAAAGCTGCATATAGATCCTTAATCTCTGCCTGCTTCATCACAGAAAACTACAAAGGACTACAAAATCCAAACAGGAAACAGGAACTAAACAAGAACTTCAACATAAAAGCACAAAACAAAAGTCTACAGGGAAAACGTGACACTAGAGCAGCATTGCGAATCTCTGATCAATGTCTGGTTCATCTTCTCCCGACCTACAGGTAGAAACTAAAATCAGCTAAACCTTTAGTAAAGACTATAAAGATATGGACCAATGAAGCAGAGTTGGAACTACAAGCCTGCTTTGATTGCACTGATTGGAGTGTTTTTGAAGCTGCAGACACCATCTGGACGAGCTCACAGATACTGTGACATCATAAATCTGTTTCTGTAAGGATAGGTGCATTCCTACTAGGACTTATTTAACATTCAACAATGACAAACGATGATTTACAAGAAAACTCAGACAGCTTTGTAATACCAAAGAGGATGCTTACTGAAGCGGGGATAACATCTTATATAATCAGGCCCAAAACACACTGACTAAGGAAACAAATTTTCAGCTAATGACCCTGTATCAGTGTGGAGAGGCCTGAAATACATTACTAACCAAGACACCATCCTCCAGCACAGTAGGCAACCAACAACTGGCTAATGATTGAATGTGTTTTACTGTAGATTTGAAAAGCCCAGTCTCACACCCACACCTGCTCTGACCTTCATTTGACACAAATACCAACACCTCCTACAACGCCCCCCCCCCCACCCCTCCTCCCTGAAACTCAACTTGCACTTAAGATCTGTAAAGAGGAGGTATGAAACAAAAGACAAGGAAAGCACAGGGAACATACAGTGTTTCACCCACTTGTCTAAAATTCTGTTCTGCCCAGCTGACCCCATCTTCACACAGATCTTCAACAGATCACTGGAGCAGTATGAATTTCCCTGCTGCTTAAAATGCTCCACTATAATCCCTGTCCCAAAGAAACCCAAGATCAAAGGACTTAATGACTACAGACCCATACTCTGACGTCTGTGGTCATGAAATTATTTGGACTGGTGCTGGCCCACCTAAAGGACATCACTGGGCCATTTCTAGATCCACTTCAATTTGTTATAGAGCAAACAGATCTGGCGATGATGCAGTCAACATGGGACTGCATCATATCCTGCAACATCTGGACAGACCAGGGACATATGCAAGGATCCTTTTTGCAGATTTCAGTTCGGCTTTCAACACCACCATCACAGCTCTCCTATGGAATAAATCAACCCAGCTCTCTGTTCCCACGTCTATCTGTCAGTGGATCGCCAGCTTTCTGACGGACAGGCAGCAGCTAGTGAGAATGGGGAAATTCACTTCCATTACATGTACGATCATCACTGGTGCCCCCCCAGGGATATGTGTTCTTCCCACTATTCAGCTCCATGTATACCAACAACTGCAATGCCAAGTACTCCACAGTCAAGCTCCTGAAGTTTGCAGATGACACTACTGTCATCGGACTCATCCAAGATGATGATGAGTCAGCATACAGAAGGGAGGTTGAATGGCTGGCTCACTGGTGCAGTCATAACAACCTGGACCTCAACACATTCAAAACAGTGGAGATGATTGTGGACTTTAGGAGGAACACCCCAACATTGACCCCACTCACCATTCTAAACAGCACTGTGGCAGCAGTGGAGTATTCAGGTTCCTAGGCACTACCTTCTCACAGGACCTGAAGTGGACGACCCATATAGACTCCATTGCGAAAAAGGCACAGTTGAGGTTGGACTCCTTTCGCCAGTTGAGGATGTTCAACCTCAGTAGTCACTAAGTGTGTCCTCTGTACTTCAATAACTGTCTGGTTTGGTTCAGCTGTGAAATATGACATCAGAAGACTACAAAGTATAGTTCAGTGTGCTGAGTAGATTAGTGGTTGCTCCTTGCCTTCCCTTCAAGAACTGTACACTTCCAGAGTGAGGAAAAGAGCTGGTAAAATCCCTCTGGACTCACCCAGCCCACTACCTTTTTGAACTGTTGCCTTCTGGCCGATGCTACAGAGCTCTGAGCACCAGAACCATCATGCACAAGAACAGTTTTTAACCCTCAGGCTATCTATCTTGTGAACAATTAAAAACTATACTACATTTAAGTGCAATACACAGCCTAGTCAAATACATTATTTATCATATCCTACCTCTTCTGCATTACCTTGCACTGTAAATAACAGATTTGTATTTGTACATACTATGTTAAAATTTCTGGATTTTAACATTTTGGATTTTTCCTCTGCCATTTTCTTCCTTCCATAACTTCCCTTACATCATCAAACACCCCCTACACACAAATCTAACCCTAAAACCATCTCTCATCCTTAATATCCAATTACAAATTTCTGTGTGGGTGAAAAACATAGAGACAATATACTGGGGACTATTTGAATTGATTTTATTTTCTTTCCTTTAATTAGCTATGTGGCTTAAATTGTGAATTCATCTGCCCCCTGGCCTAACTTTATTGATTGCCTGTACTTCCCCCTAAAACAACTGTCCTCTATATTCTGCCCTGCTGTTTGGCTTGCTAAATGCAATGTATCTTTCTGATAGGTGAAGCCAGCTTTCGACTGAGATGGGGAATAATCTCATCCCTTCTTCCCCTTGGGAAAGAAAATCTATTACCATGTTTTAAGTCACCTGTGGGATTTGAGGCCAAACAGCAAAACTGTTGTGTTTTCTCATCTCTGAATTTCATCAGGGGAATCGAAGAAAAGATGTCAATGAAATGCCTGAGGGGCCATGTTGAATTTTTGATGAAGCAAGACTTCTTCTGAAGAATCACATCTGCATCTATTCACATGGGTGTTTATTTGCTGTGGCTACATTAAGCCAACAATAAGTTCAGATGTACAATATCAATCTTCGTGTTTTTTTTTTTGTTTATTGTTTTTTTTAAAGCAAAGCCTCTTTTGTGTTCAGTCAAGATCAGATATGGAAATGAAAGCCTCTCTCTGGCGAATCAGGGTGAGAAAGGAAAGTCATTATTTGCATGAACACACTGTCATTGTGTTGCAATCATCCACTGAGAAATGTAATTATGGTATGTTAAATTCATGTAGAGCAGCCGCAGAGAAATCAGGAGAGAATCCGGAATGTTATGCTTGCATGAATTCTGAAGAACATTCTCTGGATTTCACAGTTCTAGACAATTTGTTTTATGACTTAGAAACATAATATTTTCAGACAATTTCAAGGGATAGTTTCCCAAAATACAGTATTTATACTGTATGTATATATATATATATATATATATATATATATATATATATATAAAATTGCACACTTTTTACTCCAGTGAATATTTCTCAGGATAGGTATATTTTTTAAAGTTAATACCTGCATTGCCACATATCTCGACATAGTTTTTCATAATTTTTGATATTGTGTTGCCATACTTTGGGGTAAGTTCTCACAACGGAACATGCCATTTAACCATCCATCCATTCATCCATCGTCAACCGCTTATCCTGTGTACAGGGTCGCAGGGGGGGCTGGAGCCTATCCCAGCTAACATTGGACAGGTCCTGTCCAATGGTACACCCTGGACAGGTCGCCAGTCCATCACAGGCCATTTAACCAACGACATAGATTTAATGTGATTATTAGGGGGGATGAATTGCACTATCACCCCACCACCAATACAAAATATACACCTCACTTTAATTCAACATCTGCATTAAACCTATTCCAGGCTTTTCCGCAAAATGTAAAAAGTAGAGTCAGAAAAATATTCTTGAAACAATAAAAAATGGAAAATGTACTAAAATAGCAAATCATTGTTTAAAAAAATATGATAATTTATTAATTGTATAAATCTATGACATTTAAAACACAAGTGACAACCTGCTCCAATAAAAATGTGACATCATAACATTTTGACATGACTTTAATGAAAAATACCTTTATCCTAAGAACATACAGTATTTAATCATTTTATTAAGAATCTACGATATATAATATAATTGACCCTTTCCTTAATGTATGCCAATGGTTTGCTTGTTTACCTAAGAGCTCTGTCACAAAATATGATAAAATTTAAAAATGTACTTTGGAGGTACTAGAATTCACAAAAAAAAAAAAAGATAATATTTTAAGAGGGTTTATAACTAGTTATTTTAAGCCAACCTATAAAACGTCTGCTAGATGAAACACACATTTACGCATTTGGACTTTTGTCTGCAAATCTCATCGTTACTGAGATATAGCCCTTACGACTTGTGACAAGTAACAAGTAGCCCAGTCTTCTCTATATATAATGCAATTCTTGCCTATACGCTCAGCAGACTGCAAACAGGCTGCATATTTATTTCCACATCATTTATTCTTATTGCATAGTCCTTAGAACATCAGTGGAGGGGTTTCTTCTCCTTTGATGTACCAGAGAGAGAGAGAGAGAGAGAGAGAGAGAGAGAGAGAGAGAGATTCTATTTGGATTAAAAAATTTATTTTGACACTTTTAAAAGAGTTTGTTACTATTTTCTAAACAAACAATGACTGTTAATTCCTTTACTTATCACTGATAACCACAAGACATTCTAAAACTATACAAGCCTACTTAAAACTATGTGAAGGAAAATAATCTTTACAAAAAATGTTAGGATGGTACACAAGATACTTATAATTTAATTGCATTCTTCAGAAGTATTCTTCAGAAAGAAAGAAAAATCATGTACAACATCTGTGGCACACCAAGACACCGCCAAGACATTCCTGCCATGTGGTGACTAAATTATGACCTATCAGTTGCATAATTTCCAGCAGCGTTAAATCAAATAGACATTAGATCCTCTGCCTGTAAATTCTCCTCAACACTCTGTTACCAAAATCAAAATATTGACTATTATTCTTAGTTTAAACCAAATACGGGTGATGTGGTTTCCTTTACACACTCTCTGCATCAACACACTGTATGATGTTCACATTGTAATTACGCCTTACTATCACCACTCTAAATTAGATACTTTATCCAATCTGAATCCAGCTGAGCCACTTGTTCTACAAGACTACCCATAACTCAGTTCTGCTCCCCTAACCTTTCAGTCATCACTCTGATAGTCATCACTATAGATCGATGTAGTGCAAGCACTCTTCCTGCCCCAGCAGTAGACACTTAGATGTGACAGGTGTCCCCCAACTGACAATAAATCAATTTGGATTTAAGAGAGCACCTACTGAGGGGCACAGGCCTCATAAAAAGATCCAATTACATTTTGTGTCTGCTGAATGCCATCTTGCAGGCCTCTCAATTAGATTAGATTTGCCCAAATTAGATTAGTTTAGATTTTCGCTGGTCATTTGCTTCCTTTGAGGAGGACCACTAGAATGAGACAGACACTCGTTTACCAGTTTCGTATGTTGAGAATATTCCTATGTTAATGCTGGTGCTGGCCATAATGAATAACCAAACAAATTTTAAAACCTACTTAATTTTTATGACATAATATTGAAGTGTGAGAGTAAATGCAACATAAACATTTCAGTAACTTTCACTTAACAAATGTATGCAAATTAAATAAGCATAGCAAAGTTTCAATGAACATTTTACTAAAACATTCCACATTTTAAACTTTCATTATTAAAAGGGATAGAATATACTCTTATCAATAATTCAACCTCATGCCATCCCAGAAGTGTATGATTTTCTTTCTTCAGAAGAACACAAAGATTTTTTGAAAAATGTCTCAAGTGAATGTTGGTCAGACATTTGTAGTTCCAAAAATCACATAAAGAAAACATAAAAGTAAACCATATGACTTCAGTTTTTAAATCTATATCTTCAGAAGCGATATGATAGGTGTGAGTGAGAAATATAATTTTTAAAATCTTTGTTTGTGTTTTGCTGAAGAAAGTCATACATCTGGAATGGCATGAGGGTAAGTAAATGATGCGATAATTAACATTTTGTGGGGAACTATCTCTTTAACACATTATACAATGTACCACATGACAGCTCCATGGATGCTATGTTTATTACAATTCTGGCAATGTAATCACAGTATGGAGTTGTGCACGCATACCTCAACACTTGGTGCACAAAAAACGATGATGGTAATACTTAACAGATATATTTTATTTTTTTTGTCATGAATGGGTATTTTTGAGTAGAACATTTACTTCAGACTTCACAGAAAAATAACTTACCAAATGTAACAACAAAATCAACAATACATATGGTGTAAATAATCTTGAAAACAGTGAAATCATTCAATCGCATTATTTATTCAAGTTAGAAAAGTTAAGTATAGCTTTATTTATTTTATTTACCACTGAAATGTACTCAAATTAGAATATAAAATTCACAAGGTTTTCTACTTTAGAATTGATAGATGATGACACATTGTAAATAACAAATAATCATAAATAATATTTGCTTATAAGCTAAATCGTTATTTGTTTACATGTATAAATTAAAAACAAAAGGTAGAATTTACTTCATATTTTCAAGTACACACTTAAACTAACTTATTCCATGCAAAAGGTACTCACCCTCACTTAGGTTTTCTAGTGTGGCTTACATTTTTTAAATAGTTTTTGCCATAACTGTATATGAGCTCTAACCTATGGTCACAATAGCACATATTTCAGTGACAACATAATGCCTTTAATGTGTTAGCTGGCTCTCTAAACTCTGCCTTAGAGGTAAGCTGCCAATTGTGCTGCTGTCTAAGGTGCTGAAAACACAACATCAGCCAGATATGTAAAGTCCTATCTTTGGATTTTAAAAAAAAACTCTATTCTAATATGCATTTGAAATTTGAACTCTTTCTCTCTCTCTCTCTCTCTCTCTCTCTCTCTCTCTCTCTCTCTCTCTCTCTCTCTATATATATATATATATATATATATATATATATATAATTTATATATATATATAAATGTAAATTTTCACCAGTCTACCTTTTGAATCGAACCTTTTGAATGTTTATATATATTGTTATATATATATAAACATTCTATGTTCGATTCAAAAGGTAGACTGGTGAAAATTTACATTTTCATCTATTAGACTTATATCACCCATAAAAATGGAGAGAACAGTTAACAGTGGTTGCACACGACTCTTTAGCTACAAATACCCCTTAGAACCCCGTGCTTCTGAGTAATGCATTATCCTACCAATTGGCATATTGTTGAGAAGTATAGAGTCACTGTCATTGAGGTTGGGGGGTGTGTTAACCCGGTCACAGTGGAGCGAAGTTGTGGAAGGCTTTCTCGGTTGCCATGGATTCCTAAAAGCTATTGACTGCGTTCGCGGCTCTTTGACTGAACGTATTTGTAAGAGGAAACCCACCACTGTGAATGAAAACGATCATTGCGCGAAACATTGTGCTGTCAGTTCCATACAGACTCGCTCTGCGCTCTTCGCACTTCACGTACGAAATCGCTAACTGCAGCAACACGAACTACTCCAAAAGGTAGGCACTTATTCTTTCCTTTTTTTTGGGAGGGGGTAACGGATTTATTGTCGACATTTCTTCAAAGAGGAGGATTTAGAACTTTAATTAACGTCTAATGGAAAAAAAGAAAAGAAAGAAGGGATTTATCTTCTTTCGTGCATCTGACAGGTGAAATTCAAACCGGTTATTTCCTACCTTAAAATAAGGAACGTACTTGCTTAGTCCATCGGTTAAAGGAACCCCCACCCTTTTGTTCTTTTTTTTTTTTTTTTTTTGTCATAACATGCATAAAGTGCTTTCAATTCTATTAAATATGTATTTACTATGTATTTATCCGTAATATCATTACTTTAACGCTTTCAACGTGTGGGCGAAGCACTCAGAACTGCACGTGTAGTCTACTTAGATATTTTAAATATTAAACAGACTCTCACAGACCGTTAAAAAGCTGAGGTTTCAAATCTGTCTTATTTTGGTTCAGAGCACAGAATAGCATGAATGATACATATACATACAATGTATTTTATTCTCAGCACTAAATATGTGAATACACACTGGTTTGCAGTTGTTTCCATTGCACTATACAGTATGTTGCGCTTTTACGCTGTGACTCTTTGAGGCATTGGTTTATAAAACGGTGCTCTCCTTGAAAATCATACCCTTGACATCCTTACCATTCTTTAATAGGTTTCTAGTGGATTGATCTATATCTTTTGTAGCTCTTGACTGGCTGTTTTATTCTCATCCAACCCCAGGCCATGCATTCTTAAAAAATAATTTCCAATAAGAAATGAAAGCCTAATGCCTTTTAGGAGATCATTTTTAAAACCTGCAAATTACTTTTTAATCTTTATACTTTAATTTTAGAAAACCATCTAGGTCTATCCACAAAACCAAAACACTAACCTAAATAACCTACAGCCTAATGTAACATCAAAAAATGCAAAGAACCATATAGCTCCAAGGACGGTATACAGTGAAAAATGGCTCTTGATAAGGGGTAGTAGCACTTTGCTGAATCTATGAGTGTAGCTACAACCTTTACATACAATGTATGCTATGTGAAATAGACTCAGTAATGTAAAGTAAATTGCAAGGAAGCCCTGAGATAGATTTTTTTTACGTGATTATCTAGCCTTTCCTATGATTATGAAATGTATGGCAGCAAAACAAGTTACTCTTCTGTAATGACAACAATTAAAGTCACATTAGAGACAGAAGGCAGCCCCCTGTGCTTTGAGACTTTTCAGCTGAATTTGGTTTGGGTGAATTAGCACGATGATTGGTTTTTTCTCTGGTCCACAGGAAAGAGTGTGGAAAAGACAGATAAGAAATGAGTTGGATGTTCCTCCACTGAGGAAGTGGGCATGCATTGCCGCTAATGAGTGGTGACAAATGATTTAATATTGTATCATCAAAGCTTGTGTACTCATCATTGATTGTCAGTTTTGTATTAGACATTTTAAATGCAGAAACAGAAACGCAAAGTTCTCAGTTCTTTGTTTCACATTTATCTTGCATTTAATCTTGTATGTACAGTATGCTTATTCCACAAGGGTTAAATATGTTTCTATTATGCAACATTTAATCAGAACTCAAAGTTCCAAAGGACCACTCTTGTTATTATAATTATTTTATTTTTTTTAAACTGGCCACAAATAACTGAAATACCCAGTAAATCAAGTTAAGTGTGAATGAAATATAATAATATAATATTAAAAGCACATGAGTAATGCCTGCCCATCCAAAACTCACCACCATGATGGTGTTGTTGATGGTTGCCAGGGTGTTGCTATGCAGTTTCTAAGGTGCTCTGATTGTTTTTAGTGCATTGCTGTGTGGTTGCTTGTGTGTTCTGGGTGGTTGCCAGGGTTTTCAGGGTGCATGCTTGCTGGCCCAAGTCAAAAGAGCCAAGCCCCAAGATGTTCTGCTCCCTAAATATTGCTTGGATCCCTTCAGAGTAAGTGTAAGGAATATTATGTTCTTTTTGCCCCGTTTTAGTGTTTGCCATGTGAAAATCATAAAGCCAATTGCTTAGAAAAGTACTTGACACAATCTTGTAATATCAGGGTTAGGGTGTTTGTTTACATCTCTAGTCTTAAAACTTAGCAAATGTACTAATGATGCAGTGCTTAGTGATCAACAAATAAAGAATAGAAAAAAACTGTAAATTTTAGTCTAAGCAGCAGTTAAAAAATGGACTTCATCATGGCATTCGAGGCCATTTATTCACCAAGTTCTGCCAATTAAGGCCACCAGTGCCTTGTGTGGAAAAGTAGGGCAAATTCCTTTCACCAAAAACACACAAATAGAACAGTTGGACAATGCAGTTGGCGACCAATATGGTGAAAGGTATTCTATGCCTGGCAGATGCCTTCCACTCAATGCAACAAATAGTATAAATTAATATTTTCTCAGTGTATAGCCTATATGTAAGGCTCAGTATCATAATTACTATTGCTCATATGAAGGGTTAGGTTTGTTTTTTTTCTCCAACACTAAGTATTACATTTTGGCATGTGTTTATATATGAACATGAATGAAACCTAAAATCATGCATCTTATTGAGAAGAGGAGTGCTATTACTTTTCTAAGGAATCAGACTGATGATTATCAGCTGACAAATGTTAAATAAAAAATCAAATAGGTTTATATTGAAAGAAGGATCCAAGCAGGTGACCAGAATATCATAGAGGCTTGAGCGTTTTTGACATGAGTCAGTAAGCAACCACCTAGCAACCACCTTAAAAACCCTAGCAACCACCAGCCACCCAAAAGATCCTAGCATTGTGGTGGCAGATTTTTATGAAGCAAGCAACATTCACATTTTCTGTTTTGTGAAGCACAGTAAATCAACCCTGATATGTGATAAGAATTTTATCATATTCATGATATACCTTTATATTATTCAAAGGTTCAAAAACAATTCAAATGTAATTTTATGTGGGAGATAACCTTTGTGACCGAATATAGTGTAGGTTAGCTTATTTTCACTGTGTGGATTCAAGCCATCACAGGCAAAGATGAAACTCTCATCTCTGTCTGTGATGCTGAATTCACCCAGACATACAAATTCACTTGCAAAGCACCTGTGCCCTGAGCAAAAATATATGCTGCATCTCTCTTTCCATTTTCATGCAAGCTAAATGCAGGCAGCCAAACAATGTCTAAAGCAGAATGACTATACTGTACTATACAATCTCAAGGCAAAATCGTAAGGATTCATCTGACTTTTCTAAATTTGGATAATTTGTATGATAGCGTACGACTGGACTCGTATGACTTTCACTACAGCCAATGATGTTGCTGGACATCTTTTCCATCTAATATGTGACAATTACTTGCTTCTGTCACACACAACAGCTTACTATCATGTTTACACACTCTACTGATCAGTTAGGTTTAGATAAGTGGTTTGGGTGTGTGCATAAAATTAATAAGAATGTGTTTAAAGCCTCATGCACGGAACTCGTGCCTAATTCCGCAAAAGACATCCAGGCATTTGCACGTGATGAAATCATACAAATTTATACGAACAAATTCGTACAAAATCATTCGATATAGCCAACTACTAAATTATGTAAGAATTTTCATGAGACTGAGTTGATATATAAATTATTGGGGGAGTGGGGGCACGCCTGAAAAGAACTATACATTGTCTGTAAATCTGTGTAAAAGAGAATTTGAAACCGACAGAATGTTTTCTGATTGAGGTTTTGTGTAGGTTTGGGTTTGATGCCTTTTTTAAGCATTGATAATCTGAAGATTTTCCCAATAATTATCTGTAGGTTATTTAGGGGTTGATGAATTTAGATGGGAACCGTTATCGTGCTGGTCTTCTAACACCAATATATGTAAGGGTATTTGGTATGCTAAATTTAGGAGGGAATTTAGGGTCTCGAAATATGTGAGCTATGAACTAAATGAAAGCATCCTTATTGTACCTCATTAGGTAATACAATGTCTCGTTGTATCCGCTCACAATTTCTACTGTAATTAGCTTTATTAAGTGAATTATGATTATTCACTTATTGGAGTGATATTTTTCTCGTGGCTTATTGAAGATAATATCCCACGTATTTGGGTACAGCTTTGAAGCGAAATATTTTAGAAACAGGGAGGAGATTATTTATAAAAATATTCCACAGTCATACATCTTTGAATACAGACAAACTTTATTACTATTCTAAAAATAAATCAAATCTAACACATATATATACATGAGACAGGTTGGTGAAAAGAGTGACGTTCCGTCGATGTTTTGGACTTCTGTAAGACCGTATATTTAATGTCTGTATGAATGATGAGGTTGGCTTTGAAGCGAGGCAGTCTTATGGGTGTGTAAACCATAGAGAGTTAGAGGCTTCCTCGGGACTTTGAGCCCCGAGCTTCCTTGGACCTCACATGGCATGGATCTGGTTCTGACAAGATCCAGAGAAGACCACGAGGGAAGAGTGAGAGTGAAGTCTGAGCAGTCAGACGAGCAGAAGATGAAGCGCATGAAGACAGAAGAGAAGAGACTGAAGAGAGTGTGTTCTTCCTGTTTGGAAACTTGTACTGAAATTGGCCGCATCCCCAAAGGTGTCCTGCGCCAATCAGAAGTGACTTTTCAGAGTCACGTGGTCAACTGGGCTGTCTTTTCCGCCAGTTGATTTATGGTCCTTTGTTTCAGATTCGTACAAATCTCCCACTCAAAAAATAGTACATATTTAAACATTAACTCTTATATCTTGAGAATGGTACAATAGACATTATATTTGTTGTCATCAGCTTCCTCCATGTAACTAAGTGAGCATTTGCATATCAAATTTGACATTCTTTAATTAATATTTGTACGTGTAGGTAACAAAACATAAAAATCCCTGGTTATAAATCATACTGGTTAATTCCTTGGTTATACAACATGGATAAAATATTACACACATTTTAAAGAGGTACATCAGGCTATAATCATTAATTTGTCAGTTATACAAGTTACCACAGTTCAAAGCAATTGTCAGAATTACCTAGCAAGCCTAGTTATTGTATAAATAATGGATTTAAATGCATTCTGTACATTTTTGAAGGTTAAATCAGTAGAGTACTCTGACTTTGTGTTGAATGTTCCTGGATAAAATGTGTTAGTATTCGAGTCATGCAAATCTGATGGTCTTTTGGAAACCTTTCAAATAGAAGTCTGCTTTAACCCTCTGCAGTCGACTGATGCGCCAGCGCGTCCTGCTGGATATTTTCGTCATTACAGCAGAAACAACTTAAAATACTCCATAATTTTTGGGTATACAGATAAGTGTAATACATCATTAGAGACTATAAAGGGTCTACTTTTATTTGTGTACACTCACAATAACAACAGAATCTTGTGCCTTTGTAAAATAAAGAAAATAAAAAGGGTGAGCTTTCAGCAGTCTCTGTGTTCACGAGCATATTTCAGAAACATGCCACAAAAATGAACTGATACTTATCACACAAACATGAAACATATGTCTAAAGAAAGCTTAACATGTCTACTTTTTAATAAACCAATTCAAATTTAAAACAAATATTCTTCTGCAATGCAATCTGTATGAAACAAAGTGATGTACAGTTTATACTGGTTATTCTGTTCTGGTCAATTGCGTAGCTTGAGCAAAGGCTTAACAGATAGCGTACAACTTGAAAAAAGAACTCCAGAAAGCAGTCTTTAGAACTTTAGTGACTTTACTGGTGATTCACTTCTCAATATTTTTTCTGTAAAACTACAAACAAGAAGAAAAATATGTATGAACATTATGTTCACATTTACATACACATATCCAGCTTAACATTACGGTTTGATTTTGTACATAGTTCCTTTTACATAATTTTGAGTAATATACACAGAGAAATTATATTTAAATGAGATTATGTACAAACAGAAGAGAAATTAGCATGTCAGTATGCTAAAACATAACACGTTACCAGAAACACGAATCAAGTGTGCTAATAACAAAAATATAGCAATAATCTTGATCTAATTATACTTAAACACTTTAAATCACTATTTAGTGTAAAAATTGCACTTACAGACATATATTTCCAAGGTTTAAACGATGGAATCAATAGCCGATTGAAACTGTGTGCACGTCGTTCTTGACTCCATTCACTGAGGGAAACCGAAAGTAAACTATATAAACAAAGTGCAGTACCTTAAATGTCCAGAGGGAGGCGGAAAGGAAACACAGCTAGACATAAGTAACAGCACACTGCCCGCCTGGTATAATAAATTATTATACCACTATTAATCTTTCTGTGACTTCCCCGGCAGGAGTAGGATTAACTCTGAGACAGGCCTTAAATAACCCTTTGCAGATCCTTCTTTAATTATCTTTACCTCCACCTTCCTCACTTTATCATCACTACTGGGTATGGTTTTCACGATGAGTCCAATCGGCCACTCATTACGTTTCACATTTGAGTCCTTAAGCAAGACAACATCACCTTCCTCAAGATCTCGCCTTTTCTCAGTCCATTTCCTCCGTACTTGCAATGTTGCAAGATAGTCTCTCCTCCATGCCTTCCAGAAAGCATCCGCCAAACACTGAACCTGTCTCCATTCTTTCTTGTAGAGGTCTTTCACGTCAAAGTCCCCAAGAGGTGCTGGTATAGTGCTAGCCTTTTGGGTGAGAAGCATTGCAGGGGATAGAACTTCCAGTGTGTCAGGATCAGAAGAAATAGGAAGTAAAGGTCTAGCATTCATTATTGCCATGACCTCTGACATGAGAGTAGTCAAAACCTCATGGGTAAGATGGGAAAGACCGTTTTTTAGCAGCAATGCATCCAGAATGCGTCTTGCTATGTTGATCATTCTTTCCCAAGTTCCTCCCATGTGGGAAGAGTGGGGAGCATTAAACGTCCATACGCAACCATGCTCCTGTAAGTAACCTTTTAGTTCTGGATCATCGGTATTTATGTTCAGTTCTTGACAGGCTCCGATGAAATTAGTCCCTCTGTCAGATCTGAAGTGTTTGACTGGTCCGCGAACTGCCAAGAAACGCCTGAGGGCGTTAATGAAACTTGAGGTTGACATGGACTCGATGACTTCCAGGTGGACAGCCCTAGTACTTAAGCAAGAGAAAATGACGACCCATCTTTTACTTCCAGCACTGCCCCCTCTAGTGCGGCGTGATATTATATTCCATGGCCCAAAAACATCCAGGCCCACATGAGTGAATGGAGGATCCACTTTCACTCTGTCCAAAGGTAAATCTGACATTTTCTGTTCTTCAAATTTTCCTCTTAACTTCCTACAGATAACGCACTGATGAATCACATGGTTGATCAGTTTTGTTCATTTTACAATCCAGAGCCCTGCTGATCGTAGTGCGCCGGCAGTTAGATGACGTCCTTGATGTGCCACTTGATCATGGTAGTGTCTGACCAACAACGTGGATACATGTTGACTCGCTGGAATAATTAGTGGGTGCTTTTCCTGTTCAGACATTTCAGCTGGTTGTAAGCGACCTCCCACTCGAATCAGTCCTTCGCTGTCTACAAAGGGAGATAGGTTCTTTAGAGCACTTCGCTGTGAGATTTCCTCACCTTTCTCCAAGCTCTTAAGTTCATCTTTATAGTGCTCTTGCTGCACATATTTAATGATGAAGGTTTTCGCTTGTGTACGCTCAGTCTGAAGACCTTTTTTGCACCAATGCCAGCCTTTGCAATCCCCTGTATTTCCTTCTCGAGAAAATGATTTTGACACATGGACAAGCATAGCTATGCTTCTTACAAGGGATCTCCACTCTGAAAAGCGCTCGAATCTGTGTGATCCTAGAGACAGTTCTGTCATCTTAGTGACCAAGGTTAGCACCTGAGAGCGAATCTCCTGATCCTCCTCTGGCTCTACAAGCTCAAACGATTCATTTTCAGGTGTGCTCCTGAGAATAGCCTGATGGAGAAATTCTGGACCAGAGAACCAGTTAGTGTGAGGTAGGACAGCTGCTGGAATGAATCTGGTACCAAGGTCTGCTGGGTTCAGGCCTGAATCAACGTGATGCCACTGTTCTGGCCTTGTAAAACATCTGATTTGCTCCACTCTGTTAGCAACATACATGTAGAACCGTCGAGATGTGTTATAAATGTATCCTAAAACAATTCTGCTGTCAGTGTAGAATTCTACTGCAGTTAAATCCAGATCCAGCTCTTCTCTAATCAATTCTGCCAGCTCAACAGCAAGAACTGCCGCACACAGCTCTAGACGTGGCACTGTGTGAGCGGGGTATGGAGCCAACTTTGATTTGGCCATTACAAACCCAATGTGACATTGACCATCTATAGTTACAACCCTGAGATAAGCAACAGCTGCTATGGCCAGAGTGGAAGCATCAGCAAAAAGGATTACCTCTCTCTTGGAAGTGTAGTACATAGAAACTGGTACATAGGGTCTGTGAATCTGAACGTCTTTGAGATCGGTTAAAGAATCTGTCCATGCTTTCCACTTCACCTCTTTATCGGCTGGGAGCGGTGTGTCCCAGTCAAGCTGCTCTGATGATAGCTCTCTTACCAAGGCCTTACCCTGCATGGTAACAGGGGCAACAAGTCCCAAAGGATCGTAGAGACTGTTAACTGTTGAAAGTATGCCCCGTCGTGTGAATGGTTTCACCTCTGTAGATACCTGAAAAGTGAAACAGTCAGTCTCTAAGTTCCAACTCAACCCTAAGCTTCTTTGGAGTGGTAGAGGATCGACACTCAAATCGAGATCCTTCAGGTCATTTGCTCTTTCGGATGGAGGGAATGCTTCCATGACTTGATGACTGTTTGATGAAATCTTGTGGAGCTTGATGTTTGACTCAGCCAACATATTTTTGGTGTTTCTCAGGAGACAGATGGCTTCAGCTGCACTGGATACCGAAATCAGGCCGTCGTCCACATAAAAGTTTTGATGGACAAACTGTTTGGCTTCTCTACCATGCTCCTCTTCTCCAAACTCAGCTGCTCGTCTCATTCCAAAGATTGCCACAGCTGGAGATGGACTGTTCCCGAAAACATGAACTGTCATTCGGTACTCTGTAATTTCTTTGGAAAGATCATTATCCCTGAACCACAAGAACCTCAAATAGTTTTGATGATCTTCTCTGACCTTGAAGCAGTAGAACATTTGTTCTACATCAGCTGTTACTGCAATCTGCTCCTTACGAAAACGCATCAGGACCCCAAGTAGCTTGTTGTTTAGATCCAGTCCACTAAGAAGTGTGCTATTCAAAGAGATGCCTTCACATGGTGCACTAGAATCGAAGACGACCCTAATCTTCCCAGGTTTCATAGGGTGGTATACACCAAATATTGGTAAATACCAGCATTCTTCATCAGGCTTCAGTGGGGGAGCTAGTTCGGCATGTTTGTTGATGAACATGTTTTGCATAAACTCCACAAAGTGCTTAGCCATCTCAGGTTTCCTTTGTAAGGTGCGTTGCAGGGCATTAAGACGCTTCATAGCTTGGTCCCGGTTGTTCGGCAGTGGGCTTTGGGGTAAACGGAATGGCAAAGGAGCTACCCAGTGGTTCGACTCATCTATGTACATCTCTCTGCTCATAACATCAAGGAAGATCTCATCTTCAAAAGACAGAGAAAGTTTATTATCATCAGGAGTCCTCTGAAAGACCTTGTCACCCAGGTGATCTGACTGGTAGAGATTATTAGGAGTGCCAAACTGTTCTTTGACCTGAATTCCTTTAGAGCAAGGTGAGAAAAAAGAGGTACGTCCATTTTGCAGTATGTTTGTCCTGAAAACATTTGCAGTCTTGGACTTGTGTACTCCTCCCATACACACTTCTCCCACAATGACCCAGCCTAAATCAAGTCGCTGAGCATATGGCGTGTTACCAGGTCCATTATACTGTTCTCGAACCTTATGCACACTTAGGATGTCCCTTCCTAAAAGGAGAAGAATGGGAGCTCTTGCATCATAAGGTGGTATTTTGTCAACCATTGACTTGAGATGAGGGAAGTATTGTGCTATTCCTGGTGTTCGAATTTCATCACGATCTTCAGGCAACATATTGCATTCTAAGAGAGTGGGAAGTGGCACCTGCGTTTTCCCATCAAGTGAACAAACAATGAAATTGTCTGCTTTCCTTCCCATTGTCTTTGATGAACCAGCACATGTACGAAGAGTATAGGGGAAAGAGCCTCCGTTGATCCCAAACAACTCGAAGAAGTCAGACCTTGCTAGAGACCGGTTACTCTGGTCGTCCAGAACTACATACATCCTCTTAGCCTTTTTAGGACAGTTAGATGGATAAACGTCAACCAAACAGATTTTCGAGCATGATCTAGGTCTGGGAGCTTTGCCACATATTTCTGTGCACTTAGAAGTAACATCAGATGATATATCTCCTTCAGACTCCCCACCCTGCTCTCGCTCTGTTACTGAAGCTTCCTCAGCCCATGGAGCAGGCCCTGGGTGCAATGCAGAGACATGGCGATCACTGTTACACTCTCTACATTTAACAGCTGCCCCACATTCTTTGGCTATGTGTTTTGTGGAACCACAACATCTGAAGCAGATAGACTGTTCTTTGAGGTAAATTTTCCTTTCATCCAGGGTCTTTCCTCTAAAACCACGGCACTTTGACAACGGATGCGGCTTATTGTGAATTGGACATTGCTTACTAGGGTCCATAATCTTTTGTTCTGGAGAGTGGTTGGTTCTTGAAACTGTGTCTAGCACTTCAGTTTTCCTTACTGACACAGGTATTTTGTTGTTGACCCGTGAAAACTTCTACTGTTTAAGACGACTCTGCATAGATAACAAAAAACTGGGATCATTTCTTATTCTCGCTTGGTCGCTAATGAACCGCACAAAAAAGCCAAATGGTGGAAAAGAGACATGATGGTCCTCTTTATACTTAGCTCCATGAGTGATCCATCTTTCCTGCAGATTAAAAGGAAGCTTCTCAATGATGGGATTGACTCCTCTTGCAGTGTCAAGAATTGTTAAACCTGGTAAATGTCCACCTGTCTTTGCAGATTCCAATTCCATAAGCATGTCTCCTAGCTCCCTGAGTCTTTGCCCATCTCTGTTAGAAATGTTTGGAAACTCCTCCAGTTTTCTCAACAGCGCATTCTCAATTACTTCTGGGCTCCCGTAACACTCTTCCAATCGCTGCCAAAGCATGCGGACACCTGCTATAGGATAGTGCGCATGCACCGATCTGATCCGTTTTGCTTGCATGGATGACTCTGGGCCGAGCCATTTTGTGAGAAGGTCGAGCTCTTCTCTGGCTGTTAATCCGAGGTCCTTTGTGACATCTTGAAAAGAGGATTTCCAGGCCCAGTAGTTCTCAGGTTGATCATCGAACTTCACAAGACCAGAACTCACCATCTCTTTTCTTACCATGTAGCTAGCTAAATCAGATGTGTATGGCAGGTTAACCATGGGAGCTCTAAAGCTGGGAATAGGAGAAGCTTGAAAAGCAGAACCATGTCCATGATCTTCGGCTCTCTGGTTATCCATTGTCTCATGTTTTATTTTTACTTCCTCCATTTCATATGATGGATATACATGTGGAGATGTTACTGTAGCTTCACAGTGAAGAGGTTCAGCGCTCCTCATGGATGACTGTAGAATCGGAGTTTCAGGAAACTGATGCTGTTCCATTGTATGCTTCTGAACATACTCTTTAGTACGCTGAGTGCAAACTAGGTTTGTCTCATGGTCCAATTCATCTATATTTCCATCCTCTATGTCAGCTGCTGCCTCATAAATCGCTGCTTCAGCAGACGCTGCTGTTGCTTCTTTTTGAGATTGTAGCACAAATAGATCTGCTTCTACTTCTGCTTTTTTCCTCATCATAGCTGCTTCTTTTTCTGCATAAGATGCTTTAGCTCGAGCTGCTTCCGCTTTAGCTCGAGCCCGAGTCGCTGCCACACTTGCTGATGACCGACTCGATCTTTGAGATGACTTGCAGCTAGAAGATCGTGATCTAATCTCAAAGGTTTGAGATTTATCTTTCTCATCACTGTGTGACTCCATACTTTTACTTGCTTCTGAAGAGTTATGCATGCAATGTTACAATGGCTGTGTAGTTCCGCTGTCCTCACCCGCTGTGTCAATGTCTTTTTACTATTCTGTTCTGGTCAATTGCGTAGCTTGAGCAAAGGCTTAACAGATAGCATACAACTTGAAAAAAGAACTCCAGAAAGCAGTCTTTAGAACTTTAGTGACTTTACTGGTGATTCACTTCTCAATATTTTTTCTGTAAAACTACAAACAAGAAGAAAAATATGTATGAACATTATGTTCACATTTACATACACATATCCAGCTTAACATTACGGTTTGATTTTGTACATAGTTCCTTTTACATAATTTTGAGTAATATACACAGAGAAATTATATTTAAATGAGATTATGTACAAACAGAAGAGAAATTAGCATGTCAGTATGCTAAAACATAACACGTTACCAGAAACACGAATCAAGTGTGCTAATAATAAAAATATAGCAATAATCTTGATCTAATTATACTTAAACACTTTAAATCACTATTTAGTGTAAAAATTGCACTTACAGACATATATTTCCAAGGTTTAAACGATGGAATCAATAGCCGATTGAAACTGTGTGCACGTCGTTCTTGACTCCATTCACTGAGGGAAACCGAAAGTAAACTATATAAACAAAGTGCAGTACCTTAAATGCCCAGAGGGAGGCGGAAAGGAAACACAGCTAGACATAAGTAACAGCACACTGGTCTATCTAATTAGCTGTAATATGATCCTACCCACCAGCAGAGCACGCCATTCCTACGCTAATGTGCTGAGATGATCAACACAAATGTACACGCCCCCGACTGTGAGGTTTAATGTAAACACATTTCATAAATTTTTTTGCGCGTTTGCAACAATACACAAGTGAGAAAGCTCCAGGATTGTAAGGAAGAGTTAACATTTTCCTCAGAAGAAGAGCGGAACTCCGATGAACATTTGTATTTTGAAGAGAGACTTGATCCAGCCGAGGATACAATTTCTGACGAGTAAGTCAGTTAGTTTTCATTAGTTGACATGCTATTTTATATAAACATGTACATATTTTACTAGTGGGACTGTTTCCAAACTTGCCAGCCAGGATCCAGAGTATTGACATTTGAAATATGACTCATAATAAGCAAGTTTCGTGTTACATTTAAATGCAGTTTCGGCTAAAGCAGGTATTTAAATTGTATGCTGTATGATATAAATATGATATGTAATATGATATAAAAATTATATGAATGTTTAGAATATATTTTATCTAGTGTTTATACTGCCTCATTATCATCACCAAAGCTTGTGCTTGCAAATATGTGTTCAGGTTAAATGAGTAAAATGCACTTTAAATATGCCCATATTCGAAAATCACCATCTTATAATGATTTCTGAATGATCATGTGACACTGAAGACTGCAGTAATGATGCTGAAAATTCAGCTTTGATCACAAATTGCATTTTACAATATATTTAAATAGAAAAGTGTTCTTTTAAATTGTAAAAAGAGTTCAGAATATCAATATTGTTTCTGTATTTTGGATCAAATAAGTCCAGTCTTGGTGAGCAGAAGAGACTTCTTTTAATGGTAGTGTATGTCTAAAATTAAGTAAAGTCTTTCTGTAAAGAAAATATATAGTCAGATTACTTCTTAAAACTTGATTTTGATCATTAAGTCTCCTCATATTCATTCTCTTTCTGTCACATTCCTCATTGATAGGCCCAGGGGTGGGGTCATTGTCTCTCAGGTGTGAATTACAATCCATATTCATGATCGTTCACGCCTCCTCGCATATTACCTTTCAACACTAAATTTGTCTTACAAAAGTTAAATTACTATATTGTTTTGTATGAATGAGTGATCAGGATGATTTTCACATCATCGCCTTGGGCGATACCGCAGAGGAGGGACCTTCTGTCTCAAGCGCAGGGGACAATATTTCATCCCCCACCTGAGTTGTTTGGCCCCTGAAGGGTACCTACTGAGGGACACTGGGTTTTCACCTGAAGTTATTGAGACCAGAGTGCTAGGGCTCCTTATACTAGAAGTTGTTATGCCAATAAATGGCTTTGGAAGATGGTGCACTGCATGTAATGTAGATCAAGTTTACTGCCAAATTGCTTCAATTTTGGACTTTCTGCAGGAAAAAATATTAGCAGGTACATTCCCCGCCACTCTCAGGGTTTATGTGCCACTGGGGAAACATCCTTTGCTCACTCGCTTTGTTCGTGGAGCTATGCGACTGAGGCCTCCTGTTAGGACTAGGATCCCATAATGGGACTTAGCTATAGTCCTTGAGGGTCTGGTTGAGACCCCTTTTGAACCTCTAGAGTCAGTGTCTGACAAGATTTTTACTGTGAAGATGGTTTTTCTTATGGCTATTACTTCTTTAAAAAGAATTGGGGATTTGCAGGCTCTGTCTGTCTTGCCATCCTGCTTAGACTTTGCCCCAGGAATGGGAAAAGCAATACTGCCTCCTCATCCGGACTACCTACCTACCTAAGGTTCCTTTCTCGACCATACATCCTATCATTCTTGAAGCCTTCTTTCCTCCGCCGTTTATAACGCCGGATCAGGAGAAACATCACAGACTGTGTTTAGTTCGTGCTCTTCAGGGCTACGTCCACCGTACTAGCCAGTGGCGTAAGTCAGGGCAACTATTAATCTGCCATGGGGGCCGTAACAGGGGGGAAGCTGCCACAAAACAGACAATGTCACATTGGGTGAGGGATACTATTGCCCTGGCATATGAGGCACATGTTCACGCTTCGCCAGCAGGCATCAGGGCTCATTCTACCAGGGGGGGTCACTTCTTCTAAAGCTCTGGCTGGGGGTGTCCCTCTACAGCATTTCTGTGATGCGGCAGGCTGGTCCTCTCCGCATACACCCATAAGATTTTATAGTTTGGATGTTCATGCCACTCCGGGCTATTACGTCCTTGAGTCAACATCACAAGCTCATGTCTGAGACCTCTCACGCTCTTGTGAGCACACACTACACACACCAGACACACACAGTGTGGCGGTGTGGGTTTTCTCGTTCCCAAAGCGCTGAATCAAGCGTAGCACTAAGTGCAGCTTTTGATAAGGGAACGTCTCGAGTTACTTTGCTGTAACCCTTGTTCCCTGAAAAAGCAGAATGAGATGCTGCGCTTCATTGCCACACTGAGGATGTCCCAGGACTGCTCTTCAAACAAAAGACCTGACAATGCACCTGTGGCACATCTATTTATAGCCCTGGTACTGGCGCATCCTGATGATGTCACCAACAGAGGCTATCAATTCTAGTCAATTTTATTGATGTGTTGCACACATATTCATGGCTGGTCACTCCTAAAAGACGTTCCCAAAGCGTTGAATCAAGCGCAGCATCTCGTTTCACTTTTTCAGACAACAACAAAAAAAGCACAATTAAGCATTGTGAAAGTAGTCAATTTAAGTATTTTGAATCAATACAAAAGCTTTGAGTGAGAAATAGACTGAAATTTTAAGGAATTGTTCACCCAAAAAATGAAAATTATGTCATCATTTAATCACTCTCATGCCATCCCAGATATGTAGGACTGTCTTTCTTCAGCTTTCTTCCATATAGCGCACATATATATTCTTCTAAATATACACATACATATTAGTTTGTGTTCTGCAAAATAATTCATAGTCATAAACATCTGGGAATTTGCATTTTTGGATTAACTATTCCTTTTAAGTCATTATTCACTAATAATGTTCCCTTTTGCCACAGTCCTCAAAGATTATCAGAGAAAAATTACTTAAATTTCATTACGTCCCTCACACAAAGCTATTGTATGGCTCCAGAAGACTTTGAATTACCACATGAGTCATATAGACGGCTTTTATGATGTTTTATTTTTTTTTCTGTAGCTTGACAGTCCCTTTTCTCTGCTTGCTTTTATTGTATGGGAAAACGCAGCATACGCATAAATCTAAAGGTATTTTTGTTTTCCACAGAAGAGAGAGAATAATACAGGTTTTGAACAACATGAAAGTGAGTGACGACAGATTTTAGTTTTTGGGGGAACTATCCCTTTGACTGGGCCTATGATAAAATTAAGACATTGCTACATTTTGCTTAGTGTAGTACATGAAATTACAACACAAGCTTCTGTTTTCAGCCCTAAAGAAATTGTTCTTATTGTATCTCAGATTTTGATGAGATTCTCTCATATGGAAATTAATTTCTATGCGATAGCAGGCAATGTGTTTGCATAGCCTATGTATTTTTGTGGTCTTGAATATGGGTATAAATAAGCAAAATTCTGTCTGTTCAGCACTGGGGGAGGGGTGGAATGGGAAGCTGTTGTAAAGACATGTTGATTATTGCGATGGAGGTTCTCCTCCATACCTTATTTAACAGTCTGGATTGTCATTGGAGTTGCTCAGTCACCATCATAAACTGTACCAAGGAAGTAATGAATTAATCTGCTGAGGTAATATTAAAGGACAAACCTGAAAATGGTCAATCTTATCAGGTATGTTCAGGACTCCCTCTATCCATCCTTTCCCAAGAGGAACTTAAAGATGAAAAAAGGCAGGCTGTTGCAGTTTGCAAATGCCTAAGGCAGTAGGACAGCACAGTTTCTCTAGGATTCACTTTGTGTTACATGTTGTTTAATCATTCAATATGTCTTCCTCAGATCCTGAAGCAATGGATCGTTAAATACAGGAGTTAAACGTCTTTTATCATTTTGAGAAAGTGCCCTGTGGCTGTTTGTGTTTATTGGTGTGTAATATGTGGATTGTATTTCAGAAAGGTAGGTAAATATATTTCTTTATAGTCTAAAGAATTCATAATGAACCGTATTTATGTTTTTAATACATGCTACTGGTCTTATTGTGCACAAATCTTTTATGCACGTTATTCTAAAGTAAAATCATGAATTAAAATGTAATAAATTGCCTTTGTATTCTTTCATCAAATTGTAATGAATTACTCCTTCTATGAAACTACTTTCCTTTTCCCCTGACATCACCTGCATAGGCTGTTAAGCAATTGCAAAATAGATATTTAGAAGAAACACACTCAATGCAAGTATAGGCTTGCATCAGTAAAACATGCATAACATGCATTCTTACATTACTATGGTGGGGACAAACCTCAGTATTTAGGGGCAAAAGAGTTACCTTCAAAAGTGTGTGGCATTAAACAGGATTTATTATTCATGTAAGTTGCTTTAGATATATCGGCTTACTTGCTCAGCAATATTCTCTTCAAACTGCTGCTCTGTCATGACAGTAGTTGACTTGAAAGAGAATGTCCACTAGCGAATGTTTAGAATGTGACGCAAACAGGAGTCAGACACATTTTGGAACGCAAAAAGCCAAAAATTCAAGCTAGCATCTGCATTCAAGTACTTGCGTACAGTATGTTTCAACTTTCTGGCATTGTTTTAGCAAACTCATGTTCAAATCTGACTACAGCAATGTATAAAATCAAGTCCCACCCTAATCTCATTAAATATACCGTTTCACACTGAAATTTTTTCTCATTACGGAACTAAATTGGGCTGCAAATGTTGAATTCAATAATTCCTTGTAATTCCCTGTAATCTTCACAAACTGTTGGGTATACACTCACTGAGCACTTTATTAGGAACACCAGTACACCTAATTATTCATGAATTATCTAATCATCCAGTCATGTGCCAGCAGTGCAGTGCATAAAATCATGCAGATACGGGTCAGGAGCTTCAGTTAATTTTCACTTTAACCATCAGAATGGGGGGAAATGTGATTTTGACCATGGCATGATTGTTGGTGCCAGTATTTGAGTATTTTTGTAACCACTGATCTCCTGGGATTTTCACTGGACAGAAAAGCCTTGTTGATGTGAGATGTCAATGGAGAATGGCCAGATTGGTTTGAGCTGACAGAAAGGCTACTGTAACTCTGATAACCACTCTGTACAATTGTTGTGAGCAGAATAGCATCTCAGGATGCACAACACGTCAAACCTTGAGGCGGAGGGGCAACAAAAGCAGAAGCCCACATCAGACCATAGTGTTCCTAATAAAGTGCTCAGTGAGTTTATTTGACCATACCTGGCAACAGTATAATTAAAAAAAAAAAAAAAAAAAAAAAAAAAAAATATATAAAAGATTAGATTTTCCACAGATAAGAAATCTTACAAAACAAAATTAATGGTGAAGGGAAAAATGCATCTAACTCTACTGGTGTAGTACCATTGCATCATTATTCATGGATAACCATATCAGATCAGCTTTGATGTAGAAAGTTCAAAGCTCAGCATCTTTTTCAAATAAAACATCACATTGTTGCATGGCCTGTGAGGCAAAACAACACCAGCAGCAGCATTTCCTGCAGGCTACCCATCCCCCAATATGTTCATAATGTGATTAATGGCACTATCTCTTTCACAAATCTCCTCTTCCACCATTGCACTCTTTAAATCTTATTCATGCGGAAGGACATACAGTATCAGTTTAACAACAGGAGACAAGACTCTGAACTTTTAACACATATCTCAACTTCATAGCATGATACTACATTAAAAAAACCTTGCTAGAATATGTACCGTAACATTGGCGTGAAATATGATATATTCAGTATAATGTTTCCAGCAATATAGATACGAAATGCGAAGAATGTGACACTGATGGAATTTATACAAGCCATTATTCAAATCAGCATGGCTCGAATTGTGTAAGGGAATGGATTATATAAATAAAGACAAAAAAATAAAAATGATGAATGGGCTTTGACCGATTCTGGAATAGCAACATCTTTGTCCCTGGGGTTTTAATAAAGGAGGTTGTGTTTTCAGGGTATGGGCAAGCTTGGAAGGGCACCCCAGAGATGAAGTAGAGGAAAAGAAAGGATGCAGGAAAGAAAGGATGAAGGAGGATAGATGTGACAGCCATGGGGACCTAAAAGTTCATGGCAGTGAAAAGGCTCATTGTGTTCAGGGACGTGATATGAAACATGCAGAGCATTGCTTTTGCACCATTCTGTCCCAATCCCTATGTAAACAAGGATGTACCAGTTACAGGACCTGCAGGAAGACCTTAATGAAGACGCATTAAGCACTCAAATTGACAAAACTACTCCTTTACAACAAACTTTTAAAGGAACAGATAATCCAAAAATGAAAATTCTGTCATAATTTACTCGCCCTCATTTGAATTTTTTAAATCTGCAGTATACAATAATAACATCTGATAGTTATATATTTAATTAAGGTGACATTAACAAATAGGGTGACGACATTAAATTGAACATAAATTTATTTAATAAAACTAGAAAATACCTTATTTTATATAACTGAATCGAAATACAGTGATAAACATTGATAATTAACTTAATATTTTGCACTAAAAAAAGAAAACAGTGGCTTTTTTCAGGGCTTTTTGAGCCTTTTGCAGGGCTCAAGTGAACTAGTTAATTTAGATGGTTTGTCCAAAAGAACTGACTCTTTTGGAGTTCCCAATGCTAAATAGAAGTCAATTGTTTATTTTGAACTGTTCATTTACACAAACTGTCCAAAAGAACCGATTAGATAATTTTGTATTTTTTTGTGATTGTGTTTGATTACTATTTTGGCTCCATTGATGCGCTCGTGATACAATGTGACAAATGTAGCATTTTTTAAAACTAAGCCACTACTCATTAGAAAATGTACCTTGAAAAGCTACACTTTTGTGATTTTAGCTGAGCTAATTTCACACTACAGAAAAACTTTGTTAATTTTCAAAAGACTTGTGTGAACTATTCCTTTCAGCTAAAACTCAACCAACTGAAGTTAAATAATCTAAACAAGGTCACATGGACCATTAACTTACTTTATAATATGAGGTCAACCCTCATGCCAAAGCTAAGGACTTAAACTTCTCAAGTATCACGTTGTAAATCACACCTAATGGGTACAGACTCCATATGTGCACACATAAACAAAAACAAAACCAGCAGCTGCTGTCCCAACAAGTCCCCATTCGAATGAGCCAATTGTGTTTCTGCTTTCTGTATTGCCTACCTACATTTGTATAGCATGCACTGTAGTCCTAACAAGTCACTATATTGTATATCCAACCCATAAACCCATCTTTTGGAATGACAGAGTGTGAGACCTATATATAACACCCCCACAGTGGGCGTAATATTGTAGGTGCTTTAAGGAGACAAATTCCCAGCTAATTAAACCACACAAGTGAAGAACCACTAAACATACTCTGCTAAATGTGAACGCCCTGCATAGAGAAAAGATGTTTACTGGTGGAGAGCAGTAAAACACCATTAGCTGGTCATCAGAGGGTTGATGAGCATTGATTAGGGAAAGAGGTATGGGTGAATAATGAATGACTTGCAAAATGAACTTCAGTCTCCATCAATCTCTCTGTATGTTCTTATGCTAATTCTAAACAAAAGTATCTTAAGTTAATCCTATTTAGCCTTTTGTATACAAGGTGCTGCACAAATCTCAACATATGGACAAGGTCGGTGTGGAAATGTAACTGGATTTAACCAGACAAACACAAATTAAATTAGCCATTTAATAATATCAATGGCTCTCAATTGGTGGTGCTTCAAGATCGAGATTTTACATTGGACATCAAGTTGAGACCCACCAAAATACCAAATGCTGTGTCTGTGTTGTATTTTCTTTTGCTTGCATAGTTTTTTTTTATAGTCTTTGAGATTGAGGGCCTGTTCTTGTTGGTATCTCCTTAATTTGTCTGGCAACTACCTAGTGAATTTTCACCAAAATACTCTTTTGATGCCAATGACAAAAGATGTGCATTTTTTTCTTCACCTTTAAATGTTTATAAACCCATATTTTGCTATCCTAACCATGCATGAGCATGTTTACCTACACGTTCTTACACAGATTATGCGTAATAAGCTGTTAACAGTTTGACATCAAAAGCCAAAATTAAATATTAAATGATTGTCTTGCATTGTTGAATATTTTTATTTTGGGATAATTTTAAATTAGCAATGTATTGGTGTGCATGTTTATGACTCCATGACAATGAACATTGTTTTTCCCCATTGTTTTCCCTCTGTAACCCTATCAGAACAAAAGAGCAATCCCTTTTTGGGTCACAACCCATCAATTGAGAACCACTGACCTAAAATAAGTCATCCTTTTACTAAGCCTTTTGCAAACTAGTGATTAGGACTGTAGATGTGAGAAAAACTTTCACATTCTTCATAATGTGTGAAATAGTGGATAAAGAAGGATAAGACAATCTTTGTGGCTGTCCTTGGCACTATACACCTAAAATTGCGCTTAGGGCCAAAAACACAGATCTCAGTGTTCACATGCGGCAGGAACAGCAACTGTTGTACAAGAATGCTGCCAAACCTATAATTCAGCACCTTGTTCTGGGACCAAAACCCCACGTCCCGTACTGACCCTGGAGGAACCGTTGAGAGCCAATAACCCTCTGACCTCATTACATTTTTTTCTGAAAAGTCCAAGGGAAATCCTTTATATTCATCCCATATTCCAATTTGTTCAAACTCAAGCTGTTTTTTTAAAGGCAATACAGTTTTGAAAAATGACGTGTTGTTAGTTCCCCAAAGGGTACTAGGTCAATGATTTGGGAGAAGCATTGCGGAAATAAAATAAAAAACAGGGGGAACTAAGCTCTCTAGGCACTATGCACTAGGCACTATACACCTAAAATTATGCTTAGGGCCAAAAACACAGTCTCCAGATCTCAGTGTTCACATGTGGTAGGAACAGCAACTGTTCTACGAGAACGCTGCCAAACCTATAATTCAGCACCTTGTTCTAGGACCAAAACCCCACATCCTGTACTGACCTCGGAGGAATCCATTGAACGCCAATAACCCTCTGACCTCATTACATTTTCTTCTGAAAAGTCCCAGGGAAATCTGTTAAATTCATCCCAGATTCCAATTTGTTCAAACTAAAGCTGTTTATTTAAAGGCAATACAGTTTTGAAAAATGACATGTTGTTAGTTCCCCAAAGGGTACTAGGTCAGTGATTTGGGAGAAGCAATACATAAATAAAAAAATAAAAAAACAGGGGGAACTAGGCTCTCGGGTTACTTGGATAACGAGCACATGTGTTCAATTAATTGTGATGATGAATGCGGTTATTTTTTCAATTTTATTCCTACATCTCAAAACACTAAATTCACTGCAATTTAATTATTACAGATGTCAGCTGAAGAGTAGGGTAGTGCCAGTGAATCACAAAATTTTTCTATCAATATAGAGCTGTTCAGGTTGTCCTTGAACCCATTTTGGATATATTAGTTAAATGGATAGTTCACCCAAAAATGAAAATTCTCCCATCATTTATTCATCTTCGTGCCATCCCAGTTGTGTATGACTTTTTTTTCTGCTGAACACTAACAAAGATTTTCAGACAAATATCTCAGTTCTGTAGGCCCAAACAATGCAGGTGAATGGTGAAGCACATAAAGTCATCATAAAAGTAATCCATATGACTCCAGTGGTTAAATCTATATCTTCAGAATTGATATGGCAGGTGTGGGAGAGAAACAGATCAATATAAAAGTCCTTTTTTACAATAAATCTCCACTTTCACGTTTTTCTTCTTATGTTTTCGACGATTCATGTTCTTTGTGCATATCACCACCTATTGGGCAGGGAGGAGATTGTATAGTACAAATGTATGAAAGATAAACAATTTTTACCTTTGACTCAAGTTTTTTTCTTACCCCATTGGCAAATAGTTTTGTTGTTGCTGTTTTTGTTGTTTTTATAAGCAGCTTCCATTATAAGATTTATCTGAAAACATGACAAAAAATTAATTCAATTAATTTTGTTTCTTAAGTGTATTTATTTTGTTTTAAGTATGTTTTTATTTTTTTTTACTGGACAACAAGACAAATTTTTTTTTTGTACACATCGGCTTTAAAAATATTTATAAATAATATTTAAATTATTATTTAAATATGAATATTTAAAAATATACAATTATAATATCATGATTAAATTGGGACATATGTATCATGACGTGTATCATATCGTGAGGTGGTTGGAAAAATTAAGCTCTAGTAGACAGTTTGAATAGCATTGATTCATAAACTAGCATGAAAGAAAATAAATGAAATTATTGTTGTTTCAGAAAATATCTGCATGTTAAATTAAGAAACATAAACTGTAAGACAATAGAGCATAACTTGAGGTAATTCCAACACTGAGTGGTGCTTAATTGTATTAGCTAATCACAGGAAGGCAGGTTGCAGTGACAGAGCGCTTCAGCTTACTGAAGCTCGAAAAGAGTTTACTGATGCGAGATGTGTTTGCTTTTTACATGACAGTCTGTAAAGCAATTTCAGACATGTCTATGTGGTCATAAACCTTTGCAGTATAGCTTGTCATAGGAAAGAAAATAGAGATGCCATGATGTGCAAGATCAAATACCAGCAAGACAAGATGGAGCGAAACATAGGTCAAGTCACACCATAATTTTTTTGTAATTTTTTTTTTTTAAACTGGTCAGGGATACTGACCAGTTGTAATTGGCTAATACTTTGCATGTTTACTTTAAATGATAACAAATCAGAAAGCTATAAAGCAGCTCAAAAGTGGATTCAGAGTAACATTCCCTCAGCTAGTTTACTGCAACTGCTGTATTCAGTGGACGCAAAGAGAGATCACAGATTTTTAAGGGGTTTGAGATAAAAGATGAGGACTGAAGCCCCGCTAAATAGGGACTTGAATCACCAAAGTGTGAGCTTGTTTACATGCACGTTTATATACCGATTATGCTTCATAAGCTGACAATTTGTGTGGTCGTGTAAACCAGAGGTTGCACAAATCTTTCACGCTGATGGACTGAGTTGTAAAAATTTCCATCACAGTCTATTTTTATTCATCATACTTGTACAAAGGCTATATTTAGGGGTGTATCATACATTTTAATGATTGACAGTGGAGATGTAATAGATTTTTGACTCCCAAATGAGTGTGTGAAGTCGTTCTTTCTAGGGTGAAAGACTTTTCAATCAACCGCTGCATTAAAGCAAGATTTTTTAAAACTTCTCTGGTTACATACAACTTTATAAGAAAATAATCATCCGATTGTAAAATTTGAAAAATCGCTTGCATGCACAAGTTCATGGAACTTTTTCTGTGTGCCTGATATCAACATAAAGTGACACAGATGAGAAGCACACACATCTATAGCTAAGTTAATACATTTACTTCACTAAAATAACTAATAAATCTGCTCTAATATCATGTTTGCTCTTACATTAAATGCAAGTATAATTGGCAGTTTGATGCACAACCTTTTTCAAGCTTTTGTTTTGTTCTTTTTGCACTTTATTATAATGCTGTAACACACTGATGTAATGATGGATGTATGCAGTCCTGAAATCAGAGACCCACCACTCGAAATCCTTACAAAAGTGATTCTGGCAAAAATGCCAATGTGAAGTTGGCAGACAGTATTTGCATACCCCGCCCCGGACATACGGGTATAAAAGCAGGGAAATATGTCGAGTTCATTCAGAAATTTTCTTCGGAGCCAATGGTCGTGTATGCAGCCAGCTGCGAGTTACACGCCAGTTCCTGCCCTGTTGCTCTGAAGCTCTGCTTGCTGTTGGATCTACGGCGCACTTCAGCGGCTTTTTTCCTTCTCTGCATGGCAGTGCAGCTTGCCCCTGGGCGCTTCGACAGCACAAGAGAGTTAAGAGTTATATATAAAAGAGTGATTTTCTCTATAAAAGAGTATTTTCCTCAAAAGAGCTTTACGCAGCAGGTGTCCCAACACGTCTTGGTCACGACCGACGCCTCCAGATTGGGTTGGGGCACTGTGTGCAACGGGCGCACAGTAGCAGGCCGTTGGAAAGGGGCCCTGCTGCGCTGGCACATCAACTGCCTGAAGTTGCTGACTGTCTTTTGTGCCCTGCGGAAGTTTCTCCCGTTAGTTCGATACAAACATGTCCTGATCAGGTCAGACAGCACCACTGCGGTAGCGTACATAAATCGCCAAGGCGGCGTACGCTCCCGCCACATGTCACGACTCGCCCGTCGTCTCCTCCTTTGGAGTCAGCAGCGACTCAATTCGCTGTGCGCCACTCACATCCCCGGCAACCTCAATGTGGTAGCAGACGCGCTGTCACGACAACGCTTGCCCAGTGGAGAATGGAGGCTTCACCCCCAGTTGGTCCATCTGATTTGTGAACGGTTCGACAAGGCCCAGGTAGACCTGTTTGCCTCCCAAGAGCTCTGGTATTCCCGATCAGAGGCTCCCCTCGGGGCAGACTCACTGGCACACAGCTGGCCTGCAGGGCTACGCAAGTACGCATTTCCCCCAGTCTTCTTGCATAGGTGCTGTGCAAGGTAAGGGAGGACGAGGAACAAGTCACCCTTGTGGCTCCTTATTGGCCCACCCGGGCCTGGTTCTCGGATCTCGTACTCCTCACGAGTGAATTCCCCTGAGGAAAGACCTTCTTTCTCAGGGACGGGGCATGCACTGGCATCCACACCCATACCTTTGGAACCTCCACGTCTGGCCCCTGGATGGGACGCGGAAGATCTATCTGGTCTACCACCCACGGTCGTAGCCACGATCAACCAAGCCAGAGCCCCTTCTACCAGGCAACTTTATGCCATGAAATGGCGCTTGTTCGCTAATTGGTGCTCTTCCCGTGCTGAAGACCCACAGAGGTGCGCAGTGAGGTCAGTGCTCTTATTTCTGCAAGAGATGCTGGAAGGGAGGCTGTCCCCTTCTACCCTGAAGGTGTATGTTGCCGCTATTGCGGCCCACCATGATGCAGTAGACGGCAAGTCCTTGGGTAAGCATGACTTAATCATCAGGTTCCTAAGAGGCGCCCGGAGGTTGAACCCCTCCCGACCAAGCCTGTTCCCCTCCTGGGATCTCTCAGTGGTCCTTGCGGGCCTCCAGAGAGCCCCCTTTGAGCCGCTAGAATCAGTTGGACTCAGGGCCCTCTCTCTAAAGACGGCCCTGCTGATCACGCTCGCTTCCATCAAGAGGGTTGGGGCCCTGCAAGCATTCTCTGTTAGCGACACCTGCCTTGAGCTCGGTCTGGCAGACACATATGTGATCCTAAGACCACGCCCGAGCTACGTGCCCATGGTTCCTACCACGCCCTTCAGAGACCAGGTAGTGAACCTGCAACCTGGGAGGAGGCAGACTCAGCCCCTTCATTACTGTGTCCGGTACGTGCTTTGCATACCTATTTGGACCGCACACAGAGCTTTAGGTGCTCTGAGCAGCTCTTTGTCTGCTTTGGGGGACAGCGGAAAGGGAACGCTGTCTCCAAACAGAGGCTCTCCCACTGGGTGGTGGATGCCATTTCATTGGCCTGTCGCACCCAGGCCACACATATAAACGGGCTCATTATTACCTATTTCTTGAATAGGTCTCTGTGTTCACCAAATTAGCATCTAGCTGAGAAAGTGAGTTCATATGCGTCACTGTCAGTGCTTAAACCCCTCAGAGACTTGCTGTTATTATGACTCACCTCAAATATGGCTGCCAGAGTGGTTTCAGAGTAGTGTCACCCATTGTACTAGCTGACATAAATGAGAAGAGATGAGAACAAAATGGTTTTGCACACCCGTCTCCCACTAATGATGTCTGAGAAGAATGATTACGTTAGCTTTCAACACAGGCGGAAATCTCTGTCCTTTTCTATAAGCTTATGTGTCTACATGCATTGTGTTTGACTAAATGTGTATGACAGCATAACAATAATCGTTAGGCGTTTTGTCAACATCATTTGCATAGATTGTTCAGCTCAGAAAATAGTCTATTATGACATTGACAAGCATTTATTTGACATTTATTAAAATATTAACTAAATAACACATTCCAAATGGGAAGTGTGCAATTTGTTCATTGTTAAAATACTTTCTCATAGTTTAATACACAGAGACTATAAGTGAGTCATTCCTAGGTTGGTTTCATCTGTGGAACCACCAAAAAAAAAAAAAATTAAAAAAAAGATTTTGTTTAACAGTTAGCATGCTAAGCTAAAATAACATCATTCATTCCCTACAGTTAGCAAGTGGAAGAAACAAAACCCAACAAATTATAAAATGTAACATTTTGTGCTAATGAACATGGTAGTATTTTATTTACAGACTGTATTTACATGATGGGATTAGTTACAAATTCTGCAGATATTACAAACAACTTTCATGGGGGGAATTGAATACAGAATATTGAATTTGACACAAAGAATATCTGGGAATCAATTGTCGAGAAGTAAGTTCTTCATGCTATTAAGTGCATAGTCGGAAAGTGGGAATTCAGATGTTAGTAGCACTGAAATTTCACACTTCCCCTTTAAGGCCATTCTTGTCTATTATCGGAATATTCCAGGTTCAATACAAGTTCAGTTGAAAGTATATGTGGCATGATTTTGATTACCTCAAAGTACGTTTTTACTTGCACCTCCTTTTCTTTAAAACAAAAAGCAAAAGCAAAAGCAAACATCTGGGTTACAGTGAGACACTTACAATGGAAGTGGGGCCAGTTCATAAACATTAAAATTCTTTCAAAAGTATAACCACAAGACATAAACAATATGTGTGTTAACATGATTTTAGTGTGATAAACTGTGATACCCTCCATAAATTGTCCCCATTCACATCCATTGTAGGTGCATTACTGTATCTTTGATTTATTTTATTTTTTTAAATAAAAGGAGGGACGAGTTGAAATAATGTTTTGTGGTAATCAGCATTATGCCACAAATCATGTTGATCCTGTTTTTTTTTAACGTATTAAACCCGGAATATTCCTTAAAAATCTACATATACATAAATTTTACAATTATAAACCCATTCCTGCATTACTTAGCCTGTCATATAGCCTACATTTCATCAGAACCTCAAAGGTTATCTGAACCCCCCTAATTTAGAAATGTCACAGATCTAGAACTGTCAACAAACCAGCAGTAAATTGCAAGATGCAGGTGTTCCTCCTTCACCTGAGGTCTGTTAAATGCGACCCTTGCAGTGATGTGGCACTGTGTGCTAGTAATTGGATGACGGAGCTGTCCATCATACAAATGGGGTAGAAAAACAAGAAAGACATGCCCACATTTTAACAGGCCATCAGCTATGATTGACACATTGTGCTCCGCTGTGCTATAACAGCCCCGAGCGGTTTGCATCTGATTCATTACATCCACTAACTGAATATTTCAAGACTAGTGTGTTTGAAGTTGTTTTTGCTACTCTTTAATGCATTATTTTCCATTGAATGCAGCTAAGCCAGTTACTATGGGCAACCTGTGTCACGTGGGACCTGTGATAGAACTACTAGAGTATGAGGTGCCTACGGCGTAAATACACCACCACACACTGCATACACCCAACAGAAGCAGAGAAACACCTTTTTTTTAATCTGCGTCTAGTTGCATGAGACATGATTGCATGCAGTGTATGTGAGAGGGGGTTGAGAGTGTGAGAATGTGAGAGTGTGTAATCTTTTGATAAGCAATTTACTGGCCTTTAAAAAAAAATGTGTTGGGAGCTTGTCCTTAAGCTAACAGGTATATTATAGAGCATTAGGATGAATCTCACAATAGCTGTCAAGGACATTTCCAGGCTACATTTCAACCAAATGTTAAAAGGAAGAAATAAGAAATTATATTGTGCATAAAGGACATTTTGAAATGTAAAATTATTAGAATTTACCAACTAAGCATATACCATAACAAAAAAAGAACAATTATTCTCTTATTCTCTTCTCAGCAAATAGTGTATTATACTGCATATTATATATATATATCTTTCAAAACATTTCTTTTTTTCTTTTTTCTTTTGTTATTGGGATGAAATGGCTTGGACATGTTTTAATGAGATTCACCCACTCAAACTCTGGTTATCAGCATGGGCTTGTTTCCTGATGCGATCACCCACTAGGAAAAAGAAAGAGAAGAAGAAACAGAGAGAGAGGTTGAGTAAGTGGAGAAAGAAAGGAGATCAGGGCACACACTTGTGTTCATCTCCTGCTGGTCCATATCTAATGTCATTACCATCACACAATGACACCATAAATAACATCACTTTTTGTTTAGACAAAGACAGAAAAAATAATCTCACTCTTTTGTCCCTTTCTTCCACTTGTGGCATGAGAGGCCTTGGGCTCTGATGTGCCATGTCCAGCTCATCCTTAAAACTCGCATTCCATTTACTCTTTTATGCCACCTTATAAAGGGCACTCAGGCAAACTCTTTGACATTCAGATCCAAGTGCTCAGCATTCCTCTCACCTGATATGGACATCCTTTGCTGGACCAAAGAGCCCTTTTATTTGAATTGTGTCATCAAACAGAAGCTACACTGTTATGGTCTTGTTAGTGATGACAAACTAATGTGAAGTAGATGTACTTCTACTTGGTTTCTATCAAAGGCTTTCCATCATTTCAAAGAAATCCAAAATTCTCTGAGTGCGTTTTGTATATTTTGGAATAAAAGGGTTCAAAACAGTGTTACTATGAATGCAAACTTTAATACAGTGAAAAAGCTATTAGCATTAACATATATATATATATATATATATATATATATTAGTGTTAATTTCGTCAGACGAGACGAGACTAAATATGTTCGTCAACGACCTTTTTTTCCATGACTAAGACGAGACGATAACGAGACTGCACCAATGTCCAAAAACACTGACTAAGACTAAATTAACATGCATTATTGTTGACGAAAAAAGACGAGACTAAAATGTTTTGCATAAAATAAAAACTAAGATAAAATCTCTCTTCATTTTCGTATACAATCGTCTCTACATTTTCACCATGAGATTGAATATTCAGCTGTTACGCCTTCAAAATATTCCGAATGAGTTCGCGCTGTTGCCCAAGTAACGGTTACAGGTTGCAACACGAAACTACATGGAGCAAGAACACAACAATCATAGACAGTGGCGAACACGTGACGAGCGCCGACGACATGCTAGGTAGAAGGAAGAGGCTCGATATTTGGTCGCATTTTAGGTACAATGATATTGACAAAAAGTCAGAATGTGTCATTATAACTGACGGGAAGCACTGCGGACAAAAAATATCGGGGAAAAACACCACCAACCTTAAGCGACATCTAAAGGCTAAGTCACCACCCACACATTCAGGGAAGTTAACTTAAATATACGTCTCATAAGCTAATGCTGATTTTAGGCATCTACGCTGTAAATTAACCAGTTAGCTATGGTGTTGTGGCACATACATTATGCAGGTTATATATATTTTATGTAACTTATTTGCTTAATAAAATACTCTTCAGAACAAGTTCATCATTTGTGAATGTGTGTCTTAAATCAGAAAACCAGACACGTTTAACAAAGTGAATTCAACATATCATTCAACAAGTGTATTTTGTCAGGTAATTATGACATTTAACCAATATTTGAGATGTGTGAAACATTATTTGACTGAAATGGTTATCTCAGAATTAATCTCAGAAATAATTTATTTAAAAAAAGACTAAAATGTTTTGAAACTTGACTAAGATATATTGAGTTTTCTTTTGACTAAAACTAGACTAAAATGACGAGACTTTTAGTTGACTAAAACTTGACTAAGATACCTTAAATTCTCTTTTGACTAAAACTAGACTAAAATGACGAGACTTTTAGTCAACTAAAACTTGACTAACAAAAAAAGATATGTGAATGACTAAATATGACTAAAACTAACAAGGACATTTGGCATAAGACTAAGACTAAGACTAAATTAAAAATAGGTGACAAAATTAACACTGATATATATATATATATATATATATATATATATATATATATATATATATATATATACACATACATGTGTGTATAAATAAAAAATTCCAACATTCTTTTTGAATTCCCATGTACTAAAGTAAAATATTTGATGCCATGAGTGTACCTTCATTTACTATTACTATTATTTTGAATGGCCATGGAAAATGAAGCAATGTGATTTTTACCTGGTTGCCAATAGTTGCTGCAAGCTTCTTATAATTGGCCAATTGGTGTGCGAGAAGGCGGGACTTACAAAGAGGGGTTAAAGCAATGCAAATATGCACACACACACACACACACACACACACACCATATTAGTATTAGACCAGATGCAACTAAAGCCAAATCTTGGACATTTTCACAAATTTAGAAATCCTGGATACGTTTTTCTTTAGCCTAGCTAAATTTAGCATTTCAAAATATAACCTGCGGAACGAAAAAAAACAACTTTTAAACCAGCCAAAATGGTTTGCAGGTTCAAGCTGGTCTCTCAAACTGGTCTCAGCTGGTGTATTTGCTGGTTTTAGAGGGGTTTTGTCAATTTACTAACATTGCCATAGCTTTGCCATAGGTTTGTTGGTCTCAGCTGGCATATTTTCTGGTTTTAGAAGAGTTTTGGGGCACTTACCAGTTTGTCCAGGCTGTGAGACCAACTAGAGAAGCTGGAAACCAACTTGGCCAGTCTCAAAGACTAACTAGACCTTCTTAAACCACCTGGAATTTTAGAATATAACCTTGTTGATAAAAAAAATAATAATCTTAAAACAGCCTAAGATTGATGGGTGGTCTGTTTGCTGGTTTTAGGAACTTGTCAGTTGGTGAGTCTTGGAGACTAGCTGAGCGACCAGCTAAACCAGCTTAGCACCAGCTTGGCTAGTCTTGGAAACCAAATAGACCAGCTCATGACCAAGTAGGCCTATTTCAGAGACTAGGTAGACCTTCTTAAACTGCCTGGCATTTTAGAATATACCTTTCTGGGGGAAAAACATGTTCCTGATTCAATACAAGTTAAGCTAAATCAACAGCATCTGTAGCATGATGTTGATAACCACATACATTTATTTTGACTCATTCCTCCTTTTCTTTAAATTTTTTTTTATTTTAAACAGGTTTAAACAGAGAAATGTGAAGCTTATAATTTTATAAAAGCAATTGTATTAATTGTGTATTATTTGAGCTGTAAAGGTGTGTAAATCGTTATTTTCATGGTTGTTTTAGGGTTTGTTGACATTACATCATCATAGTAATGAAGTTGTAAAATTGGCTATATCTTTACACAGAAATGGTTTGTAGTGATTTTATCACACTAAAATCATGTTTACACACATATTCTTAATCTTTTGTGACTATACTTTTGAAAAAGTGAGTATTTTAACATTAAAAAATTGGCCCCCTTTCAATTCCATTGTAAGTGCCTCACTGGTACCTCTATTTTTGCTTTTTGTAAAGAGAAGGAGGAACGAGTTGAAATTTTTTGTGGTAATCAACATTATGCAACAAATGCTTTTTATTGAGCTTAACTTCAATTGAACCCGGAACATTCTTTAAATCAGCCTTAGCTGGTTTTGTTTGTCTCAGCTGGTCAATTTTCTGGTTTAAGAAGGTTTTTGGGCACTTATACCAGCATGAATACCTGTTTGGCCAGGCTAGCAGACCAGGTGGACCATCCTAAAACACCTTGCCATTTTAGAATATACCTTGCTGAAGAAAAACCCATCTTAATCCAGCCTACGCTGTTTTTTGGTTTCAGCTGGTCTATTTTCTGGTTCTAGAAGGACTTTACTAGCTTGTCCAGGCTTGGAGACTAGCTGAAGACCAGCTTGAGCAGGTTAGGGGACTAACTAGACAAGCTGAAGACCAACTTGGCCAGGCTCAGAGACTAGCTAGACCTTCTTAAACCGCTGGCATTTCAGAATATACCTGAATCGTACTGCCGCCAGCTGCTAGGCTTTTCCCCGCCTCTCTAGGGCTGAGGAAGAGGACGAGAGGAGGGAAAAGCAAAATAAAAACAAAAAAAGAGGAGTGGGAAAGGGCAAGGCGGAGCGACAGTGTGATAGTGGAGAGACAGAGAGAGAAAAAATTGCTCACTGGTTTCCCAGACACGGCATTGCCTGGTCCTCGATCACTTCTCCACCCTCTTGCGGCCAGCAGCCCCTCCTCCTCTCACGGACGGTGTACGTTCCTCCACGTCCAAGTGGTCAGCAGCGACTCCTCCCTTCTCCGGTGGATGGCCGTGGCTGCTCATTTGGGTGGATGGCATTAGTGAGGACTCCACCACAGTGCATACCTCCTCCTTCCCAGGTTTCGGCATCAATGTAGTGGTTAAGGTTGGGAAAGGAGGAGGCGGGAACTGGCTGAACAGTCAAAATAATATTTAATAAGAACACAAACGCACACAGAGCAGCTACATGTGGCTCTCTTTCTCCCGAAATGCCTCGTTCCACCACAATTATCCCTCTTCTTGGCCAATTAGCTCAAAGTGGGGTAGCTGGCTGACCAACTAAAACAGCTAAACACGGCTGGGAGAACACTAGTTAAGATAAAATCAGCAAACCTTTTTAGGCTTGTTTAAGCTGTATTTTTATTTATTTAATTTTTTGGGGAAGTGTGAAGACCGCAGCATAAGGATTATCATTCCATTCACTACCATACTCTTCACCATATTAACCCTCAGTTCACATGCTATCATATACAGTTCCATCCTGAATTGGTTGTTTCTGGTCTGAATCTGCAGGAGATTTGGCATTGCAAATGGATTTGTTTCAAATCTACCAGCATTTCAGAACAACGTAAAAGGGAGCTGTTCAAGAATGGCAAGAAATTATTTTTTCATTCCATGTTTTTATTTGATGAATGTACATATTTGTCCACTTGATCTTGCCTACCCTGCAAAGACTGTGAGGGTTGAAGATAACCATTTGTAAGAGCCTTGTCTACCTGTCATTATCAATGGAGGACAGCTGGTGTGAGGAGATACGCTGGGGATTCATAAAGGTCCCTGGCTTGGCAACATGATTGCTCTCAGCACTGCCTGGAAACCCCTCCTCTCTTTTATTCTTTTGTATAGAAACATATTAAAGGGTCTATAAAGGAAATGGAATTTGAGCATGCAGCTGGCAAGATGCTGCACGATTTTATAAAACTATGATATCTTTAGGGAAAAGTAGTGATTCTGAGCAACTCTGGTTGAGCAATATATTGAATATTCACAGTATATTCGTGATGATACTTGTTATGTAAAAATGAAGCAAAGTGATTTTCCATGCATTGTGATTAAAAGGTTAGTAGATAAATGATAACATGCATATTGTTTGTGTCTTGTGGCTACACTTTTGGAATGTTAACAATTGGCCCCATTCACTTTAAATTTACTCTAAATGCCTCACTGTTTGTTAAAGTGTGCAGCATTAGTAAAATTAATTATTTTTAAATTAATTCTAAATAACGTGACACATTTTCTGATTCCTCTTTATCTTGTGACTTGCTAGTATAAGAGCATTGTTGATTTGGTTGTATTGATATTGAGTGCATCAAATATCATCAAAAGACTGAAAACATTGAGATGGCAGTTGCAATACTTTCACTTTTATAGTTTAAAATGGTATGTTCAAGCTATAGTTTTGCCCATAATCATTCATTCAAAACTCAATATGTTCCAGAGTTCTTTATGCTTTAGCTAATGAGTCAAGCACTAAAAGCGTAGACAAATAACTGGTCTAATCAATGCTCTCTTCGAAAATGGGAAGAGTACTTATTCATTTAAAAAGCACCACTGATCAAAAGGATCAATCTGTCTCGTGTGGCACAAAAACTAGATCACAATCAATACTAGCTAAACTGGGGGGAGAGAGCATGCCAATTCATGCTGCATCGCAGATATGCAGGGACATGTTGCTGTTTTCTGCATGCTTGAAACTTGAATTAAAACAGACAGCACAATCAGCAACCTTGCTATCCATGAGTGGGGGGATGCAATCCTATGGCTACCTCGGAGCAGAATCTCTATAGCCATCATCATTAAAATGCCACTGTTTCACACCAAAGGCTGAGAGACCATAATGTGTCCTTTCTGCAAGGTCTGCAGTTTCATCTGCCTCATTTGAGACCGAGGAGTACACACCACCACTATGAATTATTGGCCATGGGATGCGTCTTCCCGCAAGCTTTTAGAGGTATCTAGGAACAACCACGAGAAGGAGGCATGCTTATCCTATAGCTTTCTTCTCAACCCTACCACCCATCAGCCGTCTAATAGAGGGTTTTAGTCTTCATTTATCTTCATTTATGGTGGAGAGAGGGGATGGTTTTGTTTACCATTCACAATGTTAGGCCTTTGGACAAGGGAGGAGGGGTAGTGAACATATGCAGTGTTTGAGATGGGGGAAGGGCATTTTTTAAGAAAGAAATGGCTTTGCTTTCCCCGAGACTCCTAATTACTCTGAAACATTCTTCCATCCTCTAGTAGTCAGTGCTGACAATAGTTGAGAATTAAATTTGCTAGATGCCCACAAAATGGTATTAACATTGAGATGCAAAAGTGCTATCTACATTCATCATGCTGTCGACGACGCAATTGAAAATAGAGTGAGTCAATACAATAAGATGACAATACGCATTAATCAACTCCATTTACCCAAATGTTATTTGCGCATATCCCACTGGCTTTGTTTGTCACACAGCAAAGTTTCACAGATGTTGGTATTGGTTTTATCTGACAAACAAGTAGTGTGTTGGAAGCAAGCAGTCATATTGCTCCCTGGTTGCACCCTCCCCCATTCAATTGAACTCCACACAATCAATGAGAGTTTCATTTAACACTTGCAGCTCCAGAAATGATGTGGGAGCTGTGGTCTATCCTGCATTTAGCGATTAAATTGACTGTTAGTCCTAGTCCAGTCAGTGTTGTTTGATATGGATGATCAATTCAAGCAGCCATAGAGCATGCCAGACATTGAGAGGGTTTTTTCATGCACAAACAACCAATAAAACAAAATAAATGTGCTCATATGGATCTTCTACTTAGCATTTGAAGTATTAGAGAAGCTCTTCATTTGGGCCATTTCAACCATTGATTCCAAAGCTAATGTTTAAAAATAAATGACAATACTTCAAGTGAGCATTTTCACTTGTACACATTCCTTTGGCAGTTTCCTGTCACCGCTTGTAATGGATGTTTTGTTCTTCATGTCTCATCTCTCAGTTGGATTCTGTTCTTTTAAGTTCACTCAAAAAATTCATCAGTATTTACTCACCCTCATGTTGTCTTCTTTCTATTTTTTGTGGAACACAATTTTTTTTTAAGGGTGCTTTCACACTTGGTTCGATTGCTTGGATCGATTCCGAGTTCATCACCCACCCCCCCCCCCCCCCGCTGGTCCGAACCGCGGACCGATTACATCATCAACGTTAGTACAAGCGGCAGCTGTTTACTACTGTAACTAGGCAACAACTAAAGAAGACATCAGCTTAGCTGTTTTATTGAAGTATTCATCTCTTTGGATTTACCACCAAACCTTTACATGCACAAAATACAAATATGTCTGCCATGAATGCATTGAATGTGCATTGATGTGAAAAATATTATCGTTTTTCTGTCACTAGCCCGCTGATGCATTGCAAGAGATTTGAAGAATGTGAGCTGCTCTCTGAAGGTGATTTATTTGGACACAAGCTGGTATGAGAAATGCATTTTACCATAATAATTGCAATCGGAGATTGCAAAGACGCAATTTAAATGTCATCAATAACGGTTCACTTCCCTGATTTGCCATGATTGTGTTTATATTAGCAGCAAACCGCACCAGAGTTCACATGAACCGTACCCCAGACCACCGTTTCAAGTGGACTCGGGTGCGTTCGCGGGTGTGCATCAGAGTTCGGAAAACAGCTTTCACATCACCCAAACGAATCTAACTTTGACGTCATTTGAACTCGGGTGTGCACCTAAAGTGCTAGTGTGAAAGTACCCTACTCTGCATATAAAGAGTCTATATGCAGGTCTTTTCCATACAAGGACCGTTCATATTGATTATGGCTGCCAAGCTCTAAAAAAGACAAAAAAACGTCAGTTTGCCCTCAGATTAAAAACATTATGTGCCATGTTTTAGGCCATTGACGCCAAATTCCATTGGTATTGTAGCCAAACGTAGCATGCCAGTTTAATTATGCTGAATGGAGAATGAGATTTAAGAGCAGCAGCAATAGATTATTGGTGTATAACATACAAATAAAATTCCCCAATGATCACTCTGGCTTTTACTAACAGAGGAGCATTGCTCATTTTTCTCAATGATAGAAATCATCTATCATTTGGAACATTAATAGATAAAGTGTGTAATTTCTAGTGTCACCTATGGAATTGCAAAAATAATTACTATTTTTAAACAGATTTCCCAAACACACCACCAATCTACCATTGGTCGGCACACACTCATGTCATTGGTTGAGCCAATATTGAGCTGATTGGAATGCTCAAACAAATAGAGCAATGGGGAAAGTGCCACAGATCCACAATGTTTAAACTTCGTGGGAATCAACCTAAAAATGGCTTACTCATAAGTTCTGCATATTAAATTTGCATAGGAGAAAGTATTTTAATATGGATAAAAAACACCTGCAAAATGCTAAAATAAGTGGACCACACTTGACCACTTTGATCAAAACACAGTAACAGCCATGCAACTAAACCCACTGTGCTGAAATAAAGATGTCAACCCTCAAGGGAAAATCTCTACTTTCTTTTATTTCATACATCTGTCACATTTGATGGGTGAACAGCTGGGATGGTGAGATACAGTACTAAAATCTGAGCATAATATTATCAAAGAGAGAATTACCTTCTATCCTTTAAATGGCTCAGCTCTGGCACAATAAATCCGCTAGACCTCTGTATCACTTTGTAATCTGCTTATCTAAAGGGCAGGGGCCCAACCCTGTCAAAAGATGGACCATTTCCAGAATGAAACTGATCTGCTTCTCTCGCTGAATTTTGGATGAGTGAATCAGTTTTAGAGGAACTGCATTGAAACTATAGTTTTCCAAGCTACAAACCACTCTTAATATATAAGTTAAGCAATGCTTTAAAAAAAGTAGTTTGCTACTACAAGTTATTAAGAAAAAGTAGATAGCTACATTGGCTCTACACTCACTGAACAATTTATTAAGAACACTATGGTCCTAATAAATCATCCAACGTGGTCTTCTGCTATTATAGCCCATCCGCCTCAAGGTTCGACATGTTGTGCAGTCTGAGAAGCTACTCTGCTCACTACAATTGTACAGAGTTTTTATCTGAGTTACTGCAGCCTTTCTGTCTGCTCGAACCAGTCTGGCCGTTCTCCTTTGACCTCTTTCATCAACAAGGTGTTTTCGCTTGTAGAACTGGCACTCACTGGATGTTTTTTGTTAGTGCAATATTTTTTTTTGTTTCAAATAAATAACTATCCGATTGTAGGCTATAATTTTCTTTATGCAATTTGAACACCATTAATATGGGACAAAAATAATAATGACATCAATTACAGTAACAGAAGTAAATTTGAGATAAACATATGTATAATGTATAAACATTTATAACAGATGACATTACAATGCATAAAGCAACTATGCCTATTATGTTTTAGAATGGGTTATGTAGCGTAAATATTACACTGATGAGAAATAAAACAACTAATACAATTAGACAACACATCAATTTATATAACCAAACCAAGGACGATTAAAAGTAACATAATATTTTATATTTTGTAACAAAATATTTTGCTACAAAAAAGATTAAAAAATGCCATGCAGCCACTCAATAGGACACACGCACACACATGTGTGTGTACAGTTTAAATGGTCTCTGTTACGTATGTAACCTCCGTTCCCTGATTTAGGGAATGAGACGTTGTGTCCAAGAAGCGACTCTAGGGGTTTCTCTTGAGTGCCGAATATGCCTCTGATCTATGAAAAAAGGCCAATGAGAAGTTGGCAGACAGTATTTTCATACCCTGCCCCAGGACATGCTGTTACAATGGCGGGGAAATACGTCTAGTTCATTCAGGATTTTTCAGAGGAGCCGGAAATGGTCCGGCCACAACAGTGGCTCGGCTCAGCGACGTGGCCGGGAGGACACAACGTCTCGTTCCCGCCATCAGGGAACGGAGGTTACATACGTAACCTAGATGTTCCCCATCTATCGCTCACTTGTTCATAAAGCATAGCGGACCTCTGTGCGTCAGGCTCAGACTGGGCGAGCAGACCCGAAGGTGGCGGCCCAGGGGAGTCAACAGCATCAGACACCGCTGTAACGCTCTCCAATGTAGCTTCGATGTTGTCATCCAATTCCGGAGCTCAAGGGACCAGCCGGCTGGCCGGCTGTGAAGTGGGCCACACTCATCCCGAGCTCAGACGGAATCAAGCAAGAGTGCCGGGGAGGCGGGTGGTTCGAGGGGATTTACCCGGCGAAACAGAACCCGTCATTATCCCCATATCGTCTTCACCTCCAATCCCGTAGGAAGGAGGCGAGGCGTGGGGGGCGGCTGAAGTGGCTCTCTCATGACAAAAGAAAGCCACGAACGCAATGCTGCCACGGCCATGTTCTCGCACTGAGAACATGAACCATTGGAGTGAAATCATTCATCCTGAGTTCGGACGGAAGCAAGCAAGCGTGCCGGGGAGGCGGGTTGTTCGAGGTGGGTCATTCGACACAAGGTCGAAGTGAGCGACAGACGGGGAACAGAAGTTTACAAACACTTTTTTTAACCACTCCACAGATTTTATATTAGCAAACTATAGTTTTGGCAAGTCGTTTAGTACATCTTCTTTGTGCATGACACAAGCCATTTTTCCAACAATTGTTTACAGACAGATTGTTTCACTTTTAATTGACTATATCACAATTCCAGTGGGTCAGAAGTTTACATACATTAAGTTAACTGTGCCTTTAAGCAGCTTGGAAAATTCCAGAAAATGATGTCAAGCCTTTAGACAATTAGCTTCTGATAGGAGGTGTACTGAATTGGAGGTGTACCTGGGGATATATGTTAAGGCCTACCTTCAAACTCAGTGCCTCTTTGCTTGACATCATGGGGAAATCAAAAGAAATCAACCAAGACCAAGATCAAAAACAAGTCTGGCTCATCCTTGTGAGCAATTTGTCCTTGTGAAGACTACCTAAAACGCTTGACCCTATTGAATCAATTTAAAGGCAATGCTACCAAATACTAACAAAGTGTATGTAAAATTCTGACCCACTGGGAATGTGAAATAAATAATTCTGTCTACTATCATTCTGACATTTCACATTCTTAAAATAAAGTAGTGAATAAGGTACTGACCTTAGGTTATATAATTTCAAAGTGCACTTTGGAGATGTTTTGCATCTGAAAGGACTAAATATTAAATGAAACAAATGACAATAAAATGCTAAGTAATCTCTTCAGTATTCAAAATACTTTTTGAATGCAACTGTATTCTAATTACCAATTATTTAAATTGTAACTTTAATCGATCACAGTTACTTAGATTTTGTATTTTAAATACATAATCCCATTACATGTATTCCATCACTCCCCAACCCTGTTGGTAACTGAGGCTAACATTCTTCCTAAAACCTCCTTACATGGAAGAAATAAAGTCATAGAGGTTTGGAGCATCAAGTCTGAAACATCATGCTGGTAAATTACTGATGACTAAATTTCTATTTTTATGTGAACTATTCCTTTAAGTTAGTACTCTCCAACTAGTTAACTAGTCCATAGGCATCACAATAAATCTGATCTCTCCCACTAACCTCATTTTAGATCTGAAGTCAGAACACAGAAAATCATGATGCAAATCAAAGCATCCTCACAAATACAAATGTGGATCTCTAACCTTTCCTGCTATTATCACTTAAATAGTAACATAGTACAACATACTTTACTCATTTGTTGTGGGGGGGGGGGGGGGGGGGGGCTTTAACCTTTGAATGTTTTGGGATGAAAGCTGTGGGCGATATAGGGTGTGACATGGCTCTTGAGTGAGCAAACTGTCCTGCTGAGTTAAACAACATGGGTTTGTATCCCAGGTCAATAGCAGCCATTATTAGTACCAAAAAGCAGTTTGGATCTGTTTCCAAGCTCCTAAAAGATATTGGGGCTGAAGTCCTGTTTGGTGGGGCACATTTTATTTTGTGTGAAAGTGGAGGATAATGGGGAAGTTTGGCATGTCCTATGGAGTGGATGGGTATATTTATCAGCATGGAAATTACATCATGTGTGACTTTCAGCAGAGCGCTATGCAGCTTATAGCTTGGTGTGCTAAAAACACTGTCCTTTGTTGATTGCTGTGTTTTACAAAACACATTACAATATGTTCAGAGATTTCATACATTTTAAAAGGCATACAGTAGCTAAACGAACAATTAAAATATCACTTATCACTTATCTTGTCATCACTTATTTACCTAAAAAAAAATTGCAGAATGATAATTCTTTATGATCTTTTTTTATTTTTTTGTTTTACTATTTTGGTTAAGAGCAATCCATTCAAATTATTCAGTCTGTTGCAGTCATTATACAGCTTTGTGAGAGGAACAGAATTTAAGTCAGTATTCAGTGAAAATATTGCCCTCCACCATAGCCGTCAAATCTCATTTGTATTTTTTAGGGCTGTCAAAATTAGCGCGTTAATAACGCATTAACTAAAATTCATTTTAACGGCACTAATTTTTTTAACGCGCGATTAACGCAACGCGCAATATCTGTTTGACCCGTGGCCTAGCCCGTAGTTGGAGAGTTAGAGATGCACGTAAAGTGATAGATGTAAAGAATTCCGCAGCAAACAGAAATGGAGAAAGAAAATTGGGTCTTCTGAACGGAAAATTCATATACAAAACGATGTCTGATGGTTCTGTCGACAAGACAAATGTTGTCTGCATTTATTGTCGATGTGAATTAAGTTATCACCGCAGCACGTCGAGTTTAAAATATTGTTCAGAAAAAGCGAGCTGCCCTGTCATCTGAAAATGTAAACAGGCTCGTCTGTTTGAGCAACTGGCTCAGTGCAAAGAAAGAGAAATAATGGGAACCTGTGGTTTTTCTATATTCTTTTCCCCATGTGTTTAATAGACATGAACAAAGTTCTTTGAAAAACATATATGACCTTTGATAGATGTCTAGTCTTCATGCTATGTTGAGTATGGTTTCACTAATAATAAACATGCATTTGCATAAAGCATCCATATTTGTCCACACCCATGTTGATTAATGTATTCAAAACTTGAAAAGTATTAATTTAAGGTACATTTAGAACTGATAAAAATGTGCGATTAATCGCGAGTTAACTCATGACAATCATGCGATTAATCGCGATTAAATATTTTAATCGATTGACAGCCCTAGTATTTTTACATGTTCAAACTTGTCACGTTCCCATTGGTTATTCTGTTTGGTGATTTCATATATTACACAATGCATTTTGATGCACTGCTTTTGAATAATCTTCCTTGTCATCAGCAGTAATAATGTAATAGATTAGTTATTAGGCTAGAGATCGGCAGTTACAGAAATACTCAAACCAGCCCATCTGGCACCAAAATCATTCATTAATAAACCCTGATTCGTATTTGCATCACTAAAAATAAAAAAATAATGTCAGCGTGCACTGGCACACCGTAGCATAAGCACCAATATTTTTTGTATGCATCCTTGTCAGTTGACATACTCATAACAACATTTTCATGTCAGTTCCTGCCTTTATAAATCCTGATCTGATGTGTTCCACACATTTGACATTGGATCAAATCCTTGGATGATCAAATCTGATCGTACAAACATTTTATAAATGAGGCCCCATGTATAGGACAGACAACAAATAATTCCTTCTAACCTGTTTCCTAAACATGTCAGTAACAATGCAGTTCTGTGCTAATGGGCACATAACTGGTATTTAAGTGGAATTCAAAATACTGCCACCTTGTGAACCTTAGATTTCTCTCAATGAAGAGCGAGATGAAAAGACCTGACATTGGCATTCACGTAAATGCCCAGGAAGTGTTTGTGCTTTTAGCCTGCGATTTTCCCCTTATAATTTAAAGATAAAGCCCCTGTTTCTAGGACACCTCTATCGATTTGCCCGAGAACGTAACTGACTGATGAACTAATAAGGGAGAAAAGAAAGAAAGAACCACGGTGCCTAATTTACTGCCTCTATTTTAAAAGTATCACCAAGGCAAACTTAAAACATTTGTCAGTTTTACTAAACGTCTAATCCTAACTTCTGAATATGAGCAGAACAGTGGAATCTATAAAACTTCTAAGTCTTAACATAGTCTTTCACTGAGGCAGAGGAAGAACAAATACTTTCATTCAGCGCCTTCCAAAATGCAAATTCCCCTGGCTCTTAACATCTTTTCTTTTTTGCTTTTTTATTGGGGTTCCCATGTCACAATATGGCCTCAGTTGGTCTTGCGTGTGATGCCTCTGTCCTGTGGTAAACTTGAATGCGTTTTCAGGGTGAAAACAAGACTGTTGGCTTCCTGTGGTTGTTAGAGGTCCGTCACATTCTTCACTTCGACAAAACCAAACATTTTAATGCACACTACAGCAGATCTAAATCTGTTTTTGCTATTCTATAAAGTGACAGACATTTTGAGGTAAATATAAATTAGCAATGTTTACTGGCAGACCCATTTAGTTAGTTTCTAAAATCACCAGCAATTTGGAGGTAAATAAAGAATCCCTTTATTCACCAATAAGGGATTATTATCAAGATTATTTAAACAAATTCAAATAAACTGCAATTTAGTGATTTTCTTGACATTCCAACAACAAGCATACAGCGCAAAAAGTGTTGTTCGATTGGTGAATGAATGACTCTTATGAGCTAGTTCCTTTTAATGAATCAGTCACAATCTCACTCAGTCAGGGGTGCATTTCCCAAAATTATCGCTATCAAACTATGGTTGCAAGGTCCATCATTACCAACATAGTTCAACAATTTGGTGTTTTCTATGTAAACATATGCAAGAAGGATGTCTATGGCCATTTCGCTGCATCTCGCTGCTTTTGTCACTCTCTTACACAGGAGCGCCACATTTTGTATGCACTGTATCAAGTCAAAGAACTTCAACTGTTAAAAACGTGTCGAGATACCTTTGTTCGTGGTGGTGAATCTAGCATCTTTTTTTATGTAGTCAGGAGGAGACCTTTGCACAGTTGATAAGAGCTCAATATTATTCAGTCTTGAAATGGAAAGTTCAAGTAATTATGTTCTTATCTGGGGCTATTCGAACTACAACTTCCTCTTCATTGGAAGTCAGATGTGACTTTAGGATCACAGGCTGACTGATTCATTTCTCCTGCCCCATATTCACTCTTGGCCTGCCAGCCCTTCGTTAAAATGTGCTCAGCAAGTTTCTACATAACTTTACATTTCAATTGCTGAATCCCAGAGCCAAATGTAATTTTTTACATTAGAAATGGTTGGAACCCTGACAATAGACTCCAACTCCAGTCTGATACTCCTGTGGCCTGCAGTCCCCAAGAGAACATGACAAAAAATATTTTGTGCATGTATGAGTATGCATATGTGCACAAATTATTTGATAGCTGTAAAATCCACATTTAAGATGAGTGGTTTTTAAAGTATGCAGCATATCAATGGAGGTGCAGAGAATCATGAATGATTCATGATGTAAAATCTAAAAAGTTATAAATAACATTTTAAAAAAATATATATTCAAAGACAACTGAAAATGAATAATAATAGGCAAGCATTTCTAAATTTAGTAGTAGGAATGGGACAATAGTGTATATAGAATTTTTAAATATCACAAACAAAAAGAAATGACAAACCATACTGAGGCAAAGTTAAATGTTTTGAAATTTGCAAAACTATTTTCTGTCCTTATATGACCCGTCGAACTTCAAAATCTCTCTTTTTTTTACATAAGTATATATAAAATAGTACAAAGCAAAATATTTAGAGAAGTTATGTTGCAATATATTGCTTGTCTTGCACCTGTTCACTTGATGTAGCCATCTATTATTTAAGGTTTCTTGTCTAAACTTTATTTATAAAGAATTGTATATGAGAAACTCTTATTATTATAAATTTGAGAATTTATATTGTGCATTAGTGATCTTTATTCTAATAAGAAATTATAAATGTGAAGTTTGTCCAAAATTTTTTCTAAAGAATAAAATATATTTTTTTCATACTTTGTCATTTAAGTGTTGTTATATAGAATCAAGATTATATCAAATTGTGAACCTCATATCCTACATCAAACCGAATTGTGAGATAACTATATTGCCCTACCCCTAATGAGTAGGCAGTATGTTTGGACCAAAATCTGGGTATGTGAATTACAAACAAGAATTTAAAGAATTGTTACCTAATGACATCATATTCTATACCAATAGCATATTAGATACATTGATACAAACAATTCTTTAAACATTTTTCCATTGTGCCATTAAACTCAAAATAATTCCTCTGAAACAACAATGAAATCTGACATCACTGACAAAGACACGTGAGGAGCTGTCTTCTGTATTCATGTGTTACATATCACCTGTCACACCATAAAAACACATGACAGGCAATTTTAGAATATTAATATATATAAATATTATAAGCAAGGTATCTCCTTGTTTTTATTTTTTCTTCACCAAAATGTCTCGTACTCAGTGGACTGAAATGCACAAAGAATTCTCTTTTAGCATTTATGAATTTTAATGTGTCAACAAGGGACTTAACCTATTTTTTGTTATCTATAATTTTTCATTACACAAAGTTTCACTCACGAGGGTTAACACAATTATTTTGGGATACTTTGTTTATTTGATGCTCCACTTAGTAAATAACTGGGTGTGACTACTTTACGAAAGATCAGTTTTGCGGTTTTAAAGAGTCTCACCAGTTACCACACACTAAACACTGTTATCAATAGGCAACAACACACATTTTCTGTTTTCCTCTTTAGATCAACATGTTACTCATGCCTTCCAACATCTGATCAGTGGCTGCCTGACTTTAAATAAATGACTGCTATTTATTTTGTTTTTTGCTTTTAACTTTGAAGTCTTTGTCGAGTGTACACAATAGCACTTTAGAGTACACTGGGTAGATGATTGCTCAGCTGTACAGTACCAATAGATGACTGTATAGTCACAGAGAGCCATTCGTGCAATGCCCTATTTCTTTAATTTTCTGCTGATATTATGTAAAAGTAAAATGTATTCTTCATAAAATTGCTCCATAAATCTTAGAAAAAATGAAGTAATTCAATTTAATAGAGATGTTCAATGCCCAAAGCATGTTAAGCTCATACTAAAGACAAAATTTGGACTGTTCTCTCGATTTGTAATAACAGACAAAAACGTATTTACAGTACCCAGCACTGGTGCAGGGTATTCTGAAGGCTTTCTAAGCAGAAATGTGGAGCTAATATTTTTGTCACAACACTTTTTTCAATACAAAAACATATGTTATTTGAGCTGTACAGTCCTTTTAGCAGTGGGACTACTGTTTGGACAAACTTCTTATTATGCGTTACTGACATCTCATATTATTAATTCTATGAGATGGTGAAAAAAGAATTGTAAACATTTACCCCCATAGAAAAAATTAACAAAACAGAAAGGATGTAATTATGATTTTACCTAAGTGTAACCCCTAATCCAAACCTTAGCCTAACCTTCAAGTCTAACCTTTTACCCAAACCCTAAACTTAACCATGATATTAAAAGGAAGACAACTTTGTGTACCATGGAAAAAGAAAACGTCTAGGTTACGTATGTAACCTCCGTTCCCTGATGGAGGGAACGAGACATTGTGTCGAAGAACCGACACTAGGGGTCTCTCTTGAACGGCGAATATGCCTCTGATCTATGAAAAAAGGCCAATGAGAAGTTGGCAGACAGTATTTGCATACCCCGCCCCCGGACATACGGGTATAAAGATGGGGAAATACATCTAGTTCATTCAGGATTTTTCTGAGGAGCCAGAAATGGTCCGGCCACAACAGTGGCTTGGCTCAGCGACATGCCCGGGAGGACACAACGTCTCATTCCCTCCATCAGGGAACAGAGGTTACATACGTAACCTAGATGTTCCCTGTCTGTCGCTTACTTCGGCGTTGTGTCAAAGAAGGGACACTAGGGGTCCAATTTAAATCACGCCATATGCTGAGCCGTGTACGTGTACTGCTGATACAGGAGCGGGCAGGTACTTGACGTGCAAGAGCGACCAGCTGTATCAGACTGCACGTACCCTTCCCCAATGCCCCAAAAAAGTCATCGGAATCCTTCTGGTTACCCTAGACAGGGGAACAAGGTGACGCTTGCCAACCTGGGAATGGCCGAGCCTAGCCAGGCCTCTTTTCTCTCTATGTTTCTTGCATAGAGCCAAATGGCTGGGGCCCTTACACGCATTGTGGGAAGGCGGTCTTACACAGTTTCCTGTTTTTCAGGGGGAAAAGATCCTGCGGAGACCACACATGCCCAGATAGGGGGAGGTAAGAGTGGCGAATACATCACATGGGTTTTTAGGTGACATGTGGAAAGTGGAGCAGTGGTAGATCCCACCTCTCTGGAGGGGGGAGTTGCTACAAACACGGCGACCAGGGGGCAGTGGGAACTGCCCAAGGGAGACGCGGGTCCACTCGTAAGGGGACCGTACCGTGGAAAATACACACAGGGGGAGTCCATGTAGGAGTCCTGAGCTGTGAAGCACCTATTTCAGTACAGGGTAGATTACCTGCAGTGGACTGGGTCGGCGAGTTCCTCTGCTGAACTGCGGCCCCAAAGGGGGCAGGCAAAGAGCTGCTCAGAACGTCTAGATTTCTGCGTGCGGTCCAAGTAGGTATGCAAAGCACGTACCTGACACAGCAACGAAGGGGCTGGGTCTGCCTCCTCTTGGGGCAACGCTTACAGGTTCACTACTTGGTCTCTGAAGGGAGTCATAGGAACCTTGGGCACATAGCCTGGCCATGGTTTTAGGATCACATGAGTGTCTGCCGGACCGGACTCTAACAGACTAACAGAGAACACTTGCAGGTCCCCAACCCTCTTGATGGAGATGAGCATGATCAGCAGGACTGTCTTTAAAGAGAGAGTCCTGATTCCAACTGATTCTAGCAGCTCAAAGAGAGATCTCTGATGGCCTGAGAGGACCACTGAGAGATCCTAGGAGTGGAACAGGCTTGGCCGGGAGGGATTTAACCTACGGGCGCCTCTTAGGAACCTGATAATTAAGTCGTGCTTACCCAAAGACTTGCTGTCTACTGCGTCATGGTGGGCTGCGCCCCAGCCTCCCCTCAAACCTCTCCTGCAGAAATGAGAGCACTGACCTAACTGCACACCTCTGTCTACGACAGCAGGTGGTAGATCAGCTAGATCTTCTGCATCCCATCCAGGGGCCAGACATGGAGGTTCCAGAGGTCTGGGTGCGGATGCCAGAGCGTGCCCCGTCCCTGAGAAGGAAGGTCCTTCCTCAGGGGAATTTGCCAGGGAGGGGCTGTCGCGAGGAGTACGAGGTCTGAGAATCAAACCCGGGTGTGCCAGTAGGGAGCCACTAGGGTGACTTGTTCCTTTTCCTCCTTGACCTTGCACAACACCTGTGCAAGAAGGCTCACTGGGGTAAGTGCATACTTCCAGGGACAGCTGTGTGCCAGTGTGTTTCCCCCGAGGAGATTCTCTGTTTGGGCATACCAGAGTGGGCAATGGGAGTTCTCTCAGGAGGCAAACAGGTCTATCTGAGGCTTGCCGAACAATTCCCAAATCAGCTGAACCAACTGGGTGTGAAGCCTCTACTCTCCACTGGGCAAGTGTTGTCGTGACAGCGCATCCGCTACCACATTGAGGTTGCCTGGGATGTGAGTGGCACGCAGCGACTTGAGTAAGTTTTTACATGTCTTTGACATGTCTTTGACATGCCTTGGCGATTTATGTACACTTCCGCGGTGGTGGTGTCTGACCTGATCAAAACGTGTTTGTCCCGAACAAAGTCAACAACTCTAGGCAACTGATGTGTCAGTGCAGCGGGGCCCCTTTCAAGCAGCCGGTGGCTGCATGCCCGTAGCACACGGCACCCCAACCCAATTTGGAGGAGTCGGTCGTGACCAGGATGCAAGGGGACACCTGCCTGCAGAAGCAGAGGTCTGTCCAGGGTCTGAATGTTTGGCGGCAGGTGGGGGTGACTATCACACAGTGCATGCCGTGGCGCCATGCTCATCTCGGGACTCAAGTCTGGAGCCAGAGGATGCCATATGCCCTAGGAGCCTCTGGAAAAGTTTTAAATGGACTGCTGTGCCCGGCCTGAAGGCAGCGAGGCATTCCAGCACTGACTGCGAGTGCTCGTTGATGAGGTGTGCTGACATTGAGACTGAGTCTAACTCTATGCCGAGAAAAGAGATGCTCTGAACCGGGGCGAGCTTGCTCTTTTCCCAGTTGACCTGAAGCCCCAAACGGTTGAGGTGCCTGAGCATCTGGTCCCTGTGAGTGCATAGTAACTCTTGTAAGTGGGCCAGGATGAGCCAGTTGTCGAGGTAGTTGAGTATGCGGATGCTGGCTTCTCTGAGCGGGGCAAGGGCTGCCTCTGAGACTTTCGTAAAGACGCGAGGGGACAGGGACATACCGAAGTGGAGGACTTTGTACTGATATGCCTGGCCGTCATATGCGAACCGTAGGTAGGGACAGAGACATGCCGAAGGGGAGGACTTTGTACTGATATGCCTGCCCGTCGAATGCAAACTGTAGGAAGCGTCGTTATCGAGATGGAATTGAGACATGGAAGTACGTGTCCTTCAGGTCTACCGGTGTGAACCAATCTAGATGCCGAACGCAAGTTAAGATGTGTTTTTGCGTCAGCATTTTGAACAGGAGTTTGTGCAAAGCCCGGTTGAAAACTCGCAAGTCCAAGATCGGTCGTAAGCCGCTGCCTTTCTTGGGTACGATAAAGTAAGGGCTGTAGAAACCCTTCTTCATCTCTGTTGGAGGGACAGGCTCTATCGTGTCTTTGAGTAAGAGGATCACGATTTCCGCGCGCAGGGATTTGGCATGTTCGCCGTGTACTGCGGGAAAGTGGACGCCCCCGAAGGAGGGGGGGGGCCTGGCAAACTGAATGTCGTAACCAAGTCGAACTGTCCTGGCCAGCCAGTATGACTGGTTGGGAAGTGAAAGCCACACATCCAAACTCCGCGCTAGGGGCACTAAGGGGCCGATTATTTTTGACGTACCCGGCGGGGTGGAGCAGCGGGGAGGAGCAGGTAATATGGCGTTGGGAGGCTCTGGTGCGTCCCAAGGCTCTGGTGCTGAGAAAAAACTCGAAGCACTTTCCTTGCTCCACACACCCGGCAGGGGGCGGATTGGTGACTGAGAAGAAGGTCCGGTGGAGGCGTCCTCGGGGTTCCCTCAATGAAGTCGTCACCTCATCATGCACCTCGAGCATTGGCCTTTTTTCATAGATCAGAGTCATATTCGGCGCTCAAGAGAGACCCCTAGTGTCGCTTCTTCGACACAACATTGAAGTGAGCGACAGACGGGAAACAGAGAGTTTGGAATAAGACAAGGCAATAATATGACAGGTAATTCAGTTATTTGTATTGCATAAATAAATATGGAATAAATAATCAAATTTGTTTCTTTCTTAAAAGGAAGCATTTTATAGGAGGGTTGCTAAAATTCAATGCCTTTATTTATCGATTTGAAATACTGTTTGTTAATTGGTTGGTCTCTATGGGAATAAAAGTTGTACCTTTTCATACAAGCCAAGATGTACAGTATCTTACAATTTTGCCATTTTGTATACATTATTATGAGTTGTCATGAGACTATGTTGATAATTACAGGATTTAAAGGTTGAATTAATTTTTACAGACAAAGCCACCAATGTTGTCGATAGAGCTTCACTTCTTTAATACTTTTAAGGTGATTTGATTATTGTAATTTGCTAAAATATCTGCTTTTATTTAAGTATTTAACAGCTTCGCACTTATAATCATTTCTTTACCATTTTGGCAGATGAAGCCATTTACACAGATGACAGTTGTGTTTAAATTGGTAGTAGGCGTAACATCCTATGCTAGCATTATACATTTTAAATGAGAGTAAATGAGAATACAAAGAATTTGGCTCAAATTTCAAACCAGAGAAACCAATCTAGTGTCTTTTTTGTATAGAAACAGAATTATTGCAAGGACGCAATGTCCTTCAAACCTAATATGAAACCTCTTGAGAACGACATTCATTAGTGTCCATTCATTAGGCTCGCTAATTGCTACCCTCACCACTTTTTCACCTTCTGACCATCATCCATCGAACTTATCAGCGATCCTTAATTCAATCCACACTCTCCACATGAGGATGATGATGTCATAGTTCAAGAAGGGCAATATGTTTAGGCTGTGCTATCAGTGTGTTAACATCTGTTCTCCAAATGACATTGCATTCAAGAGCTGGAGGTCTCATGTTAATAATGTACAGAGGATATGGGGTGAACTCGGTGTGTTGGCACCAAAGCTATAGCCTTAGGCTGAAAACAATGACAGAACATTCAGAATGGATGTCAATAGAAGCACCCCCATGTGATATTGTCCCCATTGTGGTGGATAATATCCAATAATTATACAGTAGTAATGAGTTACCTTCAAAAGACAAGCTTAAATCAGTGTTTTGAAGAAATTGTATGACATAATTGAATTGTATGATTATGACTGCATTGTTCATACATTTATTAGTAGTATTAATAAGAATTGTTAATGAAAATAATAATAAATATATAAAATAATATTTTAACCTTGTACTCATTCTCATGTTGTTTTAAATATGTATGCCTTTCTTCCAAGGAACAAAATAGAAGACATTTTGAAGAATGTTGACATTGCTGTTTTACCATACAATGAAAGTAAATGGTGACCAGGACTGAGTATTGATACAGATTTGCTGATTCGTTTTGGATTCAAAAGCTCTCATTACGATTCGATTTGGATTCAATTCAATATCAATTCATATAGGAATATTTTAGTTATAATGTCTGACATAAGGGTGAGTAAATAATAATTGTAATAAACTCTGTTTTTATTTAGCAAATAATGAGAGTATTAACATTTGATGGTGAATAATTACTTTAAGAATCAATATTTTGAATATTTGAAGATCAGAAAATCAATCTTTTTACCCAGTGCAAATGGTGACAGAGGCTGACAATCCCTAACAATCTGTCTAACACCCATTTTTGCATTCCACAGAAGACAGAATTTCATACAGGTTTGGAATAACATGAGGTTGAGTAAATGATTCCATAATTAGCTTTTATGTGAGAACTATTCCTTTACAGTAAATCCAAGATTTTTTGAAGATCGCAAAATGTGATATCATATGGAGGTGAAACGCTCTCAGAGTCCTACAATGGTGGAGATTTTGCAGCAATTCTCTCAATAGGGTTAGCTCTCAGTGTACACAGGAATATCTCAACACCCCAACAAACTCCCACACATGCACTGCCAAACACAAAGCAAAACTATTCACTTCCCAGACGCAGCCTTTGATATTGACAAAGATGCCTCTGTAAAAGCCCTCTTTTCACTGGCCTCTTTAATGCCTTGGCTGTCATTTCAAGCGTCCCGAAAGATAACTTTCAGTGTTCTTCAGTGAAACAAGCACATGTGTCATCCGCGAGTGCTTTCAAGCGCTGCGGGCCCCCAATGAGAAACTAAAAAGCCTCTTAAATATGTTGAGCTACAAGATTACGCTACATTATATAAAATCATGAGGGAGGAGAAGACTATTGAGATTTTCAGAATGGCTGTATAAAATGAAATCTCTTTTTTAATCACACAATGTTGAGAAGCTAAGGTGTAACATTGTACACACAAGCTGTCTTAGGGTCATCCAATAAACCACAGCGATTTTGGCGAGAGTTTTTTTTTGGAGGAACCCAGCATATGGACCATAAAACTGCAGGACACCTTAGCCTCTGAAATGGCTTAAGTGGACAATTACAAAGTTATATGTTCATGTCTCAGAGTGCTTGTAAGGAAATTGTCTGCACTTTTGGCCCACTGGGTTCACAAATACCAGATGTGCACTGCAGGTGCAGCAATATTTTCGATAATGACTTCTCAAATGTATCTGCAGCGCAAAACATAGAAGGATCGGTTACCGACAGCGTTTGAGAGTTTCTAAAATTACGAGAAATTCTATGGAATATAGACTTTTATAAATGCCTGAATATAGATTTGTATTATGGGTGAGGCTTAGTAGAACATAAAAACACAGAGTCTAAGATTTCATAGCATGTCATTAAGTGTTATGGCCTTTAAGTCCTAAAATTCTGTTAAGGTACTTTTAAACAGTGGTTCACACTGGTGGGTCATGGGTCTGTTTTGATAGGTTTTTGAACAGCAAGGAAAATACTAACTGTAACTAACTATATAATTTTGCATAGTTAGGATAGTTAAATATATAGACTTATTGACATTTAAAAGGGAAGGAGAAAAGACTTCCAATTACTTCTGTTGTTCCAAACTCTATAGTATTTTTTTAGTACTAGTACAATATTTTGCTGCATTAAAGTGTACCCGCATCTGAGCTGGGCATTCGCTATTTCAACATGTCATGCATTTTAGTCGGAAACAAAATACGAAAGAAGCTAAACTTAGGCAAATACATAATGAATGATGTGTCGAAGAAGTGACACTATGGGTCTCTCTTGAGAGCCTTTCACATCTCTGATCTATGAGAAAAGGCCAATGAGAAATTGGCAGACAGAATTTGCATGTCCTACCCCCGGACATACGGGTATAAAGGGAGGGAAATGCGTCCGTTTCATTCAGGATTTTTCTGAGGAGCTGACAATGAGGTTCGGCTGCAACAGTGGCTCAGTTCAACGATGTGGCCGGGAGGAAACGACGTCTCGGAGGTTACATCCGTAACCTAGACGTTCCCCATCTGTCACTCACTTCGCTGTCACACCATGCGCTGAGCCGTGTACGTGTACTGCTGACACAGGAGCGGGCAGATATTTTACATGCCAAAGCGACTGGCTGTGTCAGACTGCACGTACCCTTCCCCAACTCCCCATAAAATCATCAAAGACTTCTGGTTCTTTACCGCCGACAGGGGGGAACAAGGCAACGTGCCAAGCATGGTAGGAGGCCGTGCCAGCCGCGCCTTTTCTCTCTCTATGTTTCTCGCGTAGAGTTAAAGCAGCTGGGGCCATCTTAACGCTATCATTACGCTTCGGGGAAAGCGATCTTTCCCAGTTCCTATTCTTTAAGGGGGAAAATACCCTGCGGAGACCACACCTGCCCAGACTGGGGGCAGTAAAGTGTGGTGAAATACATCACATTGGCTTTTTGTGGAATTGAATTCGTGGAATTGAATTCCGCTGAATTTGTGGACCAGAGGGCTCGGGAGGAGTCATCCAGGGAGCCGAGTTAGTGGGATCTCCTGGGATAAGAGCGCACGGTATTACCTCAGCGGAGGGAAAAATCACTGGGTGCAAACGGTCCACACGGTCAGTTGTCAGCATGTTACCGAGTTCTACCGGCTCGGACCTGAGAAAACACGGGACAAAACCAACTCAACCCTGAGACTGTAAAATCTCTTGGGTGTTGCTCTGCATATGTCTGCAATGGAGGTGCCTCTGGCCAGAGCCCACGAGGATGCAACACTTCTTGTCGAGTGTGCTCGGCCCCGCAAGGGGGGTTACGGCCTGGGTGTGATGGACCAACGTAATGGAGTCAACTACCAGCGGTAAAGACTCTATTTGGAGACAGCGTTCCCTTTCCGCTGTCCACCAAAGCAGGCAAAGAGCTGCTCAGAACATCTAAAGCTCTGCATGCGGTCCAAATAGATACCAAAGCACGTACCGGGCACAGCAACAAAGTGGCTGGGCCTGCCTCCTCCCGGGGCAGCTTCGCTTGCAGGTTCACTACCTGGTCCCTAAAGGGAGTCGTAGGAACCTTGGGCACGTAGCCCGGTTGCGGTATTAGGATCACAGGAACTCCAGGCAGGTGTCGCTGACAGAGAACTGCGCACCTCTGTGGGAGGAACACCAATTTGGGAACAAGTGCCACTTCAGGGTGTAAAGTTGCCTGGTAGAGGGAGCTCTGGCTTGGTTGATCGTGTCTATGACAGCAGGTGGTAGGCCAACTAGATCTTCCGCATCCCGTCCATGCACCAGACGTGGAGGTTCGAGAGGTCTGGGTGTGGATGCCAGAGGGTGCCCTGTCCCTGAGAAGGAAGGTCCTTACTCAGGGGAATTTGCCAGGGAGGGACTGTCGCGAGGAGCACGAGATCCGAGAACCAAGTCTGAGAGGGCCAGTAGGGGCACACTAGAGTGATGAAGTAAGGGCTGTAGGGACCCTTCTTCATCTCGGCTGGAGGGACAGGCTCTATCGTATCTTTGAGTAAGAAAGTCGCGATTATCACATGCAGGAATTTTGCATCTTCGCCGTGCACTGCATTAAAGCGGACACCCGCGAAGGGGGGCAGAGGCCTGGAAAACTGAATTGCCGTAACCGAGTCGGATGGTCCTGGACAGCCAGCATGACAGATTGGGAAGTGAAAGCCATGCATCCAAGCTCCATGCTAGGGCCACTAAGGGGATGATTACTTTGACATACCCGGCTGGGCTGCGCAGCGGGGCGGAGCAGGTAATGCGGCATCGGGAGGCAAAAGCGTGTCCCGAGGCTCTGGTGTTGAGAGAAGACTCAAGCTCTTACCTTTCTCAACACACCCGGCAGGGGCAGGTTAGTGACTGAGGAGGAGGTCCCATGGAGGCGTCCTCTGGACTCGTCAGAACCGGCTGGCTGGGGAACACTCGTTGGGCTGGAGGCGAGAGGTCTGCTACCAATGTGCCGGGACAGTTGAGGTGTGGTGGCAGAGTGCCGTGAGAACAGCATTTGTGGGCCAGGCGACCCAGAGAAAGAGGAAATTGCTCGATTATTGAAAATGTGCAGAAAATACCTTTAACTGAAGGTTCTCTTCCCAGCCTTCCACTGGGGGACGGAGTGGTCTGCTTAACAGCTCCGGAGCAAACGTCTCGGTCTCTGTGTCGTCCGTCTCAGTCCGCTTGGGAGCCTTCCTGGTCCTCGAAGGGGTTCGTGAGATGGGGGGCGTGCGCTTCCTGCGGGGCGCTCGATGCTGGGGCTGAGAGCTGGGCCCCTGTTGACAGGGCATGATGTGAGAGATGGCCTCCATCTGCTTCTTCACCACTGAGGACTGCTGGGCGGAGTGGTCAACGGTGCCGTCGAATAGACTGAGCTGGGAGATGGGGGTGTTTGAGAAAGTGTGCTTTGTCTACCTACCGTATCTCAACCAGGTCCAGCCATAGATAACGTTCCTGGACCACAAGAGTGGCCATCGGCCATCCAAGTGCCGGCGCTGGGACCTTCGTGGCCCAGAGGGGCATGATTGGTCATTGAGCGCAGTTCCTGCAGCACATCAGGAACAGGACTACCCAAGTGCAGATCTTGAAGCACCTTGGCCTGGTTGGTTGCAGGGGGCCATGGCGTGCAAGATGGAAGCAGTCAGTCCGGTGGCACTGTAGGTTTTGGAGGTCAATGACGACGTCATTCTACAGGTCCTGCGATCCCGCCAGCTGTGTATTGCTCTTATAGAGAAATAAACTCTTTTAGGAAAACATTCTCTTTTAAAAGCGCTGTCGTGCAGAGAAGGAGAAAGCCGTTGATATGCACCGTAGATCCAGCAGCATACGCTCTGAGAGATGAGAGGAACAGTTTTTGTGAATCGCAGCCCGCTGCTCACAAAACCGGTTGGCTCCAAAGAAAATTTCTGAATGAAACAGACGCATTTCCCTCCCTTTATACCCGTATGTCCAGGGGCGGGACATGCAAATTCTGTCTGCCAATTTCTCATTGGCCTTTTCTCATAGATCAGAGATGCGAAAGACTCTCAAGAGAGAACACTAGTGTCGCTTCTTTGACATAACTTTGAAGTGAGCGCCAGACGGGGAAGCTCTTTTTTTCTGTTACACGCCTGCAGTACTTTTACACAACCTGTATGCTTTATTAATGCCTGGTATTTGGCCAATTATTGATTAATTTGATTAAACCATGAATAATAAGTCATTATTTGAGACATAAATAATGAGACATCATGCCATTTATTTTCATCGTCTTTCATGTTGTCACACCACTTCCATCGTCACTGCTCTGCAACTCGGGTATTATCTGGAATTGCTTGGACTTTCAAGTGCTTATAAGTCTTAATTACAATATTTCTGACCTAAAAGGCCACAGTGTTTGTTCCATATATTTTTCCAATTTACCTGAACAAGGAACTGCTTTAAGATACTTAGAAGATACTTGAATAAGCACATGCCCATAAGGAAGCAGTTCAAGAAACAGTTAACTTTGCTAGACCTAAGCAAGTTCTCTGCTGGATTGACTAGAAGAATCACATCTGTTTTTCTCAGTAAAAGCTCAAGTTTACCACTTTCCTCTTGATATTTCTTAAAACTACTGTGAGCATTACATTCTGTTGCTTTCAGAGAAATTTATTAATTTAATTCATCTTATGACGTCTATAGAGACATTTGCATATAGTAATGCAGTTTTCATAGTAATGCAGGTACACCTGATAAATTTCTGCCTCTGGGCTCTTCCACTTGGCATCTGTTAATTGGCTTTGGGAAAAAAAATTGGCACCTTTCTGAGAAAGAATCTTTCCCACAATTGATTGCACCTGAGGCTAAGAACTGGTGGAGTTTTCATGTTATTGTTTCTCACGGCACTCTTGGAAGCTTAATTGTAATTTTATAATTGAGTTTTAATCAATTTGATTTGCTGTTTCTGTCATAATATGCATAACCTAACTAAGTACAGTGACCCAAAAATATTTTAAACTTAAGGCATATATTAAAATTAGGCATATAACGATGCACACATTTCATGATTGGATTCGATATGATGCTATAGCCCCATGATACGATACAATATGATTATTAAAAACAGCAGTACAACACAAATGCTTTGCTTAAAATGCTTTATTCAACAATATGCACAACTGTGTTTTAAATCTTAAATGACACAACAGTGTCTGACACTGGCAACAAAAAGCAGGGCTCTATAATGAAGTAGCTTAAAAAAACAGCACTGCCCTGCCTCTCTGGGAAGTAGACTGTATTGCCGCTCTCAATGTTGCATTGCATTACCTTGCAATACTTCCTAAGCAGTAGCTGCATTAACACTACAGGTTATGTATTTATTTACAGTTTTTGATGCTACCAGTTATATGTAAAAAATATATATATATTGTGTTGCATTATATTGTATGATACAATGCTCTCAATACAATATCATGCACATTGTTCGATAATTTTTTTTACATCCCTAATACAAATGCATGATGTAACGATCCACACCGTCTTTGGTTTGTGTACCCTTTTATCTAAGTTTTTGGCACCTTTTATGTTCCACATTGTTCTTTGTTTATGCACTCTTTAAGTTTTGGCACTTTTTATGTTCCGTATTGCCTTTTGTTTTATGCACTCTTATTTTGAAGTTTTGTCATGTCCTGTTTTCCCTCCTTGTCTATGTGTCCGGTCCTCATTGGTTTATTGTTTGATTACTTTATTATCTGTTCTAGCTTTGTCATTGGTTTTAGTTAATTGCCTTGTTATCTTGTTTTGAGTTCTGTTTTCCCATTGGTCTATGTTTCCCCTTGTTTTGTATTTAAGCCCTCATGTTCACCTTGTCCTTTGTTTGGTCGTTGCTAATGTTTAACGTTTGGTGTTTCATGTTCAGTCCATGGTTGTTCCCGAATCCTACCTTAGTCCGTGTTCCTGCCTATGCCCTCCTTGGAAAACTCCCTGTGTTATTATCTAGTGTTAATGTCTTTATTTTTCCCCTCGTGGACGTTTCATTTGTTCCTGTGTTCCTACTTCCCTTTACTTTGTGACTTTAAATAAAGCTGCACTTGGATCCTTACTCCCTCGTCTGCCCACTTCATTACACATGAACTTCACTGCATTAAATAACACAATATCAAGCCAAATGGTACCAGCAAAAAAATTATGTTTGCTAGAAATTTTCTCATAACTAACTTCACTTTTTGTACTATAGCCATTTTTTAATTACTTTTAACTAACTAGATTCAAGATAATTTTTAGTCGATTTATGATGTCAGTTCTCTTTATGTTCACACAGATGTCTATACAATAACATGTACAGATGTCTGTAGAAAGATAACATTTGTCAACCAGAAAATGTCAAAATATCTTTTGTCTTAATTTTGAACAGTAAATCTATTGTTTATCATTTCAAACCACCGACTTTTTGTAAAAATGTTTGCTTGAAAACTGTGCTTTTGTACTTCTGTCAATAAATTAAATACTACTTAGTTTGATATTTTGTTATTTGTTGCAATGACATTTTAACTATGACCTACTGTAAGTGTCCATTTTTAGGTCCATTGTATATTTAAAAAGTGCTTTTTTACTTGTTTGCACATCTTGAATTATTTCATGTAACTAAGATTTCCACTCTGTTGTCACTGCAAAGGAAGGACTGACAGTTTATGTAGTATGTCAGCTTCTTTTCTAAAATCTTGAATCATTTCAAGCATATCTCTTTGTAGAGTGAATTGCAAAACACTCAGAAGGAAGTCTACTCTCTTTTCCACGCTGTTCTTCCACACTCTGCCTGAAGAGCACTTGTGCATTCCAGAGCCTTACAAGACTTTGACCTGCATACCAGTGCGTACACCTTTCTTGCCTTGTGATTGTGGATATCTCCACCTCATCAGGAAAAACTTGCTCATGCGAAGCTGATCCCTGATACATTATCCACCACAGGATTATTGCTGAATTACAACATGCCCTTCCATTCCCCTACCACAACCCTTTGTCTCCAAAGACACTGCTGCTTGCTCTCACCTTAAAAGGCATTAGCTAGATGATCCTGCCTTATCAAGGGCCCAGTAACTGCTGCATTTTATCTTATTAAGGGAAGAGAAAGAGAAGGAGAGATGTGGAGGGCTCCCAGAAACGGATTTTCCAGGAACTGTCTGGAGGTGTGGTATGGATTCCACCTGGAGTGGTTTATGAAATAATTTTTTTATGTGATGATGATGGCCAGTGAAGCACTTTGCCTGCAGAATCATGGCATTAAATTACTATCGACTGACTTCAGCTGATGTTGTGGTTATAGGACTAGTTCACCCACAAATTAAATATTTAAATATATGTAAATGAAATATTATTAACGCACTGGATGGCCAATCAGAATCTAGGTTTACATAGCTGTGTAATAGAATGACTTAAATTTCAGTCTCTGTTTCAAACAAAGCTATTCTATGACTTCAAAAGACTAAGAATATAAAGCAGTGTGTCTTTTTGACCACTTTTATGCTTTTATGATGCTTTATTTTTTATTATTATTTTCTAAAATAAATTTTGGGTGAACTATTCCTTTTAGGAAACCTTAAAACCAGCTAGTGCTGATCTCTTCATATATGCATATAACATTCGAGCAAGGATAGGTTGCCATGTACACCCATTCGTTTGAAAGCCACGATGGTTATTTTAATGAATTTGTCTGCACAGCTTTGTGTTTGTACTGCACTCAGACGGCTTGTGTACACACTTAAAATACTTTAGGACAGCAGACCCTCTCCATTGTCGAGGTTCACCCTGTGGGAAATAGTTTATTGATTTCTGGGGTAACATGATTAAAATAGGTTTCGGGAAGACCCTGTGTCCAACTTGTCAACGAGATGAGAGACTGGGGGCAAATAAAGAAGCTACAAAGGAACCGCAGATCAGATAGAATGCTACTAACATTTTTTTTTTTTAAATGGGTTTTGGTTTGACAAAGAAATGAAGAGAATTCTGAAATGTGTCAAGCATTTAGACTTATAGACATATCTACTCCTTGTTCTTTATTACTATTTACACATTGTAGGATAAAAGTAAAGTAATTAAAACTATGAAATGACAAACTGACGAATTGGAATTATGTAGAAACCAAAAACAACTCAAGAAATTACATAACCGGACATAATGATTGGGGGGTGTTGCGTTTAGCAGTATTTAGAGGCACAGTCGGTGTTCAGGTTGATACAACTGGTTATGTATCACAAATGATTATGCATGTATTAAAAATACAACATAATTAATTAACTAAATATTGTTCATATATGGCAAAGGACATTTTTCAAATTATTATTTCTTAAATTAACATTACAGGCAGCACCAAACTACATCAGTCCTTATGCATCTCCTTAAGCCACTAATAAAGTAATAATATAGTGATGACACTTTAAACTTCCATTTACCATTAACAGACATAAACTGTAGGTAGGCCTTATTCTTAACAAATTAGTAGCTAGTTCAACAACATTTAAATCTTTCAAATCAAACTTGCATGACATTCATAACCAGATTAAGTATTTTCAGTTTTAACTCTCTATTAAGCGTTGAATAATGCAATAATGCTTAATGGGTTTAAATGTTAAAATATTTAAAATGATATAAACTGCCACAAAGAAGCAATTCTGCATCTCTTTATGCTTTTTTTTTATATGCTTTTTTCTATGAAAATATGTGCCAGACCAGTGGTTCCCAAACATTTTACCTTGAAGCCCCCTCTACTTATATACTGTATAAGTCTAAACATACAGTATATCACCACCATTTATGCACGCTCTCTCTCCTCGAGCTTTATGTGTTTGCTCATGTGTGCACGCAAGAGAAAACTATCATCGATGGCAGTGAGTAATGCAAAATTATGATTATAATAGAATGATTTTTTGGAATGTGCATTTACACGGATTTTACATAACCACAAATTCATGATACTTGATACATTTCTAGTTGACATTTCTACTAGTCTATTACACATTAATGCAGAGCCATGCAGCTGCTTGATGGTCTCATTATAAAGCATCAACAAGGTATGCTGTTTTAAGAGGATTTACAGTCTTGCAGTGTGTGGTTATGATGTTTAAGAATTTTCATGACCATTGAATATCCAAGAAAAAGAAACCCACAAGCACGTGTCCACGCGACAGCCTGGGTTAGAAGCTGGATACTGTAAGTTTGGTGCATGTCAATCTCAAGCAGTTGCGCAAAGAGGTGTTATTGGTAGTGTGACATTTCATGATTTTTTTTATTTATTTTTTTATGTTTGAGATTTTGCTTATGTTGCGTTAGACGAGGACGCTGACATGCTCTACTGTTCACGAGCATATTATGAATTCACACATTTTAATTTGTCTTGAAGTTTTGACATAAAATAAGCAAGAAACTCCACTTAAACCATCTTAATGTGCTATATTTCTCCCTTGGTCTCAGCGTGCATGTGGAAGAAAGAGAGGGAGGGAGAGGACAGTGCTCGCAGCCTTGTGAGAGTGAAAAAAGGCACTTTCAATGCAAAAATAACTAACGCTCCTCTTTAAAAAGTATTAGGTATATGAGGGAAGATACATTAGAGAGTTTTAATTGAGATGGTTGGCTGCAAGAAAAATTTGGTCCGTTAGATCAGCTGTTACTCGTGCTGTGCGCCCAAATAATTTCTGCATTTACAAGCAGTAATTTTCACTTGCAAATGCTAGTAAAACTCTTGCACTGTATAGCCCTGGTTATTGTAAATAATTTTAAAAATTATTGTTTTTATAATAATGATCGTCTCCTAACTGTGTAAATTAAATAATATTTTTCATTATTATCTTTACTAAAATACAAATATACACCTTTTGCCTTATGGGGGCCATGCATTTTAAGTCTAGGTCTTCAGTGCCAGTCATGCTATTAAGAAAACAGTTACGTGGCAGTCAAATAATAATACCAACTGACATTTTAAAAACATGTCCACGCACGAAAGCCAGTACTTGAAATGACACTTAATGCTCAAGCCTAATTTTAACTGCAGCATAACTGTTTTGTGAAATTAACATAAAAAATCTGAATTTTTCATTTGGATCTACCAAGGAGGTCTATAATACCTGGAAATATAAATCTAACAGTATTTGCGATTTAAATGTTGCTTGCAATAAATTTCGTTTAGTCAGGATACACTGTTATGCTGCGTGTTCCATTCAAGTTGTATGTGGGATATTCCTACTTGATATCTCTGACCATGAATGCATTCCATTCCCTGATATTTGGAAGATGACGTTTAAGGAAACAAAACTGCAGCGCTTCTGTTAGCTTAGCAGGTGTTTGACTCTCATTATTGGGCTTTTCCACTGCACGGTACAGCTCGACTCAACTCTGCTTTACTTTTTGGAGCTTGCTTTTCCACTGCAGTTTAGTGCCACCTCAACATGGGTGGGATTATATGCTGATCATCATAATTGTGCTGCCTCTACTGTCGTGACATCTTCTTAAATGTGAAACAAACATTACTGACCATAAACAATGACACAACCGCTAGCTGTTAGCTACTAGCTCATTGTGCTGCACAGAGCATCGATAGTCGATATCGATAGTGAATGTTTATCTCCCTGAGTGTGGACATATTTGTGTGACATCATTCCCCTGCATCTCGGCGAAAGTTGAGATTTACTGCACGAGCCTACAAGTTGTAATTCTGACTTCAAGATGCATTCATTGCACTTTTCCTAGTAGGAAGTTGTAAAATCTGACTTTCCGAGTTCAATGGAATGCAGCACTACTTTTCAAAACTTGATCAGACACTGAATGCTCCAGCAGCCTAATTTACACTTAGAAAATGCCTGATGTTGCTATAACGATGCAAAAAGCATGTTTTTAAATCCATGAGGATCTCTTTCTCATTGGCAATAGAGGCAGTGATGATGGTCTCGCACTCTTCACTTTAAAAATTACGCACATCACTTAAAGCGTGATTATGTCACTCAAGGCCAGCTAGAAGTCCTCGACCGGGACATATCCTAAACATCACACCCACCTTGAACAAATAAATCAATTTGATTGGCTGATTAATCTGACAAGTTCCGTTGCTCATTAATTTGCTCTATTGAAGGATTCTGTAGAAAATCTGAAGGCCTGAGGGGGTGGAGCTCAAACTCACGAGCTGCTTCGCCTAACGAGCTCTGCTTCGGGCATGCGATTTGTGAAACAGTTGTCACACTTCGCTTGTAAGCATCAAGGAATAAAATCTGACTGGATAAACGTTTAGTTTTTCTCTATTTGTTTGAAGATTAATTAAGAGAGGAAAGTGATTAAAAATACATAGGCAAAAAGGTGACTGAGAATGAAAGGATGAAAAATATTTATTTATTTGGCATGCTAGGCCAGCAGAGAAGGCTTTGATAGCCCTGAGAATTCCCCACTGATGGGGGGTCCCCCCCAGCCCCCCCTCAATTTGAGCACTGCGCATATGTTCGCCCCATGATTTGTTGGGGTGTTTAATCAGGAAGAATGATCACATGGTCATTTATACCATGATTGCATTTGAGCCATCTGTGAATGTGCTGGCCAGAGAATAGTCTTCTCTCTCTCTCTCTCTCTCTCTCTCTCTCTCTCTCTCTCTCTCTCTCTCTCTCTCTCTCTCTCCTCTCTCTCTCTCAGGTTGAGTTATTCCAACCATTTTCACTTTAAAGCTTAACCAAAAATCAGCCAACAGTTAAACACTTAACTTTTCTAATTCCATTTTATGGCAGTAGATGGCTTTTTAACCAGCAATGTACATGTATCCGGTTATCTTAGTGAACTCTTAATTAATATGTGTGTCAAACTTTAACAGACAAAAATGTAATAAAATATTCAGACATTTAGAAAAACAAATTTTACATTCAAAACACTGTACAACTGTACTTGTGCAAACCTGTGATGATTTTTTATTTTTTTTTAATTAAATAGCAGACGTTTGCTGTTTAATAATCAGTTTAAGTCATGCAGAAACCGGCTTTTCTGGATTTTACCTCATATTTACCTCATGGAGACAGATATAAAAAAACTGTTACAGAGGGAGGCTTTTTTATTTTTGTACTTAGCTCCAAGTGGTAAGAATGAAGAACACAATCTTTACTGTTTTTTTATGTTAACATTTTTTTTTAATGTAATTTGTTTTCATGTAATTGTGTTACAGTGGTGTTTTGCAATTCAGTGTGTGGTTAGCAACTTTTGATTTTTGGCTGATTGAGAAACTACCATCATAACAACACACAAAAACTCCAAAATAAAAGCTCTGTCAAAGTAAAAGCTCAATTTAAAAGGAGAAATGTATGACTGTATAGTTATGTAATATAAACTGTTATACTAATAATAAAAATAAATCAATGGATGTTTTCATCAGTGATTTCGTTGATGAGATTAACACTGACTAGATCAAATCCACCTGATAAATTATATGAGGAAATTGATCTTAAAATAAATACTCACTAAAGAATTTTCTACAACCATGCAAGGTGCCAGATTGATCAATAACATATGATTTCAGTGACATAGTTGATGGTAATAATTAGAGCATGTCAAAAATGCTAACTGGTGCTATGTTTTTGCTTCAGCAACAGCTTTACACTGAAATCTTACAAAAGATACATTATGAAAAACAGTAGTTGTATATTATAGTGAAATCATACAGTATAAATAAAGTGGCTCGCAAAATGGTTTGGATACTTAAAGGGCTAGTTCACCCCGAAAATGATTTATTCATGATTAATTCACCCTCATGTTGTACCAAACCTGATACCTTCCCTTTAAGGCACACTTGAAAATGAATGAATGTCACTGCGTTAGATAACAAATGATCAAAACAAGTGGCATTTCATTTAAAGAAATGTAGCACAAATGCACTTTTCAAGCAAAACATTTAGCATATCATATTTTAAAATAACAATAAAAAAAAAAAAAAATGAAAAAAAAAAAAAAAAGACTTGGAGATTTAGAGACTTTCTGGTTATCCCAACTTAGTGGAACATGTACATAGTAATTGTGATTAACTACACTCATGGTCAGTGGCGCCTGCAGCTGTATGGCCATATGCACTGTGCATACCATGAGTGCTCCGACTGACCTGAGAAATATTTACTCTCAGAATATTTAATCACTCATTAAGTGTGTCCTGTGGCTTTTTAAAAATACTAGGGATGACCAATCTTTTCAGTGAATTGGCCAAACAGTCGATTCGTGATTCAGTACAATTAGTTTGGACCACTCTCTCATGGAATCATTTGGAGCGGTTTCTCAAACAGAAACTGCATCTGGACATCTGGATACTTATGAATGCAGAGAACAAACAGTGCCGAATACAGTGGAAATGTATCTACAATCAACTGAGACAAAAGGCTGTCTTTTTGAGAGGTAACTTTGAGAGGTAACTTCAGCTAGTGATGTGTCATGTGAAAAAAGGGCTGTTCAAAGTGAACTGTTTTTGCATCCACTCACGCTGTTTTTCAATTGTTTTCCATGTAATCATTCATTAGATGGATGCCTTTTGACAACTGCGTCATGTTTCACTGTGTTTTTAGGATCTCTCATGGAGTGCTGCATTTTTAGGAGTCGTTTTAATTTAAAAAGTTAATCAGTTGAACTTCAGCTGATTAAAACGCATCTCCAGACGCCTGCGTTCTGCTCTATTCGCTGTGTTGCATTTTTCGTTTTTAGCACAAGAACACATCTGCTCTGAACGGTTACTGGAGGAAATGCTTTAGCCAATAATTACAAGAATTCTACTCATAAAAAAATGCTTCTCTCAAAGTCACCAGAATTTAATGCTTTGGTGTGGTTTTTGCAAAAAGCATGCCCATAGAACCCCCTAGATATAAGGTTCTACAAGGTAGATTTCTGTGGGTACCCTCAGATGAAATCCTTTAGGCACCCATGCTCATTGTTAATCTGCCAGCCCAGGACACCTGTGTGAACTGTAGGGGTACTGACTTTATCTATTTAAAAAAAAAATAATTACCTTGATTACTTTTGACTTGTTGGTTAAAAGTAATTGGTAAAATAGCTTATTAAAATGAGTTAGTTCTTAAAAAAGGTCAGTATTATTTTTTTGTGAATGACACTGATATTTTGAATTCATATATTTTTAAATGCGACTTCAGTCTCCAAAAGATTTCAAATATTTTTTAGGGCCGCTGTATGTCAATTGTCATGAAACATGTCAAGGAACATGCATAAAGCTAAAATCTTGTTAAATCCCCATTGCTCATAGTGTATTTGCCAAATACATTTCAAATAAGATTTCCTTTTACAACATTTCTAATTACTATTTGTTTAGTTAATAAAAGTAACATAATTTGGCAGTTGTGTAAATCTGGAAAAATCTCAGTTCTGTAATCACTGCATGCTGGATTAGCGTTCACCCAGCGGGGGACCGTTCTTATTCGGTCTGGTGATCTGGGTTTGTCCTGCCCCTGACCTAGCACATGCCGTCTATCGGTCTTTATGCCTCAGCCTATACAACGAGCTTTGAAACACACTATAATGCTGGTGCATATATCATTCTGACATTCTGTAGGGCACTGATCAAGGCCCAGGTGAGCTCATTGTTTACCTACATATATTCTTACTTAAACATTTTAATAGATGAAAAATGCCTCAAGTGCACTTCCCTGTACATTTTAAGTGATGATGCATATTAATTGTTGAAAGAATAGTTTTGAATCAATTCACTGAAACAACAGATGGACTGATTACAAAAAATTAATCAAAGAAATCTTATGTCCTGTGCTACTGAATTTAAATCAGAGATGCTCCAATCTTACTTGCATGATAGTAGTGTGTGTGATAAATTGTTACACATACTGTGAACTGTAAAAAATTATGTAATCAGTTATGTACTTTTTTAATGTATATTAATATAAAAATAAGTTAATACATTCCAAATTGAAGTAAGTGGATCTGTCAGGTTTTGATTTTTTCTACCATTTAATTGGTCTTAACTTGAAAAATTGTGTAAGCTAATTCATGCATTTTGATGGCACTTAACTTTAAATTTTGAGTAAATCCAAGTCTGGCTAGTGACTTCCTTACTAATGGATAAAGCAGTAATTAAGATACACACTTAGTATCTGTCCTCAACCTAAGCTCAAGCTCCACTCTTTACCATAATGGTAAATCCCAAAGCTCCAACATAACAGAAACTCTTCTAAATGGCAACATAACAAAACTTTAAACACTAACAGGTTTCACCCATTGCATTCATGTTGCAAAAACACATCAAATAACACTTAATTTTAACGTTTACTTTTGCTATAGAGTCCAATACAAAGCATTCTGTGAACAAGAAATTCCTTGCCCAATTTGAGTTTACCCAAAAAAAAAAAAAAAAAAAGAAAAAAGTTAAACAAACTCTAAACAATAAAACAGTTTAGGTTACTTTAAAAGGTTTCAGTTTTGTGAACTCAAAAGAAAGAGAAAGTTCTAAATACTCATCAAGATTAATATATTTGAACTAATTTGAATGATTTTATTTTTCCTTACTCAATACAATGAATTACTTTGAGCATTGGGGTTTGCTGTGCATGATTGTGACTCATTTGTAAATTGATTTGGGTTTGGGACAACATGAAGGTGAGTAAATAATGACATAATGAAAAAAAAATATTATTTTGGGGTGAAATATCTCTTTAAAAAGTTTGTGTAAAAGCTTATTATCAAGATCACTGAAATACTGCTTCAGATTTGTCTTCTGTTCTACATTTACAATGTGAAAACACTTAAAACCTCTGAAACCAGCATTTCTCATAGCGTTCATAATTTGTTTGGAAGAGTAACAGTTGTGAACCACTTAGGATATCATGATGCATGCTGGTTAGCGATTCCCAGCCCTAATGGCTGTATTAAGAAAAGAGGAAATGTGTGTGGTCTGTATATGTTAGTGTTGGCAAATTGTATTGTAGGTATATTGTGTGCTATACAACCATATTTCCTTATTTTCTAAATAGGTTATATTCCTTTCAAATAGTCATTGTAACTTGTAGTTCAGGTATGTTAACCACAGTACACAAAACTGTTTCATATCCAAGGTGATTCACTCATATATAGTTTAGTCAATTACCAACAAAACAAACACACAAGTGGGTGTAGATCATGGTAATGGCTGATCAAACAGCCTCATTCAAAGCCTCCAAAGAGGTGCAAAAGCAAAAGAGGGGTTTCTGAATGTGAACAATGAATGAAAATTGAGGAGTGGAGAAAAAAAGAGAGACAGAGAGAGAATGGCTGTGATCCTTTAGGCAGTACCCAAAACAATGCCAGGTTTGTTCGGCCTGGGTGCGTGAAGACTAAACTTGGTGAAGCTGGCAGTTTGCTTTCTCGATCACTCTCTATACACCCTCCCTCCATTCCATTCTAACCCTGTTGCTTTTGGGAAAAGCCTTTCCTATGAAGTTCATCAGCCCTCTGTCTGTTTGTGAAGCCATAATGGCAGCTTCCTCTGAGTACTTAAAAAGAACATGCTTGGGATTGCAATGGCCTCATCGGTTTAGCACCAGCACAATGTTTCTTTGAGGGGTTTCTCTATCTGGCAATCTGCTCTTGCTATCAAACAACCTGTCTTCCTGCCAAAACCTGCCTTGGTTTCTTCTTCAAGCAGGAAAGGTTTTTTTTTAGATGTATTGTTCACATTACCATCCATGCTTAGACGACTAGGCCCTTAGAAGAACAGGCCCTTAGAGTGTAACAATCTGCAATTAAAAATACCATTCATATTCTCCAAAGGTGAACTGATTATTAACGACAACTTATAAACCTTATAAGACAGAGCTACTGTGAGCTCCATGGTTAATCAATGGCATATATCCTCAATATTTCAACGAAAAAAAAAATTAAATCATGTTTATCATTATATATATATATATATATATATATATATATATATATATATATATATATATAAATATTTGGCAATAAACTTAAAATATATGTTTTTCTATACATATAACAAACAACTTTATATCAATTGTTTAAGTTATTTTTGTATAATTTTAATTCAAGTAAGTAATTCAATAAAACTTTTCCAGAGGCCCTGGGGCATATGGAATCCTCCGCGGTGGTCGCACCACTGGGAGGACTTTATTTTTCTCCCAGGGGATCCAAATAACTCGGCTCCCTTGATGACTCCTCCCTAGCCCTGTGGGTCCGGAGTTCAGTGGAGGAACTCGCCGACCCAATCCACTACGGGTACTCAAATCTACCCTGCACTGGAATAGGTGCTCCACAGGTCAGGACTCCTGCGTGGACTTCCTCCTGTGTGTATTTTCTGTGGTACGGTCCCCTTACGAGTGGACCCACGTCTCCCTTAGGCAGTTCCAGCTGCCCTCCGGTCGCCGTGTTGTAGCAACTCCCCCCTTCTTGAGGCTGGATCTACCACTGCGCCACTTTCCACATGTTTAAAAACCCATGTGATGTATTCGCCACCCTTACCTCCCCCTTTCGGGCAGGTGTGGCCTCCGAAGGGTCCGCAGGGTCTTTTCCCCCTGAAAGAATAGGAAACTGGGTAAGACCCCCTTCCCTTGATGCGTGTAAGGGCCCCAGCCGTTTCTTACTCTATGCGAAGAAACATAGAGAGAAAAGAGGCCTGGCTAGGCTCGGCCTGTTCCCGGGTTGGCAAGCGTCGCCTTGTTCCCCTGTTTAGGGTAACCAGAAGGATTCTGACAACTTTTATGGGGCATTGGGGAAGGGTACGTGCAGTCTGACACAGCTGGTCACCTTTGCACGTAAAATACCTGGCCGCTCCTGTGTCAGCAGAACACGTACATGGCTCAGCGCATGGCGTGATTTAAATTGGACCCCTAGTGTCACTTCTTCGACACAACGTCGAAGTGTGTCCTCCCGGCCACGTCGCTGACCATTTCCGGCTCCTCAGAAAAATCCTGTATGAACTCGACATATTTCCCTGCTTTTATACCTGTATTTCCGGTATTTTCTCATTGGCCTTTTTTCATAGATCAGAAGCATATTCGGCGCTCAAGAGAGACCCCTAGTGTCGCTTCTTCAACACAATGTCTCGGAGATTAATTATGTAACCTAGACATTTGTATACCCTCATGAAAGACATTAAGTACACAGTCTTGTAACTTCCACAGTCTTCTTGTCCAATTTTCGAATACTTTTTTACTTCACTTTTTAATGGTGGTTTTGGTGTTTTGCTTCATGGCTTACAAGCCTTATATGAGGGATTTTATGAAATCCCTAGAAAAGAAATGGGAAAAATACTCAGAACACCTTAGCAACCACATAGGAACACTTAACAACCATCAACCCCCCCCCACACACACACACACATTTTTGTGTGTATCAAAGTAATGATGCTTCATTTAGTCAATTAACATGTGTGAATGTTAACCCTTTCACACATACGTTTTTCCTGTACTGACTGATCCCCCCAGCATTAGTTCTTTCATGCGTGCTCTAATTAAAAGAAAATGTCACCTTACACATCACAGCAGATGCACAGGAGGACAGATTTTATATTATCAACATATAACATGATTTTTAGATGTGTATAATGATTGATTATGATAAATATGATGTGACCGTGAACGTGATTGCCGGCTATGTGCTCCTCCATATTGTTTGCATTGCAATGCAGCATGGAATTATGAGTATGTCAAGCATAGAAGGTTCTAAAAATTTTGCCCTATTCCTTGTTGCACCAGAAGTGGTGAGAATGAGTGACGGATGGAATCAGAGAAGGCTCAAGTGGACTAACTGTTTTACAGTATACATTCTTTGTTTGATGTCAGATTTGTGGTAATTTGAATATTTGTAACATACAAAATAAAGATATGTGAAAATTTTTAATTTGAGCAGTCATTTTGACAACTGCCTCAGTCTGCTCATTCCCAGCCTCTCCTAATATAATCACAATGGTTTAATCGTACGTGCGAAAGGGTTAAACAAGGAAAAAGGGAAACAGTTTTGGTTCAACTAAAGCACACTTTTAATTATTGGATTAATTATTCTGATTGGCCCAGATCAAAACATCTGTTGGAATGTTGGGAAAAAATTATAGAAGGAAGAATTTGTGAAGATCAGTCATGCGTTGCAGACAATCTCCTACACTGTAATGGGTGCGAGTCGCAGATGATTAAATTAATGGTACTATCCAATAGCAAGCACATGAATGAATCCATTTTAATTCAATTCTAATTAAGCCTGTTTATGGCAACTGTAATTTTAATGATGTTCTTTGTAATTGATGGCATGTTGTATGATCTCACTACCTCACGTGAACAGCACTTGACACAACCCATGAAAAGCAACATTTTCTAAGACTAATTATATTTTTGACTTTTAAAGGCACTGTTCCATTTGACATGTCTTTGGAGTATCTGAGAAACCTACATCTGCATAATTGAAGAAAACATGTCAACTCCTTCCCCGTTTTCACCCTCAACCTCCCCCTTTCCCTCACCCAGAGTCATTCACCCAATTCCACATCATACATCACCTTGAAACTGGTCGACCCTCAGTATTGTGGGAGAGGGGTGGGGCTTTTGTCAGTCAGCTGTGACCATGTCCTGCCCTGTGCTGTTTGCTCAGTCTGCAAATCACAGTCCCTAGGGACATAGGTTCATGTGTGAGGTACGGATGAACTGTTGCTGTCTACTGCCTGATGTAAATCAGATGGATACAGGTTATGTGCACAGAGAAAGTCTGTAAGTATGCTAGTATTTTGTGTTGTGTAATCTGTGTTGCTTGCTAAGGCAAGTATCAGTATTAACCTCTGTACTGAGTTCTTACTGTACTGACTAATACCCCAGCTTAAGTTGTTTAATGCACACTGTGTTTAAAAATAAATTCACAACAGACACATTGGAAGAAGGAATTTAGTATTCTTAAACATATAATGTGATTTTATGATGTTTGTAATGATTGATTATGATAGATAATATTGCCATTATGTGCACGGCCATGTTTTTTACATTGCACTGCTGCATGGGATTCCGAATCACAGCAAAGATGGGTCTAAAAAAATGAACCCTTCCACTTTGTTGCACTGGAAGTGGTGAGAATAAGTGATGGGAGAATTGGTGGAAGGGTCAAGTGCACTAATTCATTTATGCATTCTTTGTTTGACATCAGAAAATGGCAGCATCTCTGCATCAATACAGCTCAGATGGTAATGCCTTTAAACTTTTATTTTGTGATTACCATAAAGGAAAAAGAGCCAATCAACTTTTATATACAGACATCGCCTGTCACTGAACTCGAGAATGTGCATGCACATTAGATGGACCAGCCTTTTTTTGCTTGATCTAAGCTCAAGAAGTATGATTTATGATACCAATGTTGTTAGATTTAACTGCTGATTTGAAATATGTTCTTTGATTGTAATCTTGACCAAACTTTTTGGAGATTTCGGTCATTCCCATTCAAGTAGATAGGAGATGTACTTGTATGCCGCTTAGACTGTGAAGCTGGACAGATATATAAAAATAAAGAATTGTCTTTAAAACAATTAAAATATTTAACTAAATGTGTATAGTTTGCTCAGTTTAGAACATTGTATAGCTCTCTGAATAAGATGTGTTTTGTGTTTCAAGATGTATACAACTGTCATTACATTATTTCAAATAAACACTAAAATCAATCCAAATTAACCCTATTTAACCATAATGTCAGACTTACAATAGGTAAAACATGGATCTTGACATCCATGGCACAAAAAATGGACAAGACGTCCCATGCTTAAGTGCTTGAAACGCAACTTCCCTTTCCAGAATTCCTGCACTCTCATTCGTTATCTTTCTCTCCCTCTCTCTGTGTGTGTCTCTCGTTCTTTGTACACTCCATGTGAAAAGCACTCAGATCTGGCTTTGTGGGAGTGATAGTCACTCGTTTAATGAGCTCCTTTGCCAAGCAAGAGGCTTTGGCAACATATGTCTCCCCAGTGCCTCTCTCACTCTGCACCGCTCTGTACGCCAGTGACGGAGATCCCTCTCTCTCTCTCTCTCTCTCTCTCTCTCCCGTGTCTGCTGTAGTAGACGTTTCTCTGGATTTCCTCAGCACATTCTGTATTTCACGCCTGCAGGATTAAATTGTGCAGAAGAAGAAGGTTTCTCTGAGGAAGAGCGTACAACAATGATGCAGATTCCTGTGAGTATTAGGCTTCTTTTTGATCGTTTTTCCTGAGCTTGTTACAAAGGCAGTCGAGTAGAGGGAATTACTACTGTACTACTGCTACTAGTGTGTGTTGTGACCCCTGCACGTGTTAGGGAGAGGCTTGGCAGAACAGTTACTAAGCATTGAGATCCTTATATATTTTATATTATCACACATAAACATACAGGCATGTATATATATATATATATATATATATATATACACACACAGATTACATTTTTAATACAATTCAAAGGCGCAAATCGTAAAAATAGACTAAAAATATAATGTGTAAAATTTGGTTTATTGATCTGATAATATTTAGAGAACAAGGTGACTGATATTATACAAATATATTACACAATTTAATGATAGCAAATCAGATTTGTTAAGATACAAATGAGAGATCAAATGACACTTATTTAACACAATATTTGTCCAAAACAACTATGAAAATAGTCTTGAAATCAGAAAATTTGCATTATTCATAGAGAAGGCTGTTGGTAAATTTGGAACTGATACTAGGTGGAATGACAACAGTTGATTGAACTTGAACTTGACAAGAAAATATAAGTTTAGTATGGTTTACCATATACATTTTCATGACAAATCGGATATTTAGTAAAAGAGGATGTTGAAATGGTTTCTTTCCTGGACAACTTGATTCACAAACAATGGGCTTTTTTGTATAAACAATCTGTCTTTCAACTGTTTATACCTTAATAAGGTGGTTAAAGCATGTTTGTAGTAAACGTACAAGCAGTTTTTGGATTTTAAAGGTTTTGGCTTTGATTTTGGACTGGTTCAAAACTGGATAGGAAACGTCCTTCTAAAATTTGGCTGTGTCATGTTTTGTTTCATAACAGTTTGACATAAGGGCTAATGGTTAAGAGCAATATAATGAAGAAATCCAGAATGTTTTAAGCTTCCGACAGAACTGTCAAATAGCTTTAAAACAAGCATATCCAGATGTTATAGAACAAGCTGAAACATGTTCTGAATTAATAGCTCATATGAATCACGTTTTCAAAACAACACTAAAGTCAATGGTCACAGGTGTGCCAGTGTTTGGAAAATGTAAGCAGAAGAATTAGCACAGTATTTACTTTATGACAAACAACAGATTTGTCTTAGCCTTAAGGAATAAAAATTCTGCCTACCACAGGAAAAAAGTAAATTAGATTTAGATTTTACGGGGAAAGGAGATAATCTTGGACACAAGTTCCATTTATCTTGTCTGGCTACAGCCAAGTTTTTATCCTGGGAGATTGCCAACATCCGTCAGATCTGAATGAACGAGGGCTCTTGCTGTGTCAGTTCCCACAAAATAACACCCCTGTCCCCCTGGTGTGCCTGTTTCCAATCACCCCTACTTCAGGGCACTCAACACGGATCACAGCCTAATTTGATCACTGTCCAGGGCACGCAGAATTCCACTCGTCTCAAAGACTTCAAAGATAGAGGGTAATGAAAAAAATAGTAATAATAAAGGCGAGACACAAAAGGAAATTTCAACGTGCACAGCAGGTCTTTCTCGCTTGTATTTAAATGGCACATACGTATAGGGATATTTTGAAAGTCTCACCCTCTCTCCCTTCCCCTCCTCCCAACATGACAGCACGTCTGTGATTGTTGAGCATTTGAACGATCTCTTTCATTCCTCACAGCCGTCTTCTGTGACCTTAGCCATAAGGACAGTTTGTTATTTTGGTTCTATGAGATTGCACTTCCTGCTATTGAGCTGAACAACATATCTCTAGAACATTGCATTCTGACATTCTGAACATGATGATGTCATAAACATGCTTTTTAAGACCCCATGAAAAGTGTTAGCTTTGAGTCTAGTGTGCTCCTAAACATTGACAAAGCTCAATGAAGGTATAAAGTACACATTTCAAATATACAGGTTTTCTCTTACAATTAAATGGACAAAAATGTTGATGACTAATCGTCAGTCATCATCTTCTATTAGATGCTCACAAAAATGAGAATATCCCTCCCCCTATTACCACCTGCATCTGACTAGCAAGTGGCAATTTGGTTTATGGCTGTGACATATCTAAAGCTTATTGATTAAATAAAGAGCTTTGAAGCTTTGAGTTTATGGGGTCTTTACAAATCTGAAATATTGGTAGAAATGCAAAGTGCCTGCTGCATCTGTTATACTTTAATGCTTTAAGTCTGTTTGAAGTGAACCACACCTGTGTATGCTTTGTTTAGTTCACAATTAGTATGAAAGCAATCTTGACATTTGAAAGTGAACCAGTACTGATGACATCATTTGCACCTTTGAACACTTACAATGGTCTATTTATTTTTCATAGCTGCTTATCTACCAAATGTGCCTAACCAAGTGTGAAAAAAAGCTTTAAAGGTTTCCATCTTTTCCCTGTGGAAAAGTCCAGCCTTGCTAGTCACCACCATATGCTGCATTTTTAATGGCTTAGTCCTCACCGTGGGATGCTGGTGTATTGGTGTCCCCACCAGATTTTTTTCACAAGCTTAAATAGCAAGACTTCCATGGTCAAATACAGAAGCATCACCAGAAAGATCAAGCTAGTGCACCAGCATTTGGTCACAGGATTGCTGTGTTGGTCCACCAGCAATACCAGCACTAATAAGCATAACCAGCCTTGACCAGTTTGGAAATTCTGAGCTGGTCTTTTTAGCAGGGTCTGCCACCAATGTGGTTAAATAGTCCTGGTGGACAGTGAACTCTTTAGAAAAAAAAAAAAAATATATATATATATATATATATATATATATATATAACAAATATACATACTTTGGCCATTTACCATGCATAACTGACAAGAGAGAAAAATGGTTTATGGTGTGTCTGTTTTCACATGTTTTTGGTTTTTGCCTGACAAGGAAATTATAAAAGAATGTAGAAGCTTTTCCACTAGGGAACCCAATCCATAAAATCAAGAAAGGCATGTAACAGGTTGATGATCAGGAACCAGTCTGAGTTTGATGGCCAGGAACACGCTAATCTCTGTCAGTGCAGTTCACTGTGGTCACAAGGTCATCCACCATCTTTCCAAATAGGGACCTAAGGTCAGGAACAGGTCCGTTCGTTGATTATAGCTCTCTCGTTCTCACTCTCGCTTTTTTCATCTCTTTTCTTTCATGTTCTCCTTCATAATTCTATACAATTGCATGTCATCCTACTTTTTGCTCTTCCACTCTCCCACTCCATCAAAAACAATCTCTCCACTTCTACATGAAGCAAGTTCATGATCCATACCCACACTATCTCTCACCCACATCCATCTACATTCTGTCTGTTTCATTTTCTCCCACATGCCTCTCCCATGGCCTGTCAATGATAGAGACAGTTTATGTCTTCTCTTTCCCAGTCTTTCTATTCCATTCCTTATCTGTCTTCCACCTACCCACATCTCTCTATTCTTGCCTGAACGCTTGCCTTCTGCCTGTGAGCACCAAAGTAAAACTGCTCTTTTTCATACAATGAAAGGGAATGGTGACCACGGCTGTCCCTGGTCACTATTCACTTTCACTGTATTGGAAAGAGCAACTTAAACATTCTGCTTAATTAAGGCTCCTTTAGTGTAAAATAAGAAGATATCAAGCCATACGAGTTTGAAATTATGTGAGGGTGATGACAGAATGATGACAGAAATGTAATTTTTGGGTGAACTATCATTTTTTCAGTAATGCAACAGTAGTTCAGCTGTTAAAACTGAATTGTATATATATATATATATATATATATATATATATGTATAAAATTTAAAAATACAATGCTATTTTTACCAATGTCTTATTATTACTTTTTCAAAAGGGTAGCTGACTTTCATTTAACTTCTTACAAATATGCCTGTAGCTCATCAAGAAACAGATTCAAAGTAGCTTCCCCAAGACTGGTGAGCACACAGCTCCATTCTTCTCCATCCTTGCATTCCTCGTCCCCTGTCTCACCCCATCTTCTCCTCGTTCAGGCTGCTGTATTATTAATGGGCTGGTAATTGAACAGTTTTCTCTCTGGCATGCATGTTAAAGCAGATTGAAACTGAGTTTAATCTCAATTAGGCATAGTTATTATTTAATATCACTTCCACTTCTTTATCTCATTTAGAGTCGTGTCTTTGCTTTGCGATGACACAGAAGTTTTAATAATATATAAGTTTTGTGGCTGATGCCTGTTTAAGGTGTTTTTTATGAATTATTTATTTAAGTTATTTAACTGTTATGTGCTAAGGGCTAGTGAGTCAGAATTGAGAGGTGTATTAACTCTGATGGTGGGTTCAAACATCCAATTTAAGACAATATCACGCTTTCCTACAACTCATTTGCAGATGTTTGAAGATTAATGGACACTTTTGGATTTTAGAATGATAACCCATGTGTATATTGCACTATAAAGGCAAAACACAGTAACTATGCCAACACTGAAACAGAGAAATGTGACTTTAAAGCTTCTTGGATGTGGATTTTCAAATTTCAGAGAAATGTGACTTTAAAGCTTCTTGGATGTGGATTTTCAAATTTCTACACTACACAAAAAATAAAAAAATACAACTTTTCACAATCCAATCAATTCCTGTTTTTAATTTCAGTTTTCACTTAGAAATTTCTCACATTATGTATGTAAAATGGGCTGCGTTTGCTATTTCATTGTTCAACACTGATCAAGCTAAATAAAATATTAAAGTGACTAAAGTAATGCATGCACAAACTGATGACAATTTACTAATTGCTCTTTAGTGCTAGTAATCTCAGCTATGCCTTAACTGTACTGAATTAGATTAGATTAGATCAGAATTGAGGTTTAATCCACATGGTTGAGATACACAGCCATCAAGACTCTTCTTCAGCAGAATGTTTTAATCCAGTATGACAAGACAGGGATGGCGCTAATCCCATTAGTGGTCTGCACAGTACACAAACAGATTTCTTTCTTAAAGGCATATAAATGCTGATCATGTACTGAATAGCAGATATCCATTTACTTTGTAAGATTGGGGTTTTATTGACAGTTTAATGGTATTGAACCTTCTGAAGCAAAACAACTCTAAACTGGCAGCTTTGCTGCCCTCAACCTTTTTCTTCCAACAGGAAAAAAGAGATGTTTGCTAAAATCTCATGCTTCACAGATGTTCCACCTCAGAAAAAGACCACATTAATCTTGTGTGTCTTCTGTAAAGTTTCAGATGAGACCTCTATGTCTTAACCTGTGCTCTGATTTTTCAAGACACCAAAATCTGCAGTCAATAGTCAGATATCTCAATATGAACTCAAACATTTCTCATTCAATTGTTCAAAGAGCCAATCATCTGAGCTATGCTATCCACATTAATTTTACAGCTCTATACTATTACTGTATGTTAACAATTGTCTCATTTTTATTTCCACCAAAGGGATTTTGGGAGAAACATCTGAAGCAAAGTTAAGAAATCTCATGAACTAGTAAAGAGCAACCTCTGGGTTTTCTCAGGGTTGCCAGACTGTTATTATAGCACATTTGAGCATTGGAAGCGTTGCTGTTGATTATCTATTAAAATGCAGCCAGTAATAATTAGACAAATCATCTGTGGTGATGGATCCTAGTGTGTGGAAAATGGATGTGATTGGTTTCCTCAGGGATGGTCTCTTGATTGCCTCTTTATTCATACTCCACAGTTGGTAGAACTGCCAAGCAGTCTCACCATGCCTCCCTTCCACCACCAAACTAGTTCCCTTTTCTCCACTGTCCTGATTTACACTCATCCACCATGTTAAATGAGCCTTCATGGTGGTTAAGGTGAGTGCGAGAGAGAAAAGACGCCATCAGTCAATATGGTAGAAAAGATTGCTCTTGATTCTCTTGCCCCACTTTTCACATTCTCCTCGTCTTCTGGCTGTTGCTCCAGATGGCTTTGCCCAGGCAGTGCCAGAACTAGCATAGGTCAGAGCTTTAACGTCTTCAACATTTGTAAGAACACACGCACACGCACGCACACACACACACACACACACCTAAACAAACTTTGTAAGGTGCAGAGTAAAAAACAAAAAAAAACAATACCATCAAAAAAAGAAAACACTTGCGCACTTACTCGCTGCTCCAACAACAACTTTGATCCAAAACCATGTGGCTAATGTTTCGACTTGATTATCGATTCTTCTTCAGAAGATTTGTTACATGAGCCGAAATGTTAGCCACGTGGATTTGGATTCATGTTATTGTTGGAGCAGTGAGTAAGTGTCCGAGTGTCTCTGTTTTTGACAGCTTTAACATCTTGCCAGTATCATCAGACTCAAATGTGAAGGATTAGTTACAGGCCGCAGTCATTAGTTAAGACCCAGTTCCATGTTTACAGGGTCTACTTAGGCTGACTTTATGGGGATAAACTGTGTTAATTTGAACATTGCAGATTGAACATTGGTTGCTACATTGATTTGCTGTGGTTCTCTTCATAATTCTGGAAGGAAAATGTAAGAATCAGCACTCATCTGGCACAGCATGGTGCCAGCAATACAAAGGTCATAGATTGAATTCCCAAAGAAACACATCTCAAATCACATACTTCTAGTGTAGTGCAGTTTTCAAAAATGCAATGAAAAGAAGAGTACAATATATAACCAAAATAACAGAGGGAGGAATGTTGGACACTTTACGCTCTCAGTGGTCATGACTTGCCCTACATAGCAAAAGGGGCGGAGTTACCTGGCCATGATGCTGGCCTTACAATACCATTGTAATTAAAGGTGAATGTGGCAACTATCAAGACTCTTGTGAAAACAGAACCTTGCACGTGTGAGATGAAGGATTTACCATTACCCCATGCTTTGTAAATGTTATTTTTTTTTTAGATAGAAATGTTGCCTAACATGCTAAAGCTAGTGGCAACACATCACGTGCATTTGAAACATAGCTTACGTCAGCTGAAACACAGTGAATACTTCTGTGTAGTAAAAAACCTGCTAGTGTTCTATTTAAGACGAGTATAGTGTAAGCAGTCAGTGTATAGTGTATAGTATGTCATTTGGGATAATTACACAATGCACTGTGAGTTGCTTTGGACAAAAGCATCTGCCAAAAGTAAATGGACTTGTAAAGCTTACATTTGCCCTTATGTTTTTGGCAGACAATTTCCTAACAAATCAACTTACAAGAGTCAGTGAAGTTGATCTCCCCCATGCTGAGCTGCTTGTAAATGCCAAGTGTATTGCAACTGAAATTATCTTGATTCACAGGCCTTAAAGCAGTCTGGCTTGACAATTCCAATAAAGACTCTTTTATGAAAAGGGTCTCAATATGGTTTTCATAGAGTGTGATGTATGTGTGTATGATGATGCTTGTTCCCTTTGGTCAAGCCCCACAAACTGGCAAGCAATGTCTTTCTACACACTAGATGACAAGAAGGGGGGGGGGGGGGGTACCGAATCAAAATTAATGGCAACTCAATGGCTTTAAGTTAATGAGAGTTGAACTTGCCAAAACAATAAAGGAAAACCAGGACACATTGTGTTGGATAAGGATGGTGAAATCCTGCCCGCAGAAACACACTTGATCCTAATCTGGCTATTTGTGGACAAGAGAGCAGTCTCGGGGCAAGCAGTAGCGCCTCAATCATTGTCTTTCAGTCCAAGAAACTCTGACAGGGGTACTGTGGCTTAGCAACAAGCCTTTCGTTATGACAATAAAGGGGTGTGGAAGCCCATCCTCTCTGTGACTGCTCCAGTGACATCACAGAGGTCATCTCAGGGGTCAACATAACCAGCACTGAATCACAAAAGCTCACTAAGAGTTAATACCATTGTGGTGAAATGCTGGCATGTGGGGTTCAAGCACAGTGGAAAACAAGAGCCCCTACTGAGGAATGAAGGGAATTGACTCTGAAAAATCATTCACACACTGGTCAAGTATTCAATTACTTCTCCGCTTGCTGGTGTTTGACCTCTTTGTTTCCTATTGGATTTGTTAAGCAGATGAGAAGATTAGGCGAGGATAGGCTTCAGGGGTCTGGGTGAAAAAGACAGTGAGTAAAGCAGCTGGTGGTGTTAAAGTGGAGGGGCAGTGAAGTGTGGTTATCTCTCGTGACTAGCCCCAACAGCTAAAATAAAGTATTGAACATACAGCCTGCCTTGCACCACCCAAATCCCCCTTTTAACTTTAATTATAGACCTGAATGAATGGCTTCATAATGTTTCAGAGTCATTCCTGTTTTTTGGGGAATTGTGTTCCTTGAAAAAGGGGAGGAAATGACTGATAACATTTTATTTTGTAAGCTTTGCATCTTTGTATTTCTTTGTCAGCTTTACTCTCTGATACTCTTTTGTTCACTCAAGTCCTGATCCATTTTATTGTATGTTTATCTAATTAAAGTCAAGCAGGAAATTATCTAATAAGCTGAGGTACATCCTACATGAGAACAGCTATTGAGCAGGCGCCATTGAGACTATAGCAAACTCTTTAGGACAATACAACTATTGAAATAAAATGTACTCTGGATGAAATCTTCTCCTAAATTACTAATAACTTACAAAGTGAATTCCAGTATACTTATTTGAGGGATAACTCCCCCCCCCCCCCCCTTCCCTCCCCTCCCTGTGCCTTGTTCAAGGACATAATGGTGATGGCTCATGGATTGTTCTTTACTGGGTTCAAACCAGCAACTATCCAGTTGCATGCACTGAGCTTTAACTGCTGCATCACACTAAATCTTCAAGCCACTTTTCTTTGAATTTGGAGTAGGACCAGAGCTGCCTTATCTTGGGAGGGTAAAGAAACCTTCAAGAAAAAACATAGTTGTATGAATTATAGACTTACAGGCACCAACTGCAAGTGCAAATACAAAGCCGATTTCCAATGTACCATGGAAAGTGACCTCCATTATACAGTAGTTGCTCTGATCAACTGCTGCCTTTTATGGCCAGTGCTGTAATGAATCTAAAATGAAAATGGGCATGAACTCTATTTGTCTACAACCAGATGCTTTACTGGCACCAGTTACCAAAGGTTAAAGCAACTACTGAACCCTACCACATATGACATCACCTAGAGACTGTGCAAGAAAGAGACTTTAAAGGCATATATCATGACATTTAACTCAAAAGTTCATTCACACTAGCTTGACAAAGCTTTGTATTTCTAGCTTAATGTTTAGGAACATCTGCAAGCTTTGTGATTTCTCAGCCTTTTGGTTTTGTACTCTCGACTGCATCCAGCTAATCAAAATCTGTCACTATTATTGTGCCATGAATTCATAATTCTGAATAATTTCAGCTACATCTGCTGCACATTTCCATAACTGCAGGAGGCCCCTTTTATTTCTTTTTTTAATATTTCATTTTTCATATTCACCGTTATGAAGGGGAAGAGGGCAAAATATGTGACTGCCACACATACTCCAACAAACAATTTACAGAAATACAATTTATGTCTCCAGGGACTCGTGATCGAGAGCTTTAATATGGAGATTCCTCACAGATGCATTTCAAGTAAATACAACTTGGGATAGACTCAACTGATGCTAGTTACTCAGCAGGAGACATGTGAAATATTCAAGTGAAATATGCAAGTCTTTGTGTCTGTGCAGGTGACAGAGTTGTTTTGTATACGTGCTGTTGTGGGCCAATCATAAGCATATGGTTGCGTGGAAATTTTCTGTTTGTTGTTTACTCAAATGTGTGTGTGTATGGCACTGATTTCTCATTGGCAGCTGTCATGTGGGTGGCAGTGGCAGTAAGAGCTTCTTGTGTTTTGTGCAGGTGCCGAGACCATAGCCTCTGTTGGAGTGAGATGCACTGACTCCTGGCAACCTGCAGTATTCCTGTCATACTCCGCTCAACTTCTAGCCATGCAGTTGTTCTGGAAAATGGGTGTGACCCTCATTTTGGGCACCTGCCTTAATATTAGTTGCACGTATCAAATGAATGCCCTAGAAATTCCACTGGATGGTAAGTTGAATAAATTACTTCCTGTGCCATGTTATATTTCTGTAGTATTCTTCTTGTTACATGTCTTCTAAATACCTTTAGCCTCTATGCTAGAGATGTGTAAACTCACATATTTTCATAGCCAAGTATTTGGGGAGTTGTCTAAAGTAAATTACTAGTCAATATTACAAGGATAGTTCACCCGAAAATGAAAATTCTGTATACACTACAAACACGTTCTTATGTTCAAAAACATTTATTAAGAAAGCAACAGAATGAAAAAGAATGTAGGGGACTCGAGACCCATTGTTAAAGAATTGTTTTTAACTGACCCACTGTCTCAAAAACACAATGCTCATGATGTAATGGCCAAAGAAATGCTCTGCATGTATATAAATAAATAGATCACTTTTAAATGAACAAAAATATCATAGGCCTCACGTTGCTCCAAATAGTAGCTAAAAATTTAAAGAATTGGTTACATAAACTGTGCTTTTATGGCTGTAGTGGTGGTGCTTTAAAGGGGATGAATTTTGAAGATGCAACTTCTCAGAGATGTCTTAACATGTTAACATGCACACCAATTCATTGATAGCTACTAAATATTAGCTTATTCAAAAAATCTGACAACGTAAGAAAACGTCTCGGGTTACTTGTGTAACCCTTGTTCCCTGAAAAAAGCGGAACGAGATGCTGCGCTGCTAAGCGCTATGGGGAAACAATCTTATTGTGAGCTGCTCTGAACAGGTGTGTAACACGTCAATGAAATTGACTGGAATTTATAGCCTCGGTCGGTGAGATCATTGGACGCACCTGTGGCCAGGCTATAAATAGGAGGCGTCACCAGAGTGTCGTCAGATTATTTTTCTGAAGAGCGGTCCTGGGACGTCCCAGTGCGGCAAAAGAAGCGCAGCATCTCGTTCCGCTTTTTTCAGGGAACAAGGGTTACACAAGTAACCCGAGACGTTCCCTTTACAAAAAGCTTCACTTTGATGCTGCGCTGCTAAGCGCTATGGGGAACGAAATGCCCACGCCGCCGCACTGGGGCTGTCTGGACCCCTGATCGTTGTGAAGTGTTTTCACAGAACGCTAGAGGTTCCAGACATGAGCTTGAGATGTCGACTCAAGGGCATAAGCCCGGAGTAGCAGAACATCTAACACCATAAAATCCGAAGAGTGTGTTGCGGAAAGGACTAGCCTGCCGTATCACAAACCTGGTTTAGACATGAGCTTGAGATGTCGACTCAAGGACATAAGAGTCCGGAGTAGCGGAGCATCTAGCCCACAAAGTCAAAAGATGAGTTTGAGAAGCCGACCCAAGGGCTCTAACTCAAAAGTTCGTACCATGAACTTGGATTTAGCATGAGCCTGGGATGTCGACCCAAGGACATAGTCCGGGGTAGCAAAAACATCCTAGCCCATGTAGAAAATTGTAGAATGTGCGTGGAGAGGACCAGCCCGCCACGTCACAAACTTGTTCCTGCATGAGTTTGAGATGTCGACTCGAGGGCGTAAAAGCCCGGAGTAGCCTGGACATCCAAACTATAGAATCTAATGAATGTGTACGGAGAGGACCAGCCTGCCGCATCACAAACTTGCTTAAACATTAGTGTAGATGTCGACCCAAGGGCATACCGGGGTAGCAGGAGCATCTAGCCAAACCATAGATCCTGAAGAATGTGTGCGGAGGTGACCAGCCTGCCGCATCACAAACTTGCTTAGACATGAGCGTAGATGTCGACCCAAGGGCATAAGAGCCCGGGGTAGCATGAACATCTAGAAACATGACCATGAAACCAGATGAATGTGTGCGGGGAGGACCAGCCTGCCGCATCACAAACTTGCTGCAGAGAGAGAGGCCTCTAGCCGAGGCTTTAAAAGGAGGACAGCCTTCTGGTAGAGTGCGCCCTAAAACCTACTGGCGAAGCTTGACCGCGCGCCTCGTAGGCCGGGGCAAAAATGTACCTCACCCAAAGTGACATAGTCTGCCAGGAAGTGACCGCCCCCGGTCATGGCTTCCAAGTGAAGAATTGCTGCCCTGACTTTACGCCACTAGCAAAAGCGGTGGACATAAGTCTGAAGGGTACAGACTGGACAGAGTCTGAGAAGTCTTAGCTGCTCCGGCGTTACAAACGGCAGGGAGCAGAAGGCTTAGAAAATAACCGGCCAAGGGACGCTAAAGACACCTTGGGCAGGTAGTTGGGGTGAGGGTGCAAAGAATGCTTTTGGTCATTCTGGGGCAAACTCTAAACAGGCCGGCAAAAGAGACAGAGCCTGTAGGTACCCAAGTCTCCTTAGAGACGTAATTGCCATAAGAAAAACCATCCTGAGAGTCAGAAGTCTACCAAACGCTGACTCTAGAGGTCTATAAAGGGGTCTTACCCTGTGAAGAGGTCCTAGCAAGGACGCCTCTTAGGGGGCACCCCGCCCACCAAGGCGTGGCAAACCGCAGTGGAAGCCACATAGAACCTGGCAGTGGCGAGGCAAGTGCCCGCTGACAGTTCTTTCTACAGAAAACCCAGAACTGAAGCAAACTGGCAGTTAGCTGGTTCTGTAATATGAACTTAGGGGGGAAACTGGGCGACTCGGGGAGAAGTAGAGGAGACATTGCGCTATCAAAAGAGGTGAAGAGGTCCTCTTCTGCCCTGTAAAATCTACCCAGATCAGTTCCAAGTGGAGGGAGCCGTAGCACTTGAAATGTTCTCGGAAACTTCAATAGAAAGCCCTGTGAACCTCAGTTGGTACCCTTAGGGGCCAAGCATGAGAGTTTTCACAATTCGGACCAGTGATGAGAAGGTCCTTCCTGTCCGGAATCGCCCAAGGCGAGCCGTCAAGGAGAGGAATTCGAGAAACATATCCTGTTCGACCAGCGCAGCGCCATTAAAAGGAGGCAAGACCCTTGCTGGCGAACCTTACCAAGACTCCCGGGAGCAGAAGAACCGGGGGACACGTAAGTGCCTTTGAGTCCAGACCCAAGGGGGCTGGGTGACTTAGGGAGAAGTAGAGGAGACATTGCGCTATCAGAGGCGAAGAGGTCCTCTTCTACCCTAGATTAGTAAATCTGCTCCCACACACACACACGGGCATCCAGGGACGAAACTGCCCTGAGCCTCAAGGAGGATCGAACGTGCCAGAAATTCAGCTGACGTGAACGTGGATCCCCGATGGTTTATGTAAGAGGCTACCACTGTATTGCCCACCCGCACCAAGACATGGCAGCCTCAGGAGGAAGTATTTCAGGGCCAGAAATACGGCCATCAGCTCGAGACAGTTACTGTGACAACCAAACTGACGACCCTCCTATCCCTTTAAGCCGGACGACCACTTAAGGCCGCTATCCAGCCCGTCAGGGAGGCGTCTGTCGTTAGCAGCCTGCGACAAGACGCACCTAGAGTGGGACCCAAGGTAAAAACCGGGGTCTGAACCACATAGAAAGGGAACGAAGCACTGGGCGCGTAACCCTTATTTGCCTGAGGGGACTGGCCCTTGGATGAAACCCCCTGGCTTTTAGCCACAGCTGAAATGGTCTCATATGGAGAAGGCCCAAAGGAATCACCGTGGACGCAGACGCCATGAGACCTAATATTCGTTGATACTGAAGAACAGTGCAACCTTGACCTAGCCTGAGATTGCTCAGGGAGTTCTGAATGGAGATGACACGAGCGGGAGACAACTGTGCCTGCATCGTGATCAAATTCCATATGACCCCTAAATAGGAAATTTTCTGGGTCGGGGAAAGAACGCTCCTTTGGCGTCGAGTCTCGGACCCAGGGAACCTAGATGAGCCAAGACGATATCCCTGTGCTGAACTGCCAGTTTCTGAGACTGGGCTAGGATCAGCCAGTCGTCAAGATAATTCAGAATGCGGATGCCCTGGAGTCGCAAAGGAGCCAGTGCTGCATCCATGCATTTCGTGAATGTGCGGGGTGCTAGGCCGAATGGAAGGACCCGATACTGGAAGGCTTCGTCCCCGAAAGCGAGCCTCAGGAACTTCCTGTGCTGTGGCAGAATTCCAATATGAAAATATGCGTCCATGAGGTCGATCGTGACCAGCCAATCGAGACGTTGGAACTGAGACACGACGGACTTGACTGTTAGCATCTTGATCTTGAGCGTCTTGACCAAGCGGTTCAAGGCACGAAGATCTAAGATCGGACGCAACCCCCCCCCCCCCCCCCCCCCCTTCTTGGGGACCAGGAAGTATCTGCTGTAATAGCCTGACTTTTTCTCTGGAAGGGGAACATGTTCTATGGCCCCTTTTCCCAAGAGATTTTGCAGTTCTACCTGAAGTAGACATGCCTGTTCCGGGCTTACGGTAGTGGAAACCACGCCGTTGAAGCTCGGAGGGCGGCAAGCCTTTCTACTGTTTTTAGAACCCACATAGAAATACCTGGCAGAAGTTTCCACGCTGCCAGGTTCTCTGAGATGGGAACTAATTTCAAGACTTCCTGTCGAGGGGGTGTCGAATGTTCCGTGTCCTGGATTATGGCAGGGAGCAACGGTACATTCAACATCTTGTTGGAAACCTCTGTCACCCGAAACACCAAGGGTGGCGGGAGTGAAGAGGTTTCGTGAGGGTATCGGGAGGGCCGAAGTGAATGATACACGCGCCCCGTCCCGAAGGGAACTACCCTCACAGGATTGGATACAGGACCGTCAGGGCTTCTTTCTCTTGGAGATACAAGCCCTGAGGTCTTGTTTGGAAGGTTGCTGAGGGCGACGAGCCTGTCCCCAATCTCTGCGAGGGGGAGCACGACTTGCCACGCTCTGTTTTTGAACCTCCCTCCTAACAGAATAAGGGCGAGACTGGGTGACCGACGGCCTCGCCCCCTGAGTGCGACAAAGAAGAAATTGCCCAAAGGCTTCCTCATGGCTTTTCGCAGCTCGACGAAGTTCAGAAAAAGCTTCGTCGTCGAGGTCTCTTCCAGCACTCAAGTCTTTTAGTAGGTCAGCCTGGTACGCCTGCAAGACAGCCATGGTGTGCAGCGCAGCCTGACCCGCCGCTTAATATGCTTTCCCAACCAGCATGGAGGTTACCCTGCATGGCTTAGAGGGGAGAGCAGTTTTCTTAAGCGACGATGCCGAACCCGGCGAGAGATAACCCGCAAGTGTCTCTTCGACCGGTGGCATCTTTAAATACCCTCGCGCCTCAGCGCCCACGATAGTCGAATATACTGACGTGGAGGGCACGTGAACGCGCGAGGTATAAGGTTTATTCCAAGAACGAGAAAGCTCGTCGTGGAGATTTTTTTTTTTTTTTTTCCCCCTTTTCTTTTTTTTCATCAAAGAAGGTAAGGGACTGATGAGGTGTTCCCTTCCCTTGGTCACCAGACAGAAATCTGTCTTTTAACTTAGAGTGCTTGGGGGGAACTTGGTCACGTGGCCAATCTATTTTAAGTCTGGCCACCGCGCGAGTAAGCACATCGAGCAGCTCCTCCGAAGATTTAGAATCGCGATTGGAGTGCTCAGATGCGGTTAACTCGGAATCTGATCCAAGGGAATGGAGGTCCCCCTCGCGAACTGAAGAGGCGCCGAAGCACGCTTCAGGATCACGCGAGGGACCAGCAGGATCTGGGGAGAGAGCGAGCGAAAGGGGCGAACCCGTCTCTCGCTCCTCAGCCAGATCCATGCGAGAGCCCCACGAATGAAGTGTGGGTGCCGGGTCTCGGAAGTAAGCAAGGCGAGCGCGAAGCATCCCGACCGAAAGTAGGTCGCAATGCGCGCACCCGCCCTGTTCCAACGCGAGAGTAGCGTGCTTTTCCCCCCAAGCAAACAAAGCAAAATTGATGCGTGTCCTTGTCAGACATAGAACGCTGACAAGGAAACACGCATTGTTTGCCCTGTTTTTCCGCCATTTTCCCCTTTCTTTTCCTTTTTTATATATATATATATATATATATATATATATATATATATAAAAAAAGAGAGAAGAAAGGAAAAGACTTAGATTTTTTTAACAAATTTCTAACAAGAGTTTTGTGAAAACACACAGAGAGAAAGCTCTGAAGAAAAATGTCGGACGACACTCTGGTGACGCCTCCTATTTATATAGCCTGGCCACAGGTGCGTCCAATGATCTCACTGACCGAGGCTATAAATTCCAGTCAATTTCATTGACGTGTTACACACATGTTCAGAGCAGCTCACAATAAGATTGTTTCCCCATAGCGCTTAGCAGCGCAGCATCAAAGTGAAGCTTTTTGTAAAGGGAAAGTCTAGGTTACATATGTAACCTCCGTTCCCTGATGGAGGGAACGAGACGGTGTGTCAAAGAAGCGACACTAGGGGTCTCTCTTGAGCACCGAATATGCCTCTGATCTATGAAAAAAGGCCAATGAGAAGTTGGCAGACAGTATTTGCATACCCCGCCTCTGGACATACGGGTATAAAAGCAGGGAAATACGTCAAGTTCAGATTTTTCTGAGGAGCCAGAAATGGTCTGGCCACAACAGTGGCTCGGCTCAGCGACGTGGCCGGGAGGACACAATGTCTCGTTCCCTCCATCAGGGAATGGAGGTTACATACATAACCTAGACATTCCCCGTCTGTCGCTCACTTCGACGTTGTGTCGAAGAAGCGACACTAGGGGTCCAATTTAAATCAAGCCATGCACTGAGCCGTGTACGTGTTCTGTTGACACAGGAGTGGGCAGGTATTTTACGTGCAAAGGCGACCAGCTGTGTCAGACTGCACGTACCCTTCCCCAATGCCCCATAAAAGTCGTCGGAATCCTTCTGGTTACCCTAAACAGGGGAACAAGGCGACGCTTGCCAACCTGGGAACGGGCCGAGTCTGGCTGGGCCTCTTTTCTCCGCATAGGGCAAGAACAGCCGGGGCCCTTAGACGCATCGAGGGAGGGGGAACTTACCCAGCTTCCTATTCTTTCAGGGGGAAAAGACCCTGCGGAGGCCACACCTACCCGAAAGGGGGAGGTAAAGGTGGCGAATACATCACATGGGTTTTTAGGTGACATGTGGAAAGTGGCGCAGTGGTAGATCCAGCCTCAAGAAGGAGGGGGATGCTACAACATGGCAACCGGAGGGCAGCTGGGGCTGCCTATGGGAGACACGGGTCCACTTCGTAAGGGGACCGTACCGCTGAAAATACACACAGGGGGAGTCCACGTAGGAGTCCTGACCTGTGGAGCACCTGTTCCAGTACAGGGTAGATTAAGTACCCGCAGTGGACTGGGTCGGCAATTTCCTCCGCTGAACTGCAGACCAAAGGGCTAGGGAGGAATCAACCAGGGATCCGGATGGGCGGGATCTCCTGGGAGAAAAAGCGCACAGTTTTACCTCGGCCGAGGGAAATGGCGCCAGGTGCAAGCGATCCACCCGGCCAGTTCGTCAGCGTGTTACCGAGTTCTACCGGCTCGGACCTGAGAAAACACGGGATGATACTGACTCAACCCTGAGATTGTAAAATCTCGCACATGTGTTGCCCAACCCGCTGCTCTACATATGTCTGCTAGGGAGGTGCCTCTAGCCAGTGCCCACGAGGACGCAATACTCCTTGTTGAGTGCGCTCGGACCCGCAAGGGGGGGGCACGGCCTGGGTGCGATAGGCCAATAAAATGGCATCCACCACCCAGTGGGAATGCCTCTGTTTGGAGACAGCGTTCCCTTTCCGCTGTCCACCAAATCAGAAAAAGAGCTGCTCAGAGCATCTAAAGCTCTGTGTGTGGTCCAAGTAGATACGCAAAGCACGTACTGGACACAGAAACGAAGGGGCTGGGTCTGCCTCCTCCCGGGGCAGTGCTTGCAGGTTCACTACCTGGTCTCTAAAGGGCATGGTAGGAACCTTGGGCATGTAGCCCGGTTGCGGTATTAGGATCACATATGGACCGAACTCCAGGCAGGTGTCGCTAACAGAGAACGCTTGCAGGTCCCCAACCTTCTTGATGGAAGCGAGCGCGATCAGCAGGGCCGTCTTTAAAGAGAGGGCCCTGAGTTCAACTGATTCTAGAGGCTCTAAGGGTGGTCTCTGGAGTCCCGCGAGGACCACAGAGATCCCAGGATTGGAACAGGCTTGTCCGGGAGGGGTTCAACCTCCGGGTGCCTCTTAGGAACCTGATGATTAAGTCGTGCTTACCAAAGACTTGCCGTCTTCTGCGTCATGGTGGGCTGCGATAGTGGCGACATACACCTTCAGGGTGGAAGGGGAAAGCCTCCCCTCCAGCCTCTCTTGCAGAAATAAGAGCACTGACCTCACTGCGCACCTCTGTGGGTCTTCACCAATTCGCGAACAAGCGCCACTTCAGGGCGTAAAGTTTCCTGGTAGAAAGGGCTCTGGCCTGGTTGATCATGTCTACGACGGCAGGTGGTAGATCTTCCGTGTCCCGACCAGGTGCCAGACGTGGAGGTTCCAAAGGTCTGGGTGCGGATGCCAGAGCGTGCCCCGTCCCTGAGAAGGAAGGTCTTCCCTCAGATGAATTCATCAGGGAGGGGCTGTCGCGAGGAGTACGAGGTCCGAGAACCTGGCCCAGGTGGGCCAATAGTTTGCCACTAGGGTGACTGGTTCCTCATCCTCCCTGACCTTGTACAGCACCTGTGCAAGAAGGCTCACTGCATGAAATACGTACTTGCGCAGCCCCGCAGGCCAGCTGTGTATCAGTGGATCTGCCCTGAGGTGAGTCTCTGATCGGGCATACCAGAGCGGGAAGTGGGAGGTCTCTCGGGAGGCAAACAGATCTACCTGGGCCTTGCCGAACCATTCCCATATCAGCTGGATCAACTGGGGGTTAAGCCTTCACTGTCCACTGGGCAAGCGTTGTCGTGTCAGCACGTCCGCTACCACATTGAGGTTGCCGGGGATGTGAGTGGCACTCAGCGACTTGAGTCGCTGCTGGTTCCAAAGGAGGAGATGACAGCGAGTTGTGACATGTTTGTCTCGAACTAATGGGATTAACTTCCGCAGGGCAAAGAAAACGGTCAGCAAATCCAGGCAATTGATGTGCCAGAGCAGCGGGGCCCCTTTACAAAGGCCTGCCACTGTGTGCCTGTTGCACACGGTGCCCCAACCCAATCTGGAGGCGCCGGTCGTGACCAAGACGCTTTGAGACACCTGCTGCAAGGGTTTTCCTGCCCGCATAAAGCAGTCTATCCAGGGTTTGAATGTTTGGCGCGCAGGCGGGGGTGACCATCACACGCCATGCCCGTCTCGGGACTCGAGTCTGAAGCCAGTGCTGAAGCAGTCTCATATGCATCAACCCCAGCGGTGCGACCGCCGCGGAGCATGTCATATGCCCCAGGAGCCTCTGAAAAGTTTTAAGGGGACCGCTGTGCCCGGCCTGAAGGAGATGCTCTGAACCAGGGGGAACTTGCTCTGTTCCCAGTTGACCTGAAGCCCCAAACGGCTCAGGCACCTGGTCTCTGTGAGCACATAGTAACTCTTGGGAGTGGGCCAAGAAAAGCCAGTCATCGAGGTAATTGAGTATGTGAATGATGGCTTCTCGGAGCGGGGCAAGGGCTGCCTCTGCGACTTTCGTGAAGACGCGAGGGGACAGAGACATGCCGAAGGGGAGGACTTTGTACTGATATGCCTGGCTGTTGAACACAAACTGAAGGAAGGGTCAGTGTCGAGGCAGAATTGAGACATGGAAGTATGCGTCCTTCAGGTCTACCGGTGCGAACCAATCTAGATGTCGGACGAAAGTTAAAATGTGTTTTTGCATGAGCATTTTGAACGGGAGTTTGTGCAAAGCTTGGTTGAAAACTGGCAAGTCCAAGATTGGTCGTAAGCCGCCGCTTTTCTTGGGTACGATGAAGTAAGGTCTGTAGAAACCCTTCTTCATCTCGGCTGGAGGGACAGTCTCTATCGCGTCTTTGAGTAAGAGAGTAGCGATTTCCGTGCACAGGGATTTGGCATGCTTGCCATGTACTGTGATAAAGCGGACGCCCGTGAAGGGGGGCAGAGGCCTAGCAAACTGAATTGCATAACCGAATTGTCGGATTGTCCGGGTCAGCCAGCGAGACGGGTTGGGAAGTGAAAGCCACGCATCTAAACTCCATGCTAGGGACACCAAGGGGACAATTATTTTGTATGTACCCAGCAGGGCGGAGCAGTGAGGCGGAGCAGGTAATACAGCGTCTTGAGGTGAAGACGCGTCCTGAGGCTCTGGTGCTGAGAAAAGACTCGAAGCACTTACCTTGCTCCGCACACCCGGCAGGGGGTGGGTTAGTGACTGAGGAGGAGGTCCAGTGGAGGCGTCCTGTAGACTCATCAGGACCAGCTGGCCAGGGAACAGTCGTGGGGATGAAGGCGGGGGGTCCACATCCAGCATGCCGGGACTGTTGATATCTGGCGGGAGAGTGCCATGAGAATGGCATTTGCAGGCCAGGTGACCCAGAGATAAAAGAAATAGCTCTTTTACTGAGAATGTAGGTACCAGCAAATGAAATCAATTCTACAAAATATACTCCTCCCGGCCCTCCACCAGGGTACGGAGTGGTCTGCTTACCAGCTCCGGAGCTAACGTCTTGGTCTCTGGGTCGAGCGTGTCAAGAGCGCCTGGGAGCCTTGCGGGTCCTCGAGGGGGTCCGTGAGACGGGGGGGCATCTGCTTCCTGTGGTGTGCTAGACGCTGGGGTTGAGAGCTGGGCCAGGGTTGAGGCGGAGCAGGGATGCTCTCCACGAAGACGTCAGCTCATTATGCACCTCCGGGAAAAACGGGACCATTGGGGGCGAGGCTATGAGCGGCGTGCAGACCCCAGGAACCAGTCATCCAACCACGATGGCTGTGGGGAGGACGGAGGGTTCCGGTCCAGCCCCACGCTGGCGGTGGCCCGGGAAACCATGTTGGTCATCTGCGCTTCAGCCTCAGCCTGGGCATGCTGGCCCAAAGGCGGAAGCCCAGGGGAGTCATCAGTGTCACACGCCGCACTCTCTGATGCAGCGACAAACTCATCCACCTCGAGCTCTAGAGGATAGGCAGGCTGACTGTGAGGCGAGCCGCTGTTGCCTCGGGCACGGACGGGAGTCAACAAGCATGCGGGGGGGGGGCGTACCATGCGGAGCTGCACCCGCTGCCATTCCCAGATCACCTCCAGTGCCAGCCGCATCGTCCTCAAGCCCATGGGAAGATGGAGCAATGCGGGGGACGGCTGGAGTGGCGTGCTCTCTGTTGAAAGCGAGCTGTGACCGCAACGTTGCCATGGTTGCCATGCCCTCGCAGTGAAAACATGAACCATCCACAAACGCTGCCTCGGTGTGAACGCTACCCAGACATATACGAGACAACGCCTGTTGCCGTCTGAAGCGGAGAGCACTCTACCGCATCCTGGAACTACACAGGGGTGGAATGGCATCATTATAAAGACGCGTCCTGAAAAGGACATTCAACGCCACTATGTAAATGCTCTTTTAGAGGAAAATACTCTTTTATAGAGAAAATCACTCTTTTACACAACTCTTTTAAGCTTTCTGCGCTGTCGAAGCGCACAGGGGCAAGCTGCACTGCCGTGCAGAGAAGGAGAAAAGCTGCTTAAGTGCACCATAGATCCAACAGCAGGCAGAGCGTCAGAGGAACAAAGGCAGGAACAGGTGTGTGACTCGCAGCTGACTGCATACACGACCATCAGCTCCAAAGAACATTTCTGAATGAACTCTACGTATTTACCCACTTTTATACCCGCATGTCCGGGGGTGGGGTATGCAAATACTATCTGCCAACTTCTCATTGGCATTTTTTCATAGATCAGAGTCATATTCGCCGCTCAAAAGAGACCCCTAGTATCGCTTCTTCGACACAACGTCGAACTGTTTACATGACACTTGAAATCATTGGGTTGTTCTATGCTTTTGACATCAAAACTGATACAGGCATGTGCACAGCACTTGCGCACATTGAATAAGTCAATAAGAATTCTATAAATTTGTTAACATGTAGAGTGAAATCGAGGTAATGGGCGAAAATCTATATCTGCAAATCGATTTGTGCTAATGACTGAAAACGGTTATACTATATTCAGTTTATGAAAGCTGTTAAATTTCCTGAGACCTGAATGTGACTACTGTGTGCATTTTCCATTTCCCTTTTTAATTTGTAACTAGTAGCACCTATTAAACTTGCAAATTAAATAAATAAATGCAAATTATAATGCACATAGTTTTCCTACAAATTGATGGCACTATATGTGGACAGTAGAATTCATTTGTGAAATTTCAGCTTTTAGCTGAAGCTTTTATCAAATTGTCTATTATGTTTGCAGGAGTGTAAGTTATTCATGTTTTTCAGATGTCACATAGATTACATCAGAAATTACCATAGTTAATTTTGAGTAATGGTCAGCATAATCCAATCAGTAAAACCATGTTAAAATAAAATTATTTTATAAATTCTAAATCTTTGTACTGATTACCTGTAATGAAGTGGGCAGACGAGGGAGTAAGGATCCAGGTGCAGCTTTATTCAAGGTCACAAAGTAAAGGGAAGTAGAAACACAGGAACAAATGAAACGTCCACAAGGGGAAAAATAAAGACATTAACACAAGATAATAACACGGGGAGTCTTCCAAGGAGGGCATAGGCAGGAACACGGACTAAGGTAGGGTTCGGGAACAACCATGGACTGAGCATGAAACATCAAACAACGACCAACAAAGGACAAGGTGAACATGAGGGCCTAAATACAAAACCAAAAGGGAAACAAAAGCCAATGGGCAAACAGAACTCAAAACAAGATAATAAGGCAATTAACTAAAACCAATGACAAAACTAGAACTGATAATAAAGTAATCAAACAATGAACCAATGAAAAGCAGACATATGAACATGGAGGGAAAACAGGACATGACAAGACAGGGAAACAGGAACATAAGAGTGATTTCAAAATAAGAGTGCATGAACACAAGACAGTATGGAATGTAAAAGGTGCCAGAACTTAAAAATAAGAGTACATAAACAAAGAACAATATGGAACATAAAAGGTGCCAAAAACTTAAATAAAAAGGTACACAAACAAAAGACAGTGTGGATCGTTACATTACCAATGTCCCATGTCTGCAAACATGTTGAGTGGTCCATATATCATCTGCAACCTGAACTTTTGGTCAGATTTTTGGAGTGAATGTATTTAGCTGCGTATGAAAGCTATATGGTGCTACCTTGCTCCCTATTAAGTGAATGACTTAACTAACAGTGTGCTGTATGTCTGCACTGGTCTCAGAAAGTTTTAAATGCACTTTATTTTCACAATAGTGTACATTGTGTTTAGTAGCATGACGTTTTACGATAAATCTCAAAAAGATTAAAAATGGCATATCGAATGAAACTAGAGACTCTCATATTTTCACTCAAATAGATTTCAATGTAAAAACTTTATTAGTTTTATTATCAGATGTAGTTTTGTGTGTTTCTCCCAAAGACAAACTCTGCTGTGTTTGCTGCCATGTTGTTTTGTTACATGATGAGAGCAGTCAGTTTAAATTAATTTAAATTACGCGTTGCGTACAGCGAAGCCAAAATACAACATCCACGCATGTGTATGCATGGTCACACAAGGTTAAGGCATTTAACCTTACATGCTGTAGGCTTACTAAGCATAATCGTTATAAGATCATGCATGTAAAACACGCTCAGCATGCCGATAGTTTCAGCAAAACCAATGTGTCTCTCTAAATTCCTCACATTTAAGGCACCAGATAGGAAAATATTAATGCAACAAAAGTGAGAAGAAACGAGTAGTCGGTTGGTGTACATCCAGTTGACCATACTAACCCATCCCTACTCTGTTTACTGATAGTGACCTCAGGGCTTTTCTCAATTGTTTGTCAAGTGCACAGTTTGGCCTATTTTCCACGCTCTCAGGAAGAACAGGGAGCACACTGTTCTTACAACCATCTGTTTGAAACTGGGTATTTGTATGCAGGTTCACTCATGCTGAAAGCAGGTAGCATTTATTGCTATGGCTATGTATTTCACCATTTCCATGGCAACCAGATAAGAAAGTACATTTTATTGCTGTTAAATTATTCACAATATGTCTCTAGGGCCTGACAGATATCACGTTGTACTTATCACTGCTTGAAATGCTGTACTTCATTTATTCTGTTCTACTTTTTATTATTATTAGTATTATTATAGTCAACCGTGAACCTGGATTTGAATGTGTAGACAATAAATTATGTATTGCACTTCAGTCATATCTATTTTAAGCTTTCTGTTTTGATTTAACAAATCCCTGCACATTTGTTTCTCTGTGTTTCCCTGCTGCGGTGGATTTGTTAGTTTTAGCACGCATGAACAGTAAGTTTATAAAGCCAAGCCATGCATAGAATTAGTAACTTCCATCCTACTATATAGAGTGTTTGCTCACATGATCATAATTACAAAGGTCATTATCATCCATTAACTATCAATTAATTTTGGGAATCTTGCTCATATACAGAAATGTTCTCTTTTGTTGGTGATATTTATCACTGATACCGGATTTCACCTTTGTTCTTCAATGTCTTAAATTTGAGACCAATTTATATTTATCTAATGTAATTGAAAAAGAAGATAAGACATTCATCAACATTACAATCTACATAATTATCATGATTATAACATGATTTTGGTGGTACAATGGTACTTTGATATATCACTTACAAATAATTACCATGGTACAACCATAGATATTTGGACTTGTGCCATGGCAGTACCATCCAACAACAGAGCCAACAAACCACTTCTGTTAATTTGCAACCAATAACACCACTCCACCATGCATTTGATCATGCATATCCAATTTTTCACTCAAGCTGTATAGCCTTTAGTCTCCAGTTCTAAACAACAAACAAACTCTCATTGATATTTTTTTAACAGATCATTAAATACATCATTAACACCTCACCTATTACATAATCTTTGGGAAACAGCTGGATCAATGATTCAATATATAATTATGTTCTCCTACAAACATTTTATTTACCTTTAGTCTTGTATGCATTGATCAAAACAGTTGACTTGATTGTGGGAAAAACCATTACGAATGAACTAAAGCCTTTGGTGCAATAAGTAATCTCACATCACCATTTGCTGCATGCAACCTGTATGTTGAAAATTATCTATTCCTCTACACTCTACTGAGTGCTTCCTTTGGTTGTTTCTTCATCTAGTGGAGCAGCTGCCCACAATTACAGAGCAGTCTCCAGCGTCCCTGATCGCCTTCCCTTTCGAAGAGAGCTTCCCCATGAAGTGTGAAGCCACGGGAAACCCTGTACCTGAGTGAGCAGTACACACACACACACACACACACACAGAGGAAAAGACAGAAACTTTCCTGATTAAAAAAGCAGCATAGGTGGTAACTTAGCATATGTTGTGTTTTCGATGCAAATTCCCAATACGGGATGCTTGTGTCCCCACCAGATTTATAACGGTCCCTGAATTTTCTTAAACTCAATAACAACACTTAGCTTCTCTGCTCAAGTAAAAAGAATGGGCTTGTGCTTTGATATTGATGGAGTTTATGTTACGCCCTCCCCTTCTGTCCTTAATATTGGTGTTTTATTTGACTCCACTCTCTCTTTTGATTCTTATATTTCCTCTGTGGTTAAAAACTCTTTCTTCCACTTATGGAATATTGCATGACCTTCACAAGGTGCTCTACCCACATCACCCTTCTTCTGCATGATCTTCAGTGGCTAACTGTTGCGTCTCGTATTCAATTTAATATACTCCTTTTAAAATTATAGGCTTTAAATGGACTTGCTCCGGTTTATCTGTCTGATCTACTTCACCATTATTGGCCTTCTCGGTCTCTTGGATCTTCTGAACTAGGCCTTTTGTCTTTTCCTAGATCTCGATTGTCCACTGAAGGTGGAAGATCACTCTGTGTTGTTGCTTCTAAGCTATGGAACACATTATTCCTTAATATTCATAATATTCCCTCTCTATCCACATTCAAGACCCAGCTGAAAACATATCTATTTGCAGTACACTTTCAGTAACCCTTTTTTTATGTATCTTGTATCGTTTATCATGTTACGAAATGTATTTCTGATATGTGCTGATTTTAAAGCAACCTTGAGCTTTGGGAAAGATACTATATACTGTAAATAAAACTTCTTCTTCTTCTTCTTCTTTAAAGGGACAGATTATCCAAATATGCTAATTCTGTCACCATTTACTAATTCTCATGCTATTCCAAACTTGTATGACATTCTTTCTTTTATGTAACAAAAAAGGAGATGGAAGGCATCGTGGAAGTCACAGTCACCATTCAATTTCATTGCATTCTTTTCCATGCAGTGAAATTGAATGGGACATTGAATGGTTGTGATGCTTCTAGCCAACACCAAACTAACACTAACCAGCATAAACCAGCCTGGACCGGCATGAAAAAGTCTTTTCAACAGGGTAGCTAGTTCATTAACAGCTCACAATATATGCAAAAAACACATCAGAAACCACCCACCAGCATATCAAAACACATTTGCAATCTTTAAAGGTGTATTTGATGTAATTTTAAGCATGACATTTCAAAACTGAACATCATCTTTGCATATTTTAATGTTATTGCAACTAAACACCAATTTTCTCTGTTTTCTCAGATTCAGGTGGACAAAGAACGGGCAAGACTTTGATCCCTATCAGGATTCCAGATTGATAACATTAGATGAGTCCGGAACGTTTGTCATTCCAAAAAACGGAAATCTCTCCGAATTCCAGGGAAATTATCGCTGCTTTGCTACAAACAAGTTAGGAACAGCCATGTCAGAGGAGATCGAATTTATTGTCCCCAGTGAGTAATGTGTAACTTTGTGCTGTATGTTCCATAACGATTCTTTCAAGGTGATTTAGAGACCGCTATCCAATGAAACGACCGCTCTGGTCTTTATTGAGATATCCATTTTACTTGCCTGCCACAAAGTCAGGAGAACCCTGGAGCTTTTCTTTCCCTTTCATCTCAGAGTCTGTAAGGAGCTTGAGGACAGGGCCAGTGAAAAATGAGTTTTCGCCTTTTCCTCCATCATTTTTCGACCAAAAATGTCTCATTGTGCTCTGAAATACACCAAATATATCTTCAAAGATGTAACCAGGGCAACAAGGCATCCATTACCAAACAAGGCCCCTTTTTCAATCACTCATTCAAGTAATGTATACAGTAGTACAGCAGTTGCAAAGTTATGCGGTTTTGGCAAGTTTTGGATGAAATTGGGATCACATATTGGAATGCCTTATGTGGAAATCTGTCATTTACTGCCATCTAAAGGTGACTTAATTGACTCATGCCCTCACTTTTTTTAGATGTTCCAAAATTCCCTAAAGAGATCATTGATCCAATTGAGGTTATGGAAGGTCAGTCAGTCATTTTGGAATGTAATCCACCGAAAGGAATCCCCCCGCTGCAAATCTACTGGATGACAATAGGTGAGTTAAAGCTAGTAGGAATTTGGGCTAAATTAGTCTATACTTCAAGACTATATCTAAAGGTTTAGCTGCATGAGTTAAATAACCTTAAAGAAGTGTTAAAATTGTAACTACATATTATAATAATTAAAGGGACGGTTCTCCCAAATTATTATTTTTTTAAATTATTATTATTTACTCACCCTCATGCTGTTCCAAACCAGTATGCCTTTCTTTCTTCAATATAACACAAAAGGAGATGTCAGGCAGAATGACAGCCTCAGTCACCATTCACCATTTTTATTTTGTGTTCCATGAAAGAAAGTCATACAGGTTTTGAACAACATGAGAACAAGTAAATAATAACAGAACTTTGTTATCAGGTAAACTAACCCATTAAATTAACTGTCCCATTTATATGTTACATTTATATTTATCGTTATTATTATTTAAAAATGTTATATTATTACCCTATACACTACCGTTCAAAAGTTTGGGGTCACATTGAAATGTCCTTATTTTTGAAGGAAAAGCACTGTACTTTTCAATGAAGACAACTTTAAACTAGTCTTAACTTTGAAGAAATACACTCTATACATTGCTAATGTGGTAAATGACTATTCTAGCTGCAAATGTCTGGTTTTTGGTGCAATATGTACATAGGTGTATAGAGGCCCATTTCCAGCAACTATCACTCCAGTGTTCTAATGGTACAATGTGTTTGCTCATTGGCTCAGAAGGCTAATTGATGATTAGAAAACCCTTGTGCAATCATGTTCACACATCTGAAAACAGTTTAGGTCGTTACAGAAGCTACAAAACTGACCTTCCTTTGAGCAGATTGAGTTTCTGGAGCATCACATTTGTGGGGTCAATTAAACGCTCAAAATGGCCAGAAAAAGAGAACTTTCATCTGAAACTCGACAGTCTATTCTTGTCCTTAGAAATGAAGGCTATTCCATGCGAGACATTGCTAAGAAATTGAAGATATCCTACAACGGTGTGTACTACTCCCTTCAGAGGACAGCACAAACAGGCTCTAACCAGAGTAGAAAAAGAAGTAGGAGGCCGCGTTGCACAACTGAGCAAGAAGATAAGTACATTAGAGTCTCTAGTTTGAGAAACAGACGCCTCACAGGTCCCCAACTGGCATCTTCATTAAATAGTACCCGCAAAACACCAGTGTCAACATGTACAGTGAAGAGGCTGCTGCGGGATTCTGGGCTTCAGGGCAGAGTGGCAAAGAAAAAGCCATATCTGAGACTGGCCAATAAAAGAAAAAGATTAAGATGGGCAAAAGAACACAGACATTGGACAGAGGAAGACTGGAAAAAAAGTGTTGTGGACAGATGAATCCAAGTTTGAGGTGTTTGGATCACAAAGAAGAACGTTTGTGAGACGCAGAACAAATGAAAAGATGCTGGAAGAATGCCTGACGCCATCTGTTAAGCATGGTGGAGGTAATATAATGGTCTGGGGTTGCTTTGGTGCTGGTAAGGTGGGAGATTTGTACAGGGTAAAAGGGATTCTGAATAAGGAAGGCGATCACTCCATTTTGCAACGCCATGCCATACCCAGTGGACAGCGCTTGATTGGAGCCAATTTCATCCTACAACAGGACAATGACCCTAAACACACCTCCAAATTGTGCAAGAACTATTTAGAGCAGAAGCAGGCAGCTGGTATTCTATCGGTAATGGAGTGGCCAGCGCAGTCACCAGATCTGAACCCCATTGAGCTGTTGTGGGAGCAGCTTGACCGTATGGTACGCAAGAAGTGCTCATCCAACCAATCCAACTTGTGGGAGCTGCTTCTGGAAGCGTGGGGTGCAATTTCTCCAGATTACCTCAACAAATTAACAGCTAGAATGCCAAAGGTCTGCAATGCTGTAATTGCTGCAAATGGAGGATTCTTTGACGAAAGCAAAGTTTGATGTAAAAAAAATCTTATTTCAAATACAAATCATTATTTCTAACCTTGTCAATGTCTTGACTCTATTTTCTATTCATTTCACAACGTATGGTGGTGAATAAGTGTGACTTTAAAGGAAAACACAAAATTGTTTGGGTGACCCCAAACTTTTGAACGGTAGTGTATATTCTTATTTTTATGAGATAAAACTCTTTTCAGCTGCTTTACATGGTCAATGTCTCTTTTGTCCATTTCTGTGAAATGTCACAGGTCTACAGCACATCGAACAGGATGAGAGAGTATCCGTTGGTCTGAACGGGAATCTGTACTTTTCCAATGCCATTGAGACTGACAGTCGCAGAGACTACTGCTGCTTTGCTGCCTTTCCACGCATACGAACCATCGTCCAGAAAACTGCCATGTCCGTCATTGTCAAAAGCAGTATGTAAAAATGCTACCTTATAAGGGTTTCCTTGCATAATGGTGAAAATGTTCATTCCTTGACATGACATTATCTTAAAGGAATAGTACACAAAAATGCATTTGTGGTCATTATTTACTCACACTTATGTTGTTCCAAACCAATTGGACCGTCTCTCTTTTATGAAACCCAAATTGGGATTTTTTTGGGAGAATATCCTGGGCGCTTTTTTCAATATCATGAAAAAGAATGGGGACTGGGTCTGTCAAAAAAAGAAAAGAAAAGAAAAAGCACCATAAATGTGGTCCATACAATTTACTGCTATATTTCAAGTCATTTAAAGCCATATGTTTTGTTTGAGTAGCAGACCAAAGTCAGTATTCACAGTTTAATCCTCCCCTATCAACCTTCCCCAACAATTTGTGTGGACTTCAGGAATGGTACATTGACATCAACACCATTTGTTCCCGTGTCTTTTCACCAAACATTATTGACAACAAACCTGATGCATCACATCTAATGCTGCCATATTTGGTTTGAGAGCTATGGCAGAGATTTTAAAACTTAAATTTCAGTCTTCTGCTCACATTCAGCTATTGGATAGCAAAGACTTGGAATAAAGCACACAAGTTGGATGAACCACCTTTATGATGACATTTTGGAGCTTGACATTCCCCATTAACTTTCATTTTATAGAAAAGAGCGGCCAGTATTCACCTTATGCGCCAGAAAAACAAGCGTGCAGCAATTTGGAAAATGTTGTCTTTGATCTTCCGGTCTGGTATTTCCAATATCTGTAGACATCTATGGTGTTTATTTCAAAGTACAATTAGCTAGAGAAGTGGATTTACAGGTTGTAGAGTTGCCAAATTAGTATTTTAAAGTGTTCAGGGTATGTCATAACAACTGGAAGCAGAGCGGCAAGGTTTTAAAAAAAGAAAACTTCTCATTCATAAATCCAAAAGATATTACCTTCACACTGTGGACGTACTGATATGCCTCTGTGCTCATGAAACTCCAAGAGACAACACAAAGTCATTGAAGATATCTCTGTAAAACACCTGTGGGCATTTTCTCATGTCATTCACGCATCGTGTTATAGTTAAGGTGAGCAGATGTTTTGAGTGTAAACTGGGAAGGGGGAAGCGGTACACTATATTCATACACACACACACACACACACACACACATATGCACATCGCAGTGTACGTTTTATTTTGGATTCTGTTTATAACCATTTTAAACATATTTAAGCCTTTTAAAAATGTGAGGTGACAAATTAATTTTAAAAAGTACAAATATAATTTCCTTTATTGTTGTGAACTTCCATGTGCATGTGAACAAGCTGTCACAGTTTGAAATTGCATCTCATCTACACATTTTAACTCATTATTAAGCTGAATTACACGTCTAATAATTAAACACTTGTATCATGAAAAAGTACAAAGTGTCATAGCTGTCTGAATGTGATCTGTCAGGTCCAATTTACCTCAGTGGGTGTCGGAAAAACGAACATTTACAGTGACAGCAAAACATCTCATGAGCATTTTCACATAGTAGAGGGGTAGTGCAAACTCACACCATAAACTCTTGGTGAAGAATATGTTCTGTGCCTCCACACATAATCCGTTTTGATCGACTCTTCTCAGTAGCTTCAAAACAATCCGGAAGCTAAGAGACAAAACACAGAAGCGTGGCAAACTGAAAGGGGTGTGGCTGAATAAGGTTAATACTCCCTTAAAAGTCCCATGGGAGAGAAAGTCATACAGCTTTAGAACAACGTGAGAGTGAGTAAATGATGACGATCTTAATTTTTCTTTTCTGTAAACTATCCCTTTAAGTAGATATCAAGCAAACTGTTCCTTCATATCTAAAACATCTCTCAAGTGTTTCATGAAATCAATCTCCAAGTGCTTGCAAGACCTCAGCAAATCAGCTTGGCAGATTATCAGTACTTCTTGTGCTTTCATAATACTGCCTGTATTACCATTGGATGTCATTTCCATATCTATTGTTTTGGTTATTTTTGCATTGCTGCACTATTTTATTTGTCTCCATCTCTTCATCCAAGACAAGTTAATGAAGGACTCAGGCTCTGGTAGCAGCAGAGGTTATGGTGAGTGACGTTCATTAGAGATGCTTTCATGGGTGCAGAGCAGCTCTGTTTGTTTTAATTAGTGCTGATTAATTGTCCCATCCCATATCACCATCAAACTTGCTGAATCCTTAGCTTAGATTTGCAAATCTTAAATGTCAGTATTTTCTTTAATCAACCGACGGGGTTAGAAGTGAATAATAGAAAATAATTCATGAGTTCATCCACTCTTAATTTCTGTATTGGATATCACTTTTGAAAGCCTTTAAATCATAAGTCAACGTGCAGTTGCACTGGCGTAACTCACAAATGAAGCATGCCAGATACCTTAAACACTCATATAGCTTTTAAATATTTATCATGCACTAGATATTTAGACAATATGTTACATTGTATTCTCATTGTTCTAAAGCAAACTCTCTCTTGGAGAGGAAGCCCAGTCTGTTGGCTCCCAAAGGACCAGAGTCGCACACATATTTGGTGAAAGGAGAAGATCTTCTGTTGGAATGTATTGCAGAGGGCTTGTAAGTTTTATCTTCTGATTTATTTTATTGATTCAGTTGTTTTGCAATATAAATTAGTAGCTTGGCATCAATTTCATATATACCACTTATAAAGATTTTGAAATTACAGTATATAAAACAGTATAATGTACAGTGGCCCCAAAAATCGCACTTAAATGTGTAAAGGTCATTGCATTAGATAACAGGGTATCAAACCAAGTGGCATATGCAAACAGGTCTGTTGTTGGCTGTTACAGGCCTATTATTAATATTAATCAAACAGCTATAATTAATTGTTAATATTTATACTAACAAATAATATATTAATACAAAAATAAATAACATAAAGGGTTGCCATAGTTTAAAAAACTTTGTGAACCACTGCCCTAGCAGAGTAACCTCAGGTCTAGTTGATCACATTAACTATGGACATGCTCCACTAATATTTAAAAATCAAAACGTGTCCAAATACTCTTTGGAAAAGAAAAGAATTTGTTCTTATACTTTAAAATCGAACAAACTTTGCATGAAAAGTGTGCTTGTGCTATCATTCTTTAAAATAATTGCCACTTGGTTTGATGTTTTGTTACGAATTACAGTTTTATTCATACATTGAGCGCAAAACTTTTTTGGGCCACTGTAGATTGTTATTTATATATAAAAAAATAAATATTAAGAGATATTTGATTTATGCCTCTGAAATATTGATTTTTAACAAGTTTTCAGATTTCATTCAGCTAAATATTTTGATTGTTCATCTTTGGTCTTCTCCCCTTCAGTCCAACACCAAAGGTGGAGTGGTTTAAAATGGGCCATAAGCTTCCAGAAAGGACTATAGTCGAAAGCCATAGGAAGTTACTCATAATAGAGATGGTAAATGAAGAGGATGAGGGGAAATATATGTGCAAAGCCAAAAATCCCTATGGAGAAGTGGTGCATTACTTTCATGTTACAGTAGAGGGTGAGTAACATTATTCATCAAAGTGAGCTTATACTATAACCACAGTCAAATTTTCAGTTTTTTTTTTAATCTTATAAATGGTTTCAATTTCATTTAGAGACTAAGCCCTCTTAATGCTTGTTTTTAAAGTGCTGCAAATTCAAGTAGATTTTAATTGTAAAACAGCGCCATCTTCTGCCCAGTGACAACAAATGCTTGCAGTACTTGATAGAAACGTAGTGTAGTAATAATATTATTAGCCTAGATGATATATATATATATATATATATATATATATATATATATATATATATATATATATATATATATATATATATATTCACATTTTGTGTTTATATGTATATTTTCAATATACAGTGTTTGTTTTTTTTTTCAGTGTTTTAAATATATATATATATATATATATATATATATATATATATATATATATATATATATATATATATATATATATATATATATAGTGATTTATTTTCAATATACAGTATATCATTAATAGTTTCTGTTTTTTAAGACAAGTTAAATATAATACAAATAAATAAATATCAGGGGTCATGGTATAACTTCCACACATACACTAACTTTTACTATGTATTGTGGTTTGACCTGATTATATTTCATGTGTAGATCCTCCTGAGTGGGAAATAGAACCTCAGAGTCAGTTGAGTACAATTGGAGCTGATGTGATGATCAAGTGTGTTGTGAAGGGAAATCCTCAACCTACTGTGACATGGAGAGTCAACGGCCAACCCCTAAACGGTATACACTCTCATTTCCCATGTCAAAATTATTTTAAAAAATGTTGGTTTGCCATCACTAAATTGTAATAATGCAACAGATCTAAAGTGTATGTACAATAAAGTTAACATCCGATATAAGTTAACCCAGGGGCCAGTGCCACTCCTGATTGAAGCTTGGCCACCCCTGTTGTGCAAAGCACTTTTAACAACATTGGCAGACAGGTGAATTTTTTTTGCTGCTCTATGATGCAAACAGTCTGTGCTAATCAGGCTGAACAGCTGTGAGCAGCCCAAACTGCACAAACCTCTGTGTGTAGAGCTGTGACGTTGTATCACGACCGTTGCAGTGTATGGGATCAAAATTCCGTCAAATGTAGTGTGGTCACGGATCAAATAATCAGCGTGAATAAAAATATAACAATCATGAATCAAAAATATCTAAAAACACATTTAAAATATGCTACAAAAAAATAATAATAATAAATAAATAAAAAAATAACCCTCTGGGGTCTGAGGGGGTTTTTGGCCCTGGAGAAGCTTTGACATGCCTTGACATTTGTGCTTTTTTCAGCTGCTTAAAAATATATTAATGGCTAATGTCTGATAACACTGTATTCAGCACAAACTGGGCTACAATAATATGTGAGCAAAATGTATGTACATGTTTGTATTTTTGAGAAAATAATATTTATGCGTTGTCTTTTAACCAAATTTTAAGTAGTTGAAATAAGGCCATATAACACATACTAAACATTTGTCCATAAGACTTTTGAGAACTGGATCTTGTAGCCTAGAGTTTTTGCTACAAAATTATGTAGTAATTGTAATTGTTATGTAATTATTCATACAAAACAATTTAGTCATTTAACTTTTGTAAGACACTTTTAGTGTATGCATATGCAAGGAGGCGTGAATTAGTGTTATATGAATATTGATGTGATTCACAACTGATGAGACAATGACCCCTACCCTGGGCCTATCATTGAGGATTGTGACAGAAAGAGAATGAATGTGAGGAGACTTAATGATCAAAATCAAGTTTTAAGTTAAAAGAAGTAATCTGACTATACATTTTCTTTACATAAAGACTTTACATAAAAATTTTAGACTTACACTACCGTTTAAAAGTTTTAGAAGAAGCCTCTTCTGCTCACCAAGGATGCATTTATTTGATCCAAAATACAGTAAAAACAATGTTATTGTGAACACTTTTTACAATTTAAAAGAAAATTTGTCTATTTGAATATATTGTAAAATACAATTTGTGATCAAAGCTGAATTTTCAGCATCATTACTGCAGTCTTCAGTGTCACATGATCCTTCAGAAATCATTATAATATGCTGATTTTCTAAGATGGGCATATTTAACGTGCATTATACTAATTTACACCTGAACAGTTATTTGCAAGCACAAGCTTTGTTGATGATAATGAGGCAGCATAAACACTAGTTAAAATATAATCAAAACATTCATATTATTTTTATACCATATTACATATCATATTAATATCATACAGCATACAATTTAAATACCTGCTTTAGCCGAAACAGCATTTAAATGTAACTAAAACTTGCTTATTAGGACATATTTCAAATTTCAATACTCTGAATCCTGGCTGGCAAGTCTGGAAACAGTCCCACTAGTAATATATGTACATGTTTATATGAAATAGCATGTCAAATAATATGTAAGTAAAACTAAATTACTTACTCATCCAAAATTGTATCCTCGGCTGGATCAAGTCACTCTTCAAAGTCCCGCTCTTCTTCTGAGGAAAATGTTAACTCTTCGTCACTTTCCAGGAGCTTCCTCACCTGTGTATCATGCCGTCTTCCAAATGTGCAGAAAAGTGAATGAAATATATGCTTTTTAAGGCACAGTCGGGGACGTTTACCATTTGCATTGATAGTCTCAGCACATTTCCATATCAATAGCGCCCTCTACCCTCTGTTTGCTCTTTGACAATTTAGCTTTTTTTTGGTACGCTTACTGTGTTTTTCTTTGTTTTGTTTTTTTTCCAAGTTCTGCGCTTGATTTTCCAAAACTTGTGAGTAGAGTTTTATGGAAATCTGTTTTTAGGGCAAAAGTTTGATTAGCCAAACCCTTTGAACATGAAACGTGAACATTTTGAGAATAATATAGACAGAGTAAGCAGGGGAAGACTGTCTACACTATTCATGTGTGAATGACATGTTCATTTTGTTTAACGAGAGTCTCATACATTTTTTGTTTGCTGACTTTAAGCTTTTTGTCAGTTTATTCTGAATCTTTCAGCCTAAATTTTTTCCTTCTTTTGTACGGCATTGGTAATAAATTGATAATTTTAAATTCCTTGTGTACATTTGTGATCTATAAATTCTGTAGAATTTACATAATTTCTGTCTGTAGAATTTGCTTTTGGTACAGCATGTCACAGTCAGTAGTGCATTTTTTTGGCCACCCCAATAAAATCACTGGGCCTTACCTGTCCACCCCTGAAAAAAATCTCTGGCTATGCCACTGAATTAACCCAATTCACTTTCTTATCCATTTGGCATGTACGTTGTGATATCAAAGCACAGTGTATTTTTTAATCATACTGAAAAATGTAAATCTGCGTTTGCACTGCTGTTTGCACTGCTACTAATAGTTGTTATTTATAAATATGAAAAAGCTGCTGAAACAGTCTTTTTTTTTTCAAACACACAGTAACTTTAAATTTAATATTAAAAGCATCCAAAAAATCACTGAAGTATAGGGCTAAAGTTTATAGTTCGTTTGAGGTGGTTTGAATGCAGCAATGTTTCATTTGCTTCAAATAGTGTCTTAAATAGGCTAGTCAGTCCAGTTGAGCCTTCTCCCAGTTCAGCTGTCACATATTTTCCACCACCCCTTTCAAGAACTAGGCTACAACAAGTGGTTGATGGGCTTGTTTTGCTTAATCAGAGTTGCTGAAAATATTATTGTTATTTATTTATTTTAAAGACCCTTTTAAGAACAGGTGGTGCATCCAATGATCCATAATATAGAAATGACTTAATAGAAAATAATCTCATTTCAGTGAGGCAACATTAGCCATTTAATCACCTATTTTATATGTAAAATATTCCTGTACATCGTGGGAAGAGAGTGCAATTTGAACTTTTTTTTCCAAAATCAAACAAAAGGGTTCTTCCACAAGGCTGTTAGTGGAGGTTTCATGCAATGGACACTTTAAGGAAGTAATTATGTTATTTGTGATCACGTGAGCTTGTAAAATGGGTTGTAAAAGTGCCTTTTCATGACTTATTTTTAAATAACTATCTAACACTTTATGTGTGTATTTATTTTATAGTGTGATAATGTTTATGTTATTAAACATATTAAAGTGATATTAAAGTTCTAGAGGAGTGTTCCCTAACATATTGTATTTTTAATCCACATTTTCTATTTCAGAGGTACCAACATCCAACAGGGAAGTCTTGAAAGGTGGCACTATTTTCATCCACAACGCAAACCCTGATAACAGCGCTGTTTACCAGTGTGAGGCCTCAAACAGACACGGCACCATCCTATCCAATGCCAACATCATGATTATGAGTAAGTCAACTCCTGCAGTTGTACTGTAATTACACCCAATTGGAGATGCTCTATAATAATGCGCAACAAGAATCTTTGATTGATATTTTGCATTCAATAATGACAAGTAATCATCATTTGCTTGTAGAGATATGATTACATGATGTTCCCAGCTATATCATTTCTTGCTTTCATGCTTTTTAAAATAAGGCAGAGAATAATTTGAAGCAATAAGCCATGTTGCTTGTTGAAGGCTGTGCAAGTTTTTACCATGGTTAAAGGGTGTTGTTAGTGACAATGTGAAGCAGAGTACTTTTAAACCCTCTTAACTGTGTGAAAATCAATAACATACACACCCTTTTATAGATTTTAAACTTTATAAAATGGCAAAAAAAAAAAAAAAAACACACAACTGGCACAATTAAGAATTCAACCAATGTTTGGTCACAAGAGAATATATAGCAGGTATATATAACAGAATATACCTTAATGTGGCAGGGCAGAGGGTGGGTCCGGGTCCACACACCCGGCCCCTAATTCGGTTGATGAATCCTGAGAGGGATAATGGTGACCGGAGACGGCATTGGGACAGAGAGAGTGTTACGGGCAGCTGCCTGACACCTGTGTGTGTAATGTATTTGTCTTTAAGTTAAGTTTAATTTTTAAATATTATTTATATTATCAAGCCAGTTCTTGCCTCCTCCTTCTCGGGTTTCGGCACCATTGAAACACATTTCAATGGAAAGGAGGAGGCAAGAACTGGCTTGATAATATAAATAATATTTTAATAATAGACTTAACCAAAAATACACTGCCGTCTCCGGTCACCTTTATCCCTCTCGGGTGTGCTGAAGCCCTGCCCTCCGCACTGCCACACTTATCCAATCAGAATTTTGAAATTGAACAATCTGTTTAATATGTAAGTATAATTGACAATAGACCAATTAATACAACATTAAATGCAGTAATTAAAAAGTCTGATGTAAATTATACTTGTACTATAATAACCACATGTAAATGACTTTTTAATGTGTTTGCTTGAATACAGTTTTTAGAGTTTCGTCCTAAAACATTCCTGGAAGCAGCCCAAGCTGCTGCTACTGGTTTGGAACGATTGGGTTAAATTATATTGAAGTTGATATTGAACTGTAATATGGTCAACAATCCTGAAACTACATAGAAAATTAATCAACACTTGAAATGACTGCCAAGCAGTCAGAATCAAGAAATTAACAATGTAGTGGTATTAAAACATAATTTATAACACTTGAAGCATTATTGACCATCAGGAGGCTGCTCTGCACCTACTAGAGATAGGGCACACTGAATTGTGCCTTCTCACTGGACATTCATGATTTCATTCACTCCAAGCCAAAACCACTTAACATACTCTAATGTTGCTTAGGCATGTACAAGCAACATTTTTTTGGTATTTTTTTTTTGGGGTGTGGACACAGCCATAAGAACAGGTGTGATATGGCCACCGGACAGCCGTTGGGTTCGTTTAGGTCCTCTTGATAGCACACAGGCTTCAGGGCGGAGCTGTTCTGCATGTTCTCATCTCCAAACACACGCTCCCTTAGGCAGCCAAGCTCTTTTATGTGTGAACAATTTTGCCTTCCTCCATTCATATTCAGTTGCTGTAACCAAAGCATGTGTTGCTTTCATCTGAAAGATAAAATATGCTGCTAAGGACCCTGACTTAAAAAATATAGAAGAAAAAAAAGAAAGAATATAGAGAAAACATTAAATATGGAACTTGGAATAACCCTGCAAACTATTTTAAAGGAATGTTCCAGGTTAAATACAAGTTAAGCTTAGTCATAATAACAATTAGTGGTATAATAACAATTCCCACAAATTTATTTGGACTCTTCACTCATTTACAAGAAAAAAAGAGGGAAAAATCCAGTTAATTTAAAGCACTTGCTATGGAAGTAAATGACTGTATCAAAAGTACAGTATATCCACAAGACGTACTGTAAATGTTATGCATGTTAGCATCATTTTATTGCAACTTTACACAGATAAGATTAATAAGCAATTTTATCACACTAAAGCCATGTTAACATGTATAAAGTTTCATCTTGTGTCCATACTTTTGAAACTGTGTATATTTGAGTGTTTATGGACTGGCCCCATTCACTTCCATTGTACAGTAAGTGCCTTACCTTAATTGTGATTTATTTCTTTATTCTTTTATTTTCAATAAATGAGGGATGAAATATTTTTTGTGGTAATACTAATCAAGGTTATTGCCACAAATGCAGTAGATGGAGCCTTAATTGTATTGAACCTGGAATATTGCTTTAAAGCAATGTCAAATGACTATCTTTTTAAAGCATTAGAGTCCTTTTTTGACTCTATTTATAACAGATTTATTTTCTGTTATATGAAAAAAATATTTAACATTAAATTATCCTAGCATGAAAAGTAGCTAGTTTAAAATACAGGACATGTATCTAGCCCTTTTACATTTTTATGAAAATTGTTCAATTAACTGCATTCGTCAATCTCAAAAGTTCAACCCTGTTACCCAAGTTTTTGTAAGATAAAAAGCTGTTAAAAAAGAAAAGAAAAAAAAACATAATATTTTAAGAGTTCCAGGAGCTACTTTGCACCCTGTTTGTCGAAAGTGCCTGGTACCTTTCTTTTGATAGTAAAGGAAGTAGCTGTTCCAAGGATGAGGAGGGACTCATACCTAAACCGATAACACTGCACATTTTCTAAGAAAAGAGATATAGTGATAATAATTCAATCTTGTTTTTATTTTATTTATTTATGTATTTTTTCATTTTTAATGGTGCAATGTTGATAACTCTCTCCCCAGACATCCAGCCAGTGATCCTAACAGAAAACAATCTCCAATATACCGCAGTGGAGGGGAAAGGTGTGGTCATGCACTGTAAGGTCTTCAGCTCACCATCCTCCAGTATTATCTGGTGAGTACAGGCTGCTATAGTGGCAGTATTTACATAGGCCAGCAGAGAGCAGCACGGCTCTAGCAGTGTTATGACTGCAGTAATGGACACTCACGAATGTGGTTTAACTCTGGTGGTTCAGTTTACTCAAGGGTGGAATCCTCTGGTTATGTTCAACACTGTGGTAATGAGGTAAACTACGCATGTGGATCTGTAACTATGTTGCTGTTAAGTTAAAGCAATAGCAGTGGAAGTGCTAACTGTGGTGGCATGTAACATCAAAGAAGCCAAATAGAGCATTTAATTAAATTAATTTAAAAAAAGGCATTTTTTTATTTAACATGGTTTGCACATAATTGGTATAAAATCATTTTAAAGTTTAAGAATTAAATACATTTTCAAATGAAATTAAATAAATGAAATTATAAAAATAATAACTAATTAACATTGTTTTATCATGCTATAGTAAAACTTGAATCGGCTCACTCTATTCAACAACCACTTAAAAAAAAGAATAGCATATTAAAGCCATCTTCATATGCTATTTCTTTTTTAAAAGTGATTGATGAATTTTGTGCTAACCATGTTAAATAAAAAATGCGTTGGAGCTGAATATTCTGGGGTTGAAGATCAGTGCAATCATACCACATTATTTATAGTCACTATTATTGTGATTTGTGTCAAGAACAGTAAAATCTCTAGAATTTTCATCAGAACTTAATAGTTATATAGTTGAACTATTAAAGTTGGAGAGGCCAACACTATTGTAAACTGAAATAGTGAGATTATCTCTGTTTGACAAAAAGATGCCACTCTCTTTGTGTCAGAACAATCAAAATATAATTTTTAAAGAAGGAAATGTCGCAGCAAAATTGGCTTGAACGGAAAGTGCCGCGAGAAGACAAATTCTACATTTTTTTCAGAAAGTGTTGAGAGAGGAAACCTTATTAACAGTGAAAGTATAATATTTTAATTTTAATAAATTCCATAAATTATATATCTATCTAGTATATATAAATTATACATCTACATCATTCTACATCTAGGATCATTCATATTTTTTGCATTGTGACATATTCAGGACACTTAAGAACATTTTGTAATTGTAACATGTCCGAACGTTTTACTTTTACTACTTTTAGTCATTGTTTTAAATGCTGATTCTCATTACCACAACACAGCATTTTTTATTGTATTACAATAAAAATGATTTTTTTTTTTTTTTTTTTTTTTTTTTTTTTTTTTTTTAAAGATGTTGCACAATGATTTTTTTTTTTTAAATTTTTTTTTTTTTTAAATCAGTATCAAGGGATTCCTGCCATGATGTATAAATAATTTATAATTTTTATAATTTCTAAATAGCTTCATTTTCTATTTGAAAATTTTTGTTTCTTATTTGTTTGTTTTGGTATTAGTGACATTAGGTTTCATGACAATCATTCAAATGATTCATTTTAATTTGTTCAAATAAAAATTATAAATTTTTTAGTTGATTAATAAATTGATTTGAAATCTATTAAATAATGTAAATAAGTTTAGTATCCTATGACGTTTATCAGATGTCCTTCTTGGGGACACACAAATGCACACAATTTGCATTTTCCCAAGAATGACCAAGTTGGTTTATGGTTGAACAGGAGTAAAGCTGACAGTGCCAATGCAGTGGAAGGAGAAAGATTCTCTGTTCATAATAATGGTACACTGGTGATCCATAACGTGATAAAAGAGGACTCTGGGGAATACTCCTGCTTTGCTCAAAACACAGAGGGCAAAGTTGCTATTGCTGCAACCTTTGAGGTCAAAGGTAAGAGAAGTCTTGAGTAAATGATGACAGAATTGATGTGCCTTTAAGAGTTTTTTGGGATTAAATTCAATTATTAATGAATCCATATAGTCTTAATCATGCACCAAAATGTATATTCTCTTTCAGATCCGACCAAAATAGTAGACCATCCACAAAACCTGCGGGTTTTGGTTGGAACCACCATCCAGTTTTCATGTCAGGCAGTGTTTGATCCTTCCTTTGGAAATGATTTTGAGATCCTCTGGGAGAAAGACGGCATCGCTCTCAACAGCAGTGAGAACATACGGTGAGATTGAGCAGGTTGTCATTATTTTATTGTGGTAAATGCCAGTGCAAATAAAGTCTGTCTAATCGATGTCTTTTCCTGTGCTTGTAGATATGTGCTCGATGATGGAGTGCTTGAAATCATCAATGTGAGCTTTGGAGACCAGGGCTTATATGTTTGTGTGGCCAAAACACCAGTCGACCAAGACACGGCAATTGCACAGCTTTCAGTTGTGGGTGAGTTATTGGCTTCTAGCCATTAAATTTGAGAGAGAGAGAGAGAGAGAGAGTGTGTGTGTGGGGTTGGGGGGGGGTTTGGGTTTGGGGGGCGGTGGTACAGGCTGAATGTGACCACTCATGGTACCACGGCTGGATATACTGTATACAGTACACTTAATAAGGCAGCACCATACAATAATACACCATTTAAATAATCTGAGAACCTCTTACTAAAATGTATATCAGAAATACTTTAGCTATTTAACTGTTGATATTTACTAATATTAAACATTATCTGTAAATGTTGTTTAGTTTTGTTAGTTTTCATTTCTGTAGGCCATCATGTTAGGTGGGTTTAAGTGGTTAAAAATGTTATATTTTAATGTGGATCAAAAGGCAAACATTATTTTGGTCATTAAAGGGATAGTTCACGCAAAAATTAAAATTCTCTCATTATTTATAAACCCTCATTCCATCCCAAATGTGTACAACTTTCTATCTTCTGCGGAACACAAATTAAGATTTTTAGAAGAATATTTCATCTCTGTAGGTTCATACAATGCAACTGAATGGTGACCAGACCTTTCAAGCTCAACAAATCACAAAAAGGCAGCATAAAAGTAATCCATATGACTCCAGTGGTTAAATCAATGTCTGCAGAAGCGATATGATACTGTAGGTGTGGGTGAGGAACAGATCAATAGTCCATTTTGGTAATATAAATAAAAAGTAAAAAAGGATTTAAATATTGATCTGTTTCTCACACAAAGTGATTGCATGCTTCAGAAGACATAGAGTATATTAAACCACTGGAGTCATATGGATTACTCTTCTGCTGCCTTTATATGATTTTTGGAGCTTGAAAGGTCTGGTCACCATTCACTTGGATTTAAATGACCTACAGAGCTGAGATACTCTTTTAAAAATCTTTGTTTGTGTTCTGTAGAAAAATTTAAATAATACCAATCTGGGATGGCATGAGGGTGAGTTAATGATGAGAGCATTTTAATTTTGGGGTCAACTATCCATTTATGTTTAAAATTGCAATTACAATAATAACAAAAAATTGAAATAATGCACACAAAATAAATGTTGTTGATTTTCTCAGATGTTCCTGATCCACCCGAGGATGTGATTCTGTCTGAGAGCAATGGAAGAAGTGTGAAACTGCTGTGGAAACCAGGAGATGATCATAACAGCTCAATTACTGGTAACATGGTCTTTCTACATACCACTGGCCATATGTCAGTAATTATGATAACATGACCTAAAGTGAACCAAATGTTGGAATTGATAAACACTTAATAAACCTTAAGGTAATAATTGCAGGTGTAATCTGATAAAGGGCCTATGATTGTGTGTTAATTATTTTTTCCTATTGTATAAAAAAATACGTATGGATAAGTCCCCATTTTTTTTAGCAACTATTGTATATTGTTGACTTTTGTATGATGAATAGCTTATGTTCCTAATTTGTAAGTCATTTTGGAGAAAAGCGGGTGCTAAATGAATAAATGTAAACGTTGTTGTGTTCCAAAATGTGTTGGAATACAATGAACAGTGCAACGCAAGTACGTGTTGCATAATCAGCATTGTCATAGGGAGTACTGTAATGTCATTATAGGTTATGTGAACATAGGGGTACTTAAGTGGGCATTAGCATAGTGTTCTACAGTCAGTGTTTTCTTTCAGTCAATACATTTTGTCATTTAGCAGATGCTTTTATCCAGAGTGACTTTGAAATAAATAATACAGCAAAAGCAATTACTGGCAGAGCAACTGTTTGCTAGCAAATCATATTGTTATAAACATATTTACAACTCTTCTTTTCCACTTCTGCATATAACAGTACATTTGAACATTTGAGTGATTCCATCATCCCCCTGAGTACTGAGGTTTCACGCCACCTCAGTACAGTATGTACGGAAAGAAGGAAGATAGTATAGCTGCAATAATTTTAAGATAATTTATTTTGCTATATTACATATAAGTTTACATTTTCTTAATTTAAAAGATTTTATCCAAAGTGACTCACAAATGAGAAACATCACAAGAAATATAGGATAATAATTAGGAGTATTTTATAAAATATTTTTTTGTGGGCTTTGTGGGTTGTGTTGACTCATGCAATCCTAATTGGTTGATTCTTTAAATTTATGTGCAGAGTTTGTTATAGAGTTTGAGGAAAGCCAGTATGAGCCAGGCAGATGGAAGGAGCTTTTGAGAATACCGGGGAACCATCACTCCGCAATGCTGAAGCTGCATGGACACGTGGACTACCACTTCAGAGTCTCTGCAATCAATGAGGTCGGAAGAGGTCGCGCAAGCCAGACCATTGAAAGATACAAAACTCCACCATCAGGTCTGTAGTCTTTCCTTGCACTGCTCCCCTATGTCAATTTCCCAACAGATATCTGTGTTCTGAGGACCACACATTGCCTACTGAACTTTAAAACATTCAAACTTGTGAGATAATTGATTTTCGCTCTCATTTAAGCTCCAATCTATAAACTGCATATTTCACAGACCATTTTTCTTATTCCACTAAAAATTCCACCTCCAACAAAATCCATATTTCTGCTTTTTCCAAAAGCACCCGACAAGAACCCAGAAAATATCAAGATCGAAGGTCATTTGCCACATGAAATGGATATCAACTGGGAGGTATGATGCTAAACGTTCAATTCCAAGAGTCTTCTGGAATATATAATGTTCAAAGCACTGGAAGGGCATCACAGATAAAGAACTGCTCTCAAATACTGAATTTCATTTAGTTCTCAGAGGGAGAGACCAAACTAACAGTGTCAGTTTTTTGGTTGCAATTATCGATAAGCATTTTCCAAGAGATAGGAGTTTTGCATAGCAAAACATTGCTATCTCTATCGCCATACTGTTGGAAACATTACAAAGCCCTGCTGAAACTGATCTCTCTGGACAGAAATTCCCATCAAAGGACTCAGAGTGAGTCTTTGATTAAAAAGTAAAAGGGACAGGATACATACATTTAGATTTTTATACAAAGACTAATATCTTTTATAGTCTCTAGGCTATTACTAGGTCGTCTTTTCATAGTAATTCACTTATACTTTCTGGAATTATGAGGAGTCTTATTGTTCATGGTGGACTGTAATGGATAATTGCATTTTATCCGGTCTTCTGCTGCCAGCTCATTGTAAAAGGAAGCTGTTGTTCATCAAGACTGTATCAATAAAAGTCAATTGTTACAGTATTTGACATCATTTCAAAATCCTGAAAATTAACAAGGTCTTTTGGCCTATTATACTGAAGATCCCTTACTAATTGTTAAGATATCAAGAGTCTGAACAACTACATGTGGTTTTCTTTGAGTTACTGTTTCCTGTCAGTTAAAGGGGTTCATATCATGATGAATCAGTTTTTAACTTGAAATTTTGAGATCTTTGGAGACAAGATGCTTAAAGGAATGTTTCAGGTTCAATACAAGTTAAGCTCAATCGACAGTATTTGCGGTATCATGTTGATTACCACCAAAAAAAAAATTATATTTAGGCTCACCAAAGTCCATAGAAAAGCACACATCTTTGTTATAGTTATGCACTTATAATGTAAGTTAGTAGGGCCTGTCCAAAACTGTTAAAATACACATAGTAAAAAAAAAAATAAGATATATATTTTTTTTAATAAAAATCAGGGATACACCTGTGTTACAACATTTACCAGATTACAGGGCATACCGACGTTACATCATCATGACAACAAAGTTTTAATATTGGATAAAACTTGACATAAATAGGATTAGTGAGTGATTTTATCACACTAAAATCATGCTAACTCATTTAATGTTTATATATTGTGACTATACTTTAGAAACAGTGTGTATTGTAATGTTTATGTACTAGCCCCATTCACTTCTATTGTAAGTGAAAACTACAACTGCAGTTTTTCCCTTTTTTTAACCTTCTGAGACCCGAGCATGACTGCTATATGCATTTTCCATTTCCGTTTTTGATTTGTAACTAGTAGCACCTAATAAATATGCAAAAAAAAAAAAAGAAAGTGTTTTCTCAAAAATTGATGGTTACATATATGCCAAGTGGGACTAAGTTGTAAAATATTTAACAATACCATGTTATATAGAAAGTCAGATTTATTTATTATTATTATTATTATTATAAACAAATGCTAGTTGTTTATAATGTTTCCAGGAGTGATGGTTATTAATGTTTTTGAAATTAGCTAATTCTGATTCAAAGTAGTGGCCAATATCATGCAATCACTGCCAACCATGTTAAAATAAAATGATGCATTTTGAATATACTGATTACCATTTTCCCATGTCTGCCAAACATGTTGAGTGGTCCAAACATCATCTGCAGTCTGAAACTGGTTTTATTTTGGTCAGATTTTAGGAGTGAAAGCTCTGCATAGGAAAGTTAAAGGATGCTCCCTTGCTCCCTATTTAGTGAATGTCTTAACCTCCTGTGTGCTGTCTGTCTGCACTGGTCTCAGAACAGTTTAAAATGCACCTTATTTTCATCCTAATTACATATAAAGCCTCTGGAAGTGACTTTTTCAGCTTTTGGATGAACCCATCGATTTTCAATGCAATAATGCACAGTAAATATAGGTTTCTAAGGGAAAATGCGCTAAAGTACACATTAGTGTAAATTGTGTTTAGCAGCGTGGTGTTTTGCGATAATTCCCTCAAATTTAAAAAATGGCATGTCGGATGAAAATGGAAACTAATCTTTTGACAGGTTTCAATGTAAAAACGTAATTAGGTTTCTTACCAGATGTAGCTTTGTTAGCATTTCTGCCAAAGACAAACTCTGCTGTGTTCGGCGCCATGTTGTTTTGTCACATGACTCCGTATGTTGAAAGATTAACTCTTTACTGACAGCCCAGAGTCTTCTGAACTGAGATCAGTCAGTTTAAATTAATATAAATAACGCAAGTTCCCTGATAATTTCAGTCTAAACTCAACAGTTTATGTGGCATATTTCTGTACGGATTGTTTTGCGTGTGTAGGGGGGCACAATTGTGCTGGCATATTTTCTTGTTATTACAATATAATTAGACTGCAGAGAATAATAATAATAATAATAATAATAATAATAATAATAATAATAAAAATATGATGCAACCACTTTACCTGATCAGTTTCATTCTCTTGTCACAGCCGTTGTCACCTCTTGAACACAACGGCCCAGGATTGGAGTACAAAGTAAGCTACAGAAGACAAGGTACTGAAGAGGACTGGATGGAACACATCGTTAAGAGGCACTCATTTGTAGTTAAAAACACCCCGACGTTTGTCCTCTATGAGATCAAAATTCAGGCCAAGAATCGTGTGGGCTGGGGGCCGGACCCCAAAATAATAACAGCATACTCAGGAGAGGACTGTGAGTACTAACAATCTCCATTGTGTCTGAGCTGCGGCAATGAGCATGCATTCAAATAAGGCAACACAACTGACATTTCACTCAGTGTCAAAGTATTGTGCATGTTTACAGCACCATTGAGAGCATACCGAGTAGGTGAAGATTTTGAAATATGCCTCTTTTATAACTTTTTGTTCTTCTGTTCTTCGGGTCTTGTTAAATTGAAAATAAGCAATGCCCTGTAAACAGAAACCCACCCCTCCTCACCCTCTACTGAAAGTAAGAATATCAACAAAGCTACAGGGTAGAGCCAGCACCAATGAAATAGCATCTTGCCTTTACACAATATCCAAACGCTAGCACTGATATGGCGATTCGTTTTGGCTTATTGAGGATATTAAATTGCACGAGGGGAAACACTTTCCTCAATCCGAGTCTTTGTAGTCATCCACAGACTGTAAAATAAATAAAATGTTATCATGGCTATGAACTATTTACATGTTCAGCTATAATTATTCCCTTGCCTTCAGTTTTCTTTTGGAGCTGCCCTCCCGATGTTATCTCAGGTCACTATGTCTGTGTAGATGGCTTAGTTTAGTTTTTCTTTATTTTTTATCTTAGTGCGTGTTTGCTAGGAGTTATTCCATTGTAATAATTTAACCTCTTCTCTTTAGCAAGTGTCTTTGCACACAATCTGTGATCCTGTGAGTGTTGTGCTTTGTTTGTATAGATTACTTAGATGCTGTATGGTAAATAACATTAGCGTTGGCAATTTGCGTAGTGTTTCGAGAACCAAATATAGTTACAAATCGTAAAAACAATAGCATAGTCCATAACTCCACATGAACAACTATTACACCCGCCACAGTTTTTCTCCATGATTACCCACAAAATTACACCACATTTCTTTGTCCTTATGTTGTGGATGTAGCCAAATCTAAATCTGTGACATTATCCTGATGTAGAAAAAGTGTAATTTGAGAAAGGCAGCTATATAGTGTTATTTGTAATATTTTATTTGTACATTTGTGTGTTATATTTGTCTATAGTCCCCTCCGCAGCTCCGGAGGATGTAGGAGTGGAAGTTATTAACGACACCGTGGTGAAGGTTAGATGGGCCCATGTTCACAAGGACAAACTCCATGGACATCTGGGGGGCTACAGGGTAATTTCTCTCCAACATGTCTTTGCTTTTTAGCCACTGTTTAAAGGTCAGTGAGCCCCTTTTGTGACCTTGAAGCTCCTCTTGTCTCCCAGCAAGCCGTCAGGGCTATCCACATGTGTCCTTTATCATAATTAGCACAGAAAGACAGAATAAGCTGTTTATAAAATGAACTGACAAATCTAGGCTTATAAATCTGATTCCTTCTATTTCTTCTATTTATAATTTAATATAAATTTTTTTCATTTCAAGGTAAATGATCAATGTGTATTCAAGTTTGTGCAAAACATGATGATCTATTTTATACTGCATAATTTCTTAATTGTTTTATTAGTGTTTCATAAAATGCGCAGAGTATTAAATATTTCATATTTATTTTATGGCATAATGTTTCATGTTTAAAATTGTTTATTTCCAAATTTAAATGCAAATTTGAAGTCCAGGTTATGAACCCTACTGCATCAATGTGTGCTGCAGGTAAACTGGTGGAGGCATCGTAGTCTACTGGATTCAAAGAAAACACATGGAGACAAACACACCCTGACATTTGCTGGGGAGAGGACCCATGCGGTAGTTACAGGGCTCAGGCCCTTCTCAGAATACAGCCTCATTGTCATGGCCTTTAACAACAGAGGAAATGGGCCTGGAAGTCACCCGGTCAGTTTCCAAACCACAGAGGGAGGTGAGTGAGGAGAAGGCCAGATGAACTAAGAGCTAAAAATAAAACAAGGAGATTGAATAGTTATGGGTGAATGAGTTAGTTCACCCAAAATCCTTTCATCATTTACTTACCCTCATATCATTCCAAACCGTGGAACACAAATTTGTGAAGAAACTTTAGGCAGCTCACAGTGACCTTATCTGTCAAGATCCAAAAATGAAAAAAAACAACATTCAAGTTCCAAAAAGGAACAGAAAATATCATACAAGTAGTCCATAACACATGTGCGCTTTATATATAGTATATGATATGTATAATTATATTAATATATCATTAAAATGAAGTATTAGACTAAAAGTACACCTATAAAATCTATTTTCTTTTCTCTTTAAATCATAACTCTCCTTAAATGTAACTCATGCATTCCCTTCCAGAGGGACTTTGTTCCCTTCTCACTCAAAGCACTCACGCTTGTTAAAGAGTGGCGTGCTGTCATAGCAACCATGTTACGTTCCATTTAAACGTTCCTTGTTTAAACGTGGCTTGTTTAAAGGAGGACACTTGGTATACTGCAGCCTTCAAAGGACGCGTCCTACCTAGCATGCAGCCTTCGAAACGAGACACAGACAGTGTTGTGTGAGGAAATTTAAGTTATTCTCTTAAAATCTTTCCCATAACTGCTGCTCTCAAATCTCATTTGCAATTAAGTTTGTTCAAATATTTATTTACATTCAAATAATAAAAAAAAAAACATAAAAAGTATTGTGACAGATTTAACATCAGTGATGTCGAACAGCATTGGTTCTCACATGTCAAATAACTCACATGGTGAGTTTACATTTACAGAAGTGTGAATGAAAGCTTCAATGGAGGCAACTATGGCTTCCATGTAAGAAAGAATGTCATATGAGATTCAAACAAATGAATGAGTGAATGAATGATATATATATATTTTTTTTTTTTTTGGTGAGTTATTCCATAAAACTTCTTAAAATATTTCAAGCAATGTAATCTTTCTCTTGTTCTTTCTCTCTTTCTTTCTTGCCATCAGTTCCTGGTCAAGTGGCTTCTTTCAGAGCTACAAACATCCAAAAACACAAGGTCACCCTGACCTGGTCTCCTCCCATTGATGCAAATGGAGTTCTAATCAGTTACATCCTGCAATATCAGCTAAGTATGTGAACATTACATTTCCATTTTGTTCATAAATGTTGCTATGAATATCTAAATCTTGCTGTGAGGGCCTACATTCATAGGTTCCAGTAAACAGCTTTCCTGATCTTCATTTCTGATGTGGCCAATGGCATAGTGACATTAATAGCAGTAGTGATTCTACAGTGAAACCACAAACCACTGCATTTGCATTGTATGTTTTTTAGAGTCAGTTAGTTCCTGTCGCTTAATGGAACTGTCTGCAGAATGTAGATTTTTATGGGAAACAGAGCAAAAAAAAAGTTGTTTCTCTGTGCCCACTTTTTCACCATGATGTAGATGCAGATTTCGACGTCTGAACACAGCAAATACCTCTATTACCTCTCATTACATCAAGTGATGCCTACAACTCACCACTAGGAGATATTGTTGTGCCACCTTCTTTAAGGTTGGCAGCAGTCTTATGTTCAACAGACACTATAGTAGTGTGAATATAACTGTGTAAGAACTCAGTTGTATATTTACTAAATGATTTATGGGAAGCAATTATCTCAACTTGTTTAAGTTGCCTTACTCAATTTGCTTATTTTCATTATACTGTCCTGTTATGTGAAATTAAAGATGCACTAGTGTATTAAGCAACTATTTTCTGCATGGCATTAGCAGCATACTTGGGTTTTAATTGCTGTAGTATACAGTGAATAACATAGCTGATTACATAAAACAGGTCAATAGTGCACATCGTTGTAATGGTAGGTGATGTACTAACAGTGATGTACTATAGTAAAATTGGAAACATGGGAGTAGCAAATATTCTGTAAGCATAAGACCCTTAAAAGGATGTATCTAAACAGGTTTAACAGACATTGTTTCCTTGAAGGTGTATTGTTATTTTTTTGTTGTTGTTTTTCTCTCTCTCCTTTTCTCCCCAATTTCGAATGCCCAATACCCAATGCGCTTTAAGTCCTCATGGTGGTGTAGTGTCTCGGCTCAATCTAGGTGTTGGAGGACGAATCTCAGTTGCCTCCTGAGACCATCAATCCATGCATCTTATCACGTGGATTGTTGAGCGCGTTACCACAGAGACATAGCCTGTGTGGAGACTTCATGCTATTCTCCGCAGCATCCACACACAACTCACTACGTGCCACACCGAGAGCGAGGACCACATTATAGCGACCACTAGGAGGTTACACCATGTGACTCTACCCTCACTAGCAACTGGGCCAATTTGGTAGCTTAGGAGACCTGGCTGGAGTCACTCAGCACACCCTAAATTTAAACCAGGCGTATTTACTCGCTGAGCTATCCAGGCCCCTCCTTAAAGGTGTTTTGTAAATTCTGCCATTTACAGAGAGGTTTCCCAAACGCAAGCAGAGCAGGTACTGTAGGTAGCACAGTTCTTACGAGAAAGACATTCGTGACCCAGAATGCCATGAAGATCAAACCGCGTTGAATACCGCTGGTGTGACGGACTATTTTACCTGACTCCACGCTGTCCTACATGCATTGTTTCACAGCAGAACACTGCCCTAGGCATACGCACCACTCAACGCAACCGGATCCTGGCAGGAATGATGATGAAGCTGATTATAATGCGTAAAGTCTGGGAGGTCTTGTCAGTTAATTATGTTTGATGCTGCGGCTGATCATTGAGGCCAAGTGTCAGGTTGCGTATTAAAGCATGGGACGTTTTCATCAGGATAGATTGCTGGAACCATTGTGCTCCCTTTGAAGTGGGCTCATTGAAGTTCTCTTGAAGAAAGTGGTGTGTAAAATGCTGGCAAGAGAGAGAGAGCGCACAGCTGTACTCATGAAACGGTAAATAGCAACTGGGATTAAAGCGCTACAGCACAGATGGCCCACAGCCAGATCTAGCTACGCTGAAATCATACAGAATTAACTTTTCACACATTGAAAATTACTAATTGAGGATTCAGAAATAGTTTTAGTTATTTTATAGACATAATGAAATAGGGAATGTTGCAGGGCAGACTTTAACCTGTGTCAGCCCATTAGCACAATGGTTCAGCATGTCAGGAGCACGTGCGCTAACCACTGCACCATGACATCAACCAGTAAAACAGCAATAGTGTTTTCAGAATCCCTTTAAAGGAAGTGGGATTTACTTAATTGCAATTCAATTAGTCATTAATAATTAGTACAAGTTTTGTGGCAAACACAAATATTGACTATTTATGCTTATCCCTGGTATGCATTTTTTTGTATAGATTTATATATATATATATATATATATATATATATATATATATATATATATATATATATATATATATATATATATATATATATATATATACTGTATATACTTTATCTTATAAGTTAAACAGTCAGCAGTTTAATTTTGCCATCAAGCACCACAAAATGCTCACAATGTTGTTTTTGGATAACTTACCGTATGTTTCCACTGCCGCGTTGTGAGCAAAGGTGAGCAAGCATTTTCAATTAATTCCTATGGAAGTCAAGCTCCACGTTCTCGAGATGGATTGTGGGATTGACAACGTGCAGAGAAAGTATTGAGGGGAGTCGAGAGCATCAAAAAAGTTGAAATTAATTTACTTTTTTCAAATAAGAAATGAAAAAAGCTTGGCAGCAGCTAATCACTGTGAGCTGAAAGCAGTGACGTCTGTCATGAGCACTTAACATATAAGGATACTGCTGAAGTTTATACTGGATTCAACTGCTTTAATAACAAATGGACTACAAATTATGATTGCAGACATATATAGTGACAATTTTGTGGCTGGATGAGCAAAAGTGAGACATCAAACAGACTTGACAAATGAAGACTGCATGCATTTCAATGTGACAATACTGAAGCTGGATAAAAAAAGTACAATAAATCAACACAGTTTTTATACTTTTGGCATTCGTAAATATAGTTTGCATCTTTCTGACTGTAATCGCACAAATATATAATGATTATATTGTCTATGAACTGAAAACAATCACAGGCTGATTTTGAAATGGCATACTACATACAGCTTGTACTATTTCTGCCATAGACTGAGGCAGCAGAAGCATTAAAAGTAAAAAAGTACTGTAAAAGTATGGGTAGTTTGCCATTGCGAACAGAGCCATTTTCACTGTAACACACCCCAAAGCGGCAGCTCTCTGTTGTAGTGAGCGGCATTGAGTGGATTTTGTCCTCGCCAGTGGAAACGTGTGGTAAATTAGGTGGTTAATTAGAGCATCTCATTAATCAGAATGCTCTAATTAATATCATGGGTTCATGTTGAAATACCCCAAATGTTGTATGTATAAAATATATATATATACACAAATCATTCTGAAAAATTAAATATGTTATTTAAAACCCATTTTCTACTTAGATTTGAATTTGAGGTATTTGAATAAGTAGAAGTAATTCTCTACCATCAGGAATTTAAACGGAATATAAAGGTATTTTCCATTTTTTTCTGAATGCCACACAACCTTAGTTTTAAAGTGAAAACAACAAGGTGAAAGCTGACTGTGTCAGCAAGAATTTGAATTTGACCTACTCTGACTGACAAAATGCAACTGACATTTCAATGACATGGTCTTCCCTTTACCAGTTCAGCTGTGAGACTAACCATAAGACATGATAAACACATGTCGCTATGCTGCAAATAATCCCTTTTATTTTTGTGATAATTCGGGGTTTCTAATAATTGGAAAAATAAATGTATTCCACTACATAACCAAGTAGTTTAATACATACAAGTGTATGGATATCTGAACACCACAATCACACAGTATGTGCTTGTTTCCACTAGACGTTAGAACATGGCTGTGGGGATTTGCTCCCATTTGGACACAAGAGCATCATTGAGGTCAGGCACTGATGCTGGGTGATGGGGATAGGCTTAGATACCCAAATGTGTTCAGTGGGTTTCAGGTTTGGTATTTGTGCAGGGCCATAAAGCTCTTCCACACTAGGCTCAGTAAACCATTTTTTTTAATGGACCTTGCTTTGTGCACATGGGAATTGCCATGCTTGAAAAGAAAAAGGCTCTTCAAGCAGTTGCTACTAATTTAGAAGTGCACAATTCTCTAGAATAGCCACACTTTTAAATTAAAAAGGGGTGCCCAGATAGTGTATATATTTATAAATAAGTCTGGTATTGAATTCCTGTCTCTGATAATGAGTGCTGTTTCCTTTCCTGTCTAGTAAATGATACTGAGGAAGTAGGCCCTCTGATGACAAAGAACATCTCTGCTGACATCAACAAGCTACCCCTCCATGACCTGGAAGCAATGAGCAGATACAAGTTCTACCTGCAGGGCTGCACGCGGATAGGCTGTGGACCAGCTGCCAGTGAGCAGTGCACAACTGTCCCTGAAGCGAGTGAGTGTGTAACAGCAGCACAGGGGTGGGGTCATCTCTGGGGAGTCAGCATTTGGCAGTGCAGAGGACAGAGAATCTGGTGCTTTGACATGGTTGACCACGTTGCTGTTGTTATGGTCATCGACCCATTGAATGCAGGGGACGTTATTTTGACCTCCCATCTCACCAAGCTTTTCATATGCCCATCTAAGTATTTCTTTATGGCTAAACAATATCATAACAGTGTGCGACTGGGTTGCATTCATCACTGTCGCGGAAGACCAAGCACTTATTGATTCAAGGGTAAAAGCAAGGCTTGAAAAGGAAGAAGAAATAATATGTAGCCTTTGGGGATGAAAATGTTGGATTGTTATTATTACACATATAGAAATAAGGTGGTAATCAACACACACACACAAATATATTATTAAAAGAAAGGAACCACACAACTGTGAATTTACGGCACATTTATTATGATTAATGGTTCATAAGTGCCATATTTATCATTGGCAGTGAGCGGATTGTTGATGAAGTGCTGTTTATTTCCGTTTGACTGAGGGTTCACATAGGAAGTAAAATTTACAGAAGACATATAATCGAGACAAAAACCCCAAGACATAATACCAATACCCTGCAGAGTAATAGAAACGGTCAAGAAAATAAATGACTGCCCTGATATGAGGCAAAATATATTTATGTATCAATGGGGAACAACAGTATACAGTAAACATAAGCTTGACCAGTATATCCCAAGAAAAGCAGTATTTATTTCAAACACAGTTGAAAGTCTATTTTTAAAAGTAAATTTAAAAAAAGTAAAGGGAGATGATAACATGTATGAATTTCAAACAGAGGGCAGAATTGTTTTACAGTTTTTTCTTTAGTATAATTTTAGCAAATTATGAAATTATAGAAACAATTACAAAAATGAATTGTATCTACGTTTTAGACATGATGGTAATACCATGTTTTTTTATATTTAGCATGGTAAAGAATTCCATGGTATTATTTGAATAACCTTGGGATTCTTTGTACATACCATGATGTATGAATATGGTACTTATTAGGTCCATGGTGTATATCAAGCTACCATGCTCTTACCACATGATACCACTGTAGAGCTCACCATAAAGCTTGATAGAGTTCATCTACTGCACATCCTGAAACCCTGTTGTAGTATTTGAATATTTTCATCTTGTATGATGTAATATTTTTACATTTAAAGATCTGAAATCATATTTTTTAAATGTTTACGAGTTGTCTGTGCTTCTTGCTATTGCATTCTTGCTTAATAATGCTTCAGTAACACACTCTTTTCTTTGAATAGCATCTGTCCTAAAGTTGTCATGATTTCAGCATCTTTCTGTTGTCATTGCAATATCTTTTTATTCCTTTTGTTTTGCCAGCTTCAACAGATGTGGCCTCTTTCAACATCAGTATGAAGTTTTCTGTTTTCTTTAGTTCTAGGAATAGCTAACACAGTAGTGCTGTAGACTAACTTCTTCTGTAGGCTTATAATTTTGAAATGCATGGGGTAGTCATTTTCATAAAGTAGTGTAAAGTTTTTTTTATTTATTTATTTATTAGCCAAGCTAGAGATGATATTTAGTCTAACAGCATTTAAAAAATTGTAAAAAACAAACAAACAAAAAAAAACAGTTTGAAGCAGTCTTAGCTGGTTTAAGCTGGTCTTAGGTTGTTTAATAAATGGTGCTCATCTGGTTTAGCTAATTGGTCAGCTGGTCTCCCATCTTGATCAGTTAAAAAGTGCCCAAAACCCCTCTAAAGACAGCAAACAGACCCGGCTGTTAGACCAGCATACCAGCTTTTGCTGGTTTAAGATGTTTTTTCTTTCAGCAGAGTACAGTTCATTTGATTTAGTGTCCTCATGTTCAGTCCATCATTATTAGTTCTAGCAGAACCCTTTCCTAGGCACATCACTCCATTAGAACTATTAGAAGCTTGACAAGTAAAATCTTGTCTTGTCTTGTCTTTTTTTGTTTAGGAAAGTCTGGCCCTCGCTTTCCTTCAAGAAAAAACACTGTTTCCCCTGTGGCTAATGCAACTCTTTCTTCCATAGGTATTATAAACACACAAAACAAGTGTCTACATCTAGGGTGCTTTCACACTTGATTCGATTGCTTGGGACGAACACGAGTTAATTTCCTCCCTCCTCCCCCTGTCCCCGTTGGTCTCTGTTCACATCATATTTTTTGGGTCCGAACTGTGCTCCGATTATATAATCAGCGGCAGTACAAGCGGCAGCTGTTTACCACTGTATCTAGATAACAACTCGAGAAGAAGTCACTTGTGGTAAGTGAAGTATTAAGGTTTGTCTTTTTGGATTTACCATGCACAGAACAACACTTGTGTTTGTCTCCCACGGATACATTGAATGTGCAATGATGTGATGAATATTAGCGTTTGTCTGCTGCGACCCCACAGATACATTACAAGAGATATGCAGAATGTGCAGAATGTGAGCTGCTCTATGAAAGTGGAATATTTGGACACAAGCTGGTATGAGAAATGCATTATTCCATTATAACTGCGATCGGGAGCCTGCAAATTCGCAAATTATACATCATCACAAGTGGTTCATTTCTGCGATTTGGTACGATTGTGTTCATATCAGCAGCAAACCATAATGAGTTCACATGAACCATACCCCAGACCACCTTTTCAAGCAGACGGAGTTCAGAAAACAGCGTTCGAACCGAACTTTGAAGTCATTCGACCCCAGGCACACACCAAAAGTGCTAGTGTGAAAGCACCCTAAAAGAACAAATGAGGAACAATTTTTATGCCAAGAGTTTAAAATAAAGAGTAAAGAATATAATTCAGGTCTGTAGGACTTACGGTGTGGTCTAAACAATGAATTTTAAGGCAGAATAATAATAATAATTATAAAATAAGCAATATTCTATTTTCACATAACATTAACACCTTCACAAGTAGTCATCCACAGGTCACAGGTTGAATCCACTTTGGGCCAACAATTTGATCTATACATGGCCAAGGTGTCAAAGACTGATTTGTTCTGGCTTATCAGGGGAATGAGGAACAATGCTGTCAAAGCAAAAAAAAAAAGTGTTTTGCTGGAGGTGTGACTGTCAGAGAGATTGGAGTGTTGATCTAAGAATGGTGGCTGCTAAGTGGATGAGAGGAAGCTGTTGAAATTTGCCTATGTAGTGCTTAAGTTTTCCCATAAAAGTGACTTGTTGGCTTAAGGGACCCAGATTTGAAATTGGGCATCAGGTGGTGATCCTTAAAGAACACCAACAATTCCTTAATATTTTATAGTAAAATTGACTATTCTAGTTTATAAATGTCAAAATGTTGATGGTTTCATGCTCTTGGCAGCCAATAATTTACCACACAAATTTAATTTGGGTTGGTACAAAACATGCTTATCCTTGTTGATCGTGAACTTGTTTTAAATGTAGTCTGGTTTGAATTTTCTTTTACCTTGCATAGTTTTGTTCATGGCTTTTGAAGACGAGGACATATCACACAACCTGTCCATGTTGGTTTCCCTGCCTGATTTAGCTTTTACCAAGTGATACATGAATTTGCGTATTTTGAATCTTGTGAATTTAAGTTTGACTGGATGCACAGCCTTTCACATAAATAATAAAGGATAGGAAGAGTTTTCTCATTTAAAAAAGTTACTAAGTCTGTTCATCTGATTAATAATGTATTTTATGATTAGTTTTATGAAATGGCAAGTTGCATTGTTTGTTTTATTTTTCCCTGTGGTCTGCAACTTTACCAGAGCTGACCTTCGACCCATTTTTGAGTCACAACCCACCATTGAAAACCAGCTCTAGGACATGTGTGCGCAGTCTTTTTTCTCTCCTTCTCTGATGGCAGATGCAGAGTGACAAACCTCCTTCCAGCTCGCTCAATATTTAGAGACATTTCTGTTTGTTGTGGTCCACCGATGGTTAACACAATTTGCACAATAACAGTTTGGATGGAAACACAGTACAATTAGAGGATGTCATTCAAAAATGCTAGAAAAAAGATAGCCACAATTGTCCTTTGGTGCGGATGGATTTCTGAATAGAGTCTGTGAATAAATGTGTTTCATTTGCATGTTTTACCCAAAGGGGGTCATGTTGTGTGATTGAGATGTGTGGTAATCAGTTTTGACAGCAGACAACAGTCTGCCTAATTCCTACACCTGAACGTGATGAAAACACTCACAAAAATGAACATTTTGCCATTATTGACCTGCTCTCATGCTGTTCCAAACCTTTGTGACTTTCTTTCCTATGAAGAATACAAAAGGAAAAAAATAAGATTCCCTGCCTGTCGCTCACTTTGACGTTGTGTCGAGTGAAGTGACACTAGGGGACTTTCTTGAAGGCCTCGGTTATCTCTGAACTTGCGGGTTCGATCACACTCGACGAGAAGTGTGGCATCCTCGTGGGCACTGGTCATCGGCACCTCCCTAGCAGACAACTGCAGAGCAGCGGGCTGGGCAAAACCCAAACCTTTACAAGATTTTACAATCTCAGGGTTGAGTCGGTCTTGTCCAGTGTTCACTCAGGTCCAAGCATGTAGAACTCGGCAATGCGAAACATCAGACTGGGTGTTCCACTTGCACACAGCACCTTTCCCCTCCACTGGGGTGATCACTTGCGCTCCTTTCCCCCAGGAGAGTCCACTAGATTCACGCTCCCTGGATGTTCTTCCTCCCTAGCCCTCTGGTCCGTGAATTCAGTGGAGCAATTCCCCGACCAGACCCACTACGGGTACTAAATTAATCTGTACTGGAATAGGTGCTCCACAGGATGGGCCATTGTGGATTAATCCTCCTGTGTGTATTTTCCGCAGTACAGTCCCCCAACGGGTGGATCTGCTGCCCCCGGTCACGTGTTTGCAGCAACTCCTCCCTCTCAGCAGGTAGGATCTACCACTGCGCCATTTCCACATGTGGCCTGAAAACAAATGTGACGTATTTTGCCACTCTTTACCTCCCTCACAGCCTGGGCAGGTGGTGGTCTTTTCCCCCTGAAAGAATAGGAGTTGTAAAAGAACGCCTTCCCCAATGCGTGTGATAGCGTTAAGATGGCCCCAGTCACTTTAAATCTATTTGAGAAACATAGAGAGAGAAAAGGCTCGGCTGGCACGGCCTGCTCCCATGCTTGGCTCATGGCTTTGTTCCCCCCTTCGGGATGCCGGGAACCTAAAAAGTTTATGACGATTTTATGGGGCGTTGAGGAAGGGTACGTGCAGTCTGACACAGCCTGTTGTTTTGGCATGTAACTGCCTGCCCGCACCTGAATCAGCAGCGCATGACTGAATAGGGACCCCTAGTGTCGCTTCACTCGACACAACGTCGAAGTGAGCGACAGATGGGAAACGTCTAGGTTACTGTTGTAACCTCCATTCCCTGATGGAGGGAACGAGATGTTGTGTCCCCCTGGCCATGACGCTGAACCGAGTCACTGCAATGGACGAACCTTATTCTCGGCTTCTCAGTGCAAAACCTGAATGAACAGGGGATGATTCCCTCCCTTTATACCCATATGTCCGGGGGAGGGACATGCAAATTCTGTCTACCAAATTCTCATTGGCCTTTTCTCAAGTTCAGAGGTAACCGACGCCTTCAAGAAAGTCCCCTAGTGTTGCTTCACTCGACATGTCTTGTTCCCTCCATCAGGGAATGGTGGTTACAACAGTATCCTAGATGTTCCATTTTTGTTGGTGGCTGGGTTTCTACTTATGTGCCATTGTGGTGGGTAGCACCGCCCACAGTGAAATCTCATTGGTCCAAAATCCCATTCCACATGTTGGAATTACCATAATTACAGCCCAACTTTCTCACCCTCTTTTTCAGCCAACTTTGTTCCAGAAATATTTTTACCATTTATTTTTTTCCTAAGGGATTTCATTAAAGTTTTTATAAAAGTGTTATACACCATGAACCTCAAAGGTGAATCACAAGATTATGGTCTTTTCAATTCAATAGCAATGGATAGTGCCTTACTTTAAAGCTTAAAAACAGACCCAAATGAATCATGAAAGTTACATTGTTGTCGTGTGTCATCCAAAATTAATTTGCAACAAACTGTTTAATTAATTTCACAAAATTCAACGGATGAAGAACTGTGTTACTTCAGACATTATTAACAACTTAAACATACTATTCACTCTGTTCAACTGATCTATTGGTTTTTAAAGGAAACACTGAACTAGATCTGGAGACAGTTGTTGAGGGGTCAAATTACAGTTTGACAAGTGAGAGCTCAAATTATTTCAGTTTAACTATAACAGTTTATTTTAAATAATTATAAGATTATTTAAAATAAACCAGATTACCAGTTGAGAGCCACTGGTGTACACTTTATCAAGTTTTTGTGGAGCTCTAAGAACTCAGGAATTGTAACTCAGCAATACTGTATGTAAATATCATCGTAATTGTTTAAGCACTGTAACAAGCATATCATTATACTGTATAAGGATGTTAATTAGTTATTTAATTACACAAGACGTGCAGCCATGTTACTGATGGAAAGTGGAAAATTAAAGCACTCTTAATTCCAACATTTGTTTGTGACATCTCATCACATTAATTTCCTCACACTATTCTAACTGGAGTATGTGAGTGGAGTGGAATAGCAACAATTTTTTAATCACTTCGCTCCAGCTCCACTCCGGGTTGTCGATTTCCCACTCCTCGCTCGCTCCACGCTATTGGATTAGAGACACCCCGCTCCGTGTTCCCTCTTAACCTTTGTTATGAAAACGTGATCGCCAGATGAATCCAGTTCGCCACACTTGGGTCAATTGTCCATGGCAAGCATTCATTGAAAAACATCCAATAGCACTTTTTGTCCATAAAAGTGATAAATCTGATAAATATTTATATATTCTCTATTGTTTACATGAGATCTCGCCTGAAAGAATTACCCTTCGTCGTCGTTCTTCAAAAAACTATGCAATCTGAGTAGCTTTCATGTTGTAAAACTGTATATTATGTTATATTTATTAGAGTCTCGTAAAAAAAATGAGCCTGTTTCCAAAGTCTATTTTTAAAAATGCGGAATAGTTTTATTCATAATAGCCAAGCAGTGCAGTCAGATTTTGTGTGGTCTTGAAAGGAGGAGCATTAATTTTACTTAGTACTCCGTCCAGCGATTTTACAGAGAAAAAAGCTTGCAGGACCTCATTTGTTGTTAGAACATCTTCAAATTTGAAACAAAACTTCTTTACACTACGGAACATGTGAATCCTGAAAAGGAAATATAGACCATTCAGAGAATCATGGCAAACAAACCACAGCAAATGAGCTCAGCAGCAACCGCCTATACTACCATGACATACAATGAATGACACAACAGAGTTAGTCTACCTACACTATGTATACTGTACATATTGGTATATAGTATATCTAAATATTTTGCAACAAAATGTAAATACATTGTTTCTATATTGATAACCAACAACTTTAAATCAATATTTATTATTGCATATCAATACAATATTATTTTTGTTTAATCCGATTACATGATTCACAATGCTTCATGTGATTTAAATTCTTGTATACAGTCTTGTTCCTTTATCTTTTTGTTCAATTTTCTTTTATGTAGAGTTTTATGATATTTTTTTATTCTAAAGCCCTATAGAAACAGTTAATGTAAAAAAACACTTCTCTCAGAAAAGACTCTGGATTATTGGGATTTATAGAACATAGAAATACTTATATAATTTGGCGTAAACCCCATCCTACAGTTCAGCGCTGATACTTGCTTGAACTGCCAGATCCTGCCGGAAGCAATGATGGCAGGGGAGCAGAACTTACCCCTGCCCAGGATGGGACCTAAACTGATGGTGATGGGTTGAGGGGGGTGAAAACAACGGAAGTATGGAACAATGAGAAACACCTGAGTGGACATATAAAGCAGAGGCTGTGTTGTGATTGAATGAGATGCCTGATAGAATGAATCCCGAGATCGTCCTGCTAGAACCACGTTTATGCTTACATTTCCGGAATCAAGATAGTTAAAAACATGGGAAGGACTGTTGTGCTATATTGTAACTATGATAATACAGTTACTGCATGTGGAATGGGATTTTTTACCAATGAGATTTTACTGTAGGCGGGCTAGCTGTAGCTAAATATGCCTAAAAACTCTCAATTTCACATTGAATAAAAAAGCTTTTACTGCTCTTGCTTTATTGCGTCATGCCTGGTAGAGAGTAGGACACAATGTGATTCTTTTTCCTCTTTGCCGTGCATATTGATCTGATAATATGACATATTTCAAACTGAAATGTAAATAGCTCTGCAAATATGCAATATTTTGTTGAAGTAAAGTTGGCAAAAATGGCAAATTTCATAAAATTGATGTGAATATGAAGAAAATTAAGAACACTCTCCTCCAAAGCTAACTCCAAATCTGACAGAGCTTGTGAGTTAACCATTCCTCGTGCCATTTACTAACCCTCTCTGTCATTTCTCTCCTCTCTTAGCTTTGTCAAATATTAGCACCTCAGTTAGTCACAACTTTGCAAATATCAGCTGGATTCCAGGCACAGAGCAAATGGATTCAGAGTTATATGTTGCGTTTATGAACAACCGTAAGCACTTCTACTGTTCTCTATCGATGTTTGTGCAATTATGCCTCGAAGTTCAGTAGCATAGGCCATAATTCAGTCATATTTCTTACTGTTTTGACCTTTGTTTTTTCTGTAGTGGTGTTTGTTTAGTATGCTAAGTTAAAATGCATTCATTAGTAAAAAATAAATAGTTGTTATTGTATACAAGACCCAGCTGATTATTCTTGTATGTTTGGAGTAGCATGCCATCATAGTGCACACTACTTTTTCTGATGTACAGGATGTATAGTATACAGGTGCTGGTCACATTATTAGAATATCATCAAAAAGTTGATTTATTTCAGTAATTGCATTCAAAAAGTGAAACTTGTATAATGTATACATTCATTCCACACAGACTGATATATTTCAAGTGTTCATTCCTTTTAATTTTGATGATTATAACTGACAACTAATAAAACCCCCAAAATCAGTATCTCAGAAAATTAGAATAATGTGAAAAGGTTCAATATTGAAGACACCTGGTGCCACACTCTAATCAGCTAATTAACTCAGAACACCTGCAAAGGCCTTTAAATGGTCTCTCAGTCTAGTTCTGTAGGCTACACAATCATGGGGAAGTCTGCTGACTTGACAGCTGTCCAAAAGACGACCATTTACATCTTGCACAAGGAGGGCAATACACAAAAGGTCATTGCTAAAGAGGCTGGCTGTTCACAGAGCTCTGTGTCCAAGCACATTAATAGAGAGGCGAAGGGAAGAAAAAGATGTGGTAGAAAAAAAGTGTACAAGCTATAGGGATAACCGCACCCTGGAGAGGATTGTGAAACCAAACCCATTCAAAAATGTGGGGGATTTCACAAAGAGTGGACTCTTGAACCACCACGCACAGACGTATGCAAGACATGGGTTTCAGCTGTCACATTCCTTGTGTCAAGCCACTCTTGAACAAGACACAGCGTCAGAAGCGTCTCGCCTGGGCTAAAGACAAAAAGGACTGGACTGCTGCTGAGTCCAAAGTTATGTTCTCTGATGAAAGTCAATTTTTCATTTCCTTTGGAAATCAAGGTCCCAGAGTCTGGAGGAAGAGAGGAGAGGCACAGAATCCACGTTGCTTGAAGTCCAGTGTAAAGTTTCCACAGTCAGTGATGGTTTGGGGTGCCATGTCATCTGCTGGTGTTGGTCCACTGTGTTTTCTGAGGTCCAAGGTCAACGCAGCCGTCTACCAGGAAGTTTTAGAGCGCTTCATGCTTCCTGCTGCTGACCAATTTTATGGGGATGCAGATTTAATTTTCCAACAGGACTTGGCACCTGCACACAGTGCCAAAGCTACCAGTACCTGGTTTAAGGACCATGGTATCCCTGTTCTTAATTGGCCAGAAAACTCACCTGACCTTAACCCTATAGAAAATCTATGGGGTATTGTGAAGAGGAAGATGCGATACGCCAGACCCAACAATGCAGAAGAGCTCAAGGCCACTATCGGAGCAAACTGGGCTCTCATAACACCTGAGCAGTGCCACAGACTGATCGACTCCATGCCACGCCGCATTGCTGCAGTAATTCAGGCAAAAGGAACCCCAACTAAGTATTGAGTGCTGTACATGCTCATACTTTTCATGTTCATACTTTTCAGTTGGCCAACATTTCTAAAAATCCTTTTTTTGTATTGGTCTTAAGTAATATTCTAATTTTCGGAGATACTGAATTTGGGGTTTTCATTAGTTGTCAGTTTTAATCATCACAATTAAATGAAATAAACATTTGAAATATATCAATCTGTGTGTAATGAATGAATATAATATCCAAGTTTCACTTTTTGAATGGAATTACTGAAATAAATAAACTTTTTGATGATATTCTAATTATTTGACCAGCACCTGTATATTATGCACACTATTATATTTTCTGCATGGAATGCCCAGATGACCCACTACATATTCTAAAATGTGCAGTATACAAGGACACTGTCAGGAATATTATATATGCAATGCAATGCACCAACTTGACCTTTCATTTCGAGTGGAACAAATGAATTAAGCATTTTTATTTCCTGACTCATTATTTGATCAAATGTCAAGAATTGAGACATTTTTCCCAAAATCTATTTCAAAATGTACATATGTGTATATATACAACGTGTACAGTACTACTGTATGTGTTATTCAGTTAACAGTACAGCAGTATGCTATTCCAAACAATATAGTTTGAAGCATTTAATTATAAAAGATTTAGAAGTAAATAAAAAAAATTATTATTCAGGCCACATTCGCACTAATCTGTTTTTGTTTTAAAATTCCATTTTCAGTTTCTTAACGTCATAATTTTCCAATGTATGTGGTTTAGCATTTTCAAATGTTTTAGTTGAGGAAAATGGCATTCCAATGTGAACAAGAGGTGTAAACATAGCAAAATGAATGCATTTTCAAATGAAAAAGTATTAGTGTCGATGTCGCCTGTGATTTACTAAATATTTAGAGCTATTATGTAATATTTTGCCCCCTATGTATTATGTCTTCCATATAGACAGTAGCGAGATCATATCATGCATACTAACACCACTTCACTCGCTTTGCACATCCTATAGGTGAAGGTAACTGGAAGATATCCGATTCGCTAAACTCTTCTAAGACTTTCCACATCATTGAAGGGCTTGAACCTGGAACTGAATACACAGTGCGTCTAATGACTAAAAGCTGGGTTGATAATTCTAGTATTTTTGAAGACGTTATCAGGACGAGGGCCAAAGGTGAGGAGGAAGTTGTCTCCAAGCTGACAGAGTAGAAAAATAGTTTGTTTTTGTCTCTTATTATTTTCATATCATCAAGATTGCAAGCAATATTCTTAATTAAAATTATCATGCGTGGTCTCCGAGCATGTGTTCTGTGCGCTTGATAAAATAAATTTTGCTTAATCAGCCTCTGCCATTGATTAATTAGACAAGCGGTCAGGCAGTTTAATATTAATATCCGCACATTCTGAGAGTTAGCCTGCTTTCTTTCATTTAGTGTCAAGATGTTGTCAGTGGACATAAACACAGTGTTTGAAAGAGATTTTTGTAATTTTTTTCTTGCAGGTCTGGCCAGTATTCATGGTGGCATCTCCAACCAAGGCTGGTTTATCGGGCTCATGTGTGCTATAGCACTGCTGACCCTCACGGTACTCATCGCCTGTTTTGTGAACCGAAACAAAGGAGGAAAATACTCAGGTATACTCCCACATACAGAAAACAAATCAGTTACTGTCAAAATATAAAATGTTCCTTCCCAGAGCAAGATTGTATTGCATAGAGGTTGCTCTTTTATAGATTAGTAGACTTAAAAGTTACCATTAACTTTTCATGCTCTTCCAAACCCTTATGACTCTCTTTTTTTCTGTGGACCAAAAAAAAACCCCCCAAAAAAACAGATGTTCTCAGATTTTGGTCTCAGATGTTTCTTTTAAACAATAGACACATATGAGACAATTATTGACATAGAGTAAAAGTATAGAGCTAGAAAGTTGATGTACAGTAGTTAGCACAGGTCAGATTATTTGGACATGGAAGAATTTGATAATAATTGTTTGAGTTTATATTGAAATCCCAGATTTCGATCTCTAACAGATGAGATGTGATATTACTAAATCAGAGCAGAATAAGACTTCTGCAAAATGCTGTAAATAGCAGTCAGAAATCTCACACACAAACAAATAAACTCTAATAAATTATTTAACTGTTGGAGACAGTCTTTTATGAAGGAAAAAAGTCAGTCGGTTTAATATTAAGAAAAAATACACTGAAATAATTTTTTTATATTATATTCATACATTGATCATCACAGCAGCACACAGAAGGTGTTAATGCATTTATTTTTAGCCGATAACATTCTTGTATTTTTAACCCTGCTACAACCGATCCTAACCATTGTAACCTTTACAGCTGTGAAAGTTTTTTTAATTAATGCGTAGAAGCAGCATCAGTCAAATGTATTAATTAATGTGTTAATATGAACTTGATTAACTTGCTGATACTGTGTAGTTTTCGATATACTGTCTCTCTCTCTCTCTCTCTCTCTCTCTCTCTCTCTCTCTCTCTATATATATATATATATATGCATTATTTTCCTAATAAACTAAAATAATTGACAAACTCAACAACTTAAACTAACAATTCAACTTTAGTCATTACTGTGAATATAAGGAGATGCTTGTACCATATGGTACAATTACAAAGAGTCTTTTAGATTTCATGTTAGTTCATAGTGCATTAATTAATTTTAACATAACAACTTAAACTTATAAAAATGTATTACTGTATGTAGAAATAAACACAAACCAAGATTACTAAATGCTGCAAATATATTGTTCTAATATTAACAAATGGAATCTTTTTGTAAAGTGTTACCACTTTAAAATAAGCAAGGTTAAGTGTGTACTGTCATTTCTGCACCACTGATGACAAATTGAGTTATTGAGACAATAGCAAAAAGTTGGTTTTCCAAACACAAACACACCCACTGTCTTCTGTTGGTCGAATAACAGATAGTTCCACCCCCAAATGTTTTGCATTTGGCCAATGTTGCTTTTGATCTGCTTGGGATTCAGTGTTTTCATAGTGCCACAGTGTTTATATTTTCAGGAGAATTAACCTGCAGATGGCTTATTTATTGTAGTGTAAGCAAGCTTAAATATAAAAAAATATAGTAACAGAAAAACAAAAGGCACACATCATCTTTAACAATATATTTGCTACTACACCACACTGTCACCACCTTTGTCTCCATAGCAAATGTACCCTTTTCTTTTCTTGGCTAATTTATTTGTTTTTATAAATAGAAATACAAAAAAATATTCTGACTCACTAAATGATTCTGTTTTTATTTAGTAAAAGAGAAAGAGGACCTACACCCAGACTTGGAGTCCCCAGGCATAAATGATGACACCTTTTGTGAATACAGGTACTACAAACCGCCTTCAATATATACTGCTCACTGCTCAAATAGTGGCAGGAATGACACAACCTCTGACACTATTTGCTTTAATATGTGCATTTTCTATTCTGGTTTGAAAGCGAGCACCAAACCAGCCCGAGGTCTGGACGTGCAGCAAGCTAACGTAACCACCACATGTATGTGCTGAACAATTAAAAACAAGAACAATGTTGTTCACACATCAATGCATTGATGTGTACGTGTTTTACGTGGTGATTTGTGAGTAGCTTAGAGTTGCACTTGTAGCACAGTAGGAGTAGTTGTTTTATACAGGTTAAACTCCTTCGTCTAGAGATCCCTGATTCATAAACAGCCAAGCCTTTGTTTTATGGTTTGAGCTGGTGTTAGCTGATTAAAGATGGTCTTGGTTGTTTTAAGATTATCTCCTAGCCTGATCAGCTGAAACATGCCTAAAACCCTACTAAAACCAGCCAACGGAATGGTCTGTCTAGGTTGGGAGACCAGCAAAGACCATCAAACTAGCCTATGCTGGTTTAAGCTTTTATTATTATTATTATTATTATTATTATTATTATTATTATTATTATTATTTCCATGTACATGTACAGTAATACATACAAACAATTGCTGGGTAATTAAAACGTGATTAAACATCTCTGATATGAGATGGGCGATACAAAAAACAATAAAAATCAAAATAACGGCTATGGTGGGCAACAGGATCTGTGTGCGTTTTATTAATCACTCAGTGATCCAGTGAATAACAATGTCCTTGTAGCCAGTATTTGTAGTGACTATTATAAATCTGAAGTGATTTTAAGCTGATCATCTGAGACATTTTCTTCACAGGTTTTGTGAAATCGACCATTGGCACATGCACACAGCTATGGGTTTAAATAGAGGGTAAATAGTCATAGAGTATCATTGTTTATAGACATAAAGGGATGTTTTTGCGTTGCAATTTTGTGTGATGATACATTTTCAGCACATTTACAAATTATTTATTTTATTGAAATTGAATGGGATATTTGTTTTGTGTAAAAGTGCTGTAGACTGTTCAGAGAGTAATACAAGTAAAACTCTAAATTTACATATTACCCAGCTTTTTAAAACCTGCTTGAAAACGGTCTTGGCTTAAGATTAGGTCAAATACATCTTAAAAACAGCCATCTAACTTTGTCCTAATATTCTGTGGTCCTGTTTTATGCAGCGACAATGATGAGAAACCACTGAAAGGCAGCCAACATTCCTTGAATGGCAACTTGAAAGGAGGGGACAGCGCAGAAAGCATCGTGGACTACGGTGACGAGGACGTTCACTTCAATGAGGATGGCTCTTTTATTGGAGAATACTCTGGACGCAAGGAGAAGGTCTCAATGGAAATCAAGGGAAACAATCAGAGCACAGCATAATGGACCACGGTCAAATAGTTTCTCGGACAAGCTCTTGCAAAAGGTCAGTCAAAAAGGAGCAGAAGGGATAGAAATGTAATCCGAAGGACTTTTTTGCAATTAATGTTTAATTGTTGAAATCTCAGTCATACTCGCATCAATTTCCAATTGTTTTTTTTTTTTGTTTGTTTTTTTTGCATACCTTAACTGATCAATCATGTCAGTTGTGTGTACTTTTGTGGGGTGTTTTTGTATTAAATATTTGCAAATCTTTGGTGACTGTGAAGCTGCCGGAACATTCATTTTATGTTTTCTTTGTTTGTTTTGTAAATTCTGATGGGAGATAAGAGAAAAACATCCCTATTTACTCAATTTCTGCTTTCTTCAACATTTGTGTCATCTTGTAGCCAAACAAGTATTATGTCAGGGTATGAACTTTGTTATATTATTTTTTTTGTTTGAGGCAAATATTATTGACATTTTATATTGCAGATACTGTATACTGTGCATTCATTAAATGTGGGTTATAGTGTATACCAAGGAGTTGTTGCTTATAAAAAAAAATAAAAAATCATAATTTCAGTGTAAATCCAAAAAGCGCAAGGCAACATATGAGTTGACTCAATTACAATTAGACTCACATTCTTTGTTGAACATTTACTGTACTCATTTTAATTAACGGTTCCGGCTATACTAATAAGTTGCATAGCCACATTCAATATACCATATACAGTACAGTGAATCTGCTGCTGTTAACTCATTAGCCATATTACAGTATATCGTCAGATAGGCAGATATTAAATTTTCACACAACCGCCTTTTTTGCCTTACAATGACTTTGATATACTGATAAATGTGGCATAATTAATTATATTGTTATGAATTCCGTGATACAGGGTTGGAATTCCATGATTCCATATTGACTTTAAATCCTTTCAACATAAATTTCACACTCGGGAATATCAAAAACACCATAAATTGTCAAGAAAGTGTTTTTGTTCATTTGGACATATATTGATCCTTTTCAGGAACAACTCCACTTAAACTCATGCTCAGATTTTAAATAATTCTGTACAATGTGTCTGTACAAGCATTCTGTTTGCATGTTGAATGAGGATTGTGTGCAGATTTGACATTAAATTGTATCATTTTTTTCTTCATTATGGGTTTTATGACTCAAAACATCATGGCCTTTTTGTTTCTTGATGCTTTTATTCAGATTAATGCCAAAACGCATGCATCCATATTATAGTGCTTTTATGAATACCCTGAAAACATTTTATGCAGCTTTTATATTTGTGCTATACATCTGCTGAAAACATTAAGGTAACATTAAGGTAAAAGCTTACTGAGGATGACAAAGACTATAAACAACACTGGGGTTAACACACTAAAAAGTATTGGATACTGCAGACACAGTCTATGGAAAGATATATTGTAAGTTAAGATCTATAAAATTGTACATCTCTCTGAGAGCTATACTCAACATAGATTTCCCCCATATTCTTGGAATATGGTTTTACCAAGCATATCAGATATTGTCCTCAATATACTTTGATCCCAGAGGAAATCTATGTATTTGGCTGTAAGAACACGGATGTGCTCTGTCAGGGAAATAACCTTAGAGAAAGTGTGGAGCAGTTGGAAATGAGACAATGAGAATGAGTAGAGAGCGGTCAGCCTTTCTGAAATGAAGAATGTTATGATGCGTTCAGCATATACAGATAAGGCCTCTCACAGCAACACTGAGATATCAGTAATGCAACATTTTTACTGAGTGGGCAGGCTGAAGATACAGTACAATAGATAGATTCAACACATTGCATTATATAAGATGTCTGATCTGGCTTTTGTGGGAAAATGGATAGAAAGATAGATCCTCTCTATTCCTTCAATTTCAGAATGAAATAGTGGAAAACAAGGCTGATAAGCAGATGGAAAGGGGCTCATTAAGAATGTAATGGAAATTTCAATGTGGGCAGAGAGCCATATCCTTCCTCAAAGCCTCTAACATTCTGATGGGACATCTGAAAGAATAATCTCAGCATATTGCAAGTTTGCTGCAAATGAATTGGTCCCCAAGTCTCAGGGACCGTCAGCTATTCACTTTAGATGAAGCCTTCATTCATCACAATTTTTCTCTCATGTGAAGCATGTGAAGAAAAGAAACGGAGAGATGGAAGAAGATAAAGAAAGGAAGGGTGTATTTTTTTAGCTCTTTTAATGATAATTTAAAGCTGCAGTGTGTAATTCCTGTATCACTAGCATCATCAAACAAAACAGACTGAAATCTCCAATGCTGTTGGCCAAGATTATGTTCCATTAAACATTTCAAATCAGGAAGGAAATCTGACAACAATAGTATTGTAAATTGTGCTTTTTTTACTTTAAATCAAGAAAACAAATTGTATTTTTCATGCTGGTTTAGCTAACCCACATGCGGTACCAGAGTAAACAAACAGGCTCTTTTAACTGTAAGACGGGATTTCCCACAGATGGCATATGAGCATTTTGAGTCCTATTTCAAAAAGGCAATTGGATTTTTTAACACCATTTCTAATGTTATGATTTCTCCCATTCACACATATATATAGAATACTGTGCAAAAGGCACATAAGATGTTTCACAAAAACGTTTATTTTAAGATAGTTATGTATATCTTCAGCTTCACTTTGTATGACTGATCAATGGAAACTATTTATGGCATTATTTTTGAAGACATCCTTACTATGCAACATTTTTCACCAGTGCCTAAAACTTTTGCACAGTACTGTGTGTGTGTATATATATATATATATATATAGAGAGAGAGAGAGAGAGAGAGAGAGAGAGAGAGATGATAACACAGGAAGTAGACATGCTGCTACTGACTGTACCTCGACACTGACCCATTCTGCCGACATTGTTACTTCAATTCAAATGAGTTCACCCTTTTCTGTCAGCCTCATGAGCACTGACATAATCAATTATGAGCACATTTCAGAGGATGCATTTTCCCTATAATGTTTTTACGCCACCAACAGATAGGATTAGGGTTGGGCTCTGGGTTATGACCGGTGTGTCAGAATCGGGGGAGGATTATGATGACGAGGAGGTCGTTGCCAGGCTGTGATCGAGTATGGCCGGCGCTGAATCAGCTGATCAGCAGGAGAGCAAGATAAGGGGCAGATGGAGATGCCGGTTCAAGAGAGAGAGATGTATGCGGCCACATTTCTTATGTGTCTGTGTCCTTATGTTTTATGCTGTTTTAAGTTAATTTATGCATTAAAAGTTTATATTGTTTCAGTTCCTGCCTCCTCCTTGCCTGTCCTTTACCTGTTACAATAATATTAATTATTTGCTGCTTCTGAAATCCCTAAATCTTTCAACACTAAAATATCAGTCAACCGTTTGCCAAAATTCCAAAATGGTGTCAGCATTTTCTTTTTTTTATCAAACCCTTAGCTAAGAACTTTCGCTTGTATGGTTTTTAGAACACAGCAGAAGATCTTTATATCTATATGATTCATAACTTCAGATTTTACATTTGACAAATTTTAACAGTTCCTACGTGAACTAAATTTCATTATTGCTACCTTTCAAACTATGTTGAGAATTATAATTGCCTGGTTCCCTGTTAAAATCATGTCCTTTAGCATTTGGAACTGAAAGCAACACTAAAGCAATACCTCAACATTTTAATAAGATTTTCGCTACGTAGAGGCACGAGATGAAGTTTCTGCAGTGTCTGCCCAATCAACAGATGCTCTCACATGAAATTGGAACACTGTGCAAACAAGTACTATGGATAGCAGCACTGACCTAGAGACATATGTGCATTTAATTAATTTCAGTTTCTCGCATTTTATCAGCTAGAGACAGAATGAAAGTGAAGAAGTGGGCCGTAGCAGTGGTCAGATAGAGTGTATTGATTATTCTTGCTGAAGCTTTAGATTTTCTTTAAATTCAAAACCGTACATAAAACTGAATGCTGCCTTTTAATGTTCGACTGGGCTGCAGCTATTATAATAAATGATAAAAGTCAACATGGCCAAAAACACAGGAAATTGAGTGTTATTTACTGAAGCATTTTTTTATTGCTAAAAACAAAGTCCTCATGTGAAAACAAGTGCCATTGAAAACTAGCTTCTCTCATAGTGCTCATGAATGCCAAACGATGTCAAGATTGTCACTGAAAAATGGCTTAAATTTGGGGTTGTTTCTTACTAAAACCTGTTGTATACTCTGAGAAAAATTGGATTGTCACATGGGCTACTTTTATTATAGTTTTGGGTGTTATTTTAAGCTTTAAAGTGAGTTGATATCAACTGTTATTGTATTAAAATCTCCAAAATAATCATTACAATTTCTCCTTTTGCATTCTGCATTAGAAAGTCATAGAGGTTTGACTGAATTGCACATTTCTTGCTAAAGCAATGCATATTGTCTTTGCTTTAAAATGCGATTTTGGGTTGTTTCTTAACAAAACCTATTGTATATTCTCAGAAGACTTGGAATGGGATGCATAATAACATGGCCTACTTTTAAGATACTTTTGGGTGCTCTTTTAGCTTTAAAGTAAATATCAACTGTTATTGTATTGAAAAGATGGATTTAAATATTAATTAAATGTATCCTTTTGCGTTCCGCATTAGAAAGTCATAGGGCTTTGCCTGAATTGCGCATCTCTTGCTGAAACAATGCATATTCTCTTTTTTTTTAAATGCAATGCTGTAAATAAACCTGAAAGATTCACATTAATGTTTGATAGGGCTCTGCAGCTAATATAATTAATTATAAAAGTCAGTAGGGACAAAAAACACAAAAAAATAACAGTAAATTGAGTGTCGTTTAAAGAAGCATAAATGTCTGTCTAGGTGGCATAATTAATTATTATTATTATTTAAAAGCTAAAAATAAAGTTATCTTGTGAAACACGTGCTATTGAAAACAAGCTTCTCTCATAGTGCTAATTAATGCCTAAGGATGTCAAGATTGTCACTGAAAAATAACTTAATTTTTAGGTTGTTTCATAACAAAACCTATTGTATATTCTCAGAAGACTCAGAATGGGATGCTGTAACGTAGTTCAATGAAAAGGAGGAGGCAAAAACCGGGTTGTCAATATAAATAATATTTTAATGGCAAACTTAAACAAAAGACAAAACACACACATGTCAGACATGTCCGTAAACGATCTCTCTCTCGTCGCACTGCCATCGGCCTTTATTCCTCTCAGATGCTTAATTAGCCTGATAAGGGACTGGGTGTGTATAACCACAACCCGGCCCCGCCCTCCACCCTGCCACATTCCTCCCTCATTCTCTCAGGCTGGGGAGCCCCCTCTTTCCCTGGGAGAGGTCGTGCTTTAAGCCTGGTCTGCCAGCAGGTCATCCCCATCTACCTGGACGAGGGAGGGGACAAGGGGAGGGAAATAGAATTTATTAAAATGGGGTGGTACTTCCTGTAACAGTGTAGTACCTCCCCCAAAAAAACACTGTAAAATTTAAACGAGAGGGAAAAGGCCAACGCAGAGCGGCAGTGTGAGAGAGAGAGGAGAGAGAGATGAAAAAAAAACCTACTCGCCGGTTCTCAAATACACCGTCGCATGGTCCTCGATCACTTCTCCACCCTCTCAGGCAGACGACAGCCGCATCTCCCCGAGCGGATCAGAATCAGACTCACGACCCCCGGCGGTCAGAATGCCCCTCCCCATTCTCGGCGACTCGTGGGGACACTCCTCAGCCCCTGACAGCGGCCCTACCGCTCCAGGCAATCGGGGAGACACTTCCCACCTCCTCTCGCGGACGGCAGTCTTCCTTCGACCCCTCTGCGTTTCTGGGGGATGGCAGGGCTCTCCTCCGCCCCTGGCAGAGGCTCCATCACTCCAGGCGGTCAGGGAGTCCAGACCCCACTCGCCTCGTGGAGGCTTTCCAATGAACTGCTATACACTGGTGCCGAAGCCCAGGAAGGAGGAGGGATATGCCGTTGTAGACTTCTCGCCACTACCGTCCACACCAACGGAGCAGCCACGGCCATCTGCCATCGGCCTTTATCCCTCTCGGAGGCTTAATTAGCCTGATAAGGGACTGGGTGTGTATAATCACAACCCGGCCCCGCCCTCCGCCCTGCCACAGATGCATAATAACATGGACTACATTTAAAATACTTTTGGGTGCTCTTTTAGCTTTAAAGTCAATATCATCTGTTATTGTATTGAAAAGATGGGTTTAAATATTAATTAAAATCTATCCTTTTGTGTTCCACATTAGAAAGTCATAGGGCTTTGCCTAGATTGCTCATCTCTTGCTGAAACAATGCATATTCCCTTTGCTTTAAAATGCAGTGCCGTAAATAAAAAATTTATAGACATTTGCAGCTATTATTATTTATGATAAAAGTCAATATGCCAAAAACACAGGAGATTGAGTGTTATTTACTGAAGCACAGAAGCATGTTTTGCTAGCATAACAGATTTATCTTTTTTTGTTGTTGTTTCTCGTGTGAACGCATGCTAATGTGAAAGGGCTTCTTGCATGGCACTCATGAAAGTGCAACGAATGTCAAGATTTTCACACAAAAAAAAAATGCTTTTAGGTTGTTTCTTACCTAAATCTTTTGTATACCATCAGAAGACTCTGAATATGATGCACAAGTCACATGGATTACATACTGATATGATTAAAACCCATTACATTGCCCATACTGATGGAAAACAAAGAACTCACTGAAATGTGGATTATAGAGCTTTCATATTTGTTGTTGCATACATTAATTAATCCAACCAATACCTTTTATGCTACGGTGCACTGCATACAAATAACACTGTCAGTTGTCACCCACATGTACATTTGACAAATGACTTTGCAACAAGACTAGCAGATTATTTCATTACATTGCAATCAAAAGTAATAGGGATAATATATAGCTTTATATAGCCATATAGATCCAATTTTTTACTCATTGTTGATTCACAGGGGAAATTGAATGAAATGAAGTCATGCTTCGACACCATGTACATACCTCACTGCCTCTACAGAGTGGGAAGGGCAGGCCCAGTAAAATGCCATTACTCAGATAAATAGAGCTAATTGAGCAAAACAGGTCCTGGTTTTATTGAACTATAAATCAGTCTTCCTCCCCCCTTCAAGAAGCAAATAAGGATTTTAGAGACCACAAATAGCTGCAACAAGACTACTTAATTCATGCACTTAATGTGTGTGCCCAGTCAAAGTATTAGGGGCTTATGAATGTGCTATGGTAGGACAACTAGGATGTATGAATGAGAGAGCAAAGAGAATCACCATAGTGTGTGTTTTTTCAAAGCAAAGTGCCGTAAATAGCAGCATATAGTATTGTGAAACAGTGCTGGGTGTACACAAAGAATATTTAGCAGAGATGGGCCACTTCTATTAAAACGAATGGAAGAAACTGGAAGGCCCAATGGTCAATGGCTGTAGAATGGAAGTCCCATTTTATGGGTAAAAGAGCCAATCAACTTTTAGATATAGACATTGTCTGCCAATCATCTCAAGAACGTGTATGCACTATACACGCCTGGAAATTTTCTTTTTTTATGGTAATCTGAGGTAAAGAAGCACAATTTATGATTCCAGTGTTGTTAAATTTTACTGCCGATTTGAAATATATTCCTTGATCGTAATCTTAACCAATCCTTTTGGAGATTTTGTTCTTTCCCTATTTAAGTAGATAGGAGCTGCACTTTCATGACTGGAAATAGCTTCCTGGGAGTGCTTCAAAGTTGGCCACCAGTAGACTGACTTGCTAGAAAGATTTTGGAGTAAATCGATTACAAAGTAATTAGTTACTGTAAATAAATCCCTTTTTAGTCTACAGTAGTGTACCACATTACATTTTAAGTTTTGTAAGTACTTGTAAGTACACTACTTGAACACTACTTTCTAAAATTATATTGTTTAAAAAAATATATGTCTGTGACGGCTAAAGATTGTGCGACAATTAACTTAGGAAATTAGGAATGTGATTACTTTTCAATTAAGTAATCAGTAAAATAATCGATGATTACAATTTTATATAAGTAACAAAAACATTGTGGATTACTTTTTGAGTAATTTACTCAACACTGCAGCGCAATGTAACAGTAACAGTATGCTTGAAATCCATTCCAAATATAGCTCTCAATGTACATTAATTTTAAGACGTAGGAAGTGATGTGGCTGCATTTCCTGAACTCTGTTACTCTGTTTAGAGACCATTTCCTGTCATCACAGAAATAATAGCAAATGAACCCCTGAAATTACATTTATAATATAATATTTATAGCATAAAGGCAGTATGGCAGTGTCACTCAGACGCAGGCCTACATGTCAGCTTCATTATCTCTGATACCCTTTATCACAGGTTGAAAATGCAGCCTCTGACCTTCACGCTAGTATGATGCCATTACATACGACAAAACCACTGTAGAGAAAATAGCTGGGAAAATGGAATGTAATCACCCCGGATTACATAACTGGATGCCTTACCCAATTGCCTACTGCCAACATCACACTGCAATGGAACATTTGAGAATGTGGTGTGTACATGCGCATACATGGTGAAATAAAAGGGAAGAGCTGTTTGTTTGCTTCAAGAAATCTCAGGAATTAAAGTAGGACTGCGGGGACCAAGTATCAAATAACTGAAAACCCACATGACTGCTTTTTTTGTGCTTTTCAATAGCTATGATACGAAATTAAACAAAATAATTGCATGTTATTGAATTTAAGGCCAATTCGATGACAAAAACATTTAAGTGCTGTGGGCCATTCACACATGACTTGTTTTAGCATCAAAAATATCTTCTGTACATGGAACATAATGAATTCTGAAACCTTTACTGAAATTTTTTTATTTTTACAATCACTCTATACTAGGATTTCCAAGTGTCCCGTATTTTGTTCCAAATGGTCCGTATGGTATGCCTATTGTTCCCAAAACACCGCCATCCCAGTCATATGGCAAAAACATCCTGTGTTGAAGTGGCAAAATCAGTCTCTTCCCTTCTTTGAAGACCTCCATGATGAGCTTTCTCGTTCATGGAGGAAGCCTTATACTTCCCGTATCTTTTGCCTTTGACGTCGACAAATTCAACAATCGTGGGTGCTGAGGAACAGGGTTATTTGATGGTGCCGCTTGTAGAAGAGACACGCGCAGGTTATCTCTTGCCTGGCTCTGCATCGTCAATAAAAAGACCTACTCTCCCCACAAAGCCATGCAGGACCACCTCTATGCTTGTGGGGAAAGCTTATCAGGCAGTAGGTCAGGCTGGTGCTGCCCTACACACCATGGCAGTGTTACAGGCATACCAGGCTGACCTGTTGAAGGACCTGATTGCGGGTAGTACGATCGTTGAAGAGACTTTTCAGATCTTCGTCGAGCCATGGATCTGTCTCTCTGTCGCACTGCTTAAAGCCTTCAATTAATATTTCACCCAAAAATGTAAATTATCTAATAATTTACTCATCCTCATCCCATCCCAGATGTGTATTACTTTCTTTCTTCTGCTAAATCCAAACTAAGATATTTAGAAGAATAGTTCTAGAAGTTGGAAGCCTTATAACATCCCTATGTATACAACGGGGATGCAACAATACAGTTAGCCCACGGTTCAATACACACCTCAGTTTTTTACCACGATTTTCGGTTCAGTTCGGTTCTGATGGCTTGTTTCTTCCTCTGTGGAGGGCACAGGTTTCTGTACTAGACCATGTGTATCAAAGAGAATGATCCTTTAGTATAATTACACCTCCCCCCACACAGATGCACACACATGCATGCACAGCTAAGAACCACTTTGCTGTCCTTTTCTGCATAACGCGGCTGCTCATTTTTGCTTATCACTGCCCATTTGGCAAGTTTCGCAGCCAACCCACTAGCCCACTCGGTTCTCCCGATGGCTGTCCACCCCTGATCGGTCCCAATGTGTCTTATATATATATAAGCAATATCACATGAGCAAGAGTGCGATATGGCCCTACATCAGCACTGTGATTCGGCCGCAGGCACGAGGCCGCAGGCTGAGTGCCATAGGTAATCACAGCAGTGCTGATTTCATATCATATGTGATATTGCTTATAAACACAACAGTTCAATGAACAAGTACATTTTTATAAATTAGGAAAAACTGAGTATGGTCATATAAACGCATTTGTGCATGGAACAACTTTCTTACGTGATGGATCAGAATCTGCCATTGCTGGTTCAAACCAAATGATGCGTCCAAGCCTCCATTAGTAATTCAAGAATATCACTTCAGAAATAGTATCATGGCTTGTGCTGTTTCTAGCAAGTTTTTGGATAAACAAGGATGGATGTGTGTGTGTGTGTGTGTGTGTGTGTGTGTGTGTGTGTGTGTGTGTGTGTGTGTGTGTGTGAGAGAGTGAGTGAGTGAGAGAGACCTGTTACCACTCCTGAGCAGAGATGCTGTCAGCTTTCTCAGTGGAAAAATAGCGTCCGAGTGGGGGGTATTTCTCTCTATTTCGCAGTAGCCAGTGCGCAAGTGTCTAGCACTATAGAAACCACGATGTCCTCCACCATTTTAAACAGCACCCATTCTGTAATGAATCAGTCTGTTGTGTCTCTCAACTGTGATGAGCCGTAATGCTGAAGATGACAAACAGATGACACTTAACACATGTCCACTGCTCTTACACTTTAGTTTAGAAAGGCACGAACACAAGCAAACCATTAGTGCTCATGAACGTCTCTCATCCAATCAGATTTGAGGACAGGAACTAACTGTTGTATGTATATATATATATATATATATATCACATTTGCAGTGCCTTGTTAATCATTCATCCTTAACTGATATTGACCAGCAGTACTGCAAAGCAACTGTAAAAGTAATTTTAACTTAACGCTGTGTCTTAAAAACAAAGATGTCTGTACAACTTTATACAGTCCATCAATTAAAAATAGCTAAAAGAAAGACAAGTCAAGAACTTTTCCTGTGTGAAAAGCATATGAATGCAATATAGGCAGGATTTAATTTCCTAGTTCAACTGGTAGAGTCACTAACACCACCAAGGTCATCATTCCCAGGAACACATACTGATAAAATATTTACCTTGAAAACAGTGTAAGTTGGTTTGGTTTAATAGTGTCTGCAAAAATGAAGCATCTCATCAATATGCATGTCTCTATGGTTATTATTCTTTATCTTTCATTCTTCCTAATTTAAATTTAAATTCATTACAAGGAACTGTAAAAAGAAATTATATATTACCATTCATGTTAGTGTCAGCTCTTAAAAACTTTCTACAAAAGATGTAAAACATAGTCTATGCAATGCAACATCCCATTCCTGGAGGAATCCTGAGGGTAACGTCACAATAGCCTGGTGCTACCCGGTGCTGTCAAGATCATGCCAAATCTCAAAGCATGTTTATATACTACATCTGCATTGCCACATAAGCCAAACAGTCAACACAGGTCAATCAATGCTGAAAAAACGTCTAGGTTACGTATGTAACCTCCGTTCCCTGATGGAGGGAACGAGACCATGTGTCGAAGTGAGCGACAGATGGGGAACTTGATGTCATCTGTCAGCCTGTGGCAAAAATGTCACTGTCAAAATAACAATAACAAAAGTATTACCTGTCAATGCAGAAAACACTACATAACAAATTCAAGTTTTCAAAAAAATTAAATATTTTTATATGATTTACTGTCCTCCAAAGTTCCAAACCTGTATGAATTTCTTTTTTGTTTCTGCAGAACATAAAAGGTGGCTAATTGAAGAATATTTCCCTATAATGAAATTAGTATGAATGAGGACAGTATGAGCAGTCTATTAAGATCCAAAATAACAAATAAGTAAAAAAAAAAAATACTAATAATATTTTTGGAGCTATGAAGTTAATTCTTCATCTATTGCAATTGTGACTTATAGCATCAGACTTGTGAAATATAAAGTCTCAATTGCGATATACACACTCTGAGCACTTTATTAGGAACACTATGGGCCTAATAAAGTGCCAAACATGGTCTTCTGCTGTTGTATCCCATCCATCTCAAGCTTCAACATGTTGTGCAATCTTAGATGCTGAGTGGTTATCTGAGTTACAGTAGCCTTTCTGTCAGCTCAAACCAGTCTGACCATTCTCTGTTTTCTCAACAACAAGGTGTTTCCGTCTGCAGAACTGCCACTCACTGGATGATTTTTGTTTTTGGCACCATTCTGTGTAAAATTTAGGGACTGTTGTGAGTGAAAATCCCATGAGATCAGCAGTACAAAAATACTCAAACCAGCCCGTCTGGCAACATCATTCATGCCACAGTCCCCATTTTCCCCATCTGCGTGATTATATACATTGCACTGCTGCCACACGACTGGCTGATCAGATAATTACATGACTAAATAGGTGTACAGGTCTTCCTAATGAAGTGCTCACTGAGTGTATAATCTCGGATTTGTGATATATTAAGCCACAATTGTGAGTTATAAGGCTGCAATTCCAAGAAATAAAGTCAGAATTGCCTAATTTTTTAATGCTAAGGTGGGATTCGGCATCCATATGAAAGCCCTAGTCCTCATTCAATTTATTTTGTGGAAAAGAGTGGCCATGATATACTACAAAATCTCAGCATTTGTGTTCCACCGAAAAAAGAAAGTTAAGAAAAATATTAACGTGAGTAAATGCTGACCGAATTTTTTTATTTTCGGTGAAGTATTCCTTTAAATGCACTCTTAAAACCGACTCTCAGTATCCACTCATTCTATTTTCCCTGGATTCTCAGTACAAGATCTATCAACATTTATTATTGTGGACCACAGGGCTGTCTATTCAGCCTCATTTTGATACCCCTTTGACGGACAGATCATGTAAGCTGTGATACCTCTGACAACAGATTTCAAAGACAAGGTCTAAAAGTTTACCGGCTCTGCTAAAGCTTCAATTTTTCATATACCCTAAACGAGTCTGGTGCCTATTTAGTCAAAAAAGCTAAATCTGGTGGCAAATTACATTAAATATTTCACGTTAATCCAGCCATGATTAGTCATGAATGCCATCTTGATTGGGTAACAGGGTTTTTCAAAGCTTGCATGTCACAATGAGTCTGCAATGCAATTCAGCGATGTGACACAACAAAACAAGATGGCTCTAATTAGAATCAGCATTCTATAGTTTTGTTGTGTCGCATCGTGCACTTGCTTGCGATGTAGACACATTCTGTTCCAAGAGCTGCCATGATGTCATCTCTTCAGTACTGATTTGGAATACTATTAGGGGTGTTCACACCAAGCATGTTTTTGTATTGAAACAGTGCTGCTGCGTTAGTTACTATTCTATTCTATGCTATTCGATTCTAATTATACACATTTAAAAAGTGTCTAAAGATTTAAGCTAATTTGTAAACAAAAAAGCATAAAATAACTCATCAAACATAATAATGAAGAGAGTTGCTTCTTGTTAGTATCAGATGAGAAAGACTGTCTTCCCCCAATATTTGAGACACATTCCATTAATAAAGTAATGATGCATGACGAGGTCGAGTGTAGAAAGGCAGTAATTTACCATCTTTTGAAGTATTCTGGGCCACCATCTGCAGTTTTACGCTTGATCTAGACTCCCTTTATCCTCTGTATACTGCTGAGCCTTCACTATCAAATGTGCATCAGGCCTCTTGGATGCAGATTCTGCAACACTAGCAAGACATATTTAATTGCCATGGAAGAGGCACTCAGGGACAATGCAGAGGATTGGCAGCACATAGAAATGGCTGGGAGGCTAGGCATTAAAGTCAATAGCAATGATGAATTGTGACTCTAAACAGAGTAAGAGTTGATGGAGTATTAGATTTGTTTGTATTTGCAATTATGGATATAATCAAAGATACAAGGAGCTCAATGCAGAGTATGAATAATAAAATCTAGACACAATTGTCTCAGAACAGTTACATCCCTTCATGGCAATGGTATTCCTTGATGGATGTGGCCTCTTTGAGCAGAATAATCTGCCCTGCCACACTGCACACATTGTTTAGGAAAGGTTTGAGGAACATGATTAAGTGTTCAAGGTGTTGCCCCGACCTCCAAATTCCCCAGATCTCAATCTGATTGAGAATCTGTGGGATGAGCTGAATCAAGAAGTCCGATCCATGGCTGATCCACCTCGCAGCGTATAGGACTTGAAGGGTTCTACTGCTAATGTCTTAGCACCAGACACCATAGGAAAACTTCATGGGTCTTGTAGTGTCCATGCCTCAGCTGGTCGGCACTGTTTGTAGGATAAAAAGCATCATTTTAGGTAGGTGCTCATAATGTTTTGGCTCATCAGTGTATATACATACAGTATATGACAACAAAAATGGCTTCCTGCATATTGGCTATAGCACACTTTGATTTGGAAGATAAAAGTTTTGAATAACTTAATAGATCCGGACAAAAAAAATATATCACATCAAACTGGTTGAGAATCGGCATGCTACAAAAAAAATAAAAAATAAAAAATGTGCTTCAGATAATGCGTCTTTTTTCTTTCCAAAATTAGGCTGAATCAAAAGACATGAAAACAAACTTAACAGTATGAGCCAATCAAGGCAGAACAATCTGTTGTCTTAACCACATTCTTAACCAGATATTAAATAAATTATCTCAACCACTTGTTTATTTTAGGATTTAAGCAGAACAGCTATATTTCTTGAAATCAGTAATGATGTTGTCTCAAATTTTAAACCCTTAAAGCCTTTAAACCATGATCTTCAATAAACAGGCTAATGAAAAACATACCCGGCAAATCCCGTTTTCAATCAAAAACTCTCTCTCTCTCTCTCTCTCTCTCTCTCTCCGCACATAAGACACTCAGCCAAAGCTCATTTTGTGTGTGGTGTGATGCTTGACTCTAGAATGATTGTGTTTACCATCCTTATTATTTCCTCAACAAATTGCTAAATATTAATCATCCTCATTTTCTTGACTCGCAGTGGGAATCCATACACGTCTAAAGAGATTTGATTACTTGAGATGCAGCTTTATGGCACCTCGCCACATCTCTACCTTTCACACCTGCTTACTGTGCAAATGGTTTGACATCTGATTGACATTACAGAGAGAAATATTTTCAAAAAGAGTACAGATCAAGCAGTTACTGGAGAGACTCTAGTAACTTTGGCATGTTGACATTAGTTTTAATCACAATAGTTTGTCCTTTAAACAGAGAAATGTTATATTTAGCAGTTGCATTTTTTTAAGGCTCAGTACAAGTTAAGCTTGATGGACAGCATCTGTGACAGAATACATAATTCTATTGTAATTCATTGTAAGCGTAGCAAAGTGTATGGTGTTACACCTAGATTATAGAGTTATTTTTTAGTTTTTACTACTAAGACTGAGGTATTTTATTTTGAAAGGACTTTTATTGGACAATTTAGTGTTGTGTAGCAGGTATGGGGTCACATGATTACAAGTGTAATTTGTAAATTGTTTTATTATTTCTTTTAATTTTCTTTGTGTATATTTCTTTAGTGCTGTGTTTTTATTTTTCTATCATTAATAAATTAGTTGATATTAACAAAATGGCAATACTGAGCATGTTAAGTTACATCATGCAAAACCTTGGGAGTAAAGTCGAGACTATATCTAGTCTCGTTCTCTCTTGCTGTACCCCTGTGTAGTGGTAAAAACTATTATGTTTTCCTTGGTTCTTCTTATGGTTTTCACCACCTCTGAGGATACCGGTGCAGTGTATCTGACGTGTAAACATTGTCCGAGAACCAATGTAAAGTGATATTTATTTGTAACGCTATACAATGAAATAAAATGAAATGTTCATATGTCTTGTTTTCATTGGTTTATTGTCTCGTTAATTTGTTATCAGTTCTGTTATGTCATTGGCTCATGTTTCATTGTCTTGTTATATTGTTTTCAGTCTTGTATTTTCATTGGTGGTCTTGTTAACTTGTTACCCATGTCAGTATTTATAGCCCTTATGTTTGCCTTTGTCTTGGTCATGTATTGTTGATGTAATGTGGTTTCATGGTTTTAGTTGTCAAGTCGTATGTCTAGTCAAGTCGTATGTCTAGTCAAGTCGTATGTCTAGTCAAGTCGTAGGTTCACATATGTAGTCAGGGTGTTTAGATAACACGTTTGTAAATAAAATTGCACTTGGGTTCTTCACGTCATCGTCTCTTCGTTCAGCAACGTTACAAGGCTGATTTAGGTAATGCTTTGATGTGACTACTGAAACTAAGGTCTGATTCCAAAGTGACACCAATATTCCTGACTTTTTATTTTTAGACCCTTGGAGACGAGGCATGTATTCACAATGAGAATTTCACTTTGTTGCCAAATACATTGACCTCTGTCTTGTTGTTTAACTGAAGGACGTTTTGGCACATCCAACTTAATCAATGCACTTGCAAGACATTCTGGATGGTTTCAAAGCAGAAAGGTGAAGTTTGAATTTTGTGAAGTGATTTATTATGTACAAAAATTTGAATTATTCAAGGTGTAAAGTCTAATTCATAGTTTTAGCGTTGAGACTATTTTTCCATGCTAATGAGCAGGGTTGTAAGAGTTACTATTTAAGATGTTTGCTGTACATCTTTGCATTAATATAAAAGGTCTTCATATAGAAATAATAAATATGATCTTACATGGATTATCTTCAAAGAAAAATATAATTGTGCATGGTAAAAGGACTTGGCATAACACTAAATCTTTACAAGACAGTTTACACAAGGTTAACTATTTCTGCTGCTCTAAACTTACTTAAACCCCACAGAGTTTACACAATGACATATTTTTCTGATCGTATGTGGATTCTTTTTATTAAGCTCCCAAAGGGAAAGTTCCTCACTGACGTTATATCAAAGTTCTTTTAGCTAGTCAGTCCACTCCGTGCCATCTCTGGAACACTCCCAGGCAGCAGTTATTCTATGTAAACAAGCATAGAATACAGCTCCTATCAACTTGAATGGGGAACACTGGATTCATAAATTGTGCTTCTTTACCTCAGATTACGCTAAAGAAATTTTCCCGGCTTGTAGAGCTAATGCACATGCATGTTCTCAAGATGATTGACAGGCAATGTCTGTATCTAAAAGGTGACTGTCTCTTTTATATTTAAGGCAGGACTTCCTTTTTACAGCCATTGATGGTTGGGTGTTCCTGATGCATTTTAATAGAAGTGGCCCATCTCTGCTAAATGGTCTATGGCCATTTTTATCTTTTCAACTATGGATATCCCATGTGGTGATGGGGGCATGGCCGAGCGACGTCTGTGTAGAGCGAGGCCGGGAGAGTAAGAGCGGTAAGGACTGACACCTATGGAAAATTATCTCTATCAGATATTTGGTGTTGCAGTAAGAGCTTGAGAAGAATAAAAGGGCAATCCAGACCACCAGAGGGGGAGAGATGCACAAAGCTGCGTATGTGACAGTGCATTTGTTGCTGAAAAGCAAAACCAACTGAAAAGTGTAAAAAAAAAAAAAAAACGGTCGTTGGATTGTTCATCCGGCTCCTCCTTCACAAAGTGAGCAAGAGATCTGTCACATCTCGATACCATTTCTTTGAGTACTGGCCAATACCGAGTCTGATACCTGTTGTTTTTTTGTTTTTTTCTGAACTCCATATAAGCATTTTATTTCAATTTTATAATCAAAATTTTGTTTAAATCAAATTAAATGGAAGTATAACTATTAATTTTCAACATGATATTATATTATTTTTATAAAATTATGTGGTTTTAAACAGAACCTCAAAGCACAATCCTAAATACATCATTGGAGTTATTTTGTCAAATAAAGTGCTGCATAACAGCACAAATGTGAGATATTGCTTGAATATGATACAATTACTATATTTAATATTATTATTAGTAGTATTACAGTGAATAATGTATAACTATACAGTGATTATATCTGTAGTACTTTTTGTATATTGTTTCTGTGTGGTTTTGAGCAAGTAGCACTGACGTGATGACGGCAGCTTCCCAATCCAGAAAATGCCTGTCGCTACATGACACAAAGTGATTATTAAACCACAAAAGGCAACTATTTAAATAAATATATAGTCTGTATATGACCCATGCTAAAAACTGAATTAGTGCTCAGCCTGCTGTCATTTGCTACAAACAGAGCATGCGATGCTCATTGTTGTGTTTTCCATGTATGAGTCAAGGATCTCTTAAAGTTAAGAACAGTTTGTGTTTTTATACCTGCACAACAACAGCACCACACATTCACAAGCACTTACAATTGATACACTATACCTTACAAAGTAATTATAGTGGAAAAAATACTAAATAAAAATATTAAATGCTATTTCGAGTCTTCAGAGTTTTGCAGTATTAACAATTATTTTGCTAAGTAACAATAGACTATTAAAAATTCCTGAAAATGTACATATCTTATTAGTATTATTATAATTAATATCAGGGATTTTGATGTATGCTTCATGCCACAATTTAATGAGTCTGTGCCTCTCATGGGCCACCCCAGTCAAAAAAGTCTGTGCACTCCACTGAACACAGTTTCACTGCTGTTCAAACGCTCCTTGGATCATACCATTTTATGGATAAATGTTTTAGACTAAATATTAAATTAAACAAATGACAATAAAATGTAACATAATCTTTTCATAAATCAAAATACTTTTTGTACTTTTTGTATGTAATCCCGTTACATGTATTCTGTTACTCCCCAAACCTGAGGAGTTATAGAATACCAACGTGATTCCTGTGGGTGGAGTTTGCTCCATGTAAACAGTCCTATATTCATCGTCACCATCATTCTCAGTGAAAATCTTGTGTCTGTTGCACGATCATGAGCACTATGGAAAAAAAAAAACTTGCTAACTGTGAACAAATAACTTAAATTCTGGGTTGCTTTGCATGCCTTCAGAAAAATGAGATGAAGGGCTGCATGGACTGCTTTTATTACATTTTTGGTTCCTTTAAAAGATTTAAAGTCCCTGTAAAGTGCCTTGACGAGTGTAGTGTTGGTGTTTTGATATATTTCCTACTGAAACTGGAAGTTGGGGCAGAACATGTTGAATGATTCATCTCATTTTTTTTACATAGTCAATAGGCTTTAGTTTACAGCCACAAGCACATACACTTTTTCACCATTCTTTTCACGTCAGAGACACTTACTGGGGAAACTTGAGAAGCAATCTCAATACCGGCCAGCTCTAAAGACTTCAGAACCAAATGATGATCTAAATGACAACATTAATCCTAACATAAATTAATAAAAACACTTACTCATACTATTCATCCCAAGAAACCTCCAGTTGCACAAAAAATATAGATAAACTCCAGAAACGTTCCTCGCATCCAGCCCCCTCGTTGGCATGTCCCATTCAGAAGTGATCATCCCTTTGCCCTATTCCATTTAAAGACAATTACCCTGTAATAACTCTGTAGGATATTTGGTAAGGATTGGTAACTAGATAATTTGTCTGAATAAATTCTCCACCATTAAAATCCACTCACAATTTCTACTGTAAGGAATAATGATTATTTCACTTATTGGAGTGATATTATTCTCATGGCTTATTGAAAGTAATATCACACGTATTTAGGTACAGCTTTGAAGCTAAATCTTTTAGAAACAGGGATGAGATTATCAAAATATACCACAGTCATTCATATTTGAATACAGACAAACTTTATTAATATTTTAATCATAAATCTAATCTAACACACACACACATATATATATATATATATATATATATATATATATATATATATATATATATATATATATGAGACAGGTTGGTGAGAAGAGTGACAGAATATGAGATAAATGATCAATAGAGTGAAAATTAACTTTATGGAGTCTGTTGGCAATGCCTTAAGTACCATTTAACCTTATTTGAGTCTACATCGATTTGCTATTGGATTACCCAAAGTATTTAACAAATACACCAGCCCTTTGAGAACAATACTGGAGATGTACTTGCGTGTAGTGGTGTTTCCTTGCATTCTTTGTGTTGCTTGGTTCTTGGCTCTTAGTCGGCTCTTAGTTTGTTCCATTTATGTTTTGGACCTCTGTAAGATCGGAGTTATTGTCTGTATGAATGATGAGGTTGGCTTTGAAGCGAGGCCTTCTCATGGACCATAGGGAGTGAGAGGCTTCCTCAGGACTTTGGGTCCCAAGCATCCTTTGACCTCACATGGCATGGGTATGGTTCCGACGAGATCCAGAGAAGACCACGAGGGAAGAGTCAGAGCGAAGTCTGAGCAGTCCGAAGAGCAGGAGAGACAAGCAGCAAGGGAAGACAACAAGAGAAGTGACTGAAGAGCATGTTCTTCCTGTTTGGAGACATTTGAACGGAAATTGTTTGCATCCCCAAAGGTGTCCTGCACCAATCAGAAGTGACTTTTCAGCATCACATGGTCAACTGGGCTGTCTTTTCTGACAGTTGATTTATGGTCCTTTGTTTCAGATTCAAAAGATTCTCCCTCTCAAAAATAGTCCATATTTAATCATGAACTTTTATATCTTGAGAATGGTACAAGAGACATGATATTCACTGTCATCAGCTTCCTCCATTTAACAAAGCGAGCATTTGCATACCAAATTTGACATTCTTTCATTAATATTATTCGTGTAGGTAACAAAACATGAAAATCCCTGGATACAAATTATACTTGTTAATTCCTTTGTTTTACGATATGGATTAAACATTACACACATTTTAGAGGTACATCAGCCTATAATCATTAATTTGTCAGTTATACAAGTTACCACAGTTCAAAGCAATTGTCAGAATTACCTAGCAAGCATAGGTATTGTATAAATCGTGGATTTAAATGCATTCTGTACATTTTAGAAGGTTAAATTGGTAAAGTACTGTGACTTTGTGTAGAATTTTCCTGGATTAAGATGAAATGTCTTAGTATTCGAGTCGTGCAAATCTAATGGTCTTTTGGAAACCTTTCAAAAAGAAGTCTACTTTAACTCTGTGTGGAAGTTCAGAAGATGCTTAGGGGCCTTTCTGAGCAATGTTGATGCCTGGGTCGCTTCATTTATGACAGTGAAGAATTCCAGGATTGCAAAGTTTGGGTTTTTTCTAGATTCAAATCTTTTCATTTCAATTCATCTGCATGTATAATACTTCACTCCACTGCAGGAGTTTCCGTTGGCTGAAAGTGCCCTGCAAAGGTATGATCAGTGCCAGTTAGAACACAGGATGTCCCTGAGTATTTTTATCTGAAAGAGAAAGAGACTACAGATTTTAAATGCATATATCATCTGAAAACAAAATGTTTCAACATTTAGAAGTACACTATCATAGATAACCTTAAAGTGAATACTGCAGATATGGACTTAAACTAAAACTATTCCTTTTACTTGTATTGAACTTTAGTGACACTCTATAACCACATTTAGTTTTTTGGTTTCTATCAAACAATTAATTGGATGACCACAGAGGAAAACATAGAAACTGTGAAAAATAGTTATTTTCCATAAATGGGTCTAGAGTGCATGGCTGGAAAAGAAATTGGAGGTTTTCTTTTGAAAACCTGAGCTGCAGTCACCCTTATTATACTTTCTAAAGTGCTGCAGCAATAGGCAGTTCCAATGAAATCACTTCTATCTGGTATTCTTTTTATATTTGCATCTCAAAGATCAGATGGCCTTACCCTAATAGCCCTCACTGGTACAGACAGGAGTTGTGTTTCTCTTTGGTAATGACAGAGAAAAAGAGAACATATAGATATGGCTTGCTCAGCCACTCTAGCTATGAAATACGACATTCAGTTCTTCAAAATTGGACAGTGCCATGCCTTCAAAGGCATAGAAATGTGAGTGAAGATATCAAGGGTAAGGGCTTCCAATAAAGCTTAGCTTTAAAAAAAAAAAAACATATGTATGTGCAGACTGTTTGGCCACTATTGTTTATGCAAAATTAACTTTTTCAAATTTAGAATTGTGTAAATGTTCTGTAGCATTTTCTGAATGCATCTTCTAAAACTTTCTCTCAAAGGTCTGACATTGACATTACTAACCATAAAAATGTCTCTCTCCAAGCTCCAGCTGAGTATGTCAGCTGTCGTTACAGGAAATGAGGTCATTTATTATCTGTGTTATTGTGACAATTTTTTCTGCAAGGCTAAAAATGAAAAGAGGCTGGAAGTATTGAGCAACTGAAAAACTACCATTCATTTAATGACAAAGAATAAGTTTCAAAGCATTTTAATTTGGTCTACATTACTTGGTTATGCCTGATATTATTTTTCTTTAACCCAAGGATAGCCATTTTCTTTTGAGGACAGATGTGCTATCAAAAGGCACATTAAGGAATCCCCTGGGACTGGAAGTCCTCAAAGCTTGTTTTCAAATGTAGCTTTTCACAACTTCTCAGTACACTTAAATGTCAAACATTCATCTTCATTGTTTCCTATTTTCCACTTATTTTTATTTATTGTATTTTTTTATACTGATCATGTAGACCTGATGACACAGAAAAGTGAATAGTTAGATGGTTTCTGTTCCACAATCACTTACGTCGTACATGGAAGAGAAACCAACATGATAAACCAAACTTAAAAACAGATGTTCCCCTTCTGTCACTCACTTGACGTTATGTCGAATAAAGTGATATAAGGGGTCATCCTGGGACGCCAAACGTACCTCTGAACCTGAGAAAAGGCCAATGTCAAGTTGGCAGACAGAATTTGCATGCCCCGCCCCGGATATACAGGTATAAAGGGAAGCGGGGCAGCGAGTGCCAGTCAGAATTTTTCTTCAGAGCCGAAAGGTTGTGCAACAGCAAGCTGAGTTCACCACTGTTTCACTCACCTCTACTGGCGATAAGCACTGCTGTTGGATCTATGGCGCGTTTACAGCTGGCGTTCTCTTTCTCTGCATGCTGTGCAGTCTACACCCCTGGGCGCTTTGACAGCACTTTCATTGCCTGAAAGAGTGTTTCTCCTCCTAAAATGAGTTTAATTCCTCTAAAAGATTTTGAGTTCCCACTCATAAAAGAGCAATACACAGCAGGAGTTGAACGTCCTTTTCAGGATGCGTCTTTTTAAAGATGTCTTTCCGACTCTGTGTAGTTCCTGGATGCGGTTGATTTCTCTCCACTTCTGACGGTCATAAAAACTGACACGCATACCTGGGCTGCGAGCACATGCAGGCAGCATTTTATGAATGGTTCATGTTCTCAGTGCGAGAACATAGTCATGGCAACATTGAGGTCGCGGCTTACTTTTCTCACGAGAGAAAGCCACTTCAGCCGCCCCCCGCGTCGTTCCTTCTTCCCACGGGATTGAGGACCACCCGGCTGGCAATGAAGGCGATTTGGGGATGACGACTGGCTCGGTTTCGCCAGGTAAATTCCCACGAACCACCCACCCCTCGGCATGCTTGCTTGCTTCCATCCGAACTCGGGATGAGTGCGGCTCACCTCGCGGCCAGCTGGCATTCTCCCTTGAGCCCCCGGAATTGGATGATGACATGGCTGCTGCATCGGAGAGCATCACAGCGGTGTCTGATGCTGATGACTCATCTGGGCTGCCACCTTCGGGTCTGCTAGGCCAGTCTGAGGCTGATGCGCAGATGTCCGCTATGTTTTCCCGGGCCACGATTAGCACAAGGCTAGACTGGAAAACACCATCCCCCCTCACGGCTACTCCATCGGTTCCTCGGGTCCTGCTCATAGCCACGCCCCCAAACCCCCCTCCCACCCACCCCGGTTCCGTTCATCCCGGTAGTGCATGACGAGCTGTTCACTCAGCAGTCAGATGTTCACTCCGGAGCTGGTACCAAGACTACTCCATCCCCCCGGTGGAGGGCCAGGAGGAGAATTGCCCGAAGGTGGTGCGGCAAATGAAACAAGGATTCTCCTCCCGGCCCTTCCACCCACATTCTCAATAAAGAGCAATTTCCTCACTTCCTGGGTCATCCAGCTGGTGCGCGCCGTTCTCACGGCACCCCGGCCCCAAACCTCTACAGTCCTGGCTCCCCAGACGCAGTTCCCTCACCTCCGTCCCCACAACTGCTCAGCCCCAGCAGGCCAGCGCTGACGAGTTCCAAAGATGCCTCTCTAGGACCTCTTCCTCAGTCTCTAACCTGCCCCCTGCAGGGTACGTGGAGCATGGAAAGTGATTTGAGTCTTTTCTCAGCACCCAAGCCTCTGGACGCTATTCTGCCTCCCAACACGCTATTACCTGCTCCCCCCTGCCGCGAAGCCCCGCCCGGTATGTCAAAAGTGATCGTCCCGTTAGTTCCCCTCACGCGGAGTTTGGATGTGTGGCTTTCACTTCCCTATCTGTCGTGCTGGCTGGCCAGGACCATCTGACTCTGCTACGCGTTTCAGTTTGCCCGGCTCCCACCTTGTTTCAGCAGTGTTCGCTCCACTTCCATGCACGGCGAGAAAGCCAGAGCCTTACGAGCAGAGATCACAACCCTGCTCCTCAAAGATGCGATAGAGCCCGTCCCTCCAGCCGAGATGGAGAATGGTTTCTACAACCATTACTTCATCGTACCCCCAAAAAAAGCGGTGAGTTGCGTCCAATCTTGGACCTGCGAGTTCTCAACCAGGCCTTACTCCCATTCAAAATGCTCATGCAGAAACAGATTCTTACCTGCGTTTGACACCTAGATTGGTTCGTGGTGGTAGACCTGAAGGACGCGTACATCTACTTCTCAATTCTGCCTCGACACCGGCCCTTCTTACGGTTTGCGTTCAATGGCCAGGCGTATCAGTACAAGGTCCTCCCCTTCGTCCTGTCCCTGTCCCCTCTTGTCTTAATGAAGATCGCAGAGGAATTGATCACAGCTAAGGGAAGTGGGCATCCGGATACTCAACTACTTCGATGACTGGCTCATCCTGGCTCACTCTCGAGAGTTACTGTGCGCTCACAGGACCAGGTGCTCAGGCACCTCAGCCATCTAGGGCTTCAGGTCAACTGGAAAAAGAGCAAGCTTCCCGGTTCAGAGCATCTCTTTTCTCGGAATAGACTTAGACTCAGTCTCAATGACAATGCGTCTCACCAACGAGCATGCTCAGTCAGTGCTCAGGTGCCTCGCTCTCTTCAAACCATGTGTCAATCACCCCTTCTTGCCGTCAGACTTTCAACCCTTGGACAGACCTCTGCTTTCTATGGACCGGAGTCCCCTTGCAACAGGTGTCCTAATGTTTCACGGTGACCACAGACATCTCTTGACAGGGTTGGGGCACCATGTGCAATGGGCACGCTGCTGCTGGCCTCTAGACAGGACCCTCCCTGGCCTAGCCTGTTCCCCTCCTGGGATCTCTCTGTGGTCCTATCGGGCCTTCAGAGACCCTTCTTTGAACTTCTTGATTCAGTTGAGCTCAAGACCCTCTCCCTGAAGACCTCATGAGGCCTCATGATCGCATTAACCTCCATCAAGAGGGTTGGGGACCTGCATGTGTTCTCTGTCAGCTACATCTGCCTGGAGTTCGGTCCGGCACATTCTCACATTATCCTGAGGCCACGACCGGGCTACGTGCCCAAGGTTCCTACGACCCCCTTCAGGAACCAGGTCATGAGCCTGAAAGCAAGCTGCCCCGGGAGGAGGCAGACCCAGCCTTCTGGTACGTGCTTTGCGTATCTATTTGGACCGCACGCAGAGCTCTAGATTTTCTGAGAAGTTCTTTGTCTGCTTCGGAGTATGGCGGAAAGGGAACGCCGTCTGCAAACAGAGGTTAGCTCACTGGGTCGTTGATGCTATTTCCTTAGCTTATCACACTCAGGCCGTGCCTGCTCCCTTGTGGTTTCAAGCACACTCTATGAGAAGTGTGGCATCCTCGTGGGCACTGGCCCATGGCACCTCCTTTGCAGACATCTGCAGAGTAGCAGGCTGGGCAACACCCAATACCTTTGCCAGATTTTACAATCTCTGAGTTGAGTCGATCTCGTCCCGTGTTTTGTCAGGTCCGAGCCGGTAGAACTCGGTAACACGGCACAACCGACCGGGTGTTCCGCTTACACGCAGCGCCCTTCACCAAGTTGATCCAGTCCCGCCTTCTATCCCAAGTTAGTCACTAAGCGTCGCTCCCTGGATGTTCTCCTCCCTAGCCTTCTGGCCGGCGATTTCAGCAGAGCAATTTGTGGCCAGACCCACTACGAGTCACAGGTCCTCTGTACTGGGGTTGGGCTCCATGGGCTTAGTTCCCTTTACAGGCAAACTCCCTGTGATGTATTTCCCCGTGGTATGGCCCCCCTGCTGCCCCGGTCGCCGTGCTTGTAGAGTCCCCCCTCATTAGACTGGACCTACCACTGCGCATTTCCCCCGTACTGCTTCACTACCCTTGTGGTGTATTTGCCAAATGTTACCTCCCCCTAGACTGGGCAGGATGTGGCCTCCGCAGGGTCTTTTCCCCCTGAAAGAATAGGACTTGTAAAGACCACCTTCCCCGATGCATTTCATAGCGTTAAGATCACATCCTATGTGAGAGACATAGTGAGAGAAAAGGCGCGGCTGACGGGCTTGCTCCTAGGCTAGTTATGTAGCACCTGTTCCCCCCCTAAGGGGTGCAGGGAACCTAAGATCTGTATGTGACACCTCTTTGGGGGCATTGGGGAGGGCTACGTGCAGCCGACACAGTTGCCTCTAGCATGCAGTGGCCTGCTTGCACCTGTCTCGGCAGTTCACGTAACACGTTCAGTGCGTGGCAATTTTATATGGGACACCTTGTGTCACTTAATTTGACACAACGTTGAGTAAGTGACAGAAGGGGAATGTCATTGTAAAGAAGTTCACGCTCACAGGCAAGGTAGAGGCGAGAAACCGGCTTGACATACAAATAAAGGTTTAATGTAAAACTCAAAAGACAAACACATAAGACGATGGACATGTCCGTAAATTATCTCTCTCTCTCACACCATCCCCTGCGATCGGCCTTTATCCCTCTCGGAGGCTTGATCAGCCTAATACGGGACCGGGTGTGTAGGATCACGACCCGGCCCCGCCCTCCGCCCTGCCACAGTCATGGTTACTGTTGTAACCTCTGTTCCCCTAGGGAAGGAACGAGATGTTGTGTCCCTCCAGCCACAGCACTAGACCTACCACTGTAAATGGCCATACATTTTTTTTGGCCCCTCAGTGCAAACTCCAAGCCTTTTCTCAGGTTCAGAGGTACATTTGGCATCCCAGGAAGACCCCTTGTGTCACTTCATTCGACACAACGTCTTGTTCCTTCCCTTGGGGAATGGAGGTTACAACAGTAACAATGTCGACCTCCCAACTGATGTAAATTAAATGAAAGTCTATGCATCAACAATTCAGACATCTTAATCAACTGGACAGACAGACAGACAGATAGATAGATAGATAGATAGATAGATAGATAGATAGATAGATAGATAGATAGATAGATAGATAGATAGATAGATAGATAGATAGATAGTTTGTATTTGTACTCCTAGTTTACCTATGTGGGCTTTCAAATCAAACATAGCAATTTTAAATGTAATTTTCATGATCAAATGTATATTTAGAAAGAAAGTAAATAGCAAGTTGTCTTTAATCAGATTATTGTTTCCAAAGCAATTTTCTGTTGCAAGTTACTACAATGACGTCCTCCTGGAGCAATACGAGGTTAGGTAAACACACCCACACATACACACAATCTGCATTATTAAAATGTATTTTAATTAATACAAAAATAGAAGTATATAGTATATATTACATCAAATTCAAATTATATATATATATATATATATATATATATATATATATACACTATATATACTGGCATCCAAAAGTTTAAAATAATGTACAGATTTTGTTCTTATGGAAAGAAATTGATACTTTTATTCACCAAAGTTTTATTCAACTGATCACAGTAACTTCTTAAAATACTTCAAAGAGTTCTTATTAAAAAAATCGCCCATGTGCAGCAATGACATGCAGATCCTTGGCGTTTTAACAGTCAGTTTGTTCAGATACTCAGGTGACTTTTCATCCCACAATTCCTGTAGCACTTGCCATAGATGTAGCTGTCTTAACACTCTTTTCCAATTATCTCTTTGTCCAATGTCTGTGTTTCTTTGCCCACTCTAACCTTTTCTTTTGTATTTCTGTTTCAAAAGTTGCTTTTTCTTTGCAATTCTTCCCATAAGGCCTGCATCCCTGAGTCTTCTCTTTACTGTTGTACATGAAACTGGTGTTGAGCAGGTAGACTTCAATGAAGCTGTCAGCTGAGGACATGTGAGGTGTCTATTTCTCGAACTAGAGTCTCTGATGTACTTATCCTCTGTTTAGTTGTGCATCTGGCCATCCACATCTCTTTCTGCCGTTGTTAGAGCAGTTGTCTTTGTCTTTGAAGACTGTAGTGTACACCTTTATATGAAATCTTCAGTTTTCAAACAATGATTGACAGACTGAATGATTGACTGAGTTTCTAGAGAAAGCTGTTTCTTTTTTGTAATTTGTTGCCTAATTTTGACCTAAAGACATGCAGTCTATTGCATACTGTGGCAACTCTAAAACAAACACAAAGACAATGTTAAGCTTCATTGAACGAACCAAATAGCTTTCAGCATTGTTTGATATAATGACAAGTGATTTTCTTGTACCAAATTTCCAATTTAGCATTATTACTCAAGGATAAGTTGTTGGAGTGATGGGTGTTGGAAATGGGGCCTGTCTAGGTTTAATAAAATATATTTGTTTTCAAATAGTGATGGTGCTGTTTTTACATCAGTAATATCCTGACTATTTTGTGATCAGTTGAATGCCACTTTTGTGAATTAAAGTACCAATTTCATTCCAAAACAGCAAAATCTGTACATTATTCTAAACTTTTGGCTGCCGTTATATATATATATATATATATATATATATATATATATATATATATATATATATATATATATATATATACGGGATAAAGACTACCCGGAGGTGCCAGTTTGAGACACATTGCATGTGTGTCTGTGTTTGTTTATGTTTGAGTTATTTTGAGTTTTATAATATTTTTCCCCTCCCCTTTTCTCTCCAATTTGGAATGCCCAATTCCCAATGCACTCTAAATCCTCGTGGTGGCATAGTGACTCACTGGCAGAGGACAAATCTCAGTTGCCTCCACGTCTGCGACCTTCAATCCACGCATCTTATCACGTGGCTTTTTGCGCGCATTACCACAGAGACATAGCGCCAGGGCTGGACTAGTAATCTGGCATACCAGGCATTTTCCCGGTGGGCCAACACACTTTGGGGCCGATCAGGGGCAGACTGTCCAACTGGAGAACCAAGCGGGCAGGTGGTTCGGCCACGAAACGTACCAATTGGGTTGCGCTAAGCAAAAATGAGCCGCCGTGTTATGCAGAACGGACCACAAAATGGCGCCGTGATATGCAGAAAAGGACAGCAAACACCCCCCCCAACAACTTTTGTCTCGCCCGCCCTCCACTCAACAATTGGGCCAGTTGCCAAGTAAAATCCAGGGCCAATTTATCTTCCAAGTACAGCCCTGCACAGCGATTGTGGAGGCTTCACGCTATTCTATGCAAAATCACACCACAAGTAGGATACCTTGTTGGAGTCACTCAGCAAACCCTGTATTCATACTCTAAACTCCAGGGGTTGTAGTTAGCATCTTTACTCACTGATCTACCCAAGGCCCTGTTGAGTTTTAACATGAAACTTTATGTTGACTGTTTAGCCAGTTCCCGCCTCATACTTGCCCACCTTACCTTGTTACACACACACACACACACACATATATATATATACATATATATATATATATATATATATATATATATATGATTAATTTAATTCATCATATTTATACCATTTAAAGATGACTCAGTTCAAGTTGATCTCAATTTGTCACAACAGAAATGCGTAAATCTTAAAAAAAAAACACACACACACACAAAACAGGTTGAATCATTATTTGAGTGTTTAAATCTAGCTAGCCATTCTAGATATATTCCAAGGCATGTTTATTGAATATATTACTTAGTTTCAAAGCAGGTTAAGATCAAGACCTAAACTATTTTAGTGGAGGCCTTTCATTGCTCCATGGCGAGATAAATTTCATTTGCTGGACTAATCCTCACATTGTGGGGGATTAGTTCTTTATCCTGTGTAAAATTGCTTTCTCTGTGATAAAGAGGAGCTCACCAGATCCTGACAAGAGAGCTTGCCCTTGAGCTTTTGAAGTTTGGCCTTGACTTTAATCTGGCTAGTTAAAAGATCAAGTCGAGAATCACAGCGTTGTCCGAAAATCGTGTGATCCTGTACCATGAGTACAAGTCAGTGCGTGATATTCAAAAGGTAATTTAAAGTGTACTTATTTCTCTTCATCTAAAACTACTTTCTATTTCGAATGATGTTACCAAGTCCTCTTACAGTACCTTAATGGATAATTTTATAGTCTTCAAAAATAGACTTAATTTATAAATATTTAGTCAAAATTCACAAAACAACAGTTAAAGATATGAAGGATAAATGTATGAATACACCGTAATTATGAATTAATCTCCAGTCACCTTCCTTTTACTAATACCATCACACGCTTTAGCCTACAGGCATTTAACAAACATTTAGCAAACATTTACACAGAGAAAGATCATATTCCCTTGTACTGCCAGCTTTCATTCAGTATGTGACTCTGCATTCTTTTCAGAGATGATAAACTCAAAGGAATCTCCAGAGAAAATAATTTACTGAGCTGATGGTTATCGAGAACATCAAACTGCCTCTTTTCTGATGTAATCCCTTCAACAAATATTTGTGTAGGAATTACATTGTTTGTGTGTAAGTTTGCATGAGTGTGATATTTTCTTGTTAAGGCACGGTAATAAAATGAATGAAACTACATTAATGGCTTCCGCCTGAATGGCTTTAAGTTTTAGCGATGATAAATGAGACCAGCATTTAAGGGAACAATAGTAATTCCTTGGATGAAAACATTTTTGATCACTCATCAGCCAAAGTGCACCTTAGAGATAATTAGTGTTATGCTACTGTTTATGATGGATGATAGGAGTGCTTTTGTTCATACATTATAATAATTGCAAAAACACCACTTCAACAGGAATTTCTTTGAACTTCTATATATTTCTCAACGGAAAATGTATCTTTTGTATTTTTCAATCTCCAATATATATATACATATATAATGTGGCACGGTGGAGGGCGGGGCCGGTTCGTGACTCAACACGCCCGGTCCCGTATTGGGCTAATCAAGACTCCAAGAGGGTTAAAGGCTGACCGTGGATGATGTGCGTGAGAGAGAGATCGTTCACGGACATGTCCGTTGTCCTATGTGTTTGTCTTTTGAGTTTTCCATTAAAACTATAATTTATAGGTTACAAAGTTTTCATCTGGATTATCTGGCCCCCACAAGAAAGTAGTTGAAGAGCCCTGATATATGCCAAATGCATTGTTCCCCGTCTGTCGCTCACTTCAACGTTGTGTCAAAGAAGCGACACTAGGGGTCTCTCTTAAGCGCCGAATATGCCTCTAATCTATGAAAAAAGGCCAATGAGAAGTTGGCAGACAGTATTTGCATACCCCACCCCTGGATATACGGGTATAAAAGCGGGGAAATACGTCGAGTTCATTCAGAAATTTTCTTCGGAGCCGATGGTCGTGTATGCAGTGAGCTGCGGTTCACACACCCGTTCCTGTTCCTCTGAGCTGATTCTGCTGTTGGATCTACGGCACACTACAGCGGCCTTCTTCTTCTCTGCACGGCAGTGCAGTTGCCAATGGGTGTTTCGACAGTGCAGTTAAAAGAGTTGTTTTCTATAAAAGAGCAAATACACAGCTGACCCAATCCACTGCGGGTACTTAATCAGGACTCCTACGTGGACTACCCCTGTGTGTATCGTCCGTGGTACGGTCCCCTTACGAAGTGAACCCACGTCTCCCTTAGGCAGTCCCAGCTGCCCCCCGGTCGCCATGTTGTAGCAACTCCCCCCTCCTTGAGGCTGGATCTACCACTGCGCCACTTTCCACATGTCGCCTAAAAAAAACCATGTGTTGTATTCACCACCTTTACCTCCCCCTTTTGGGCAGGTGTGGCCTCCGCAGGGTCTTTTCCCCCTAAAAGAATAGGAAACTGGGTAAGACCCCCTTCCCTCGATGCGTATAAAGGCCCCGGCCGTTCTTGCTCCATGCGGAGAAACATAGAGAGAAAAGAGGCCCAGCCAGGCTTGGCCCGTTCCCAGGTTGGCAAGCGTCACCTTGTTCCCCTGCCTAGGGTAACCAGAAGGATTCCGATGACTTTTTTTGGGGCATTGGGGAAGGGTACGTGCAGTCTGACACAGCTGATCGCCATTGCACGTAAAATGCCCGCTCCTGTGTCAGCTGTACACGTACACAGCTCATCGCATGTCGTGATTTAAATTGGACCCCTAGTGTCACTTCTTCGACACAACATTGAAGTGAGCGACAGACGGGGATCGTCTAGGTTACGCATGTAACATCCGTTCCCTGATGGAGGGAACGAGACGTTGTGTCCTCCCGGCCACTTCACTGAGCCGAGCCACTGTGACCATTTCTGGCTCATCAGAAAAATCCTGAATGAACTTGACGTATTTCCCCGCTTTTATACCCGTATGTCCGGGGGCGGGGTATGCAAATACTGTCTGCCAACTTCTCAGTGGTATATGATTGGAGAATTCTCATTTGTAGGTGAATTATTCCTTTAAATATTGATTTGTTTCTCAACCACACATAACATATTGCTTCTGAAGATATCGATTTAACCACTGGAGTCAGATGGATTACTTTTATACTGACTTTATGTGCTTTATGGACCTTCATAATTCTGGCCACTATTCACTTACATTGTATTGACCTGTAGAGCTAAGATATTCTTCTAAAAATCTGTGTTTGTATTCAGCAGAAGAGAGAAAGAAAGAAAGAAAGTCATACACATCTGGGATGGCATGAGGGTGAGTGAATGATGTGAGAATTAGTATTTTTGAGTGAACTCCATTTAAGTGTGAAAAAAGTTTCCCAGTTGTTTCCATTGATGATTGATTGGTCATCTGACAGCTGATCCTGGAACTGAGTGCCCAAGATGGAAGCCTCCATATCGTGTAATTCCGGGGGAAATTGTGCTAGCTGAACAATGGCATTGGAATGAATGTGAATACATAGGGATAGCTTTCACTCAGTCCCGGTTCTACAGGGGTGCTTGAAATGTACCTTAGAGCACCATCAATTGCAGACCAGGGCAAACTACTGCCTGAGGGTCAATTTATCAAGAATGTTTTAATTAGACCTTTCATTTATCTGGCTTTGAGACCTTTCATGCATCCACAAGCTTTAAATATGCTCAGGGTTGCCAGAAATTTGATGCAACAACACCCCAGTCAGATATTTATCCTTGCATAAATTGGAAATATACTTAATTTATGCAATTTGTCAACAATGCATGCAAGTGCATGAGCTTTCTCTTTCCTCTTGGAGGAAAAAAAAAACAAAAACACACTCAATAGTGCAATATATTGTGCTCAAAATAAAGTATGATGCAGCCACTCTGTGTCCATTCCTGAGGCTGCGTGTGCTGTTTAGTGCCAAGTCTGCTAGCAAACATATTTGAGTTATGAACATTAGTAAAACCCAGGAGATATTCACATCATTAACACACACAAGCAAAACCAAGCCAGAAAGGAACATGTTTGTTCTTTATGTTATTTGTAAAATGCTGAAGTCACTCACACCTGTCTACTAATGTTACTCTGGCAGTAATCATTTTTCAGTGTCATGCAGCCTGTATTATCCAGTTGTGTGCTTAATGGGTTTCCAAACATAGAGAGACCAAAATCATGACCCATGAGCATGTAAATAGGTTGATAATGTTTTGAGAATAAAACAAATTTGTCCACTTTGCAGCAAACATTAAAATAAGCTTTTAGAATAAAAAATGTCAGAATATTTTATTTTACTTTTAAACTAGACTAATTTAATACTAAATTACCACTGCATTGAAGTATGGTAAAATAAACAATTAATAATTATACTCAGCTTTTATTCAGTTTTACTAACATAAAGCAACAAAATTCCAAGCAATCGCAGAATGGTTCAATCAGCATGCACTACAGAAAACTGTGCATCATTCATTGAGTGCATGAGTGCACTACGACTTCTGGGCTTAAAATATACAACTATGCAGAAATTTGTATCTTCTCTCTTCCTTGTTCTACTTAACTGCTGATGTGGTCCCTGTACCAAAATAATTGCACACTCCTGCTCAGTTGAATATGTAAGACTGGCACTGTAAATTGGCAATGTCCTTGAATCCCAGCAAACTCGCAACAATCCCATGCATTTTGTGAACACACAAAATGCTGCATCAAAACTTATAATTGTGTAGGATTTTGCAAATCAGCATGTCCTAATCTGCAGGCGCAGCATTTTGCTGTTATTTTCAGCGACAGATCATGTGAAAAAAAAAGCAATACATTTTTTGTACATAAAAAATACAACTAATTATTTAAGTTATTTTTTGAAGCATTTTAACATAATTTAATCTATTAAAAAATGTGGCAGGGCGGCGGGCGGGCCAGGTCGTGATTCCGCTCACCCGACCCCTAATCAGGCTAATTAGCCCTCGAGAGGGATAAAGGCTGACCGAAGACGGCAGTGTAAATGGATTAATGGAAAGGAGGAGATAAGAACAGGCATGACAATATAAATAATATTTTATTTATGAACTTAACAAAAAAGACAAACACACACACACACAGGTGTCGGACAGCTGTCCGTAAATCTCTCTCTCTGTCTCACTGCCATCTTCGGTCGGCCTTTATCCCTCCCGGGGGCTAATTAGCCTGATTAGGGGCTGTGTGTTGGAATCACGACCCGGCCTCACCCTCCGCCCTGCCACAAATGTGTAATTACGATACTTCTCCACTTTGTACAGAGAACCATCACTATTTTCAGAAGTACCCTCAGTGATTTTGTTTGGAGGTATGGAGATTACACACTTCAGCTGTAGGAGTTGTATTAAGCCTTATGCAAAGGCCATTCAAACAAATTTGTTTTTTTTTGCATCAGTATTTGCTGTTGTTCTGTTTTTTTTTTTTTTTTGTTAGTTTGTTTTTCTATGTAAAAATGTACTAGACCAGGGGTTCTCAAAAGGGGCATTCAAAGGATGCCAGGGGTGATGAGAACCAATTAGTAGGGGGGATTAGGTTACAAATGGGGTGTTTATCAGTCATAATAATCAAATCTATTGTCAAGTTCCTCTCTGCATTAAAACGTTTATCTACACTTAGGGTATATCAGTTGGTTCTCATTTATATAAGTTGGTATGCATTTGTAAGGTGGTTCATATGATATTGAAGTCTAGCGGCAAATCTGAAGTTTCTGGTTTAGCAGTGTCAAATACACAGACTGAGCCACAACTTTGGCTAATGCACCCACATGGTTCTGTAGCTGGATATGGCTCAATGAACAGAGCAGCGTGAGCACAAAGCTCTTAAAGCTTGTGCTTTCAATCTCACAGCTTTGCAGGAATGAATGAGAAGTGGAAACCATTTGAATTCGGCACAGAATTATACATCATCACTCTTGAATTTACTATAGTAACACTAACTGTACTTTAGGCAGAAAAAGACTGATATTAAAGATAATCATATCACTACTTCAGCTCTAGTACATTTTTTCATAGGCTAGATTAGGGGAGTGAGGGAATATAATTACTTAAGGGAATGCATGTAGTATGGGGCATTCATCAAAAAAAGGTTGAGACCACTGCACTAGACGGACGTCTTTGACCGCTGTGCCGCATCACATTGTGTTTTTAGCATCTTGTACAGGAGCACCACATAATATGCCTTGAAACACCTGCGTTCTTTTTTGTTTGTTGAGTCTAACCTTGTTTAATGCAAGAATGTGCTCGGCCTGAATGGCACCTAAAGAAAGTAACGAAATTGTTTGTGTTGCCATACTATTAAGGTAGATGGTATTATTGGTAGTATGTTTGTAGTGTTCCCAATGCTTTAACAGCATAATAATTGGTCCTCACTTGTTTCTGTGTCTGCACCTGTTCCATCCCTCTGTCTCCTCTCTTGTGTACAGCCAATTGAAACACCAGCTGTGTCAAATGTCAAATTTGCAGAGACATAACTTGTATCATGAATTCCATTTGGAACTCTCTCTATGGCAGTAAGCAGATTAAAAGAGTGAGCAGGGATTTAATTTGTTTTACAACCTAGAGGTAACATGGGACATTTTGAGTGAATGGTGCTATGCTCAAACTGCGGATGAGTATGTTGAACTTGGCAAAACAAATTAAAAAAACAAATAGGAAAATAGTGAGGGAGAAAAATTATGATAAAAAAAAATAAACAACAGCAGATGGCTGTCAATCAACTGTGAATCCTTTTTTTATTTTCAGAATATGCTATATAATCTTAATTGCAGTGCATGACATTAAACTTCAAAGCTGCCTGTCATCATTGTGACCAAAAACAAAACGATTTGTTCTTTTATTACTATAATGCCACTGGTTGAAGTTAGACTTCTGCAAACAGACATTGACTGCATTCGAAATCAGGCAGCTGCTTTGCTGCTTAATCTGTTACTGGCTTAACTGACAGCGTTTTTTTTAATGAATGTATCTCTTAAGGAAACAGGTCTCAGAACAATTTGAAAAGCACATTATTTTCATCCTACCTCTGTATACAGCTTCCGAATGCAGCGTTTTCCAATTTTCAGATGCAGCAATTGTTCCATTTGAATTGGCCACTTTATTAGCTCTCCCCTGAGATCTAATAAAATACAAATAAAAATATCTATGTTGTAATTTTTCCTTGAGTTGGGTATTTTTGCTTTAATACTATCTGTATTGTGATGATCTCATGTCTGAGATGCCCTACATTTAGACCCTTGCTGCATCTGTATTTCTGTACTTTCACTGTATGTGGGTCATTGACGTGATGCTCAATGCTTTGTTCTGATCTATAAAATAATTAAAAAATACATTACAAATGCAATTTACACAAATAATTACATGAATACACTGCTTTGATAAACATATTTTCAATTATTGAGTTCAAAGTCATTTTGACATTTGTTTTGAGGCTTAAAGCAATAGTTCACCCACAAATTATAATTTTCTTAAAACGTACTCACTTTCATGTCGTCTCAAATGTATGACTTTCTTTCGTCCGTGGAACACAACAAAGATATTTTCATGGAGATGTAATCTGTTTGTCCATGTAATATAAGTGAATGGTGACAAAATTTTGAGCTCCAAAAAGGAAATAAAGGCTGCATATATAATCCAAAAGACTCCAGTGGTTTAATCCATGTCTTCTGAACTGATCCAATTGGTTTTGGGCTAGAACAGTCATAAATGTACATCTTGACATTGCAGTTTCTAGGCACAATCATGATTTCAAATTTGATTTCAATTCCTAGTGCTTGACTCATGTGCAGGGCTCTGGATGACGCTAGGAAGTATCATCAACTTGAAATCGTGATCGACAAAGGAGACAAAAAATTTCATTATTTACAGTGAAAAAGGAGATCTATTTAGGTCAGTCCTCAACCAAAATAAACGGGATTGCTTTAGAAGACATGTATTAAACCACTTGAGTCTTATTGATGACCTTTTTGCTGCCATTATGCCTTTTTTGGTGCTTGAAAATTTGGTCCCCATTCACTTGCATTGGATAAAGAAAAACTCTCAGGTTACTTAAGTGTAACCCTTGTTCCCTGATAAAAGCGGAACGAGATGCTGCGCTGAGAAAAGTGCTTTGGGAACATCTTTTAGGTGTGACCAGCTGTGAATATGTGTGCAACACATCAATGAACATTGACTGGGAATTTATAGCCTCTGCCAGTGTATTCATTGGACGCACCTGGGGCAGGGGTATAAATAGATGCGTCACAGGAGCATCGTCAGGTATTTTGTATGAAGATCAGTCCTGGGGCATCCCAGTGCTGCAGTAAAGCGCAGCATCTCGTTCCGCTTTTTTCAGGGAACAAGGGTTACACTTTCAAAAAGCTACACTTACGATGCTGCACTGAGAAAAGCGCTTTGGGAATGAGAATACCCACGCCGCCGCACTGTGGCTCTCTGGACCCCCTACGGTTGTGTAGTGTGCTCACAAGAATGTGAGAGGTCTCAGACACGAGCTTGAGATGTCGACTCGAGGACATAAGAGCCCGGAGTGGCATGAACATCCAAACTATAGAATATAATGAATGTGTGCGGAAAGGACCAGCTTGCCGCATCACAAACATGCTGCAGAGGGACACATCTAGAGAAGGCTTCAGAGGAAGCGACCCCTCTGGTAGAGTGAACCCTGATGCCTACTGGCGAAGCTTGACCACGCACCTCGTAGGCCAGTGCAATAGCGTCCCTCACCCAAAGTGACATAGTCTGCTTGGTGGTGGCCACCCCCCTGTTGCTGCCCCCATGGCAAGCAAATAGTTGCCCTGACTTTAGCCACTGAAAGCACATAACATCGGAGAGACATTGATTCTGACGACAGACAAACATATGTTTTACTTGATGGTAGGAGAGGCAGCAAATTCTAAGCTTGATTCTATTCCACTCTCTGACAACACAGTGAGTCGGTGCATCTCTGACACACAGGATGTGAAGGAGCAAGTGTTAACCAACATCAGGCACATCCCATTTTTTGCTCTCCAGATCAACGAATCCACTAATGTGGCCAGCTGTATGTGAAAAGTATGGACATTCAAGAAGAGTATCTCGATTTGGGTATGAATTATATATGAAACACCAGCACTTTCAGCAAAAGTTTTGTTAAGTTCTGTGATTTGCTTTGATTCTTTTGTCTTTGAATGTTGCGTCGATATCCTAGAATTCTGTTGAAGATCTTGGATGTCGGGTGGGTGATGGAATAACCAGGCCGAGACCCAGAAGCAAGGGCTCCCGCAAGGGAGACTTGGGACTCCCTGTCACGTGTGCGCAAAAAGAAGAATGAAGAACCAAGAGTGTTCGTCCTAGGCACGGAGGTTTGGTTGAGTTGAGGTTGGCTGCACCCCAAAGGTGTCTTGAGCCAAGTGTCTTTTGCTAGGTCACATTGTCATTTCTGTCCTCCCCTCAAGATAATACATTTACAACCTATTGTTCTTAGGTTTGTGAGTTTCCCACTCAAAAAGTGAACATTTTATTAATGAATTTCATAAGAGAACTATAAGTGTAAATAACCCAAAACTATTTCACATAATCAATCTGGAATTTAAAAAACAAGAAATGACATACCAAACAATTAAAGTTATAATGCAGGAAAAAACTTCCTAATATTTAGTTTGATAGTTTTAAAAATGGATAATACATTAAACTTTATGAGAAACATATGTGTAAGTGTTGTCATCTGCATGAGATGCACTTGGTCAAATAATATACACGGCTGTGTATTTGGATAATTGTGAAGTAAGAAAAGTTCAAAGACCATGTCAAATGTTGATGAATTAAGCTTCATGTGAGATAGTAAAATAGAAACATGCTTAATAATTTTTTTAAGTGTAGAGAGTTGGTTATATTAAAGAACAATGGAGGCCTTCATTCTGTGAGTTCACAGGTTTCCATGGCGATCATAAAAGTGTTCCCGGGCAAATGGTCTGATTAGTCTTGTGATGAGTTGGGGGTTTATCTGATTAACATAAAAGTCTGAGGAGTTTCACTGTGCTTCCCCTGGAGTTAAGATTTGCCAGATGCGACAAACTCAGACTTGCTGGAACCAGTCCAAATTTATTTATAGCTCAGGAGAAAGTCAGTGAAGATTCTGTATTTAAGTCATTTTGTGTTGAATTGTTCAATTTATCTTAGTTCCCTTCTGCCTCAAAGTCCTTCAGTATTGTAGTTGCAGTCAATTATTGTTCATAACAGTTGTCAGTTGAGGGCACTATTTTGCTGCTGTTGGTTTTAACAACATTTCTGCTCTCAATAAAGATCATTTTGGTATCTTTGGAGTTTGGGGTTTTGGAAAGAGGGGGCGTGGCTAATCCAATGGCTCAGTCTTGTGGAAGTAGAATTGCTGAAATCTCTTATAGCACCTTAAGTGCCTCAGGTGTTGTTAAATAAACACAATTTCACCACAAGGAACAACTTTTTGGTACCTACAGCACTTGATAAGAGTTGCCCAGATCACAGTTCTCACCTATTTGTTTTACTTTTCGAATCTGACGGCGCCTTGGTTCCTGCCTTAAGGGATTTCCAAGTGTTCCTTAGTTGCACACTTCAGAACCTCAGTAGATGTAGTAAGTCATCCACATACAGTGCATTCAGAAAGTATTCAGACCCCTTTATTTATTTATTTTCACATTTTATGTTACAGGCTTATGCTAAAATGCTTTAAATTATTTTATTTTTTTCACATCAATTTACAATCCAAACCCAATTATGACAAAGCAAAAAACAGATGTTTGATATCTTTGCAAGTTTATTAAAAAAAAATAAAATTGAAATATCACATTGACATGAGTATTCAGCACAGTGGCCTCCATAATCCTTAAATATAAGTAGTTTGGAACAACCAGAACTCTTCCTAGAGCAATCGGGGGAGAAAGGTCTTGGTAAGATGACCAAGAACCCGATGGTCACTCTGGTTGAGCTCCAGAAATCATGTGTGGAGATACAAGAAACTTGCAGAAGGACAACCATCACTGCAACACTCCACCGATCTGGGCTTTATGGCAGAGTGACCAGATGGAAACCTCTCCTCAGTGCAAGACACAGGAAAGCCCGTTTGGAATTTGAAAAAAAACTCCCAAAGGACTCTCAGACGGTGGGAAACAAGTTTCTTTGGACTGATGAAACAAAGATTAAACTTTCTGGCCTCAATTCTATGTGTCATGTCTGGAGGAAACCAGGCACCACTCATCACCTGTGCAATACCATCCCAGCAGTGAAGCTTGGTGGTGGGAGCATCATGCTGTGGGGATTTTCATCGGCAGGGACTGGGGGACTGGTCAGGGTTGAAGGAAAGCTGAACGCATCAAAATACAGAGATATCCTTAATGAAAACCTGATCCAGAGATCTCAGGACCTCAGTTTGGCCGAAGGTTCAACAGGACTATGACCCTAAGCACACAGCCAAAGCAACACAAGAGTGGCTTAGGGACAACTCTGTGAATTTCCTTGAGTGGCCTAGCCAGAGCCTGGACTTGAACATAACCCAAAGAGACCTGAAAATGTCTGTCCACTGATGGTCCCATCCAACCTGACAGAACTTAAGAGGATCTGCAGAGAAGAATGGCAAAAAAATTCCAAATCCAGATGGATTGCAAAGCTTGTTGCATCATACCCGAAAAGTTTTGAGGCTGTAATCGCTGCCAAAGGTGCTTCAACTTAGTACTGAATTCAATTCTGAATACCAATGTGATATTATTTTTTTTTTCTTTAAGAAATTTGCTAAGTTATCAAACATCTGTTTTTTGCTTTGCCATTATGGGGTGTAGGTTGATGTGAAAAAAATAATTTATAGCATTTTAGCATAAGGATGCAATATAACAAAATGTGAAAAAAATTAAGGGGTCTGAATACTTTCTGAATGCACTGTATTTTCTCTCTACTGTATCATGTAAACAGAGTACTCAGACATCCTTCTCATTTGACATACAGGACTGTGTAGCTGGGAACTGTGCATATTCGGACAGTTTAGGCCCTGTTTACACCTGGTATTAGATGTGTTTCGGTTGATCCGATCACATGTGGGCAGGTGAGAAACATGACTTACACCAGGTCATTTAAATGCGTCTCCTGTGACCACTTGTGTTCGGATTTGGAAGGAAGGGTCTCTGTTTCATGACGATATACATCAATCACTATGTCAGTGTGTTATTGCATGATGGTAAAGCACAACAAAGTGATGCAGTTGAAATATAATCTAAGCAGAAACGTAACATATCAAGCAGAATTGTCCATTATTTTAGTCGATTACCTGTGTTAAAGGAACTTGCTGTTCGTGCTTGTCATCTGTGTTGATATCAGACATACTAAAGAAGATCTGTTGCTCTCATTGTGTATGTATCCACTTAAATTTTCAGATCAGACGGTTATTTCCTTTTAAAACCATCATAAACGACAAATTTTATACTATCGTTTTAGCGAAGCGTTTGATTGACAGGTGAGGGTTTGCGTTTCACTGCTGCCAGGACGACATTTGTATGTGGTTTCTGTGATCCGATCACAAAATATTTTTGACCCTGTTAAAGCCTGTATTTAGGCTAACCACATGTGACCGAATCACCTGAAACACATCCTAATTCCAGGTAAAAACGGAGTCAAAGTCTTGCTTAAGACATGATTTTTCAAGATGACTCTTCCAGGACTAAATGGATTGAGCCCTGATATGATAAAAACTATGGTGCATGACATTCTGGAGGCTGATATATTACTGGTGCATAACTGGGAAAATGTAATTATTATCGCGCAGATGATAGTTATCGGTATCAGCCACAGTGACTATGTTTACATGAACACCAGAAAGCGGCTAATTGTGAGAGACTGGCTTATTGCGCGAAAACAATGTTCCCTTTTACATGCACTGTATAAGCGGAGTAATTTTTAAGCTTATGTAAATAACAAACATGGTATCTGAGGAAGACTTCACTATTTTATTCTCTATTGCTTCGCTATATTTCCAGATATTAAGGTCTTATAAATAAGATCTTCTTTTCTGATTGTGTCCATCCATCCATCTTCATCCGCTTATCCGAAGTCGGGTGACGGGGGCAGCAGCTCCAGCAGGGGGCACCAAACTTCCCTATCCCGAGCCACATAAACCAGCTTTGACTGGGGGACCCCGAGGCGTTCCCAGGATAGCATAGAGATGTAATCTCTCCACCTAGTCCTGGGTCTTCCCCGAGGCTTCCTCCCAGCTGGACCTGCCTGAAACACCTCCCTAGGGAGGCGCCCAGGGCGCATCCTTACCAGATGCCCAAACCACCTCAACTGACTCCTTTCGACGCAAAGGAGCAGCGGCTCTACTCCGAGCTCCTCACAGATGACTGAGCTCCTCACCCTATCTCTAAGGGAGAAGCCCGCCACCCTTCTGAGGAAGCCCATTTTGGCTGCTTGTACTCGCGACCTAGTTCTTTCGGTCATGACCCAGCCTTCATGACCATAGGTGAGGGTAGAAACAAAAATTGACCGGTAGATCGAGAGCTTTGCCTTCTGGCTCAGCTCTATTTTCGTGACAGCGGTGCGATAGAGCGAGTGCAATACCGCCCCCGCTGCTCCTATTCTCCGGCCAACCTCCCGCTCCATTGTACCCTCACTCGTGAACAAGACCCTGTGGTACTTGAACTACTTCACTTGGGGCAATACCACCTTCCCTACTCGGAGTATGCACTCCATCGGTTTCCTGCTGAGAACCATGGCCTCAGATTTAGAGGTGCTAATCCTCATCCTGATTGTGTGTGATGCCATTTTCAGATATTCATTCCAGGGGCTCAGCTTTTTAAAACTCTACTTGACAAACCTCTTAACCAAATTTTCCGCCCCTCGAAAAATCCTCATATATACTGATTGCCTTTAAGAAATTCATGAATCCATCCAGCCACTCTACTTCATAATGTCCAACACACTAGCTGTAGGGTCTTGCATAATGATGCAGGTGGGGAATAAATCCTGTGGTTAAAATAAATCATAGAAGAGGACAGTGCTTCCAAGAAACTGTCTGCATTCTAATGATAATGTTTAAACTGAAAGAATCATTGTAATCTAGACTGCTTTGAATTTTGTTTCTAGGCTACAATGTATTAAATTGTATTTTTGGTCCATCTCTTTTGTGGCACACAAAATTAACAACAATAGAGAAGAAAATGATGCCACCTACTGTGTTTCCTGCATAGTGTAGCAACGCTGCTACACAATTGTTACGTTTTATTCACTAATCTGCCACAATCCATAACTAGGTACAATTATGTCATCTTCATTGACTTAGAATGGAGCAAACACTCCATTCTATGTAAATTAATTGGAATATAGATTGCACCTTACTCGCAAATCTCAGCATCATTTGCCTGGCGCAGTTTTCATTACGCTTTTACCACCTGCGGAATGCGGATGGTAAAATGTTTTTTTTTTAATTAGATGTTTGTGTACACTGTTTGTGGATCATTGCAGCAGTATTTTCCTCACCCCAAGATTTGGAATTGCACCATGCAAATGTTGGCCTATTTCCGCCGTTACCTTTATTGCATAATTAATTTAGTGAATCTGGTGTTAAAACAACACAGACAACATGTGCAAATAAACTGTGCTATCAGCAGGCACTATTCTATCTCAGTAAACTCCCACCAAGAATTGCAGTGACTAAGTCTGAATTTTCCAGCATTTCTAAGACATCTCAATGTTCCCATTCAGCCAGGCGTAGTTTTTAGAAAAAAGGCTTGGGTTTTTGATGTATGTGTCACATATTCCCTGTTTTCTTTTGGTTTTGTGCTTTCATGTGGAAATTCTTGTTTAGTTTACACTTTCCTGTTTCCTGTTTGTTTTGTAGTCCTTTTGTAGTTTTATTTCACGATTGTTTCTCCCTTATTGTTTCCCCAGGTGTTCCTTATTTTCCTTTGTATATTTAAGCCCTTGTTTCCCCTGGTTTGTTTGTCAGTTTTTACATGTTTGCTCTATGTGCTTTGCTGGTTTCCTTTGTTTGTTATCTTATATTCTGAGTTCGCTTGTTCATCTTTTGTTTACATTAAAGCTGCATTTAGATCCTCATTCCTCACCTACCTTGTCACAGTATGAGAGTCTTCTGCTAATTGCGACATAAAACACTGTGATGAATGAGCCCTGGGCTAGTGATTGCAAAGTGCAGTGCTACTGCTGCCATAGCTTCCACCAGATGGCCCATCCCTCAGTCAACGGCCATTCATCTTATCTATGCAATGATGTAACTGTTGAAAACGTGAAATATATATTGTGATAAAGCTCATATGGTCAGAGGCTGCAAGATGGACAGTCCATTTGTTCTCTTACTGTCTTATAGCAGAGTAAAACAATCAATGTCCTGCATGAACCCCTAAACTTGAAGTTGAAAAACAGAAAGCCATTTTGTCATTAAACTAATGCAATGAGATCTGAAGAGAGAAAATTTCATACTTCTTTTATAAAATTATTTCATACTTAGAAAATGAACACAGTATCTTTCATAGAGCTTTACTTTCCTGTGAAGGCTTGGGAAAGACCAAACTTCAAAGACTAATCCATAAATATGAATTTTTGGTCATTTCCAGGCTCATTAGGCTGTATAAAAATCATATTAGAGGAGTAGCCGCTCATGAATGGATCAATAGGATCAGTGTTGAAACTGGTCTCAGTGTTTCATTATGCCTTTTAAAAGCCTCAACTTTGAGGTATGTCTGTTACTTGTATTTCCATTTCTTATGCCGGTTTCTAGGCTGGGGAAGTTGATGGGTGTTTTTATAGGCAATTTGAAGGAATGGATCACTCTTGTTCAGTCCCAATTTACACAATAGCCCAAAGGGCCAAGGGGTTAAAGTTTGGATACTAAATATTGAATACTACAATATTTAGGGCAAAAAGCATTTTCTCAGTCATACAAAAGTAGCTGTGTACTATTACTCAATATATGTTTTTTTTTTTTTTTTTTTTTTTGCAAGCAACATATAAATAGTGAATATTTATTTATATTATAGTAGATGTTTTACCAGTGCCCAGTGGCATTTCTAGCCTTTTATTAGTTCTGGGACACGGGTCCCCCATGAAGTAAAAAAAAGATTCTGTGCATAACTGAGATTTGTTCTAAATATTCAGACAAAAACATGAACTGAATTAGACTGTTAAGCTTGTAATGATGAGTCAACAGAGTTGAGATCCAAGTGCAGCTATTAATAATAATAAACATAGTAATTCAGACAGGCAGGGGTATAGCACCAGCAGCAGTAATATCAAAGAGATCAATAAACAGGCAAGAGATCGGGCAGGTGGCAGACAATCATAGGTTAATTCCATGTAAACAAAGCAGTAACAGTAGGCAGGCAGCAATGGGTCAAAACAGCCAAGGATCATACACAGACAAGGTAGTAAGAGATAACACTCAGAAATGTCAGCCAGTGCAAAAAAAGACTACGCTATGAGAGTGAGAGTGAGTCTTAAATAGCTGAATTTATTAGAAACAGGTTCAGGACAGGTACAGGAATTATGGGAAATGGATTCCAGAGAGTTAAAGTCAATCCCCAGCTGATGGGGCCCTCTGGTGTTGAGCAGGAGGAACAACAAAGGTGGGATTGTCAGAGCCGTGGAAGTCGGAGCCATGGGAGACTTGAGGGGCAAAGCAATGGAAGTCGGAGCCGTGGGAAGCTCGAGAAGCAGAGTCATGGAAGGCAGAGCTGTTGCAGGCTCAAGGGGTGTAGCCATGGCAAGAGAGGCCACGGGGGTTCAAGGGGCAAAACCGTAGAAGGCGTAGCCATGACAGACTTGAGGGACGAAGCCGTAAAAGGCGGAGCCGTGACAGGTTCCAAAAGCGGATCCGTAGAAGGTCCAGGATGACTGGGAAATTACCTCAGTGGTCGTGAACATGAACAGTGACCTCTGTGGTCGTGGGCATGCACAGAGTCTTGGGAGCAACCTCTGTGGTCGTGGGCATGGACTGAGACTCGGGAGCGATCTTTGTGGTCATGGGCGTAGACAGAGACTTGTTGGCCGTGGTAGCCATGGGCATTGGCTCGATGGCTGTGGCAGGCGTGGGCATCGACTTGTTAGCCGTGGAAGGCGTGGGCATTGGCTCATTGGACGTGGAAGGCGTGGCCGTCGGCTCTTTGGCCGTGGCAGGTGTGGGCTTGTTGATCATGGCAGGCATGGGCTCATTGATCGTGGCAGGCAAGGGCACTGACAATTTGTGGGAAAATGTCTTTGTGGCCCTACACACCAATAACAGTGGCGGATAATTCAACTTGGAGACATGGGCCGTGAAGGCCTTTGAGCAATGAGTCACGATAGGCTGGACTGAGGCATGGAGCAGGCTGAGGTTTGGCTGTGACACGGCATTGAGCAGGCTGAGGTTTGTCTGTGACATTGTCATGGAGTAGGCTGAGGTGTGGCTGTGATATGGAATGGGACAGGCTGAGGTGTTGCTGTGACATGGTATGGAGCAGACTCAGATCTGACTGTGACATGGTTTGGAACTGAGTCAGATCTGAATGTGACATAGTGTGGAACAGACTCGGACATGACTGTGACATGGTGTGGAGCAGACTCGGACGTGTCTGTGACATGGCGTGGGAAGGCTTCAGACATAGAAGACTTAGAATCCGGGATTGGGATTGATAGAGGAGGCTCCCCCGAAGAGGGTGTTTTGAGTACCAGCCTCACATATACCTCCCACGTGTAGTCTCTTGAGTCTGGCCGTTTCCTCCACTGGCATGCTGTGAGTCCAATCCAGTATATGGATTTCAAAGCGGCATCATCAAAACCAGTGTGGCCAGCAACGGTGGAAAATAAATGGGAGTAGTCCCTTATTGATAAGTCTGCCTGGCTTAATTGAACAAAGAATGCTGCTACAGTATATCCATGGTGCAGTGAATTGTTCTAGCTGAGCCCAAGTGTGCCACTGGGTTTGATGAAGGAGCTGAGACCTTGGTGGTTAGTTGAAAAAAGTCACTGGATCAGATTTGGCAAAGTCTTCTGTAATGGTGAGTCAACAGAGTTGAGATCCTAGTGCAGATTTTAATAACAATAAACACAGTAATTCAGACTTTAGGTAAATCACCAGCAGCAGTAATATCAAAGGCAGTCCAGAGGGGTATTCAATAAACAGGCAAGAGATCGGGGCAGTTGGCAGACAATCACAGGTTATATCCACATAAACAAAGCAGTAACAGTAGGCAGGCAGCAATGGGTCAAAACAGGGTAAACAGTCCAGGATCATACACAGACAATGTAGTAACACAGGTAACGCTCAGAAATGTCAGCCAGGGCAAAACAAGACTTTGCAATGAGAGAGAGTGAGATTGAGTCTTAAATAGCTGAATGGATTGGAAACAGGTGAATAGGTAATCATTGGCAGGTACAGGAATTATGGGAAATGGAGTCTAGAGACTTAAAGTCAATGCTCAGGTGATGGGGCCCTCTGGTGTGAGGGAGGAACAACAAAGGCAGGATTCATGACAAAGCTAACCAGTTACAGTTCCACCAACTTAAAAGTGTTATTTATTCAAGAATCTGGCAACAAGACCAAGCTTCCTTACCCATTACCCAGTCTGCACTGCAGAGGATGTTTCACAAAATGGTTATACCAGTGCTATCTGGCATGAATAAATGGCTAATAACAGGGGTCAATAGCTATTGCATTTATTTGGAAACTGTGTTGCACAATTGTGAAGCCAATTGCATATTTGCCTAGAGAAAAGCAAAACATTAATTACTAATTATTTCTTTTCACTGCATTTTGCTAGTTATTTTATAGCATAACTCTTGTTGCTTTCCCTACTGTTATACAAGTGCATTGAATATGTGAAGTGACTGGCCTTAAGGCATCTTTATTCTCCTAGCAAAAGTACAATATATCAAATATAAAAATATTCTCCAACTTCCCTCCAAGGCATATAGAAGGGTTTGTTATTGTCGTGTAGAGTAAATCACAATTTTCACTCCATGCAAGGATGCAACAATTTCAATAAAATTAGTCATGATGCCTCTTCTTTCATCAAAGACAAAGCACAAGGTTACAAAGAGCTGTTTTTACAAAGTTCAATGTCATTGGCTCTGTATTGTGTTTCTTATGAAACATACAGAGTTCTCTCTTCCTGAGAGATGCTCATTATAGTCCATTCATTATATACCATTGTGCTCTTGCAGGTGGTTTTGAGTTTCCCTAGTTACCTTCTCAAAAGAATGTATTTTTATGGTGGTCCTTGAATACTGTACTTGAATGCAAGGCCCATAGCATGCATTACTCACTATATGTTGCACATAGTTATATTCTGAATGTGATCTTAGAGAAAAGATGGCTCTACAAATAAACCATAAGTACGTTGATTCCTCTTCAGTAATCAATGTAGAATGCCTTGGTATTTCTTATTAATTGCATTTCCTATATTTTGTCCCATGCACCCAAACAGATTAACTATTACTGTTTGTGGAAGAACATTGTAGATACAGTTGCCCCTAAATGTATTTGGAAACATAAAGGTATGTTGCCACACTAAAAGGAATGTTCCGATTTCAGTATAAGTCCAACTTAATTAATAGTATTCATAACATAATATTTATTACCACAAAAAATATTTTGACAAATCAATTCTTAAAAAATAATAATAATAATAACATTATAGTAAGGCACTTATGATGTAAGAGAATGGGGCCAGTCCATAAATGCTATAAAAAACATTGTTTCAGAAGTACTGCTTACTGCTTTATAAGTACTAAAATCAGAAGTTTTAGTGTGATAAAATTGCTTTCTAACCTTATATGTGTAAATTTTTATCCAGTATTACAACTCTGATGTCATTACAACCAAACCCTGTAGTCCACAATTGGAAAAAATACTTCACACAGAAAGCTGCCATCATGTTTACATCTATATTGATTATGACTTGTGGCTATGCTGTATTTTTGGACTGGTCTCATTCAATTCCATTGTAAATGCCCTGTAACCGCAAAATTGGCTTTTTATTAATAAACAAGGGATGAGTAATTATTTATTGATTTTTGATATTAATGATTGTTATGCCACATATGCCATTGATTAAGCTAAACTTGTATTGAACCAAGGACATTCTTTTAAAAATGCATGAATGGTATTGCATTAGATATTAAAATATTAAACCAAGTTGCATTTTAAAGAAATAATGCACTCTTTTTAAGCACAATATTTCATGAAAAGAATTTATTAAGATTTTATATGCTAAAACAACATTGTTTCCCTCTAAGGTCAAAGTATTTGTGTTTTACCATATTTCTGGTAGATAAATGTTGTGGAACTGGTCCATATTATAGGAATAATTCACCCAAAAATGAAAATGCCATCCCGGATGCGTATGGCTTACTTTGTTTAGCAAAACACAACTGAAGATTTTTTGAAGAAAATCTCAGCTCTTTTGGTCCATACAATGAAATTGAATGGGTGACAAAACTGAGAAGCTCCAAAAATCACTTAAAAGTAATTAATATGACTCCAGTGGTTAAATTAATGTCTTAATAAGCAATATGATGCATCTTAATATTGATATTATTGATCTGTTTCACACCCAAAACTATCATATCACTTCTGAAGATATGGATTTAACCACTGGAGTCATATGGATTACCTTTATGCTTCCTTTATGTGCTTTTTGGGGCATCAACATATTGGCACCCATTCATTTGCATTGTAAGGACCTACAGAGCTGAGATATTTTTATAAAAATATAAATTTGTGTTCTGCAAACTATCCACATCTGAGATGGCATGAGGGTGAGTAAATTAATATTTACAAAAATATATAATAATATAATAATATATTTTTGGGTGAACAATTCCTTTAATGTGATGAACTACACCTGTGGTTACTCTGCTAGTGCATTTGTGACAACTTTACCCAAAAATTACTCTTTAACATTAAAATTACTTTTAACATGGTGGTCCCAAGATAACTGCTAAAAGTTTAACTAGTTTTGAAAAAAGGTTTGGCAGCTTTTGTTTGCAGATACCACTAAAAGAAATATAATGCAATGACATTTATACATTAAGTGTGACTCAAGTGCCCACTATACACAGAACATGTTCAGCTGAGAAAACTCATCCAAGGTTTCTGCCCAATTTATGTGGCAACTTCTTTACCCAGCAGAGTTTGAGAGCCAATTTGGAACTATCAAGTTTTTTGGAATCTATCAAGATTCTCAAGCGCTTGCTATGTGCTGTCATAGAGGTGACATTAATTTACCTGGCTTCTCTTTTTGAGGTGTGGATATTGAAATTGGCTGGGCTTGTCACTTTTCTCTTTTGAAAAGTTGAAAAAGAAAGGATGGTTTTTCACCTGGCCGAAGTATGCAATATGGTTGTCAGATGTAGTTTGATGCATTCTTATGCTGGTAAAGAGGTGGAGCAGAGGCATAGAGAAGCTATAGGGGAGCTATGGCTCAAACTGTTAGGGTAGAGCAAGCACACTCTTTAAGACTGAAGTTTGTCGCCCTTGATTTTTTAAGTCTGTGACAAAAAAGCCAGATCATATCCAACTTATACTGGTAGCTCATTGTCATTGGTTGTCTACTGTGTCTCATTTGTTTCAAACTAGTTGGAAAATGGAAAAACGTCACATATCTATAATAATTTACTGCTTTCAAGCACTCAATCAGATATATCATAGAGGATATCATAGGCACTGAAGGACACAGCCTTCGGGCCTGTTCCAAAAACAAGTGAACTTCCTCCAGAGGGAGCACTTTAAGACTTAGGCATGAACCCAACGCGAATGCTGTTCCAAAAGTTAGGCTACCTCCAAAATCTAGATTCGTCCAAATTCTAAGGTATCATTGTATGTATTCTTCCTAGGGTAGGGGATTCCAGAATGCACTGTGATTAGCTCAGAGGAAAAATATATTCATGATGGCGGATGAAGATACATTTTGATTATAAATATACTTATAATCCATCTGATTCTGAAAAGTATTGATACAATTAGTTTAATATATAGAAAAATATTTTGCCCAAAATGTGTGTGTATGTGCATATTTATGCTCATTAGAGAATCATTTTATTCCTCTTGCATAATCTGCAGGGCTGGATTGGTAATCTGGCATTTTCCCGGTGGGCCGAAGCACTTTGGGGCCAATCATGGGCGGACTGGCCATTGGGAGAACAGAGCGGGTAATCCCTTTAAGTCTGTTGGTGACCAGTAGTGATTTAACCACCACACAATTATGTGGGGCCCGGAGATCTATAGGAAAGCTCAGCAAAAACTTCTTGGGGGGGTGACATGTTGCTTTGGGTACATGTACGGCGCGAATACGCCACCTGCGTTCTGTTTCATTCGTTGTGCTGCATCCTGATTGTTTTTAGCGCAGGTGTCACACATATTAAACGCCCTGAACAAGTTCAAGTTGCAAAGAGATGACTGTAACAATGTTCAACATTATTCCAGACTATTCTGCACGATACAAATTTCAGTGTTTGATAAACGGAGATATTTCCCCCCCCTTCTGCTCTAGTGAGCTGAGGGGTTGCAGTGCCTTGTATGTTTACTGTTGCAATACTGCTACGAATGTTGCCTATGATGCTTGCTTAAAATACAGCATGAGAGGCTTGCGGGGCGGAGCCGATGGGGCTGAGGACCAAGGTGGAGTCATAGGGATGGAGGTCCCCTGTGGAGCAGAGGCAGGCCTGGACCATGGAACCGAGGCAAGCCTGAACCATGGAGTAGAGGCGGTTTTCAACCTTGGGGTCTGGGCCTTGGCTGTGACATGGCATGGAACAGTCTGAGGTTCGGCTGTGACATGGCATGGAGAAGTCTGGGGATTGGCTGTGACATGGCATGGAGCAGTCTGGGGACTGGCTGTGACATGGAATGGAGCAGGCTGAGGCATGGCTGTGACATGGCATGGAAAAGTCTGAGTCGTGGCTGTGACATGGAATGGAGAAGTCTGAGGCGTGGCTATGACATGGAATGGAGAAGTCTGAGGCATGGCTGTGCCATGGCCTGGAGCGGACTCTGGCGTGGCTGTGACATGGCCTGGAGCTGACTCTGGCGTGGCTGTGACATGGCCTGGAGCGGACTCTGGTGTGGCTGTGACATGGCCTGGAGCGGACTCTGGTGTGGCTGTGATATGGCCTGGAGCGGACTCTGTCACAGACAGAGACTCTGGAATGACCTCTGTGGTCAGGGGCAAGGACTGAGACTTGGAAACTACCTCCGTGGTCATGAACATTGGCAGAGACTTGGAAACAACCTCCGTGGTCATGTGCACGAGCAGAGAATTGTAAACAACCTCCGTGGTCGTGAACATGGGCAGAGGCTTGGAAACGACCTCCGTGGTTGTGGGTATGGACAGAGGCTTGGAAACAACCTCCGTGGTCGTGGGTATGGACAGAGGCTTGGAAACGACCTCTGTGGTCGTACACATGGGCAGAGACTTGGAAACGACCTCCTTGGTTGTGAACATGAACAGAGCCTAGGGATCAACCTTTGTGGTTGTGGGCATGAACAGAGTCTCGGGAATGACCACTGTGGTCAGGGGTGAGGACTGGGACTTGGGAACGACCACTGTGGTCAGGGGCGAGGACTGGGACTCAGGAACGACTTCTGTAGTTGTGGGTGTGAACATAGTATCGGGAGTGACCTCTGTGGTCGTGGGCATGGACAGAGTCAAAGGGACTCAGACTCAGAGACAAAATCCCTCCTCCTCCGTGAGGCGGTGCAGGCTCTGGGACAGACGAGGCTGGCAACGTTTACTGTGGCAGGCATGAGCTCATTGGTAATGATGTGGGATGCTGGCTTGGCAGCCATGACGTGAAACTCTGGCTCGGCAGTGGCCATGACGTGAAATTCAGGCTTGGTGGCGGCCATGACGTGAATCTCTGGCTCGGCAGCGACCATGTCGTGGAACTCTGGTTCGGCGGCGGCTATGTCATGGAACACTGGCTCGGTATCCACCTCCCCTACAGTGAACATGGAACCAATTATCTGCAGGGCGAGGTCAATATATTGGGCCAGATTGAGAGGACTGTGACCGGCGGGTATCAAGGAGGAGATGGGCTCGTTATGTCCCACCCGAAAAATGCCCTTGAGGGCGACCTCATTAAAGCCCACCTTGCTGGCCAGATCACAGAAATCCTCTACGTATTCCTCCAGTGGACGATACCCCTGCTGTAGACTAATAAGCTCTGTTGTCAGTCGAGTATTCTTTTATGTTTAGGCAGGCGGGATACAGGAGCAGATGAAGATGATGATGAAGTGAACCAAAGTGCAGTTTATTTACAATGGTATCTAAGTGTGGAACATAACAAACATAAACATAAACTTGAGTATACATAAATTAGACTTGACTTGACTTGACTTGACCAAAACATGATGCTACACAAAGAATACATGACAAAGGACAATGGCAACATGAGGGCTTAAATACATGGACATGGGAAACATCAACCAATGAACAGACCGAACTATAAACAAGATAACAAGACAATGACCATGGACCAATTACATAACAGAACTAATAAACTAAAACCAATGACAAATTAGAATTGATAATAACATAATGAAGCAATACAAAAGTGAAAACAAGACACATGAACATGGAGGGAAAACAGGACATCACATGACTAGACAAGGAAATAAACAAATTTCAAAATAAAGGACCTGAAGACTAACTTTTCAAAATAAAAGACCAGAAAATTAAACATGACCAAAAACACATATAGACATGACAATTAGGCTACTATTGTATACAACAAATACTCAAAGTAATACAAATGTTACTGTATCATATTATAATGACAAACTGGACAACAATAAATTATTGTTGGGTTGTAATAATAAATGTATTGCTTTTTTATCACTGTATAGTGGAAAAAACATAAACATGTATTAATGATCTTTAACTTCATTTTTTTTCATTCAACATTTTGTATGTACTTGGCTACATTGGTTGATAGGATGAATATAAAATTATAATATAAAATACATTTTATGTCATTTTTTAATAAACATTTTTGAAATTGAGGCCCCGGGCAAGTCGGTTGCTTGGGGTCTCAGAAATCGTAAACATGCCCCTGCAGGTGACACATACTCTGAAGTGTGAATCAATGGTGCCATAAATGGAAACTACTGAATCACTTGCAGGATAGTGCAAGATTAGAGGAAAGCATGTGAAGGAATTTGTTATGACGGTAAAGGTGTCCCAATTAAACATGCTCATGATCTCACATCTGGACACAAAATGTGGTGTGCTGAAGCTTTGATTCAAAGGTCAACCTCAACCATCCAAACATTACATGTTATATTGCAAACATTACATGTTATATTGTAAATGGATGTTAGCCTAATTTTATGCATATTATGGAATTTATTTTAATTCCATAATATGCATAGTTTTTTTTCTTATCACATTTCATATTATATAAATTTATAGGCTAGATGATAAAGTTGATATTAGATTAATTTATTAATTATAATTCCAAACTTAAATATTTATTTGTGTATTGTTTTAAAATTTAAGATAATTTCTTATATCCCAGCTTAATATGCATAGACAACTGCAACCAATTTGCAGGTTAAGTCCCTGAAAAGTGTAAACTTTCCTAATGTTTGTTTTAGCTTCCTGGCCAGCCTGACAAAAACACTGAATATATCTAACTGATATATTGTGATATCATGTAACTGGGTTTTATTTAAAAACTGCTTAAACAGTGGGGCGATTTACTTAAGTGCATATTCATTCCATAACTCAAAACTACATTATTTGACATACTAATCACAATAATGGTGATAACCAAAAACAACATATTAAGTATGAGATGAGCTCTGAATAATCACAAAATGACAAATAACTGCAATTTACAAAAAATACAACAAGCATATATAAAATCAGCATATATAAAATCGTCAAACAGTAAAGCTATGAGCAGTACATAGTAATCTGCATAATTTATTCATACCGCAAAACATTTCTGGGAGCTGAAGTACGGCTTGCTGAATAATGCTCACGCCTGATAAAAATGCAGAAAATAAGTCATGGAAAATATTACTTTGTAGCTATTTGAGTCTTTGAGGCTTACTTTGTTTAAAGGATAGCAGGGACAGTGCTTGGCAAAGCACATCATTTTTCAAATTTTCTCAAGAATAATCTGGGGAAGGAATTAAAACACTAGAGTGAAAATATGAGCAAATAATCTGCAAAATATCTTTTAAAGGAATGTTTATTTTTGTTTTACATATATTTATATTTGTTTATATTTATATATGTACATATTCTAGGCTACTTTATTTTCATTTATTTATTTAGATAAACATTTACACATAGGTATGTTATGTTATGGTAATTGACATGAAATTTTAAGCATTGTCAGCAGTGTCCTGCTGTGTGACACTTTCTTCATCTATTTTAAACAACATTTTATGATCATGAATATCTCTCTCTCTCTCTCTCTCTCTCTCTCTCTCTCTCTCTCTATATATATATATATATATATATATATATATATATATATAATATATTAACATTTTACTTGTTGTTTCCACCACCTCATATAATAACTTGAACGATAACAAGACAATTGTTTATTTGCACTTCTGAAAAAAAAAGTTGATTAAGATCTTTAAAAAATTTTAAGAAATGTTGACTTGTCACAGCACCTAAAATACATACTTTCATACATATTTTTACATTTACAGTGATTTTATATGTTTTTAAGTTATGACAATTGATGCACTGGTGGGGCCTGTTGTCATGTCAAGCAGTCAATAGAATTCATTTTTATTTATTTTTTTTTCAATACAATTTAGAGATTTAGACAGAAAATTAAATCAATGAGCAGGTGTGTTGTGTTGCAGGCCGAGTTTAGTCCCAGTCCACCCCTGATCATCTGTATTGAAATCAGTTGTGAGTCGAGTGTCTATTTGAATAATTCATGAAGCTGTCGCCTTTGTAGAGCATTCCAAATCTTATGATGGTCCATTTAAGTTAGGATGCTACCACAGAGGACAGCTGCCTATGTAGGCAGAAGACAGTGAGGCAGCTCACTAAAGCCACTTTTCCACCATCGGACCAAACGGTTCTGAGCACTGTGAGGAACAGTTCCAGTAGCATTACCACTTGAGCATGGTTCGGCATGGCACGATTACAAACCAGTCTCACCTAGAGTCTTTAAATTGCTTGGCGTAATGGCATTCGATATTTTTGAAAGTAAAAAAAAAAAAAAATAGAGTTAAGAAACCCTTTTCTCTGATTTCAAGCTTTTGTCTGATACAAAGACTTAGAGAAAAGACGGAGAATGGGGAAGACATTTTATTGCACACAAGGGGCAGAAGTGCTTTAATATGGGCACAACAGCTCAGGACTCTAATTGGAATCACAACCACCATGTTTCTGCTCTGTGGTGTGAAACTCATGTACAGCTGTCAAGAAACACAGATGTACAACTGCAATAACAAATGGCTCCAATACTCAAAAAGAAAAATAATCATTATGCTTCATTTACAATTTTTTTTTTAAGTAAAAGACTCAATATTTTAATCCCAAAGAGAACACAAGTGAAAAGTGAAAACACTCATTGCCAAAAAAGATGCATACTTGAAAGTGAACATGCAGTTGCCAGGGAGCCCATCTTAAATTTGGCTGTTCCCTCCACACTAGTGTGGGAGCCATCCTGGATCCGGCAGAGTTATCACCCTCCTGCTGCTCACAGCCTCATGCCACTTATCAACACTGCTGCAATCACAGCTTCAGCAAGATTAAGCATTCATGGCATCTCTCACTGAAGTTTTATAAGGCACCCCATTTCAATGGAAAGACCTTGTTTTCAAGTGAGACTCAAACCATTAATTTGGCTTCACATTCCAGGTGATGCATGCATAATTCCTGTGCTTTTGAACATTGCTTGGAATGTTACTTTTATTGTTACTGTGGGGATGGGGGCGTGGTCGTGTGTCTGTCTGTGGGAGAGGGAGTGCGGTAAGACTCGTTACCTGGGCTGTCATTATCATTAATTCCTTAAATAACTCACGTTGACTGTTTCCGCTGCCTCCTGACTCCTCCATTTGACTTGAAAATATGAACTCTGTTACACTGGTGTCAAAACCCAGGATTTGGAGGATACCGTCATCATGGACCCTTCACCACTGGGAAAAGTAATCAAGTCCCTCGCCAGCATCCAGTAGAACCAACATCAAGCCCTCATGGATTTACGCCTGGAGGAGGAACAGCATTTCCAACTCCTGCTCCTGGCCCAAGCGGAGGATCAGCAGGCATTCCTTAGCCTGATCACCAGAGAGGTGGCTACAGCTGTGACCCCGGAGCCACAACCCCTGTTCCATCATCAATATGGGGCCAAATGTTGATCCCAAGGCCTACATCGACTTATTTGAAAAGACAACAGAGGTGTGGAGATGGCCACCCAACCAATGGCAGCCTGCCTGTTACCTTTGCTCTCCAGGGAAGCGCAGCTAGCAGCCCAGCAACTTCCTGCCACCAGCCTCCTCAACTATAGAGACCTGAAGAAGGTGATCTTGAAATGATCTACAAACTACATGCTTTTTTCTGTCTCTTTTTTTCTGGTGACGGTAGTTCCGGAGAGGGCGAAGCTTGGGCCAGAGGTGACTAACCAAACCAAATTTATTCACCCCGGTCCCGTGTGGAGACTACCTCTCACCGTCACAGCTCATAGACGTGGCCATGTTGCAAGAGGAATTTGGGGATATGTTCTTGCCTCTCCCCAGTTTGGTGTAGACGATCACAAAGTGAACGTGGTCTCCAAATTTGACAGTGTGCCCAATGCTTCGGATTGACGAGTTGCTCGATCGGTTGGGTACGGCTCAATTATATTCAACACTAGACTTAACAAAAGGTTATTGGCAGATCCCTTTATCTCCAATCTCCCCCCAAAAAAATGTTCGGCACTGTTGTTATGCTTCTATTCAGTTTGTTGACAAAACAAAATTCTCAGACCACATACGGCATATGCTGCTGCATATTTACACTACCTGTCAAAACTTTTGAAAAACTTGACTGAAATCTTAAATATCTTTTGATCTGAAGGTGTATGCTTAAATGTTTGAAATTAGTTTTGTAGACAAAAATATAATTGTGCCACCATATTAATTTATTTAGTTGTAAAACTAAAATTGTATAATAATAATAATAATAATAATAATAATACAAATTTATTGAAATTGATGACTTGGCCCAAATAATAATGAAAAGCAGCCAATAAGTGCCCAACATAGATTGGAACTCCTTCAATACTGTTTAAAAAGCATCCCGGGGTGATATCTCAAGAAGTTGGTTGAGAAAATGTCAAGAGTACATGTCTGCAAATACTAGGCAAAGGGTGACTACTTTGAAGATGCTAAAATATAGCGCAGTTTTGATTTATTTTGGATTTTGTTTAGTCACAACATAATTCCCAGAGTTCCATTAATGTTATTCCATAGTTTTGATGACTTTACTATTATTCTAAAATGTGAAAAAAATAAAATAAAGAATGATTAAGTGTTTTAAAACTTTTGACCGGTAGTGTAGATGATATTATTATTTATAGTAATGACTGGCAACGGCACCTGAGAGCTTTCCTGAGGTCGATGCGATGGGCATGACTCACGGTCAACCAAAAGAAGAGTATAGTTGGGCGGGTGGAAGTTCGGTATCTAGGAATCCACTTAGGTCACGGGCAGGTTAACAAAACCGCAGTGATCGCAGCCTGCCCAATGCTTTTACATGCTCCTAACTTCTCTCTCCCCTTTATTTTTCAGATGGATGCATCCAACTGGAGGCTGGGGACAGTGATCTTGAAGGAGGTAGGATGGGAGGAATGGCTGGTAATGTTCATTGGTCGCAAGCTCTCCTTGAGGGAGACCAAGTTCAGTACCATCAAGAAGGATTGTCTTGTGATCAAGTGGGCTGTCCTCACCCTCCGCTACTACCTGCTGGGTTGGGCCTTCACCCTCTGCATAGATCACACCTCACTCCAATGGCTCTACCGCATGAAAGATGCGGATTACCTTTTGGTACCTGGCACTTAAGCCATTTAAATTCTAGGTGATCCACAGACCGGGTGCACAAATGGTTGCCCCGGCCTGAATCGGGCGGTGGGGGTATGTGGGGATGGGGCCGTGGTCGTGTGTCTGTCAGCGGTAAGGCTCGTCACCTGTGATGTCATTATCATTAACACCTGCCTCTCGTTATAGTGATGGCGGAGGGAGACCGGAAAAGGCAGACAAGCGCAGTCGGGAGAAAGAAACCCGAGAGAGAGAGACTGTTCCTGTGTGTGCGACAAGAATTATTAGCTCTTTTGTGTTTGATTACTTGGCCACTGTGTGCCCTTTTGTTTGACTTTTGTGAAGGATGCTGAAGAGTAATAAAATACTCATGTTGACTGTTTCTTTTGCCTCCTGACTCCTCAATTTGCCCTGAAAATACAAACTCTGTTACAGTTATGTTTTACATAATTTCTTTTCTTCTTATTAAATTTTAAATAGTTTGCCAAATATAAATTCTATCATCATTCACTGTACTCAACCTCATGTCGTTCCTGAGTTAATGAGAGAACTAGTGATGTCTTATATGTGAATTAATAATTCTTTTGAGTCAGATTTTTTCAATTAATCAGTTGAATGAAAGATCTATTGAAGCAAACTGATCTGGTTCTTCACTTCAACTCACTGACACAGATGATTCAGTTGCAACTGTTAACAGCTCAGTGGAGGGGAAGATTATCAGTGAATAATTACTTAAATGTTGCTTTTTGTGTAGATATACACTTTTGTAATACTTTTATTGTGCTTTAGTGTACTTTTTTCATCCCTGCCGGCTTTTCTCAAAACTAACTGCACTCAAATTATTTTTAACCAACTGGTCTCAAGGTCAAGTTCTCCTAAAGTTCACTCAAGAGTTGTAACCAAGTAACCACATGTGTAGTTCATCCAATCATTCATTTTATTTTAAAACAAAATTTAATAAATAAAAAAAATATATAAACTATTTATTTTACTTAAAATATATCAAACATATTAAATATTAATATGTTTAGTATGTAAGATTAAATAACATTAATAAACTGTCCTGAAAATTGGAGCTCCTGAAATTATAACATATCTTGAATAAATTAGCTACTTTATATAAGTTTCCAGTTCTGAATTTGTAGAGTTTTTAGAGTTTAGGATATTGTATTTCAAGGAAACAGCATAGTAACAGAACAAGTTATGTATTCAGACAAGTCGTTTCAGTTCACCTGTTCATTCACTTTATTGTCTGTGCTGTTAGTTGTTATTTTTGGTTCGATTTGGACAGCAGATAATGAGGTTCACCTGAGGTGAATAGAGCCTGACAAAAATAAAATACAAAAAAATCTTCATCAACATACATTGATGAGATTAAAACTGACAGCCCTTAAAAAAAAATCTGAACTAGCCACAAGCTTGCCACAAATTTGCAGCTCCTTATTTTCACATGCAAATGAGCTTTTAATTTGCCACAAATGTTTGCAGCTCTTCGCCGGTAGTGTTGAACCTCCACCAAACCTTTGGCAACAATGGATAATTTGACTCTCGGTTTTCTCAAGGGAGTATATATATATATATATATATATATATATATATATATATATATATGTATATATATATATATATATATTGTTTTAATCATATAAAACATGTCAAACTAATTTTGTAATTCTGTATGTTTTTGGATTTTTCTTAAGCGTGCTATCTTTCATTAACATTCATACATTTTAAATGTGGCTTTAGTGTCCAAATACTTTCTGGGGCCACTGTACATAATTTGGTTAATATGCAATACATAGCTTTCAGATTAACCCATCTCTGTTGACACAGCACAACTGAAGCCAACTGACAAAACTTTGACAAAACAAGCAAACCGAATTTCTAACTGTGAAAGTGATTTTAAAAGTATCAAGGGCCATTCCCCCTCACCGGTGTGATTGTCATGTAAATATAACACTATATTTGCTCTGCTAAACAGCAGCCAAAATAGCCTTCCGTAGATAATTCCTCTATCTTTGGTTGATGAAGCACTTCTCTTTTCATTCTAGGAGCAGAGAGATAAACATTAACTTACAACAAGTAATGTCAAGTGGTATAACTCAAAGATGGTTTTGTTGTTTTCTGAATAAGCTATTAACCTTTCACTCTAAAACATTAATTATGAATTCCTTGCATCACTTTAAGAAGAAAAGTGTTTGTTAGGGCTTAAAGTTACATTTGGCAGCTTGTCAATGGCAACGTGAATGGATCCTCAACAGGCTATATAATTGGCCGAACGGAGCAAACAACGCTTTTGAAAAGCCACTCTGCAACTTAATTTTCAGAACAATAGTGCCTGCGTTCCCAAAGGTGGCAATTTCAAATTTTTCTTATCTGTGCACATTGAAGGGAGTCACAGTGGTTTATCTGTGTACCTCTGTTTTTCTGCATAGATCAGAGAAGTTTCTTGAGGTGAGGGCCTAGTGCATGTATTGAGTCACAATGCTTTTAAATTTCAGCAACAGCTTGGCCTTTACCATCAGGTCTCAGTTAAGAACTGGTTTTGGTTTGGAAGAGTCACACCTCCCAAACTCTTGCTGGATATAGATGCATTGTGATGCTGTAAGTGTGCACTGTGATGCCTAAGAATTGCTCTCCCAGGGGATGTCAAGAGGAAAGAAAATTGAAGCACTTTAACAGACTTTTACTTTGTGTTCAAGCTCACTGAAAGATCCCATTTATCCAGTGCAGTTATGGAACCTGCATTGAAGTCAAGCCGGTACTCAGCTGGTTTTAACTGATGCCACAAACCCCTCTAAAACCAGCCTGGCGAAGGCGGGAGACCAGCTAGACCACCTTTTAAGGTTAATGCTCTATCAAGTTTTAAATTATCAAAACTTACCTCCCTGCCCTAAATAGTGTCCTATGATTTCCGCAATGCAGAAACCATGGACCAAATTGTGGAATCAGTCATAAAAACAAAATTAACTATAAAATGCAGAATGTAATGGAATTTGACATATGTGATATAAAATGAAAGTATAAATGCACAGTCAATCAAACTAAATTTATGATATTGTAACGAGACGGGCAGACGAGGAGTGAGGATCCAAAAGCAGCTTTATTGAAAATAACTTCGGTCAAGAGAACGGTGATAACAGGGACAAATAAAACATCCACGAGGGGAAAAGAAAGGTACAAACAAAAGATATAAACACGAGGAATCATCCAAGGAGGGTACGGGCAGGAAGACAGGATCAACGAGGCACATCATCAAACATTGACCAAATATCAAACAACAACCAACAAAGGACAAGGTGAACATGAGGGCTTAAATACAAAACCAAAGGGGAAACAAAAGCCAATGGGAAAACAGAACTCAAAACAAGATAATAAGGCAATTAACTAAAACCAATGACAAAACTAGAACTGATAATAAAGTAATCAAACAATGAACCAATGAAAACCAGACATATGAACATGGAGGGAAAACAGGACATGACAAGACTGGGAAACAGGAACATAAGAGTGATTTCAAAATAAGAGTGCATGAACACAAGACAGTATGGAATGTAAAAGGTGCCAGAACTTAAAAATAAGAGTGCATAGGCAAAAGAGAATATGGAACGTAAAAGGTGCCAAAAACTTAAAAATAAAAAGGTACACAAACAAAAGACAAGTGTGGATCGTTAAAGATATGTGCTATTGTAATGATTATTACACAAAAGACTGTGATTTAAATAAATATAGTCTTCTTCAGCTGCACGCTTCAAAATAAATGTGTGAAGCCGGCCACTCATACATTGATAACTCCTCATCATAAGCATCACATGCTCACTGTGTTGAAAACAGATGACAGAGAGCAGAGCTTCCATTAACGGTATGTTGATAACCTTACAAAAATCAAGAGTTCATGGCAAATTGCTTCAAATTCACCACTGATTATTTTCACATTCAAATAAACTTTGCAGCAAACTTGCGGCTAATTGTTCATCAACTGCTATTTGTTGGCAAGATTATTATAGACAGACAGCTGCAAATACATACACACATATACAGTATGTACTGTATGTACGAATGTATGTGTAAATGTATATGAATAAGAGGATAGATAGATGATAGATCAATAGATTAATAGATGAAAAGATGGATAGATAGATAGATAGATACTGTAGATAGATAGATAGATGAAAAGAGACAAACACATCATCCTGTATTGGTGCAATGATACAAGTGTGCATCTCGTCTTCAACATCAGCTACATTGGATAGCCCAGCGATGGCCATAAATGCCTTGACTTGACAAATTATTTAATTGTGACGTTGATTGACGACAACAACTTTGGATTGTTTGCAAATCACTTTTAGGGATTTTTTAGTTCTCAGGACAACTTCTTTATAGAGCTGTCAGAATTAATGAGTTAATCGTATGTGATTCATTTGAAAGTTCAAGACAAAAATTTTAAATGTAAAATGATGACTATAGAAATATGAAATTAATGAAAATATGAATGAATACTCAACCTATGGGGATTATTTCATTCAATTAGCCAACCTTCTAATTTGACTTTGGAAAAATGTTTATGTTACTTGAATTGGACATCTTTATATTGTGGAAGGCTTTGTTTGGAAAATGCTAATAAAGCATTATATTGTTACATTTTGTTTTGTTTTATTTCCTAAGATGGAAATAAATGCATTTTGACAGGAAAATAAGTACTGTATATATAGTGTCAAATTCCAGCATTTTCAAAATCTGTGATTAATCGTGATAAACTACAAAAAATATATGATTAATCGTGATTAAAAAAATTATCAACTAGCAGTCCTACTAAAGTTGTTGTGCATTTAGGAGCTACTTTTAGGAGTCCTGAAATTAGGAGTGACATGCCCCTAATTTGTAAGAGTTGTTCCTAAATTTCAGAGTTATCCATCTTTTTCCTGACTTCTCCATTGGTGGTGCCATTACGACAAAAGACTTCCTCTTGGATGCTCCACATTTCTGCTAAGTTGTTGTTATCAGCTAGACAAACATTACAGGTGATGTCGAGCAGTGGAGGCTCTAGAGGAATATGTTCTGTTAGAGGGTGTTAAAACAACTACAGGTAGCACATTTTTTTACTAATAAGGTTACAGCCATCAGCAATACATTCACAGCACCACACCCTGTCAAACACCCAACTCCTGTATGCAACTCTTCTCTCTCTATGTTCTCTCCTCTAACTGACACTGAGGTCTCTAAACTCCTCCTCTCCAACCACCCCACCACCTGTTCTCTTGACCCCATTCCATCACACCTTCTCCAGGCCATCTCTCCATCCATCCTACCTGCACTTACACACATAATTAACGCATCTCTTCTTGAAGGCACTTTTCCCACTACATTTAAGCAGGCTAGAGTAACCCCACTGCTGAAAAAACCTGCACTTAACCCCACACAGATAGAACACTACAGACCTGTCTCTCTCATCCCATTCATGGCAAAAACACTTGAAAGGGCAGTTTTCAATCAGATCTCTGCCTATCTCTCACAGAACAAGCTGCTGGATGACAATCAGTCAGGCTTCAAAAGTGGTCACTCCACTGAGACTGCCCTGCTGTCTGTCACAGAGTCGCTGAGACTGGCAAAAGCTGAATCCAGATCATCCGTTCTGATTCTGCTGGACCTTTCTGCAGCCTTTGACACAGTCAACCATAAGATCCTACTCTCCACCCTCTCTAAACTGGGCATCAACGGAACTGTGCTTGACTGGTTCAACTCCTATCTCTCAGGTAGGTCTTTTAAGGTAGCCTGGAGAGGTGAGGTATCCAAGCCACATCAGTTACTTACTGGGGTACCTCAGGGGTCAGTGCTTGGGCCACTTCTCTTCTCCATATACACAACGTCATTAGGACCCATCATCCAGTCACATGGTTTCTCTTACCACTGCTACGCTGATGACACGCAACTTTACTTGTCTTTCCAGCCCAACGACACCACAGTGACCACTCGAATCGCTGCCTGTCTGGCTGACATCTCAGCCTGGATGAAGGAACACCACCTGCAACTCAACCCAGCCAAGACTGAACTCATTGTCTTTCCAGCCAACCCTGATGTTGAACACAACATCACTGTGCAGCTGGGTCCAACTACAGTGTTGCCTTCCAAAACGGTCAGAAATCTAGGGGTAACCATTGATAAGCTAAATTTCACAGACCACATCTCAAAGACTGCAAGATCATGTAGAGTTACACTCTACAATATCAGGAAGATAAGACCTTTCCTCTCTGAACATGCCACACAACTGCTTGTTCAGTCACTTGTCATAACTAGACTGGACTACTGTAATGCTCTCTTTGCAGGCCTTCCTGCATGTGCTATTAGACCTCTGCAAATGATCCAGAATGCAGCAGCACGTCTGGTCTTTAATGAACCAAAGAGAGCACGTTACACCACTCTTTGTCTCTCTCCACTGGCTGCCGGTTCATGCACGTATTAAATTCAAGGCCCTGATGCTGGCATACAGAACAATCACTGGGTCTGCTCCAGCATACCTAAAAACATTTATGCAGAGCTACACTCCCACCAGAAGCCTGCGGTCGGCAAATGAGCGGCGCCTTATTGTACCAAAACAAAGAGGCACCAAAACACTTTTCCGGACTTTCAGCTTTATCATACCACGTTGGTGGAATGACCTCCCCAACTCAATCCGTGAAGCTGACTCACTCTCTATATTCAAAAAACGGCTAAAAACACATCTTTTCCAAGAGTATTTAACCAGCCGCTAAAAAAAAAAAAAAAAAAAAAAAAATTCTAAATGTATTAACAATTCTTGTTGCACTTAAATCGGTTTTGTATACTATTGTGATGATACTGAAACTTTGTAGTATGGCACTTTTCGTACCACTGTCTCCTTAAGATGATTCGCTTATGTTCTTCCTCTTTTGTAAGTCAATTTGGATAAAAGCGTCTGCCAAATTAATAAATGTAAATGTAAATGTAAGCTTAACAGCTACTGGAAAATGAATGTAACAACATTCATATCACACCAGATGTAATAAGCAGAGGTTGCATTATCCTAATTCTCCATCACTTGCCTATTTTTTAAACATTGATGAATAATTCCAAATACTCTCCATCATTTTAGCAGATAACAAAGATGAAAAACATTTAAACCAGCTCCTCATATTTAATTTTAATCATCTTTGCGAGGTATCTCATATCTCATGTCGCGCTGTAAGTGTATGTGTGTGTGCGACGGCGTTTTCTCAGCAGTTTGTGTGAGAAGACGGCACTTGTTAATGCAGAAATAATGCAAAGATACATCCCTAAAAACTGAAGATTTTTTTAATTGAACCTATGTTGTCCATACATCCTCTTGTATGTAAGTGTATGTGACAGTATTTTCTCAGAAATCTGTGTGAGAAGACAGCACATGTTAATGCAGAAATAATGCAAAGGTATGTCCATAAAATCTGAAGATTTATGTCCTCTTTTTGTGGACATGTCCTATTTTGTTAAGTTTAAAAACCATCTGGTCAGGATTTCTAGATTCCCTTAATGTCCATGGTTTTCATATTGAAGTGTTCAACAAGAAACCGCTGAAATTTAGCGCATCATAAAAGACCAGATGTCCCTGTTTTCCAGGGACAGTACCTGACTGGAGCTGTCCCCGGAAATGTCCCCGTTTTTACTGCGCTTTCAAAACAGTCCACAAAGTGAAAATATATGTCAAGAAATCCGCTATTGAAGCCTACTGGCAACAAGGGTAATCGTGTGCCGCATACCAACAGAGGGGGCTACTCGCTATGGCAGCTTTAAGTCATTCGTACTGATTACTTATTTGTGCCAGTTTTGCCATTACGAACTGAACCAGGCAGCAAGCGCAATTGAAAATAATCATCATCATCAGCTTTGAGGTGAGGCACATACTAGTTATGTTATAAAGAAGTTATATTTGTATGATTTAAGAGCACCAGGCAGCAAAACATTCCAAAGGATGCACAAAGCAATAAGCAAACCTTCTGGAAGAATGACCTTAGTGCATCTTACAGGCCATAAAACCTATACATTCGGTGCCGAAAGTCTCCCAGCTGCATCCTGTGACCCTCGCACTAAACAAAAAAAATGTGAGTAAGATCACATTCCCTCTCCTGAAGTTCCTTTCAGGTTGTTGATCAGAGATAATTAATTAGTGCCAAATGGTTGATCAAGAGACAGCATGATTTAAAACAAAAGAAATTGGTCAATTTGGCCCTGCATCCCAAAAGACACTGACAGAAAGTAGATTCAGAATGACCCTCTGAACCTTTCCACGCAGGCACTGAACTTTTGTTCTCTCTCTGCGTGTTGGAAAACTTACAAAATCATATTCATAAACCAGGCTTAGCCAGATTTTATCATCTGCAGTAACAGACAATCAAGCATCACCATGCTCCAAATTAATGTAGTTACCATTATAACTTTTAATCTGGCATTTTATTGGGAGCTTTCAGTTTAAGAACAAAGGAAGGGAGGCCCCACTCTTTCTTCTCGAAGTTACACTCAAGAGAGTGAAATCTGGAGCTGTGAAATTCCAATACTGGATTTATTAAAAATGTTCCCTCTTAAATACATGGAACTAACATTGTTCTTGTCTTTCTCATACGTATATCTACCGTAGAGATGGTCATACTGCCTCATGTAATGTTGTAATGTTGTCCTTGCTTTAACCATATGATTTATTCTTATTACAATTTTTTAATCACTTATGATGAATGTTATTACCATTGCAATTATTATTATTATTCTCTTGTTTACTATCATTGAGATTATATCTGCATTTCATGAATATTTATGTTTTATGTTTTAATGTTTTATATATTCAGTTTTATCCATGATATAAAATTAATGTTTAAAACGTACTTTTTCGAGCGGAAATTTTAAGAGGAATCTTTAGACAAATGCCATAATTGAATTATCTTGAAGGGAGGACACTTTGAGCACAGGCCCTCCAAAAATGCACTTCTGATTAGCTCAGGACACATTTGGAGTGCAGCCAATCTCAACTCAAAACTCTCATACAAAGGAATAACTCTTCTCTTCTCTGGCTCCTTCCTTGCTCTTCTTCTTGCCTCATTGCAGCTCTTCATCCCCATGCTCTGCCCTCGTGGCTTTCAGCCTCGCTCCAGCACACCTCAATTTCCGTACCACGTAGATTCCAAGAAAGCTCAGAACACGAAGTTCCGAAAAACCTTTCTCACTCTCTGCTCTACGATTCACACACGGGATGGAAGTCATGAGTTTTCCATGTGGAAGACCTCACTTCCAAGCCCCGCCTCATCATCAATCTATCCACAATCTTAACAAGCGGTCCAAAAAAAAACCGGAACAACAGAACTTTCAACTGACACAGCCAATGAACCAAAGCAATGCAAGGAAATGCAACAACACTTATTATTTTAATACTTTGGTAACCCCATTGCAAATCAAATTAAACTCAAAAAAGTACCGAATAATTATCAAGGCATTCATTCTAGACTCCATAAAGTTCATTTTCTCTATACAGATCATTTCATTCACCTTCTGTTACACTTTACTCGCCAACCTGTTTCATGTTTGCATGTGTTATATTAGTTTTTATGTTTACATTAGCAATAAAGTTTTGCTATTCAAAGATTAACTGACTGTGCTATATTTTGATAAATAATCTCGTCACTTGATTTTTTAAATATCTTGCCCTGAAGCTATAACTAAAATATTTGTGATATTATTTTCAATAAGCCATATGAATAATATTACTCCAATAATGAATTAATCATAATTCCCTAATTAACGCTAATTCAAAGCTAATAGTGATGCTAAGAGTATGACCAAGGGCAGGTGCCACAGTGATGTTGAGTCTGCTGCAACAGTTCCTTTTATTCAATCAGTGTTTATATATGTTTGTTTAGTTTAGAAGTCTTACCTTCTGTATTGGAATTTTATGGAGATAAATTCAACAGTATATATACAGTACATACTATATTCTATGACATTACTACATTCACCATGGTCAAAATACATAACATCCAAAGTGTCCCCGATTTTTAATTCATAGATATGTAATGTGTGAATTTTCAATGACGTATTAACGACTGAACTAGAGATGTCCCGTTTTTCATTTCAGAAATCTGGTCACCTTAATATATGTGAATTCTCTCTCTCTTTCTGCATGCTTTATGTCTGTCTGTCTCTCTCTCTCTCTTTCACACACACACACACAAACTGTCACGATTCCACTGTTGTCTGGCCTGTGTTTCTCCCCTGTCATCTCTCCTGGACTACACCTCCCATAATTCCCTGCTCTCATCACTGCCATCTGTGTGTCATTGTCTTCACCTGTGCTTAATTTCATCATTATCCTTTGTGTATAAAAGCCCTGTTGTTTTATCAGTCTTTTGTCAGTTGTTAAATGTAAATGTGAATGTATGCCCTTGACTGTGTTCCTGCCTGTGCCCTTCGTGGATGTTTCTGTTGTGTATATCTTGGTTTTCCCATTGTGGATGTTTATTTTGTTCCCTGTGTTTTTAGTTAATCTGTTCACCGTTTGTGTTTTCATTAAAACTGCATGTAGATCCTCACTCCTCGTCTGCCCTCTTCGTAATAGAACAACTGACCAACAATGGATCTAGCAGCGTTCTTCGTGGAACTTACCCAGGCGGACTTAACTATCCGTGAGTTCACCCATTTCTTCTCCAGCGTGGCCAGCTACACCGGTTGGGATGACAATACGCTGAAAAATGCGTATAGGATTGGTTTACCCAAACACCGATGGTGGAATTTACCTGAGACCGGGGATTACACCTGGCAGGAGTATGTGGACATCATCTTGGAAACACTCGCTGCATTCGCCTGCCACGGCCAACGAGCCAACACCCACGCCTGCCACGGCCAATGAGCCAACGCCCATGCCTGCCATGGCCTACGTGCTGCCAGCCTCGTCTGTCCGGAGGAGGAGGAGAAGAGGAAAGGCATCTGCTCTCCAGTCTCTGCCTGCCACGGCCAACGAGCCAACGCCCACGCCTGCCACGGCCAACGAGCCAACGCCCACACCTGCCACGGCCAACGAGCCCACGCCTGCCACGGCCAACAAGTCAATGCCCACGCCTGCCACGGTCAATGAGTCAATGCCCAAGCCTGCCACGGCCAACGAGCCAATGCCCACGGCCAACAAGCCAATGCCCACGCCTGCCAGGGCCAACAAGCTGGAAGTCTCGTCCGTCCCAGAGCCAGCGTTGCCAGCCTCGACCGTCCCACAGCCAGCGCCTGTAGCCTCGACCGTCCCAGAGCCAGAGCCAGCGCCTGTAGCCTTGACCGTCCCAGAGCCAGAGCCAGCGCCTGTAGCCTCGACCGTCCCAGAGCCAGAGCCAGCGCCTGTAGCCTCGACCGTCCCAGAGCCAGAGCCAGCGCCTGTAGCCTCGACCGTCCCAGAGCCAGCGCCTGTAGCCTCGACCGTCCCAGAGCCAGCGCCTGTAGCCTCGACCGTCCCAGAGCCAGCGCCTGTAGCCTCGACCGTCCCAGAGCCAGCGCCTGTAGTCTCGACCGTCCCAGAGCCAGAGCCAGCGCCTGTAGCCTCGACCGTCCCAGAGCCAGCGCCTGTAGCCTCGAACGTCCCTGAGCCAGTGCCTGTAGCCTCGACCGTCCCAGAGCCAGAGCCAGTGCCTGTAGCCTCGACCGTCCCAGAGCCAGTGCCTGTAGCCTCGAACATCCCAGAGCCAGAGCCAGCGCCTGTAGCCTTGACTGTCCCAGAGCCTTCCAGGGCTCCGCCTCACGAGCCTTCCAGGGCTCCGGAGCCTTCCACGTTTCCTGAGCCTTCCACGGCTCCACCTTCCATGGCTCCGTATCCTGAGCCTTCCACGGCTCCACCTTCCAAAACTCTGTCTCCTGAGCCTTCCAGGGCTCCGCCTCCCGAGCCTTCCACAGCTCCGCCTTCCATGGATCCGCCTCCTGAGCCTTCCACGGCTCCACCTCCCAAGCCTTCCACGCCTCTGTCTCCGGAACCTTCTACGGCTCCGCCTCCTGGGCCTTCCATGGCTCCACCTACCATGGCTCTGCCACCTGAGTCTTCCACGGCTCTGCCCTCCATGTCTCCACCACCTGAATCTCCCATGGCTCCGCCTTCCACAGCTCCGTCCTCAGAGTTCTCCCTGGCTGTGGTCCTGTGGCCACTTCCCAGGCCTCCTGACCCACTCCCCGTCCTCTGGCCGCCTCCCTGACCTCCTGACCCAGTCACTGTCTTGTGCCCCCCTTTTGGACTGCCTGTTTGCCCCTTGTGCCCCCTTGGATTGCCTGTTTGCCCCTTGTGCCCCCCTTGGACTGCCTGCCCCAAACCCCCCTTCACTCCTTGGACGATTTGTTTTTTGTTTTTTTAGGAGCGTCTAGAATCCGCTCCTTTGAGGGGGGGTTATGTTACGATGTTGTCTGGCCTGTGTTTCTCCCCTGTCATCTCTCCTGGACTACACCTCCCATAATTCCCTGCTCTCATCACTGCCATCTGTCTGTCATTGTCTTCACCTGTGCTTAATTTCATCATTATCCTTTGTGTATAAAAGCCCTGTTGTTTTATCAGTCTTTTGTCAGTTTTTAAATGTAAATGTGAACGTTATGTATGCCCTTGACCGTGTTCCTGCCTTTGCCCTTAGTGGATGTTTCTGTTGTATATATCTTGGTTTTCCCATTGTGGATGTTTCTTTTGTTCCCTGTGTTTTTAGTTACTCTGTTCACCGTTTGTGTTTTCATTAAAACTGCATGTAGATCCTCACTCCTCGTCTGCCCTCTTCGTAACACACACATGTTGGTGCAGCTATCATTATGAGGACTCTCCATAGACATAATGATTTTCATACTGTACAAACTATAGATTCTATCCCCTAACCCCAAACCTAACTCTCACAAAAAAAACTTTCTGCATTTTTACATTTTCAACAAAACATTGTTTAGTATGTTTTTTTTTTTTTTAATCGATTTAAATTATGGGGACACTAGAAATGTCTCCCGGGACGTGAGTGTTGAGCAGCGACCTGAGTTGCAGCTGACTCCAAAGGAGGTGATGGCGGGCAAGTTGTGACATGTGATGGGAGCGTTCGCCGCCTTGGCGATTTATGTTCGTCACCGTGACGGTGCTTTCTGAACGGATCAAGACGTGCTTGCCCCAAATCAGCAGGAGAAACCTCCGCAAGGCAAGGAGTACAGCCAACAACTCGAGGTGTCTGTGGTGACCACAACATGTCTGGACACCTGCTGTATGTGGACTCCTGTCCGCATAAAACAGAAGTCTGTACAAGGGTTGAAAGTCTGACGGCAGGAAGGGGTGATTAACACACGGTATGTGCCGTGGCGCCATGCCCATCTCAGGACTCGAGACTGAAGCCAGTGCTGAAGTGGTCTCATGTGCATCAACCCGAGCAGCATGACCGTGGCTGAGGATGCCATATGCCCCAGGAGCCTCTGGAACTGTTTGAGAGGAACTGATGTGACTGGCTTGAAGCGAGCGAGGCACCTGAGCACTGATTGCGCATGCTCAGTTGTGAAGCACACTGACATTGAGACTGAGTCTAACTCCAAGCCAGGAAAAGAGATGCTCTGAACCAGAGAGGGCTTGCTTTTTTCCCAGCTGACCTGAAGCCTCAAACGGCTGAGGTGCTCGAGCACCTGGTCCCTGTGGGCGCATAGTAACTCTCGAGAGTGTTCTAGGATGAGTGATTCATTGAGGTAATGGAGTATGCGGATGCCCACTTCCTGAAGTGGGGCAAGGGCTGCCTCTACGATCTTGGTGAAGACACGAGGGGACAGGGACGGGCCGAAGGGAGGACATTGTACTGATATGCCTGACCGTCAGATGCGAGGTCCCCTTCAGGTTTACCTCTGCAAACCAATCTAATGCAAATGCAGGTTATAATTTGTTTCTGCGTGAGCATTCTGAACCTGGAGTTTGTGTAAAGTCCGGTTGAGAACTCGCAGGTCCAAGATTGGCCCAACCCACCATGGGTACGATGAAGTAAGGGCTGTAGAGACCATTCTTCATCTCGGCTGGAGGGACAGGCTCTATCGCATCTCTGAGTAGCAGGGTCGTAACCTCTGTACATAAGGTGCTGGCTTTTCCGCCGCACATGCAGTGGAGTGAATACCGCCGAGATGAGTGTCCAAGTCGGATGGTCCTGGCCAGCCAATGCGACGTGTTGAATAGCGATGTCCAAGCTCCGTGTGAGGGGCACCAATGGCGGGGGGGCCTGCGTGTTAGAGACTGAGGAGTAGGGATATCTTCGGAACTCGTCAGCGCTGGCCTGCCGGGGCTGGACAGTCGCGGGTCCGGAGGCAAGATGACTGCATCAGAGGAGCCGGGACTGTAAGAATTTGGTGCTGGGGTGCCTTTTTACCTTGCGGCCCTCCACCAGTGGGCAGAAGGGGCATGGGCTGCGTTGAGAAAGCGTGCCTAGACAATATTGCGCATCTCAACCAAATTCAGCCACAAATGGCGTTCCTGGACCACGAGGGTGGCCATTGCCCACCTGAGTGCTTGTACTGTGACATTTGTAGCTCTGAGAGTGAGGTTGGAGGTAGGGTGCAGTTCCTGCAGAACATCGGGATTGGGACTACCCAGGTGCAGATCTTTAAGTGCTTTGTAAACTTTCCTGAGAGCCATGGCATGCAGAGCGTGGCGGCCTGTCCAGGGGCACTGTAGGCTTTCACAGTCAGTGACAATGTTGTCCTACAGGCCTTGGAGGGGAATACCGGATGGTCCCACCAAGTGGCAGCGTTCTCAGGACACAAGTAGATCGCAACTGCCCTGTCCACCTAAGGGACCTCCTTGTATCCGTGGACCGCCCCACCGTCCAGGGTAGTGAGAGTGGACGACACAGAGGCGGAAGGGCATCTTGAAAAACACTTGTCCTGAAAAGGACGTTCAACCCCTGCTGTGTATTGCTCTTTTATGAGTGAAAACTCAAACTCTTTAGAGGAAATAAACTCTTTTAGGAAGATAAAAACTCTTTCAGGCAATGAAAGCGCTGTCAAAGTGCCCAGGGGTGTGGACTGCACAGTGTGCAGAGAGGAGAACAGCAGTGCTTATCACTAGTAGAGGTGAGTGGAACAGTGGCGAACTCCTCTTTGCTGTTGCACAACCGCTCGGCTCTGAAGAAAAAAACCTGTCTACAGACGCTCGCCCACTCCCCTTTATACCCGTATGTCCGGGGGCGGAACATGCAAATTCTGTCTGCCAATTTGACTTTGGCCTTTTCTCAAGTTCAGAGGTACACAAGGCTCTCAGAAGAGACCCCTTGTGTCACTACAATCAACACAACGTCGAGTGAGTGACAGAAGGGGAATGGAAAGCTCTGTCATGGTCCTGTCACTCTGTCAGTCTGGGTTTTTGTGTGACAGGATCATGAAATCATCCCATGTCTGTCTTGTGTTTCGTTGTCTGTCTTTGTGTGAGCGCACGGTTTCGGTTTTGCGCACTTCAGTCTGTCTTGTTTCCTGTCCGGAGCATGGTGTCTGGATCTTGACTTCCCTGTCTGGTTCGGTTTCGGTCTGTGTCGGGAATCGGACACTCATGCTCCATATTCTGTCTGTCTTTGTGTGAGTGCACGGTTTTGGTTTTGATTTCCCTACCATGCGCTCTTTGGTCGGTCTCGTGTCTCATGTCTGGAGCATGGTGTCTGGATTCTGACTTCCCTGTCTGGTTCAGTTTTGGGATCCTGACACTCATGTTCCATGTCTTGTCTTGTATTGGCGTGAGTGCATTGTGCTTATGTCACCTTGGTTCTGGCTTTGTTTAGTGTGGGAATGTGTGGCATCACTTTATTTGCCATTGCTACGCATTCTCTTGTCTTTTCTGACAGTTGGCATGAGCGTATTTTGCCTTATTGTCTTGGCGATGTGCGCTCATTCATTCATGTGTTTGTTGTCTTGTGAGAGTACATGACTTTGTTTTGTTCCTGTTTTGCCTCGTGTCTCTCTGTCTTGCATCATACCCCGCCTTCTTGTTTGATTATTAGTTAATTTGCCTCTCCTATCTCCTTGTTAACCTGTTTGATTTCTCTCCCTTTTTTTTGTCTCCTCATGTTTGCTGTCCAGTGCCAGTTCATCTTGTTTGTTGGTCGTGCTCCATTCTGTCTCGGTTCGTGTTCATGTCAGTCTGGTTTTCCTGTTCCTGTTTGGTCTGGTCAGTCATGGTTCCCTATTACGTCTGCCCCAGCCTGGATTCTTCTTTCCCCTAAAAAGTAGTTTATGTTCTCTTTTTTTCCCCCCTTGTCCAAGTTTTGGTTTGTTTTTTATTTATTTATTTATAATAAAGCCCTTCACTTGCCTCTGCTTTTGGGTCCTACCTCTGATACCCTGACAAGCTTTCTATAGTATCTGACCTTAGATTTGTATTAGAAAGTGACATGCTTTTAAACTCTAAGCTCACATTGGATTTATTTTCCAAAGTTATGAAGGTCAACTGTGGTCTGCCATTTTTCAGGCAGGGTTTGAAGTCAGAAACAATGTGTCAGGCTTTAACATCCCTTGGCGACACACTTGATCTGCATTTGATAAACTCTGCTTTGACTCACTCAAATACAACCTTGACAGGGCAATACATCATCTTACTTATTGGATGATTTTCTTTAAAACCTTAAAACATTAGTTTTGGTCAAATAAAATGTGTTTTTTTTTTTTTATTTGGTTTTCTATGAGGAATATGACTTGATATACTAATTAAAAGGTGTGTGTTTGGTTTTAATAATATTAGTTTAAATATTTTAGTTATAGGGTAATTATTTTCTGATGATATGTATATGTGTTTGTGTATAAGGTTCAACCTGAGACTGCCGACACATGGTTTTATATGATAATTCAAGAAATTATAATACCTAAATTTACATGCATTGTATAGCACAATTGCTAATTTATACATTTAATTTGACACCCAATAGTTCTGGATATGTGAGCGCAGCGTAGTTCTAGCGGGAAGACTAGCAGCTGTACATCATCACACTATTAGCTGGGTAATTCCTAGCCAATCGCAGGTAAGCCATTGCTTTATAAGTCTGCTCCCAATCTATCACATTGCTGTTTCAGTGCGCTAAGATGGCAACCTCCACCACCCCACCACCACCAGTTGAGCCTCGTCCCGCACGGGGGTAGGCTTCTCGCCCCTGCCTCCTATCTCCGGCAGGATATGATGGTTCCGAGTACAACTCCCTCGGACCGCCGGACGGGGCCTACGCCAAAGAGAGACATTACTTTTCTGTTCTGCAGTCATCAAATAAATGGCATCATAAACCTCACTCAAGCCTGCGTGTCTTCCCGATAGAAATTATAAAACAGTAAAGACAAACAAGCACCACCCAAGCAAAAAGACAGTACAAAGTTGACTAGTGAGTTTTGAGAGGTAATCAGAAACTTTTTGAAAAGATACCTACACCAGGGTACTATCCTCATATGCTCTCACTCACAGTCAGGCCTCATTGCAGATTCTACAGGGAGATCAGTCTTTTAATGGGCTATCATTAGCTTTTTCATCAGCTCTGTGAAAGTGAAAAAGGGGAGGGATACTGGAATCAGGCAACAATGGCAGAAGTAGTGACTTGCTTGACCATGAAAGAAAATTAATGGAACATGCATGAGTAATGAAATTGCAAATCTGCAACTCGCTGGCCAGAGAGCAAGATCACCAGGTATAATCGTTTAAGACTGTACCTCAGTATTGAGTGATGCCCAAACAAGCATGCACTGCTCTAAAGTCAACATTTAATCAAAATCAAACATATTTACTCTTAATACACAATATCTACAATATTGTAATACAATACCTCTGGTCTCACTGTGTATGTTTAAATGATTTTACTTTTCAAATTACGTCAGCCTATCACTTAAGGGGCTATTACCTTAAAATGAGTATGTGTAACTTAATGTAGTCAGGTTGATGCAATGCTTTTTGAATTGAAGCAAACCAGTTAATTTAGATGTGGTCACATGAGGCCCATTTTTTAGGTTAACATTTTTATCAGTAAATTGATAAAGCTGGAATCCCTTTATCAGATAGCAACATTTTTTAGACATATTTCTATTTCCTATTTAGGCATATTTTAGACTACTATTGCAGCCTTTCAAAAACCTTGACTAAAAGTGAATGCAGTAACTTTATGCTAGCATTAATGTACTTTAATTTAATAAAGGTGATGATGATAATAATAGCAAATAATGCAAGTAGCATTGGTGTTTCAAGAAGGGAGAAGTCCTTCACAATCAACTCGCATTCAGGTCTTGATCCAACTTGTTATGGAACCCAATGTTCATGGTAAAGTTGACTTGAAAAAAGATTATCAATTTTAGAATTTCTTGTTTATTTGGTATGTCTACCCTTTGATTTAATGAAAGCATGCACTTTAGCTGACATGGACTCCTCAAGTTTGTGTAAAACCTGATAATCCATGGTATCTCAGCATGATTTATGAATGTTCAGAAGAGCATCTTGTGTGCTTGATAGAAGCAAGGAAATCTGACCTTTCAAACATTGTAAAAGTCCAAAATTTGCTTGTTTTATTAGTGACCTAGAAATAGTGCAGTCTTAAAAATGTCTTATGTTAACTCAACAGTTTCAAGTAAAACTTAACAATAAGGAGAAATTTGTGAACTGTTTATTTTGATTATTTTAATCAAATTGTTTGTTTCCAGGAGTGTTGGTTATTCATGTTTTTGAGACATTACAGACATTCCATCAGAAATGCGCATAAATAATTCTGATTCAAAGTAATGGCCAGCATCATCCAATCACTGCCAACCATGTTAAATATACATTATAAATTCTGCATCTTCTGCTTACCATTGTCCCATATCTGCCAAACATGTTTAGTGGTCTAATCCATCATCTGCAGCCTGAAACAAAATTTTGGTTGGATTTTAGGAGTGAATGCACTTAGCTGCATAGCGACCTATATAATCCATTGCTTCCTTGCTCCCTATTTAGGTGAATGACTTAACCTCCAGTGTACTGTGTGGCTTCACTGATCTCAGAACAGTTTAAAATGCATCTTATTTTCAACCTAACTCCATTTGAAGCCTCAGAAATCAAAATGTCTTGAGTTTTTGGATGAACCCATTGATTCTCAATGTGAAAATACACAGTACATATAAGAATGCATTTACTAATGTTCATGAATAGAACCATATTGTACAGTGAAAAAAATAATAAATATATAACACAATTTATATTATAATGAAGCTAAATTACCCACAGATTTGTTCATGTTGAAACAGATGTTTTTAAACTTTTGATGGTATAATGTCCCAAAATGTTTATCAGCACATTGGCGTGTGAAAAATGAATGCATTTTTTAAAGCAGCATATCAAATGAACCTAGAGATGCTACTCTTTACACCCAAACAGGTTACAATGAAAAAACTTTTGTTGGCTCTTTTATTGGCTCTGCACCAGTAGAAGCACTTCAAGAAAATCGACACCATGCTGTTGTGTCACGTGACTCTGTGCGGCAGAAATTTAACCATTAATTGACAGTCTAGAGTCTTATTAACAGCATTCATTCAGTCAGTTTAAATTAATTTAAATTATGACAAAACACAACTCTATCTAAATTAAGCTTGGTTAATATTAATAACACAATACAATAATTGTTCAGTGTTAGTTCATGATAGTTCATATTGCATTACCAGTTGTTAACATAAATTGACAGTTTTTAATTAAAAACATGTATTATTGAGTGTTGAAATTAACATTAACCAAGATTAACAAATGCTGTAAAAAGTACTGTTGTTTCCAGGATGAACTTAGATTTTGCATCCTATTTTCAGTGTGGTCTCCCTTTTAGACCCGCAAATAATGATGACTACAGAAGGGAAACAAAGTAGATATCTCTGTTTTGCTGAGGGAAGACACAGGCACACCCTCACACACAAATGTACATATGTGACAAGTCCATGAAGGTATGTTCACAGCGGGTGTCTGTGCTCGTTTGATGATCAGTTAGTCTCTCTCTGCTGGCGGTATATTGGGACCATGGCAGGGCAGGCTATTGGTCGCAGCTGTCTGGGGTTCTCTGAGTGCCTGCGCCATACGGTCAGCATGAAAAACAAGAATGGCCCAAAGTCCTGTAGGATCATTCTCACCATGTGTTAGTCTAAGTCCATTCTAGCACTTGAAGACAACATGAAAAAGCATTCACAATCCATTCTACTTGTAATTGTAATTTGAGTGTACCTATCTTTTCAATTAGTAAAAATGTAGGGTGGAACTAACAATTTTATGCATTAGGATTTTATTGCATTGTGAAAAATTGTCAATTGCTGTTTATATTTTAGCTAGATGTGCCAGAAAAGGCCTCAGAAAGATCAAATTTGTTGAATGTATACCACCCAAATCCTCTATTGAGAATAGAGTGTGCACAGTACACAAACACTCTACAGACCCAACATGAATAAGGTTCCTCATGTTATTAAAACATACACTGAGCATGTTTGTTCATTCTAGTACTGAAATCAGCAACAGGCCAGACAATGCACTGACCTTTCAGTGTTCCACCATATATGTAACTATCCATCCTATCAATTATTAATCGCATTTCACTTCGCTGTGAGCCATTACCCAGTTTGATATTGGAAAGGTGGGGAGATATAACAGCTGGTGCTCTTCGCCACTATGCATGTCAACTGTGTCTGTCACCCAGACCTGTAGGGTGTGTTCAAAAATGAATAAGCTGTGCTTCCAGTGTAAATATAACGGTGGGACGACACCAGAGGATGTTTAGAATGCAGCCACCTGCTGTTACCGCTTGATTGGTTGTATCTGTGAAGCAAATTGCTTCCGATCACAGAGCTGGGCAGGGTGCCTGCTTATCAAATGCAATATGCACATACAAGCATATATCTTAGCTTTAGATGATTGCTTTTGTGCTGTGCTGTTTGTAAAGCTAGATAATGCAACCGTTGTCCACAAAAAGAAACAAAATTGAGAGGGTCATATAATAAACTATTCTTGAATAGTGGTCAACATTTTTTTTTGCAATGGCTAACACAGATACCAAAAGCATTGACTAGTAATGCCAAAATATATGTGTCATATAGGCTAATAGAATTTATAGTGAGCTAAATGTCCTCACAAACAAATTTGTTTTTTAAGATTAATGCTCTATCGAGTTTTAAATCAACAAAACCTACCTCCCTACCTAAACCTTCAACCTAACCGATAGTGTCATAAAAAGCAAATATGACATGAAAAGGTTTTTAAGGTCAAGTTCTGAAGCAACCATGTCATGTTGTAGTGCTTCTATGACACTTATGGCTTATGTGTAGACTGGCATTACTTGATTCGTAACCCTTGTAACTAGTTTTTTTTTTTGCATCAAAACTGCAATGCTCAATTAGTTGAGCCAGATACAATTTAGCAGAGATGGGCCACTTTTATTTAAATGATTAAGAGAAATTGGAATGCCCAATGGATGTAGAAAAGAAGTCACGCCTTACCAATAACATTTTTGAGTTAGACATCGCCTGTCAATCAACTCAAGAATGTGCATGAGCTTTAGCTATACAAATGTGGATTTTTTTTTTTTTTTTTTTTAGCGTAATCTGAGTCAAAGAACCACAATTTATGATTCCAGTGATGTTAGATTTTACTGCCGATTTGAAATATGTTCTTTGATCATAGACTTGACCAACCGTTTTTGAGATTTCAGTGTTCCCACATTCAAGTAGATAGGAGCTGCACTTTCATGACAGGAAATAGCTTCCCAAGAGTGTTACAAAGAAGGCCACCAGTGGACTGACTTGCTAGGAAGACTCTGGTTGATAGCACTAGAATAACCTTGTTAATGTAGTTGTTTATGTAAAAAAAAAAAAAAAAAAAAAAAAAATTAAAATGCATCAGTTTATAATCCATGCACTATAGTTAAAGTGTTTTGATGTCATAACATATTATTGTGTGAGGAACAGAGCAAAAATTTCGTGTTTTTGAATTGATAATCGGCTGTTTTACTTGTGATTTGTGTGAAAGAGAATAAAAGTCAATGTTGTAGTGCCACTAGTGTTTATTTCACCAGAAAACTGCAGTACAAAAAGTCACTTCAAAATAATATTGCAAAAATGTAATTCAGTGAGACCATGTTGACGTTCCTTGATGGTTTGGTGATGATCTAAAGTATGGACCATCTTTACATGCTGTTCAATAGCAAATAAAGTAGGTTTACCAAGTAAGCACAAACATGCCAGCATCCAAATCATAATATTGGATGGTGACCAACAGTGCTGGTCTTTTCAATATTGTTACAGGCCCTGGCCAATATTTAAGTATATTACTAATGATTTATTCCATTTATCAAATGTTTGGACTCACTTGGGTAATCCTAAAGTTTATGGTAATCTCACCAGACATGCATTCTCATTCACTGATCTGTAATCAATGTTCTCTTCTTTATTTTTCCCCAATCTGAGACAGTGCAGGCATGGTGGAATGTCTTTTGGGACTGAGAGGTTTAAACAGAGTGAGAAAACCTTGGCCATCAATCACTGTGTCGCTCCAGCATAGTTTTACAGAGGATGTATCCCTAAACAAGCACAACAGCTCGTCTCCCTAATTGCATGGCCCAGTGCTGATAGCATGGAAGTAATTGATTGGAGTATATTAGGTTGGCCTAACTTGTGTTCATGCTTGTCTCACAGTCAGTTCCTAATCTCTCGTGTGGCCTGGCATGGTCTATTTTCTGCTACGCATCAATATTTCATTCCAGGCGATTTCTTTTTTTTTTCTTTATTTTTTTTTTGGAAAGGATTGACATCTCAGGAAATGATGGACCTTTTTTAAGTATCTCCCTTCACCAGTTTCTCAATGAGGATTTTGGAAGTACCCATTTTCTAAAATGCTTAGGGTAATATGACCTCCACCCCTGCATTTCACAATCTAAAACTCCTGGATTTACTCATGACTACATTGTTAAATTTTCTGAAGAATATTTGAGTGGTACTTGCCATGCAAATCTTGCTAACTAGGGGTATGTGGGTGGTTGCCAGGGCATTGAAATGCAGTTAATAAGGTATTCTAGGTGTTTTTTATTGCATTACTGTGCAGTTTTTAGTGAGTTGCTATGCGGTTGATAGGTTATTCTGGGTGCTTCCTATGGCATCGTTGGGTGTTTGCTATGTGGTGACTTATAGCCCAAATGAAAAGAGCTCATAGTCTCATAGCCCAAGTCTCTATGATATTTAAGTCCCTAAGTTTGGCTCGGTCACATTCTTTAATTTTAGTGTATATGATATTCTTTACCTGTTTTATCATTTGCCAGACAAAAATCTGCCGAACAAAAGTCTATAAAGCAAAAAGCACAACTCTCGTCAATAAGCCACACGGTTTAAGTTGTCAATAAAAAAAATTGCGAGACGAGATATGCCAAATTTGATTACTAATCCACATAACATGTGAAAGTTTAAACACATCGTTCAATGCCAGCATCAAGTATAGCTTTGAACTTCCAATTAGAAGTGTTGCAGACAGTGACACGGGAGGGTAAATTCACGAGTTGCCAGGCAAATAAGTAGGTCGTGTGCACAGTAAATATTGAAAACATGTATTTGGAATCATGGCAATTGCTTTTATACATTTATTGCAGAAAGCAATAAGAGGATTTATTTACGTTAAAGCCATGTGATGTTTTTGGTGAATTTAAATTAGCTAAAGAACTAAGGTCTCTGGATGCTCGGAAACAATAAGGTAAATATTTATGAATAAAAATAAATGGAATCATTCAATATCTCTTCATAAATTTTGGCAGTTTTAAAATGTTTCCTTTTTCTTTGTACTCTAAATTACATCATTAGTGAGGTAAAAACATGTTTGTACATCATCACTGTTAAGCTGGACCAGTAATAGCAAAAACTGATTCTGCATATATGCAAATTGTCAGGAAATCATTGGATGCTGCTTCAAAAGGTCAAAGTTGAAATAGTTTAAACTTGAGTGGCACATTACCCCTTAATCAGGACCAGATTGGCCATCGGGAGCAGTGGGGGGAATACTGGTGGCCTGGTGACTGATTTGGCCCGCTGCCCTGCTTGTTTTTATTTATAGATTTTTCTATATCTATTATTGCCAAGTGATTTCTGAATTTGGCGTTCAATAATAAATCGATAATAAATCATGAATACGCTAGTCTTTCTTTACTGATCTAGGACACCCCTAAAATGGCTGGTACCATTGCGTGAGCCGTTCAAGTAAATAGACGGAAAACCCCACTCATTCAAAGATGCACATTCATTCATTCAGAACATGGATAGCACAGCTAACGTAAGTGTCTAAATGCTTGTGCTCATAACCACAAAATTGGAATGGAAGTTTCATTCAGTACTATAGCACAATGCTAATGGCCTTAACTATGAGCAAGTTTTGCATACCAATAAAAGCACCGCTGAAACATACACAGTTGTTTTATACCAAAAATATCTCTATTCTCTTTTTTTTACTCACCTTATTTTTTTCCAAGAACCAAGTGGCTAGATGAATTCCACCTTAGGGGCCACAGGAAGTGCTGAGCTATTACTGATTTTGTTGAGAATCAGAGGAACGTACATCCTGTCAAGTCTGTCTGCTCTTCTGATCTAGAATTTTTCATGCTTCTGTGTCGACCATTCTGGATACTGAGGGAATTCACAGTGTTCATCGTCACAGCTGTGAACATCCGACACAGACCGGGCACTCACGGAACTGTATGGGAGTATATTGGGGCTTTTCCACTGCACGGTACAACTTGACTCAACCTGACACTGCTCACTATTTTGGGGTTTTCCATTGTGGATGGATGGTACCTGATAAATTTTTTAGTACCACCTTGGTCGAGGTTCCAAGCGAGCCGAGCAGACACTAAATATGATGTAAAAATCCTGCAGATCACTGATTGGTCAGGGAGAATATTCACTATCAGTGTCACTGGATTTCCAACATGGGACATCAACCCGCTAGTTTTAAAGTTAGCAACAGTGATAGCAGTATCATTTGTACTCACAATTTTCAAAATGTAATAAGAAATGGCTGTGCGCAAAACCATGCCGTGGTCAATAAACGAGGTGCAGACTGTCCACTTGTTAGCGAAGAAAGAAACTACACAAAAACTAAAAAGACTCTCAGGATGTGTCTCAGCTGTTGGCCACACACGGCTATCACTGGACCTACCAACAGTGTAGGGAAAAGTAAAACATTTTTTTAAAGTGACTACAGAACCATCAAGGAAAAATGGAAGTGATTCAGCCAAATGGACGCTATCTAAACCACCGAGCAATGGGAGGAAGAGTGTCCTGGAGGCAGCCATGGTGGAGGATGGTAAGTTTTGTTAAATTAACTCTATACTCTGCTTGAAAGTTTCACTTTATTTAGTTGATCAGCTACTGGAAGCTTGCTTCTAAAATAACCTGGACAATTTAACTGTTACACTTGTGTGAACAAAATCACCATGCAACAACTGCTTTATACAGCATAATGAGCTAGTAGCTAACAGCTAGCGGTTGTGTTATTGTTTTGGTCCGTTTGTGTCGTGTTTAAAATGATTTCACGGCAGTAGAGGAGGTGCAGCTATGACGATCAGCCTATAATCCCACCCACATTGTTGCGCAACTAAACTGCAGTGGAAATGCAAGCTCAGAAAAGTAAAGGGAGTAGAGATGAGGTGAGTTGAACCGTAACATGCAGTGGAAAAGTGCCAAAAGTAAGCAGGAAACTGCACACCCTAAGGCTGCGTTCATTGTGACTGTGGACTTTAACAAAGCCAACTTCAAGCCAGTAGTACCGTAATACTACCAAAACATTAGTTGCAACACACGAGGGGACCAGGTTTTGGACCATTGCTACTCACCCTTCCGGAATGGCTACAAATCCCTCACCCGCCCACCATTTGGCAAAAAAAATTTTTTTGGGGGGGGCGGGGTGGTTTATTGTATACAGTCTTCTTATTTTGTGTAAACTTTATATTATTTTGTTGTATATTATATACAGTATTTCTTATTTTGTGTATAATGTATATATATTATTTAGTGTATATTATATATTGTGTAAATGTATAGTTTATTGTAATTGTAATACTGCTATTTTGCTTGGAAATGCACCCAAGGCTTTCACCCACTGTTGCACTTGTGTATATGGTTGAGTGAAAATAAAGAGATTTGATTTTGATTGATTTGTATTGTGCGGTAGACTAATGCACCTTCTGTAGTGTACTGGAATTTTGACTTAGCTCTGTGCTAATAATATGCATCATCTTTATTTCAACACGTTATATCAGCAGTCTTACATACGCACTGAGATAATCACATACATTCACAAGTCACCTGATCGCAAGGTTCAGATATGAGACAGCACAAATGCTGGTAGCCTACCGAGGATTCCTCATTATATAGAGTTGAGCTTGAGTTAGCAGAGGTAGCTGCAGTAATCCCATGCCTCACTGCTGGGCTTATTCCAGGATAACACTGCTAATGAGCTCACGTCTTCCCCTTGCACTCATGCTGCGATTGCTGGCAGTGTGTGTGCGTAATATGACTCTCTCTCACACTTGCTGTTTCATCACAGGATCACAGAGGGAATGTGGGAGTTGAGACCCCTGAAGACACATTTTCACTGTGCAGTTGATTCGCCAACCCAAAGTGTGCCTTTAGGATACAGATTCAAACGAGGCACTCAGACAATGGCAGTTTTGCAATGGAAGTAGTTAGTCCTCATTTAAAGATGCTGTGTATAAAAACACAAGTAAATACTTCAGTAATACCTGGAAATCTATATTTATAAAGATTATTTAATTTAAAGCTAAGGTCCAAGTGTGTAATTTGTGCACCACTGGCATCACCAAATGGAACTTCAAAAATTATTGTTTTCAAAACACTCTCCCTAACTACCATTTGTAAGCCAAATTGATAATACCGCGCTCAAATTGACAGCATTGGTTGAGCCAGTGTTGCTGTGTTGGGCTTGATGTAGTCTCAGCCTCAGATGGCACACCCTCCCAGTTTTCCTGGTTAGAGAGGTCAAATCTTATGAAGATATTCAGAGTTTTGATTGAAGCACGTAGCAGAAATTAAAACGGATATCTAAGAACAGAGCTGCATTTTCTGCTTTGTTTACATCTGTGCTGTACCTGGATTATCTACACATTTCTGCTACTCTCCTGTGTGTTTTCTGTCCAATTGCTCGTGGAGACTCGAGCTCCATTATATAAATAATTTTTCCCCCTATCTCAGCCCTTAATTATGGTATGATACATCTGATACCCCCACCCCTAAAAATCCCGTAATGACAAACCGACTGTGATTGGTCACTTTACATGTCAGTTAGATGGCTTTCCCTGTCTTATATATATATATATATATATATATATATATATATATATATATATATATATATATATATACATACAGAGGTGGGAAAAGTAGCCAAAAACTGTACTCAACTAAAAGTACAATTATTTCAAAAACATAATTACTCAAATAGGAGTAAAAGTACATATATAATTACTTGAGTAAGAGAAAGAAATTATCCAATTAAAAGAGTACTCAAGTAGTGAGTAACTCGTTACTTTCACAAATGACATAATATATATTTACTCCCCTATATTCCATTACATAATACACATTGAACATTTATTATATAATTATTATGATTATTAATGGAAATTCTGTTATCATTCACCATCATGTTGTTCCAAACCCATATGACTTTCCTTCGTCCATGTAACACAATAAGGAGATATTAGACAGAATGTTTGCCTGAGCCACTATTTATTTATATATATATATATATATATATATATATATATATATAGTTTACTGTCACAATTCAAAAAAACTTAATGGTCTGACAAATAGGCATAATTTTCTTTAATTCAAATATAATAATCATTTATTATTATTATTATTATTATTATTTTGTTGTGAATTGTGACCTGGACTTTTTTTTAATCGAGTGTTAAAGCATTAAAACATCAGAGTTGGTAAACAACATCTTAATTGTTCTAATTAAATTAGTCGGTATATACAAACCGCTGTATTATTAATAGTATATTAACTATATATTAACTATACTATAGTAGAATAGCATAATTGAACATAGCTATACTGTATTTGACCCATCAATTTAACAACATTGTAAGTTGAACTGATGACAGGAAACACAACCCTTTTGGAGTATGTGAATGGGGGGTTCCCATGAGGGTGTAGTTCTGGGGATAAGTCTTTTTATAATGCCAAAAAAAAAATGTGGCAGCCTGAAGGATTCTCAAAGTACTTGAATTTTGTAGATAAGATGCTAAAATGCTGTGGAAACTGAAGCCCACTGACTTGCCAGTGGGATTTTGGGAAGGTGCCTGGTGCTTTTTCTCTCTATTGGACGCACACTAGATCTTCAGGTTTGTCCCAGCATGTCCAGCCATGCATCTGTGAGCAGCCTGTATATGGTAGTATGTATTCAATGGATTTCCACAATGGTGGTACACATTTTTTTCACAGAAAGTGTCCATGGTGCTGAAAGATTGATTCTATGGCCACCTGACATGCCTGTTACCCAGGCAATTTATTTTATATTTGATGGCTTTCAGCATAACAGGAGCTGCTGTATTGGACCATTCCATACCTAATAACACAGTGAAATGCTTAAAGTGAGGTCTATACTTTAAAAAATACATAAAAACATTTAAGGATTGGAAAATGTACTGGAGCCAATTACTTTAAACTTAATTGAGTTACAGTTGCAAAACGTAATGCAGGAAATACAATATTTATTTATTAAGGGATTGTTCACCCAAAAATGAAAATTCTGTAGTTATTTACTCACCCTCACTTTCATTGTATGGAAAAAGAGCATCAGCATTTTTTTTTAATTTCATAGTCATACAGCCTTGCAAAAGCATGATGATGAGTAAATAGCAACAAATAACCCAAATGTATGTGGTCTTGTTTTTCAAAGTGAAGCTTTCCCTAACTGGAACTTGCATAACTGGAAGAAAAATATAAACTGGATCTAAACTGGATACATTTTTTTGCTGCTCTACAATGGCAATATTTTGGAGAGAGATCCATAGATATGATTGGGATCACTCAGCACTTGCACATTGTTGCTGCAACCCACTGCACTGGGCATTTTTAGGAATAATATTTTCTCTAGAGAAAATTATTTGATGTTCTTGAAAATATTGAATATTCATCATTGAACATGTTTGCACATTAGGTGGGCACATGAAGATTAGGGCGGTCTCGAGGTGCTGAGTGGCCCAGTTTACTTGTCTCTGTAATAAAGAAGAGATGTAAACTGAAACAGAATTTTGTTCTCTTCCATGATTAAATGTGGAGCAGCTCTAGTTTGTTACCCCATGCTGTTTGCTGACAATGTGTTTTTGCTAGCACTGTTGCCCTGAACTATGCTAACTAGGGTACAGTGGGGCTACATCAAACTTAAACACATCGGCCTGATGGATTAGGAAAATTTCAGCCTGATCTCGTGAAAATTGCATGAACGTGGTGACATTTTTGCTAAATAAAAATACATGGCTTTTCTAAGTTTACATTTTCAGAGGTCAGTGTCATAAAAAGCTAATATTACATGAAAAATGCAATTGCTGAAGTAACCACATCATTTGTAACGATTCTATAAGACATTTTTCTGGTGGGTGGGAGGTGGATAGAGTAGCCAAAACCTGTCCTCAAGTAAAAATACAATTACTTAAAAAAAAAAAAAATACTCAAGTAGAATTAAAAGTACTAACATAAATAATTACTTGAGTAAGAGTAAGAAAGTATCCAATTAAAATAGTTCTCAAGTAGTGAGTAACTCAATAATTTCACAAATGACATAATGGATGTTTACTCCCTACATTCCATTACATAAAACACATTTAACATGTATTACAGAATTATTATTATCATTATTAAAGGAAATTCTGTCATCATTCACCATCATGTTGATCCATACCCATATGCCTTTCTTTCTTCTATGCAATGCAGTAAGGGGATTCTAGATATAATTTTTGCCTGAGTCACCATTTACTTTCAGTGAATGTGTTTTTTTCTATATATTTTGAAAGTGAAAGGTGACCGAGACTGTCAGTCTCTCATTGAAAGTTTCTCATACACCTATTATATCGCTTATGAAGATTTTGATTTAACCACTGCAGTCATATGTAATACTTTTATGCTAACTTATGTGGCATTTTATTTAATCTTTAAAATGTTGGCACCCATTCACTTGCATTGTATGTAATAAAGGATCTGAGAAATTCTTCTAAAAAGCTTAATTTAAGTTCAGTAAATGAAAGAAAGTCATACTCATCTAGCATGAGGGTGAGTAAATGATGAGAAAATTAAAACCTTTCTAAACCTTTCTAGTAATTATTATGGTGAAAATATGAACAATGTATAACAATGTCCCCCAGCAGGGACATTATGTTTAATGAAATATAACCCAAAGCAAGATCATGTTACATTAATGCCTACTTTATAGTACTAGTAGTGATGGGAAGATCGGATCATTTTACTGACTTGAATCTTTGAGTCTCGTTCAGCAAAATTAATGAACACGTCTACTTACGCAAACTTTGATTATGTTCCTAATAAGGAAAAATTGATAATGCAACCAAGGACAATTTAAGATAAACAGAAATGATTGGTTCACCTCCAGAATCTTCTTGTCCAAGTTGTGCGTTCTTTTGTCACGTGACAGCCATATGTGCATAGCGTATATGGCTGTCACATGACAAAAGAATGAACGACTTGGACCAGAAGACTCAAGAGGTGAACTAATCATTTCTCTTTCCTGTATAAACAATGCATAGCATATACAGCTGTCACGTGACAAAAGAACGAACGACTCAGACCAGAAGACTCAAGAGGTGAACTAATAATTTCTCTTTCCTGAGTGAGCAATGCATAGCATATACAGCTGTCACGTGACAAAAGAACGAACGACTCAGACCAGAAGACTCAAGAGGTGAACAAGTCATTTCTGTTTCCTATGTGAGCAATGCATAGCGCATATGTCTGTCACATGAACGACTCCGACCAAAAGAGTTGAAAAGTGAACTAATTTTCACAAAACATATGTGAGGTTGTGTGCAATGCACATGCGCAGCCAAAACAAAATGAATGAATCACTCTCTGAGACTACTCTTTCTTCTGAGTCACATAAAAGATTAGTTAAAAATGAACAAATCATTCATGAATGACCCATCACTATTTCATAGCTTTTAGTTGTTAGTTTAGAGTAGTTACAGTATTCAGAGTTTAAAGAATTTAGATAATTAGTTCTGTACACAGTACTGCCGCTCCTTAAACGCAGAGTACGCAGACTGGGTAGGGCACCATGTGCAGAAAGGCTGTCTGTTCCCTCTCCAGTTGTCCAGTTGTTCGGCAGAGCAAAAGGCATTTACACTTAACGTGGATGTTTACATGGATTTATACTGTTAATCAGCCCGAAGTAGCTGTGATAGTTTCCAGTACCGCCGCGAGGGCACAGGATAAATGCATAAATACTGCTTATGACATGCAGGACAAAGCACACTGATATATTGCTGCAATTTAAAAATGTACAATTATAGTCTGATGTCACAAGAACCCATATTTACAGAATTACCCTGAAAATGACCATCACCATGTCACAGAAAAGTACCCACTTTTCAACGTATTCTAAATAAAAAAAATGTTTTCAAAAATGTTACTCAAGTAAATGTAATGGAGTAAATTTAGTGGGTTAATACCCACCTCTGCTCACGTGTCGCCCCAGTCTTTTGCATATACTCAATTTGATTGAGTGCGAACATGCTTGGAAATATTTTCATTATGTACTGCAAATGTTAAAATGTATCGCCTAACAAGTCATGCACTATAGTGAAAGTGTTTAGAAGTCAGATGATAGCATTGAGTGATGAACAGGGCTTAAAGTCTAATAGTTAATACTAGTAATCTGCCATTTTAATCGTGATTTGTGTGAAAGGGAATGAAAGCCACTTTAAAATCCATGTAAAAATAATTTTGCAAACATTTAGCTAAAGCAAAGTGATTCTACTGTATGAGACAAGGTTGTAAAAATGTAATGCAAACATGGATGAACAGGTGTATCGGAAAGTGCTATGGTGGCGTTTATAAGAATACATTCCTCTCATTTTCTTTTCTGTGGACGATAGCTCATGGATCACAGACAAAACAAGAGGTTATCTTTGTAGTGAATAGGGATGGTCCTCTCAAAGATAACCATGCTGGGAATGCTGGGAATGCTGACAATGCGCGTAATCATATAAACAGAAGGTAAGCTTTAAAAACATTTAATCCAGCGTAGAGTGACAAAGCAGCAACCGCAAGGTACAAAACAGCTTAGAAATCCATTAAATGATGAACGAAAGTGGAACAAATCATGTTCATGTTTGAAATGCAGGAACATTCTTTTCATATTCAGATTAGGGGCACTGCACAGCCCTCTTAATTACTCACAGCCAGATTCTCTCTTCAAGCTCCATTACCAACAGGGAAATCAAAATCATTATGGGCCTAGAAGTGGAGTTTATCTTCTCACTGCAACACTGAGTAAGTGAGATGCATAGACGGATATGATGTAGTTATGAAGTGAGTGTAACTCTTAGGGCAAATTGTACATAAAACTGCATGACTCTGCACAATCACAACCAATCAGAACATATTTGATGTTTAATTAACAGTTATGAGAAGCATTATCACTAATGAGATTTATCAGTGGGCAGGGTTACCCAGCAAAATGCCGCAGAAAAATAGAAAACAAACGATCATCAGAATGTCCTGTCGCTTGTCGTGGTTGCGGCTGGTTGGGACAAAAATTGTGATAAACATGGAAGAGATAACTTGATGCATATATTGCATATGGTTAAAACACGGTAGAGTTCTGGAAAGGCCTGAAGTTGAAGGCTAGACATGGCCAATTTGGATACTGTGAGACACGACCCATTCTGTTACCCGAAATCTCTCACTCTAGTGAATCTTTTTGACTAAAAAAGGCAGAGGCTATTTGCACTATGTGCAAATAAAGATACATGTTGTTTATACTAATGTAATTTGCAACAAAAAGGAAGTGCTAATAGTGTTAGATGCTATTTGTACTCCTATTTAAAAACTAAAATACAGTATAGGGGCATCACTGCAGTGTGATTATTGTGTTTATTTAGAGTCCTACAAACACACTACATCTAACCCTTCCACTAAACTTTACCCTAACCTTACCTTACAAAAATGAACCATGGTTGTGCTACAGTAACCAAAGTATCACCATCGTATTTTGAAGTAAAATCATAGTAACCACAAAATGAAATATGGTTGTTTTGTTAGCACCATATTACTGTACACTGTAATTACTAATAGTAATATCAAATTCTATAAAAAAAAATAATAATTATTACTCAACTTAATCTTAAGCTTTGACAATTTTTACTATTTTTAATTAACTGTTACTCTCTAAATCCTAAAGTTGTCATTAATAAAAACATTCAAGTGGTCCTAATTAAACATGACTTAAAATGTCACATTTTGGAATCATAACTCAAATACATTAGCTCTTTAAACTTTGGCTTTGTGTACTACTAACACAAAAGTACAAAAGTGCGGCTGTGTGGAATACACATAAACACTTGTACTTGAATTAATTATGTTTGTTTGGTCAAAACAAGGGAACGTATGTAGTAAAATAATAGTTTTTATTTAAAACATTTATTTAGTTTTAATTCTTATTACTATTGTTGTTGTTTTTTGTAGCTAGTAGATTTTTGTGAAGTCACCAGGATGGTGATTAGTATTACCTCTGGTAAAGTTAGAATCTTTCTCATTTGTACTTTACAAAAGTGCAGATTTATGAGCACTAAAATTACTGAGTAGATTCCAGTGTGCCATATGGCTAACTTAGAGTATAGTGATAATTTCCATTACATTGTATAAAATGTAATAACCCAATACAAATAATTAAATCAGAGTAAATCAGATACTTTAATCAAAGATGAGTTAGCTTACTTGTAACTAGTTAACGATTAGGTCACTTTTTAAAATTAAGTTCAGTTTACTTGAGCCAAATAAGTATGTTTACTTAGAAAAAGCATGCAAACTGTCAACTAATTCGATTTTACAGTGTAGTAACACCATTGTTAATTGCATTAAAACTATGGATTCCACCAAAAAACATGGTTATTACAATTTTACTATTGTAAAAATTATACATTTTACAAACTTCCCGACCATCCCTATGACCAAATCACTTTGAGGCAATCAACTTTTATATTATTTTGTATTTAATACTCTAAGTAGTATTAAAGGAAATATTAAGATAGGAGGAAGGAAACAGGATGGGAAAAGTGGAACGAAAGTGGGAATCGAACCTGGGTCATCCACACTTAAAAAGCATATCCACACCATCTTAAAAGACTACACAATTACAGTGACTCTTACGGGTGCAGTTTGTTTTTAATTTCTTTAATGTTTTTTAAAAAGCACTTTAGGTGTGATCAGCCCCTAACTCGTTGCACGTTGTTTTACATTATTTAAAAACATGAACCTGACACAACATGAAGTTATACTAAAAAAACTGATCTGATCCCTGCCCGAGACCTCTAGGACACAATGTAAACCTAACCACTCACAGAAACCTGTTGATATCAGAAGATTTAAAGCAAGACATAAACTGTCAAAAAGTGAGGACAGCTTCAAATGTCCCCACAAGTCAGTTTTTTATATGATTCACTAGATTCACCTGTACACACACACACGCAAACACACAAAATCCATCTTTGTTAGCGTTAGTTGGACAATGAGCCAAAGAGACCAACGTTTTTAAAAGAATGTGGTGCATCATTTATTGCTTTCCAAAAAGTAGGGCAACCTTGACATGTTCTCTATATTAGGGGAGATCCTGTGTTTGTCCTACTGACACTAGGGGCAGTTTATGTCTCTTTCGTGTATGCAAAGTGGAACAAAAATAATGAGAATAATTTGAGCTGTCACTAGCCACCGCAGCGGGTTTCAATCACTTTTTGTTGTTATGTGAATTCTCTGCATGGTTAATTTGACATTTTGGCATTGATTATTTGCTGTTGCTAATGTTTTACATTGATGTTTTTAAAAGTACAAATCCTTACCTTTAACGGATGCACAACTCAGTCCAAAGGACAAATCTTACATGCCAAAGAGCAATACTGTACAGTGTTTACAGTCTTTGAATGTCAATACATGGATGGCTTACAGTTGTTTCTGCAGATTCAGCTGGGATAGGAAAAAGTATTTTAACAGAAAATTACACTTTTAAATTATTGTCTTAGTTAAAACAACATCAAACAGTCCTAATTTCAAGCTAGAGCATTATAAATATTTATCATTATGAATCATTGCAAAACAAAGCATCTGACATTGCAATTGAGTATGAGTTTTAGTCCATGGACAGCTGAACACGAATAACCGTTAAAATAAATTTCAGCTTCAAAGCATTGCATGTTTATTATTTTGATCATGCTAATTAAGGTTTATTTTTGCATTCAGAACAACTTGCCAGTGATGCCAACACTTACCTGCAGTAAACCTCACCCATTAGTTTACAACAAATGAGGTCATCTTTTTTATGTGTTTAAACATAAGTTTGTTTCTATTAGCAGTGCTGAGCACATGCTATTTGGGGAAAACACATTGTTTCGGGACAAGATTGCACCTAGATGTTCTCGCCCTTGAGTCAACAGGGAGAATTCTCACCTCCCCTTGGGTTATGATTGATTTAACAGACAACAGACAAAGAGCAGGGACTCTGTATTTACACAGTAGCACAAGTTTGTGAGAGGCTAATCATAAGAGGCATTTACTTTCCATTTATAATTAACCTAAACAGTGGTTGATTTTGTGATAAAGTAATCATTGACCAATATAATGTATAGGTTTTTTTAATATTATACACACACTCAATCACACACACACTCAAACACTCACACATATTTATTTAAAGGAGGGTTAAAAAATTGACAATTTAATAGACATGTTTTAAATTACAGATTAAACTATCAGTATTACAATTTGAGTGAAAAATAGAATTGAAAAGTTCACATGAATTTCAGAAAGTAAATCTGACCTTTTGAACAAAGAATTACCATGGTCAATGTCACAAATTTACATAATTGATTAGTGACCTAGAAAAAATGCAGAATGCTAAAATGCTAATTGCCAGGTTTAGATTTTGAATGCCAGTCTGTTAATGTTCTATCAGACTCTTGGAACCCACTGTTTAAAAATTGTCAAAGTTACAAGCTTTTTATTGACTATGCCAAACAATTTTTTGCTTCATGTGCTATGCAGCTAACCATGTGACAACAGTAAAATGTGTGAAACGCATAATACTGTGAATACGTAATGTCAGGATTTGTTGCAGATACGAATGCATAGTTAAAAACAAAACATTATTACAAACTCAAACTCCCATCAGGGGGATAACAACAAAAACTACTCTGTATGGGAAAAGGAATCCAGGCTGGGGCAGAGGTGATAAGGGGAACAGGACCAACCGGACCAAACTGGAACCAGGAAGGTTATCATGGCCGACAAGAACACTGGGAGACACTGGGATTATCACCGATATGAGTATAAGATGAACTGGCACTGGACAGCACACACAAGGAGACTAAATAATGACCAAACAAGGAGGTGGTGTGTGACAGAGAAGCATGCGGCAATACAGAAACAATAACAAAGCTGCGTGTTCTCACAAGAAGGCAAAACATCTGAATGGCATGAGCACACATCGCCAAACCAATGAGGCGATATACACTCATGCCAATCGACAAACAAGACGAGAGAAGACAGTCTTGTGAGATTTCGGCCACACACACACCAACATCTTTACTGAAGTGACCAAACCTCAACACAAACATGAAGACAGCTCATGACCCGGGCATATGCCACAAAGCGAGCGCAGTGTACGTCCATGGTCGCAAGAGACAGACACAAAGATCGACATATATTATTGACGTGAGTGCATGCAGCCAAGATGACACAAGTGCAATGCACCCATGTCAATAACAGACAGATAAGGAGTATGAATGTCTGGGTCCCGACACAGACCGAAACCGAACTGGACAGGAAGTCTGGACCCAGACACCACACTCGAGACATAAAACACAACAGACAGAGGAGCACGTGGCAGGGAATAAAACAAAGGCCACATGCTCACACAGAGACAGTCATGGGTGGATAATGCCATGGTCCTGTCAGACCAAAACCAAGACTGACAGAGTGACAGGACCGTGACACTTTATGCACTGTTAGAATGTTAGAATTAAAAGAAGAGAACTTTGTTGAAATAATACATCCTCATATGGCCTATTGTGATCTGAAGCTCTTAGAAAGCTCTGATATATAGTTGTAAAAGTATCATTTTAAGTGAGCCTACAAATCACACTGGTGCTTAATCTGAATGCGGACAGAATGTTTTTCCCCAGGCTGGGTATTATGGTTGAAAAGGTTAGACTAGGTCACTAAAGGCCCTCTCTTTGTCAGGTCTAAAACTAGGTCATCAACTCCCCCCACTCAAAGATGTTTTTTCTCCCTATAGAGGCAATTAGGAAGCAAAGACAAGGTAGAATGAGTGAATTTCTAGCTAACACTGTGGTTGAAGCCTCTACACTCTGGCCTTTGGTCATTACAGATAGCCAAATAAAGAAACATGCAACAAGAAGTTATGCATTACAGTAATTTTACCATGGTTAAGCAATGTCGTTAGGCATGATGAGAAGTAATGCACTTGACAACTTGACAACTGATGCATGGTCACGGAATTTGTATATTGTCTATGTTACGACAGGTTCAATTTAGGCTTGTCCAATCAGATTTCAAAGTTGGAAGCAAGGGGTCAAGGTTTGGTTAGTTAGCATTGTCCAGAAACAGTGTCCTGCTGGTATATGCTTTAGTACATGCACCTGACCCGGTTGAAGAAATTGTAGTGCGGGACAAGTTTTGAATGCAGAGTGCAGGAGCAGCCGGGAAGACACTAATGTGTGTGATAATACTCAGATAATATGTCTGAGCATGAAGGCAGATCCCTTAATACTACAGATGTTAATGCTTTATTAAAGAAAGTTACATACAAAACTTGTGAAAAATGTGACAATGTTAGAATGTAAACGAAAAAAACTAAATAAATATGGGTGGAAATTGGAAAACAATAGCCTATATGACACAAGGCGGGACAGAATCTTACGGGAGCAGGACTGAATCTGCGTATACCTCTAACTGCAGCCTTTTTCAGGTGGGAGCGGGACAAAGTATTGCATATTTTTGTGGGAGCGGGACAGAATCTCACAGGAGCAAGTCTGAAAAATGCATCCAACCTCTACCAAAACAATATTTTTCAAAAATGATTGCCTATGAGGAAAGATGAACAATTTAATGCACCAGCTGAGCAACTACTATTGAGATTATTGGAAATGCTAAAGGATAGCTTTCTCCAGTTATTATAGACCTTATAGACCTATATTACAATAATGTATTTTAAGTCCAAATGGGGATAGAAAAATTACTTATCCACAAAGTATTTGTCAAAGATCTGACTTCTACAAAGCCATGACAAAAATCAAAAATCTTCCCTCATTAATCAAAATTTAAAAGACTTTTTGGAAATGCTCTGCAAACTGAGCTTTCTTTCCCTCTTGTGTGAAGTGGCATATATAGTGCTAGTCTGACATGTCAGGGGTCCGTCTCGCAGGCATTTGCTTTCTCCAAAAGTCACTGCTCCTGTCCCTTGTGAAGCAATTTGTTCTGGTATCTCATAAATTACTCAGCTTGCCTGGGATGTCACTTATTAGGGATGGGTCAGTCACTGATTGAAAAGTCCACATGTGAAACACAATGGAGTTGGTTTTTTTTTTACCATTCAGAGGAACAATTCCCATTTGTGTTTGCTCTTGAGAATGGCTTACTAGGGAGCCTGCAGTGCTATTTAAGAAGTATTCACTCCTTCACCGTGCAATTACTTTGAATTGTCCTATAGTAAGAAAATGTCACTATTTCCATCTATCTTTTTACAAAATATCCATCCGTCTTTCTTCCATGTTTGATGAAGTTTTAACATTTAAATCAGAAGTGAAGGACTATTTTAATGTTAAATTTTAATGTTCTTCCATTCCATTGAGATTTCATAAGTAAGCCATTCAAAGGCGAATCCAAATACTTATTAGGCCCATTGTACAGTTAATTATTAGAACTATGTGGCTTCATTTTAGAGTGTATAGAATATAGAATTCACAAACCTATGATGGCTGACATAGTGAGTGGGCCAGTAGGGGGCCCTGCCCAGTATGCCGGTCATTTTATTTTTGATTTTAAGTTTGTTGATTGGTCTGGCATGGTTAGCTAGACCTGCTCTGTGTACAGAACGATGTTGTTTAATTAGCTAAATTACATGTCAGTGTCACTTCAACATTACATGTTTGCTGATTGGTTATTGGTGGTTACGATGTGTCGCGTTACGTGTTTGCTGGGCGCGGAAAAGTCCAGAGTCCTGCCAAAATAAGGATGTGAATGTCAAAGCCTCTGAACACCACTACAAACATCAGAATAGATTGCTTTCTAAAAACTAATTTAAAATGAAAGCATTTGAATAGTGAGTACCCAGAATGCCCAGAGAATGGTTGTTATACTCATCTTACATCGGTTGTGTATTTTGTTTTGCTTAATTACGTCAGCAGAGCAGCAGCTGATAGAGTTATATACTCGCAACTTAAAAAGCAGCTTGAGTCAGTAACTCTATCAGCTGCTGCTCTGTTGAGATTGAGCTCGTGTCAGAGCTGGGATTGTCTTACCAAGGCTGCAGTGAAATATTTGGTAGAGCTGACAATGAGAATTTCATGGGCATCCTGGAACTGATTAGTGAATTTGACTCATTCTTGAAATCACACATACAGATGTATGGCAATGCTGGGGTAGGAACCCCCTCATATCTCTCATCTAAAACATGTGAAGAATTTATCAAGCTAATGAGCGATTGTTGGCCTTGTTGAAGAGCGATTCTTAAAATTCATCCCTATAGCTAGCCTCACAGAGAAGGCACTGTGTGATACAGTCCTGACAGTTTTACATGAGATGGACATCAGTAACTGCTGAGGACTTTGCTATGATAACACTGCAAACATTTCTGGAGCGTACAACAGGCTGCAAGCTCACATCAAAGATATTAATTCACTTGTAGAGTGGTTGCTGTGCACCACACACATGCTGAATCTGGTTGAAGTTAATAGCATAAACTGCTGCGCAAAGGCCGCAGATTTTTTTAACTTTATGCAAACTTTGTTCAACTTCTGCTCCGTATCAACAGCTAGATGGAAGAAGGTAACTGCAGGATTGCAGCCTAATGAAAATGCACTGTGCAGAAATTCTGCCACAATTCAGGAGTCAATGATGAACGTTGCAGAAGACAGCAAACAGAACCTGACAACACAAAATGATGAAAGGTCACTGCATAAAAAAATTAACAAGCTTCAGACTGCTTTTCTTTCCACTATGTGGAATCATGTTCTCCATTGCTTTCAGGGGACAAGTGTTGCACTACAAGCTGTGGAGCTGGACCTGTGCAATGCTGTCGATTTGGTGAGGTCACTACGGGAATATATTGTTGGTTTGAGAGTTGAATTTGATGTGTTTGAGGCTCAAGCAAAAGCAATGTCTCCCACGGTTTTAGAAACATAAAAACAAGACACACAAAGACAAAGAAAACACAAGACTCATGTGGGTGAGTCTGCAACGCCTGAGGTTCACTTGTCATTAAGAGAAAAATTCTCATCTAGGCAAGGCAAGGCAAGGCAAGTTTATTTATATAGCACATTTCATACACAATGGTAATTCAAAGTGCTTTACATAGTAGAAATTAAAAAGAAAAAAAAACAAGAATAATAAAATAAGAATAATTAAAACAGTTTAGAATAAAAAAAAAATAAATAAAAAAAAAAATCTAATAAAACACAGTACAAACAGTCGGACACACAGTGGCACAGTGCTCATTCAGTAAATGCACAGCTAAACAGATGTGTTTTGAGTCTGGATTTGAATGTGACTACTGTAGGAGCACATCTGATCTCTTCTGGAACCTGGTTCCAGCTGCGGCTGGCATAATAGCTAAAAGCAGACTCTCCTTGCTTAGAGTGAACCCTTGGTATTTCTAGCTGATGTGATTCTAATGATCTGAGTGATCTGTTGGGTTTATATTCAGTGAGCATGTCTGCAATATATTGAGGTCCTAGCCCATTGAGTGATTTATATACCAGTAATAATACTTTAAAATCAATCCTAAATGTAATTGGGAGCCAATGTAAAGACCTGAGGACTGGTGTGATATGTTCATATTTTCTGGTTTTGCTCAGAATTCTGGCAGCAGCGTTCTGTATGAGCTGCAACTGTCTTATGGTCTTCTTGGGAAGGCCCGTGAGGAGTCCATTACAATAATCCACCCTGCTGGTGATGAAAGCATGCACAAGTTTCTCTAGGTCTTGACTGGAAACAAAGCATCTAATTCTTGCAATATTTTTCAGATGATAATATGCTGATTTAGTTATTGCATTGACATGACTACTGAAACTAAGGTCTGACTCTAGAGACACACCAAGATTCCTGACTTGATTTTTAGTTGTTTGACCCCTAGCATCAAGGTATGCATTCACCTTGAGAACTTCATCTTTGTTTCCAAACGCAATGACTTCAGTTTTGTCTTTGTTTAACTGAAGAAAGTTTTGGCACATCCAACTGTTTACTTCATCAATACATTGGCACAGGGAGTCAATGGGGCTGTAATCGTTAGGTGGTAGGGCTAAGTAGATCTGTGTGTCATCTGCATAGCTGTGGTAAGCCATTTGGTTCTTTCTCATTATTTGGCTAATTGGGAGCATATACAGGTTGAACAGGAGTGGAGCAAGAATTGAGCCTTGAGGGACTCCGCATGTCATGGGCGTCCACTCAGACTTATGGTCTCCTATACTCACATAATAACCTCTCCCTTCTAAGTATGACCTGAACCATTTTAGGACCATCCCAGAAAGCCCCACCCAGTTTTCCAGCCTTTCCAGAAGTATGGTGTGATCGACAGTGTCAAATGCAGCACTGAGGTCGAGTAGTACCAGTACTGATAATTTGCCTGTATCAGTATTTAAGCGAATATCGTTTATTATCTTCATGAGCGCTGTCTTTGTGCTGTGATGTGATCGGAAACCAGATTGAAAATTGTCAAAGTATCCATTCGAGTTCAAGAATTTGTTCAGTTGATTGAAGACAACTTTTTCAATGATCTTGCCTATGAAAGGAAGATTTGAGATCGGTCTATAGTTGCTTAATATGGTCTTATCCAGATTGCTCTTTTTCAAGAGGGGCTTGACAACTGCAGTTTTCAGGGAGTTTGGAAAACTCCCAGAGAGAAGTGAGGAGTTTATCACTTCTAGGAGATCTGCTTCTAAACAGTTGAACACACTTTTGAAAAAAGATGTTGGAAGTGCATCAAGGGCGCAGGTTGATGTTTTAAGGTGCCGTACGGTTTCTTCCAAAATTTTGCCATCAATTTCTTTGAAGTCAGACAAAGTAACCACTTTCTCAGGTTGTGGTTTGATTTGTCTGACCCCAGCACAACTCAAGGATGTGCTGATCACCTTTCTGATATTATTTATTTTCTCAGAGAAGAAAGAAGCAAACTCACTGCACTTGCTGTCTGAGAGCAGTTCACAGGGAATCTGGCTTGGGGGGTTTGTCAGTCTCTCTACAGTCGCAAATAGAGTGCGTGTGTTGTTTAAGTTGCTGTTTATAATATTCGAGAAGAAAGACTGTCTAGCTTTGCCTAGTTCCATATTAAAAGCATGGATGCTGTCTTTGTAGATATTATAATGGACTACAAGTTTTGTCTTCCGCCAAATGCGCTCTGCTTTTCTGCATTGTCTTTTCATATTTTGCACTGCTGTTGAGTTTCTCCAGGGTGCTTTTTGACTGCCACTCTTCTTCCTCACTTTCACAGGAGCAATTTCATCAATTACACTTTTAACTTTTGAGTTAAAAGAATCAAGGAGAAAATCAACAGTGTCAGCAGATATTCTTGGTGTTAAAGATATAGCCTTCATAAATAGTACACTAGTGTTCTCATTTAAGCATCTCTTCTTGACAGACACAGATCTAGCTTCAATGGCAGGAGAGATCAATATATCAAAGAAAATACAGAAATGATCAGACAGTGCTACATCCTTAATAACAATTGATGAAATGTTTAGACCCTTACTGATAAGTAAATCTAGAGTGTGTCCATGATTGTGTGTGGGTCCATGTACATGCTGATTCAGATCAAACGTTTTTAAAACAGTTTTGATTTCTTTTGTCATATTGGTTTCTGCATTGTCTATGTGAATGTTAAAATCTCCAGCAATGGCAAAACAGTCAAACTCTGAGGTAATTGTTGATAACAGTTCTGTAAAGTCCTCAGCAAAGGCTGGAGAGTATTTTGGAAGCCTGTAAATAATGATAAGTAAAACGCGTGGAGCACCTTTTAACACAATACCCAGATATTCGAAAGACGGGTAATTCCCAAATGATATTTGCTTACATTGATAGACATCTTTAAAAAGAGCAGCTAAGCCCCCACCTCTCCTGCCTTCTCTGCAGACACTCAGAAAAGTAAAGTTAGGAGGGGATGTTTCATTAAGGACTGTTGCACTACAGCTGTCTTCTAGCCAAGTTTCATTTAAAAACATAAAATCCAGGTTGTATGTGCTTATTAAGTCGTTGACTAGAAGTGATTTATTTTTAAGTGAGCGGATGTTTAAAAGTGCTAACTTAACAGTCTTACTTTTTCACCCCACAGCAATCTTAGTTTGGCGTGTAATAGGCACCAGATTAGATGGGTTTGCTGTATGGCTTTTGAAGGCCTTAGACTTTCTATCATGACATCGAACAGCAATAGAGAAAGTTACAGGCACACTGGGTTCCCACTTGTTTTGTAAACATTTGAGAAAGTTACTGTTATCATAGTGGGGACCCGACACATATCACTGAGAGCTGGTATCAGTTGTTTTTGGTTCACCTCGAGCAGATGGAGGAGGGTGTGAGCCCTTGCGTTGTGGCAGAGGCCGAAGAGCTCTCACAGGACGAGGGGGAGGGCGAGTTTTGCCTGCAGGCTTTGGTGGTTTAGGGGCCTGCCGTTTTTTGCTTGATATCTGGGGTCTTGCAGCAAATGAGTGGGATAGTTTGGTTCCAGCATACACAAGTTCTTCCATTTTCTCTGAGAAGCACAGATGTGGAGATGCTGGAGAGAGGGATAACGTGTCTGGTGAGAGGGGCTGTTGCTGTGTTATTGGCTGTAATATGCTGTCCTGGTCTCCCTGGGTGTTTTCCAGAAAGTCGTCCTTGGGTGCTGAATCTTGGAGCAGTTCTAATATATCACAGTCTGTCTGTGGTGAGCTTTGTGGGCAGGGCTCAGCTGAGATTGTGTGCGTGAGCAGAAATTGTTGTGGCTGAGTGGTGTTATCATTGTCCGAGTGGCTGAGTGGTGTTATCATCTAGTGTGTTTCTGGTTGTGATGGATAGGCTGCTGGCTGAACTTGATCACCATTTTCATTCCTATAATGACCTCAACAGCTCTTTTGGTTTCCTGAACAACATATCTACCCTGTCTGCAGAACATAAAAAAATAGCAGATCTACAGAGGAGATACCACACTGACCTGGAAAATGAATTTTGTGAAGAAATCATCCAGTTCAAAGACTTCATCTGCTATGATGAGCCATCATATATGAGGGAACTTTTATTATCCATTAGAAAAAGAAAACCACAGACCATCTTCCCAAATGTGGATGTTGCCTTCAGACTTTACCTGACATTACCAGTCACGAATGCAAGTGGGGAGCGCATGTTGGGTTTCCATGTTTTATGGGGACTTTCCATACACATAATTGTTTTTATACTGTACAAACTATATATTTTATCCCCTAACCCTACCCCTCACAGAAAATTTCTGCATTTTTACATAAAAAAAAACAAAACATAATTTAGTATGATTTATAAGTTTTCCTCATGGGGTCATAACACACATTTATAGCATAATACTCTTATAATTACATTTTGTAACCTAAAAAAGTCTGCTCACGCATACACACACAAAATCACACACACACACATCCACAAACACATCCACAAATACACGCAAACACACACACACACACACACACACACACACTCAAACGCACACACAATCACACACTCAAACACACACACACTCAAACACCCCCCCCCCCCCCCACACACACCAACCACACACTCATTCTTTATCTTGCACTTAGTTCAATATGTTATTTTGATATCTTCTTGCAACTGAGAGCACTTCCTGCATTATATTGTCTTATAATTGATATCTAATATTACCCCTAAAATTTTAACTAAGCTTGGCGGTTTGTAGTTTGTAGGCAGATTGTAATAGTTTGCTAGAGTGAATGAACAGCTGTAGGTGCCAACACTAAATTATCTTTAAAATGCCATGTTAATGTAAAGAGGAAATGCTCATTTACTCTTCAGTTTTAGATTATACTGCAAAATTGCCAGTGATGGGATGTAGTCATACATGGGTGTGAGTCAGCCAAACACAGCCTATGTATACAATCTGTAATGCGTGTATTTTTAGATCCTCTACCTTTAGTTCGGACCCAGCGCTGCTCCGTAGGTTCTTGGCTTCGTTCTGTCGTCACCACAATAGTAAGAACTCTTACAAGGGACTCCGGTGACTACAACACCTGTTTATTGAACAACTGAGTCGTGAACATGGCCATAGCCGATTACATGGTGCATTCCGTCTCCCTCTCTCTCAACAACAACCCCTCTTTCTTCCCGCGCTCCCCAAAAACACAGAGCGCCGTTCTCGCGATAATACCCCAAATCCTATTTAAAGTCATAGAGCATTATAACCCTTAAATTTCACTTCCTACATAATACTCCCTTACCCAACAAGAAATGTCCTCATTTCTATAACACAGGTCGTAATAAACAACAAAATAGATAAAATGTTTAGCAACATCTGTATCAAAAAAAAATAATTAGCAGAACATGTTTAGCAATACTGATATACAATATATGAAAGACCCTTACAGACATCAACATATCCTAAAGAGAGCTCCCATTGATTCCAACCTTACACATCAAAAATAGAACACCTGAAAACAATGAATATTTAACACGTCAGGAAAGTGCAAAGTCCTTCAAATGGTGAGGCAACCGACGTGTCCTGGGGGGCACATTCCGAATGGACACCGGAGTGTCAGGCAACTCAGAAACACTTGTTGATGGTTCAGTTTCCAATGCGCACTGTGTCAGAGGAAACAGTTCAGAGTGCAGGGCAACACGATTGTCCGGTGTGTTTTGCGTAGTGCTGGAGGGTTGTGGAGTGCCATGTTGTTGGACGTAAGGTTTCAACTGGGGCAATGGTATGGGCTCCAATGGAACCTGGGGTGCAGAAGAAAGTCCCGGAGGCACCGGTGTAGTGAGGGGTGGGAGGAGTCCTGATAATGTGGGTAGGGTATTTGGTTTAACAATGGAGGAAGGGGAAGTGAAAGCAAGTGAGTTTTTGGAATCTGTGATGTAGGGTTTCATGCGATTGTAATGAATTATTTTCGCTTTCGCGCACGGTCTGGATACATCACGAACCTCAAAATTAACAGGGGTGGACATACCTGAGGGGCATATTGGTTGCAAAACCTCATAGGGACCCACCCAACGTGGAGACAGTTTATTGTGTCGGCGGGCAGGGTCATCTACTAACACTGGTCACCCTGGTTGTACGGTGTGTACTTTAAGTGACGATCGTAGTTCAAGCGTTGCTGAGCTTGTGCCCTGTCTCTGTGAGCAGTCGCAAAACGGTAAGCAGAGGTCAATCTTTTCCTCAGCTTGTTTGCATATGCTGCTGGCGTGTGCCCACTGTCGCTGGACTGACACCAGTACTATCCTGGAGCAGGGTGTCCAAGGAGATGCGCGCCTCACGGCCATGAGCCAAAAAGAAGGGTGTCAAACCCGTACTAGTGTGTTTGGTGGTGTTATAAGCCAAAGCAACCAGCGGAAGGTGCTCATCCCACTCTGTGCCTGATGCAAAAAGATGCTTGGAAAGTTCATCTTTAAGGGTACGATTAAAGCGCTCAACAGCTCCGTCGCATTGAGCGTGATAAGGGGACGTACGGAGCTTCTTGATCGATAACAAATTACAAAGGTGCTTAATGAGATCGGATTCAAACTGTCTGCCTTGGTCAGAATGTAGTGCCTCAGGAACACCATGCTGTGGAATATAGTGGTCAAAAATACAGCCTGCCACTGAGACAGCAGTTTGATCCTTCAATGGGTAGAGATTGACAAATTTAGTGTATAGGTCCATAATTACCAGCACATAACGATTGCCCTTGGTAGAAATAGGTAACTCCGTTATGTCTGCAGCCACTATTTGAAATGGACGGGCAGGAGAGATAGGAATAAGTGGTGCCTGAGGTCGGGGCACCGGAGAATGCCTTGACTGACAAGCAACACACTGGGAGCAATGTTTGGCTACGTCTGACGACATGTAAGGCCAGTAGAAGGACCGCATGGCTCTATCCAAAGTCTTGGCTCGCCCATAATGACCCACTGAAGGGTCTCCATGAACGTAATTGAGAACATCAGGAATCAACAAAGTAGGAATTACAACTTGCAAGGCGTCGTTCTCAAAAGAGCTACGTGAATGTCTGCATAATGCTCCATTATGGATAAGTAGGCGACTAAACTGTGCCCACAGTTTCCGGAGGTATGATGAAGCGTCACGTAGCCTCCATAAGGGTGGTCTACGCCCTGTTTCCATCCAAGAAAGCACAACAGCTAAATCTGGGACTGACCTTTGTTGTCCCATGACGTTCCACTCACTTTGGAGTTGAACCAGATTTGATGTTGTGCGGTTTGGAACAGTCACGGGTAAAGGGTCATTCGTGTCCCCAGACAGTGTTTGGGAGTATGCTGACATTGGTTTAGCCTGCAACGATTTTGCTATAGTCTGGGTAGCTACAGAGACAGTCGGTGGGTCACTCTGAAGACATCCGTCTGGTTCCTGAGGAATGGTCTCTGGCCGTCTGGACATGGCGTCTGCATTTAGGTGTTTAGCGCCATTACGGTGAATGACATGCCAGTCGTAAAGGTCCAGTTCTATGGCCCAACGTGCCCGTCTACCGGTAGGGTCATGATCTAACGGGAGTTTCTTGAGACCGACCAGAGGCTTATGATCAGTAATGATGGTGAATGGATGACATGCTAAATAGTGTCGAAAATGACGGACCGACCATACAATGGCATATAATTCCCGATCAAACGTGGACCATTTTCTTTCAGCAGTGGACAGCACGTGGCTTGCATATGCAATGACATGCTCTCTGCCGTCCACTCGTTGTGAAAGAACAGAGCCCAGTGAATGAAGGGAAGCATCAGTGTAAAGGATGAAGGGAATTGAAAAATTTGGAAATGCCATAACTGGTCGAGCCGTCAGTTCCTGCTTTAATACACTGAAAGCTTCATTTGCTTCAGCTGACCAAGCAAATGATACTCCTTTGTGTGTAAGATGGTACAAGGGTTCAGCTGTCCTTGCAAAGTGTCCAATAAATCGACGATAGTATGAGCACAGACCCAGAAAAGCCCTGACTTGCGTGGCTGATGTCGGAATCGGCCATGTCCTGACTTTGTCTATGTTTGAGGGATCTGGCTTTACACCGGCACTTGAAACACGATGGCCCAGGAAAGTCACCGAAGAACATGCCAGATGGCACTTGGATGGCTTAAGTTTGAGTCCAGCCGTACGAAACCGCTGAAATACCTCGCGCAAGTGCTGGAGGTGTTGTGGGAAATCAGCACTGTAGATGATAATATCGTCTAAGTAGATTAAACAAATACTCCAGTGCAGACCCCGAAGCACAAGCTCCATTAAACGCTGGAAACTGGGAGGAGCATTCGAGATCCCCATTGGCATCATACAGAATTGATATAGGCCAGTACCAGTGGAAAAAGCAGTTTTCTCTTTGTCCTCTGGATTGAGTGGTATTTGCCAGTAACCGGCAGTTAAGTCAATTGTGCTAAACACTCTGGCCCCAGAAAGTCTATCAAGGGTATCATCCACCCGCGGAAGAGGGTGCAAGTCTTTGATCGTGACGTCATTTAGACGTCTGTAATCTACACAGAACCGGTGTGTGCCATCCTTTTTCCGGACAAGCACAACCGGAGCTGACCATGGACTGTGAGATTCCTCAATAATGTTCTGATCCAAAAGCCTCGACACCTCTTGTTGCAATATAGCCTGAGTAGCTGGTGACGTTCTATAAGGCCGTAGTTTTATGGGAGCAGCATCACCCGTGTTGATACTATGAGTAATGAGGTTGGTTTTACCATAATCGTATGAATTAGAGCTAAAAATGTTAGAGAACTCTGTCAGCAGGCTTTTGAGCAGTGCCCGTTCTTCAGCGTTTAGGTGCGTGTCCCCCAAATGCACATCAGGCATTGGAGGGACCTCTTCTGGGGAAGTAGACACAGCTGAGACTACTGCATATTCATCAAGTGTATTACCAGTGATAGAGAAAATTTGACCTAACGGGCATCCAGCCTCAAGAGAGACCATTTCGTTAGTCGGATTAACAACTCTAACAATGCCCCTCCCCTTTTGAACTGATGTTAGTGTTCGAGCGATGCCTAAAGTTACGACCGGAGGGGGCTGAGGTTCTAGTATACCCACATACGTGTCTGTGAAAGGAGTCGCTATACTATTATCTTTGACAAAAATTGGGATTGCCATTTCCGACATAGGCGGAACATTCACCTGAGCGACACTGATAGCAGAACTTTGAACCGGAATCAGTGACTGGGGTGGTGAAAGAGGCACTGACATGTTGTACAGGCGTAAACGTGTGTGTGGTATGTCGACAGTGACGGTGTGTTCAATCAAGAAATCCCATCCTATTAGAACAGGATGAGTAGCTTTGCGTACTACATGGAAAACATGAGAAAATGTTACATCTCCAATATGTATGGGCAGTATCACAGAGCCAAGTATGTCCAATAACTGCCCCGTTACAGATGATGCTAACACAAATGTCTTACTGATAGACTGGGTAGACAAAGCTGGAATCGACCTACGACAGTCATCTGTAATGAGGGACAGACCTGACCCGGTATCGACCAAAGCATGGAGGTCTGTACCTGCCAATGAAATTTGAATGAACGGTGTAGGCGGGGAAGATTTAAGACTTACTGTACTAGAGTGGACCACTACAGGGGATGAAACTGGCATTTGGTCCTCAATGACAGCTTCTACTCGTTTCCCTGCTGCGGTGAGGAAAGGGCCGTCCCCTTGTGAGATGGGGAGAAATGTACATGTCGTGTGGTTGATCTTGGTGAACTTTGGGAATGGGGGGGTAGTGATGGAGAGCTGTGTCTGTGGTAAGTGGAAGTTCTGTACTGTGGGTTTGGTGAAGGTGAACGAGCATGACGGGATCTGTATTCATATTCAAAATCAAACCGGCGGTCTCGTGTAGGTGAGCGGCTAGAGCTACCATAATAATGTCTATGGGGGGAATATTGGTCATATTGTGTAGTGTGAGAAAGTTGCGACTCACGACCTCGAGACGAAGGGGAGTAGCTAGAATGTCTTTGGCCGGAGAAGTCATCCTTTGGAAGTGCTTGATCGGTTGCTGCACGGCCCTGGTAGTGTCGTAGAGGACAACAGTCATCCTCAAAGTGTCGTTGTCGACCTCGCTGTTTGCGTTGTGAAGAACAGCAGCAGTCCTGGCGGCAGTGATGATCATTCCAATCAGGCTGGCGGTGGCGTGCTGTGATGTCGTGGTACACGGCTGCGCAGGTCTGATGTGGAGAGCGTGTAGAAGACGTCACCTCATCCTGAAGGCTGGAAATCCGCCTCGAGAGCTGGTCCATGTGTTCATCAGTTCGTCGCAGATGAGATTGACGCAAGTCATGCAGGTCAGTTCGGAGTTCAGCAATGGCGGCTGCTAATTCAGTAACGTGAGTTGCAGTCACTGAGTTGGCCGATGGTGGTGAATTCACTGTCACAGGCATAACAGCTGAAGGGTTGGCAACACTGATGGCCAACTGAGCACGTTCACACTGCGTGGCCACTTTTAAAGCATTGTCTAAAGTAGCAGCCCCGTGCTCATGAATTTTCAGTTGAAGTGATGGATCTAGGCCAGTCACAAATCTGCGAAAAATTTCACAATTCCGTGCTGCTGTATCGTAATGGGGAAATGCCTCAGTAACTAGATTTGTAAGCTCAGCAGCATAGACTTCAAGAGGTTCTTGTGGTTTACATGGACGAGCATTCAAAAACGTCTGAAATGTGGCCAAAAAAGTTGTACGTCCAAAAACAGTGCTCAAACTAGCTTTAGTCAACTCATAGTCAGCTTTCACCGCAGGGGAGAGAGACTGCCAATATGCAAATGCTGAACCAGTAAGCTTTACTGGGAGAAGTTTGGCGTTATCCAATGGTACAGCTGAGACATTTAGTGCTACCTCAAATCTCTGAATCCATGCACTAAAAGGCTCTTTACCATCTCCAGAAAAAGGAGCAGGGAGGTCAATTTTAAATGGTAGATGTGAACTTGCGTCCTCTGCTATGTATCTGTCTCTCTGCATAGGAACTGCGTCATTCTCGTCGTCCGCCATTTTAAGCGAGAGAAAGAGAATTTTTTTTAAATTTTTTTTTATTTATTTATTTATTTTTAATGCACGTAATCCAAACTTGCAAAAGAGCCCGTAAAAAAATTAAACAGTCTTTAAACGGCTCTGCAGGTTAAAGCGGCAATATTCACGTTGTTCAATATGAAAAAAAAAACAAGCGTCCCAACAGCAAACAAGCCAATCACCGCTGCCACCATTGTAATGCGCGTATTTTTAGATCCTCTACCTTTAGTTCGGACCCAGCGCTGCTCCGTAGGTTCTTGGCTTCGTTCTGTCGTCACCACAATAGTAAGAACTCTTACAAGGGACTCCGGTGACTACAACACCTGTTTATTGAACAACTGAGTCGTGAACATGGCCATAGCCGATTACATGGTGCATTCCGTCTCCCTCTCTCTCAACAACAACCCCTCTTTCTTCCCGCGCTCCCCAAAAACACAGAGCGCCGTTCTCGCGATAATACCCCAAATCCTATTTAAAGTCATAGAGCATTATAACCCTTAAATTTCACTTCCTACAAATCTATACAATATGCCAGCATTTACCAAGAACATTTTTTTTTTTTAAAGATTCATACACTCATTATAGACTTGCTGTTTATATGTTATAGAAATTATTTGCAAGTTTTTTTTTGTTTTTTTTTTTTTTTTTTATCATTCGGCCAAAAAAACAAGTGTGTTTATTTCAAGGCACACAAGTCATAATCACTTTGAAATTTTATTAATATTATACATTTTTGGAAAAGGTTTTTCAAGCTTCAATTAGTTTTTTACTTGACTTATGTAACTGCTTTAGAGCTATGATACATAGCTCTATGATACATGTTGTTCATTGGTAGAGTAGGTAGGGCCCGAAAATGACTCAAGCCCATGGACCCCACACCCCTAAGTCTGGCCCATGCATGGAAGTCACTCCTGTAAATACCAGATTTCTATGTGTACAGAAAGGCATTAAGCACTGTTTGACAACCATATTCACAGTAGCTACAGTATGTATCCCATGTAAAGTAAATAAAAAGGTTTAGATATCTAACATGTCAACATGAGATGCCAAAAATGCATTTTATAGAATGATATTATAGAGTAAAATGGTATGGAATTTTGGTCACTTAAATAGTTATTGTGTAGAGTTTTCCTCAAGTTCCCTTTCACTTTGCATTTAATTTTTCAAATAACATCATCTAAATGTCCAGAGACAGTAAATTATCAGGCTGTTTTCTTCTGAGAAGACATATACTATTTTACATTTAAACACAATCACAAAGAAAGGCATGGGCTCGGAATGTGAAATACCATGTGATGTGGGGTCCACACAGTCCAGTTCACCTCTTACCTTATCTCCTTGACAGCAGGCAAGATGAAATCGGTGTCTGGCAATGAATCTTAACCATGCTTAGACTTTATATTTGATGGCAGGCAAGTAAAGGCTATTGGATCAAGCTGCTCATACAGATACTTTAAAGACACATTGGGAGGCACGTGAATATACTGTGATATTTATATAAGGATTTATATTGTCACATTTGGCAAGAAAAGGTCAATCTTTTTTAAACTTTAGCTAAGACTCTTTTTCTCAGTAGAGAATGAATCCGGTCAATGTATGTTTGCCAAGAGACACATTGGGGAGTTTGAGGACAAAACACACTGCTTGAGTAGGAGGGACTCTATATGGGGCTTCACTTTACTGAGCGTAAATTAGCTGTATAGGATATCACGAAAAGGTAAGGTCATTCTCTGAAAGTCTAGTCATTAATTGGAGTATGAAGGGACACTCTGCAATAATGATGATTGTATAACAAGGTGTTTTTCATGTGTGTGTGACAGGGTTGTGTGCCATTAAATTGAATGTAGGATGTCTTTTATTCAACTTGAACTCAATTTTGGAAGTAGAATAAAAATGAAATTCAAAGAAATGTTATGAGTTTTAATACTTTTATTTTCAGTATGATTTTTTTTATCAACATGTTATCATACTACTGTCATTAGACTTACTGCAAATTATAGAGTACAAATTATGACATAATTAAATACATCACCAATGTGTATATCCTCAAACTAGCCAAACATTAATAATAGCAATGTTGGGAAGAAATATATACTGTAAGTGCATGTTATGGCTACTTAAGTTGGCATCATAAATGGTATTGAAATAAACTTAATGTAAAGTGCACATAAACCAAATCAAGAGGTGCAAAGGTGCCCTGCCCTAAAGTTCCCTATCAAAAGCTACACTTTGATGCTGCGCTGATTTAGCGCTTTGAGGCGTTCCCAAAGCGCTAAATCAGCACAGCATCTCGTTCCACTTTTTCAGGGAACAGGGGTTGCAGTTAAGTAACCTGAGACAATCTATGCAAATTGTACAGTATATTGCAGCAGGGGCATTTGTAAGCTTTCATCATTATAGGGGCAAGCACACAATTTATTGTAACATGAGAATTTTTTTATTTTGGTTTATTTTATTTATTTATTGCAAAAACAGCACCAAAGCATTCATTTCTGGTGATTTTAAGAGCATCATTCGAAGATTTTCTTTAGTAGCCTACATATAGCATTAATGAAACTATGACTAAAAACATATTCACACCTTTTGACATTACACAGCACAAGATTAAGTTTAAGCCTATGTTGTCTAATGGGTTGACTGGCCCTGCTCCAGACAGACCTTGAGACTGTTCTGACTCGGGTTGCTATCTTTTCAAACTGATCAGGCTGATCAAGTTTTGCACAGTGGATGATCAAAACTAGAAAAAAATCACATGGACTTATATTGACAGAAGGTTCAAATGGGCCAATAAAAATGCTTGTTAATTCAAACGCCAACTGTTCAACAATTTAATTGTAAACTAAATAAAAGAAATTTGAAACATTGTGACCGCAAAAAAACCTTTAGGTGTATGTAGTAACTGTTGTGTTCACAAAGGTGTTATGAGAAGGTAAATATGGTGATACATTTAAGTAGTTGGTTGAATCCTTCCAACTTGTAAAAAACGCTACTGATTCTGATACCCACGTACTGCAATATCATCAATACATGATGCACACTGTTAGTGCTTACATAAGCCAATAACTTAAGACATTTAAATCATGCCAATATTTCATCTGTGGATGGGCATTATAATGTTTACCAGTGGTAAAAAACAATTGAGAATACAGCTGAAATATTGCCACTGCAAATGTTTCTTACCTACAACAGCACATTGCAATACAACAGCTAAACTATATATATATGCAAACGCTTCTCGGTGCAAATAAAGATATAACATAACTTCCTATGTCTGGCCTACGTATTTCTTGACCAGATATCAGAATATTTATTTTGAAATATATATTTCTGTTTCTCAGGTTCAACGGCAGCTGTAGGATTCCCCCCATTGTAAATGATTGCTTTTCTATTGTCATTTTACACATTCATAGCATTATCATATTCATAAATAGAGAAGAGACTTTGGCATTTATTCATATAGTGTCATAGCTCGGTCTTCGCTTATACCTGCTGAATTTACAAAGACTGTTTACTCTGGACTTCAGAGTAGAGACCCACCCATGCAGTGTTTTACCTTGAATGTATGTTCTTCTTAAAAATAATGTAATAAACTTAATAAATGAGATGCAGTAAAAAAGTTAATAATATTCAAATATTTAATAAATAATAGCCTACACTATCAACCTACACACAAGGTATGAAAGCAAGCTTAATTGCTGATGCTTCTGTCGCAATTTCTGACTGCTTTATGCTTTGTTGAAATACAGTTGGCACTGCCAATTGTATTCAAAGTCCAAACTCCAAATTGTATTTTGATAGAATGCACATGCATACCAGGGTTGAGCAGAATTCTGAAAATTGGTTCCCTTTTAATTTTTAAATTAACAAAATGCTATTAAAACAATAACACAGAACATGTTATGTGAGGTCTGTTTACACAAATAGTCTTGTCCTTTACAGTTTTAGGCATTTATGAGTTGACCATTTAATATAAAACTCACTCATTGTCTCCCATAAAACACTTTATACTTCCTTATGAAATGCCAGACAGTGAAATGTTTCCCTGTTGGTTGATTAAAATGTTGAATTTGGGTCAAAAGGGCTGCAAAATTACCAACTAACAAAATCATGTTTATCTACACTTACTTCCATGTGCATGCACACTGCATTAAAGGGATGCTATATCTAAAAATGAAAATTCTGTCATCATTTACTTACCCTCATGCTGCTCTTTTTTTTACAAGACTTCTTTATTTGCAGAACACATAAGGAGCTGTATTAATGAAAATCCTGTTCCATCTTGCCAGTACAGTGGCAGATGATAATTTTTAAGCGCTTAAAATGGTAAGTTCTGGCATAAAAACCTGCTCTATTGTGAAAGAACTTCTCTCAAGTTTTTCACAAAACAAAAAAATATTTCTGACTGTTTCTCACCAAAACCTATGGTTTGGCTTTAGAAGACTTAGATGAAGCACAAGTGAACTATCTAATGAAATTACTACATATATTATTTGGTGAACTGTCCCTTTAATGACAGGGCCAGATAGGAGGAAAACATCAAAGTAAAGTTAAATTAAAGTGCAAATTCAACACCCAACCATTGTGGAGTGTGTAAAAGTCACTTTCACAGACAACATTCAGAATAATAGAACACTCCTGAGCCAGTCAATCAACTGGAAGCTTCAGCGGTATCAGAAAGCTCATTGTGTAATGCTTGGTGTCCCATCGGATTTTGCAATAATTACATGAAACGAATATCTTAATTGTATGAACGTGTCTGATAGCTGTATATTTGTCCTGGGTGTAGTTTATATTCCTGGAACTATGACACTCTCTCTCTTTCTCTCTGTCTTTCCCTGTAGATAATGAAATTGAGCTTTGCGGTATCCTTGCCATATACTTTCTACTTCCATTGCTGAATTTTCACTTGGGAACCTTAGATATGTATATGAGAACAGCCAGAGCTCAAGTGATACCCTCTGGGGACAGTTCTTTGCATACATGTCCCTTCAGGTTATAATCTGTTATGTTAATATTACTTTTATATGCTTTTATACCTTGTGTGCCTTTGTTGCCGAAAAAGGACAAGGCAGCCATCTGCTTACCTCCACACGTTTGGGGATACATTGTAGGAGATAGCAGGGTCCTCATCTGTCTGCATTAAAGGATATAGAACCCATCATGAAAGGTCAAAATTAGGTTTAAGAAAGTAGTACAAATGGCCAAATTTCTCCATGTTAGGTGTTTTGCAACTCTGAGGTTAGAAAGGCATTGAGAAGTCTAACTCTGAATGTGATATGGTTGCCTGTGAAAGCTGAAATTGAAAGACAATGAGGAAAGGAAGACTGCTGATAAGAAGTGAGTGAACTGTCTGAAGAAATAACCACAGAAAAGTAGTGTCAGCATTTGTATTTGTTAGATAATGTGAGCTGAAGTAATTTAAGTCTTTTGTAGAAAAGAAATTGTGCAATGCATAGCTGACTATATGTATATACAGTATAATATATATATATATATATATATATATATATATATATATATATATATATATACACACACACACACACACACACACACACACACACACACACACACATATGCATACATATATATACTCCGACGCTTCACTGTGTGTGTGTGTGTGTGTGTGTGTGTGTATCACTCCGTATTCATGCTGTTCTAAACTAAAGTGTATCTGTTAGGAGTTACTGGCATTATTTTTTAAATTACATATGTTAGCCAGCAGATGGTGGCCTAAGATCATTTTTGTGTGTAATATGAGCCAGTTGGTGACGTAAAGTGAATCCGTTAGTCACTATTTACATAGAACTGCACTCCATGATCACTCGTATTACTAATACATTACCATACATAACAGGTGATTGCACACGCTCTCTATCTCTCTCTCTCTCTCTCTCTCTCTCACACACACACACTTACACACATCCAGCTGTCTATCCTTGTTTATCCAATAACTTGTTATAAACAACACAAGCCGTGATACTATTTCTGAATAGAACTTTTTGAATTACTAACGAAGTCTTGGGCACATAATTTGTTTTGAACCAGCAATGGCAGTTTCTGATTGGTTGCGTAAGAAAGTAGTTCCATGCTCAAATGCGTTTTTAGGACCATACTCAGTTTTTCCTATTTTTTTTTTTTTTTAAATGTACTTATCACACTCGCAATCATGCTATATGGCTCTACATGAGCACTGCTGTAATTACCTGCGGCCGAATCACAGCAGTGCTGATGTAGGGCCATATCGCACTCTTGCTCGTGTGATATTGCTGAAATATATATATATATACACATACATACACACACACACACACACACACACACACACACACACAGTATAAATGTTTTAGGGCTGCTGTATAAAAGCATATATATTTTATGTTTTTGTAAACTGAATATCAGCATGTGCAATATATATAAACAGTACATGACCGCCTCTACAGCGAAAAACAAAAAGGCCTACTTAAGATCATTGCACCCATGGCCCTGCCCCCTGATGCTCAGTTTGTACTCAAAGAGAGAGAGAGAGCAGGACAAACAGGCCTACAGTAGCCTCACTACAGGAACTACTATTCCTGAACATCAAAGGGGACCCATTTGGACTATTTTGGATTATTTTTGTATAAATTCAAAAATACAGACATACAGACAGACATCTTTGACCGCTTGATACATACAGTATCTCGGGCCGCTTTTAAAAGATGCTGTGTCAAGTTACAACTCTGAAAAAAATAAGCAATTCAGTTTTATTCAGCTGTTATGTCTTTTGTTGTTCTGAGCACAAACATGTCATGAACACCCATCTGCTTTATTTTTAATTGTTGGTGTATGAAAACATGCACTAGATTGATGTCTTTGACCATTTTGATATGTTTCCAGCAATGTGATGCTGAATGTGTGCGTCTAGTTCACACCGTGCTTTGAACTATGTGTATGCATCATGTGGATGTGTCTTCATCGTATTTTAGCGTGGATTGCATGTTTTTCATTTTGTGTGGATTGATTATGAAACAGACATAATACGATTCAAACTTTGCAAAGCAACTATTTTTGAAGGATGGGGCACTTAAAAACAATTGGACCCAATGCAAAACCGTGAGTAAACAATTGAATTCATGAATATTTCAATTGTCATGACTGCTTGATAGTTTATAGTGCTCAGTGTTAACAGTTGTGCTTGAGATGAACTGTAATATATTTGGATGCATTGTGTAGGTTGTGTGATGCGTAAAACTTGAAATTTAGTTTTATAATGTTTGGGTACTTGTTCATTCTCTTCCGACTGAGAAGGATAAAGATATTCTTTTCAAAATTCTGTATCCACTGTATACAGTATATATATATATTCTTACACACACACACACACACACACACACACACACACACATGCACTACCAATCAAACGTTTTGAAACACTTATTCGTTATTATTATATCTAAAAAAAAAATAATTCACATTTTAGAATAATAGTAAAGTCATCAAAACGTCTCGGGTTATATGTGTAACCCTTGTTCCCTGAAAAAAAGCGGAACGAGATGCTGCGCTTTACTAAGCGATATGGGAACGATCCTAGTTGTGACCTAGCTGTGAATATGTGTGTAACACGTCAATGAACATTAACTGGAATTTATAGCCTCGGCTGGTGTAGTCATTAGACGCAACTGTGGCCAGGCTATAAATAAAGGCATCACCAAGTGTCGTCAGATACTTCTTTTTGAAGAGCAGTCCTGGGATGTCCCAGTGTGGCAAAGAAGCACATCATCTCGTTCCGCTTTTTTCAGGGAACAAGGGTTACACATGTAACCCAAGACGTTCCCTTTACAAAAAGCTTCACTATGATGCTGCGCTTTGCTAAGCACTATGGGAACGCAATACATACTCCACCACACTGGGGCTGTCGGACCCCTACGGTTGTGAAGTGTGCTCACAAGAACGCGAGAGGTCTCAGACATGAGCTTGAGATGTCGACTCAAGGGCATAAGAGCCTGGAGTAACATAAACATCTAAACCATGAAATTTAATGAATGTGTGCGGAGAGGACCAGCCTGCCGCATCACAAACTTGTTCAGGCATGAGCTGAAATGTCGACTCAAGGACATAAACATAACATAAACATCTAAACCATAAAATTTGATGAATGTGTGCGAAGAGACCCTATCGCAACACAAACTTGTCATAAAAACTGATGAATGTGCGTGGAGAGGACCAGCCCGCCGCATCACAAACTTGACCAGACATGAGCTTGAGACGTCGATTCATGGGCATAAGAGCCCGGAGTGGCACGAACATCCAAACTATAAAAGTCTAATGAATGTGTGCGGAGAGGACCAACCTGCCTCATCACAGACTTGCTTATACATGAGCTTCAGATGTCAACTCAGGGGCGTAAGAGCCCGGAGTAGCATGAACATCCAAACCATAGAGCCTGAAGAATGTGTGCGGAGAGGACCAGCCTGCCACATCACAAACTTGTTCAGGCATGAAAGATTTAAGCCATAAGATCTGAGAATGTGTGTGGAGAGGACCAGCCTGCCACATCACAAACTTGCTTAGACATGAGCGTAGATGTCGACGCAAGGGCATAAGAGCCCGGAGTAGCATGAACATCTAGTAACATGGCCATAAAATCAGATGAATGTGTGCGGAGAGGACCAGCCTGCCGCATCACAAACTTGCTGCAGAGGGAGCCCTCTGGTAGAGTGCGCCCTAAAACCTACTGGCGAAGCTTGACCACACCTCGTAAGCCCGGGCAATAATGTCCCTCACCCAAAGTGACATAGTCTGCCAGGAGGTGACCGCCCCCCGGTCATGGCTTCCAAGTGAAGAATTACTGCCCTGACTTTACGCCACTAGCAAATGTGGTGGACATAAGTCTGAAGGGTACAGACTGGACAAAGTCTGAGAAGTCTTAGCTGCTCCGGCGTTACAAACGGCAGGGAGCAGAAGGCTTAGAAAATAACTGGCCAAGGGTCGCGAAAGGCACCTTGGGCAGGTAGTTAGGGTGAGGGTGCAAAGAATGCTTTTGGTCATAGCTGGGGCAAACTCTAAACAGGCAGGCAAAAGAGACAGAGCCTGTAGGTACCCAAGTCTGCTTAGATAATTAAACTGGCCTCGGCAGTCTTACAATTTAATGGGGGAACCATAGCATTATCATAGAAGTAGAGGAGACATTGCACTATCAAAAGAGGTCCTCTTCTGCCCTTTAAAATCTACTCAGATCAGTTCCAAGTGGAGGGAGCCCTAGCACTTGAAATGGTCTGGATAACCTCAAGAGAAAGCCCAGTGAACCTCAGTTGGTACCCTTAGGGGCCAAGCATGAAAGGTTTCACAATTCGGGCCAGGGATGAGGAGGTCCTCCCTGTTCGGAATCGCACAAGGCGAGCCGTCGAGGAGAGGTATTTGAGAAACATATCCTGTTCGGCCAGCGCAGTGCCATTAGTAGGAGGCAAGACCCTTGCTGGCAAACAAAACCCCCCTGGCTTCTAGACACAGCTGAAGCGGTCTCATGTGCAGAGGGTCTGAAGGATCACCATGAGACCTAGTATTCAATGATACTGATGAGTAGTGCAACCTCGACCTAGCCTGACCTTGCTCAGGGTGTTCTGAATGGAAACGATTTGTGCGGGAGACGATTGTGCCTGCATCGTGACCAAATTCCTTATAACCCCAGATGCGTCAAGATGATATCCCTGTGCTGAACTGCCAGTTCTTGGAACTGTGCTAGGATTGGCCAGTCGTCTATATAATTCAGAATGCGGATGCCCTGGAGTCGCAGAGGAGCCAGTGCTGCATCCATGCATTTCCTGAATGTGCGGGTTAATAGGGCTAGGCCAAATTGAAGAACCCGATACTGGAAGGCTTCGCCCCCGAAAGCGAACCTCAGGAACTTCCTGAGCTGTGGCTCTAAATGAAGATATGCATCCATGAGATTGATGGTGACCAGCCAGATGTGATGTTGGGCTTGTGACACGATCGTCTTGATAGTCAGCATCTAGGACTTGAACACCCTGACCGAGCGGTTTAAGCCTTGAAGATCTAGAATCGGATGCAACCCCCACCCTTCTTGGGAACCAGGAAGTATCTGCTGTAACAGCCTGACTCTTTCTCTGGAAGGGGAACATATTCTATGGCCCCTTTGACCAAGAGATTTTGCAGTTCTTTCCACAGTAGACATGCCTGCCCTGGTTTCACGGTAGTGGCGAGCAAATTGAATTCTGTATCCTCTTTCCACTGTTTCTAGAACCCACATAGAAATACCTGGCAGAAGCTCCACGCTGCCAAGTTCTCTGAGATGGGTATTATTTCTGACACTTCCTGTTGAGGGAATGTCAAGTGTTCCATGTCCAGGCAGGAAGCAACGGTACACCCAACACTTTGTTGGAAGCCTCTATCACCCGAAACACCAAAGGCATGATACCGTGAGGGTATCGGGAGGGCCGAATTGGATGATACACGCGCCCCGTCCCAAGGGGAACTACCCCCACAAGGCTGGGTACAAGACCGTCAGGGTTTCTTTTTCTTAGAAATCATGCCCTGAGGTCTTGCATTGGGGGCTGCTGAGGGTGACGAACTGGACCCCAGTCTTTATGAGGGGGAGCAAGATTCAACCCGTTTTGTTTAGAGCCTCCCGTCTAGAAGGACCGGGGCGGGGCTGGGTGGCCGATGACCCCTCCCCCTGAGTGAGGTGCCCACTCTCAGGTCCTTCAACAGATTTAGCCTAGTGCGCTTGTAACACTGCCATAGTGTGCCGGGCAACACCTGCCTGACCTGCTGACTAATAAGCTTTCCCCACAAGCGTGGAGGTGGTCCTGCACAGCTTTGTGGAGAGAGTAGGTCTCTTTAGCGATGATGCCGAGCCAGGCGAGAGAAAATCCGCAGGTGTCTCTTCTACCGGCGGCATCACCAAATACCCCTGAGCTTCAGCACCCACAATAGTTGAATACAGCAACGTCGAGGGCACGAAGACACGGGAAGTATAAATTTCCTCCATAAAGAAAATACTTGTTATGGAGGTCATAGAAGAAAGGAAGGAAGGGACTGATATAGAGTTCCATTCCCTCTTTTATTTAATTAATTATTTTGGCCACAAGACAGAAATTTGTCTTCTAGTTTGGAGCGTTTGGGGGAGGGTCTCTTGTTCACGTGGCCAGTCTAGCTGTACCAAGATATTTTGCAGTTCTTTCCACAGTAGACATGCCTGTCCTGGTTTCATGGTAGTGGGAACCATGCCGTTGAAACACGGAGGATGGCAAGCAAATTGAATTCTGTACCCTCTTTCTACTGTTTCTAGAACCCACATAGAAATACCTGGCAGAAGTTTCCACGCTGCCAAGTTCTCTGAGATGGGTATTATTTCTGAAACTTCCTGTTGAGGGGATGTCAAGTGTTCCGCGTCCTGGATCAAGGCAGGAATCAACGGTACACCCAACACTTTGTTGGAAGCCTCTATCACCCGAAACACCAAAGGCAGCGGGAGTGAAGAGGTTTCGTGAGGGTATCGGGAGGGCCGAATTGCATTTGGAGGAGGGTCTCTTGTTCGTGTGGCCAGTCTAGCTGTAGTCTGGCCACAGCCCACGTAATCACCTCAAGTAATTTCTCAGCCGCTTTATTATTGTGCGTGAAATGTACAGAGATTCAGCACCCGCCCCCCTCGTGAACCGAAGAGGTGCCGAAACGTGCGACGAGATCACGGGTAGGACCTGTGAGAGAGTGGTCTGGGGAGAGAGCGAGGGAAAGGGACGAAACCGTGTCTCGCTCCTCAGCCAGATCCATGCGAGAGCCCAATGAAATGTGGGCGCTGACTCCTAGGAATTAAGCGAGGCGAGCGCGAAGCATTTTACCCAAAAGAAGATCGCAATGCTCATATTTGTCTCTTAATTCCACAGCCGCTTTATTATTATGCGCGGGATTTACAGAGGTTCAGTGTCCTCGTGAACCGAAGAGGCGCCGAGGTGCGCTTCAGGCTTACGAGGATCAGCTGGATCTGGGGAGAGAGCGAGCGAAAGGGATGAAACCGTCTCTCGCTCCTCCAAATCCATACGAGAGCCCCACAAATGAAGTGTGGGTGCTGACTTCCGGAAGCAAGCGAGGTGAGTGCAAAGCAAATCACAGTGCTCGCACCCGCACTGCTGCAACGCGAGAGCAGCGTGTTCTTCCCCCAAACAAACAGAGCAAAACTGATGCATGTCCTCTTCAGCTATAGAGCGAGAACAGGGGAACATGCATCGTTTATGGCTTTCAGTCATTCTCTCTTTCTTTTAAAAATATATATATTTTCTAGACAGAAGAGAAAGGAGAAAAGGTTAATTGCGCACTGCCTAACAAATTCTAATTCCTAGCAGAGGAAAGAATATTTTGACAGGGTTTGTAAAACACACACACACACACACACATACACAGAATCGCTCTGAAAAAAGAGGATCTGACGACACCTGGTGACACATCCATTTATAGCCTGGCCACAGGTGCGTCTAATGACTACATCAGCCGAGGCTATAAATTCCAGTTAATGTTCATTGACGTGTTACACACATATTCAGGGGCGTAGCAAGCTTTTCAAAAGTGCGGGGGATGGATGTGGTTTGTTTATTAACAATTCAGTAAGCTCCGCTTATAAAGCCGCGATCTAATCCTGCTAACACGAAATAAGCCTTCAAGGTTGCGCACCTGTTGCTATGACATTAAGTCCAGGATGAGCGTCGAAGAACCAAACAATCCAAGAGCATGCCAAATCGCCAACAATCAAATCCAGCTAACTGAGTAGCGACGTACGAAGAACAGGGGTCAGGCCCCAGGGATGGAAATAAGCACCACCCATGACACAAACACACACACATGGCCTCTCTTCCTTCATAGACCTCTTTCACAAACTGTAACATTCATTTCATTGCTCACCTGTGAACCTTCCTGTGCTCTCTCTGAAACTGATGCATCCAGCAACTTCCTCTCCTAAACAAGGGTGCAGTGGTAAAGGAATATGGTCTAACAGTTACAGCTGTGCCACTAGCAAACCTCAGTGAATATTGAAAAGTGATATCATGAAATAAATGTAAACAATATCTAGTGGTAATAGGCTACTGTTGTTTAATGTCAACATTTTTCAACTTTCAGCTTTCAACTTCACTTACAGGATTTCTCTTGAAAAAGGTGTCAATCTTCTCCTGCCTCTTTCTTTTCTGCATCTTAATGATACTGCGTGACAAAAAGACAGTGGTAAGCTTAATAGTGACATAGGTCTGACAGGACTGTGACCGCTAAATTTTGCTTACTTCTGCCCAGAAAAGGGGAGATAAAAAAAAACGCACACACAAAGCTTTTTCTCTGGTGGTATAAATAATGTAACAATTTACTATTTTTAAACATTAAAATAACATACACTTTTCTTTCATAGTTCTTCAACAGGTATGCAAACAATGTCATAATTTCTCACTTTTTTTCTCCTCAACAAGTATAATCAAACACAACAGGTAAAGTTAAGTATCCACAAAAGTATTCAGCTAATTAACAAACAATGCTCAAAATATCAAAATCAATTACACTGGCAATAAACCCATAAATACACTACATAACTATGGCAATTTGTTTCACCTCCTCGTCAATTCCCTGCCTTCTTCATCACAGTTACTTTATACATTGCATGCCACATAACATTATATAACCGAATTTAGCTAGCTGCTGAACAATATCCCAATTAGGAATTAGCATTAGTCTAAAAAACGAAATATAATACTGAAAACACTCGACATGTCAACAAATCATAAACATAACATCTTCCCAAACACATATCAAACTTATTTAAAAACCTCGAAAGCATAAACATTTATTCAAAGTACCTGGAAAAGGGAGATGTAAATAACTATAACCATAAATTCCTGCCTCCTCAGCACGAGCTGACCGATAACACATCAAGAGAGGCGGGACTTAAGGCAGAACAGCCAATCATCAGCTGGTGTCATGTTTGAGAGGGAGGGGGAGAGGAGGCAGCCGCAGAGAGCGCAGACACAGAGCGGCATGAGAAACGACTGAATGAGAGTGACTGTAGTAAGGCGTTTGTGCAAAACTGGGGAAAAACCGCAGAAAAAGTGCGGGTGTTGAACCCTCTCACCGGGAAAAGTGTGGGTGTTAAAACACCCACATCCCCCACGGGTGCAACGCCCCTGCACATATTCACAGCTCGGTCACAACTAGGATCGTTCCCATAGCGCTTAGCAAAGCACAGCATCATAGTGAAGCTTTTTGTAAAGGGGACTATGGAATAACATAAATGGAACTATGGGAATTATGTTGTGACTAAACAAAATCCAAAATAAATAAAAACTGTGTTATATTTTAGCATCTTCAATTTAGTCACCATTTGCCTAGAATTTGCAGACATGTACTCTTGACATTTTCTCAACCAACTTCTTGAGGTATCACCCTGGGATGCTTTTTAAACAGTATTGAAGGAGTTCCCATCTATGTTGGGAACTTATTGGCTACCTTTCTTATTATTTGTCATATAAGTCATCATTGTCAAAAAAATAAATAAAAAAGGTTTAATTAAATTGTAGTTTTATAATGAAATAAATTAATATGATGGCACAATTATATTTTTGCCTACAAAACTAATTTCTATATAAATACACACTAATATTCCTAATGGAAATATGGCCAGAGTAATTGACAGCATCAGATAATTTTTTTTTTTAATGCAGAAAACTAGAAATGCTTCTAAAGACTAAATAATCTAAATATGTATTTGCCCTTGTTACAAACATAATTGTCATTGTTACCTCATGCTTTTGATTGGTGAAATGAAACTCTTTTCACAGAGTAATTTCATGCTGAAAATGACATATTTTGACATGCAAGATTTATAGCCTATTATCATAATACTTACAAAATGTGTTGTAGGCTGCAAATAATGGCGGAAGACTGACAATTAGACTAGGTAACACAGGTAATATGAATAGGTATGAATTTGAACACTAATTAGTTTCTTTATACTATTTACTGTAGCTGAAACATATGTGTTTGGAGCAGGGCTGCAGGGGAGGGGTTTAGTTCAGTTAAGAATACATGCGCTTTGCGAGGAGAGCGGCAACAGTTCGGACAGCAGACCTGACTGTGTCTAACGCCCCGACCACATCTCTCCCACCGGCTGCATTGAAATTACAGTAACTGACCTTGCTTTAAGGTAAGACTCCGTTTTTTTCCTCCATTAGTACAATGCATTCATCCAGATATTAAAGGATATGAAAAGTATATCTACATGCCTGAAACAGAGCGTAACTGATTCCCTGTCGCTCTGTTTTGTGATTGAAGGCTGCGCGAATGAACGTGTTTGCAGCGTATTTATTGTGTCCATTTGCCCCCGTTCTCCTCTGAATACTACCCAGCACTTATGCATTTACAGGATAACTTAGTGCTCCAGCATGTCCCATTCAGCACCTGGTTTATTTGTCTCTACCTGGAGGGCAAACTATGTTCACTCTATAACCTTAACCACCTTTCATTTAAAAATCCAATGATTGTCACGACAGCCAATATAGTTTTTCGCAAGTTTGAGCTCATATTAGTCTACATTTAATCAGTGTATTATCTTAATCAGTGTATGTGATAGAACAGTGATAGTCTGGTTCTTGCGTGTTTCTTGACCTACGATGCGTCACGCGAGACGCGTTCTATTCACAACCAGCGAGACTAAACGCAGCGGAATGGAACAGAACGCGTTTTTAAAAGTTATTCTGTTTTGACCACATATGCCGTCTTAGGTGCCGTTTACACCGACCGCGGTTTCTCTAGGTTTCCCGCGCTGTGTTTTATTGTTTTTCAACGCAAAACATGCGTTGGACGGATGTCTTTGACCAGTGCCCCGCGTCAAGTCCAAATAACTTAAAACACTATTATTATTATTATTATTATTATTTATTTTATTTTTTTTTGCATAAGGACGTGTTTGGTGTGAACGGTCCCTTAAAACCACAACGCGCAAAGTAGTTCGTATGATGCATGTGTACCAGGTGGAACACAATAACACGTCCTGTGGTAACGCCTCCTATTCCCTGACGTCTTATGTTGAAGTCGTTCAACAATTTTAGGTCTTATATGGTATATACATTTTCATTTAATTGTCATTTACCTAACTTGAAAATCTTGTGTATGCATTGGATATTTGAGATTGGCGTCAAAGCAGAAGATCTGGTTGGCTTATTGCAGAAACTAAGCTCTCCTGATTCAGTGTTTACCTGAATATATATTGTAAAACAGTTCATGCAGCTCAGCTCGGTTTAGCTCTGAATACTTCAGGGAGCTGCATGGTATTCCCACAAGTATAAATTCCACAAACTGAATAAAAAAATGATTATAATTGCTGAGTGCACAGGCTTGCTTTTTCTGCATCTGATGTCAGACTGTTGATTGATGGGATGCAGCAGTCCCCACTTACCATGTCTCCAGATGGTGTTGAGTGTAGCTTCTGCTACATCTGGTAATAAAGTAACTTATAGTGGCAACTTATGTCAGCAATGTAGGCTGACAAAATATCAATCTAGTCATACAGTGTCATGAATGTTACCTTGTCTCCGTGATGTTGTGAGAATTGATAACTGCAGGATGTCAGGTTTATCTGTTGTCTATCATCCTAAGATCCGTGCTTTATTCATACATACATACATACATACATAATAAAACATAGAATTTTTTTTCTAGTAATTCTCAGCTCTAAAGGAATATTTGAAATTAGTCTTTGTGTGTGACACTGCTGCCAGTGTTGCCAGTATTGCCATGGCAATACTAATTTTATTTTAAATATTGCCTGGAATTACTACTTTTCAATTATATTTTGGCTTCATTAACCTGCATTTTTAGCTCTGATTGTTCAAAATAGTCAGTTACATCAAAATACAGACAGAAATGTATCAACCATAAGAAATGTTTGTGTTTCCTTGCCATTGCGGTGATGCAAAGTGCCGCTGTTTGGTAGGGAAAGTGCATTTGTAGCCATCGTTAGTTGGTTGTGCATTATTTTTCATTTAAATGTGCACTTTTCTCAGCATTCAGCACGGAGAGAGTGAAGGCACCTAAAGATGCTTAAAATGAAAATGGAAAAGCAGAAATTGATAGTATTTTATTCAGCAGTATTTAAATTTGTTTGGTAAACTTTGAATCAAAGAGCTTGCTAACAAATAGCTTGTTTGCACATCACGTCACTGTGTTGCTGTGGCACGAAATGCAGATTGAGGGCAGGAAGTGATTTCCCACATAGGAAGCAAAAATCACAAACTCAAAATGCCTTTGTTTTGCACCGTTTACGGTTGCTCAAATCGACCAAACTGAGAAATCACAAGAAGCTTTTATCGTGTACCAAAAGTTGTTGTTCATAAGGGGGAAAATGCAAGAAATTGACTGAAAAACGCTGGGAAAAATGGCTTGTAAACCTGCGTCTGTGGTCTGGAGGAGCCGAGTCAGATAATGCTCATGTGTGCAGTGACCACTTTGTCAAAGGTAAGTTAATGCAACTTATGTGGCTATGTTTATATAATGTTAGCTGTTTCCGTACTTTGTAAAGTTAAAGTAATTGTTATTTCTTGTCTTTGTTTGAGTTTGTTCCCCTATAACTGAACAAAAATACATAACGATAGCAAAGCTAATTACAAAGTCTTTGCAGGCGAATGTAAATAACTTAACCTGCCATGCAATTGCAATGAGCCTTAATGACTTCTCCGTCTTGTTTCGTGATGATCCATGTCTTTAGTGGTGTTTCGGTGGACCTTTTGAGAGTGGTTAAACTAATAACGTAAAGTAAACAACTGTAACGTTAACATCGAGAGGCACCGCAGCGTTTAATGTTTGTTGCTAGGTTAATCCACAGGACAAAAAAGAAATGCCACTCACCCTGGCGAAAACCCTCCAACTTGTCCATTCTGCTTTTCCCTTCCTGCCTTCTATCTGAATTTCGTGCGCCATAAGAATCACATGACTGCAAACAAGCTATTATTATGAAGTCATTTCATTGGACAGTGGATATGGAAGTTCTAATTTGGACATTGTTTTAAATAAAAAAGGAACTTGATTCTGTCAGAAGTTTAATAACTTTCCATTAAAAATGTGTATATCGTTGTGTGTATATGGTTAACCAGAAGTGTTTCACAGTACAATATTTGCTTATATCGCCCAACCCTAAAAGTGGCAATTGCAGTAAGATGTCAGGTCCCAATGATTAAATGGTGTTTTTGCAAACAGACAGAAGCAACAAGTAGATACAGCCGTTACCCCATCACTCAGCAGTGAGATTTTGAACAGGTTAGTAAATAGTTTAGTAAGTTAGATGAAGTAAATGTTCAAAACAAGTAAGTTAAGTGAAGATTAGAATCATTAAATCTAAAAACACCTTAAAACAAAATGCAGCAGAGAGTGAAACATTTTTATGATCCCCTCAAAAAGAAAAAAAAAGAAAAAATCTATATTAATATTTTATGTTGCTTGCAAAAAAAAAAAAAAGTGCAAAAATTTGGCAATACTACTTTTTGGCATGTGATGGCAACCCTGGTGTGTGATATCTCAAGTACTATATAGTAAGTAATAGAAAAGTTGTGGAAATTCATTGGTATGAAGGTGCGGGAAACTTGGAATTAGTTATTATAGCTATTATATTATAGAGATTATAGCTGTGGAATTTTCTGCTTGTCTTTGTTTTGAGCACAGATTACAAGCCACTCTAGCGGTGAGATTGGAAGCCTAGAGGTTTCATCTCCTCCAAGGTGATAGTGATCTAAGTGATAGATGCCGCACATACTGTGGTTGAGCACCTCTAGCAAACCGCTGTCATCTTGTGTCACAACTCTCATATAACTAGCTGGCTCTTAACATGTTCAGCTGTTTCCCACTCATGTTTGCAATCTTAAACTGGGTCTTTAAAGGTTAAAGAGGATGTTTTAGTAATTTTCTTTCATTTACATTGTTTGGAGTCTGCCAGATATAACAAATGTCTTGAAAACTGTGTACAAGTCGAAAATGATGTGTTCAAACTCCCTGGTCAATGTATAGTTACTGGCTTTGAATTAAGTTAAGTTTTAAATAAATTAATTGGATTATGCATTGTTCTAAAATTATATTAATTATATACAGTAGAATATGAACATAGAACATGAATTATGTTCACATGTACCTCAGTTTGTATTTATTTGATTGCTAAAGGGCTCTAATGAGTAACTACATATGTCCCTTAATGAGTAATTTAAAGGAGAAAGGTGTGGTGCTGAGTGTATGACTTGAGTACAACAATGAACAAGAAATAAAAATGTATATTATTTTGAATTCGTTGAGCAGAAAAACTAAAACGTTTCTGTGAAGTGTTTTAGAATGTAACAAAGTAATTAGTAATCTGTAAAGTAATGTGATTACAATTTTTATAGAACTATTTTGTAATGGTTTACATGTTTTAATAATTTATCCAACACTGAGCATCAGGTTGGGTGATGACGAGACACAAAGATGTTTGATGTTATTGACTTCAAACCTGATGTGTCTTAGCATTCAGATTTGAGACCTACGCCAGAGTTTTGGTGAATAATGACTTTAACTTCAGACTGCTTCTCAAATAAAGCTATATAAGATTTCAGAAGACTTGGAATATATCAATCAGCAGGAATTGACTGGGAAGATAAATCAGCCCAGGGTTTTACATAGAAACTGGCCCAACCACAACTTGGCCCAGCCATAACCTGTCCTTTTCTGCATATCGCTGCCCCATTCGACATATTGCGGCACTGTTTTGTTGCCAGTTCTGCATAACACGGTGGCTCATTTAGCTTAGTCCAGGTTCTCCCGATGGCCAGTCCATCCCTGTTCAGCCCCAAAGTGCCCACCGAGAAAATGCCCGGTATGCTAGATTGCCAATCCAGCCCTGTCAATCGGGTAAAATGGATCACTTTTATGGTATTTTACAAGTCATACAGGTTTGGAATAAAATGAGAATGAGAAAATAACAGAATTTTAATTTTTGGGAGAACTATACCTGTGAGTGCTTCTGATGGGCACTGATGTGGAATGCTTAAGAATGACATTTGAAGATACTCTCAGGGGAAATGTGGAGTGTACAAGTGTACAAGTGCAGCTACTGCTGTGACCTTAACGGCTACTTGAGATGGATGGAACCGAAATTAGAACTTTCTCTCCATAATCTTAAAGTACACCTTAAGAAAATGTCTAAAACATAGTGTGTTATTATTGCTCAGTAAATAAGCTCTCAACACATGATGAAAGACCTTAATAAGAAACACTCTTCAAAGAGAGGCATTCCTATCTCTGCTAGAACAAAGATCGTGCTCTCCAAAGTGGTTCCCAAGGTGAGGCTTGAACAGCGGGATGCCTTAATTGATTTATGTGAAACAAATTGTTATTTCGGTAGAGTTATGAAGTGGGCGCCACACATGCAGTGTCCACATCGTGGTTTGATTAGTTTTGAAACTGTAATTTGCTTTTCTCAGCTATTTTTTCCCACCACCTTTCAGTTACTGGCTTTGATTTAATGGTTCTTGGCAGCATGCTCAAGGGTTCATGAATAAATCAAAGACCTCCTTGTCAATGGAATTATCATGTTTCGTACAGTTCTCATCCAAAAATTTCTTTCATCATTTGTCTCTTGGTAAAAAATATTGCGAGCGGTTAATGCACAAAGAAACACAGCTTATCGACAGCTTTTAGTATTAACAGCCATCATAGTTTATACATGCAAATAATATTATAAAATTTCATTAATAATCCAGACCTTATGGTAAATCAAACTGTTAAGGTTTTGCCAATTTCTTTTCTGTGAGAAGGGGGTGGGGGGGCTCTAAAATTGTCTTCTGCCAGTGGTCTATTTTCAACTGTACATCCTCTGAGATTACTTTGGTATCATCCTTCCTGAAAAGGAAGGTTTGATTTATGGTCTCGGAGAACAGAAGAAACAGGAAAAAAGGGCCATTGTTCTTCCTGAACAATACAACTACAAAACGATATAATTTTTACACCCCATTACCATGTTGGAAGATTCAAATGCATGCAAAAATGTCTAGCTATGTGGGAGCACATTATTTTGTTTTAAAACTTCCTGAAAAAGGAGTGGGTCAGTTCACTTGTGTGATACTTTGTATCTGACCAGTGAAGTAGACTTGGACTTGTGTATGTTTCTAATTTTCCTAACCAAAAGAAAACACAATCGTTCTTTCTTTTAAAAAAATTAATGCTTGACAGCATTAAATACTTGAGAAAAAAATGCTAAATAAATACACAACAGCCAGCGTTATATGAAGTTGTAAAATGCGATTTTTCATTTTATGGTGTCTACTTTCGACCAACATCCACTTCAGACACTTGTAAAATAACGATAGTTAAAGGATTCGCTGGCTGGACAGTGCAGATTCGCAGGCTTTTTACCAACATGTCAAATTCACACATGACTGCCATTTTATAGAAGGGGAAAGTGTAATCTTTAGTGGAGTGGGAATGCTTAATGCCAAAACATTCAGGAAAATTACTCATAACCAATCTGGATGGGATTCAAATTACCCCACCTCCCCATATAAAACAAATCCCATCCAAATAGGACTTAAGATTACATTTTTACTCCGCTAACGGATAGGTTTAGGGTTTGGATTGCAGGGTAGAGTTAATAAAATAAGGCTTGAGAACTGAAGGATGATCTAACTGACAACATTAATAGATAACCACCGACAAATGCACCACAGCACATCACAGTCTTTGCTTATGTCGAGGCTGGAGCCATTGTGCAAGTCCAATATAGAATCCATGCTTTCAATCACAATACACTGAGCACAAAGAATAAACAACACTTACTGGATCATAAGTGATCATCCTTATGCCCTATTCCCCTCGAAGACAATGAACTTCTACTGTGAGAGCTTCAGATGGCTGAAACATAATACCGGTCAATCAGAACTAATTTTAAGAGATTCTTATTGAAAATTCAGTTTGGAACAACCCCACAGCATGGATTGTGCTCCATTCGAAGTGCCCTGCGAAGGAATAACAAGCGCCAGTTAGAACACAGCCAGATGCGCTGAACAGTTATAGGGGAGAGTGCGTTCTTGTTCTAGAAAGCTGTGACGAAGAGGAGGGCATGGCCGGGCCATGATGGAGCACGGCCGGCACTGAATCAGCTTATCAGCGGAAGAGTGAGATAAGGGGCAGCCGGAGACACGATTCGAGAGAGAGAGAGACACACGTGGCCGCTCTGCATGTGTCTGTGTTTGTTTTATATTGCTTTAAGTTGAGTTTGACATAAAAAATGTATGTTTACTGTTCACAATACTTAATAACAATTGTCACTACTGGATAATTGTGAATATCCCCATGCACACACATCACCCTCACCCTTTTCCTTATGCCCAAAGCCTCGTCTTGAACCAAACATTGGTGTATAGTGGTTTGGTTACAGCCTGTATCCACCAAGGCTTGATGTGTAATCCCCTTGACCCTCACCAGTATTCTGTACACTCCGGCTCGATCGGGGGCAGTCTGTGGAGTGTTGGGGACCCGAAACACAGATCCCAGCTCGATCAAAGGGCATTGGTCCCGGAAGTGCCCCGGATCCCCGCAACTCCAGCATGACGGCCCACCTGTGTCGGCAGGGACATCCACCTAAGGGGGAGAGTGATGCAATACTGAGGCCACCGGTGGCAAGACAAACCCCAACTATTAAAATAGTTGTAAATGGAATATAAAATAAATATACACTTTCACTTTGTGTGTGTGTGTGTGTGTGTGTGTATAAATATATTTGCACCCCTCCCTCAAATCTGCTTACCTTGACTATAGCGCGATGGGTGAATGACACAGGAAGATGGTCAGAGGTGTCATACAGAGATAATTTCAATGAATTTGTTTTGTCTCTTGAAGTTTCATGAGCAGAGAAGCACATCAGCACATCCACAGCTTGAAGGTAGGATCTTGTGTATTTATGAATGAAGTACTTTTGTACTTGTACTACAACTGCTCTCCTTCCAGTTGTTATGACATCTCCTGGACATGTTAAAAAACTCATGATAATTTTTGCCAACTCTATAACCAGTAAATCCGCTTCACAAGATAATTACACTTTGACATCAACACCATAGATATCTATATAGAACCACTTGACCGGAAGTTCAGAGACAACATTTTCAAGATGGTTACGTGCTAGTTTCAATCGTTCATGCGCTGAACCGTGTTCGTGAGATGGGGGGCGTACGCTTCCTGCGGGGTGCTCGACGCTGGGGCTGAGAGCTGGGCCCAGGTTGAGACGGAGCCGCATGTTTTCTGAAAGCCACAGGAGGACGCCCTCGGCGGGCAGACGGAGCACGGCCCATACTGGTGAGGAGACGGGGTATTATTTGAGAGATGGCCTCCATACGCTTCTTCACCGCTGAGAACTGCTGGGCGAAGTCTTCGATGGTGTCGCCGAAGAGACCGAACTGGGAGACAGGGGCGTTGAAGAAGAGTGCTTTGTCCACGTCCCGCATCTCGACCAGGTTCAGCCTGAACCATGAGGGTGGCCATCGCCTGCCCAAGTGTCCATGCAGTGACCTTCGTGGCCCTGAGGGCGAGGTCGGTCGCTGAGCGCAGTTCCTGTAACACGTCGGGGTCAGGACTACCCAAGTGCAGATCTTTAATTGCCTTGGCCTGGTGGACTTGCAGGAGGGCCATGGCATGCTGGCGCTGTAAGCTTTGAAGGTCAGTGATGACGTCATCCTACAGGCCCTGGAGGGGAGTACCGGGCGATCCAGGTGGCGTTCTCAGGACACAGGTGGATCACAACTGCTCTGTCGACCTGGGGGACCGCCGAGTACCCGTGGACCGCTCCGCTGTCGAAGGTAGTGAGAGCGGATGAGCGAGGTGGTCAATTACGGGCAGTAAAAGGTTCCCTCCATGACCTTCTCAGCTCATCATGCACTTCCAGGAACAAAGGAACCGTGGGGAAGGGGGTGTGGCTGTGAGCGGCGCCCAGACCCGAGGAACCAATCATCTAGCCGCGAAGGCTGTGGGGAGAACGGAGGGTTCCAATCTAACCCCACGCTGGGTGTCAGCCTCTGACTGGGCGTGCTGATCTGACTGTGGCCGCCCAATCGAGTCTTCTGCGTCAGACGCCGGAACACTCTCCAATGCAGCGGCGAGCTCATCATCCAGCTCAGGGGGCTCAAGAGGATAGGCAGACTGGCCATGAGGCGAGCCGCTGTCACTCCGAGCCTGGCCGGAAGTCAACGAGCGTGTCGGGGGGCGGGTGGTTCATGGGAATGTACCCAGCGAAACTGAGCCTGTTGCCATCCCAAAATCGCCTCCATCGCCAGCCAGGTCGTCCTCAATCCCATGCCGCTGTGTATTGCGCTTTTAGAGAATCAAACTCTTTTACAATATTCTCTTTTAGACAGCGCTGTTGAAGCACCCAGGGGCAAAGCTGCACTGCCGTGCAGAGAAGGAGAAAGTCGCTGATATGCACCGTAGATCCAACAGCATACACTCTTAGAAATTAGGTGAACAGTTTTGTGAATCGCAGCTTGCTGCTCACACAACCGGTCGGCTACGAAGAAAATGTCTGAACGAACAGATGCATTTTCCTCCCTTTATGTCTGTCTGCCAATTTCTCATTGGCCTTTTCTCAAGTTCAGAGATGCGTGCGGCTCTCAAGAGAGACACCTAGTGTTACTTCTTCGACACAACGTCAAAGTGAGCGACAGACGGGGAACTGTATTGTTTCAAGAAGCATTTTGTTAGATACAAATCTCAAAGGCTCCTACTTTGGGGTGGATAGAGTGTGATTTTTCAGTATGCGCTTGTGAGAGATTTAGCTGTCGGCTTATACAGTAGACTCTTGGTTTGTGCCTAGCTGAGCGTTAGAACAACATGGCATGTCACACTGCATCTTTATTAAACATGCAAGCACAACAACACAGACTCATAAATGTTTCAGGTCACCATTTCTAGTGAAGTTACTGGAACATGAAAACTGTTTCTGTAATGTCCTCTGCGGCTGGGCTTTCTCACAAGGTTTCTGACCCTTTTTTAGACTTAATGCATGTTTTAGATGTATAACAAAACCATTCATAATGTAGGACTGGCAGAGTGTGCCTTGTCAAAAAGCAGGACATGGTCATGGTTGAGAGTTTAAGAGTTTGTAAAAGTATTTTTTTTAAACAGTGGTTCTCAAACTGTGGTACAGGACAGAGTTTAAAATGTATAATACTAAAAAGATACAGACATGTTTTAATCTGTACCTTAATTTCTCATATTTATCTCAAATTTTATCAATTTATAATTTGAATTTAGCTATGTGCATTTAAAACTGAAGCAAAGTCTATATTCTTACTTTTGCAGTGCAGGATGAGAATCGATATTGACCGTTCTCAAGATTTGTACTAGCGTTGCCAAGCTGAATCTGCACAGTGCACACACCCCAAATAAGGTGAGATGGACAAAAAGGCACATCACCAACATATATATGATGCCCTGGTTTATGCATAGGCCTAATACCAATTCTTATACACAGCAGTTTTATTATCTTTGCCAAAAGGCATAGGGGCTGTTTGCCCTCAAAATCTGTGAGGGATTACTTGCAGGCAAGCTTTAAGATTGGCCTGCTTTTGACTCAGAAAAACCCCATTCAACACTTGATTTTGAGCATAGTATCGATGTTGTAAATAGTCTGACATGTTCTCTAGACAAAGAGAGTTTAAACTTTAAATTTCAAAATATATCCAGAATGTATGTCTTTGAATAGGACTGCAAGATTTGCATATTAACACATCTTATGCAATTTACATTGTAATAATTTTTCAATGGTATTACTGGGGTGTATTTGTTAGTGGTTGACTGATACAGGTTTTCTGAAGGCCGATGCTGACACTAATATCTAGAAAACATAATGGCTGATGTAACTGCTGATAAACATAATACAATTTAACTTGAAAAGAAAAAATCTTAAAACAGAAAGTGTTGACTATCCATTGACAAATCTAATGGTAGATTTTGGAACTGACACAAAGGAAAGTTAACAGCCAAGAAAACACGATAATCACAAACTGGGCAAATATCGGCCAATTAATCGGCCTTGCCAATATATCTGTCTATCACTAGCATTTGTGTCTTTTAGAAGCTTCTCTAGTATGATTTGCAACACCATGATTTGTCTTGACTAGAGGAATATTGATAATGAATAATGAAAATATGACATTATGTTGCTCACAGAGCTTGTGTTAAAGACATGTCAATTTTCATAATTCTGACAAAATTAGAGGGAACATTGTAGTGACTAGGTATTATTTGAATGGTCTGACTCTGATCTGATCAAAGATGGTACTTGGCCTGAAAAGTCTGAAAACCACTGATATAAAACTTTCAGAATCCCTATATCCTATTCCAATGTACAAGCATCAGTAAGGCCGTGTGTCCACCAAAGCATTTTTTTCCTGAGGCCAGCATATTTTTTCATTTGTTTGCAATGGGAGCACCGCTTATTTAAAAAAGCCAGAAGCATGACAAGGTGCTGAGCGTCAATTCCAAGCTGAGCACTGCACACTTGGCGTTTTTTTTTGGTCACCGAGAGTGGAAACATTTTAAATTTTGGGTAAAACGCAGCGCTCGTCACTGTCACTTTTTACCCAGCTATCCAATCAAAGTGGGGGGTGGGGTGGGTGCAAATACCACACCGGCCAACAGTCACATCCTACTTGTACAACAACTGAACAACAATGGAGGAGAAGTTAGCTGGTCTCTGAGTATTCATGTTTGTACCAGATGACATTCCTGGACTACCACAAAATTTATATGAAATATAATGCACGGAGAAACATTACTTGCTTCAGCCTTCCCTTTATCCAGAGCAAGGCCAGAGAAAGTACACTACCTTGTGCCGGCATTTTTACGTTCAGTTAACACGAACTATCTGCAAAATTAGGTACTTGCAACACATTACTTCCACGGATATTCCGTATCGTTGCAACCAAGGCGTCTCAGCTGAAATAATGCTGTGCGTCTAAAACACTCTCAAGCTCTCACCGCTGGGAGTTTTTAGCTGGCAAAAAAAAGGCTTTGGTGGGAACACGGCCTAAGAATGTGCCAGTCAGAATGCCATACAAGACAAAATTACTCAATGAAATGTAACCAATAAACGCGAAGTTTCTGGAGACCAAAAAGGATATATGTGTGGACCTGCATGCTGTTTTTATGTGTGGGTTAATTCATCCAATCTTTTTGTAATATAGTCATCTTAAGCACAAGTATTAACATCACATTAACTCTGAATGAAATGTCTGAGCTTCGCTCCACTGCGGAGCGACAGGGATGTAATTGAGAGAAATCCCACAGGAAACGGTTGGAAAACTGCTAGTCTCATATTAACTTTTTCATCTTTTGCCGCAAATAGCTTAATGTACCATTGCAAAAGGGAGGCTTCATTCATTTCAGTTATTCCCCATGTTACCACTCTGCTCAAATGTCCAAATCAATCAGCGTGGTATGTGATGAAGTCTCTGTGCCTCTATTTGACATATTTTACAAAGATAGAAACCATGTCCATGAAGGTACATTTCAACATCATCATAATTCATCATTGAATTACATGCCCTTCTGGGAATCCAGTTTAAAGGGATGTTTACTTAAAATTAAAAATGCTGTCAATATTTGGTCAACCTCATATAACCATTCACTTTGATTGCATATTTTCTTTCACACAATTGATAATGAGTATGCAAGTGATACATAATTATTATTTTTTGAATAAACTATCAATTTAAGCAGCTAGATGTGTCGAAGAACATGGCAACTGGTTTCTAGCTGTTCCAAGCTGGTTATTAGCTAGTTTTTGGAAAATTGTGTCTGGTCGACCAGCCAATGACCAGGTACAAGGTAATGACCAGCTGCCATCCCAGCCTGGTTAATCTAATGTCCAGCTGGTTTAGCTTGACCAGCTGACAAGTGCCCCATTACCCTCTTTAACAATCAAATCAGACCAGCCTAACCAGGCTAGGAGATCAGCTAAGACCAGCAAACCATCTTACAATGCATTGTATTCATATTTTAATGTGTATGGACACCTGTGAATTCACTTAGTTTGCCTTTGTTCTGTCTATTGAAGGAGTCACTTATGTGTAAATAATGTGCCAATGGAATGGTAGATGCTATCTGATAATGCCAAACACCATATGTATTAGCACTAATCATATGGCTGTGGCAACACCACCCCCCCCCCCCCCCCCCAGAAAACCAAGTTGCAATTGAATAAAACATTGAATATGAAGCTCATACAAACAGAAGGCATTACAGCCACCCATAAAATAAGTTAAGCATTCCCAAAATATGAAGCCACAAGATAATTATACTGCTGTGTATATGAATTGGTATTAAGGCAATGCATAAACCAGGACAACATTTATATGTTGGTGATAGGGGAGAAAGCAACAGAGTTCTCGTCTTTATCTTCTTTTAACTGTATTTTTTATAGCCATAAACTATTTCATTTTTTTTTTTTTTAATTCCATGTATATTGTGCTATGAACTGTTGCTAAAAGCACTTTGGGAACATCTTATAGTTGTGACCAGCTGTGAATATGTGTGCAACACATCAATGAACATTGACCGGAATTTATAACCTCTGCCGGTGTAATCATTGGATGCACCTGGGGCAGGGTTATATATAGATGCGTCACCGGAGCATCGTCAGATCTTTTGCCTTCATATCACTCTGTGTTTGTGTGCTATCACGAGCCTGTCAAACTTTCTTTCCTCTATTAGGAGTTAGAATCTGTTAGGCAGTGCGCAGTGAACCTTTTCTCTTTTCTCTTCAAAAAAAGAAAAAAAAAAGAAAAAAATTACTGAAAATCAGGGCAAATGATACGTGTTCCCCTGTCTCCGCTCTATGGCCAAGAGGGACACGCATCAGTTCTGCTTTGTTTGTTTGGGGGAAGAGCATGCTGCTCTCGCTTTGGGGTCGGTCGGCCAGCATTGCGCTCTGCTTTCGGGCAAAATGCTTTGTGCTCGCCTTGCTTACTTCCGGGAGTCAGTGCCCACACTTCATTCGTGGTGCTCTCGTATGGATCTGGCTGAGGAGTGAGAGACGGGTTCATCCCTTTGCTTGCTCTCTCCCCAGATCCAGCTGACCCTCATAAGCCTGAAGCGTGCCTCTGCGCCTCTTTGGTTCATGAGGACACAGAACCTCTGTAAATCCTGCGCATAATAATAAAGCGGCTGTGGAATTAAGAACCCCCCCCCCCCCCCCCAAACGCTTCAAACTAGAAGACAGATTTCTGTCTGGTGGCCAAAATAAATAAATTAAAAAAATGGAAAGAAATAAAAAAGGGGGAAGTTAATGCTATATCAGTCCCTTTGTTTCTTCTATGACCTCCATAATGAGTATTCTCATCCATGGAGGAATATATACTTCCCGTGTCTTCATGCCCTCGACATTGAAATATTCAACTAAACGTGGGTGCTGAGGCTCGGGGGTATTTGGTGATGCCGCCGGTAGAAGAGACACTTGCGGGTTATCTCACGCCTGGCTCGGCATCACCGCTAAGGAGAACCACTCTCCCCACAAAGCTGTGCAGGACCAACTCCACTCTTGAGGGGAAGGCTTATCAGACTGCAGGTCAGGTTGGTGCTGCCCTGTTGACTATGGCAGTGTTACAGGCATACTAGGCTAATCTGTTGAAGTATTCGGTGATGTAGCCAGTAGAAGAGACACTTGCGGGTTATCTCTCGCCTGGCTAGGCGTCATCGCTAAAGAGACCCACTCTCCCCACAAAGCTGTGCAAGACCACTTCCACGCTTGTGGGGAAGGAGGAGAGACACTTGTGACTTAACCTATCGGGCATCAGACACAGGGACAAAACTTTCCTACTCGATGCCCCGGTTTTTCCTTCTGGCTTATTTGGTGACACTATGAATGTAGCTATCACCAGGTTCCAGGAGGCAAAAAGTCACGAGGAAGCCTTTGGGCAATTTCTTCCTCGCCACACTCAGGGGGAGGGGCTGTCGGCCACCCAGCCCCATCACGGTCCTCCTAGACGGGAGGCTCAAAAACTAGGCTTGGCGAATCGTGCTCCCCCTCGTAAAGACTGGGAGCCAGTTCGTCGCCCTCAGCAGCCCCCAAAGCAAGACCTCAGGGCAGTTATTTCAAAAGAAAACCCTGACAGTTTTGCACCCAGCCTTGTGGGGGTAGCCCCCCCTCGGGATGGGGCGCGTGTATCATCCACTTCGCCCCTCCCGGTACCCCCACGGAACCTCTCCATTTTTTACAGCAAATACTTCCTGGTTCCCAAGAAGGGTGGGGGGTTGCATCCGACCTTAGATCTTCAAGGCTTGAACTGCTCAGTCAGGGTGTTAAAGTTCAAGATGCTAACTATCAAGACGATCGTGTCACAAACCCAAAATCATGTTTGGCTGGTCACAATCGATCTCATGGATGCATATCTTCATATAGAAATTCCGCCACAGCACAGAAAGTTCTTGAGGTTCGCTTTCAGGTGCGAAGCCTTTCAGTATCGGGTTCTTCCATTAGGCCTAGCCCTATTAGCCCACACATTCACGAAATGCATGGATGCAGCACTGGCTCCTTTGCGACTCCGGGGCATCCGCATTCTGAATTACATAGACGACTGGCAGATACTAGCGCAGTTCCAAGAACTGGCAGTTCAGCACAGGGATATCGTCTTAGCTCATCTGGTTTCTCCGCGTCTGAGACTCAACGTCAAAAGAGCGTTCTCTCTCCCACCCAGGGAATTACTTATCTGGGGGTTATATGTAATTAGATCACGATGTGGGCACAATTGTCTCCCGCTCAAATCATTTCCATTCAGAACACCCTGAGCAAAGTCAGGCTAGGTCAAGGTTGCACTGTTCGTCAGTATCAACGAATCAACGTCTCATGGTGACTGCGTCCACGGTGATCCCTTTGGGCCTTCTGCACATGAGACCAAGGCCAGGGGGTTTCATGCAAGGGCCGGTCCCCTAAGGCAAATAAGGGTTACGCGCCGCAGGCTTCGTTCCCTTTCTATATGGTTCAGACCCCAGTTTCTTACCTTGGGTCCCACTCTAGGTGTGTCTTGTCATCGCAGGCTGCTAACGACAGAAGCCTCCCTGATGGGCTGGGTAGCAGTCTTAAGTGTTGTCCAGCTCAAGGGGTATGGGAGGGTCATCAGCTTGATTGTCACATTAACTGTCTCAAGTTGATGGCTGTGTTTCTGGCCCTGAAATACTTCCTCCAGAGGCTGCCATGTTTTGGTGTGGGTGGACAATACAGCGGTAGTCTCTTACATAAACCATCAAGGAGGTCTACGTTCACGTCAGCTGAATTTCTGGCACATCGGATTCTCCTTGGGGCCCAGGGCAAGCTACTGTCACTCAGGGCAGTTTATATTCCTGGATGCCCATATGTGGGAGCAGATTTACTGTCCAGACAGAAAATACAGATGGGTAGTGGAAACTCCACCCCGAGGTAGTGGAACAAATCTGGGTGAGATTTCACAGAGCAGAAGTGGACCTCTTCGCCTCTTCTCAGACAGCACAATGTCCCCTCTATTTCTCTCTGAGTCACCCAGCCCCCCTGGGTCTGGAGGCGATGGTGCATACATGGCCCAGAATGCGTCTGTATGCGTTTCCCCCGGTTTCTCTGCTCCCGGGAGTCTTGGCCAGAGTTCACCAGCAAGGGTCTTGCCTCTTACTGATAGCGCTGCGCTGGCCGAACAGGGTAAGGTTCTTGGAAATAATGTCTCTCCTCGACGGCTTGCCTTGGGCGATTCCGAACAGGAGGGAACTTCTGTCATAGGCATAGGGGGCAATATTTCATCCCCGGCCCGAGCTGTGGAAACTTCATGCTTGGCCCCTGAGGGGTACCAACTGAGGGACACAGGGCTTTCACCTGAGGTTATCGAGACCATTTTAAGTGCTAGGGCTCCCTCCACTTGGAACAAATCTGGGTGAGATTTTACAGGGCAGAAGAGGACCTCTTCACTTCTATGAACAGCGCAATGTCTCCTCTACTTCTCCCTGAGTCTCAGGCCTAGAATGCGCCTGTATGCGTTTCCCTCTACTAGAAGTTACGCCAAAAAGCGTAACTTCTTTGAAAGATGGTGCAGTTCACATAATGCAGGTCCAGTTAACTGCCAGATTGCTTCAGTTCTGGACTTTCTGCAGAAAGAACTGTCAGCAGGCACATGCCCCGCCACTCTCAGGGTCTATGTGGCTGCCATTTTGGCTCGCCACGCCTTGATGGACGGGGTGCCGTTGGGGAGACATCTTCTATTCATTCGCTTCATTCGTGGAGCTAGGCGACCTAGGCCACCTGCTAGGACCAGGACCCCTTCATGGGACTTAGCAATAGTCCTTGAAGGTCTAGTTGAGACCCCTTTTGAACCTCTAGAGTCAGCATCTGACACACTTCTGACTCTCAAGATGGTTTTTCTTATGGCAATTACCTCTCTAAAGAGAATTGGGGACCTACAGGCTCTGTCTGGCTTGCCAGCCTGTTTAGAGTTTGCCCCAGGAGGGACCAAAGCAAATTTGCACCTTCATCCTGACTACCTGTCAAACTCGAAGCCTTCTGCTCCCCGCTGTTTACAACGCCAGAGCAGGAAAGACTTCACGGACTTTGTCCAGTCCGTGCCCTTCAGACTTATGTCCTCCGCACTAGCCAGTGGCTTAAGTCAGGACAACTATTTGTTTGCCATGGGGGCCGCAACGGGGGGGAACGGCACCACCAAGCAGACTATGTAGCATTGGGTGAGGGACGCTTTTGCCCTGGCCTACGAGGCGCGTGGTCAAGCTTCGCCTGTAGGCATCAGGTTTCACTCTACCAGAGGGGTTGCCTCTTCTGAAGCCTTGGCTAGAGGTGTCCCTCTGCAGCATGTTTGTGATGCGGCAGGCTGGTCCTCTCCGCACACATTCATTATATTCTACAATTTGGATGATCATGCCACTTCGGGCTCTTATGTCCTTGAGTCGACATCTCAAGCTCATGTCTGAGCCCTCTCACGCTCTTGTGAGCACACACACAACAGTATGGGGTCAGGACAGCCACAGTGCGGCGGCGTGGGTATTCTCGTTCCCAAGCGCTTTTCTCAGCGCAGCATCATAAGTGAAGCTTTTTGTAAAGGGAATGTCTCGGGTTACTTAAGTGTAACCCTTGTTCCCTGAAAAAAGCGGAATGAGATGCTGCGCTTCACTGCCGCACTGGGATGCCCCGGGACTGCTCTTCGGACAAAATACTATTTATAACCCTGCCCCAGGTGCATCCAATGATTACACTGGCAGAGTTGTAAAAAAGTAACTATAACATGCTTGGTATCATTTAAAGTGTATCAGTGTGCCTGGTAAACTGGTCTCATCCTCCCAGCCATAATGAAAAGCAAAAAGAAGTATGAGAAATGTGGTGTGCCCCTTAAAGGTGTGCCCTCCCCCAGATCCTCCATACAAACTACCTCCTATATGTAAATATACTGCAACCCCCTCAATAGGTGACCAAAATCTAATTATAATGACAGACACCACCATTTGGTAAGCATATTGAATTATTTGGGTATTTAAGGAGATGTGACACATTGTTCGTGGTTCTCTGTAGTCAGACGATCCCACACAGTTTACTGTGTGTAATTTATATCAGGTAATTGCAACTTGAATCTCTTATGTTTTGATAAAATGTCTAAAGTTGACTTAACACTGTCTAATTGGAATCGATGAACTTATGTTACCTGGTCAATAAATTGTAAACATTTGATTTTATTCTGACTGACTCTGAAATTGTTTTCCTCAAACAGATTAAACGGTTCGTATGTTACCGCAAGTCTGCGTCAGTTTAGTGATGACTAATATTTGGCATCAATTCAAGTGTACTTGGTTTGCAAAGACAAAAGGGGAATTTCCGTTTAGAACAGCAAATGCTGCTTGACCTAAATTCGGGTGTGTCTTACCTCTGTTTTAATTTGATGTTTCTCCAGATAAGTGTACACGGGAAACCACGCATGGCCAATCCAAAGCTATTACAAGAGAAGTTATGTTGGTCAACTTACATCTGTAATAGTGGCCGTGACCTCTACTGAAGAAAACATTAAGTTAAATTCAAGTGTATGCAATTCCATAGGGGCTATACTGAAGTATCTTTGATTGTGTAAACGTGAATGGACCAATCTTAGGTATATAGCAATTACCTCTGTTTGATGATCCAATACTGACCGCTTGTGATCGTGAGACCCGCAGTGTAGAGAAAAACACACGAGGACCTCAAAGCGACATAGTTTCCTAATCTGAACGGGTAAAATATAATTAAAGGAGTTAAAAAGAATAATCAAACATTCACTCACTTTTAATGATGCTCAGATATCATTAAAACCTTTTTCATTTATGGAGTCAGATGAAATAACGAGGTAATACATAAGAGAAAATTTATTTTTATTTAATCTTGTTGTGTTGCGTAAAAAGAAAGACAGTAACGCGCAGAGACCTTCACCCGTATTATTGGATAAACGGGCTTACATCTGTATACATATTGCTGCATGTGGGATATAATTCAGCTTTGAAAAGTGAGATCATGTCATTAAATCCTTGGTCAGATAAGTCTAAAACATAAGGAAAATCAAGAAAAGAAAGAAAATACACAGCAATTGGATAGTTTTTTTTAAGTGATTTGGTGATTTTGTATGCAGCTTCAGTTGCATACTTTTTTTTAAATGAAACAAATTAGCACTTATGGATTTAGCTAATTTTGGTGCTTTTCTGTGTACTATGTACTCCAATATAAGCTTTAATTGGGGCCCCAGCAATGATAAACTTGTCCCTGATAATGCAAAATCAGCAGGAAGTCATCAGAACGACATTTACATAATACATGTTATATTGATTGGAAACGAAAATCTGATCTTGCTTGTCTTGTGTGCTGTTTAGCAGTGAAAATACATCAGATGATCTGATCAACTGAAATTCAGTAAGAATGCGACATCTCCATCAATACCTTAGGAATAAGTCATGAAAAGTTTGAAAGCGAGAAAGAGAGAGATTTGACAGTAAGCCTCATGATTAAAGCTGTACAAACTGAATAGATTTCTAATGAGCTGTTTCTCTGATGAACTGCTAACATTTGCAATAAACCAAAGCCTGTTTCTCTTAGTGCCAATCATTCAATCAGTGAATTTGCACACTGAAACACACTCAAAAGGGATTGAGGTGTGTTTGTGTGTGTGTGTTCGGTGTGAGGAGTTTATTACCCATAACTCTTGGTGAACATTTGTGGCCTTATGGTGCCATTTCACAAGACAGCTGAAAATAAGGAAAAAGGAAAGTAAGAAAGTAGGGAAAGACTGTATGTAGGTACTAGGGTGTGAAGAGGAGGAGGGCGTGGCATGGCTGTAAGAATGGACGCATGCTGCTGAGTTGCCTCAACCAGCTAGCAAAGGGATAAAGAGGAGCTCGAGACACCAGTTCGAGAGAGAGAGAGAGAGAGAGAGAGAGAGAGAGAGAGAGAGAGAGTGAGAGTGAGTGAGTGAGTGAGTGAGTTGCACGCAGCCGTCTAAACGTATGCATTCTGTGTTGGACCTGGACGGCCAACAGTGTGAGCGTCACATGGGGCTGTTTGTGTGTTTGTGTATGCTGGCATTACTGTATGCTGAAAAGCATTCTTATGTTGTGTTTAAGTTGAACAGTTTGTCATTAAAGTCCTATGTGAAGTGTTCACCTGGTTCCTGTTTCCTTGTTTGATAGGGATGGGCCTTGTTTAATTTTTTTACGCAACACAAATGACTGGAAAGGCCATGGAATTTCATTGGAATTGATTATACATTTTCCAAGTTAATACTAAACAAATACATAAAAATATGTTGTAACGCAAAATACAAATTTAGAAGGATAATATTCATATTATAACATTTTCAGCTTTGTAAACATCAGCTCTGCTGTTTTTTTTTTTACAAATATTCAGCATTTTTCATAGTTTCAATTCTGCTTATTATAAGCTACTTTGGCTGAAAGTCACTTGTAAATATGGGAATAGTTAACAGGTTAGAGTATTCACATCGGTAGCTGCAGCAGTGTCCGATGACTTGATTCCGATGTGAATACTTTAACCTGTTAACATGGGCACCGGAAAAAAAACACGTGCTCCTAACACTTGCGATGAGAAACAGGCTTTAATTGGTCAAAAAAAAGATAATGTCTTCTGTTTTTACAAATATTCTGCTCTTTCATAGTTGCCACTTCCACTTATCATAAGCGATTTTAGGCTTGGTTTTTTTTTTTCAGAAAGTTGCTTGTATATATGGCATAGAAGGTTGTGGTTTTTGGGCTTATTTCCAGTATTCAGTTGGCAAATTTTGGGCTTGCTGGGACTTGGCTCCCTTAGCACAATAAAGTGTGACCTACCATTAGTTGTAGCTGTCAAATATCCCCAACTACTGTTCGAGCCGAACTCTACATCAGACTTGCCTGAATATATGACTAGTGGAAGAGTCCAATGATGAGATCGTCTCAGATGGGCTTGTGATGTTGACTCAAGGACATAAGAGCCTGGAGTGGCATGAACATCCAAACTATAAAATCTTATGAATGTGTGCGGAGAGGACCATCCTGCCGCATCACAAACATGCTGCAGAGGGATACCTCTAGCCAAGGTTTTAGAGGAGGTGACCCCTCTGGTAGAGTGAGCCCTGATACGTACTGGCGAAGCTTGACCACGCGTCTCGTAGGCCAGGGCAATAGCGTCTCTCTCCCAATGCAACATAGTCTGCTTGGTGGCAGCCGCCCCCCTGTTGTGGCCTCAATGGCAAAAGAATAGTTGCCCTAACTTACGCCACTGGCTAGTACGGTGGTAGTCAGGATGAGGGTGCAAAATTGCTTTAGCCATTCTTGGGGCAAAATCTAAGCAGGCTGGCAAGACAAACAGTCTGTAGATCCTCAATTCTTTTTAGAGAAGTAATTGCCATAAGAAAAACCATCTTGAGAGTCAGAAGTTTATCAGACGCTGACTCTAGAGGTTCGACGGGGGTCTCAACCAGACCCTCAAGGACTATTGCTAAGTCCCATGAAGGGATCCTGGTACTAGCAGGAGGTCTCAGTCGCATGGCTCCACGAATGAAGCGAGCGAGCAGAGGATGTCTCCCCAACGGCTCCCCGTCAATCAAGGCATGTCAAGCCAAGTGTTGTCTCTGACTCTCGGAAGTAGGCAAGACGAGTTTGAAGCATTTTGACTGAGAAACGATCGCAATGCTCGCACCGCCCCACCCCAACGCAAGAGCAGCATGCTCTTCCCCCAAATATTCAAAACAATGTGTGTCCCTCTCAGCCATAGAGCGTAAACAAGGGAACACACCACTTGCTCTGTCTTTCAGTCATTTTTATTTATTTATTTTTATTTTTTAAAAAGAGAAAGGTTTCTGCACACTGCCTAACAAAATCTTAACTCCTAACAGAGGAAAGTAGAAAGTTTCTGGCAGGCTCATGAAGCAAAACACACGCAGAGTGATCTGAAGACAAAAGATCTCACGATGGACCTGTAACGCTATATACATGTATATATATATGTATATATATATATATATATATATATATATGCACTCTTTATTCTGTTTATAGCCCTGCTACAGGTGCATCCGATGATGTCACCAGCAGAGGCTATAAATTGACATGTTCCACACATATTCACAGCTGGTCACACCTAAAGTTGTTCACAAAGCGCTAAATCAGTGCAACATCAAAGTGTAGCTTTTTGACAGGGAACGTTCTGGCAATCGGAAGTGCCAATAAAGAGATCGTCTCGGTAGTTGCTAATACACTGCTGTTTCCCCCACGTCAACAGCAGCTTCCTCACCTAGGGCTCCAAAATTATCAAACATGGCGCTGTCATTACATTTACTGGTTAAAAGAAGAGCCATCCTACCTCACGTGCTGGATCTCCCAAACACCGAGCTGCCAATCGATCTGGCGATGTTATCAACAAAGTGATCTATGACCATCGCAATGCTTTATATATTGATTAAATAACAAAGAAAAAAAAAGTGTGGGGTGCAGCTACTTCGCATCTTTGCATGTTCTTATGAAGAAATTATTCTACACTTAAAGGTTTGCTGAAGTTTGAACAAATAGATGCCACTATATTATAACGAATGGTTGAGTCAAACTGAGTGATCACTGTCCTATCGTTTGTCACCCTTCTTGTTTTCATGTAGTTTGTAATACTTATCAGTGGCCCACTCCTGATAAACATTTTATAAGTTATGGTCATTAATTAAAGAAATATTCAATGTAGTTACATATAAATCACTTTATTTTCATTATAGAGCCACAGCTGTTATGCTATAAAAAAATAAAAAAGGCTTAAAGTGTGAAAGCCCTAGAGTCTGCAGCTGTAGATATGATTGCAGGTGTTCTGTAGCTTTGCATACGTGCTGCTCACGCTTGCGAAGTGAAACAGACATATGACTATGAAAATCCTTGCCTTATGTAAATGACTCAACATCTGCTGTGCAGAATCACCTTCTTTTTTTCCTTTTTTTTGGGAGTGTTTCTGGCAAGTCCAAACTGAGCGCATTTACATACACACCAATAATATAACTAACAAAAATCATCTTATTTAAACAATTCCACAATTCAAGAAAACCACATTTACATGAGGCTTAAAGAGGCTATATATGCTTTTGGGGATTTTACCTTATTTGTGGATTTATTTGCTATCGAGAGTTCAAAAGCAGAATTTTGTGTTGTAAATGCACAGATGTAATCCTCTGCTAATCTGATAGTTAATGTTATTGTGTTGAAATTTTTGCTAATCAGCTGCGGGCTCACTTTTACCTACAATTGTACAAAATTATGCAGATTGTTTTTCGTTCCTACAATCATGAATAGTGATCAAGTGTGGAGATGGATTTATTTTTACAAACGTAATTTTTCATCTGTAATCCACGGTAGTGCCCGGCTAACTTGCTATGTAATGTTGTTGTTTTTAATCCCTTACTATTCAGCTATGGGACGGCTTTTACCTAAAACTGTGTAACAAAATGGTCGATCTCAAGAGTCTTAAATAATTATATAATTACAAGCTGTAATGTTACGGCCGTAGTCCACGCTAACATGCTCACTATCTCTCTAATACACCCGGTAATATCCAACTGTGAGTAAGCCTCTGTTCTCCAATCATGGCTTTTGCAACAAAAGTTTGGCTACACCCATTCCAGCAAACAATTACTAACTTAGATGCACTACATGTCTTTTACTTGAAGCTTTGTTAGGTTTACAATAATCAACAGTGTTCTTGTAAGAAAGCTACAAAATTAAAACTTTCCACTGTGAAAGGTCCTGCTCAAGTTGTGCTTGTAAAAGTGGTTCAGGTCGATCAGCTTGTTCTTCCAATCTTTCATTACCAGAGTCAAACTGGTACATCAAAACCCGACGCCATTGCTACCATAGTTACAATAGTGTTACAGCTGTTAAGGAAGCCTGAAACTCAGTTATGGTAAGGTGCGTTCAATTTCCAAAACACGCTCTAAGCGACTGACCAATCACATCAGACTGGACCAGCTGACCAATCAGAGCAGACTGGGCTTTTCGGAAAGGGCGGCTTTAAAGAGACAGGACCTTAATCAGAGCATTTGAGACAGAGGATGAAAATAGGTTTAGCAGAAATGGACATCCATCCATCCATCATCAACCGCTTATCCTGTACAGGGTCGCGGGGGGGCTGGAGCCTATCCCAGCTAACATTGGGCGAAAGGTGGGGTACACCCTGGACAGGTCGCCAGTCCATCGCAGGGCCACACACATAGACAGACACAGAAATGGACAGTATGAGAATAAATATGTGTTTTTTGAACATTAAAAGCATGTAAACCTTTTCTAATAGACCCCCAAAATAAAATCATGAACCAGGAAATTAGCATAAGATGGGCTCTTCAAAACCATCAGATTATTCTCTGCTTTGCGTTCAACTCTTGCAAACAGTGAATAAGAAAACTGGTCAAGGTGTTTCAATTGGGGCAATGGTCAAAAATTTGACCGTTTATGACCTTACACCGATAAAGGAAAGCAGTTCAACTACACACATTGTCGGCTTATTAAGCATGATCGTTGTAAGAATGTGTAAATTCGTTCACTGTGTTATTAACAAATGTTGCTTTGTCAAGCTGGTCTGTTTACTTAAACAGAGCAATGTTTTGATAATGCTAATTTAGTTATCTCTGCAGATTAACCTGAAATAGACTACTTATTAAAGAACTAATTGACTATTAACAAATAGGTGCAACCCCAAGAAATGCACATTGTCAGCAAAGCACTGCTACGCTCATCTTCTTTGTAGGATTTGACATTTTCTCTGGCCCATCTCTGGCCCATTTGTTTGTCATCAATTGCTTGTTCTCTCATCAAACTGCCTACACTCTTTATTTTCCAAGGCAACGCAATGTTCTGCGAATTGAAAAATAACTCATGACATCTGTGATTATTCCAAACCTTTAAACTCTCTTTTTCTATTACACTTGCATTGGTGTGATTGATTTAACTTTATCTTCAGGGCCACAATGTGCCTTGATTTTCTTTCCCCGCAGTCGGCTTGTTTATGTTTTTGGCGGTTTTGGAAAGCCTCTTTCTTTCTTTCTGGGCCTGGATGGATACATAATGTAGCTCAAAAGCATGACAGGCTTAGCTTTGCGGAAAGAAAAGGCTTTATTTTGTTTTCTGTTGCTGCCAGCACTTCTGGTTCAAGACCTTTGCAGTAGCCTTCATTGTTCAGATTTATGCATTGCGGTGTCATTGAGGTGTAATGAAAAACAAAAAATAGGCTTAAACACAAAGGCTTAAAAGCTAGCTCCAAAAGCTAAAATAACTCAGACATATCCAAGCGAAGCTCTTAGTTTGTAGAAAGCTTGTCCTGTAAACACAGGTAACTCTGAGGATCTACCATCCTGCCAACTCTACCTTCAAGAATATAAATCACAATCCAATCTTTTTTTGCTTAAGAGATAGCATCCGTAATGCAGTCCCCAGCTGGTATTGAACCAGAACGCAATGTTCTTGGTAAGGGAATCCTGATTTCCCAACTTGGACCTACTATTGCAGTTCATAAATCATTTGGAGCACCTAGTTGGAAGTGCCTCCTCCTTTTATTGGACACATTGGTTATTGTGCACCAACTTTGTCACTGGTATTGTCCCTGGAAAATGTTGTAACCACTCAAGCTGTGTCTGAATATGCTCAACTATATTTCAGTTTTTAGAAACTAGAGGTAGGCTATGTATCTTTGCAATGCACACACTGCATGGCTAAAAGCATGTGGACACCCCCTTCTTATTAGCGGGTTTGGCTATTTAATTTACACCTAATACTAACATGGGCATGAAATTAAGCATACTGCCATACAATCTCCTTAGACAAACATTTAAAGAAGAATGGGGCACACCAAAACCCATTTTTGCTCAAAGTAATGTCCATAAAATATGGTTTTAAATATGGAGTCTGGTGTGGGAAAATCTGAATGGCCTGCACAAAGCCCAGACCTGAATGCCAGTAAACACCTTTGGGATGAATTGAAATGCTGGCGGTTCTCACTGATGCTCTTGTGTCCAAATCCCACCAGCCATGTTCCAACTAGTGGAAAACCTTCCTATAAGAGTTGAAGCTGTATTACCAGTAAAGGTAGGGCCAACTCAATATTAATACACATGGTTTTAAAATTAAATGTTATCATTGTGGTGTTACGATGTCCATGAGTGTATCATCTCTCAACTTGCAATTTAAACACCACAAATGCCTGTTATTGCAGTATAACACCATCAACAGTTACAGTATGTGTAATTCTGAATGTCCAACTGACCTTTGGTACTCTTTTTGATTGGCTCTTGAGGAAATTAATAAATGGCTTCTAGTTAAGCTTCTAGTTAAGTCTTGTTCAGTAAAAAATTGAAGAATCCAGGATGTATGGTCTAATGGGGTACGGTCCTGGAGACAGTGGGAAGTCACATTACACTGGGGTGTGGAAATGATGCCTCATTTTTGGCATGGCTTCACGGACTGTGAACTAATTATTTCGTGCTTGAAAAAGCCCATAGATAGAGACTTTTTAACTGGTTTCATTTGGATGTTTTAAAAGAACGTGCCTTGTATGAGATTCCCACAAGATTTTTAGAGAGCGTGCCCCCCAATCTACTGATTCTCTTCACCAATGAGCCACTTACAGTCACCACTCTTCTGTTCTTTTTTTAATTTTCAACAGCATATTTCTGTAATGTTTCCCACTTGGACATGGGCAGGTTTTTAGAACTTAAAATGATGCTGGCGAATTCTAAAGGACCCTAATTTCAGCCATAGAAGAAAGGCAATTTTTATCCCTGAATAGTGATTTTAGCTTCCTCTTTTCTGCTGATTACATTTTCATTTTCTAGCATACAATTACTTTACAGGCTTGATTCAGTCACTATAGCAAATTGTTTATTTGGGAGAGTATCACTTGAATATGTTTAAGTGGCCACTTCATTCATGTCAGTATGTCAATGTTTGCTTTTGCATTCCATGTTCAATTTGATGATGATGATGATGATGATGATGATGATAACGATGGAAAATTACACTGATTTGTTTCACTATAGTATAGTATCGATGCTGTATTGTTTCTATATATTTATAAACATAAATAAACCCTTATCTATAAAATTGTAAGTTGATCTCAAATCAAAATGTCTTGATATTACCATCTCATACCATCACTATACCATGCTACTGCCTCAGTAATTTGTTTAAGGGGTAAGACATGAAGTGTAGTTTCAAGTGCAAAGTAAGTGTTAGGTTTGTTGTTTGTCTCAGGGTGTACATACTGTCCATAGTTGCTGAAACTGCACTTTTGCGGTATTATATTTTCTGGCTGTAAAAAAAGCTTTTGGGTGGAACCAGTGCACAACTAAATCTACCATCCATAGCCTGTAGGATGTGTCAAAGGTTCAAGTTTATTGAGCAAACCAACATACCCGAGATGCCAGCTGAGATCTGACTCTCTTGGTGCAGACTCTCATTCTTATACAGATTGTTATCTTGCATTACCTCATGCACACGCCCATCTTATTATTTTTTGTAGTCAATGGGTACCGTCCGTCACCATTATTTCACAGAGCTTCTGACTTCTTTTTAATGGTGGAAATCTGGCTTTCAGATTAATTTATTATAAAAGTAAACATTTTGAGTAAATATAATATAACAGTCTGAGCATAATACAGTCACTTTGACCATGGTCTGTGTTAATCTTTAACTATTAGCTGTGTCTCTCAGTGTTTTAGGAATGCATTGTACCATTGTTTGTGCTGCATCTGAGTGCACTGTGTGTTTCTTGCAGCCTCAGCACTTTGGGCCTCATATTCTCTCTCCTGGATCACATAATGCCCAGGCTATTCTATATAAGTACTTTTCTATGTTTGATATATAAAAATACTCTATGATATAGAAAAATATACTATAGATGCAGCAATTTAAGATTACAAAAGTGTTTTCCTTTTATGCATTGACCAGTTTTAATGTAACTTTATGAAAAGCTAATGATTGCTTGAGGGACTTTTGACATTATTATGCTGCAGGAATTACATTTTCTTGCTGTATGTTTCCTTTTCAGTGTGATAATCTGTTAGACTAGACAGCACTTAGATTAGAGATTATTACTAATACATACCCTGCTGCTTTTATAAGTGCAGTTACATGGATTTATTAGCATTGCTTTAGTCAAGAACTTAAATTTTCTGATATGTCTGCACATTTACATTTTTTAAATATGCATTTTGTACCTCACAATTTGCATAGAATGCTTACGAGCAGTTACACTGGCCCTTCATTGCATTACGTACAATTGTTCATAAAGATGTTTCTGACAACAAAATTTAGCTTTTAGCATGGTTTGATAACACTCTGCCATTAATGGAGTAAAAACAAAAACTGTGCCTTATAACATTAGATTTTTGTCAGCCTCAGTCCCCTAATACTTTCTATCTGTTTGAGTGAATGAGTTCCCCATCTGTCGCTCACTTCGACATTGTGTCGAAGAAGCAACACTAGGGGTTTCTCTTGAGCGCTGAATATGCCTCTGATCTATGAAAAAAGGCCAATGAGAAGTTAGCAGACAGTATTTGCATACCCCACCCCCGGACATATGGTTATAAAAGTGGGGAAATACGTCGAGTTCATTCAGAAATTTTCTTCGGAGCCGATGGTCGTGTATGCAGTGAGCTGCGAGTCACACACCTGTTCCTCTTCCTCTGAGCTGATTCTGCTGTTGGATCTACGGCGCACTTCAGCGGCTTTCTCCTTCTCTGCACAGCAGTGCAGTTTGCCCCGGGGCACTTCGACAGCACCGTTAAAATAATTGTTTTCTCTAAAAGAGTTAGTTTCTCTAAAAGAGCAAATACACAGCTGGCGTTGAACGTCCTTTTCAGGACGCGTCTTTTTAAAGACGTCTTTTTGTGCTGCAGGAACTGCGCTCAATGACTGATCATGCCCCCCGGGCCATGGAGGTCAGAAGCGCCGGCACTTGATTCGCCGGCCATTTCACACATCCTGCCCCACCGCAAACCTGCCGCCATGGGCCATGCCCCGTCTGCTAAAAATAAAATAACGTGCTGCTCCGCCTCAACCAAGGGTGGGCCCAGCTCTCAGCCCTAGCCTCAAGCACCCCGCAGGAAGCGTACGACCCCTGTCTCACGGACCCCTTCGAGGACCCGGAAGGCTCCCAAGTGCTCCTAAGACGGACGACCCAGAGATCGAGACGTTTGCTCTGGAGTTGGTAAACAGACCACTCCGTCCCCCGGTGGAGGGCCGGGAAGAGAACCTTCAGTTAAAAGTTTTAAAATTTAAAGTTTTTTTTTTAACACGTTTTTCAATAATAGAGCAATTTCCACTTTCTTGGTCACCTGGCCTGCAAATGGCGTTCTCACGGCACTCTGCCGCCACACCTCAACAATCCCGGCATGCTTGACGCGGACCCTCCACCCTCAGCCCCACGACTGTTCCCCGGCCGGCTGGTTCTGATGAGTCCAGAGGACGCCTCTACCGGACCTCCTCCTTAGTCACTAACCCGCCCCCTGCCGGGTGTTCGGAGCAAGGTAAGTGCTTTGAGTCTTTTCTCAGCACCATAACCTCGGGACACTCCTTTGCCTACTGACTCCGCATTACCTGCTCCGCCCCGCTGCGAAGCCCCACCGGGTATGTCAAAAATTGTCATCCCCTTAGTGCCCCTAGCACGGAGCTTGGATTCGTGTCTTTCACTTCCCAATCCATCACGCTGGCTGGCCAGGACCATCCAACTCGGTTACGCAATTCAGTTTGCCAGGCCTCCGCCCCCCTTCGCGGGTGTCCGCTTTACCGCAGTGCACGGCGAATACAACAAATTCCTACATGTGGAAATCGTCTCTTACTCAAAGACAATATAGAGCCTGTCCCTCCAACCGAAACGAAGAAGGGTTTCTACAGCCCTTACTTCATTGTACCCAAGAAAGGTGGCAGCTTATGACCGATCTTGGACTGGCGAGTTTTCAACCGGGCTCTGCTCAAACTCCCGTTCAAAATGCTCACGCAAAAACACATCTTAACTTGTGTCTGGCATATAGATTGGTTCGTAGCGGTAGACCTGAAGGACGTGTACTTTCACGTCTCAATTCTGCCTTGACACCGACCCTTTCTACGGTTCGTATTCGACGGCCAGGCATATCAGTACAAAGTCCTCCCCTTCAGCATGTTTCTGTCCCCTCGTGTCTTCACGAAAGTCGCAGAGGCAGCCCTTGCCCCACTCCGAGAAGAAGGCATTCGCATAATCAATTACCTCGATGACTGGCTCATTCTGGCCCACTCCAGAGAGTTACTATGCGCTCACAGAGACCAGGTGCTCACGCACCTCAGCCGACTAAGGCTTCAGGTCAACTGGAAAAAGAGCAAGCTCACACCGGTTCAGAGCATCTCTTTTCTCGGCAATGTCTGCACGTCTCACCAACGAGTTGTACGCAGTCGGTGATGAGATGCCTCGCCACTCTCAGGCCAGGCACAATGGTCATTTTAAAACTTTTCCAGAAGCCCCTGGTAATATGGCATCCTCCGCGGTAGTCGTGCCGCTGGGGTTGATTCATATAAGACGCTTCAGCACTGGTTTCAGACTCGAGTCCCGAGATGAGATTGGCACCGCAGCACATAATGTGTGTTGATCACCCCCGCCTGCCGCCTGCCACAAACATTCAAACCCTGGACAGACCTCTGCTTTCTGCTGGCAGGAGTACCCTTGCAGCAGGTGTCCTGACGCGTCCTTGTCACGACCGACGCCTCCAGAGTGGGTCGGGGCGCCGTGTGCAACGGGCATGCAGCTGCGGGCTGTTGGAAAGGTGGCCCCGCTGCACTGGCACATCAGTTACCTAGAGTTGCTGACTGTATTCTTTGCCCTGTGGAAGTTTCTCCCATTAGTTTGAGACAAACATGTCCTAGTCAGGTCAGACAGCATCACCACGGAAGCGTACACAAATCATCATGGCAGCGTACGCTCCCGCCACATGTCACTACTCACCCGTCGTCTCCTCCTTTGGAGCCAGCAGCGACTCAAGTCGCTGTGTGACACTCACATCCCCGGCAACCTCAATGTGGTAGCAGACACGCTGTCATCACAATGCTTGTCCAGTGGAGAGTTTAGGCTTCACTCCCAGTCAGTCCAGTTGATTTGGGAAGGGTTTGGCAAGGCCCAGGTAGGCCTGTTTGCCTCCTGAGAGACCTCCCACTGCCTGTACTTGTATGCCCGTACAGAGGCTCCCCTTTGGGAAGACGCACTGGCGCACAGCTGGCCTGCGGGGCTGCGCAAGTACGTATTTCCCCCAGTGAGCCTTCTTGCACAGGTGCTGTGCAAGGTCAGGGAGGACAAGGAACAAGTCACCCTAGTGGCTCCCTATTGGCCCACCCGGGCCTGGTTCTCGGACCTCGTACTCCTCGCGACAGCCCCTCCCTGGCAAATTCCCCTGAGGAAAGACCTTCTTTCTCAGGGACAGGACACGCTCTGGCATCCACACCCAGACCTCTGGATCCTCCACGTCTGGCCCCTCGACGGGATGCGGAAGATCTAGCTGGTCTACCACCTGCCATCGTAGACACAATCAACCAAGCCAGAGCCCCCTCTTCCAGGCAACTTTACGCCCTGAAGTGGCGCTTGTTCGCAGATTGGTGTTCTTCCCAGGCTGAAGACCCACAGATTTGCGCAGTTAGGTCAGTGCTCTTATTTCTGCAGTATAGGCAGGAGGGGAGGCTGTCCCCTTCTACCTTGAAGGTGAATGTGGCTGCTATCGTGGCCCACCACGACGCAGTAGATGGCAAGTCTTTGGATAAGCACGACTTAATCATCAGGTTCCTAAGAGGCGCCCAGAGTTTAAATCCTTCCCGGCCAAGCCTTTTCCCCTCCTGGGGTCTCTCCGTGGTCCTCTCAGGCCACTAGAATCAGTGAAACGAAGCCCTCTCCCTGAAGACGGCCCTCCTGATCGCGCTCACCTCCATCAAGAGGGTCGGGGACCTGCAAGCTTCCTCTGTCAGTGACACCTGCCTGGAGTTCGGTCTGGCAGACACTCATGGTGTAGGTTGTGAACCTGCATGTGAAGCTGCCCCGGGAGGAGGCAGGCCCAGCCCTTTGTTGCTGTGTCCGGTACGTGCTTTTCGTACCTACTGGGACCACACGCAGTGCTCTAGATTTTCTGAGCAGCTCTTTGTCTGCCTTGGTGTACAGCGGAAAGGGAACGCTGTCTCCAAACAGAGGCCTTCCCACTGGGTAGTTGACACCATTACATTGGCTTATCACACCCAGGCCGTTCTCCTCCCCTTGCAGGTCCAAGCACACTCGACAAGGAGTGTTGCATCCTCACGGGCAGTGTCCTGCGTGGACTTCCTCCTGTTTGTATTTTCCGTGGTACGGTCCCCTTACGAGTGGACCCGCGTCTCCATTAGGCAGTTCCAGCTGCCCTCCGGTCGCCGTGTTTTAGTGACTCCTCCCTCCTTGAGGCTTGATCACCACCGCGACACTTTCCACATGTTGCCTAAAAACCCATGTGATGTATTCGCCACCCTTACCTCCCCCTATCAGGCAGGTGTGGCCTCCGCAGGGTCTTTTCCCCCTGAAAGAATAGGAAACTGGGTAAGACCTCCTTCCCTCGATGCGTGTAAGAGCCCCAGCCATTTCTTACTCTATGCAGAGAAACATAGAGAGAAAAGAGGCCTGGCTAGGCTCGGCCTGTTCCCGGGTTGGCAAGCGTCGCCTTTTTCCCTTGTTTAGGGTAACCAGAAGGATTCCGACGACTTTTATGCGGCATTGGGGAAGGGAACGTGCAGTCTGACACAGCTGGTTGCCTTTGCGAGTAAAATACCTGCCCGCTCCTGTGTCAGCAGAACATGTACACGGCTCAGCTTATGGCATGATTTAAATTGGACCCCTAGTGTCTCTTCTTTGACACAACGTTGAAGTGAGCGACAGATGGGGAACGTCTAGGTTACGTATGTAACCTCCGTTCCCTGATGGAGGGAACGAGACGTTGTGTCCTCACAGCCACGTCGCTGAGCCGAGCCCAGCTCCTCAGAAACTGAATGAACTTGACATATTTCTCCGTTTTTATACCTGTATGTCCGAGGGTGGGGTATGCAAATACTGTCTGCCAACTTCTTATTGGCCATTTTTCATAGATCATAGGCGTATTCGGCGCTCAAGAGAGACCCCTAGTGTCGCTTCTTCGACACAACGTCTCGTTCCCTCCATCAGAGAACGGATGTAACCTAGACGTTTTGTGTAATGCTGATTTGAGGCCTCATATTATTCAAGGTACTAAAATATCATTCTACATTTGTTTGTGTAAAACTACTTGAGGATATGAATTATAAATAGTATCTCGGCTTGAGCGGGTGCAATTTTGTCTACAAGCATATCAATCCCTTGTGCCCCAAACAAATCTGCTTGTCACTTTGCATAATGTATAAGTTACAGGGCAGAATAGTGGTGTGAGCTCTGCTCTGTTAATGTAATGAGGCGAGTTACCTTCGATAACACAAAATCCAACTGTGAAACTTGATATCGTCAAACTGTGAAAAGGAAGGTTGATTTTGGTTTATTGTCCACAACCAGTTCATTTCAAGATCTGATTTTAGTCCTTTTTAAATGAAGCTGTGTGGTTTTCACTCATCGCTAAGCTGTTTATGTGTCTCTGAATGTGTTGGTTTGTCACGTTGTAGTTGACAGCAAGAGATTGCACTTATAAGGTTGTAACTTGTACTTATAGGAATAGTTAACTTTGCGCTTTGGGTCAGCTTCTGGCAGGAAGTGATTTTTAAAAGTTAATAACATTTTAATGATCAATTTATTTTTTACACAAATATAAATTTGCTTCAGAAGACATTCATTGACCGACTGGAGTCATGTGGATTAATTTATTGCTGCCTAATTATGACTTTTAAAAATTAGTCAAAATTATCATTTTAAAGTGAAAAAGTGAAATAAAAATTGTATCCACATTTCATTGAACTTCAGTATTTAAAAGTAATTTAAATGTCGTTCTTAGCTTTAGAAATAGACTGATGAAATCAAGAGACTTCTTCATTAAAGTAACTTTGTGCAGACTTTTTTAAAACCCTTTTTGTCACAATTTCTTTAGTCATTTACAGTTTGTTTTGTTATTACGTGCTATTTAGGGGCAAGGTTATCTAAGATATACTATACCACAATAATAAACAGGTGTGAAAATAAAATAAAATAAATTAAGGCGTGGAAGTATTGGCAAGCGATTACACTGAAACACAAAATATTGGGGAAAATGTGTTGAGACCCAAGGTATTGTACAGACAATATGTGCAGTCTATTTCACAGACATACTTAAGAAAACAAAGCTTACAAAGGTCTATATCTTATATAAATAAATAAATAAAATGTCTTTAAATTGTGCACTCAGTAACTTTTGTCTTTGTGTCATCCTGGACTTAAGGGGTTGTCAAACTAGACATTGAGAATGCAACATTTTTTCATACAAAGCAACAGACCAGGATATGATGTCACACGGGAGTACTTCTGGTGTAACTAAATAATAATCACACAATGCAAATAATTTATTAAAAATTTAAAAATACTTTGTCTTCTCACTTTCCTGCAACAATAAATCTCGCAGCTTTGAAATAAGTATAATTTTAATTGAGCCAAGAGGTCAGGGTGTGACGTTTCAGTCAACCATTGGTCGTACGTCCAATTGTCATACAAATTCAAGAAGTTCACAAAGCTTGAACTTTGGTACGCAGCATAGTATGAAATTTCTTTGCATGACCTTGCATTTCCGCTCTGCTGCATTCAGATCCGTTTGAATGGGAGTGAATGGAGCTCGAAGTGTAGTGTGACCGCCCCTTTACACTGACACCTAGCATCTTGGATGCAGCATCATTTCAAATCAATAGTTTTCAGTTTTAGATGCCATTGTAGAAATGTTATATTCATCAACATCCATGATTACTTTAATCAATAAGTGAAAGTGTCAAATAACAGCACAGCTACTGAGATTAAGCAAGTAGTTTTCAGCTTGTCATGTGATTCTAAAATGGTAGCCCCCATGTGCGGACCCTCTCCATGTAGAATAAAACAGCTTCTATAAGGTTACTGATATGAATGTCGTAATTTTAATGTAAGTAGTCATGATTTCGTACATATTTTGCAAAATTACAATTTATGTTTTTAGGAGTTAAACTTTTTAAATGAGCAAAATATTACAAAGTTCACCATTAAAAGATTTGATGTTACTAACCTGGCAATCTTTTACAAATCTAGTAATTTTTAAAAAAGTGCTTTGTTGTATTAAAATGGTCCCTTATAAACACAACTTTGTTTCCAGACAAACTGATATAGAAGTCCTATGTGCATTTATTCTTGGAAGATAATGATGCTGTTAATAAAATATGTTCTTTAGGTATTTCCCAACATGAATCATTCGGGAATATGGGCCCAATGACCCGGACATATAACGTAGTAAAAACAACCGCAAAATAATTTAATCAGCTTTTGTTCAACAAGATCAAACTAACCAAAAGGAACAATTTTCATGGGAAAAGAGCCACCCTACTAGCGTTTTTTTCCACCAATTTTTTAATTCAGTTAGCTGAGATTATGGGATGGTACAGTGTCCAGTGGATGCGCACTTCAGAATCTCACCAGATGTAGGAGGTCATCAGGGTATTTCTTGCCTATTTTTTTTGTTTTACCTTACAGTGCCAGGAAAGCAATCTATCTCTCTTTTCTCCATGCAAATGTTGATTTGAGATCAAACTTTCATGATTACTCCATGCAGTGAACTTTGGGCTGGGAATGAAAGTCTGATCAGCATTTAAGAGCTGACCTTGCTGCTCAGCTGCAGCCAGATGGTTAAGTGCAGTAAACACAGAGAGGGTCACAGCACACAGAGACCTCTGCTACATGGTGCAGACAACACAGCGGGACTACATGGATCAAGGCATGCTCATGGCTTTAATGCAGAGAGTAATATCTGTGGAAATCAAATTAAAAGTTAAATACAGTTAAAACATTTTTTTTTGACAATTATTAGTAGATGGAAAAGCACATTAGCTTGCTTTATACTAGCCTCCACTATACATGCCCTGTTATTATGCTCTTCACAGACGCATTACGTTGTTGCACACATCTCTGTTTTTCCATCAGCATATCCCGCTGAACGTGTCTCCCCTCCCAATTTGAAATTTTTCATGTTATTAGAGAGAAAATAATTGTGCAAATAGAATGAAGAGAGTTTAGTGCGGAGTTACACTTGAACTATTTTAACAGTTTGCTTAAAATATTATTCAGGCACAAAGCACATAATGTGCAATCCTAATGTCACCTGACAAAAAGGCTGGAAATTTTTGCACTTTGTCATAAACCAAAACGGTATCATGTACAGCTCTCTGCACTGAATGATTTCAAGCACATTGCATCTAAAGATCCCAAGATGTCACAAAACAACAAGTAAATATAGTATTGAGCATCTTTTTAGCACTTTTAAAAAATAAAAAATATTTTTAACATTGCATATACCAATTACCTGCAACAATTACAGGGATCGTACACCCAAAAGTGTAAGGGTTAGGGCAGCACTACTCAAAACAATGCCACAAGCGGCCCTAGTGCCATTTTTGTGGCCCGCATTATGATTTCATCTTCAGAAGTATACTAAATGTATATTTAGTCTAAATATGTATAAATTGTTATGTTTCAGTTTTCAGGAGTATTTACTGTATTTCTCTGTATTGCTTAATCAAAGCACAGTTACAGAGGGAAATAAACTGCAAAAGGATGTAACAAATGCAATACACAACAAAGAATATATGAGCATAGCTGATGTTACATACGAGTGTCGGTCAGTTTGTGCACATGTTCACAGAAACATTATGAGCGAGCACACACACGGTCTGTCAATCAAACATGCTTGCACTCAATCTCACTTGAGAGTCACTCATCACAGTGCGAATGTGTGTCAACCGTTTTGAATAGCTCAACAGAGATGCATGCTCTTCATGAAAACAGTCTGTGACAGGGCAGAGGGCAGGGCTGGGCCGTGATTATACACACCCAGTCCCTTATCGAGCTAATTGAGCCTCAGAGAGGGATAAAGGCCGATTGCAGATGGTGTTGCGATGTGTGTGTTTTGTCTTTTGTTTAAGTTTTTCCTTAAAATTTTATTTATATTGTCAAGCCGGTTCTCGCCTCCTCCTTTCCATTGAACTGTGTTAGACAGTCATAACAGGAAAACAAATATAGTTTACCCTGCAATAATGAAGTTGAGTGAACTTATTGGTGATCTATGCTACATCACCACAATATTGTTGGAATTTTAGCTCATTATTAGTTAAAAAGGGTGAATAATGATCTAATCTCCAGGGAATCTAACAGAATTAATATTTAACATGTTGAACTTGCATCTTTATAAATTTTGGGAGGAATATCACCACGTGGCCAACAAAATAATATCCTAAATGTAGCATAAACACTGTTTAAAAGCATGTAACAGGATCAGACAGTTTAAGAAATATGACATATTTTGATATAGGACTCGTTTTACTGTGGATATAGAAGTGTGTCCACCTGTTTCCTCCAGCATCTTCACAAGGTCCTTTGCTGTTGTTCTGGGATTGATTTGCACTTTTCACAACAAACTACGTCCATCTCTAGGAAACAGAATGCATCTCCTTCCTTCAGCCGTTTGGAAATTGCTCCAAATAATGAACCAGACTTGTGGAGGTCCACCATTTTTTTTTCTGAGATCTTGGCTGATTTATTTTGCTTTTCCCATGGTGTCAAGTAAAGAGGCACTGAATTTAAAGGTAGGCCTTAAAATACATCCACAGGCACACCTCAAATTTTGTTCACCTCCTATCAGAAACAAATTGGCTAATTGTCTAAATGCTTGACATTATTTTCAAGAATTTTCCAAGCTGCTTAAAGGAACAGTTAACTTAGTGTATTTAAAGACCTTCTGACCCACTGGAATTGTGATATAGTCAATTAAAAGTGAAGCAATCAGTCTCTAAACAATTGTTGGAAAAATTACTTTTGTCATGCACAAAGTAGATGTCCTAAACGCCTTGCCAAAACTATAGTTTGCTAATATTAAATCTGTGGATTGGTTAAAAAAATGTTTTAATGACTTCAACCTAAGTGTATGTAAACTTCTGACTTCAACTAATAGAGTAAATTACTATATAGAGGAATTAGTATAAAAATTAGAGTGTGGCCCTCAAGGCTACAGGGATCCAGCTTTGCAGCCCTTGAACTTTTCAAAGTTGAGTAGCCCTTGGCTAGGGGGTTATGGTTAAGATTTGAAACAATTATACAGTTAAAGTGAATGTTGACGTGAGGGGGCGTTAGGCTTCAAGCATGCAAAAAAAGGTCAAAATAATTTTTTGTGGAAATCAACATTATGCCACAAATGCTGTTGATTAAGCTTAATTTGAATTAGTCCCAGAATATCTCTTAGAGACCTACTCATTTAGAAGATAATCTGAAGCTTTAATATCAAATTTATAATTTTTATTTTGTCATCTTGCCAGCAGAGAGTTTTAAGTGCCATCTAACATAGTTGTCAGCTGGATTTTGAACAAGGACTCAACTGACATAACTTTGAATGGAGGGATGGCTCGCCCCTCATAAACTGTGGTTGACAGTGCAAGGATCTAGAAATAGCATCCTCTCCAATAATCACCATCTCCTGTTGGAGAGACCTTAGCTAGTTTCCATGAGGACACTGTCTCATTCACCTAGAGATAACATTTGAGTGACGTTCGCTTTAACAGGAGCCAGAGCATCTTTTCTTTTGACAGCTCAGATAAACCCGAAGTCATGGCAGAACCAACCATCCACCAGCCTTTATCTCGCCCAGTCTTGCTGTGTATTCTGGAATATATTTTAAGACCTGGCTTTACATTTGATAGATTTAAATGAGCATGGCATTCACAGACCAGTTAAATCTCTGCTAGCCTTCTTCATGCTTATCTTCCAATGGCCAGATAAACCCACACTAGGGATAATTTTTTGTAATGCATAAAAACCTAATTCATGTGGTAAGGGTCCTGCCTTAGCAGAGTTCCCTTTCCCTTTGATAATATGTATTGTCTAATTTTTGTCAAACAAATGCAACTCATTGTTTGTGCAATCATGAGTTTGGATATATTACCATTACCCTCCATGTCTAGCATGCTCCGTCAAGGTGATAAGTGCTCCCTATTAGGGAGCGACTATATTGGATTCATATATAAAAAAGACAGTCTTAGCATGTTTTCTTAAATGCATTCTATACCACTTAAATTAATAGTTCATTTAAAAATGAAAATGATCTAATCATGTGCATTGCAAACCATATGAATCTTCTCTTCCATGGAGAAATTTTAAAGGATGTTTTGATTACTCTTGTCCATGCAAATACAATGTGCTACATACATACTGGAGCTTAAGCATAAAAAATGCTGCAAAATCACCATGAACACCATGAAACACCATGAAACAAAGAAACCGTTGATCCAGTTCACAAAACCAGTATAAATGATTAGTTGACGAATCAACTACGAATCTGTTTCTTTTACACGCCAAAGAGAGCTAGGACAGATGTCAGGATTTTCAGTGAGTAATGTGATAAATTACTGGCTTTTTCTCACCCAAAGGTGTCAAATCAATTGGATTGAATGCACTTGGAAAATAGAGCACACATCACATGAAACAGTTTTATGATACTTTAATAATGCTTTGCATCAATTTTGAAGCTTAGAAGCTCCAGTTCCCATTCATTGTAACTGTATGAAAAAGAGTGATCAGTACATTCTTCAGAACTTCTCTTTTTTGTGTTTTATGGAAGAAAGAATTTAATACGGCTTTGAAATTACATGAGTGTGATTAAATTATGACAGAATTGTAATTATTTTGTGAATTGTACCTATAATGATATTGATAATATAACCAACCCTGTTTGACCCACTCCAAGTGGGATTCAAACCATAGTCTCAGACATGGGAGGCAGGCACACTAACGAGCTATCATGTACCAGCTGGCTACCTTTACACTCACCCCCCAAAACCTAACTCTCATCCGGGTCATGCACAAAGGCTCAAACACAGCAATGCCTCAGAGCCATGCAGTCAAAGTGTTACACTTATAGGGGAAATCAACCTACAAATGCCTTACATATAGTTGACTCTGCATATTAAGCTGGGATACGAGATCTAATTTTACATCAGCTTAAAAGTATTAGTACATGGATTAAGTGGATTTGGGGCGAGATGCAAGAATGGGCATGAGAGTCTCAGAAAAACAGTAATGATTAGTCTAAAAACACAATAGTTTTGAAATATTTAAATTAAAATTTTGTGATTTTTGATTTTTTTTTGCGTCAATGACATCAAACTTGCATGGCACAGTGTGGAAAAGTGTGACATTTCTTAACTGAACACAAACACAAATTATATTTTTGCTCTGGCAGAGCTAAGCTTCTCGCCTAAATCTATCTGATGTCTTCGAATTGTATTGGAATATACTACACGATAGAGCTGTGTATATATAGCTAGCAGCTCAATAATATTAAGTGAGTTAATCCAACCAGATCTATTCATTTACATTTATGCATTTGGCAGACGCTTTTATCCAAAGCGACTTACAGAGCCCTTATTACAGGGACAATCCCCCCGGAGCAACCTGGAGTTAAGTGCCTTGCTCAATGACACAATGGTGGTGGCTGTGGGGTCCGAACCAACGACCTTGTGATTAGCAGCCCTGTGCTCTAGCCACTACGCCACCACCAGACTTGTAAAGTAAGGAACGAGAGGTTGTATCCCTCCTGACACAGCACTAGACCTACCTCTGTAAACGGCCGTACCTTATTTTCGGCTTCTCAGTGCAAAATCCTGACTGGCACTCGCTGCTCCGCTTCCCTTTATACCTGTATGTCTTGGGCGGGGCATACAAATTCTGTCTGCCAACTTCACATTGGCCTTTTCTCAGGTTCAGAGGTACGTTTGGCATCCCAGGAAGACCCCTTGTGTCACTTCATTTGTCACAAAGTTTCGTTCCTTCCCTCAGGGAATGGAGGTTACAACAGTAACCATGACATTTTTGTTTTACAGAAGAAATAAAATACTACTGGATTTGAATGAGATGAGAGTGAGTAAATGACAACAGTTTCTTTTTTGGCTGAACTGTTCCTTTCAGAGATGACTATGACTCAGACTCGAGTGGCACTGCTAAAAAAAAATGACCCCTAATCAATTGACTTGAGAATTGACTTAGACTCAAATCATAGACTTGTGAAAAACACAAGTCATTTTGTGACTAATTTTCCCGCTGGTGTGACTACAGAGTTGGCCAACTCTCCATTTCTCTCTCTCTCTCCCTCTCTCTCTCTCTCTCTCTCTCTCTCTCCCCGTTTATGCGCTGCCGTTTTCTGTTAAGTGATATCAAATGACATATGCATCACAAGTGGAGAGAAACAACGCTATTCACTGCCTGGATCAATGGACAAAGCAGCCCGAGCGCAGAGCATGTGCGCCTATACGTCTCGCGGACCAGTCTTGAACTTCAACCTCACTTCTCACATTACAGCGTTGCGTGGACCAGTGAGAAGCACAGTGCGAATATGAACATATGATTTCGGCACAGAATTCTCAGGTGCAAACCTCTCGGTGAGCAAACATTAAAAGGCCAGACAAAACAGCATTGATGCTGAAAAAACACAGTGACATGCACAGACATAAATTAGCAGACATTTTACACATCACCACATTTATCTTGAATTTACTATAGTAACACTAACTGTATTGATGGTAATATTTTAGGCAGAAATATATTCATAATAAATATTATACTACTACTATAGCACTATTAAATTTATAATAGGCTACATTAGGGCATTTTTGTTACAGCTATGGCAGTTTATGTTTATTTATTTATAGTTTTAAATGTGTTTAGGATATTGTTTTTCTTTACCAAAATTCCAAAGTTTGTTTTATAGAAATCATGTTACAGTATACCATTTTACATTTAACCTGTGGTTACCATCATCTTTTTACAAATAAATACCACTGTTACCATATATACCACTCTATAACAACGGTTACATTTTCATAAGGGCAAATGCAAAATAGAATAAAGCGCTTTAAAGCTCAAAATATTTATGGATAATGCTAATTTGCCTTCTGTGTAAAATATGTTAAAAATATTAATAAAAAGATTTAATGTAATAAAAAAAAGTACTTCATTAGACAAGTTTAAATAAATAAACAAGGCAATGCCTTAAAGTTGTCAGTTTTAATATTTCAAAAATTTAATTAGCCTTATTCAGGGTGTATTAAACTAACCAGCTGCAGATAAAGAACTACTGCAAAAAAAAAAAAAAATACAAAAAAATATATATAATAAATAAAAAACACTAAAAATTGACTTGAAAGACTTGAGACTTGACTTGGACTTGGAGCTTAGTGGCTTGTGAACATGTCTGGTTCCTTTATTTTTGAATATTTATATTGTGAAAAAGACATCTGTCATCACCTGAAATTTTTTTTTTTGTGCATGGGCAACAGAGAAAAAAGAGGCGAATGAAATATATCATAAGCCTAAGAACATTTGCAAACTAAAAAAGAACATCAGCCAACTAAAACAAGAAAAGTAAGGTGTTGTAGTTTGTTTGCAGCCAAGTGATCTCAGAAAGTCCATAGATGCTCTTGTTTAGCATGCTCAGGTTGCCCTGTATCTCCTCCGGATTAATCGATGTGATTGCTCGTTTGGGCTAAGAGCTTGGAGTTCTCCTGATCCAGGCTCTCGATATTTATAGTCTGATGTTGTACTGCAGGATGATTGAATATACTAAGGCTGTAAATTATAAAGCTCTCATAGCTGCCAAGCACACAAACAAGAGCAGAGTTCATGCACTGAAACAAAGAATGGGGTCAGGTTGCTCTCATGGGGGAGTGAAAAAAGTTAACATCAGGGGCACCTTCCTGTCCTCTGGGTTTTATAATATAATGAAGAAAAGTAGGGTTTGTGCTTTCCCTTGTTGAATGTCTTGAAGTACTTGAATCCTTAAAGATTTGGTTGTGATTAAAATTTGGAACCAAAATGACAGGCATGTTTGAAGAAATATACTGTATCTGGAAAGAGAAAGACAACGTTTGCATTTTCAAAGTTAGTCAACTAGTTTGCATTATTTTGGAGATTTTATGGTCATTTCGCCATGTTTAAACTCATACTCTATGTTGATAAGGTTAGGCAAGGAGATGCATAGCATTTCTACTCTTAACATCAAAAGATAAATCCTTGATCTTATTTGTTTTTTAGGTGCAGAAATGCTATGCAAATGAAATGGTATTCACTTTTTGGAATCCAGTATTGGCTTGGCAGCTTAAAAATGTACTATATGAATGGAGCAGTTCTCCAACCATTCCTTTCTATTGAGTCTTTCCTTTTTGTACTCTTGATGTCTCTCTATCTCAAACACACACGGATGCCGTTTCAAACTTTAGTTCAATGCTGAATTCTTCAGAGAGAAAAAATGTGTTGAAGTTTTAGGGATTGTGCAGTCTCGCTTGGAACCTAGAGATGGCCCAGTACCAATATAATACTGAGCAAAGCCCACTAAACAAGATACCCAAATAAACAAGGTATGTGAATGCTTAAATCAAAATTGTTATCTTTTCAAAAGAAAATATTACATTTTCATTTTCTGAAAAAACATTTTTAAGTGGTGCTCACCCATACAAAACTCACTGCCACGATGCTAGGGTGTTGTGATGATTGCCAGAGTTTTGCTTTTTGGTTGCTAGAGTAAGCTGTTCTTTTTTTTAAACACATTGCTATGCAGTTGCTAGCGTGTTCTAGGTGGTTGAATACTGGCCCACATCAAAACAGCCCACCCCTTGTCTTCATAATATTATATGCCAGGGTGTTCTATGTGGTTGCCCACTTGATTTAAATTAATTTAAACTGACTGACCTAAGTTCAGGAGATGGTGCTGTCAGTAAAGGGTTAAACTTTCGACACACGAGTAATGTGACAAAACAACATTGCTTTTGACATTGAGTTTTTCTTTGGGAGAAATGCCAACACAAGTGCATTTGATCCAAATTTCCTATGGGACAGATAGTGGACAATGGTAATCAGTACATAGATTCAGAATTTATAATTTATTTTAACATGGCTGGCAGTGATTGGATGATGCTGGCTATTATTTTGAATCTGAATTATTTATGCTAATGTCTGATATCATGTCTGTAACATCTCAAAAACATGAATAACCAACACTCCTGGAAACATAACAAAAATCTGACTTTCTATAGTTTGGCATTATTTAAAACCTCACAACATAGTCTTGTTCTCCACATAGGTTGCCATATTTTTTTAGGAAAACTATTTGCTCTAGAATTATTATTATTTTTGTTGCATATTTATTAGAAGCAACAAGTTACAAAACAAATAGAGAAATAGAAGATTTTGGTAAAAAAGGGGGAACAAATCAGATCTCAATAGATTAAAGGAAAAGTTAACCTAAAAAATTAAATTCTGTCATTCACATTACATTACATATACACATTTAGGATACGCTTTTATCCAAAGCGACTTTGGACTTTGGACTGTTTACTCCAACTTACCCAGCATTACTAACTACTAAGTCATACAATAGGGTTATTGAGGAAACCAAAATTATATTTTACAGTGAAAATCTCAACTTCCACCATAGCTCATAGCTCATATATTTGCAATATGACGTACAAGTCTCTTGGACTACTTTCATGATACTTCTGGCTCCTTTTTTAAGCTTTTTTTTTAAAGTGAGGCACTATCAACTGCAATTTTATGAAAATAAGCAAATGGGACATCCTGTAAGTCAAACGGGTTAGGGACATCATAAGGGCGAGTAAACGATACAATTCTCTTTTTTGGGTGGACAATCCCCTTTAATGAAAGTTAATTGCAATACTTTATTCCCAAAACTGATTGCAAAAACGTTTTCCATCATAGCCACTTTAACAAACACTTAATCCTGTCAGTGTTCTAACTCATAAAAATATGTCATCCGAGTCTTAACTGCAAGTACCACAGTCCTAAGCTTTGACAAGATCACCACAACACTAACAGCTAATTGCTTGTCCAATCATGCTAATATTACACAGTCACCAGCCAACAACCACATGCAAAATTCTTTCACTCTAATTGTCATTTTCCACAAGCACATGGAGATCTACCAGCCAGCAGTCAAGGGAGTGTGCGTTCAGCATTTGCTGCATGGGTAACTGCTTGTTGAGCGTGCTTCAGACAGAGTGAGGCATGCGTGCATGAGTGGCATTTCTTTAACAAGAAGCGCTTAGTGTGTGTTCAGCTTCCTGCTCTGTTCCATCCCAGCTTTATCTGTCTGAAAACTAATTGGCCTTTGCACAAGAGCCACGATAGTGCTGGTGAATCTGTCAGGCCACAGGAAGTTATGATAATTGTTACAGCTGCCTTTCTTTGTCCATACGGTGGGTTTGGTGTGCTGTTGTAATGAATAAAATATGAATCGAGTGTCAATCTTTAATTTTCATTTCATATACTCGTCTTTACAGTGCATATTAAGATGGGAGCTTCTCATTCAGTGCCTCATGTTGATAATGCACTAGTTTTGTGTAATTTTGAGAGACTTCGTGTAAATTAAAATGGGTACACAATGTACAATTTTCCTATCTGTGACAACATTTTTGAATCGTAAAATATTTCATTTATCATAGGGCAATATCATCAGTCTTTAATTGGTTAATGTGGCATGTTCAATGATGGACGATTAATTGCCTTTGCGATTAATCTAAGGCCACGTCATCCTCACTAATACATTTTTGTTTAAAAAAGCATTGATTTAGATAATTTTAAGCCTTTCATTCTCACTAGAATGATGTTTCCATCTACAGAAAATGAAGACTTTGAAAAAACTCTTCATAAATCACATATTTTATCATATAATGTATGGAACATTTATTTCAAAATACTTCAAAACTGTAATTTTTTCTTACATGTAATTAATATTTTCCCAAATACTAGAGGAATTTGAATAATGTGCGTGCGTGCGTGTGTGTGTGTGTGCGTGCGTGCGTGTTCGTGCATGTGTGTATGCCTGCGTGTGTGTGTGTGTGTGTGTGTATTTATATATGGCCATATATCAAATTTCTGTATGGGTTGGATCATATACAATCTGACAAGGAACAGTTTTAAAGGACAGAAAAGTCCACACTTGGCTTTAGCCATAAATGTCTACCAGACAACATTTGCACAATGAGCAGATCAGTATGTTTCTGAATATAATAAACCATATCCAACCTATGCTGTTATTTTTACACTTATTTGGCAATTTGTTCCCCCACACTCTCACTGGCTAGCCAGAGAATTTGATAACCTTCTTACCACTGTTTAAAATTGGATCTCATTAGAATTGGATCTCTTACTACTTTAATTCCAAGGATTTCTGCAGCCATATTGAAACAGTGCTCCCCAGCTGCAGATAATGGAAGTGAGAGCAAAACTGATGCATTGTAGAGACCCGTATCAGTCCCTGACTCTGTTAGAATTGCTGTATCATAAGAAAGCTCTGCTTGCTCATAGGGCCTACAGGGTATTAACTGTATTTACAACCCTATCACTGGATTCCACAGATCACCAGCAGAATGCATTAATACAACATGAGCAGGTCATTGTATAACAGAGCCAATATACTGTGTGTGTGTGTGTATATATATATATATATATATATATATATATATATATATATATATATATATATATATATATATATATATTATGACTGTCAATCGATTAAAATTTTTAATAGAATTAATTACATGGTGTCCCGATTAATTAATCGCGATTAAACGCATATACAAATATTTGCTGAGAAATCCCCTAATATAACAATAATTCAATATATAATGATTATACATATTTATATCAATATATAATTATACATAATTATCTTTAAATATTTAAAAATGATATATATATATATATATATATATATATATATATATATATATATTCTGATAATTAAAATGCAATACATTTGCAATACATTAACACAATGATGTGTTAATCATTGATAAGACAATACAAAAATGGCTTTAGAATACAATGTATTGTTTACTACCATTGATCGTAAATCAATCATTGGCATACAGTTCACAGCAATACATTACACAAGTGAATTTGTCAATCAGTTCGAGATTTATCAATTTACACCTGTGTCAGACATTTTTTTTTTTTATTAATACTTACAAAACTTTTACATCTAGAGCAAAGCGGTATATTAAAACAAACAACAACAAAAAGGAACATAAATAAACAGTTTAAATAAAAATATTAAATTGTTACATATTTCAATACACTTTACAGCTTTCTTGTTACTCAAATTGGAAATTGTTCTTATGTATTGCTGAACCTCTGAATTAAAAATTAAAACTAATGGTTTATAACCACCATATTTACTTTTATGAATACTAAACTTTGCCAACAAAAGCAGAAAATGAATCAAATAATATTTCTTATGAAGAGACATGTCATAGCTAAACAAAACGAGTAAAACATTTTCAAAACAAAGTTGAAAGCTAGTTCTACCAGAAAGACTCGGGAGAATAATACTGAACAATTAACCATTTATTTACAGCTCGGCAAACAATATAAAGATAAAAGTTCTTTGGCGTAGGCCCCATCCGTAGCTCACAATCCGGGGGTCCGGTCTCTGCATTTCCTGCCTGGCGATGAAGGCAGGGGCGCAGCCGACCCCCAGTGAGGTATGGGATGGTACCATCCTGGTGGTGGTGTGTAGGAAGGAAGGGATCATCTTGGTGGTGGGGAGGGTGGAGGAGAACGAAAGCGTCAGCATCTGTGAACTCAGACGTGTGTAAGTACCCATCTTTTATACTGCAAGTGTTAGAACGCGATTGGATAAATGAGAAGGTAATGAGTGACATAACAATTGAGTCTTCCTGGCAGAACTTATGCTAAAGCTTCCATGAATGATATGATTTCTAACAATCTTGCAGAAATCCAAAATAAATGAAAACATTTTTTCCGCCTGCAGACCACAAAATGTACAGAATATATCGACATCACAATTAAATCTCTCTACAAGAAAATAATTAGTGGGGTAGTTTATAAATAAGTTTTGCCCTTTGGAGTAAACAGGTGGTACTACAAGCTTGCATTTCTCAGGAATCTTCCTTATTATGGTCCGGGGGGCATTGTGATTAAATGCGTAAATTTTTTTAACACGTTATTTTTTGTCAAATTAATCGCACTGAATTAAATGCACGTTAAATCGACAGCCCTAATATATATCTATCTCTCTCTCTCTCTCTCTCTCTCTCTCTCTCTCTCTCTCTCTCTCTCTCTCTCTCTCTATATATATATATATATATAATTGATTTAGACCTGATTTGGCACTTAGCAGAATTAACAGTACTGGTTTAAATGGATAATTAAACCAAAAATGTAAATGATTGTCTCATTATTAACCCTCAGGTTGTTCCAAACCCATATGACTTTATTTTTTTGTGGAACACAAATAGGGATGTTAGGCAGAATGTTAGGGACTAACAGTCTCTGTCACGTTCACTTTCATTGCATCTTTTTTTTTTTTTTTTTTTTAAATAATAATAATAAAAAAATCATATCAATAATGAAGTCCTTTTTTTCCTTTTTCTTTTTTTTTTCTTATTATAAATCACCACTTTCACATTCTTCATCTTTTTTTTTCTTTTTTTTTAAACCAATTTGCATTATATGGAGTGGTGGTGGCGTAGTGGGCTAAAGCACTGAGCTTGTAAGCAGAAGGTTGTGAATGATTGTGTCCTTGAGCAAGACACTTAACTCCAGGTTGCTCCGGGGGTATTGTCCCTGTAATTAGGGCACTGTAAGTTGCTTTGGAGAGACTTAAAAGTCTCTGCCAAATTCATAAATGTGAAATGTAAATTCTTCAGTATATTGCCACCAACTGGTCGTGGCTGGTCAAAGGTAAAAAGTTCAAAAAGCACTTAAATATCTGTTTCTTACCCACACCTATCATATCACTTCACAGAAAATATGGATTAAACCACTGTATTGTATGGATTACTTTTATGCTGGCTTTTTTTGAGTTTTGGAGATTCAAATTTATGGCCACCATTCTCTTGCAGTGTATAAACCTACACAGCTGAGATGTTCTTCTAAAAATCTTTATTTGTGTTCTGCAGAAGAAAGAATGAAAGTCATACATATCTGGGATGGCATGAAGGTAAATGATGAGAGGATTATTATTTTTGGTTGAACTATCCCTTTAAGGTTGAACTTAAGACAAGCCTTAGACAAGCTTTTTAAGATTCCCCCCTTTTATACACTTCACATTCTTTCCTTTAAAAAATTAAATATCAATAAAAAAAATGTAAACACATTTAATTTTGTTTTATATAAAGCACACATATGCTATGCTGCCTCCTATATTTTGCACCATTAATATTAATATTTTATGTATACTTAAAGTGATAGTTCATCTAAAAATGAACATTTTGTAATCATTTACTCACGTTTTTCCAAACCCATTTGACTGTTTTTTTTTTTTTTTTTTTTTTAAAAACTTAATTATTTTATTTTTTTTAAAGAATATTTATGCTGTTATTTCCTACATACAATGAAAGTGAGCTGAGATTATGGTGACTGAGATTGTTAGTCACTCACATTCTGCCTAACATCTTTTGCATCGCATGGAAGAGTGGGTCACATGGGGTTGGAATACATGAGGGTGAGTAAATAATGACAACATTTTATTTTTATATTTGAAATTAAAATTATGTCATCTACTATCCCTCATGTAATTTGATTTTCCTTATAATGAAACATGAATAGTATCTTGCAAGTCCAAGCTCCAAAATGGACAAAAAGAACAGTAAAAGTAGTCCAACAATTGTTCCTTACAAAGCTATTGTATAGATTTAGAAGATTTGGAATATATTAATACTACTTTGAATATACTACTTTTATTATTTGCTGCTTCTTTGTCCTTTTGGAGACCTTGCCAGACCTAAATATAATTTATTTTTGTTGAATGAAAAATAGTAACTTGGACAGTCTGCCAAATAATTCCTTTTGTGTTCCACAGAAAAAGAAAAATATCAGGTTTGGAATGGCATGATGACAGAATACAATTTTTTTCATCGACTTATCCCTTTAACAAAGGGCTCCTAAGAAAGAAACTAATAGTGTTCCTCTTTTGTGGGAGTCAGATAGTTGTAATTGAACCCTATTTTTATGTTATTAAAAGCTGCAGGCTCATTGTTATTGGCCTGCCGTGTCTTCCTGATCTCCACAGTCCACACTTTAGCTGCCGTGTACAGTTCTGCTGTGATCTTTCCTGGTTTGTGCGGGGTTGATAAGGGACACTGAGGTTCATTACAGTTGTCACACGCAGCACACATCATGTTCACCAGCCTTCACTCTAATCCTCTGCATGCAAATCTCCGGCCATGCGGGTCTCCAGGCAACAGGGACGACTTCTCGACAGAAAGTGCTCCATAAGTTTTGTTGGTACTGTATAGCCGAGGAGACCTTATAGGAAACTATACGACCTAAACACAAGTTTAACTTGACTCTTATTAAACACAACACTTATTAAAGGTAAATTTAAAGGTGAAGTGCATGATTTTTATTTTTCATTGTTAATACTTTCTCCTGACACAGCTTAATATGCAAATACAACTATATGCAGGGGTGTAAAGTAAAAATACTTAAGTATTATACTTTCTAAATAATTAAAATTTTTTACTGTTTGCAAATGTATTTAAATTGAAAAGTACTCACACATTTTTGCAGAACATTTTCTTTCATCTTACTGGACTGAAGAGGTCCAGTTGCACTGTGGCTGTGTACATTTCCGACCAATATGGAGAGGTGGAATTTCGGTTCTGATTTAAGGGGCCGTTTACACAACAACGTTTTCAACTAAAAACTGAAAACTTTTTATGCATTTTGGCTGTTCGTTTACACAACAATTCCATTTTGGGGCCTGAAAATGCAAACTTTTGAAAACGGGTTTCAAAGGGCAAGTTTTTTAAAAAAAACGATGCCTTTATTGTCTCTGTGTAAACGTATTACGTGTTCAGTCTATAGGCGAATACTACAAGTGACCCTGGACTACAAAGCATGCCACCTTTTTAAGGACTCCAACTGGTGATCTCATGTTGGTCTGTTCGCCCTGGAGCAACAGGGAAACATGAGATCACCAGTTGGATTCCTTAAAAAGGAGGCGTGCTTTATAGTTGAGTGTTACTTGTAGTAATAAAGAAACCTCATCGCCCGTCCAGACAAAATTGCTTGATGCTTTCACCATCTTCATTGTTTGTATTCAATTCTCTGTGGCAGAATTCTTATGTACACAACAACATTGCCATCTGTATGCAAAACTTTTTAAAGGAAAATTGTTTCCGTTTTTAGTGCATTGTTGTGCGACTAGACTGTATGTGACCGCCTGACTATGTGATGAATTAATTTAAAACTATGAGCATGAAGTGAAATATTGATGGGTTTCTACTCCCTATTTGCTGAATTATAATTGCTGTTATTGTTATTAGGCAACATTTATAATTATAATACTAATTATAATAATAACTATAAAACCAGCAATGATAATAATCATTGTGAATATTAATCATGAAATTAGCTGAAGTTGTCCATCTGCTCAAAAGCAAGGTTTGGTAGCAAACCTCAGAAAACAATTTACAAAACCAATATCAATATTACATTTCTAAGCTTATATTTTATATATATATATATATATATATATATATATATATATATATATATATATTTCTCTATGTCTCAAGGGGTCTGGGTGCTCTGACATCGCAATTTGTGAGTGCCTTCTCCCAAGCAACGAACATTGCGTTAACAGCCATACTGAAACCATGGGCTTGGAATGTGTACTGTGCAGGGAATAAATAGATGTGAATCATTGTTTTATTTTATTTTTTTATAGTCAGACATGTGTGATAAGAGTGCATGTTTGCAGATAATGATCACCTTTGGCTAACTGCAATCAATTGAACTACAATCTGAACGTCCTCAAGGGGAAGAGGCTTGAGACCTAACTCTTCCTGCACTTGGGAAAGATTCCACAATTAAAGTGGAGACTTTCGCTGAGTGAGAGGAGAAAGCTGCATTAAAAACCGAGAACTTTTGAGACCCAGAGGCATTGGCTGTAGCCAAAGGCCAAGCTGGAGAAAACTTGTTTTAAAGACCCAGTGATGTTCTTATTGAGCCGGAATTTAGGGCAGGACATAAGGAAGGGCTTTTTTTTCTCATTTAGTTTACATCACCATGATTATAGTAAATTAGTATACATGAAATATAGTGTTGGGTTATACATGCAGAAGAATTGAAACAACATGATTTGAATCTAATATTTTCAACCTTTTCAATCCTGGAATTCCACACAGAGTTAAAGCAGACTTTTCCTTGAAAGGTTTCCAAAAGACCATCAGATTTGCACGACACGAATACTAAGACATTTCATCTTAATCCAGGAACATTTTACACAAAGTCACAGTACTTTACCGATTTAGCTTTCTAAAATATACAGAATGCATTTAAATCCACAATTTATACAATACCTACGCTTGCTAGGTAATTCTGACAATTGCTTTGAACTGTGGTAGCTTGTATAACTGACAAATGAATGATTATAGCCTGATGTACCTCTTTAAAATGTGTGTAATGTTTTATCCATGTGGTATAACCAAGGAATTAACCAGAATGATTTGTAACCAGGGATGTTCATGTTTTGTTAACTACATGTATAATATCCATGAAAAAAAAATATCACGGACAATGAATATCATGTCTCTTGTACCATTCTCAAGATATAAAAGTTCATGATTAAATAATCACTATTTTTGAGCGGGAGATTAGTAAGAATCTGAAACAAAGGACCATAAATCAACTGTCGGAAAAGACAGCCCAGTTGACCATGTGACTCTGAAAAGTAATTTTTGATTGGCGCAGGACACCTTTGGGGATGAAGCCAATTTCAGTTCGAATGTTTCCAAACAGGAAGAACATGCTCTCTCCTCTCTCTCTTTCTGCTCTTCTCTCTTCTTTTTCCTATCTTCTGCCTGCACGTGCTTCATCTCGCTCTGCTGACTGCTCAGACTTCGCTCTGACTCCATGCCATGTGAGGGCCAAGGAAGCTTGGGACCCGATGTCCCAAGAAAGCTCGTCACTTTCTACGGTTCACACACCCATGAGAAGGTCTCGCTTCAGAGCCAACCTCATCATTCATACAGACAAAAACTCCGACCTTACAGAGGTTCAAAACATTGACGGAATGAACTTTCGACCAAGAACCAAACAACACAAAGAATGCAAGGAAACGCCACAAAAACAAGCAAGTACATCTCTAATATTGTGCTCAAAGTGCTGGTGTATTCATTAAATAATTTGGGTAATCCGATAGCAAATCGATGTATCTCAAAGAAGGAGAAATGGTTCTTAAGGTCTTGGCAACAGACTCCGTAGAGTTCATTTTCACTGTATTGATAATTTATTTCATGTTCTGTCACTCTTTTCACCAATCTGTCTCATGTGTTCAATTAGATTTATGTTTAAAATAGTAATAAAGTTTTTCTGTATTCAAAGATGATTGATTATGGTATATTTTGATAAATAATCTCATCCCTGTTTCTAAAAGATTTCACTTAAATAATGTAATGTACATATGTACCTAAATGTGTGTGATATTACGTGTGATATTTTTGACATGAGAATAATATCGCTGAAAGCTAATTCCTTAGAGTAGAAATTGTGAACGGATACAATGAACATGTATTACAATTTTCATGGTGAAGAATCTATTAAGACAAATAATCTAGTTATTTGTCATTTATCTAATTTATAGTGGTTGTCAAACGTGACTAATTCCTTTGTCCTTATTGTACATTATTAGTTAATGAAATGTATAGTTTAATTTAGTTCATAGCTCACATATTTCGAGACTCTAAATTCCCTTCCAAATGTCGCATACCATATATCCTTTCATATAATTGTGTGAGAATGAGGGCACTTCAGGTTCCCTCCTAAATGTTGCATATCAGATATCCTACAATAGTGATTACGATCATAGTAAACCATGATTTTCTACTTGATATTGCTAGTCAAATATTGTTTGGTAACAGCACTCCAATCAAGTGTTGTGCTCTTGCATGCATGTATACAGAGACATAAGCATATAATCTGCAAACGTCTGGCCAATTCTGACATAATGATACCTTATGTATTTTTTTATTTGGAATTTATCAGAGAAAGACCCAGACGTACATCTATTTGGAAGAAAATACTTCAGTGTCTTTGGTTCTGGTTTTGCCATTACACAACAGTTTAATAGAAATTGTATAGAATGTGTTGGATGCATTCAAATATTTTGGACCTTAATTAGTCATATCCTTTCTGAAAAGCATGATAATATATGTTGTGAAGCTGTATGGTTTTAATTATTGTTATTAGGAACCATTCAGATGAAATGGTTTCTGTGCTAAACAATAGCTGGATGCTGTGCAGCAAATAACACAGAACACTGGTGTCTCAAGATTTTTTTTAAATGTTCTTTCAACTTGACACTGCATTTTAAAAATGCTTACTGTAGTTCCTGTGCCTGACTCTGCAAGACATTACATAACGTGTTCCATGTGAACGTCCCCTGACTGTAGCACATGCTACGTAATGTCAACATGAAACTTAATTGTGGTGGCGGGGGCGTGGTCGATCGTTCGTCTGGAGAGAAAGCTGTAAGGGTACACATCTGAGCGCTATAATATCTAACACCTGTTTCTGTTTGCAGTAAGCACTGGAGAGAATAATTAAAGGGGGGACCATGCCAGAGATAGAGAGACAGAGATGAGCTTCAGAGCTGTGTTTTTGTTGACAAGAGTGTTCTGTTGAAAAGCGCTTTGTTTGAGTGTACAAATAAATATTACCGTTTTTGAGTTTGAAAGTCCCCATCCTCCACTTCCTCCTGTGCAAGAGGTCCTTTACATTCATTTAATGCCCATTTGACTTTTTACCCTAACATTTAAATTACTATTTTTAATGTAGCATATTTCCATGTGAAACTTGATTGGAAAAATGTTAGACAGATTGAAAAAAAAAGAAGAAGAAAAATGTGGGCGTTCCATACCAGAATGGAGTCAGATTGAATCCAAGTTTGTAGCTGACTGCAGAGGACTACTCTTCCCCTTAAAAACTGCCAGTGTTCACTTTTGAGGAGGCTTTTTGACAGGGATGGAGGAGAGTTCACAGAGATTTCTGAAGAGTTTTGTTTGAAATAACCTGCAGTGATTATTGGTCTAATTTAGATCAGGATTTGGTATTGTGAAAGTCAATAGGTTGATTTTAATTTCATGTTTACTTCAAGAAACCTTTGAGCAGACAAAATAAAAATTTACTCAGACAAAATAAAAAGTATATTTTGTTGGCAAGAATGAGTGGGGGGAGGTACAAATGGTATTTGTAGTTATTCTTGACCTCACACTCATACTGTGGTAACATATAGAAACGATCTCAAAATCTTGCTGTGTTTTGATAAGGAGTGCTTCTCTTGTGATTTGCACATGACAGGTGATCTGTATTTACTTCTGTACAAGTCATACACTATTTAATTATATAACCTTAAATTCAATCAAAGAGCACTCACACCTGACATTTATTCACTTGTTTCAAATGTTGCTCAGTGGAAACTATTTGGTTAAAATTGATTTTCTCAAGTAGGGGAAACCGATCCAAATAATTCCCCCCCCTTCAGCATTTTAGACATGACTATACTGAGAAATGCATGGCAATGGCTATACATTCCTACAGGGTACCAGGTTCCTCAAACTATTTCAGACTGTGACACGAGTCTTAAAGGGATAGTTCACCCAAAACTGAAAATTCTGTCACCATCTAAATTTCACTAAATGTTGTTTCTAACCTGTATTTCTTTCTTTATCTCATGGAACTCAAAAGGAGATGTTAGACAGAATGTTAGGGACTTATGTATGAAAAACATATGCAATGAATGTAAATGGTAACTGAAGCTAACATTTGGCCTTGTTTCCTTTTAAAATGTAATATGGGATTGAAACCACACGAGTGTAAGTAAATTATGACAAAATTAAATTTTTTAGGTGAGCTATCCCTTTTAACCTGTTCTAATTTAATCCTCTGATATGGAAGTTGCTTGAGTTAGCTGTTTTAGGAAGCCTTGTTACATTTGGTCCTCTACATTTGCAGCTGATAAATATGGATGAGTGCAGAGATTGTGTGGTGAGTATTCACAGCCGTAGTATTTGCTTAAATGTTTTAAAGCACCCTCACACTTGCAGGCAACAGTCGGTAAATGAATTGCAGAGCTATTTTGTGAATGAGAACAATGTGGGAGTATATTTAATTTGTCTCTACTCTTGACCTTCAACACTATCTGATTGTTAAGCTTTTACTACGAACCCTCTAACATCTAATCGAGCCACTCTCGACCTTGACACATTGAAACAAGAGCCTTTTGTCTGGACTAACAAGTGCTTCTAGTATTGTACTTTTGATAAACTGACATGTTAGCTATACTGTAGATTAATATCTGATGGATGTTTATGTTACAATACGTTTATTGTTTTGGAGAGTCAACATTATTCATTGGGTTTCTTTAAGTGTGTAAAAAAAAACAATTCTGATAAAATACGTTATCCTTTCCAAGCTTGATATGGAGACTATAAGTCAGTGTTTCCCAACCTTTTTTCTGCCATGGCACACTTTTTCGACTAAAAAATTCAACGGCACACCACTATCCCACATGGGCTAACCATCGTCTAAATTTGTCCTTTTCAAGAAATTGGACATGTTTTATGTCCATCTTAGTAGCTTGTTTACTTGTAATGCTTCGACTATGCAAATTAAAAATAAATAAAAATAAGTCATATACAGCGCTTGCATTAGACTTTGTCATCGTCCGTTATTTTGACGGACAGGATCGTAAAAAGTCCGTCATAATCTATTATTATCCGTAATTTGAATGTTCATATATTAATGATAATACATTTAATAGCTTTTATTTTCATTCACATTTTCATTTTTAATCATGAACTTGTCACGAGCAGTGACAGCGGAGGCCACTAAAATATGAACAACGCAATATAAAAAAAAATAAAAAATACAATTAAAATATGAACAAAACACGTAACTGAACATAATTCAATCGACAACTAAAAACGTCCTCCTGTTCCACATCGACTTAAACTTTGTGCTCGCCTGTGCGTAATCAAACGAATCAAGTGAGACTGATGCTGAGGCAATTGTCATTAGATTTTGCATCTTTGCCTCGGACAGACGACTTCTCATAGCAGTTTAAATTTGGTTCTGGAGACTGAACCCAGTGTCAAGCGCTGCATTACCCCCCACATGACAAGAGTTGCAGAAAGCGTTTATGTTTAGGTTTAAGCATTTTCTTGGTGAATTAAAATTAGTTCAATAATTGGGGTCTCTTATATTTTAAACGATAAGGTAATATTTAATTAAAATAAATTATAAGACATTCAATGTCTCTTCACATACTTGGACATTATTTAAATATTTATTGTTTCTTAGTACTCTCAAAGACGTTATTGGTGAATCAGAAACAAAAAAAACAATTTGGTGAGACATCACTTCATAGACTTCAAAGTATTCTGCAGCGCTGACGGGAGTCATGTGAAAAACCCTTAACATGTATAAATATCACTAATTTTTGCACATTAAACATTGCTCTTCACAATCACATAATTGACCGATTATGCTTTCAAAATGGCGGATTTCTCCGAAAGATGAGGAGTTTGGACCCCCGAAATAAGTATTTTTATTTTTTTTATGCATTTATTTATTTTGTGGAATTTTATAATTTTCTGCAGTACACCTGACAATCTTTCACATCACACTTGTGTTACAGTGGTGGTTTGAAACACTGCTATAAGTAAGCCATTAATAGACTGATTTCACCAAAACGTGTAAATTGTGACATATTGTGATTATTAGGAACACCATACTAATACTGTGTTTGACCCCCTTTCGCCTTCAGAACTGCCTTAATTCTACGTGGCATTGATTCAACAATGTGCTGAAAGCATTCTTTAGAAATGTTGGCCCATATTGATAGGATAGCATCTTGCAGTTGATGGAGATTTGTGGGATGCACATCCAGGGCACGAAGCTCCCGTTCCACCACATCCCAAAGATGCTCTATTTGGTTGAGATCTGGTGACTGTGGGGGCCATTTTAGTACAGTGAACTCATTGTCATGTTCAAGAAACCAATTTGAAATGATTCAAGCTTTGTGACATGGTGCATTTTCCTGCTGGAATAGCCATCAGAGGATGGGTACATGGTGGCCATAAAGGGATGGACATGGTCAGAAACAATGCTCAGGTAGGCCGTGGCATTTAAACGATGCCCAATTGGCACTAAGGGGCCTAAAGTGTGCCAAGAAAACATCCCCCACACCATTACACCACCACCACCAGCCTGCAGAGTGGTAACAAGGCATGATGGATCCATGTTCTCATTCTGTTTACGCCAAATTCTGACTCTACCATCTGAATGTCTCAACAGAAATCGAGACTCATCAGACCAGGCAACATTTTTCCAGTCTTCAACTGTCCAATTTTGGTGAGCTCTTGCAAATTGTAGCCTCTTTTTCCTATTTGTAGTGGAGATGAGTGGTACCCGGTGGGGTCTTCTGCTGTTGTAGCCCATCCGCCTCAAGGTTGTGCGTGTTGTGGCTTCACAAATGCTTGGCTGCATACCTCGGTTGTAACGAGTGGTTATTTCAGTCAAAGTTGCTCTTCTATCAGCTTGAATCAGTCGGCCCATTCTCCTCTGACCTCTAGCATCAACAAGGCATTTTCGCCACAGGACTGCCACATACTGGATGTTTTTCCCTTTTCACATCATTCTTTGTACACCCTAGAAATGGTTGTGTTTGAAAATCCCAGTAACTGAACAGATTGTGAAATACTCAGACCGGCCCGTCTGGCACCAACAACTATGCCACGCTCAAAATTGCTTAAATCACCTTTCTTTCCCATTCTGACATTCAGTTTGGAGTTCAGGAGATTGTCTTGACCAGGACCACACCCCTAAATGCATTGAAGCAACTGCCATGTGATTGGTTGATTAGATAATTGCATTAATGAGAAATTGAACAGGTGTTCCTAATAATCCTTTAGGTGAGTGTATATATATATATATAGTAAGTCTTACTTGTATTGAGTAATAGAACTTTGAACACACTCAAAAAGGGGAAATAAAATTCCGCCTACATTTTTTTTTGTAAAAAGATGCCTGCAGATAACTACAGCTGGGAGGTATTAGCTGGAACACATTTAGATCACAGCATGAAGCCTTACCAAACCCAATTTAAAATTTGATAACAATACATTAGAAAATGAGTGTTTTACACATGTTTATCTAAGTGTATGTATAGGAGCTTTCCAAAAAAGGCCACCTGGAGACTCCAAATGACCCTTTGTAACCACAGACACATAAAATGATGCTATTCTTGAATGCTTTACTGTACAGTCATAATTTTTATTGGCATAAACACATTAGTGTTTTTTTTTCAATTCTTGAAAACAAACTTTCAACAAATAAAGAGACAAAACAAGTTCTATTGAATTAAAACACTTTAATATTAGAACTCACTATAAATATATATATAAAAAAGATGTACATGTACATGAACACACAGATACACGGTGCATGAGCGCGCATGAACACACACACACACACACGACATAACACACGACATAACACACGACATAAGCTGGCAAGTACACCTCAAAACAAACACATAACGTTACCTCCATATATGCAGTAAAATATGTTGTATAATATAATAAAACACTTACTTGTCGAGAGTGGCATCTCCACCACCCAAAAACATATCCTCCGAGTCAATGGTTGAAACCTCACTCTCTTCTTCCGAAATATCATCCTCCGACTCATCACTTTCACGCCGAGTACACTGCTCAATGACTTCTTCTAATAAGAAGTGTGTTTTGCTGGTTTTCTTGGCTATTTTTCTTCGGCAAACTTCGCTCACTCCAAACGCGCTTTCAGTGGTCTTTTGCGCACGGGGCGCATGAGTCACTGTGTTAGTTTGCGCATGAACTTTACGCGTGCCAGGTTGAATCCTCCCACTAAAACGGCATATCAATCTTTACAGAAATTCATTGGCTATCAGAAAATACCGTCATTTGCATGGATCCACGTAACTGTGTATATTTTCTGTCAATCAAAGAGAGGGAGGGACCATTCTTCATCGTTGGCACTCCTTGGCTATTGATGCCTGGTCACATCTCTATCATGCACCGATTGGCTCAAATGACCTGTCCATCTAAAGTTCAGGGGTCATCGGATATTTCGACGTAAAAATATCTGTGATGACGCTACCTTGAACATGTAAACATTAAAGAATGCGTCGAAGTTGTGTTAGCTCTGTCGGTTAGCTTGAAATGCTACGTCTATACTACGTGGGTATTTATTGATATATAAATGTGTTATGGACCAAATACTTCGTTGAATTGGATTGTATGGACCCTTTACAGTGTAACTAAACCATTTTTGATGGAATGAAGTGGATCAGTAGAGTAAGATGAGCTTTATAGGTGAGTTTCTACCATTTTGTATTTTTTTATTTTGCTGTAAGTGGTCTGGGAAATACACCGATTGTACCCGCTGTGTTAAGTGTATATTAAAATGGTTTACATCGTTCGAATCACAAGAGTCTCAGCTTTCCAACGATGTAAGATATGTTTATCTTTAAATTTTTTAGTTTTTGTATATCGCAAAGTTATTGCGCAATAGTATGTTACGTGGCGACTACGACCCGTCGGGCTTTTAAAAGGTTAAACTCATTTCCCTATCTGTCACTCACTCGACGTTGACACTAGGGGTCACTCTTGGGAGCCCGAGACACCTTCTGATCTTTGATAAAAGGCCAATGGGAATTGGCGAGTGGTAATTTAACGCCACTACCTTGCACATATGGGTATAAAGGAGCTGGCGTGCGAACCGCTCATTCTGATTTTCTCTTCGGATCCGAGTGGTCACTATTTCATTGATAAATAAGCGATTTGAATTCCCACGGCTTCCATTCACCTCTGCTGGATTCTGACGATGCATTACTGCAGCTTCTCCTCCTCTTTGCACTGGTGCACTGCAGAGATTGACCCTGGACGCTTCAGCAGAATAAACTAAAAGAGTATATTCTTAAAGAGTATAATTCCAAAAAGAGTATATTCTAAAAGAGCGACACACATGGAAACGTCTTTTTAAAGACGCATCTTTTTAATGATGACTTTCTGTCTGTGTATTATTCCTGGTTGTGCTCGTTATCTCTCACTGGACTATGGGACCCTATTCACTCACGCCATGCACTGAACCTTGTATGTGAGCTGCTGATGCAGGTGGGGGCAGGCAGTTGTGTTCCAAAGCAGCAGGCTGCGTCAGACTGCACGTACCCTTCCCCAACACCCCATAAAAAAACATGATAAACATTTTAGGTTCCCGGCATCCCGAAGGGGGGGGGGGGGGGGGTGGGGCAAGCAACATGCCAAGCATGGGAGCAGGCCGCGCCAGCCGCACCTTTTCTCTTTATATGTTTCTCGCATAGTGTTAAAGTGGCTGGGGCCATTTAACGCTATTACACGCATTGGGGAAGGCGTACTTTTCAAACTCCAATTCTTTCAGGAGGATAAGACCCCGCTGATACCACATCCTGCCCAGGCTGGGGGGAGGATAAATGTGGCGAATACAACCCAAGGGAGATGCGGGTCTGCCAGTATGGGACCATACCACGGAAAATACAGACAGGGGGATTCATTCATGAAGGCCAACCCTGTGAAGCACATATTCCAAAACAGAGTAATTAGTACCCGTAGTGGGTCTGGTCAGGGAATTCCTCCACTGAGTTCACAGACCAGAGGGCTAGGGAGGAAGGACATCCCGGGAGCGCAAGTTTAATGGACTCTCCTGGGAGAAAGCGCACACGTGATCACATCAGTGGAGGGGAAGGGCACTATGTGCAAGTGGACCACCCGGTCAGACATTCCGTATTCCCAAGTTCTACGTGCTGGGACCTGAGAGAACACTGGATGAGACCGACTCAACCCTGAGATTGTAAAATCTCGTAAAGGTATTGGGAGTTTCCAGCCCGCTGCTCTGCAGATGTCTGCTAGGGAGGTGGTGTTGGCCAGTGCCCACAAGAATACCACGCTTCTCGTCGAGTGTGCTCGAACCCGCAAGAGGGCGGGCATGACCTGGGTGTGATAGGCCAAAGCGATGGCATCGACAACCCAGTGTGCTAGCATCTGTTTGGAGACAGCGTTCCCTTTCCGCTGTCCACCAAAGCAGAAAAATAGCTGCTCAGAACATCTAAAGCTCTGCGTGCGGACCACATAGGTACGCAAGTATGCACCGGACACAGCAACGATAAGGCTGGGTCTGCCTCCTCCCGGGGCAGCGCTTCCTGGTTCACTACCTGTTCCCTGAAGAGGGTCATAGGAACCTTGGGCACGTAGCACGGTCGAGGTCTTAGGATAACATGTGCGTCTGCCAGATCGAAATCCAGGTAAGTGTCACTGACAGAGACCGCTTGCAGGTCCCCTACCCTCTTGATGGAAGTGAGCGCGAGCTCAACTGATTTTAGCGGCTCAAAGGGGGGTCTCTAGGGGCCTGAAAGGACAATGGAGAGATTCCTTGAGGGGAACAGGCATGGCCTGGAAGGGTTCAGCCACCAGGTGCCTCTAAGGAACCTGATAATCAGGTAGTGCTTCCCTAAGGAGCCGATATAGCGGCTACATAAACTTTCAAGGTGGACACAAGAGCATTGACCCGACTGTGCATCTCTGCGGGTCTTCAGATTGGGAAGAACTCCAACTTGCGAACAATCGCCACTTCAGGCGATTGCCGAACTAAATCGTGTAGCCGAGTCAGATGGTCCTGGCCAACCAACACGATGGGTTGGGAAGTGAAAGCTACGCATCCAAACTCCATGCCAGGGGCACTAAGTTGGTGATAATTTTCAACGTATTTGGCGGTACTGAGCAGCGGACCTGAGCAGGTATTGTTACGTCGGTAGGCAAAAGCACATCCCGAGGCTTTGGTGCTGAGAAAAGATTCAAAGCGAATACCTTGCTACGCACTCCCAGCAGGGGGCGGGTTAGTAAATGAGGTGGAGGTCCTGTGTAGGCGTACTCTGGACTCTTCAGAACCGGCTGGCCGGGGGACAGCAGTCATGGGTCTGGAGGCGAGGGGTTCACTTCTGGGCTGCCGATGTTTGGCGCCGGGTTGTTGTGAGAATGGCATTTGCGGGCCAGATGACCAAGGAAACTAGGAAGTAGCTCTTTTATAGAGAATGTGGGTACCGCAGCCAAAAGATGGTGCGGCAAAGGAAATAAAGGAAAATTAGGATTCTCCTCCTGGCCCTCCACCGGGGGAAGGAGTGGTCTGCTTACCAGCTCTGGAGCAAGCATCTCGTTCCCTAGGTCATCCGTCTCAAGGACGTCCGAGAGATGGGGTGCGTGCGCTTGGTGCGGGACGCTCGATGCTGGAGCTGAGAGCTGGGCCCAGGTTGAGGCGGAGCTGGCCGACATTTTGAGGCCGCACGGGGACGCCCTCAGTAAGCAGACGGAGCACAGCTTGCGCTGGAGTGTCGGCAAGGCATGTTGTGAGAGATGGCCTCCATCTGCTTCTTCACCAGCAAAAACTGCTGGGCGAAGTCGTCGAAGGTGCCGAGCTGGGAGATGGGGGCATTGAGAAAGCGGGCTTTGTCTACCTCCCGCATCTCAAACAGGTTCAGCCACAGGTGATGTTCTTGGACCACGAGGGTGGCCATCGCCTGCCCGAGTGCCCTCGCTGTGATCATCGTGGCCCAGAGGGCAAGGACGGTCATGGAGCGCAGTTCCTGCAGCACGTCTGGGTCAGGACTACCCAAGTACAGATCATTAAGTGCCTTGGCCTGGTGGACTTGCAGTAGGGCCTTGGCATGCAGGCCAGAGGTGGGCTGTCCGGTGGTGCTGTAGGCTTTGCGTTGGAGGGAAGCACTGGACGATCCCGCCAGGTGGGGGCATTTTCCGGACACAGGTGGATCGCAACCGCTCTGTCCACCTGGGGGACCTCCGAGTACCCATGGGCTGCCCCGCTGTCAAGAGTAGTGAGAGTAGATGAATGAGGAGGTCTTTTGCGGGCAGTGAAAGGTGCCCTCCATGATCTCATTAGCTCAGTGTGCACCTCCGGGAAGAAAGGAACCGGGGGGATGTGGCTGTGAGAGGCGTCCGGACCCGAGGAACCAATCGTCTAGCCGTGAGGGCTGCAGGGAGGATGGAGGGTTCCAGTCCATCCCCACGCTCACGGCGACCTGGGTAAGCAAGTCGGCCATCTGGTCGTCAGCCTCAGACTGGGCGGGCCGACCCGAAGGTGGCAGCCCAGTCGAGCCTTCGGCATCAGATGCCGGGACACTCTCCGATGCAGCGGCAAATTCATCATCCAGCTCAGCGGGTCCGAGGGTGTAATCAGACTGGCCGTGAGGCGAGACACTCTCACCTTGAGCCTAGACGGAATTCAACGAGCGTGCCGGGGTGCGGGTTGTTTGTGGGGATCTACCCGGTAAAAACAAGCCCACTGCCATCCCCAAATCGCCTCCATCACTTGCCGAGTCGTCCTCAATCTCGTGGAAGGAGCGACGCAGGGGGGCGGCTGGAGTGACGTTCCTTTTTGGGAAGGAAAGCCACGACCGCAATGCTGCCATGGTTAAGTTCTCTCAGTGAGAACAAGAACCATCCACAAATGTTGCCTCAGTGTGATCACGGCCCAGACACATGAGGCAGCTTATATGACCATCAGGAGTGGAGAGATATCGACCGCATCCAGGAACTACACAGAGGCGGAAAGGCATCTTTAAAAAGACGTGTCCTGAAAAGGACCTTCAACACCTGCTGTGTGTGCTCTTTTAGATAAATAAACTCTTTTAGGAAAACATTATCTTTTTCAGAAGCGCTTTTGAAACGTCCAGGGGCAAAGCTGCATTGATGTGCAGAGAAGGAGAAAGCCGCTGATACGCGCCGTAGATCCAACAGAAACGCTCTGCAAAGGTGAGTGGAGAACAGAAGTGATCTCAGCTCGCTGATCACAACCGCTCAGCTCTGAAGAAGAAATCTGAATGAACAGATGCACTATTCCCTCCTTTTATACCAGTATGTCTGGGGGAGGGACATACAAATTCTGTCTGCCATTTCTCATTGGCATTTTCTCAAGTTCAGAGGTAACCAAGGCCTTAAAGAAAGTCCCCTAGTATCGCTTCATTCAACACAACTTCGTGTCATTCAGGGAAATAAAGACATTGGACAACAGATAATTGTAAAAGATTATAATGGATATTAAACCCATTGAGCTTTTGTGGGATCAGCTACACTGTAGAACAGGGGTCGGGAACCTATGGCTCGCGAGCCACAAGTGGCTCTTTGATAAAAATCAAGTGGCTCACCGGTATCTCACCATTGGCACTTTGGTGAATAAAAGATTGGTGTATAAACATTTCTTTCCTCTTTGCATAAGAGCAAAATCTGTACATTATTCCAAATTTTTAAATTATTAGTCTTTTTTTTCCTTCTTTTTTTTGATAGCCCTGCTGGATTAAATGGCCTTGTGTTAGTGCGGAAATCCAGGTCATATGTGTTGTGTAAACTGTGGTCCTCAATCCACTCCTCCAGAGATTTGCATAGAGTATCTACTATCTTGGATGTGACCTAGCATGTGCTCTGACTTATTAAGCTGTGCTGTTCATGTGAGTAATACAATTTTCAAAACTGTCTTGTCTGTGCAGTGTTTCTTTGGGTTTTTAACTAGAAAATGATGAACAAGTTGCTACACCTCTCCTCATACTTCCTCTCCTGGAGGACCAGAACACCATGCTGACCCTCATTTTTTTTTCCCATTCCATATGTTGGTACTTTGTCAAAGGCACCTGTTGTGGGGACCGGTTACAGTTCACATCTAACCTTTAGCAAGATTAGTCTCGCAGTGACCTATCCAGGATGATGGACTTCCCATAGTCTCTGAAATACCAGCAATGTCTGTGGCATTATTCAGGTGAATGACAGCCCCTATTCCTCCGGAGAGACTCACAGACTGGCTGTGTTGACTGAACTTGCCAGCAGTCTGATGATATTCCACAATGTGATGATGCCTGTTTACCAGCATCAGCACTTTATGATTTTAACTTTTTTTTTTTTTGCCTTTCTCCTTTACAACCCACCCATCTGCACACATCCTCACAGGGTTTGATATTTGACCCGAGGCAATTAATTATTTGCTGTAGAGCTCTAACCTTGAATTACTTGTTAAAATATGGAGAGTATTAAAATATAGAGAAAATGCAAATGGTTTGTATTTTGTATATTTAAAAATAAAAAATATATTTAGTTTGTTCACCATAACGAACAATAATCTTTCCCTTACTGACATGTCATTTCAAACCTATATGATTTTTTTTTTCTGTGGGACACAAAAAGAAACATTTTGCAAAATGTTCACGCTGCTCTATTTCATACAATGAAAGTGAATGTGGAATGGGACTTTCAAGCTCTAAAAATGAAAGAGACACCATGTATGTACCAAAAAAGTAGTCCATGTCACTTTTAGGCATACGCCAAATCTTTTGAAGCCATATGGTTGCTTTGTGTGAGGAAAAGTCATAGATCACAAATCACATTCACACTTCCTCATATTATTATAATTTATTTATTTTTAAGAAAATGAGCTGTGTGAACATTCTGATAAATATCACCTTTTGTCTTCCAAGGAAGAAAGAATGTCATATCAGAAATTAGATTTCCATTCCTTTAAAAAGACCACATATTTAACTAAACCATGCCTGTTGGGTTTTATTTCTCACATTTCAGCTCTTGTAAATGATTGTTAGACAGCAAGGTTTGCTGATGTATCACATGTATAAGGAACAATAAGTTGTAAAAGAAAGGCGCTTCCATAACTCAGTGGAATATTTCAGGTGCCATAATTTTAGTAGAATAAATTATGCATGCGTGCTTATGTAATGAATGTAAAAAGAGTTGCCCTATCATTCATAATCTGGAGGGATGGGGAAATGTGAGCACTTGGCTCGGGCACTTAGTAGCATTTCCAGAGGGTTGGGTGATACTCGAGCCCTGTGGGCCAGAGGAAGAGATAGAGCCTCTTTCTTTGCACACGCATATCACAGTTCCAAATATAACACATTTGACACTGATAATGCTGCCTATAATGCACGTAAAAAGTTAAATGGTGACTCAGACAGATTTGAAATGGTTCTTGTGCCACAGTGAAGGAAAGCCAAGTCTTGTGAGTTTGTTAAGGGGTGGTTTAATTCACATAGCCAATAATTTGTTTTACTAAAGACTGAGAACAAGATGGAAATGTGGGTGTGTGTGTATATGTCAGCTGTCACAATAAGGTAAATAAATCTATGATACCATGATGTAGCTTTCTAGTCATGTTACCTTGTAACTCACAGAAAAGAGCAATTGCAAGGATTTCTGACAACCTTTCAATCAGAAAAGCTGTTTAATACAAGCATTATGATCCAAATCCAACATATGAAGGTGGAATCTGATACACATATGGTTGCTTACATGTTATTTATGGTGTTCATAAAATACATTTTGTAGTTTTCTAGTCATGTAACCTTGTAACTCACAGAAGAGAGAAATTGCCAGCATTTCTGGTGACCTTTTTTTTTTTTTTTTACTAAACATTAGTATCGGTCACCAATATATGAATGTGGAAACTGATACACATATGGGTGGTAACATGTTATTGATGGTGTTTATAAAAAAACATAGGAAGTGCCATGTAATATCCAATCCCTGTCACAGGCAGACATTGAGCATCGATTGGAAAGGATTATGAGTTCTCCGATCACAAATGGGATTATGTGCAGTTACCAGCTATTTGTGACTTGTGTAAATCATTTCAATAAAGCTTTTGTCACCTTGACCCTGGTGTCATTGTAAACCTATTTAAGACAATTATTCTGGGAGAACGAGAGCGTGAATATTATAAAATACAGCTATAAGCCACTCGAGGCTGTGCATTACAGCGTTTGTTTTTGAGGCACCACGTGAAAACCCACTCAAAGAAATATTCTGGGTTCAATACAAGTTAAGCTGAAATGACAGCATTTGTGGCATAATGTTAATTAGCACAATAAATAAGTTTGACGATTAATTAGAGTAATTATGACATTAAACTGACACAGGTGTGGACACGGGTGTGCCGATGTCATCTATTTTAGAACAGCTTTGTGTGTGGCTCATACAATCAGAATTTATGCCACTTCCAAACAAATATATGTTTTGGTAGAAAATGCATTGATTTTGTTACGTTTATGCTTAGCATCCACACTGGAACACCGTTTCCCTCCACTGAAAATGGAAACGCTTTCTAGTACTGCATACGATGACGGAAATGAAAAAAAAATTGTTTGGCCGAAAACATATCACCGCTAGTGTGGACGAGGCACTTTGGCACTTTTTTAGAACTATTGATTTTTTGTTGTGATGTTTGAAACTGTTTGGTATGTATACTTCAAGGCAGTTATTGGTGATATTGGTTTAAATCGAGAAATCATATTTGCTAATCTCTGGTAAGCCTGGTGAATTTAAACAGCATATAAAAGTGAGCATATTCTACTGTATCTTTATTTTTATCTTTTTCCCCAAGCAATTTCTTCACCCCCTTGAGAAATAGCTGGTCTTGGTTCCTCTGCTAACTCGCATCCGTAACATCCACAGTGTTGATGCTTTTGTTGTATTATTCATAACAAGTCAACAGCTACTTGTTTAATGGTGTTCACTGAATGGCTGGTGAAACGACAGACTGCATGTTTTCTCACAAGCTTGCCAGCAGGCCCCTATTAGAGAATTGGGGTTGGGTATGCAGAGTGCTTTTTTATTAGGCCACTGCTGCCTCCTCTCCATTCACATGCAGAAATAATTTGTCTTTTCTTTTTCTTTTTTTTGATAGCCCTGCTAGAGTCTTCCCTGCTGGAGTAAATGGACTTGTTGGTGTTAGTGAGGGAATCCAGGTCATATGTGTTTGTGTAAACAGTGGTCCTGAATCCACTCCTGCAGAGATTTGTCTAAAGTATCTACTATCTGGTACGTGGCTTAGCATGTGCTCTGACTTATTAAGCTGTGCTGTTCACGTGGGTAATGCAAGTTTGAGTCTGGTTGGCAGCATTTCCTGTTCCCTCCATTTCTAGTTACCATGTACAATTTGAGTCCTCTGCTTACTGTACCTTTTACAGAAGCCTTAACCAATGAGAATTTTTTGATAGAAATATTAGGATTTTAGACATCAATATAGGACCATCAAGATCCAAGTAAGTGAATAGGTAAGGAAACAGGAGCATACATGATACGTGAGCAGATGTAAATTGTTGATTTCAATTGAATTGGAAAATATACATAATCATTTATTTATTAACTATTTAAACATAAATGAGTTTTGCTAATATTTAATTAATAGGGAGCTAAGTGTGTATATCCATGTCTAACTTGTAAGGTTGTGATCGATGCCATTTTCACGTATCGATAATCAGAAGATTTCCCCGATGATTATAAATATATATATGGATTTCTTTCAGATATAAATAGGGATGCTCGCTGCACAATAGTCTTTGTCTTTTCAAACATATATCTCAACACAACTTTGGTAAAGTGTGAGCGGCAGGGTTTATGAAAGTGGCATGTTGAACTTCCTCAACTGGGCCTTTTTCACAATGAGTTGATGTGGGTCTCCCACATCAGGTCCTGTGAGATTGTAGATTCCAACAACCTGAATGAATCCACTGCTGCCACAGTGCTGTTCAGAATGGTGAGCGGGGTCAATGTTGGGGTGTTCCTCCTTATGCCTATCATCTCCACTCTTCTGAGCATGTTCAGCTCCAGGTTGATTTGACTGCACCAGACAGCCAGCTGTTCAAACTTCCTTCTGTATACAGACTCATCGTCATCCTGGATGAGGCAGATTACAGTAGTGTCATCTGCAAACTTCAAGAGCTTGACAGAGGGTCCTCGGCGTTGCAGTCATTTGTGTACAGGGAGAAAAGTATTGGGGAGTGCACACATCCCTGGGGGGCACCAGTGCTGATCGTACATGTGCTGGAAGTGAATTTCCCCAGTCTCACTAACTGCTGCCTATCTGTCAGAAAGATGGTGATCCATTGACAGATAGAGGTGGGAACAGAGAGTTGGTTTAATTTAGTCAGGAGAATAGCTGGGATGATGGTTTTGAAAGCCAAACTGAAGTCTACAAAAAGGATCCTTGCATATGTCCCTGGTCTGTCCAGATGTTGCAGGATATGATGAAATCCCCTGTTGACTGCATTATCCACAGACCTTTTTGGTTGATAAACAACTTTTAAGGGGATCCAGAAAGGGTCCAGTGATGTCCTTCAGGTGGGACAACACCAGTCTCTCAAATTACTTCATGACCACAGACTTCAGAGCGAAGGGTCTGTACTCATTAAGTATTGGGATTTTGGGTTTCTTTGTTACAGGGATGATGGTGGAGCATTTGAAGCAGCAGGGAACTTCACACTGCTCCATTGATCTGTTGAAGATCTGTGTAAATATGGGGGTCAGTAAGTCAGTATAGGATTTTAAACAAGTGGCTGAAACACTATCTGGCCCTGTGCTTTCACTGTCTTTTGTTTCTAGAAGACCCGGAACACATCATCTTCACAGATCTTAAATGCAGGTTGAGTTGCAGGAGGTGTTGGTGTTTGTGTGAAGTGAAGATCAGAGTTGGTATGGGGTGAGAGACTGGACTTTTCAGTGGGCTTTTTATGTCAAATAAAAAAAAGTGTCCTTGTGGTCTCCCAGTGCTATTACATCAGACTTTTTTAATGGAATGCAACTGGCAGTAAATTGAAAGCACACAAATTAGGCTTCTAATTTAAATGTCGGTTGATGTTAATATCGATACACCAAAAATGCATCGATAAAATAACGAGCTGATCAAAAATCTATATATTATATTTTATGACATCCCTGCTAACTTGGAATATTGAAAATCCTATAGAACGGATTTTTAATGATAACTTATGTACCTTTAAAGACAGACCTACCTTGAGATTCGAGGTTGTTTAATCAATGGTTTATGCCTCTTTTGAAGCCGTCAGTCTGCGTTATTCTTCATAAAAAAAAATTATAGAAAAATATGCTTAATTGCTGGTAAAGTACCAATCAGAGAGTCAGAGCAAAGAAGGTAAAAAGCACTCTAAATTATTTTTTTTTCAAACATCATTAAAGACGTTACTACACAGTCTTGCATTATTGTGTTTTTATCATATACGTTTTTACTTCAAATCAAAGTTTGTAATCGTATTAATCACCTAGCAGCTGGTTGGTTTGATTCATGGCTCAGAACTCTTTTATGAAGAATTTTATAAAACCCTGTGAAAAACTAAATGACTGGAAAAACACTTCTGGAACCAAGGTGGCTGAAAAGGTGGGATGGCACTGTTGCTCTCTATTGGTATGTTGTAAGGCACGTCTTGATATTCATGAGGTGTATAAACTCTAATTTTAATAGAAAGTTTCATTTTTCTCTAGCAAGGACAATGAATAAAAAAAGTTGAATGAAATGAATGAAATCCTACAAACTGAGTGTCTTGCAGTTTTAATTGACAGGTGTAATTTTTTCAACGACCAATTGCGGTACTTGAAAAGTAGAATGGCCAATGGCTGGTATTATATCAATAAACAGTATGCAAAACTAATGCAGATATTAGATGAAAATATATGCAATATTTACTCAAAATTCCTAAAAAAAATATGTATTAAAAAAGTTGCCAATAGCTATTAATGACCAGACATGTTAAAATTAATTGGCCTGACTGATATATCAGTCCAGCATTACTTTTAGGTGGAGTATTGAAAATATGCATTGACTAAAATGAGCAGCTAAACTTTTGCAAATGTAACCCACCAACACTTTTTTTATGTACAAAAAAAAAAAAAACTTGTGTGCATTTTATTAGCATAGCACACAGATTCAAGCAGGTTGGGAGATGAGGGGTTGGCAGATTGTGTGTGGCTATGGCTGATAGCTGGGCAAAGACTGGCTGTCTGGTTGGTTTGATGGAAGCTGTCTCACGGAAGCCCTTGTTTAGATTCCATTCACATCAGCTAAACCCAGCCAGCGTTACTGCCTCTGGCTTCTGCAGGCTGGATTGAGGCTCAGAAAGACTCTTTGAGAACTGAATCTGCTGTTAGAGTCTCTGTGATTTATCGAATGCTGTAAATTAAGGTGGATTTTTATCAGGCCAGTATGGGTTAAAGCAGCATGCATTATGATTTACTGAGGAATTATATTAATCAGAGCTTAGGTAGCATTTGACATCTATGGATATTTGGATAGACATTGAATGAATAACAGTGCTTACAATGTGCTTGTGGGGAATTGGGGAAAAATGGGGAATTAAAGCCAATACTTTATGTTGGGTAGAACAGAAATGTCAAAGTTAAACTCTTAGTTTGGAAACCTGTTTGGAAACAGTCAACATTTTTGCCATTCTGTTTGATGCCGCTGTATTGGTACATAAATTTGTACATTTAAAGACAATGAATGTATTAAGGCAAAATAAATCAAATAAACTGTACTCATTGTCAGACTAACATTGGCAGTGTTGTTCTTATAGGTAGAAGCACAATTTTGATACCATAGTCATTAGGAATGCTTTTTTATCTCTCTTTCAGCTGTACATTTAGACTCAGTCATGAAGTATTCCTTTCATGTCATATTACACAGTGGTGTCCCATCTCTTCACAGTATTCTCACACACCATTTTCCATTTATTAAATGAGATTATTTTGTGATTTGTACTAGATATACATTTATCGCTCTGGACACAGGCAGCATAGTCATGATAATTCTCATCCCATTTCATAATGTCTGCTATGCAATCTCTTCATCTGCCACCAGTGGAAAGAGGGAAGCACATTATCTATGGGAGAGCATTATAAGAGATTATCCCTGACAGATCTTCTCCTTTGCAGGCACCATTAACCAGGCTTCAGCCTACTTGATATTTCTACCACCTGTGACCGTCATACGCTTGACGCAAGAATTATTGCCATTGTATTTTTTTCCCTGAGCTATAAATGAATCATGTAAGGAACTACTCTGAATCCGGTTGAACAGTGACCAAGGAACTCTTTTGACACTGCAAAAAAAAAATTACGCTTGGCTCAGCAATATGCATTTGATATGTATTATCACTAGGGATGGGAATCATAAGGAATTTTGCTACTGATTACTTAACAATTTTGTTTACGATTCTTTTAGTATTTTACAGCGGTTTACAAACACGCCAGCGGAGCCCTTTGTTTGGGCTGCCCGGCCGCGGAAACGCAGAAGGAAAAGAGGAAAAAGAGCCGGCGTTCTCATCAGATTAAGACGTCGCACAAATCGCCCCCCGCTACCCAGTATACTACTGGCAAATGTTCAGTCTCTGGACAACAAGCTCTGCGAGCTGAGAGCGCGGATCTCCTTCCAACAAGAGACGAAAGAATGCTGCGTTATCTGTCTTACGGAAACCTGGATGACGCGGAGATTCCAGACGTCAGGTGGTTAGAATGGGCAGCAACATCTCCTCATCACTGACCCTCAACACTGGAGCCCCGCAGGGCTGTGTTCTCAGCCCACTCCTGTATTCCCTTTACACACATGACTGTGTGGCGACACATAGCTCCAATGCCATCATTAAGTTTGCTGACGATACGACGGTTGTAGGTCTGATCACTGACAATGATGAAACAGCCTACAGAGAGGAGGTGCACACTCTGACGCACTGGTGTCAGGAGCACAACCTCTCCCTCAACGTCAGTAAAACCAAGGAGCTTGTGGTGGACTTCAGGAAGAAAGACAGAGAACACAGCCCCATCACCATTAATGGAGCACCGGTGGAGAGAGTCAGCAGCTTCAAGTTCCTCGGTGTCCACATTACTGAGGAACTCACATGGTCCGTCCACACTGAGGCCGTTGTGAAGAAGGCTCACCATCGCCTCTTCTTCCTGAGACGGCTGAGGAAGTTTGGAATGAACCAACACATCCTCACACGGTTCTACACCAGCACTGTAGAGAGCATCCTGACTGGCTGCATCACCGCCTGGTACGGCAATAGCACCGCCCACAACCGCAAAGACCTGCAAAGGGTGGTGCGAACGGCCAGAAACATCATCAGAGGTGAGCTTCCCTCCCTCCAGGATATATATAACAGACGGTGTGTGAATAAAGCTCGGAGGATTATCAGAGACTCCAGCCACCCGAGTCATGGGCTGCTCTCACTGCTTCCATCAGGCAGGCGGTATCGCAGCATCAGGACCCTCACCACCCGACTACATGACAGCTTCTTCCCACAAGCAATAAGACTTTTGAACACATGATCTCTCACGATCAACAATCACTGCACTTTATTAATCCTCATTCTGTCAATATATTCTCGCTCCCAATTCAGTTAGTGTATATATATATATATTTATACCCTTATCTAGTGTATGTGTATTCTACATTGTGTGTATTGTGTACATTTGATATGTAAATTGTTGTGTAGGTATGTGTACATTTGTTATGTAAATCGTGTTGTGTAAATATGTTGTTATTGTAAAGTGGTTTGTGTCTCGTCACTGTCATTACTGCAATGTTGCTCGGAACTGCACACAAGAATTTCACCTGCTGTTGCACTCGTGTACACAGTAGTGTGACAATAAAGTGATTTGATTTGATTGATTTGATTTGATATAGTATACTTATGTTAGAAATGTTTATTGTGGAATGATGCTTACTGTTAAATTCCCTATTTAAAATAAATAAATACAGTAGGCAGCATGTAGTACAGTATATACTGCAAAGTATTCGGTACGTAGAAAGGTAGTATTCCATTCTGAAGTAAGCCATAGGCCACATTCACTCTAATATGTTTTAATTTGAAAATGCAATTAGTTCACTACCTTTACACCTCTGTTCCACACTGATATAGCATATTTCTTCAATGAAAACAGAAACTTTAGAAAACACTCTGTGTGGCACTTTGGAAAACAATAGACCAAATTCATAGCTGTGCCATCTTTGATTTTTGATGGATGGGAATAACAAGAGGCTGTGAGGAAAACACTTAAAGTCTGTTCAGTTTCGATTTGAGTATCGTCCCAATCTTTCAGCAGACGACGCCATCGCCACCACCCTCCATCTGGCTCTCACCCACCTAGATAAAAAGGACTCATACGTTCGTATGCTGTTCATAGATTTTAGCTCAGCATTCAACACAATAATTCCTCAGCACCTGATTGGAAAGCTGAACCTACTGGGCCTGGACACCTCCCTCTGCAACTGGATCCTGGACTTCCTAACTGGGAGACCTCAGTCAGTCCAGATCAGGAACAGCATCTCCACCACCACCACACTGGGGACTGGGGCCCCCCAGGGCTGTGTGCTCAGTCCACTACTGTTCACTCTGCTGACTCACGTCTGTGCAGCATTGCACAGCTCGAACCACATCATCAAGTTCGCCGATGACATGACCGTGGTGTGTCTCATCAGCAAGAACGACGAGTCAGCATACAGAGAGGAGGTGCAGCGGCTAATGGACTGGTGTAGAGCCAACAACCTGTCTCTGAATGTGGACAAAACAAAAGAGATGGTTGTTGACTTTAGGAGAGCACAGAGTGACCGCTCTCCACTGAACATCGACGGCTCCTCTGTGGAGATCGTCAAGAGCACCAAATTCATTGGTGTTCACCTGGTGGAGAACCTCACCTTGTCCCTCAACACCAGCTCTATTACCAAGAAAGCCCAGCAGCGTCTCTAATTTCTTCGAAGGCTGAGGAAAGCACATCTTCCACCCCCCATCCTCACTACATTCTATAGAGGGACTATTGAGAGCATCCTGAGCAGCTGAATCAACTGCCTGGTTTGGGACTTGCACTGTTTCGGTCCGCAAAGCCCTGCAGAGGATAGTGAGGACAGCTGAGAAGATAATCGGGGTTTCACTTCCCTCCGTCAAAGACATTTACACAAAACACTGCATCCTCAAAGCAACCAGCATTGTTGATGACCCCACACACCCCTCACACAAACTCTTCACCCTCTTGCCGTATGGCAAGCCAGACTGTGTAACATCTTCTTCCCCCAAGCCATCAGACTCCTCAATACTCAGAGTCTGGACTGACACACACACACACACACACACACACACGTGTCCTGAGTTGCACTTTAATTATTGTAACTTTTTACCTGGCTGCAACCTCAATAACTGTTATGTCAATAGGACACTATATCATAGTATGTTATGTTTACATTTGGCATTTTTAGAAACTGTCATCTTTTTGCACTACTGTGTACTGGTTGGTGCTGCACTGTCTCTCACTGTACCTATTGTCCTGTTCATTTTTAGCAATTTATTGTACTGTCCCGAAATTTTTGCACATTTTTGCACGTGCGCTTTATGTAGGTATGTTATTTAGTCTGTGTAGTCTCATGTGGTTCTGTGTTTGCCCTATGTTGTTTTATGTAGCACCATGGTCCTGGAGGAATGTTGTCTCATTTCACTGTGTACTGTACTAACTGTATATGGTTAAATGACAATAAAAACATTTGATGGACATTTGATATAGGGGCATCACTGCAGTATGCTTATTGTGTTTATTTAGAGTCCTACAGTTGAAAACAGGTTGAAATAATTTTAAATTTAAGTAGATAAAAAACCATGGGCATCATGAGTTGTGGAAAATAAGATGTGATCTAAGAGTTTTATTTATAGCTTTATACAGTGCATGTCATTGAAGAGACAATGTATATCCCTTACAGCCTCGTTTTCATTCCTAAATCAAATCAAAGATTTACTACTATGAAAAAGGTGTATGACATTAGGAAACAGAAACGTCTAGGTTACGTATGTAACCTCCGTTCCCTTATGGAGGAAAAGAGACGTTGTGTCGAGGAAGCGACACTAGGGGTCTCTCTTGAGTGCCGAATATGCCTCTGATCTATGAAATAAGGCCAATGAGAAGTTGGCAGACAGTATTTGCATACCCCACCCCCGGACATACGGGTATACAGGCAGGGAAATACGTCTAGTTCATTCAGGATTTTTCTGAGGATCCTGAAATGGTCCTGATCGAGATGTGTTTTTCCTGAACTAACAGGAGAAACCTCCGCAGGGCAAAGAATACATTCAACAACTCTAGGTAATTGATGTGCCAGTGCAGCGGGGCCCCTTTCCACCAGCCCGTGGCTGCATGCCCGTTGCACACAACCCCCAACCCAATTTGGAGGCATCGGTCATGACCAGGATGCGTCAGGACACCTGCTGCAAGGGGACTCCTGCCCGCAGAAAGCAGAAGTCTGTCCAGGGTCTGAATGTTTGGCGGCAGGCGGGGATGACCATCACACAGTGCGTGCCGCGGCGCCATGCTCATCTCGGGACTCGAGTCTAGAGCCAGTGCTGAAGCGGTCTCATATGCCTCAACCACTGCTGAGAATGCCATATACCTCACGAGCCTCTGGAAAAGTTTTAAAGGGACCGCTGTGCCCAGCCTGAAGGCGGAGAGGCACTCCAGCACTGACTGTGCACGCTAGTTGGGAGGTGCGCTGACATTGAGACTGTCTAACTCCATGCCGAGAAAAGAGATGCTCTGGACCAGGGCGAGCTTGCTCTTTTCCAAGTTGACCTAAAAGCCCCAAACAGCTGAGGTGCCTGAGCACCTGGTCCCTTTGAGTGCATAGTAACTCTCGGGAGTGGACCAGGATGAGCCAGTCGTCAAGGTAGTTGAGTATGTGGATGCCGGCTTCTCGGAGCGGGGCAAGTGCTGCCTCTGCAACATTCGTAAAGACGTGAGGGGACAGGGTTAGTGACTGAGGAGGAGGTCCGGTGGAGGCATCCTCTAGACTCGTCAGAACCGGCCAGCCGGGGAACAGTCGGGGCCGAGTGCGGGGGGTCCACGTCCAGCATGTCGGGACTGTTGAGGTGTGGTGGCAGAGTGCCGTGAGAAAAGCATTTGCGGGCCAGTTGACCCACAGACAAAGGAAATAGCTCTTTTACTGAGAATGTGGGAAATTAAATGAATTCAACAAAAGATTCTCCTCCCAGCCCTCCACCAGGGGACGGAATGGTATGCTTACCAGCTCTACAGCTAACGTCTTGGTCCCCGGGTCGATTGTCTCAGGAGCGCCTGGGAGCCTTCCGGGTCCTCGAGGGTGTCCGTGAGAATGTGGGGCGTGTCTCACGCATCTCGACCAAGTTCAGCCACAGATGATGTTCCTGAAACCCGAGTGTGGCCATCACCTGCCCAAGTGACTGCGCTGTGGTCTTCGTGTCCCTGAGGTCGAGGTCGGTCATTTCCTGCACCACGTTGGGATCAGGACATCGGGAACAGGACCCTTCGCGGCTGTGAGCGGCGCGCAGACCCCAGGAACCAGCCATCGATGGCTGTGGCGAGGACGGAGGATTCCAGTCCAGGCCCGGGCAAGCATGTCAGACATCTGCATGTTGGACATCAGACTCAGCCTGGGCATTCTGGCCCGAAGTAGGCAGCCCAGATGAGTCATCCGATGCAGCGGCGAGCTTATCACCTCGAGCTCTAGAGGATAGGAAGACTGGCCGTGATGCAAGCTGCTGTTGCCTCGAGTATGGACGGGAGTCAACGATCGTGCGTACCCGGCAAAACCGCACCCGCTGCCGTCCCCAGATCGCCACCATTGCCAGCTGCATCGTCCTCAATCACGTGGGAAGAAGGAGTAACTCGGGGTGGGGGGACGTTGGTGAATGCAGTCGCGACCGCAAAGTTGCCATGGTCATGTTCTCACCGTGAGAACATGAACCACCCATAAACGCTGCCTCGGTGTTATCGCAGCCCAGACACACGAGACAACGCCTGTGGTTGTCTGAAGCAGAGAACACTCTACCGCATCCAGGAACTAAACAGGGGCGGAAGGGCATCTTTATAAAGACACGTCCTGAAAAGGACGTTCAATGCTGCTATGTATTGCTCTTTTAGAGGAAAATACTCTTTTATTGAGAAAATCACTCTTTTAAGAATAAACTTTTTTAAGTTTTGCACTGTCGAAGCTCCCAGGGGCAAACTGCACTGCCGTGCAGAGAAGGAGAAGGCCGCTGAAGTGTGCCATATATCCAACAGCAGAATCAGCTCAGTGGAAGAGGAACAGGTGTGTGAATCGCAGCTCACTGCATACACGACCATCGGCTCCGAAGAAAATTTCTGAATGAACTAGACATATTTCCCTGCCTTTATACCAGTATGTCCGGGGGCGGGGTATCCAAATACTCTCTGCCTACTTCTCATTGGCCTTTTTTCATAGATCAGAGTCATATTCGGCGCTCAAGAGAGACACCTAGTGACGGTTCTTCGACACAACGTCGAAGTGAGTGACAGACGGGGAACCTGAGTTTACAAACAAAAACTTATTAGTGTGGATGTGGCCAAAGACAAAGCATTTTAGGACAGTAGCCTACAGTGTACACATGAGTAGTAGAATTGACGTTATTAGTTAACCAAATAAAATAATTTGGCTCCAGTATGTAGCCCTAATTACCATGCACAAGACAGAAAAAGGGGGGTGTTTCTTGACTTTGAGAGGTATCTGAGGTGCTGAAGGATGAAGAATGGCAAGCTGACCTCTTAGTGATTTGAGAGGGAACTGCTGTCTGAAACATAATTTAGCATTGATCATTTTTGCCGAACATGCCATGTTAATGACTTGAGCCTTAAAGGCCTTGTTTGACATCCCGTGGAAATAGATTATAATGGTACCACTAGCTGTCCCAGAAGTCCACCAACTCTTGATTGCTTTACAAATGGCACTTGTTTCTCAGTACAACGAAGGACAACGTTTTAAGAGTCATTAATGTTGTATTCCTCTAGGCACAGCATTTTCATAAGTTAGTGTATTAATGTTGGCAGATAATGTTAGCAATTTTTTTCAGTATCTTAAAATAGGTGTAATTTGTACAGTAAACCTTTACCCTCTTTATATATTATATTCATCATTCATCAGAGCATCAAGAGTATAATTTGTCATAGGCCTATACAAGCATATGAAACTCTTGAGCAATGAGAGTAGGAAAGTATAGAATTGAATAAATTGATGCTTCAAAACAATACTGATAATTCACAATAAGTCTGATTCATCAAAACATTTATGATACTTACAAAAAATAGGGATACTTCAAAATAACACTGTTACTTCATACACTATTGTTGCTTAATTTTTCTGTTCTAAAACTAGTTGTAATTAGTACCATAAGCTTACCCTCCTTTTAAATTATGACAAATATAACATCATGTCTATAAGTTATCTAATACAAGCATATTAAACTCATCTGAAAGGACAACGGTGTAGGGAAGTAGATTTGAACGAAAACAGGTTGCATGCAGGAAACTATATCTGCAGTTCAAATTAAGTTCTTCCCCTTTGCGCAGATATTGTTTCATCATCCGTTTCGCATTCTCACTAGCTATAGATCACCCTCATACATCTCATAAAGAAAGACATCAAACAAATATCCGGCTATTGACCTGTCCTCCCAGACTTGATTGAGACTCATAGCAGGCTGCAGGAGCAGAATGACAAACAAAGGAGGCAGGAGGTTAAAAAAATTGAAACCAAATCAATAGAGATGACTGAAATGACGAAGGACTTGAAGGTCAGAGCTCATGGTCCTTCTGAGTAGATAATATAGGAACATAATCAATCTCATCTAATTTAATCTCTCCCCCATTTTAGATCTGTTTTTTTTCATCGATGATCAGGTCTATTTATTTTCTGCTCAGTGACTGAACTGTTCTCTGTTATTAAAATCGTAGAATCACGATTTTAGTTAGTTGAGGTTTTTTTGAAAGAACAGTACTGAAACTTATTAAAATACTGACACTTTATGCCACAAAAACTTTTGTTTAAGCTTAACTTGTACTCAAACCTGGAATATTCCTTTAAAAAGTAGGTACTCTATGGCAAACATTCTGCCGCTTCAAAGCAACACTTACTGTACACTTCAAAACAACACAGATGTTTTTTAAACAATAATCATGCTTAAAAACAATATAAATGTGTAAAAATACTGATGTTTCAAAAGAATGTTGACACTACCACAACACTGATGCTTCAAAACAATGCAGATGCATCAAAATACAAATATTTCAAAACAATAAGGACATCTAAAACAATATTGATGCTTCAAAACAATGCTGACAATTTTAAACAATATTGCTTTTTCAAAACAATACTAACATTTGAAAACAATCTGATGCTTCCAAAGCAATGCTGATGCTTGAATACAATACTGACATTTTAAAACAGCACTGATGTTTCAAACAACAATCACACGTACTGATGCTTCAAAGCAATACTTATGCATCAAAATATAGATATTACAAAACAATACGTACATGACACTTGAAAACAATATTGATGTTTCAAAACAATACTGACACTTTAACTAATACTGATGCTTCAAAGCAATACTGATGATTCAAAACAATACTGATGCTTCTAAATACAGATGTTTTAAAACAATACTTACACTTCAAAACTATTCATATGCATCAAAACAATACTGGCACTTTACAACAGTACTTACGCTACAAAGTAATACTGATAAGTCATAACAATAATTACATTTTAAAAGAATACTGATGTTTAAAAACAATACTTATGATTCATAACAGTAATGATGTGTCAATCTATAGACTTTTAAAACAAAACTGACACCTTAAAATAATTTGGTTGCTTCAAAACAAAACAACACTGATTCTTTGAAACAATACTGAATTTGAGGAAATGCTGTAAACACTTCAGAAGTTTAGAGAAGAAAATTAACTCAAAATTACTTTTCAGAGGTTTGGTAGTCAGAGAATATGAAGTTGAGAAAGTGAATATGATAGAATATGAGTTTGAAAGTGTTTATTATTGTGGTGTCTTTTAAAGCTTGTTATTCTAAATGTGCTGTATCTGTGGTGTTGCTATATCTCTTATAAAAAAAACTTGTTCAGCAGTCAAAATGTTACCCTTATTTGCAGTGTATTTGCTACATTGCGACACATAAACTGCATCCCATCAGAGCCCATGTGTCTAAAAGCGAAAATGGTAGTGTTTGATCCTCATAAAGTAAAGTGGGTATTTGGCAGCTCTGATTTGCTTTAAAAAGTATTGAATTCCTCTGAGCTGGATGGATTGCAATCAGTAGTCTCAAAAGAGGGATGGTTGACGCTGTATAGCCAACTCCTCTATCATACTCACTGCCCTTTCAAAGTGTATCACATTCCCTATTGAATCATAATCCTGTTCTGAGATATTCTAGGCTGAAAATTAAATATGTTTGCAAGTTTGTAAATGTATCACACACATATTTCCATCATACTTGTGAGAACCAATACTTTTAGCACAATCCAAAGATTGCCTTTGGCAGCCAAATATGTGTTCGGGTTTTGTTGCCGTAAGCCACTGAGGATTTTTCATATCTCTCTTAGTCTCTCTCACTCCACGTCTGTCTATTTCTCCCTCTCCAATTCCCTTTGCTCATGGGGGATCTAGTAAGCATACCCTATGTATCCACGCTGCATTTGATCCGCTGTGAGCAGATCCAAAGGCATGAAAACCTGTCTCTACATATTTGGATGAATAAATTATTAAATGGATAGTACACCCAAAAAAATAAAAAATTCTATCATCAGCTGCTCACACTAAATGTTTCAAACTCGGATGACTTTCTTTCTTCAGTGGAACACAAAAGAAGGTTTTAAAGATTGCTGATGCTGTTCTCTTGCATACAACTAAAGTGGATGGAGACCAGGGGTTGTCAAGCCCCAAAAGGACAAAAAAACATCTTAAAAGTATGACTTGTGCATTGCATTTCTGGTCCTCTGAAGCCATATCATGGATTTGTGTGAGTAGCAGACTGAAATTGTAGTTGTTATTCACTGAAAATCTTGCTTGAAAGCCATTGTTACCATTCATTTTCATTCTATTGACGGGACTCTTCGACATTCTGCTATGAATAACTAATTTTGTGTTCCACTGAGAAAGAAAGTAATGGGTTTTGAAAGACATAAGGGTGAGAAAATATAATTTTATTTTTGGGGTGAACTACTTCATATAATACTTTACTGATATTTCTGAAGTTACAGCTCCTATTGTTCACTTTGCTTGTTTTGTATTTTCTTCTAATCTTTCTCTCTCTCTCTCTCTGTCTCTATCTTTCTTTCCTTCCTTTTCTCTGTCTCTTGATCATTCCACAGCTAACAAAGCTGACTTTGCAAGAACACGTCTCGATCCTCTTGCATTTGAATGGAAATAAAAGAGATTCTGTGACCTTGGAAAATGAAGATGTTGTTACCATGGGAACTATTAATCTTGCTGTCACTCAAGAGCTGCCTAGCAGGTACGATATCCCTTGAGTTTCCTTTGATAGATCACCTGTTCTGCATAGTCCCCACTTAAGCAGTGAGAGTGGATTTTCATGCCTATGTCTAATCAAAGCCGTAACAATGTCTTGCACATTGGGGGGACCAACACATTTTGAAGGGAGGGGGTCGCAGGTGTTGAAGTCATAAAATCAATGGTACTCTTTGGTACCAAAAAACTTATTTACAAAATCTTAAATTGATTATAAATTATTACCTAATAATATTTGGACAAAAAATGACACTGTCTCTGCCACAACCTAAAAACTCAATGGAAGCCAGAAGTCACAAACCTTATGTGCCAGTTCAAATATATGGGTGATAAAGCTCTACTTTGTGTTTTATAAATAATTATCTTAGACAATGTCAAGTGAATTTTCTAAAAAGCTATGTCAGAAACTTGCCAGATTACCACATTCATTCATTTCCTTCACAATATGCACATATTCACACTTTGTCTTAAGCCTGATTCGCTGAAAACGTCTCGGATTACGTATGTAACCCTTGTTCCCTGAAAAAAGCGGAACGAGATGCTGCGCTGAAGAGCGCTTTGGGAACACATCTCAGTTGTGACCAGCTGTGAATATGTATGCAACACGTCAGTGAACATTGACCAGAATTTATAGCCTCTGCCGATGTAATCATTGGACGCACCTGGTGCAGTGGCTATAAATAGATGCTTCACCGGTGCATTATCAGGTATTTCCCAAGGGCATCCCAGTGCGGCAGAAAACCGCAGCATCTCGTTCCGCTTTTTTCAGGGAACAAGGGCTACATACGTAAGCCGAGACATTCCCTTTAAAAAAAGCTTCACTATGATCCTTTGGGAACGATAATACCCACGCCCCCGCACTGTGGCTGTCCGGACCCCCCACGGTTGTGCAGTGTGCTCACAAGATCGTGAAAGGGCTCAGACATGTGCTTGAGATGTCGACTCAAGGACATAAGATCCTGAAGTGGCATGAACATCCAAGCTATAGAATCTAATGAATGTGTGCAGAGAGGACCAGCCTGCCGCATCACAAACATGCTGCAGAGGGACCCCAATGGGCAAGGCTTGAGAGGAGGTGACCCCTCTGGTAGAGTGAGCCCTGATGCCTAAAGGCAAAGCTTGACCGCGCGCCTCGTAGGCCAGGGCAATAGTGTCCCTCACCCAATGCGACATAGTCTGCTTGGTGGCGGCCACCCCCTTGACAAACGAATAGTTGCCCTGACTTATGCCACTGGCTAGTGCGGTGGACATAGGTCTGAAGGACACAGATTGGACAAAGTCTGTGAAGTCTTTCCTGCACCGGCATAGAGAACGGCGGGGAGCAGAAGGCTTCAAGAGTGACCGGGTTTAAGGTCGAGAAAGGCACCCTAGGAAGGTAATGCAAAATTGCTTTGGTCATTCCTGGGGCAAACTCAGGTTGGCAAAACAGACAGAGCCTGTAGGTCCCCAATTCTCTTTAGAGAGGTAATAGCCATAGAAAAACCATCTTGAGAGTCAGAAGTCTATCAGATGCTGACTCTAGAGGTTCAAAGGGGGTCTCAACCAGGCCCTCAAGGACTACTGCTAAGTCCCAAGAATGGGTCCTGGTCCTAGCAGGCGGCCTCAGTCGCCTGGCTCCACTAATGAAACAGGCGAGTAGAGGATGTCTCCCCAGAGGCACCCCGTCAATCAGGGCGTGGCAAGCCGAAATGGCAGCCACATAAACCCTGAGAGTGGTGAGGCAAATGCCTGCTGACAGTTTTTCCTGCAGAAAGTCCAGAACTGAAGCAATCTGGCAGTTAACCGGATCTGCATTATGTGTACTGCACCATTTTTCAAAGACACCCCATTTATTGGCGTAGATCCTTCTGTTAGAGGGAGCCCTAGCACTTAAAATGGTCTCGATAACCTCAGGTGAAAGCCCTGTGTCCCTCAGTTGGTACCCCTCAGGGGCCAAACATGAAGGTTCCACAGCTCGGGCCGGGGATGAAATATAGTCCCCTGTGCCTGATACAGAAGGTCCCTTCTGTTCGGAATCACCCAAGTCAAGCCGTCGAGGAGAGACATTTTCTCCGAGAACCATAGCCCGTTCAGCCAGCGCAGTGCTATCAGTAAGAGGCAAGACCCTTGTTGGTGAACTCTGGCCAAGACTCCTGAGAGCAAAGAAACCGGGGGAAATGCATACAGGCACATTCTGGGCCATGTATGCGCCATCGCATCCAGACCCAGGGGGGCTGGGTGACTCAGAAAGAAGTAGAGGGGACATTGCGCTGTCTGAGAAGAGGTGAAGAGGTCCACTTCTGCCCTGTAAAATCTCACCCAGATTTGCTCTACTATCTCGGGGTGGAGTTTTCCCCCATCGGTAACTGATGTCTGGACAGTAAATCTGCTCCCACATTCAGGCATTCAGGCATATAATCTGCCCTGAGTGACAGGAATTTGTCCTGGGCCCAAAGGAGAATCCGACGTGCCAGGGAATTCAGCTGGCGTGAACGTAGACCTCCTTGATGATTTATGTTGGAGACTGCTGTTGTGTTGCCCACCCACACCAAGACATGGCAGCCTCTCAGATGCTGGAGGAAGTATTTCAGGGCCAGAAATACCGCCATCAACTCGAGGCAGTTGATGTGCCAATCGAGCTGATGACCCTCCCATTCCCCTTGAGCTGGACGACCACTAAAGACTGCTCCCCAGCCCTTCTGGGAGGCGTCTGTCGTAAGCAGTCTGCGATGACAAGACGCACCTAGAGTGGGACCCAAGGTAAGAAACCGGGGTCTGAATCATATAGAAAGGGAATGAAGCGTGTGGTGCGTAACCCTTATTTGCCTTAGGGGACTGGCCCTTGGATGAAATCCCCTGGCTTTTAGCCACAGCTGAAACGGTCTCATATGCAGAAGGCCCAAAGGGATCACCATGGACGCAGATGCCATGAGACCTAGAATGTGTTGATACTGAAGAACAGTGCAACCTTGACCTAGCCTGACTTCGCTCAGGGTGTTCTGAATGGAAAAGATCCGAGCGGGAGACAATTGTGCCCGCATCATGATCGAATTCCATATAACTCCCAGATAAGTGATTTCCTGGGTAGGAGAGTGAAAACTCTTTTTGAAATTGAGTCGCAGACCCAGAGAAACCAGGTGAGCTAAGACAATATCCCTGTGTTGGACCGCCAGTTTTTAAGACTGTGACAATATCAGTCAATTGTCTATGTAATTCAGAATGTGAATGCCCTGGAGTCGCAAAGGAGCCAGTGCTGCATCTGTGCATTTCGTGAATGTGCGGGGTGAAAGGGCGAGGCCGAATGGAAGAACCCGATACTTGAAGGCTTCGCCCCCGAAAGCGAACCTCAGGAACTTCCTGTGCTGTGGCAGAATTTCTATATGAAAATATGCATCCATAAGATCGATCGAGACCAGCCAATTGTAGCGTTGGAATTGTGACACAACCGTCTTGACAGTTAACATCTTGAACTTGAAAACCCTGACTAAGCGGTTCAAGCCTCGAAGATCTAAGATCGGACGCAACCCCCCCACCCTTCTTGGGGACCAGGAAGTATCTGCTGTAATTGCCTGACTCTTTCTCTGGAGGGGGAACACGTTCTATGGCCCCCTTGACCACAAGATTTTGCAGTTCTTTCCACAGTAGACATGCCTGCTCCGGTTTCACGGAAGTGGCGACCACGCCGTTGAAACACGGTGGATGGCGAGAGAATTGAATTCTGTAGCCTCTTTCTACTGTTCTTAGAGCCCACATAGAAATACCGGGCAGAAGTTTCCACGCTGCCAGGTTTTCTGAAATGGGTACTAATTTCGAAACTTCCTGTTGAGGGGATGTTGGGTATTCCACGTCCTGGAATAAGGCAGGAAACAGCAGTACACCCAACTTTTTGCTGGAAGCCTCTGCCTACTGAAACACCCCCACCGGGCTGAGCGCAAGACCGTCAGGGTTTTTTGCTTTTTGAAATAACTGCCCTGAGGTCTTGCTTTGGATGCTGTCAGGGGCGACGAGCCTGTCCCCAGTCGTTACGAGGGGAAGCACGACTCACCACGCTCTGTTTCTGAGCCTCCCTTCTAGCAGGACCGGGGCAGGACTGGGTGTGGCGGGCAAAGAATTGCCCGAATTGCTTCCTCATGGCTTTTTGCCTCCTGTAACCTGGAGATAACCACAGTCATTGCGTCTCCGAAAAGTCCAGAAGACGAAACCGTGGCATCAAGGACGAAAGCTTTATCTTTATCCTTGATACCTGATAGGTTGAGCCACAGGTATCTTTCCATGCTGACCAAAGCGGACAATAGCATGGGCTGTCTGTTTGGTCGCGCGTAGAGATAGGTCCGTGGCTCGACGAAGCTCAGAAAACGCTTCCTCATCGAGCGCGGAACCTGCACTCAGGTCCTTAAGCAGATCAGCCTGGTATGCCTGCAACACCACCATGGTGTGCAGAGCAGCACCAGCCTGACCCGCCGCTTGATACGCCTTCCCCACGAGCGTGGAGGTGGTCCTGCACGACTTTGTGGGGAGGGAGGGTCTTTTCAGCGATGATGCCGAGCCCGGTGAGAGATCACCCACAAGTGTCTCCTCATCTGGCGGCATCATGAAATGCCCCCGTGCCTCAGCACCCACAATAGTCGAATATATCGACGTCGAGGGCACGTGGACATGGGAAGTATAAGGTTTCCTCCATGAACGAGAAAGCTTGTCATTGATGTCATCAAAGAATGGAAGGGACTGATGAGGCGTTCCCTTCCCACGGACACCAGACAAAAATATATCCTCCAATTTGTAGCGTTTGGGGGTCTCTTTTTGGCATGGCCAGTCTATCTTAAGCCTGGCCACAGCACGATTAACCACGTCGAGTAATTCCTCTGCTGATTTATTATCAAACCCGGAATGCTCGGAGGTGGATAACTCAAAATCAGCCGAACCAAGAGATTCACGGTCCCCCTCATGAACCGAAGAGGCGCCAGAGCGCACTTCGAGATCACGGGAAGGACCAGCTGGATCTGGGGAGAGAGTGAGCAAAAGGGACAAACCCGTCTCTCGCTCCTCAGCCAGATCCATGCGAGAGCCCCACGAGTGAAGTGTGGGCGCTGACTCCCGGAAGTAAGCGAGGCGAGCGCAAAGCATTTTGCCCGAAAGCAGATCACAATGCTTGAACCTGCCCCACCCCAATGCGAGAGCAGCATGCTCTTCCCCTAAACAGACAAAATAAAACGAATGCATGTCCCTCTCGGCCATTGAGCAGAAACAGGGGAACACGCATTGTTTGCCTTGACTTTCAGTCATTTTAGGTAGATAGATAGATAGATATATTTTCTTTTTTTTCAGAGGAAACAGAAAGGAGAAAAGGTTCACTGCCTAACAGAATCTAACTCCTGACAGAGGAAAGAAAGTTTGACAGGCTTGTAATTGCACACAGCATAGAATGGCTCTGAAGACGAAAAATCTGTTGATGCACCGGTGAAGCTATTTATAGCCACTGCGCCAGGTGCGTCCAATGATTACATCGGCAGAGGCTAAAAATTCCGGTCAATGTTCAAGTTATAATGTTCATATTGACGTGTTGCATACATATTCACAGCTGGTCACAACTGAGATGTGTTCCCAAAGCGCTCTTCAGCGCAGCATCGTAGTGAAGCTTTTTGTAAAGGGAACTGCTCCGTTAATGTTTTGACATTCACAGTTATGAATGACATACAAATCATGTACTGTACATGACATACTGTATTTTCAATCCAAAACAGTGAATTTTGCCAAAAGTTGAATTGTTTGCACCCTTGGAAATTACTGTCAGTTGGTACAACATTTCAGTCATAATACAGTGGGCAAACTGGCCAAATCTGATTATTGGAGGTTACGGCCCTGTGTCTAATCATTTTCATATTCCTCTAGAGACGGATGCATGCTGGGTACATGCTCTTGTGGCTGCCTCAGGAGGATATTTGTCTTGATGCACTTTCTGATTTTGTCTGCAGCGAAAACTTCACCCAAGTTCTTTTAGAACACTCTGATTTGTTCAGAACAAAGTAGCATACCAAATTTTTTCATCTTTATGTAGCTTTGAAGAATGTTAGTTTTTACAAGGTACTTTCATATGAAATGCTAATTTGGTATTTCTAAGATTTTTGTTTTTGCTGAACGACTGGTAATTAAACACGTAGAAGTCAAATTACCTGGACCCTAAATGTGACATAAATACAGTGATATGTGGCATTTTGTCACGCTACACCTTTACTTTTTGAAAAAAGTTTTTTTCAGCTTGATCACGTGAAAATTACGTGACTGTGGCAACATTTGCAAAAAACCCAAAAGTGACACCTCCTGGAGACATCAAACAAAAGACAAGACAAACAAAATGAGCACTAATATAAAACAGAAAACACAACATATAGGGAGGGAAACCAGGAAGGGAGTTTAAGAAAAGGCCCTTGGTCCGGAGGCCTGGGAGGAGGCCTCAGGCCAGAGGTGGTGTCTGGCGGCCTGGGTGGTGGCCTCAGGGCAGATGGGACAATGTACTGGGTGGCAGCCGCTGGACAGGGGTCAAAGGACTAGGCGGCAGCAGCTGGACAGGGGTCAGAGAACTGGGCAGCGGCCGCTGGACATGGTTCGTTAGGGAGCATCTCATGGGGTGGGCCATGGAAGGCTCTGGTGGCGGAGCCATGGAAGGGTCAGGGGCGAAGCTGTGTTATGCTCAGGTGTGGGAACTGATTGCAACAGGGGAATGACCTCCATGTACGCTAGCCATGACAGGGGAATGGCCTCCGCAGCTGTGAGCATTGGCAGCTGCAACTGGGGAGTGGCCTCCATGGCCGTGGGCACCGACAGAGACAGGTGAAAAGCCTCTGTGGCTTTGAGCACAGGTAGTGATAGGGGAACAGCTTCCGTGGCTGTGAGAACTCTCAGTGACAGTGGAACAGCCTCTATGACTGTGAAGATCGACATGGACTGGGGAACAGCCTCCATGTCAGTGAGGACAGGTAGTGACAGGGGAACATCTTCCATGGCTGTGAGCACAGGCAGTTACAAGGAAATGAGCTCTGTGGTCGAGAACACAGACAGTAACAGGGGAATGATCTCTGTGGTCTTGGGCACTGGAAGGGACAGGTCAACAGCCTCCATGGCTTCCGAGGCTGTGAGCAATGGTAGTGAAGGGGAACAGCCTCCATGGCTGTGAAGAATGACATGGACTGGGGAACAGCCTCCATGTCTGTGAGCACAGGCAGGGAAGGGGAAATTACCTCCATGGCTGTGAGTGCTGACAACGGCAGGAGAATGGCCTCCGTGGTTGCTGGCAGCGGCAGAGGAATGGCCTCCATGGACAGTGGCAGGCAAACGGCCTCAAAGGCCGTGGATGCTGGCAGTGGCAGGGGAATGGCTTCCGTGGGCGCTGGCAGGTTCGTCAAACAGGACCATCGTAATTTGCCACTTGGATGCCACCTCAATATCCATTAAGCTCCCTTTAACTCCGGAATCCACCAATACAGGAACAGCATGACTGGCTGATCTGCACTGTAGCAGGGCCGGATCGAACACTCGGCAGAGATCTGTGGTGAATGCTAGGAATAACGTGCAACAGGGAAGTCTGTTGTCCACATGAGGCTCCCCAAACAGCAGCCCTTCCGGTGAGGAGCATGATGATGTATGCCACCTTCATTTAATCTGACAGGAAAGCAGAGACCTGCAACAAGTAGTACACGGCACATTGTTTAATGAAGGTGCAGCAAAAGTCTGCCTCACCAGAGAACAGGACTGGAGGACTGGGGCAGGGCTCGAAGTGTCCAGAAACATGGGTAAATGCTGTGCCCGATGAGGGCGCTTTCTGGGTGGGGCCGGTTTCGGGATACTGGCGGAGTTGTTGTTTGACAGAGGTGAGATGCCATCATCTCCAGAGCCCGGTTATTAGCAGATATTTGATCCTGTTGACATTACAGTAAAGCTCCCTGATGAGACAGGGCAGAGCGAAGAGTACATTTCACTGGTGGGTTTCATTGCTGAATTGTTCTGTCAGAGGCTCAAGAGTAGGGGAACAGTTCAAAGGATTTAATTACAATTCAAAATAATAACTTCAGCAGACTTATGAGGAATCCTCCGATGAGTGCTCCCGCAGGAGATTGCACACGCCGTAGCGGCTAGGAGCAGAGCCGCAAGGAAACCACTGCTGAAGCACAGCTGACACACAGCAAACTGGAAGACAACCACACTCCTGACACATGGGCAGAGATGAGGAATCCTCCATTGAAGATTTGTAAGTGCAGTGATGGCAACCATATGGATACACGAGACAGGACCATCTAGGCAGAGAGAGTGAGGTAAGTAACTTCACATCAAACAGCTTTCTCTAAGGATAACACACAGTACACTACAACACACTACATTCAACAATCCAGCAAAAAACGTGACACAAGAAAGGATTTAATAATGCAGAAACAAACAAGGGACAGGTGCCGCTCGCCAGCTAAAACATCACCAAAGTGCACACGACTGTAAGTCACACCCGAACCCATGCACTCAACACAAAGACAGGATACAGAACACAAGGCAGTACATGGGCAATGATGTCACGGTCCTGTCAGACAAAAACCCAACCTAACAAAGTGACAGTAAGATAACATTGTGTGAGGAATAGGGCGAAAAGATGATAATCTGATAATGAATTGCTAATCTGCCAGTTTACTCATGATTTTGCAAAAGGAAAAGGAATTGTTGTTGTTGCGCCTCTGGTGTTCAATTCACCAGGAAACTGTTGTGATATGTACAGCAAGCCAAATAGTTTTGAAAAATGTAGGCTGGTGTTTTAAAAACAAGTGAACTGCTGTTGCAGTAGTAAAAAATATTTTACAGCTGGTAGCATTGCTGCTTTAATTTGTAGTGGTCCAAATGCTATGCACTCACACAGTTCAGGAATGCTGTGCTAAAACTGGCCACCATGTCCAGCATCCAGGTTCCCTACAATTAGACCCTCTCAGCAGTGAAGTGTATTTTACTAGTTCTTGGAACTCCCAGCACATACTAGACTGCTGTAAGGAAAATGCAATCTAGAGAGGCAGGTGCCCTATTTAACCGAACCAGTGCACTTCACTCAGTGCTCTAGTTATTGTGGTTGTCGAGCTACAGTAACTATGCCAACTGAAATGGGCATTTGCATTCAAGCCACAGGTACTCTGGATTGCACAGCTTGATATTCAGAAAGCTTAGCTGGAGAGTAGGAAGTGCACAGGCCGGTCAGTCTCAGATGGACTGGCCATGTTATGCTGTGCTATTCAGTACACAGGACCTGAGGAGACCAAATACACATATTTAACAACCTGCCAGATTTTATTTAAAGATAACGGCTTCTTTTTTTCTTTTTCTCAAGTCATAGCACTGATGAAACATTGTCAGACTGGCTGATAATTACATGTAGTAGGTAATTGATTGGAACACATGACAATACATTTCCTGTCAGTTTTCCACTCAACAAGCCATGTTATAAAATGTGGGGATTGACTGTCTCAGACGTGGAGGCAACTGAGGTTTGTCCTCCGCCACCTGGATTGAGGCAAGTCACTAGGCCACCATGAGGACCTAGAGTGCATGGGAAATGAAGCATACCAAATTGAGGAGAAAAGTGGAGAAAAAAAATTAAAATAAAATAAAAATAAATAAATTACTGGGATAGTCCCACATGGAATACTGTATATGCCTGCATAACTCTGCAGAAAGATTTACATATACGCAGATGGACCACTTGTCATTCCTACAATTCTTACAAATTCTGCAATTCTACATGTCCCTTACATGTTCGTTTATTACATAGTTTGGCTAATTTGATTATGTTTTCAGCTACCATTAAGAGTGTTGTTCTCCTAGCTCTGATTCTAGATTTTCCCTCAAAATGAATACAGAAAATGTGTAAAAAAGTTCAGCAGATTACATCTGGAATTTGGCGGAAGGGATTTAAACATGCTAATTATAAATCTATTAATTCCCTGTAATCTAATTACCAAAAGTGGAATCACTTGGAAAAAAAAACCTGATTATTTATCAATGAATGTGAATATGGTAAGTATAGTAAGTTAAACTATAGTAAGTTACAAGCTAAGTAAAGCTTGTAAAGACAAAGTTTGATGTTGGCTTGACAAAGCCTTGTCTGGATGATTAAACTATTTTTTTTAAAGTATTAAGTTTAACCATTATTCAGACATTACAGTGAGACAAACAACAAGATTGTTACATTATATAGAATGTCACGTAGAATGATAAGCCATCACATAGAAAGAGTGAGTGCAACTTAAAGCAGATCAAAGGCTTTGTGTGGGTTTATTTACTTTAGAATTTTTTTCCCTTTTTTTTAATTTATTTTATTAATGTACATTTCATTGGCCCATTTAAACATTTTTTCTGTGTAAGTCTATGGGATATTTCAGATATGTCTGCTGTGCGAAAGTCTGATCAGTATAAAAGACATAGCACACTATTTGAGAACAGTTTTAACATCTGTACAAAGTTTGATGGATGTATCTTGAAAGTGCTACGAGGAGTTTTGGTCTCGGTTTAGGGATTTTCCAAAAAACCCTATACAAGGTTTTTTTTAGAATAACAGTATGTTGGCTTCGTTAAGCCAACATAATAAATACATATTAATTAAAGCTGGCCTAACATTAAAGCAATAAAGTATATTGCCGTTTGGCAATATCAATAAATGAGGGACATCTGTTACTGAAGCTTCTTAAGTATCATAATAATCTTAGAAGCGACTGAAGTACAAGTATCATAAGTTATCTATTAGTATTATTTATGTAGTTGAATTATTCTAAAATGTATGCATTTTTTTTGAAAATTCTGCTCCTTTATCATATTGTGAACTATGCCTGGCTGGCCCTTATCTCACATATTTTTATTTTGCCAGTTATAAATATAACAATCATGATGATCATTATCATTTTCATGATCGTAATACCAGATATGTGGCCCTGTTCAACAAATAACACAGAGTTTGTTCAACATAGACTGCATATTTAGAAGTAGAGGTAATCCATTTCACAGTGGTTAAGTCGCACTCTCAATGAGCATCCTTGCTCTAAATGCTTCATTAAATCCTATCATTTAAAGGACACACAAAAGGTAAAGGAATAAAGGTAGCATCTCCCACAGTGTGAGGAGACTGGGGCCCTCACCCCAGACGAACATGCCTGGACACTCCCATTAGCATGATGATGCGGGAAGGAGAACTTTCCTTTGTCCTCGTCAAGGTTAGAGACCTGTAAAAAAGAATTACATTCACCCAGAGAGATAGGAAGAATCACAGCAGGCGATTTTATGGAGAAGGTTAAATGGAACTGGAGAAAGTTGTTTTACAGTTGAAAGGGATGGTTGCACCAGCTAGTAAACAAATCAACTATTTGACTACTTTTCTGTATAAAAGAGAAGCATTTCCTTCCCTGTAAAGGGGCTGACATGTTTCTGAGTGCTTGTTTATTCGTTTAAGATATGAAACATTTCACTAAAGTAATTGCAACAACATGGGGTAATTAGGGAGGTGGATTGGTGTCTTGGCAGCACTCAACCGAAACAACAGGGCTTGCCACACTGCCACACGTGTTCCAGGCCTGCCAAAAGGAGGTTGTCATGTTGATACGGTTTCTGCTACAAGAGGGGAAATGAAAATGTGTTTACATTACAGATCTAATGAGCTCAGCATGGGAAGCTGTTGAAAATAAATTTATAGCACATATTAAACAGAATATGTTTTAAAATCCAGATTCACATTCCAGATTATGATTTATTTAATGCCCTTAATCCTCTTCATATTTTTGTTCTAGAGAGAATTACTCGACATGGCCCAGTGTTCACCCAAGAGCCCAGTGACAGTGTGTTCCCTTTAAGTACTGAGGACAACAAGATATTTATCAACTGCAAAGCCAAGGGAAGTCCAGCACCTCATTACAAGTACGAACACTCCTCAATATATTCTCTATATGACTTATTTTTTCTTTGAGAGAACTGGTTTGAAATAACTTCTTTGAATGCCACACATGCTGTTAGTAACCACAGAAAATAATTGAACTTGTGAACTTGGCCCTCTCTCTCTCTTTCTCTCTATAAATATAATATATATATATAAAGAAACACACACACACACACACACACACACACTTAACACTTTATTAGGAACGTGGTCTTATGCAGTTGTAGCCCATCCACCTCAATGTTTTAAGTGTTATGCATCCTCAGATGCTGTTCTGCTCACTAGAATTGCACAGAGTGGTTATCTGAGTTACCGTAGCCTTTTTTTTTTTTCAGCTCGAACCAGTCATTCTCTATTGACCTCACTCATCAACAAGGTGTTTCTGTCCATAGAACTGCTGCTCACTGAATGTTTATTGTTTTTGGCACCATTCTGAGTAAACTCTAAAGACTGTTGTGCGTAAAAATCCCACGAGATGAGCTATTACAGAAATACTCAAAACCAGCCAAACTGGCACCAACAATCATGCCAGGGTGAAAATCACTGAGATCGCATTTTTTACCCATCATGTGACCCGTATCCACATGATTTTATGCATTACACTGCTGCAACATGATTGGCTGATTAGATAATCACATGAATAAGTAGTTGTACAGGTATTCCTAATAGTGCTGCTTCCTCTCTGACCTCGTCATCTTCTTTATAGAACTGATACTTTCTATATATTTTCACTTAATTTCCTTTCATATTATTGTAAAGTCATTTTACTATATTCTGTGATTAATATTTAGGACCTTACAGCATTAAAGTGGCAGAACCATGATATAATGATGGTACCAAGATATAATACCAGGTTTATTATAAGTTACCATGGTAGCTTACATGTCCATTAAATTGAAATGTCATGGTACTTTTTTAAAAGTGATTAATCAAATAGCTTATTCATTTAATCAAAAAGTAAATTGGTCTTAGTTGAATCAGACAGTTCCTTCAGTTTATTACAGTATTCTACAAATGACGTATTGAATTTCTAAACTATTCTACGAATGACGTATTGAATTTCTAGCTCCACTTAAGCAAACTGCTCCCATTATAATTAATAAAGCTGTCTACACTGCAAGTGTGCAATGTCGGAAATGCGGTAGCAATCAAGTATTTTGTTTTTTTATGTACACTACAATACTGTTCATAGAGTGGACATTTTATCTGACCTGTTTCTCATCTGAGGCAACGGCACTTTAAAGATCCCGGCAGAAAATTCCCAACTGAATTTTTGCACCCTTGAAGGGCACTGCGGGATTGAGATGCCATTCAAAGGGCTTCCCAAACAAAAGTGAGAAAATTATTATAATTTTTTTAAGGGCCCTTCCACAAGACTGTTATGAATGGTACATTCATACAGTAATGCCATGTTCCTTTAAGAGTACCTACTTCTAGGGCTCTGCCTGTCGAAGTAAGTAGGGCATAGTGCTGATCACTTTCAATTGGAATTCCCTTCGATCTGTTGTACCATGCGCTGTTAAAGGCAACTTCGCCTAATTTTCTTTAATGATTCTCCTATTTACAATTTCCCCCATTTTTCTGAACTACTATAACAGCACCTTTAGATTTGTGCCACTGCTTCCCCGCTTCTGTGCACGCCACTGGGATGATTAGTGATATCCTATCTTTACACTGCCTTGAAAATGTAAGCTAGCTAAATTGGGTAAACATTACAAAATATCTGTGCAAGGATACCAGGATAGAATGTCATTATTGTAAATCACTGTTTACATGGAGCAAACTCCACCCACAGGAATTAGTTGGTAATGTAATTCCAACAATGTGGATTCCACACTTCCAAATAGTACCATCTCAAAATGACATATTATGCCAAGAATGATTGTGACATGATTGCATATAAATGAAATACTTTACCATACTTTACTGTAAATAATGAACTTTTTTTACCAGTTAATTCAGCAAGTCACTATTTTTAAGTGCTTTTGAAAAAAAAAATTAGCTTCACATTTCTTCTTTCAAACTTTAATTGTAAGTGCATTGCCGTGCATTTTTAGAATCTGAGTCAACATTATATTCTGTTGTAATCGAAAGCAAGCCACAGATACTATTAAGATTCTAAATTGTATTTTATACATTTTAGTTAAGTCATAATAATTAGGCTACTGGCAATATTTTGAGTGGGGGGTGTTTCATCTTTATCCTGTAGTCACTGCATCTGTTTTATTATTTAGGTGGAAATTCAACGGGAAAGACCTTGACATTGATACGGACTTCAATTACAGTCTTGTTGAGGGAAACCTATTGATCCATAACCCACAGGCAACTAATCATGGAGGTGTTTACCAGTGTATCGTTTCTAATGCTTTTGGAACAATCCTCAGTCGAGAGGCAAAAGTGGAGTTTGCATGTAAGTTACATCTACGACATAAATTTGTGTTTGTGAATGTTATAAAATAGCTTTATTGAAGGGATAGTTCATCCAAAAAATGTAATTATCTCATCATTTACTCACCTTCATGCCATTCCAGAAACATGGCTTTCTTTCTTTTGCTGAATGCAATGAAGATTTTTAGAAGAATATTTAATCTCTTATTTAATATTTTAGTATACGTAATATTTCAGTAGGTTCTCACAATGCAAGTGAATGGGAACCAACATTTTGAAGCTCCCAAAAGCACATGAAGGCACAATACATAAGACTCCAGTGGTTAAATCTATATATTCAGAGGCAAAATAAAAAGTGTGGGTGAGAAACAAATCAATATTCAAGTTCTTACTCACTATAAAGTCACCTTTCTGCCCATTACGTAGCAATATTCACAAAGAATGTGAATTACCAAGAGCACAATATGAATGTGAAAGTGAAGATTTACAGTGAGGAAAATAAGTATTTGAACACCCTGCTATTTTGCAAGTTCTCCCACTTAGAAATCATGGAGGGGTCTGAAATTGTCATCGTAGGTGCATGTCCACTGTGAGAGATATAATCCTCCAGAAATCACAATGTATGATTTTTTTTAACTATTTATTTGTATGATACAGCTGCAAATAAGTATTTGAACACCTGAGAAAATCAATGTTAATATTTGGTACAGTAGCCTTTGTTTGCAATTACAGAGGTCAAACGTTTCCTGTAGTTTTTCACCAGGTTTGCACACACTGCAGGAGGGATTTTGGCCCACTCCTCCACACAGATCTTCTCTAGATCAGTCAGGTTTCTGGGCTGTCGCTGAGAAACACGGACTTTGAGCTCCCTCCAAAGATTCTCTATTGGGTTTAGGTCTGGAGACTGGCTAGGCCACGCCAGAACCTTGATATGCTTCTTACAGAGCCACTCCTTGGTTATCCTGGCTGTGTGCTTCGGGTCATTGTCATGTTGGAAGACCCAGCCTCGACCCATCTTCAATGCTCTAACTGAGGGAAGGAGGTTGTTCCCCAAAATCTCGCAATACATGGCCCCGGTCATCCTCTCCTAATACAGTGCAGTCGCCCTGTCCCATGTGCAGAAAAACACCCCCAAAGCATGATGCTACCACCCCATGCTTCACAGTAGGGATGGTGTTCTTGGGATGGTACTCATCATTCTTCTTCCTCCAAACACGGTTAGTGGAATTATGACCAAAAAGTTCTATTTTGGTCTCATCTGACCACATGACTTTCTCCCATGACTCCTCTGGATCATCCAAATGGTCATTAGCAAACTTAAGACGGGCCTTGACATGTGCTGGTTTAAGCAGGGGAACCTTCCGTGCCATGCATGATTTCAAACCATGACATCTTAGTGTATTACCAACAGTAACCTTGGAAATGGTGGTCCCAGCTCTTTTCAGGTCATTGACCAGCTCCTCCCGTGTAGTTCTGGGCTGATTTCTCACCTTTCTTAGTATTATTGAGACCCCACGAGGTGAGATCTTGCATGGAGCCCCAGTCCGAGGGAGATTGACAGTCATGTTTAGCTTCTTCCATTTTCTAATGATTGCTCCAACAGTGGACCTTTTTTCACCAAGCTGCTTGGCAATTTCCCCGTAGCCCTTTCCAGCCTTGTGGAGGTGTACAATTTTGTCTCTAGTGTCTTTGGACAGCTCTTTGGTCTTGGCCATGTTAGTAGTTGGATTCTTACTGATTGTATGGGGTGGACAGGTGTCTTTATGCAGCTAACGACCTCAAACAGGTGCATCTAATTTAGGATAATAAATGGAGTGGAGGTGGACATTTTAAAGGCAGACTAACAGGTCTTTGAGGGTCAGAATTCTAGCTGATAGACAGGTGTTCAAATACTTATTTGCAGCTGTATCATACAAATAAATAGTTAAAAAATCATATATTGTGATTTCTGGATTTTTTTTTTTTTAGATTATGTCTCTCACAGTGGACATGCACCTACGATGACAATTTCAGACCCCTCCATGATTTCTAAGTGGGAGAACTTGCAAAATAGCAGGGTGTTCAAATACTTATTTTCCTCACTGTATACTAAAAAGTACTTAAATATTGATCTGTTTCTCACCCACACTTATATTACTTCTGAATACAGCACATGTATTTAACCAAAGGAGTGGATTACTTTTATGCTGCCTTTATGTGCTTTTGGAGCTTCAGAATTTTGGTACCTTCACTTGAATTGTGAGGACCTACAGAGCTGAAATGTATATATTTTTTTAAATATACGTTTGTATTCTACAGAAGAAAATCTGGGATGACATGAATGTGAGTAAATGATGAAATAATTTTTGTGTGAACTATTGCTTTATGTCTCCCTTACACTTTGTTAATAATTTGACTATATTGTGTTTAAATTTATCTTTTGGAAGCTTAAATGCATAATAGTTGAAATCACAGCTACAGTATTTTATCTTTCATGTTGTCATTTGGTCCATAAGTGGGTAGGATATACCTACTTTGTTGGATGTAGTAGGCTTTTAAACTGACAACAGCATTTTCCCTTCTGGAAGATTTTATCAACATATGTCCAATGGCACTCACTAAATTTAAAGCATCTATTTGTTAAAATTTTACAAATAGATGTGTGTTTAGATCTTAAATGATGCAGGATTTTGCAAGTGTGAGTTCAGGGAGTGTGAAATGCATTTTTATATTATAAGATTTACCTTGTCACACAGTCATCATTGTAAAGACTTTAGGAATACATTCGTGTTACTTGACTTATATTCAGGAAAGCTTTTGATTATTTGTTTATTTTTTTTAATGTGAGAGTGTTATCTCTTTGAATTCTGCTTATTTGCAAACAGAATAAAGCCCCAGATATTTTCAAAGCTATAAAATAATATTTGTCTATATATTACTTTAACCATTTCTATGAAAGAATACATGTTCTTTATTGTGGTATTGTTATGGTACCATAGTAAATTTTTATGCACCTTGGTAATGAATGATAACCATATTCATATACATTGGTAGGTATGAGGTACTCCAAGGTACTTCAAAGAATACCATGGTACTACCGTGTCCAAAATGGCTAATGAGCTACACTGGCATGTGCCTATTCAAGGGCAAAAGGGTGAAAGGGCAAATTCTTCTATTTTTCTAGTTTTGATTTTTCTTAAATAAATACTGTATGTTTTATAGTTGTCTCTGCATATTAAGATGGGATTGGAGTAATACTGCAGTGCTAAATGCAATATACTGTATGCTCTCATTAGCATAGATACAGTATATCATATGATGCACAATACACACACCTCATTTCACACAGGCACACATTCATTAAGTTGGAGAGCTTAGATCTGAATAATCAACACAGCTTTAGCCCAGTGCAGGATGTCATATTTGTCCCTGCCTGTTCTATAGACTGGCATTTCAAAAGGTCTCTTCTCCATGTGTCGTCTGTAGCTTTTCAGTGTGATGACACTGCCTTTAATGAAAAGTAATGACAGCCCCATTATTTTGTTTTCCCAGACCTGCAGAATTTCAGTAGCAAGGCCAGGAGTCCAGTGCTAGTGAGGGAGGGACAGGCTGTTGTGCTCCTGTGTGGTCCACCACCCAATTTTGGAGGTACTTCAATATATTCTGTATACATTTTCATCTTATTTCAATGTTTCCTAAAGTATTCTGCTTCAGCGAGGGGGAATATATATATATATATATATATATATATATATATATATATATATATACACTGGTGGCCAAAAGTTTGGAATAATGTACAGGTTTTGCTGTTTTGGAAGGACATTGGTACTTTAATTCTCCAAAGTGGCATTCAACTGATCACAAAGTATAGTCAGGACATTACTGATGTAAAAAACCTCACTGTCACTATTTGAAAAAAGTAATTTTGGTCATACAGACCCCATTTCCAGCAGCCATCACTCCAACAGCTTATACTTGAGTAATCATGCTAAATTGATAATTTGCTACTAGAAAATCACTTGCCTTTATATCAAACACAGTCAAAATATATTTTGCTCATTAAATGAATCTTAACATTGTCTTTGTGTTTGTTTTTAAGTTGCCACAGTATGCAATAGACTGGCATGTCTAGGTCAAAAATGGCACACAAAATACAATGCTTGAAATTGGAAAAAAAATGAAAATTTAATATTGGTGTACACTACAGTTTTCAAGACAAAGGACAACTAGCTCTAATAAGGACAGAAAGAGATGTGGAAGGCCAGATGTACAACTAAACAAGAGGATAAGTACATCAGAGTCTCTAGTTTTAGAAATAGACACCTCACATGTCCAGAGCTGACAGCTTTGTTGAATTTTACCCACTCAAAACCAGTTTCATATACAACAGTAAAAAGAAGACTCAGGAGTGCTGGCCTTATTTGAAGAATTGCAAAGAAAAAGCCACTTTTAGAAAAAGAAAATGTTAAGAGTGTGCATAGAATCACAGACATTAGACAAGAGATAATTGTAAAAGAGTGTTATGGATCTTAACCCCATTGAGCTTTTGTGGGATCTGCTAGACTGTAAGTTGCATGATAAGTGCCCGACAAGACAGCCACATCTATGGCAAGTGCTACAGGAAGCGTGGGGTGAAATGTCATCTGAGTATCTGGACAAACGGACAGCTAGAATGCCACGGATCTGCAAAGCTATCATTGCTGCACATGGAGGATTTTTTTGATGAGAACTCTTTGAAGTGTTTTAAGCCGTTATGAATTTTTTTTTAAAAATTGTAATTTTTCACATTATTAATGTCCTGACTATACATTGTGATCTGTTGAATGCCACTTTAGTGAATAAAAGTATCAATTTGTTTTCATAAGAAGAAAATCATCTCGGGATACTTGACTGTAGCCCTTGTTCCCTGATAAAAGCGGAACGAGATGCTGCGCTGAGATAGCGCTTTGGGAACAACTGTACGTGTGAACAGCTATGAATCTGAATCAGTCTGAATCATATAGAAAGGGAATGAAGCGTGCGGCATGTAACCCTTATTTGCCTTAGGGGACTGGCCCTTGGATGAAATCCCCTGGCATTTAGCCACAATTGAAACGGTCTCATGTGCAGAAGGCCCAAAGGGATCACCGTGGACGCAGATGCCATGAGACCTAGTATTCGTTGATACTGACGAACAGTGCAACCTTGACCTAGCCTGACATTGCTCAGGGTGTTCTGCATGGACATGATTCGAGCGGGAGACAATTGTGACCGCATCGTGATCGAATTCCATATAACACCCAGATAGGTAATTCCCTGGGTGGGAGAGAGAACGCTCTTTTTGACGTTGAGTCTCAGACCCAGAGAAACCAGAGCTAAGAAAATATCCCTGTGCTGAACTGCCAGTTCTTGCGACTGTGCTAGTATCAGCCAGTCGTCTATGTAATTCAGAATGCGGATGCCCCGGAGTCACAAATGAGCCAGTGCTGAATCCATGCATCCGTGAATGTGTAGGTGATAGAGCTAGACCGAACGGAAGAACCCGATATTGGAAGGCTTCGCCCCCGTAAGCGAATCTCAGGAACTTCCTGTGCTGTGGCAGAATTTCTATATGAAAGTAAGTCCATGAGATCGATCGTGACCAGCCAATCGTGATTTTGTATTTGTGACACGACCGTCTTGATAGTTAGCATCTTGAACTTGAACGCCCTGACTGAGCGATTCAAGCCTCGAATATCTAAGATCGGACTCAACCCCCCCACCCTTCTTGGGAACCAGGAAGTATTTGTTGTAATAACCTGACTCTTTCTCTGGAAGGGGAACACCTTTGACCAAGAGATTTTGCAGTTCTTTCCACAGTAGACATGCCTGCCCTTGTTTTACGGTAGTGGGAACCACGGCGTTGAAACACGGAGGGCGGCGAGAATTTAATTCTGTAGCCTTTTTCTACTGTTCTTAGGAGCACATAGAAATACCTGGCAGAAGTTTCCACGAGGAAGAAACTGCCCGAATGCTTCCTCGTGATTTTTTGGCGAAACCGGGACATCAAGAAGGAAAACTTTGTCATTATCTCTGATGCCCGATAGGTTGAGCCATAAGTGTCTCTCTGTGCTGACCAAAGCAGACATAGACCGGCCAATGGCACGGGCCATCTGCTTGGTCGCATGGAGAGATAGATCAGTGGCTCGACGAAGCTCAGAGAAAGCTTCCACATCGAGCGTGTTACCCGCACTCAGGTCCTTCAGAAGATCAGCCTGGTATGCCTGTAACACTGCCAAAGTGTGCAGGGCAGCACCAGCCTGACCCGCTGCCTGATAAGCCTTCCCTACTAGTGTGGAGTAGCGGCTTTGTGGGGAGAGAGGGTCTTTTTAGCGATGATGCCAAATCAGGCGAGAGATAACCCGGGCATCATCGAATACCCCCGTGTCTCAGCACTCACGATAGTCGAATATATCGACATCGAGGGCACGTGAACATGGGAAGTATAAGGTTTCCTCAATGAATGAGAGAGCTCGTCATGGAGGTCATCAAAGAAGATAAAAGAAATCTGTCCTCTAACTTGGAGCATTTGGGGGGTCTCTTGTTCGCGTGGCCAGTCTAATTGGAGTCTGGCCACCGCACGAGTAATCACCTCAAGTAATTCCTCAGATGATTTACTATCATGCCCGGAATGCTCGGAGATGGGTAGCTCAAAGTCCGCAGGCTCAAGAGATTCAAGGTCCCCCTCATGAACTGAAGAGGCGCCGGAGCGTGCTTCAGGATCACGGGAAGGACCAGCTGATCTGGGGAGAGAGCGAGCGATAGGGACGGACCCGTCTCTCGCTCCTCAGCCAGATCCATACGAGAACACCACGAATGAAGTGTGGGCGCTGACTCTCGGAAGTAAACAAGGCGAGCGCGAAGTAGTTTTCCCGAAAGCAGATCGCAATGCTCGCACCCGCCCTGCCCCAACGCGAGAGCAGCGTGCTCTTCCCCCAAACAAAGCAGAACTGATGCGTGTCCCTCTCGGCCATAGAGCGGAGACAGGGGAACACGCATTGTCATTTTTTCTTTATTTTTCTTTTTTTTCAAGAGAAAGGAGAAAAGGTTCACTGCGCACTGCCTAACAGATTGTAACTCCTAACAAAGGAAAGAAAGTTTGACAGGCTTGTGATAGTCACACAAACACTGAATGATCTGAAGACAAAAGATCTGACGATGCTCCGGTGACGCATCTATTTATAGCCCTGCGCCAGGTGCGTCCAATGATTACACCGACAGACCCTATAAATTCTGGTCAATGTTCATTGATGTGTTACACACATTGTGGCACGGTGAAGGGCGGGACCGGGGCGTGATTACGCACGCCCGGTCCCGTATTAGGCTGATCAAGCCGTCAAGAGGGATAAAGGCCACTCGCGGACGGCGATGCGGGAGAGAGAGATCGTTCACGGACATGTCCGTTGTCTTATGTGTTTGTATTTTGAGTTTTCCATTAAAACTATCATTTATATGTCAAGCCGGTTTCTCGCCTCTTCCTTGCCCATGAACTTGATCTGTTTTACACACATATTCACAGCTGGTCACAACTAAATTGTGTTCCCAAAGCGCTATCTCAGCGCAGCATCATAAGTGTAGCTTTTTGAAAAGGAACTGTACATTATTCCAAACTTTTGGCCACCATTGTATATATAACAGGTCTTGCTTTATTTGGAGTAGCGGCTCTTTAAGTGAGTCAGATGTTTATTTTGTTACCGCTTTGATTCACTGGTCTAAACTAGTCACACTTTATGTTTGTTTTGGAGTGCAGCCAATGAAAAAACTGCAATAGAAACAAGTATTGGAGTACACACTCTTTTTATCTCATCACATTCAATTCAGTCTGCAGCTTTGTACAATATCGAGTCAAGTATAATTTGGGTAAAATATAATTTATGTTGCCTTTGCACAGGAAACGCAGCAAACAGCGGTTTCTTATTTCTTATTTAAATAAATTTTGCATACAAATGCACAATGAGTCAAAACTGACAAAACGAATATTCTTTGAAATTTACACAATTTTACCAATACATTTGGTGAAACAAATTATGTATTTCACACAAAGATAAGGTGACAAAACCTGTTAACAAAACCTGTTGACCCATTTCCATTGCAATTATTTCTTTATCAAAATGAGCTCTGTGTTTCGCCTGTGAAATGCTCTGGAACAATACTTAACAAATCCAAGGTCAAGAATTCACAGTAAAAGGCAATTCAGTCTTACTGGTGTCAAAAAGATTCTCTCCACTCTGCTCACTTAGTATGTATGGTCTATGCCAGTTCAGATTATATCTTAATCAGCTCATATTGTGAGCAAATCAAGCTTTTAAATGTCCTGAGTACAATGGCTTGCTCTACAGCCCCCGTTCTTGCATTCATGCACAGTCTTCGTGGCATTTAGCTTCCCTTCCTCCTTCTTAATGGCACTTGTGCCCTTGTGGTCATTTGGAAAGGTTATTTTCTTAAGCCTTGGCCTTCTGTTGAAAGGTAATAAAGGCATGTGGCGGCTAGCTTAAAGCGACACGTCTCTTTATCCCCCAGTCCAGCTGCGTGTTTCTGCTGTGTCTGTGTGGAGCTGATTAGCAGTGCCTCAAAGAGCCCCACACACAGGCGTGCACATATGCCAGAGGTGCAATTTCACGCGACTGCGCCAGTGTTCTGCCATTCCGCCACATTTCCAGTGGAATCAATGGCCTTAAGAGCCCCACACCAACCCCCCCACGCTGCAACCAGCCTCCATCTTCCATTTTCTTTCCCGCATGATGCAGCCACACCAGCCTTGACTGTTTGCCACATTCCATAATCCTAGACTCTTTCATATAATAATGCTTTATGGGACTTTATATGCTCATTTTATACTGCAGTCCTGAAAGTGAATTTAGTTTTACAGTGCATTTAGAAAGTAGGCTATTCAGACCATTCATTCTTTTACATTTTATGTTGCAGCCTTACGCTAAAATGCTTTCAATTTTTTTAATCTACACTCTGTACCCCATAATGACAAAGCAAAAAACAGATTTTTTTATAATTTTGCAAATTTATTAAAAACAAAAAACTGAAATATCACATTGACATAAGTATTCAGACCCTTTGCTATGACACTTGAAATTTAGCTCAGGTGCATCCCATTTCTCTGGATCATCTTTGAGATGTTTCTACACTATGAATGGAGTCTACTTGTGACAAATGAAATTGATTAGACATGATTTGGAAAGGCACACATCTGTCTATATAAGGTATCACAGCTGAAAATGCATATCAAGAGCAAAAACCATGCCATGAGGTCAAAGGAACTGCCTGCAGAATTCAGAGACAGGATTGTGTCATGGCACAGATCTGGGGAAGGCTACAACATTTTGTGGCTGCATTGAAGGTTCCCAAGAGAAGAGTGACCTCCATAATTCTTAAACAGAAGAAGTCTGGAAAAACCAGGACTCTTCCTAGAGCTGGCTGCCCGGACAAACTGAGCAATCGGGGGGAGAAGGGCTTTGGTAAGAGTTGTGATCAAGATCATATGTGGAGATGGGAGAAACTTGCAGAAGGACAACCATCACTGCAAAAATCCACCAATCTGGGCTTTATGGCAGAGTGGCTAGATGGAAGCCTCTCTTCAGTGCAAAACACATGAAAAAATATCTAAAGGACTCTGCAACTGTGAGAAACAAAAGATTCTCTGGTCTGATGAAATGAAGATTGAACTGTTTGGCCTTAATTCAAGCGTCATGTCTGGAGGAAACCAGGCACCGCACATCAATGGCGCAATACCATCCCAATGGTGAAGCGTGGTGGTAGCATCATGCTGTGGGGTGTTTTTCAACCGCAGGGTCTGGGGGACTGATCAGAGTTAAAGGAAAGCTGAACACAGCAAAATACAGAGATATCCTTAATAGGACCTCAGACTGGGCCAAAGGTTCAACTTTCAACAGGACAATGACTCGAAGCACACAGCCAAGACAATGCAAGAGTGGCTTGGGGACAACTCTGTGAATGTCCAGCTGGAGCCAGGGCTTGAACCCAATCGAACATCTCTGGAGAGACCTGAAAGTGGCTGTACACCAACGGTTCCCATTCAACCTGACAGAGCTTGAAAGGATCTGCAGAGAAGAATGTCAAAAAATCCCCAAATCCAGGTTTGCAAAGCTTGTCGCATCATACCCTAAAATACTTGAGGCTGTAATCGCTGCCAAAGGTGCTTCAACTAAGTACTGAGTTAAGGGTCTGAATACTTATGTCAATGTAATATTTCAGTTTGTTATTTTTAATACATTTGCAAAGTTATCAACAATATTTTTTTTGCTTTGTCATTATGGGGTATGGCATGTAGATTGATTTGAAAAAAATAATAATTTAAAGTAGGGATGTGCTTGAAGCCGAATACCTTATTTGAAAAGGTACGAATAATGAATTCAAAATGAATAACGGATTCATCCGAATAATATAAAAAAATATTAGATTAACTGATTATCCAAGAAGCACAAGGATAAAGTGACATTTTAAATAAACATATCCAAAATTACAACAAATTAATGAATCTGTGCAGCCAATAGCCTATGTCTAAAGTGTAAACTTTATGAATGAATATGCCCATGATGTGATTTCAAATCTGATGGGCATGGTCTCGACTCAGTTTGCACTTTCTGTTAATTGTGCACGTGTGGATCTTTTCAAGTGTAACATTAACTAAGATACGGCATCATATACACTTTCCACTTCTTGAAATGTCTATGTTAATGCATCACATGATTCACACATCCACCTGTTTGTAGGCTATATTGATTTATTTTAATTTCTTTTAATGTTTGAATTTGTGTTTATTATTCACTGCAAAATGTGTGCTTGACTTTTAACATTTTGCTTGACACCTTCTGCCTCCAGAATTGTTGTACATGGACAGACATATTTCATGCAGATATTAATATCTGATATGTCAAGAGAAACCACATTGAACAACATATTCCACAGGTAATCTAGCCTACAAATTCAGATTCATCTGGTAATTTTTTTTATAAAATAATAATTTATAATAACAACAACAATGATAATAATTATGTATGCTGTTATTAGGAAAAGGCATATTTTATTAATATAATCTATAAATGTAAGAGTAACATTTAAAAATAGGCGTTTCAATTGTTTTTTGACACAGTTGTGGTTTAAGCCCTGCCCACATCCGGTTCTATCTGAAAACAGAGACAGAAACAGATCATTTTGTCAGATGAACAGATATAGATAATGGCTTTGCTGCACACTCCTAATTTAAAGAAATTTTAGCATAAGGCTGCAACATAACAAAAAATAAAAAAATGAAGGGGTATGAATCCTTTCTGAATGCACTACATATCAGGTTTGAAACCACAAGGGCCTTAAATCCATTAAAAATAAAACAAAAAACATATTACTTTCTTTTCTGAGTAGGATGCAACATATTAAAGAACTCTTAAGTGCTAAGATCGTTCAACTGTGCTGTATTATACCCCAAATTATTGCTAAGTGCATTAGCATAGTTTTCTCAAGTCTATGCTAATGTGTATGCTAATTCTCAAGTCAACATGAAACACATTTTCAGGGTTCTCATGGTCATGGAATACCTAAAAATATTGTGGAATTTTAAAATTGTAATTTCCAGGCCTGGAAAAGTAATTGAGTGCCCTTGCATGTACAACAATTGAAATACTTACCGAAATCAGCTTATTAAATAATATCAGACCAAATTTTTTTTGCATGCCCTTGTGTAACGTTTAAGAGTGTTTTTGTTCATGTCTTTTATTTTGAAATTAGTTTACCTCCTGTTTCTGGTCACGTGTTGTCCTGTATCCCTCATGTTTTATGTGTCTTTTTCTTGTTGGTTCTTGGTTTATTAGTGTTGTCTTTTCATTGGTTCATGTTTATTATTCTTGTTATCTTGTTTATCAGTTCAGTTCTGTCATTGGTCTCTACGTTATTGGTTCAGTCTTGTCATTAGTGGTTTTGTTATCTTGTTAACCCTAGTCTATGTATTTAAGCCCTTATGTTTAAGACCTTCATCCTTGTTCGAGTATTGTGATTGTATTATCCAGTAATGTTGTGTCATAGTCTTTGACACAACCATCAGTGCTTGGCTTCTAACTATGGTATTTGTATAGTAAAACCATAATATTATGATTTGTATAACCATAGTTTTAATTTTCCTGTATCATCACTATGATTTCACTACAAATGTCATGATTAAAATATGGTTACTGTAGTAAAATGCAAAACTAATTGCTAGGGAACACAAACTACTGCAAGGGCAGGCAAAACATATTTTGAGGGAAAACAAAGCCATTTCAGAAAACAATTTCCCATAATGTCCTCTAAGGGGCTCTGTAAATTTGACATCATCATGACGTTGATTTTAACGTCACAAAGTAAACAGTAAACAGCACAACACATTTGAAAAAGCCAGTAGAAACTCTGGTAAAGGTGTTTACATGCATGGCAAAATCAGGGCAATAGGCAAAAATCGGTTTATGCTTAATAAACCAATAAAGGAAACCCATTTAAGACTTTTTCATGACCTTACACATTGTCGATTTATTAAACATATTCGTTGTAACAAGTTTCCTGTAAATTCACCTTCATCAGAAAAAAAAATAATCCCTCCCCAAACAACCATTGATTGAGCCAATGCTGCTGTGATGGGCTAGAGCAATGTTTTGATTAAGAGCCATATTGTGTACACTTTTCAGGGAAATTAGCCTACGATTAGTTACTTATAGTTGTCTCTACATATTTTCTGCAATTTGAGAAGATTTTTTGAAATATAAAAATTGTTACATTTAAAGTAATGATGCACAACATTTTAGTAATGATACCTGAATGTGTTTTACATTGTATTAATTTCAAGTATGCTGTCTAATAATGACATCTAATAAATGTTATTAACTATTTTCTCCACAGAAATCAGATACTCCTGGATATTTAATGGCCGCCCCAGTGTGGTCGTTGGAGATAACCGTCGCTTTGTGTCCCAGAGGACTGGAAACTTGTATATTGCTAAGGTGGAGACGTCAGATGTGGGCAACTACACATGTGTAGTGAAGAATATGATGACCAACACAACCGTCTACAGCTCCCCGACTCCAGTTGTGCTACGGCGGGATGGTGAGGGCCGTTTACAGTAGTAACCTTGAAACTTGGAACTTGGAGGAACCACTAACAATTATGAATCAGTAGATTTTAGCATGACGGTGTTAGATCCCCTTCTGTCACTCACTCGACGATGTGTCGAATGAAGTGACACAAGGGGTCTTCCTGTGACGCCAAACATACCTCTGAACCTGAGAAAAGGCCAATGTCAAGTTGGCAGACAGAATTTGCATGCCCAGCCCGGACATACGGGTATAAAAGGAACACCCAGGGAGTAAAGTCAGAATATAAAGGGAGTGCCAGTCAGAATTTTTCTTCGGAGCCGAACGGTTGTGCAACAGCAAGCTGAGTTTCACTCACCTCTACTGGTGATAAGCATTGCTGTTGAATCTACGGCGCATTTCCAGCTGGCATGCTCTCTCTCTGCCCGCTGTGCAGTCTACGCCCATGGGCCCATCGACAGCGCTTTCATTGCCTGTTTCTCCTCCTAAATAGAGTTTATTTCCTCTAAAAGAGTTTGAATTCCCACTACTAAAAGAGCAATACACAGCAGGCGTTGATCATCCTTTTCAGGACACGTCTTTTTAAAGGTTTCTCTCCACTTCTGACGGTCATAAAATCTGCCTAGCGTGCCTGGGCTGCGATCACACGCAGGCAGCATTTTATGAATGGTTCATGTTCTCAGTGCGAGAACATAGCCATGGCAACATTGTGGTCACGGCTTTCTTTTCTCATGAGCGAAAGCCACTTCAGCTACCCCCCGCGTCGTTCCGGTCGTGGAGGGCACATTTTACTGCCCGGAACCAACCCCTCCTCTCGTCTGCTCTCACTACTCTGGATGGCGGGATGGCCCACGGGTACACGGGGGTCCCCCAGGTGGACAAAGTGGTTGCGATCCACTTGTGTCCCGAGAACGCCTCCACCTGGCAGGACCGCCCAGCCTCCAGAGCCCGTAGAATGACGTCATCACTGACATCGAAAATCTACAGAGCCACCGGACAGGCCGCCTCTGCCCTGCATGCCATGGCTATCCTGCAAGTTCACCAAGCCAAGGCACTCAAAGATCTGCACCTGGGTAGTTCCGACCCTGACGTGCTGCAGGAACTGCGCTGTACCACCGACCTTGCTCTCAGAGCCGCGAAGATCACAGCGCAGGCATTCGGGCAGGCGATGGCCACCCTCGTGGTCCGGGAGCGTCACCTCTGGTTGGCAAGACATGATTTATCAATACCCCCGTCTTCCAGCTTGGCCTCTTCGGCGACACCGTCGACGACTTCACCCATCAGTTTCGGCGGTGAAGTAGCAGATGGCACATCTTGCCGTGGTGCCGCCAAACCAGCGTGCCCCGGCTGCTCGCCAACGACGTCCCCTGTGGCTAAACCACCTCAACCCGGGCCCAGCTCTCAGCCCTAGCATCGCAGGCAGGGTACACCCCCTGTCTCCAGGACCCCTTCCAGGACCAGAAAAGCTCCGAAGCACTCCTGAGACGGGCGACCCAGGCAGTCAGACGGTCGATCCAGAGCTGGTACCAAGACCACTCCGTCCCTCGGTGGTGGGCCGGGAGGAGAATCTTTGTTTAATTTGATGCACCGCCTTCGGGCTGCGGCACCCACATTCTCAATAAAGAGCGACTTCCTCACTCCCTGGGTCATCCAGCCGGTGCGCGCCATTCTCACAATGCAGTTCCCTTGCCTCCGGCCCCACAACAGCTCAGCCCAGGCAGGCCTGCACTGACAAGTTCCAATGACACCTCTCTAGGACCTCTTCCTCAGTCTCTAACCTGCCCCCTGCCGGTTGCGCGGAGGTCGGTAAGTGCTTTGAGACTTTTCTCAGCACCCAAGCCTTGGGACGCTCTTCTGCCTCCCGACGCGCTATTACCTGCTCCCCCCCGCCGCGAAGCCCCGCCCGGTATGTCAAAAGTGATCGTCCCGTTAGTGCCCCTCGTGCGGAGTTTGGATGCGTGGCTTTCACTTCACAATACATCGCACTGGCTGGCCAGGACCATCCGACTCGGCTACATGATTCAGTTTGCCCGGCTCTCGCCTCGTTTCAGCAGTGTTTGCGACCAATCTTGGACCTGCGAGTTCTCAACCGGGCCTTACACAGACTTCACCCATCTCTTTCAACCATCTCGATTGAACCCATGCCGGGTCGCCCCCTCGCCCACAGGGTAGACACACTGATCCTCTCAGCGCAGGATAGACACAAGCTGATCCACCCATTGGGGCGTGCGTGCAGCCCCGGACATCTAAGGTCATCATAGACCTGTCATTGCTCCATCTCACGTGGCTGAACGCCACTTGTCCCTCTAAGAAGTTGGAAACTGACTGCACGGGGCCGTATAACTATTTAGCATGCCTGAGTCTCTTTCGTTATCGGAATTAACCAGACAAATCGTTCCACTAACTAAGAACGGCCATGCACCACCACCCACAGAATCGAGAAAGAGATGGATGCGCTCACAGGGACCTCAACTGTCTAGGGCTTCAGGTCAACTGGGAAAAGAGCAAGCTCGTCCTGGTTCAGAGCATCTCTTTTCTCGGCATGGAGTTAGACTCAGTCTCAATAACAGTGCGACTCACCCGCCATCTCCTCTGTTGAAGTCAGCCGCGACTCAGGTCGCTGCGCACCACTCACATCCCTGGCAACCACAACACAACAGCGGACGTGCTGTCGCGGCAGGTTTTGCCCAGCAGAGAATGGAGGCTCCACCCCCAGGTGTCTAGCTGATATGGGACAAATTCGTCAAGGCACAGATAGATCTCTTTGCTTCCCAAGACAACTCCCACTGCCCGCTCTGGTAAAGTAGGGGCTGCGCAAGTACGCATTTCTCCCAGTGGGCCTTCTTGCACCGGTGCTGTGCAAGATCAGTGAGGATGAGGAACAGGTCATCCTGGTGGCCCCTTACCGGCCCACCCGGTCCTGGTTCTCGGATCTTACGCTTCTCGCGACAGCACCTCCCTGGAAAATTCACCTGAGGAAGGACCTTCTTTCTCAGGGATGGGGCACCCTCTGGCACCCGCACCCAGACCTCTGGAACCTCCATGTCTGGCCCCTGGATGAGATGCGGAAGATCTAGTGGATCTACCACCTGCAGTCGTAGACACAATCAACCATGCCAGAGCTCCCTCCACCAGGCAACTTTACGCCCTAAAGTGGAGCTTGTTCACGAATTGGTGTTCTTCTCGAGCCGAACTTCACAGTTCGGTCAGTGCTTTCATTCCTGCAGGAAAGGCTGGAGGGGAGGCTGTCCCTCTCCACCTTGAAGTGTATGTAGCTGCTATCGCAGCCCACCACGACGCAGTAGATGGCAAGTAAGCATGACTTGATTATCAGGTTCCTGAAAGCCGCCCGGAGCCCTCCCCGGCCTAGCCTGTTCCCCTCCTGAGATCTCTCTGTGGTCCTCTCGGGCCTTCAGAGACCCCCCTTCGAGTCGCTTGATTCAGCTTAGCTCAAGGCCCTCTCCCTGAAGACGGCCCTCCTGATCGCGTTTGCCTCCATCAAGAGGGTTGGGGACCTGCATGCTTTCTCTGTCAGCGACACTTGCCTTGAGTTCGGACTGGCACATTCTCATTTTATCCTGAGGCTGCAACCAGGCTACGTCCCCAAGGGTCCTATGAATCCCTTCGGGGACCAGGTCATGAGCCTGTAAGCAAGCTGCCCCGGGAGGAGGCAGACCCAGGCTTCTCGTTGCTCTGTCCAGTAAATGCTTTGTGTATCTATTTGGACCTCACGCAGAGCTCTAGATGTCTGAGCAGCTTTGTCTGCTACGGCGGAATGGGAACGCCGTCTCCAAACAGAAGTTAGCTCACTGGGTTGCTATTTCCTTAGCTTATCAGACCCAGGCCATGCCCGCACCCTTGTGGGTTTGAGCAAACCCTACGAGAAGTGTGGCATCCTCGTGGGCACTGGCCCATGGCACCTCCTTAGCAGACATCTGCAGAGCATGGGCTGGGCAACATCCAATACCTTTGCCAGATTTTACAATCTCACGGTCGAGTCAGTCTTGTCCCGTGTTTTGTCAGGTCAGAGCCAGTAGAACTAGTTAACGCGACACAACCAACCGGGTGTTCCACTTGCACACAGCGCCCTTCACCAAGTTGATCCAGTGCGCCTTCTATCCCAGGTTTTCCACTACGCGTCACTCCCTGGATGTTCTCCTCACTAGCCTTCTGGCCAGAAAATTCAGTGGAGCAATTCGTGGATAGATCCACTACAAGTCAAAGGTGCTCTGTACTGGGGTCAGGCTCCACAGGCTTAGTTCCCTTTTCAGGCAAACTCTCCGTGATGTATTTCCCACGGTACGGTCCCCCTGTCGGCGGACCCATGTTTCCCTTGGGCAGCCCCGCTTCCCCGGCCGCCGTGCTTGTAGAGTCCCCCCTCATTAGGCTGGACCTACCACCTCGCCATTTCCCACGTACGGCTTCACAACCCTCGTGGTGTATTTGCCACATGTTACCTCCCCCTAGACTGGGCAGGATGTGGCCTCAACGTCGAGTGAGTGACAGAAGGGGAACGTATGTTCCTGTTGTAACCTCCATTCCCCGAGGTAAGGAACGAGACGTTGTGTCCCTCCTGCCACAGCACTAGACCTAACACTGTAAACGGCCATACCTTATTTTCGACTCCTCAGTGCAAAATCCTAACTGGCACTCATCTGCACAAATTCTGTCTGCCAACTTGACATTGGCCTTTTCTCAGGTTCAGAGGTACGTTTTGCATCCCAGGAAGACCCCTTGTGTCACTTCATTCAACACAACATCTTGTTCCTTCCCTCGGGGAAAGGAAGTTACAACAGTAACCATGACGTTTTGCTGCCACACTAAGATATTTGTGTATTCATAGCCTCTAGGCTGTGCTTAGAAAATATGTGTGCTCTGTTTTGAGAAACTAAGAGAAGAACTCTCTCACACACACATTCCCCCAAGGGTTCAACATCACCAGTCATTAGTATCTGTTTAATATTCACTCAAACTAGGTATATGAATTAGGGCAGAGAGGTTTTGAATATTTTGAATTCTATGTGAATATTAAATATATTTTTCTAAGAATATTTGGTGCCCAAATGCATTGCTGAACTTCTCACTACTTTATTTATTTAATTAGTATTACTTACTTTTCCTCACGTTGATCTGTATTATTTGCTATGGTGCATGTGAACTTTGTTTTGTTCTGTGTTTGTACATATAGGGGAGACTGGGCTAGATCAAAGCTGTCTTATCAGGGCAGGATTTTAAGGGAATTCTCAATTTCTCAATCTCCAATATCATTATATTTTTATAATACTGTAGGTGTTGGATAAACAAGTAAACACAATAAAACCACACATAGCAACACAAATTATAATGAAAAAGTTGTAATGTGCTCTAAGAACAGGGTTATATTTCATACATCAGGGCAGGTTGTCAAATGCATTTTTACAATTCATGAATTGTATTACAGCCAAAACAATGGTTTGATGTTGTACTTTTTCTGTGTTTTTGCTATTATAGGAATCACTTTTGCTTCATAATGTTTTATTGTTTAAAATAAGCTAAACTTTTCATTAAATAGCCTTATGGATTTTTTTTCAAATGGCAGGTTCCCTTTGTTACAACTTGCCCCATACACTGAAAGAAGTGGTAACCTGCAAATGCTACCTCTATTTTTACTTGATCTAAATCATACAAATTACTTTAATTAATGTAGCTTAATTTGTCTGGTTGAAGTTAGATTAAATGTTACTGAAGCACATTTTTTAGGTTAAACACCCGTTTACAGTGTATACTGTGGCAAAATGTTTGCCATTCGGACATGTTGTCACAAAAGTAAAACGTCAGTTAAATTAACTGATTAAATTTTAAAACAGTTACATTTTAGTTTTGTTTTATGTGTCTTGGGCAACAATGGTGGAAATATTAAATGGACTTTGCGTTATTGTGTTTATACTGAAATTAACTTTCAAAAAATAAACACCCTGTGAAATATTAATTTGAGTAAAATGTGTGAAAACTACCGCCGGTCTCTGCCTATAAATTAAGTTTGAAAATTACTCAATTAAGTTTATTTATCTGTTGGTTTTACTCTAAACAACTTAGACTTGTTTATCCTCATTTTGTCTCATTTTACAGCTGTGATGGGGGAATATGAGCCCAAGATTGAAGTCCAGTTTGAAAAAAACAACCATGTTGCCAAAGGATCCTCGGTTAGACTGGAGTGCTTCGCTTTAGGAAAGTAGGTATCTTCTTTACAACCATATGGACATCTTGCCCTCCAGAGGGTTGCCTGACTAACTGGGGATTGCCACACTTAGCACATGGTACATCTTAACAGTTTATTTAAGAGAAATGTCTCAGAAACACACAGGTTCCTTTAAACTTAGAGAAGTTCAATCTCTATCACAGATAGAGAAGAGCATCCATTGTTTCTCAAACATCATCAGCATATGTTGTACTTAAGAAGCCGGTGCCAGTGATCTTGGTATGGTGTTGTCCCTTCCAGGTTTCTCAAAGAAATATCCCAGGTTCAATACTAATTAAGCTCTATCAAAAGCATTTGTGGCATAATGTTGATTACAATAAAATATTATTTTGAAATATAAAAATTGAGGTTACAGTTGTACAATAGAAGTGAATAGGGCCAATTTATGGAGGTTTTAAAAGCAGAAATGTGACGCTTTTTATTTTATGAAATCATTTACATTCATTCATTTGTTAAAACTTGTACATAAATTGAGCTGTAAAATTGTTTAAACGGTTGTTATTATGTTCAATTTAGGGTTGTAGGGTTTACAGTGTTATTTGTCATGTTAATGAAGAAAACGTAGAAAAGGTTAGTGAGTGATTTTATAACACTAAAATCATGATAACACACATATTGTTTAAATTTATGGATTGGCCCCATTCACTTCCATTGTAAGTGCCGCACAATAACATAGATTTTTGCTTTATTTAAAGAAAAGGAGGTTGAATAAAATTTTTGTGGAAATCAATATTATACAACAATGCTATTGATTGACCTTAACTAGTTTTGAACCCAAAATATACCTTTAGCTAGCATAACCAGCAAGTCTCTCATTGTCAGCCAAATTCATCAAAAAGACATCACTGTTTGACCAACATTTCTTGGTGGTGAATTGGATTTTAATTCATGTTGGTCTGAGCTGGTCTTTTTTAGCAGGGTTTACCCAATCCTAACTCTGACCTAGACCTAAAATCAGAGGCAAGTGATTGTTTAATTAGAATGTTCTTCGAGCCCCTAAACCTAATCCTAAAATCTGATTGGTACATTGGAATGTTGTTTCAGGACCAACAAAGATGTTCGATCCAGGAGTATGTGTAGAACATTTGGTGAATCACATTAAACCTACATTGATTACTGTACGGTTTGATGCTAGTATGACTTCTTTGCTTGACTTTTCTCAGTCCAGTGCCTTCTATATCCTGGAAGAGGGCAGACGGAAGCCCTTTCCCTGGAAAAATGAAGATAAATCATTCCAATGGGGTCCTGGAGATCCCATATTTTCGTCCAGAGGATGCTGGACTTTACGAGTGTGTGGCCGAAAACTCCAAAGGGCGTAGTGTTGCAAAAGGACGTCTTGTATTTCAAAGTAAGGGGCAGTTATTTCAAAATACAGAGTGGGTAATATTTTCGCTATTTTGATTTGCAATATTTAACAGTTACTGTATGTTCAATATCCATGCTGCATTTTGTTGGCTGTCACCTTTACCGCAGGATAATCAATAAGATAAATTTACATTTTTAATGAGTCAGATAACAGATCACACTGCAAACTTGTGGTAAATAATAAATAACGAAATAATGGATTTTATTGTCAAGGCAAGACTAATTAGATTGGCAACAATAGGAGTTGTTGAGTCTTCACAGAAAACCCATAAAACAGACACTGCAAGGGGGCTCTATAAAACAGAGAATCATATAGAATTAATATGTACCAAGTAACCTCATTTTTTGGTGGTTTATAAAACGCAGTACTTACATCATTTTTGCAATGCATTGCAAGAGAGAAAGTGATGGAGAGAGAGACAGTGAGAGGGAGACTTTCTGTTTAGACAGTATTCAGATCATTACGTTTTGCTTTCTATTAGTATGTTGCTGTTTTCACAGATGTCGAACACCTGCAATGGTTGCAGACTCTGTTTGATACAAACATGGCTATTGAGGCTGATCTTCAGTGGGAGTGCAAAGCTAATGGAAAACCGCAACCTGTTTACAGATGGCTTAAGAATGGACAGCCTATGATCCCTGAGGTGATAAGACAAACTTAGAAAACTATCTCAAAGGATATCATTCTTTATTAATTAAATACTGAGACATGTCAACATTTCACTTTGAAAATTATGTTGATTTTTTGTGGTGTGTATTTGCTTTTTAGATCTTTATATGGTGAATACAGGTAAAGTGGGACAACTAGTAAAGTGGGACCCATAAGTAAGAAAATAGCAAATAATATCTCAGTGCTACATTATACATTATACAGTGTGTGTTTAGATGTAGAACAGAGATTTTTGCTTACATTTTCAGTTTCTCTGTGGATTATCCTATATATATATATATATATATATATATATATATATATATATATATATATATATACAGGTGCTGGTCATATAATTAGAATATCATCAAAAAGTTGATTTATTTCAGTAATTCCATTCAAAAAGTGAAACTTGGATATTATATTCATTCATTACACACAGACTGATATATTTCAAGTGTTCATTCCTTTTCATTTTGATGATTATAACTGACAACTAATGAAAACCCCAAAATCAGTATCTCAGGTTCAATATTGAAGACACCGGGTGCCACACTCTAATCAGCGAATTAACTCAAAACACATGCAAAGGCCTTTAAATGGTCTCTCAGTCTAGTTCTGTAGGCTACACAATCATGGGGAAGACTGCTGACTTGACAGCTGTCCAAAAGACAACCATTGACATCTTGCACAAGGAGGTCAAGACACAAAAGGTCATTGGTAAAGAGGCTGGCTGTTCACAGAGCTCTGTGTCCAAGCACATTAATAGAGAGGCAAAGGGAAGAAAAAGATGTGGTAGAAAAAAGTGTACAAGCAATAGGGATAACCGAACCCTGGAGAGGATTGTGAAACAAAACCCATTCAAAAATGTGGGGGAGATTCACAAAGAGTGGACTGCAGCTAGAGTCAGTGCTTCAAGAACCACCATGCACAGACGTATGCAAGACATGGGTTTCAGCTGTCGCATTCCTTGTGTCAAGCCACTCTTGAACAAGACACAGCGTCAGAAGCGTCTCACCTGGGCTAAAGACAAAAAGGACTGGACTGCTGCTGAGTGGTCCAAAGTTATGTTCTATGATGAAAGTAAATTTTGCATTTCCTTTGGAAATCAAGGTCCCAGAGTCTGGAGGAAGAGAGGAGAGGCACAGAATCCACGTTGCTTGAAGTCCAGTGTAAAGTTTCCACAGTCAGTGATGGTTTGGGGTGCCATGTCATCTGCTGGTGTTGGTCCACTGTGTTTTCTAAGGTCCAAGGTCAACGCAGCCATCTACCAGGAAGTTTTAGAGCACTTCATGCTTCCTGCTGCTGACCAATTTTATGGAGATGCAGATTTCATTTTCCAATAGGACTTGGCACCTGCACACAGTGCCAAAGCTACCAGTACCTGGTTTAAGGACCATGGTATCCCTGTTCTTAATTGGCCAGCAGACTCGCCTGACCTTAACCCTATAGAAAATCTATGGGGTATTGTGAAGAGGAAGATGCGATACGCCAGACCCAACAATGCAGAAGAGCTGAAGGCCACTATCAGAGCAACCTGGGCTCTCGTAACACCTGAGCAGTGCCACAGACTGATCGACTCCATGCCACGCCGCATTGCTGCAGTAATTCAGGCAAAAGGAGCCCCAACTAAGTATTGAGTGCTGTACATGCTCATACTTTTCATGTTCATACTTTTCAGTTGGCCAACATTTCTAAAAATCCTTTTTTTGTATTGGTCTTAAGTAATATTCTAATTTTCCGAGATACTGAATTTGGGATTTTCATTAGTTGTCAGTTTTAATCATCACAATTAAATGAAATAAACATTTGAAATATATCAGTCTGTGTGTAATGAATGAATATAATATCCAAGTTTCACTTTTTGAATGGAATTACTGAAATAAATCAACTTTTTGATAATATTCTAATTATATGACCAGCACCTGTATGTATATATATATAAACACATAGTATTCTCACATGTGTATCCTTTAGAGTTTTAGAAGAATTCTCAACAATGTCACATACTGTATTCAGATTTGACAGCATATCAAAGTCTGCATTCAAAAGTCTGAGATATAAATGAACATGAGACATTTCTCATTAGATTCTTCAAGACCAAATTATCTGAGGTATTCTGTCCACACATATTTGCATTTCTCTTAAGGAATTTTCTTCTACATATGAGACAAAGTTGATACTTAAATGGCACATAACTGAGATTTCCATTAAAGGGTTAGTTTACCCAAAAATGAAAATTCTCATTTTTGCACCCTCATGCAATTTTTAAGCTTACATATTTTAAGCTTAGTGTCCCCAGAGGAAAACTGTATTTCTCAGAGGATGCTCTTTCAAAATTCATCCAAAAATGAACATTTTCTCATCATTAACTTACCCTCATGCCATCTATGAAATGTATGTCTTTCTTTCTACTGTAGAACAAAAACAAAGACTTTTTGAAGAATATCTCATCTATGTAGGTCCATACAATGTAAGTGAATGGTGATCAGGCCTTTAAAGCTCCAAAAAGCAGATCAAGTCAGCAGAAACATAATCCATCAGACTCCAGTTGTTTAATCAGAAGGTTGTCTTTGAAGTGATCCTGTTGGTTTTGGATGATAACTAACCAAAATGTATCCTTTTTCACTGTACATCTTGACAGCAGACCCCTTGGCGATCATGATTTCAAGCTTGATTACACTTCCTATAGCGCCATCTAGCGCTCTGTGCATGTGCCAAGTACTAGGAAGATAATCGACCTTGAAACCCTGATCATGCCTAGAGACTACAATGGCAAGGTGTACAGTGAAAAAGGATACATTTTTGTTTGTTCTCATCCAAAACCATCTGGATCGATTCAGAACACATTGGTTAAACCACTGGAGTCTGATGGATTGTTTCTGCTGACTTTATCTGCTTTTTGGAGCTTCAAAGGCCTGCTCACCATTCAATTGCATTGGACTTACAGAGTTGAGGTATTCTTCTAAAAATCTTCTCTTGTGTTCTGCAGAAGATAGAAAGACATACATTTCTTAGATGGCATGAGGGTAAGTTAATGATAAGATAATTTACATTTTTGGGTGAACTAAACCTTTAAGGTTTAACTGAACTTTGAAAGAGCATCCTCTGAGAAATACAGTTTTCCTCTGGGGACACTAAGCTTAAAATCTATCAGTATGTGTATATTTTTACATGACAAAAAATCAGCCTAAACCCCTTTTGGATGGATGACATTGTTGTAGCCATTTAGATCATATTTTAAAAAGAATGTCAATGTCAAATTATCAGAAAGTGTCCCACTTTACCTGTATTCATCAAAATGCCAAATAATTAAATGAACAAATCTTGAAGTTTTATTCTTTAGGCAATACTAATTGGTAAAACTGAAGTGTAATCTCTAGTTTTGTTTATGCTCAGGACAGAATTCGTGTTGATGGTGGCAGGTTAACCATCTCCAACATAAACCTGATAGACTCTGGCATGTATCAGTGTTTGGCAGAGAATGAGAATGGAGTCATATATGCCAGTTCCGAGCTCAAAGTTGAGGGTAATTATATTTCCATGTCTTCAAAGATATTTGAGACACCTCCTTATAGTCGTCATATCATGAGAAACCAAATTGTACTTGATCTTTTTTTATATAAGTGCTCATTGTACAATGAAAACAGTCAAACTGAAATGTTCCTTCCAAGTTCAAAAAACTAATAAAAATAAGCTGCAAAAACAGTTATATTCCAAAAGATATTCCACTTTCTGACGTCGACTACATGAATGCACAACTAAATTTCCCCACTGACTCTGCAGAAACACTGCCCGTCCTGTAAAATGTGGTAAAAAGTTTTGCTGTTCTTGACTATGTGTAGCACCTGCAACTCATACATATAATTCTAAAGGATCTCAGTGTTATAAACATGCCACTGATGTTTATTTTTTATGTGGAACTTTTTTGTGCAGTTTGTTTTTGAATGTTTGAATTATTATGGCAATTTACATTGTAGCTTGTGAAGAGGGCCATTTAATTGCAAGGTTCAAATAGAATGTGGAAAGTGGTGTTGCAAAAGCAAAATGATGACTGTTTTAGGTGCAAAAACACTTGACATGCAGAGTGGACTGCAAGAAAAAAAAAAATGCTAAAAATGTTTGATATAACCCCTTAAAGTTCCTTACCTAGTGTACTTACTAGTATCTTTCATAGTAAACAATGTACGCTAAAATCAAATACCTGAGCCAGACAGATATGAATCTCTTTGGATTAAAACCATGTCTCGTCTGTCAGCCTCTCCTCCAGACTTCTCCAAAAACCCATTGAGGAAGACCACGCTGATCCAAAGAGGCGGGGAAGCTATCATTGAATGCCGTCCACACGCGTCCCCCAGAGCATCTTACTTTTGGAGGAAAGGCAACGAGTTTGTGAAAGACAGCAAGAGGTATGGGTCAGCAGATCAGTCATTAATGAAAGGTGCAAAATGAGCTTCTCACTGCCATCTCCAGGGCCTCAAGGTTTTGTTTGCACTGCAGGTCCTCAGGTACTGCAGCGATGCTACGTGCACACAGCAGTAAAATACAGTTGTCAGTCCTGGTTTAAAGTGCTAAATAAGGTTACATTCACACACAGTTTGATTTTAAACAAAATTGACATCCACAATCTATAACCAAATGGATTCCTTTTTATTTTTAAGACTCACACCCACATTCTAAAATTTGTGTTTGGTTAACCTGTGCTATGTGAACGAAACCGCACTGGGCAGCATTTCCCAAAAGCATCGCAAGTTTAATATGATCATAGAGACCATTGGCGCCAGTGTGAGTGTGGTTCTAACATTATACAGTTTTGTGCGTTGGATTTTTGGTAACTCGATGAGACATGGCTGTTTTCATGGCTGTTGCAAGAAAAGGGGCTTGACTTTGGTTATTTGTTCATAGAGACAATATATAAAGCCAATCCACTTTTGTATGAACAGGACGATATTAAACATTTTAGTAAATATAAATCATGCACAAAATAATAAAAAAAAACACTACACTAATCTGTTTTAGTTTAAAAAACAATGTTCCATTGTAGACGAGAGGCTTAGATGTGGCAAAATCAACTCACTTTGAAATGAAAACGTGGCATGTGTGAAAGTATGAAACTCTGCTTTGTGTATGTTTGAATCACTATTTCCAGTTTCCTTTTTGTTGTCCTTCAGCATCATTACTTGCAAAGCACATTCCATAATTTCATAAAATAACTTCCGTATTATTATCCCAACATAATTTCTAACATAGTTTTCCTCTTTTGTCCATACTGAGCACAAGTAGAGGCACAGATGTTGCACATTCAAAACCAACAGCATCCTTCCTGATGGCATTTTTCACACAAGAGTGAGTGCCTACTAATTAAAATACCCCTGGTTCTACCACAGTCCTGTGGGCTTTCTATGGGACAGAATCACTCTAGCATGGCCATGTCAGAACAGGTGGCAGGAGGGAAGAGTGTATGATCTCCAGTAATGGATGGGGATGGAGCAGTAACCAATGGGAGCTCGCTCTGTGCACTGTGGTGCATCTGGACCTGAGAGAGAACACACATGCCATGACTCACTGATGCTGCTCGTGGTCTCTACAGAAAGATGTGATTATTGGATGAGGGAGAGGGGGAGCAAGGGAGAGTGGGGTGTGAGTTAGACTGAACGGGCTTGCTGAGGGAAAGGAAGTGAGACCAGAGGTGCAAGACTGTGTATCTGATACTGTCTTTGAAGCTATGTTTGGATTTTCTTACTGTGTACTGCATAAGTCCACTGCCTACTATTTTTGAAAATAGTATGTGAAGTAGTTTGCAATCTGCAATAATGTACAGTATGTTTAAAAAAGTTGTATGCTACATAATAGTCAAATGACCTCACTACCTTGCATATTTAATTGCAAGTGGGATCCAGTTATCATCTTGATGATAAACATTGTTATTTTTGATGAACAAATGTGAAATTTTTGGTAGTCCACTCAAGAGATTGATATTATGTTTAGTTCATTCACCACTGGAAATCAAGTTGGAAAGTCAAGTCTAACGCGTTGCAGTGTGGGATACAGTACAGTTGTGTTCGGAATGGAATACTAGAATACTGCTTGCTTTATATTACATACTATATACTGCATACTTGTTGTGCGCTTCTTTATGGTGCTAACTGTCGCAATAGTTTGCTGCTGTTCATTGTTTTCACATGACCTCGCCACCCTCAATGTTTATTTCAGCGAGCGACATCCAGTTATCATATTAAATAATATGGTTATTTTGCATGGTAAATCCAGTTTTTAATAATTTTTATGTTTATTTATTTATTTTTTTACTTTTGTCTGTCAATTGAAATGCTGCATCAACAAGGAGATGCTAAAATAAAACAATAAACTATATGAGGCCATGCGTTATAGTGATTTATGGGTAACTCCCTTTACCATAGTAAAATAACTTTTATAAAACTGCAGTAACAACAATATGATAAAAGACACCAATGTCCAATTAAGTATGCACATTAATAAGTTATAATAATCATAATAAACCATTATTTCATCAAGTAATATAGTAATGATTATGCTAAATGAAGGATGTTTACAATTGGCAAGCAACTTGGCACATTAATATAGAACAAAATTTGAACACAATCTAATGTCTAATCAGATATTATCTAATCAGAATTAAGAGTTTTAATTATCTGACAAACATAGTTTTATAAATTGAAGGTCATTGAATGCATTGCAATGCCGGATATGGTATTCCATGCAGTTTGCATTTTTGTATACTGCAAATTTTAGCAAAATTACTAAATCATCCAAGTAAACCATGCACAATGTACACAAAATTTGCATAGAGTGCAAACTGCAAACATAGCATGAAAGTATGTCATTTCAAACATATCTTAACATACAACCAGATCAGTCAACAAAAATGTTTATTTGTTCTAGTATGTGCGAACGTCTCCATATCATATGTTGCCTTTCTAATCTCACACTACTGAGTTCATATAAATTCAAGATGCATTGCAACCTTTCTGTGCAAGTCATTCTGTGACTCTCTGGATGTGCCCCAACATGTAAGGATAAGCATCGATTAGTCATCATATTCCACTAGGCGGTCAGGAAAGGAAGGATCAGAGACTGATTACAAAGCCATCATGTCTTTACACACATATAAATGTGGCTCTGTGTGGTCAGAACTTGTGTTAAGCAGATTTTTTCTTTTTTTGCTACTGCTTCTGCAGCTCATTGCCCACAGATCATCTGGGCAGCGTGCTTCTATTGCTCAGCGTATGTTATTTTTGTTAATAAATCAGAGTAAAGCTCTTGGCATAAGGCATGTTCTCTGAGCCATAGTGAATACATATTTATTTGAAATAGTCAAGCTGAATTTTTTTTTTATTTCTGGGCTGCCAGACCTGCTGCGTTCATGTTTGATTTGTTCTGAGAGAAGGTCAGAGCATAACCGGGGATGTCAGTGTAACATATTTAAGTTGCTATATTTATTTATCTACTGCTTCATCCATTCCTTTCCCTGTTATTAAAAACTAAGCTGCATTGGCTGCTGTTGTACATAAAGGTAGACAGTGCACTTCTGAGAATTCTTAAAGTCAACTGCTTTAAGTGTTTCAGGCCTCCAGTTTTGATAAATATACATTAGTTTTAAAGCACAGAATAAATCATAACTATTTCTTTTTTTATATTTTCTGGAGAAAATGTGAGTGGTTTTGCATGTGCAAAAATCTACACAATGATAGGGTTTCATGAGTGGTTGCCAGGACTTTGCTATGTAGTTGTGAAGGTGTCGTGAGTGAGTTTTATCACATTGATAACCAGTTACCATAGTGATCTAGGTGGTTGCTAAGCCATTGCAAGGGGGCTCTGGATGGTTTCTATGTGATGGTTTAATGCGCCTTTCACTTCAGATGTGCAATGAGAATGCAAGTGTCTTAAGACTTAATTCTTTTTAACATGACACAGCATCTTATAAATGTGGCGGCCCTGTGTAGATGCTGAAAAAACAGCAACTTTATTGTCATTGTGCAGATTGCAGGTACAGAGCCAATGAAATGCAGTTGTTTTCACATATCCCAACTAAACTGGGGTCAGAGAATGATCAAATAAATATGTCTAACACATGTTTTCATAAGAAAATCATTGAAAAACAGCTGACATATGCAAATATTTGTTTTTTGTGCTGTTGCAACTCTACTGCATTGACAGATCATACTTACTCCTTGTTAATATTTCAGTCAGATGCTATAAACATCTCCTCACATGTCACTTTGATAATCCAGACAACTTTCTACAAGAGCGCCAGCTCCACAATCACATCTGCTCTCGTTGCCTTTTTGGAAACTGCTTTTAATGTGTTTAATGTGTTACATCCTGCACATGGTGGATAATGATAAGGCGCCAGGTAAACATTTAAGCCAAAATGAGTCAGCCCCATCTAAAATGGTCCTCTACCATACCCCATCTCTCTCTCTAGCTTTATTGGCATGACCACATACAATGTACAATGTTGCCAAAGCATTATGTAATAGTAATAATAAAAATAAATAAATAATAAAAATGTGTATTACATACTTAAAACAACATACAAGTAAGTGCACAAATTATAAAGAGCAGTAACTATAGAGCACAATGAGTTACAGACAACTAAACGTCTTGGTTACTGACATAACCTCCATTCCCTGATGGAGGGAACGAGACATTGTGTCGATGAGTTGACACTAGGGGTCGCTCCTGCAGAGCCCAGACATTTCTGATCTTGAGAAAAGGCCAGTGGAAATTGGCGTGTGGAATTTACATGCCACTCCCCGAGACATATGGGTATAAAAGTAGTGATGCTGCAAACACACATCAGGTATCGCACTGAGGAGCCGAGCCAAAGACCCAGCTATTTCAGCGGTTGGTTCAGTGTTGTGGCAGGAGGGGCACAACGTCTTGTTCCCTCCATCAGGGAACAGAGGTTACATCAATTAACGAGACGTTCCCTATCTGTCACTCACTCGACGTTGTGTCAATGAGTTGACACTAGGGGTCTCAATGGAAAATGCCACAAGAGCTGAACCGAGGGGGGGGGGGGGGGGGGGGGTAGGGGGAATACAACACACGGTCTTACTGGTTTGGTGCAGAAGCACATCGTGCGGAGCGGCGTCGTGGTTGATCCTACCCAAGGGGGAGGAGTTACTACAAACACAGCCTAACCATTTTGTGGAATATACATCACACGGGGTTGCCTAGGGGGACAACCAGCACATGTGGAGCACTTACCCTCAGTATGGGGGCCTGGGTGATGCACGTACTGGGGCCGCTTGGCTAGGGAGGAAGAACGTCCAGGGTTCATACTTTGTGCGAACGCAACTGGGGAAAGAGCGCACGTCTTCGCCTCAAGGGAGGGGAAAGGCTCTATGCACAAGTGGTACACCCGGCCAGCTGACCCGAACTTACCTGTTTGTGTCACCTGATAACACACAAGACGAAACGGGCTCAACCCTGAGGTTATAGAACCTTGCAAAGGTGATAGGTGTTGCCCAGCCCACGGCTCTACATATGTCGTCTAGAGAGGCACCATGAGACAACGCCAAGAAGCCGCAACACCCCTGGTAAAATGGGCTTGTAGGCCAGCAGGGGGTGGCACGTGCTGGGCATGGTATGCCATAGTGATTGCATTGACGACCCAGTGAGCGATCGTCTGTTTGGAGACAGCGCTTCCCTTCCGCTGTCCACCGAGCAGAAAAAGAGCTGCTCAGAGCTCCTAAAGCTCTGCGTGCATTCCAAGTAGATGAGAAGAGCATGCACCGGACACAGCAATGCCAAGGCTGGGTCTGCCTCCTCCTGGGGCAGCGATGGCAGGTTCACCACCTGATCCCTAAAAGGAAACGTGGGCCATTCGGGGTCTCAGGATGACGTGAGAGTAAGCCTCGAACTGAATCACAAAGCCGAGTCGAACAGTCCTGATCAACCAGTGCGATGGGTTGGGGAGCACGAGCCATGCCCCCAAGTGTACCATCGGGCGGGGCCTCCCCCTCCCGGGGTGCTGAGTCTAGAGACATCGAAGCACTTACCTGGCTCCTTGTGACAACTCACGGAACAGCCTGGGATGGGGGAGGAAGATTGGGGGTGGGCTTGTGCCACGGCTGGGCGTGTGGAAGCGGGAGGTCCGTACTTGCCAAAGAGAACCGGTGACCAGCGTTCGTGATAACGACGGCTGGGGTGACCTGAAATAGAGCCCAGGGGCTGAGGAAACTGCTCTTCTTTTGAAAATGTGTAAAAACAACAAAATTTGCAAAAAATTTAAAAAACAAGGATTCTCCACCGACCCTCTGGCGGGGGAGTGAGTGGTCTGCTTACCAGGGGGTTCTTGGCAGCCGGCCATGAGGTGGCCCAGAGGGGCGGGCTGTGGCGGGGCTGGTGTCGGTGCTGGCACCGCAGGGGAACGCCCTGGGTGACGAGCAGACAAAGTGCGGGGTCTGTGGCTCTGCCTGGGCAGGATATGCTGTATGGCCACTGTCTGCTTCCTCACCATTGAGAACTGCCAGGCGAAGTCTCCACTCCAGGGAAGGAAAAATAAACACAAACGAAAAGGCATTTACGCCACTCTTTTAGAGAAAATAAAACTCTTTTGTGTGTTTTATATATATACTGTATATATGTATATATAGACAGGTGTATATATATATATATATATATATATATATATATATATATATATATATATATATATATATATATAAACAAAGTTATTCATTCCGTGATTTTCTTTGATTTTCTGCTGCTGAAGCGCCCAGGGGTGTTTGCTCAGCACAACCGTAGTGTGCGAGGGGGAGGACCACTGGAAAGCAACGTAGATCTAACAGCGTACAGAGATGAATGGAGGTGGCAGAGGAATTCAGCTATGTGAACTTGCTCGCTCGGCTCTAAAGAAGATATCTGATGTGTGTTTGCAGTGTCACTCCTTTTATACCCGTATGTCTGGGGGAGTGGCATGCAAATTCCACACGCCAATTTCCATTGGCCTTTTCTCAAGATCAGAGATGTCTGAGCTCTGCACAATGACACAATGTTGAGTGAGTGATAGATAGGGAACTGAGGGGTCACCCTCACTCTCTCAGATCATGACAGGAGAACACATACTGCTGCTAAATCTATACATTCAGCCTTCTCTCCAAGAACTCACTCTGCTGAATTTAAGTGGTTTCTGTTCTATGAGTGTAAAGTGTGTTTCTAATGGCCTCATATTTACTGCACTCAGTGAGGAAGTGTAGTTCAATGTTGAACAGTCTGTTCTCTCTGGGTCTCCAGCTCTGTCTGTGCCGACCTGTCTCTATAGCCAGACTGTGCTCACTCACACAACACTTTGTAAGGAGCTTCCTGTGACGGTAGCCTTTAATTTTGGTCAGATGTGGTGCCAGTTTATTTTCTGTCCTAATTTTTTGAAAGTTCTTCAATTTGTTTGTTTCTTTAAGTTTGCTGTGCCAATAATGGACGTATTCTTCTTGGGTTGTGTTTTGTGTTTGTATTTTGCCTGCCTGAATTGAATTGATACATTTAAGTGGTGCTTGTCTACTAAGTATTGTAAAGGGTCGCTCTCTGTGTGTTCTGCTCTGTGTATAAATGCACAGTGATGGTGATTTTCAGGGGAAGATTCTGATGGGTGGAATCAGAACTCACCTGCTCTCTTTTGAATGTCAGTCAAGAGAGGGTATCTGCCCAGTTCTAGGAAGAGTACGTTATGCCAAAATGAATCTGTCTTTTTTTTTTTTTTAAATCAATGAAGCAACCAAATATATTCCCTTGTTTTGTTTGGAGGACATGTTTGTGTATAAGAGTGTGCAGTCTGTAGATATGATCAGTTTGTCTCTGTTTTGGAATGAATCCAATTTGACAGTTGTTTAAAGTCTTTTGTTTTTGGAGATATTGGACTAATCTGTTTCTTATTGTACAACAGAAAGGTTTGCCAAGATTGCTGCTCACCGAAATGCACCTATAGATGTTTGGGATAAGTGTCACCTTGTTTGAATATTGGGGTGATTTGATTTTCTTTATAATTCTCAGGAAAGTGTCCTAATTTTAAGAGCAAATTGAATAATTTGAGAATGGCCTCATTCAGTTTGGGGCTGCCATGTTTCAACATCTCGTTGCATATTCCATCTGAGCTGCAAGATTATTATTTAAATTGTTCCATAATTCCCAGAATACATTTTGAATAACTGCTTACTCAATCTTGTTGAGCTTTGTTGTCATATGTTTTGCTCTTTTGCTTTTTAGCAGTGAATTGTACTTTTTAAGAGTTTGTGGATAGGTGGCATGTGTTTATTGATTTGCGGGGTCTCTGTGTTTTTTAATTGATAACAATCGTAGTTCATTTATTGACATTTGATATTCTTTGTCAAACCAGTCAGTTTTAAAAAAGTTCCTTTTTCCTCCTGTTCATTTTGATTTTTTCAATGATTTGCTGGCAATTGTTAAAAATATTTTATTTAATTGTTTTGTTGCCATATTGCTTTTCTCATCTTCTCCACATGTGGTGAAGAAAAACACATGTATAATGTTCTCAACCTGAGTGCTGTAGTGTTCAGCTTCCTACTGGGCTGGACTTTCTTTTCTCCAGAAGAATCTGGTTTGGAGGGGATATAGTTTAGACTTCTGATTTGAAGTAGATCCTGATTAGAAGTAGTAGTAGAAGACTGGCTGACTTCTTCAAACTTATGACAACATGCCAGTGTTCTGAGAATGGTAGCCATTGTATCACTTTAAAGTAATTTATCATGTTTTGGCCTTCATCTGTGATGACGTATCCACTTTTCTGCTACCTAGAGAAGAGCAGTAGGTAAATCGACCCAGAGAATCACCCTTTGTTTTGCTGTTAAATATATAGAGACCATACGTTTACAGAGCTGCAGAATTTGCTTTCCATTTTTGTTTATCATGTTATCATAACTCAAATGTGGTTTAGTAGGAAATTTGTTTTGATACATATGTGTATTATTAATCATAAACTTATCACCAAATGAACTAATATAGTATATATATATAGTTCCCCATTATCAGGACTGAGCCAAGAGACTGAAACTGAATGTGTGTATGTATATATGTATATATGTATGTATATATATATATATATATATATATATATATATATATATATATATATATATACACTCACCTAAAGGATTATTAGGAACACCATACTAATACTGTGTTTGACCCCCTTTCGCCTTCAGAACTGCCTTAATTCTACGTGGCATTGATTCAACAAGGTGCTGAAAGCATTCTTTAGAAATGTTGGCCCATATTGATAGGATAGCATCTTGCAGTTGATGGAGATTTGTGGGATGCACATCCAGGGCACGAAGCTCCCGTTCCACCACATCCAGCACAAAGATGCTCTATTGGGTTGAGATCTGGTGACTGTGGGGGCCATTTTAGTACAGTGAACACATTGTCATGTTCAAGAAACCAATTTGAAATGATTCGAGCTTTGTGACATGGTGCATTATCCTGCTGGAAGTAGCCATCAGAGGATGGGTACATGGTGGCCATAAAGGGATGGACATGGTCAGAAACAATGCTCAGGTAGGCCGTGGCATTTAAATGATGCCCAATTGGCACTAAGGGGCCTAAAGTGTGCCAAGAAAACATCCCCCACACCATTACACCACCACCACCAGCCTGCACAGTGGTAACAAGGCATGATGGATCCATGTTCTCATTCTGTTTACGCCAAATTCTGACTCTACCATCTGAATGTCTCAACAGAAATTGAGACTCATCAGACCAGGCAACATTTTTCCAGTCTTCAACTGTCCAATTTTGGTGAGCTCTTGCAAATTGTAGCCTCTTTTTCCTATTTGTAGTGGAGATGAGTGGTACCCGGTGGGGTCTTCTGCTGTTGTAGCCCATCCGCCTCAAGGTTGTGCGTGTTGTGGCTTCACAAATGCTTTGCTGCATACCTCGGTTGTAACGAGTGGTTATTTCAGTCAAAGTTGCTCTTCTATCAGCTTGAATCAGTCAGCCCATTCTCCTCTGACCTCTAGCATCAACAAGGCATTTTCGCCCATAGGACTGCCGCATACTGGATGTTTTTCCCTTTTCACACCATTCTTTGTAAACCCTAGAAATGTTTGTGCGTGAAAATCCCAGTAACTGAGCAGATTGTGAAATACTCAGACCGGCCCGTCTGGCACCAACAACCATGCCACGCTCAAAATTGCTTAAATCACCTTTCTTTCCCATTCTGACATTCAGTTTGGAGTTCAGGAGATTGTCTTGACCAGGACCACACCCCTAAATGCATTGAAGCAACTGCCATGTGATTGGTTGATTAGATAATTGCATTAATGAGAAATTGAACAGGTGTTCCTAATAATCCTTTAGGTGAGTGTATATATATATAAGTATCTGTAGTTTTAAGGAGTGTAAGTTTTAGACTCTAATTGACTTCATGTCTCAAGTAATATTATGAAATCTGAACAATATACAATATTTACAAAATCAGGGTTCTTTCAGTCAGTAGAAACATATCCTGGATGTTATAGTATATGATTTTATGTGGTTTTACCAAAAAATAAGAATGTATGATTCCTGACCTAATCATGTTATGAAATATACTGAATTAAATTAAGTGCCTTAGAATTTCAATTGTATAATAAAAAGATTACCCAGTGTGCAGTATAATGTGTGAGGGTGCGGACAATTTACCTTCTCTCAGCAACTGACACTTTACACTTTATTTTCTTCTCAAAAACTTGCATCCGTTTTGCATCAATAAACTTAAAGTATACGAGATTCCAGTGCTATATGTATATATAAATAAGAAGAAAATTGGTAATTTAATTAGCCAAAGTGCCATTCAACTGATCATTAAGTATAGTCAGGACATTACTGATGTAAAAAACAATAGCACCATAACTACTTGAAAAAAGTCATTTTTGATCAAACCTAGACAGGCCCCATTTCCAGCAGCCATCACTCCAACACCTTATCCTTGAGTCATGCTAAATTGCTAATTTGGTTCTAGAAAATCACTTGCCATTATATCAAAAACAGTCGAAAGCTATTTCGATTGTTAAATGAAGCTTAACATTGCCTTTGTGTTTGTTTTTGAGTTGCCACAGTATGCAATATACTGGCATGTCTTAAGGTCAATTTTAGGCCAGTAATGGCAAAAAATAAACAGCTTTCTCTAGAAACTCGTTAGTCAATCATTGTTTTGAGGAATTAAGTTTATACAATGTTTGAAATTGCCAAAAAACTGAAAAGATTTCATACAAAGTTGAACAATACAGTCTTCAAAGACAAAGGACAACTGGCTCTAACAAGGACAGAAAGAGATGAGGAAGGCCCAGTCACAACTAAACAAGAGGATAAGTACATCAGAGTCTCTAGTTTGAGAAATAGATGCCTCACATGTCCTCAGCTAACAGCTTCATTGAATTCTACCCGCTCAACACCAGTTTCATGTACAACAGTAAAGAGAAGACTCAGTGATGCCGGCCTTATGGGAAGAATTGTAAAGAAAAAGACACATTTGAATCAGAAAACAAAAAGAAAAGGTTAGAGTTGGCAAAGAAACACATACTTTGGACAAGAGATAATTGGAACATTTGTTTTGGATCTTAACCCATTGATATTTTGTGGGATCAGCTGGACTGTAAGGTGCATGAGAAGTCTATGACATCTATGACAAGTGCTACAGGATGCATGGGGTGAAATGTCACCTGAGTATCTGGGCAAACAGACAGCTAGAATGCCAAGGATCTGCAAAGCTGTCATTGCTGCATGTGGAGGATTTTTCATGAGAACTCTTTTAAGTCATTTAAAAAAAATTTTTTTAAATTGTAATAGTACATTTTATGCTTTAACTCGCATAGCCTAAAAGACTGAAACTGTACTGACCATATCCTGTTGAAGATCTGTGCCACTTGATTAATGGTTCTTTGACATTGTTAGACGTTTCCCACTTTTTTGTTTTTAAAAATACAACCATACAGAGACATATATATATATATATATATATATATATATATATATATATATATATATAGGGTTGTTTTTACATTTTCTGTTTGGAATAGTTGGAGACAAGATAGAAGGAATAAGACATGGCTGCTATATCCTTTAGCATTAAAACTCTCAGATCCAGACCTGAGCAGACTATGTGTGTCAGAAGATGTGTGGGTTAAAGACCCTTCTTTGCTTATTCTTTGATCTTCTGCTGTAGCCTGTCAATTGCACTGCCCACACTTGATTTACTCACCTAGAACCATGATCAGACCCACACAGAGTCTGTGCATCTTTTTTTCTTTATGTTTTCTGTGCTTATTGTGGAAGGGAATTGAGTGCATCTTTGGAACGGATTTAAATACTGTAAAATTTGTTAAATAGACCTCAAACTACTGCACTCTATAAATAGTAGAAAGCATTATCAAATTATTTGAAATTATTCAGATTTTATATTTTTCTTTTAAATTAAAATTTAAAGCAACATTTATTCAAAACTCTTGTAAACCTGCTCTGTGTAATTTTAGATGTTAAAATACATTCTCCCATCTCAGCTTAATTTGCAGAGACAACGATAAGTAAACATTGACTGAGCTTAGATTAACACCCATATGCTGATAACTACTAAAAATCAGCATGTGCAATGTGCCAAAAAAAAAAAAAAAAAAAGAGATCTGAAATCATTGGGTTATTTATGCTTTTTATACCAAAAATGTAAACGGACATACACATAACACTTGTCCACATAGCTTAAGTCAGTAAGAACAACACTGAAGTTTACAGTGTGTTTACATGCACACTGAAATTGAAGTAATGGGCAAATATGTATATGTGTGTTTAAGGCTTTGACCTTAATGACTATACATGTTGTCAAATTATTATACATATTTGGTGTAAGAACGTACATGTAAACATACTCAATGTAGCTCTGTGCTCAATTTAAAAAACCTAAACTAGTCTAGCTATTCCCCCAGCTTGTCTAAGCTGTTGCTATGCTGGATTAGTTGATCATGTGCCCAGAGCCCCTCTATAACCAAACAGACCAGGCTGGAAGGCCAGCTTAGACAAGCAAACAATGCTGGTTTAAAATGTTCTTTATTATATTTTTTTATTACAGCTGTCAAAATTAACACTTTAACGAATTTGATTAATTCAAAAAGTTTAACGGGTTATTTTTTCTTAATCACGATTAACACATTTACCATTAATAAAGCATAACTTAACAGCATAAACACTAGTTGGAAGGGCGGGACCTTTGTGATGTGTCCGCCTGGAGTCAAACACACACAGCATTGATTCAATTTCAGTGATAAAATGAAGGAGAAAAGAGCTCTTAACACTAGTTGTTGTACAAAACAAGCCCAGATGGGACTTGTGATTGAAAGCAAGTATTTTTTAGAACAATTTAATTACAACAGAAGCACGTCATGTCTGATACATAATGAGACATTTTTGTCTGCAAGAGCTTTTAATGTGGAGTTCAAATCAGTGCTTGATGCTGGAGCTGATGCTCTGATGCAAATCATTGATGCAGCTTCACGATTGCAGTAGCAAAGTGGATATCCACAGTCTACTTTTATTGTTTACTTTTAATAATGTGGAGGATTAGAATGTAAGATTTCATGCCACATGTCTCCAGAGTTTCAGAGGAGATATCAGTGTCTCAAAGTGTGCTCCATTTAGCCAAGATACCGAAGTCTGATACCAAAAGTCAGAGATTTCAATATGTATTCAAAAGTTTCACATTCAATTCTTCCAAGTCCAAATTATCTGAGCTATGGGATGCACGTTAATTTGATAGCTCCATACTGTTACTGTATGTCAACACTTGTTTGCGTCTATTGTTATTTCTTCTTAGGAATTGCCCTTGGTGCCCTTGGCCATGTTAATACCAGTAATTCAAATGTATTATTTACAGATGGACCATCTTAGAGGACGGCACCCTTAGGATCACCAACGTTACCAAATCGGATGCAGGCAGGTACACTTGTGTGGCCAAAAACCCATTTGGCACATCCAGCAGTAGCGGCACTTTAGTGGTCAAAGGTAAAACACCTTTTGCATTTCACAAACAGCGTATTTCTCTCACTTCTAAGCGGTTGTCTTAAATCTGGATGAGGACTGGTGGAAAAAAGTGAGCAACTCAAGCATGAAATTGATAATGAAATATATAGTTGTTTTATGTTCCTGCCGGTTTGACAGAGGTATAACTCATCCAGGCTTTTGTCATCTGTGAGTTATTGGTCCAACCGTTGGTGTGAACAAATCCTTAGCCATCTACAGCTCAGGCAAAGGATATTCTCAGCCACTTTCTGCATGTTTCATTAAAAATATGCTGCTGTTACAATTTTTATTCTCAATTTCCTTCTGTAATAACTTATGGCAATATCTATGCATGTCTTTTGGACAATATGATGGCTTCAAATAGGATTATTCAAATTCAGGTCTATGGCTGGGTTTCCCGAAGCACCAAGTAGAATTGGTAGCTCATAAGTAGTACTTATACTCTACGGTACTTTTTCCAAAAGCATTGTTATCAAAGTAGTCCGAAATTTTTTTTGTAAATTAACAAGAGCTTTAAACCACTCCTAAGTCCAGTGCAGCTTCTTTCTTGAGACAAAGGGGCTTTATTAAAATATATTAATACATTTTGATTATTGGAAAGCCTTTGTACACTGTTTCAGAGAGTAAAAAAAAGTGTTAAAAAATTCACATTGAAATCAATAGGCACTCTCTACACAATCTCTATATGTGACATAATAGGCTTTTTAAACACCTTAATGATAAGCATAACTAAGTTAAATGGCAATAGAAAGTTTATTGTAAAAAGCTCTTCGTTCGGGGCAATGGAGGAGTCAGGAAACAGCGAAGCAGGTTCAAGGTCAGTCTTTTAATTTTGAGCTTCACACACACAATCGATGGTAACCGTCGGAATGAAAATAAAAAATATACATGTCTCCTTCCGCATGTCTCCCTCTGCATCACTATAACAAGAGACAGGTGTTAGGGTTAATTATGAACCAGGTGACAAGCCTTACTGCTCTCTCTCTCTCCCGCAGACTGACACATGACCACATCCCCATGCCACAATGATATATTCTTATTAAACATATTCTAAAGAAGACATACGTGAGTAAAACTTAAATAAATAGGCCTAAATAAATATTAAAAAAAATGATTAACAACGGAGATTACAGTGAGAGTGTGTGATAAGTGATTCTTTCTCTCTCTCACTTCCTTCTTAAAATGGCAGGTTCAAACTGGCTCCAGTCGCCACACATTACATGCATTTCTTATGTTACTTTCATTAATCTCTATGAGCATTAATACATCTGAAATCACATTAAAAAAAGCTATACTTATATATTTAAATAAATGTAGTAATAGTTAATAGCTTGTGGCACCTCAACAAGGTAACAAACAACTTCCATGTTTGTCAGTATTTCTGCAGTATTGTTATGTGGGAAGACAAACTCTTGGATATATTAGCCAAATTGATCGTCACCTTTGCCGGACAGCTCCCATAATAAAACACAAAAGTTCTACTTTCTAACAAGTGATATACATGCTGGTTTGGGAAACAGGCATTACTCCATCATAAAATAATGAGCGTAGTTAGTTAATATGATGGGAAAATCTTATGTTGCAATGTTATCGGGAAACCCTGCCAAGTGATGAATTTTCTGTATACAATGGTTCCAAAGATCTGAGACAACATTGAATATCTGTAATTCAAAATGAAATTTAAACCTAGAAATCAACAGAAACTTTATGCAAAACTTTATGACATAAAATGAAAATAAATATTTAGGATCCTGTAATATTTCTATGTCACTAATAAAATAAGCACATATCTGACATTGACCTTATTTGCTTAAGGTCGGATTTCCTTGATTTCATACAAAATCTTCTTTGGAAAATTCTCAAATCATGCTGATAACATGGATCATTAGGTTTTGTACAAAGCTATGGAGTCCATGCCAGCTTGAGTGGATGCTGTTGTTAAAGGGCATTAAATTAATACTGAATACAACATTCTGAAATGTATCTTAATATTTCAGTTCAAATGCAAAATAGAAGCATTTGCAATAGTGGTTTTAGACATTTGGGCCCACTTTATGCCAAGTTAATTTAATTTTAAAAGGAGTTTCCATGTTTGGATGCCTACAGTTGTGGCTATGACAAGTAAGCAAAGCACTAGAGAACTAAATGGGTAAAGTTCATCAAGACAAAATTTGTTGGCTTGACAATGCCTTGTCTAAAAGTTTAAAATAGTTTTTAAAACTTGAAGGTGGCACATGCCTTACAGACAGACAAAAAGTTAGACTGACAGACATCAGTCAGGCATTGGTCACCAGATACTTAAAAAACGGAAATCCGATAATTTAGAAAATATATAGCAGAACAGTCAAAAGGTCTGTGCCAAGTTTTGTGGATGTAGCGTAATATTTATAGGAAGAGTTTGAGTTGGTCTTCGTTTTGGGATAAAAAATTATTGAATAAAATACAGTAAAACATGTTTGTAGAATAACACTGTGTTGGCTTTGTCAAGCCAACAATACAATTTGTAGTCTTCTTTTGATAATAGACTACTGCTTGAGAACTTCAAGACTTTTTTCTTTGCAAAACTGGTCTTTTCTTCCCTTTAATGCACTCAAAACTCTTTTTTATTTTTTTACAGAACCAACCAAGATTACAGTGCCTCCACTGAGTATGGATGCCACAGTAGGGGAGAGCATTGTCCTGCCATGTGAAGTATCTAAAGACTCCTCTCTACACCCTACCTTTAAGTGGTTCTTTAGTGGGAAACTCATCGATTTCAGTAGACACGACCACTTTGGAATGATAGGAGGGGTGCGTTTCTGGCATTGCATTTGTTATTTTGCAAAATGTTGCAACATTTTTGCATTAACCTTTGATTCTTCTTAGAAATAATTCTTTTTTTAGAGGAATGGCAGTAAAGAGAATGACTTTTTGTGGGGTTTTTTTCTTGAGTACAAGGGCACCTGGCTGCTCACTGAACACTGAGGCACAAATCTGTCTGATTACAGGATTTACGTTGAACCCTGTTTAACACACAGAGAACCTCAAATAGCTATCCACGGGACCCTATCTCTAACTGTGTAGATCCACAGAGCTTTTCAGGTTGCCAAGTATTTCTTGTTAGAACCTGGAGAGAACAATGATAAAATGAGCGAATGGCTGGGCTCTGAGGATTGCTCGTCTAAGCAGGCTAGAAGAACCTTATCTGAACTAGCCGAGCAAATATGAGAGTTAGTGTGACATTTGTCCGTTCATTGGCATTTGATTTATGAGATGTCTCACATGTGTCATATTTACAGGGTTCCCACAGTCATAGAAAAATATATCAGAAAATATTACAATTTGCTTTCTAGGCCTGGAAAACTAAATCTTTAAAAGTCATGGAAATTATTAGCAAATAGATAAATGCCATGAACGACATCTATTTCAATTATACTCTGATTCAATTAAAAAACATCTGTGGAGGTTCAAACTCCCATGTTAATATAAACACAAACTTTGATCATATAAACAAGAATTTGGTAGTGAACACAAAACGTTTCACATTTATTTAACATTTATGTGATGACAAAGGTTCTTGGTCAATGGGGTTATACATGCAGTGAGGAGAAGATGGCCGCTTACTCTACAGCAATTCTGTGGAGATGCTAGAATGAATAAACACAGAATCTTAAAGGTCTTCCTTCATGTGAAATATGGACTTTTTGGTTTATTCTGAGAAACTTAAAATAACGCGTGAAAGTGAAGAATGTAGGACAGATATATTTACTATAGCACAATTTAATATAACAAAACATAACATAATACTGTCTAATATAACATAACATATTATAATATAATAGCAACTGTGCTGACAGATTGACATACAGCACTCTTGCTGGTGAGACATTGCTTTATATAGAAAAAAAGCTATTCAGGTTTCTGTGGTTCCAAAAAATGCATTAATGTAATTGTAAAGTGGACCAAGACTAAAGTTGACCAAAAAGAGAGACAGATATTTTAAGTATTTTGGAAATATTTGGATATTTAAAATATTATTTTTCAAGTTTTTTTTAAACCTTAATGGAAATCATACACTCACTGAGCACTTTATTAGGAGCTTCCATTTATTAGGTCTTCCGTTGTTTTAGCCCATCCACCTCAAGGTTTGACATGTTGTGCTTTCTGAGATGCAATTCTGCTCACTACAATTGTACAGAGTGGTTATCTGAGTTATCGTAGACTTTCTGTCAGCTCGAACCAGTCTAGACTCTGTTGACCTCTCTCATCAAAAAGGCATTTCCGTCTGCAGAACAGCCACTCTCTGGATGTATTTATTTTTTTTAGCACCATTCTGAGTAAACTCTAGAGGCTGTTGTGCACGAAAATATCAGGAGATCAGTAGTTACAAAAAAATACTCAAATCATCCCATCTGGCACCAACAATCATGCCATGGTCGAAATCAGAGATCACATTTTTCCCCATTCTGATGGTTGATGTGAACATTTACTGAAGCTCCTGACCCGTATCTGTATGATTATAGACACTGCGCTGTCGCCACACGATTGGATTATTAGATAATCACATGAATATTTAGGTGTATTGGTGTTCCTAATAAAGTGCTCAGTGAGTGTATATCCCTATTTTATTATATGATTCCAAGTTAAACATGAATAAATTACTTAAAATGTATGAAGCACACATACACCTTAAGAAGTATGACATTTTTTATGACAATTAATGATAAAAGCTCTAAAACTGACTATTATCATCACGATTATTTTTTGAAAATTAATCGTCAGTCAAATTTCATTATTGTGAAAGCCCTAGTATCAAGTGATAATACCATAGTACTTTTTAATTACTTTGTGAAAACATTAGATTATAATACCATATTACTTTTCTATTAATCTGTGATGTATCTGATGATAATACCATAGTTGTATTTATTAATTTGTGGTGGTATCAGATGTTAATAACTTTTTGTAAGGTATTTTATCTAAATATAGAACATAATGTTTTATTAACTACAGTGACTGGTGCTATATCTTTTTCTAGGAATCATCTGGTGATCTTATGATCAGAAACGTACAGCTGAAGCACTCTGGAAAGTACGTCTGCATGGTGCATACAGCAGTTGACAGTGTGTCCGCCGCAGCACACCTAATTGTCAGAGGTATGTGTGCCTCCCCCTCAAGGAGGTGTTCAGTATTCTACACTTTTCTGAGCATTTATCAAATATTAATTAAAAAGGCCTCATGCTTTGCCCATTCCCCACTATTTCTGTTTTATTCATTCATTTGGCTCTTGAATGACTACTGGAGGATCTGAAATCACTGCATTAATTCCCTGCTTCTTGCTCTTTAGAACCTTTGTATTTCCATCATCAATTTGAAGAATCTTTCTCTCTGATTATGAATATTAAGCATAGAGCCTTTTGTGGGCAGACTTGACTCACATTGTGAGATACATGGTCACGTTGCTGTGCCCTTCTCTGTTGAGTAGACACAGCAAGTTTTGAGTCCTTTTTGGTGGTTTTGTCAGGGCCCCCTGGTGCACCGGTTGGCGTGTTGGTTGGGGACGTCACAGATAGGACCGCTCAACTCTCATGGGGCCCGGGGCCAGACAACCACAGTCCAGTTACCTTCTACATTGTACAAGCCAGGACGCCATACTCTATTGGATGGCAAGCAGTCAAAACTGGTACAGTAGTCTGCTTAATCAATCATAGAATGTAGGTTTATCCTACAAGTTGCTGCATGAAGCAACTGTCCATCACAAATAAGATCCTGTTATTATCTCAATTGTTTATCCTTGACAGCAAATTATGAATTTGCTCAAGTCTCATACTTCTCAGATTTTTCTCCTGAGAAAAGGAATTTCAGAATAAATCTTAACAATGCATTAAATTGTGCTCAGATTTGCCAAGATACCAAAATCTGCAATTAAAAATCAGAGATTTAATTATGAACTCAAACATTTCTCATCAAATTCTTCAAAGACCAAATTGTCTGTGCTAAGCTACCCACAATATTATATATACATTTTTTTTTTTTACTCTATACTTTTGATTTTTTATTTCTCCTAAGGAACTTAAGAGGAAACATCTGAGATAATGTAGACACTTAAATTAAAATTAACTGTAAGCTCTTCTGAGCTATAAAAGAACAACCCTTTGAGCAATAAAATGTTCATCTGTCTATGCTTTTAACAGTCATTTAAATGTGGCACTTTGACTATTCTAGAGAGTGAATCATGCATATTCCTGTTTTAATGCACTATGGAAGATAAATAAAAAACGATGTGCAGTTGCAAAAAAAAAAAAAAAAAAAAAAAAAAAAGAGAGAAAGAAAGAAATATACTGTATCTGCCAAAGTTATTGCAAAAATAATGATGGTTGTGGATTTGCACAGATGGGAATTTATGTATTTTTTTATTCCAAATTTCTTTAATCCTAGTTCCTGATTCTGTGCCTGGGCAGATGATTCATGCGACAGTGGTGGATCTAAATCCATGGGTAGATTATGAATTTAGAGTTGTGGCTATCAACAACGTGGGAGTGGGGGAGCCCAGCGTGCCATCCAAACCCATTCGCACCAAAGCTGCAGGTACGCTTTCATCTCTCCTGTTTCCAAATCTGCCATCACCAATTCATCAGGAAGGAGAAAATGTAATTTAATTCTATAATTAGTTTAAATCACTGGGAGTGACTCCTCGTAATAGAGTTCAGGCATGAGAAATAAATACTTGAACATTCACATCGGTTATCCTGCGTATTGTGGGTACATCCAAACTGCATAATAATTTACAGACAATTAGGACACAAATTAAGTGCGCAGAAATCGAACTGGCATCACAGAAGGTACCAGAATTTTTGCTAATTAATTTTAAACCACAAGAAAATAGTTTTTCATATGCAGTGGTGTTGTTGTTGCATGGAAATGTTTGCTCGATTCTTTAAAACGATTGTTCACCAAAAAATAAAATAATGTCATTATTTACTCACCATAATATTGTTCCAAACCTCTATGACTTTCGATCTTCTGTGGAATGTAAAAGAAGATATTAGGCAGAAGACAACCTCAATCACCTTAATTGTATTGAAAAAGTATGCATTCTGGCTATCATTCTGCCTAACATGTCCTTTAGTGTTTCAAGATAGAAATTAAGTTTTATAAGTTTGAAACATTCTACCTTGTTCAGAACCATCTCAAACTATTTTTCTTCTGATGTTGTCTGTGCTCTCTTCTGCCTCTTAGATCCTGAAATCGCTCCAGCCAACGTGAGTGGAGGCGGCGGCAGCCGAGGCGAACTCGTGATTGTTTGGGAGGTGAGCTCAGTGACTTTCTCAGGCACCTTTATTGTGACAGGATGGTTTTCAAATCACTCTGCTCAGATTGGATTCTGATGGAATTCTCCATGTTGATGTGGTTTAATTTAGACAAGGTTTAATTAAAAGACACCACTCATCTCAGATTTTTTCTTTGCTTCAGCGGGATTGCTCCCTCTGGTATGTAAATCATAATGAAGACACAGATACGAGGCAGCTTTCATAGCGGTAAATCTGAAACAACAGTGTTTATCTGTGGCTTTCTTGTAATCTCCTTGGCTGTCATGGCACATCTTCAGTGCAAAATACAGTGCATTTTTTGAGTAAATGCTGGGCTTTTATGACTGACACAGTAGAGCTTGAATCTGTCAACTTTATTTACTTATACTCATTGCTTTTCAGCTTATATACAGAACAATGTAAACATACCAAGGAAAATTACTTGTCAACTGGCAAAAATGTAACATGTCAGCCTGTTTTTTTAATGCTTTTTCTTATCATTCTTAATATTAATTAATAACTTGTACTTGCTATAGGTTTAGTGTTAGGGTTAGGATTAGGGTTAGTTTCTTGTAATTATGCATAATTTACTGTTAGTACATGTAATATGTATAATTACTATAGTCTATACATATATGTATAACAAGGACGCTGTAAAATAAATTGTTTCCTAAGGTTTAATTTGTAAATATTAGTAAATGCATTAGGTATCATAAACTTACAATGAATAGTATATTATCTGTTTCTGCTTTAGTCAGCATGGAGAGACACTTATGGCTCTACCTGATGGGCATTGGAGATAAGGACAAAGTTTTCCTTCTCAATGCCCCGGTTTCGCGTTCTGGCTCATTTGGTTAAGCTATGAATGTAGTTATCACCAGGTTCCAAGAGGCAAAAAGACACGAGGAAGCCTTCTGGCAATTCCTTCCTCGCCACACTCAGGGGGAGGGGCCGTCGGCCACCCAGCCCCACCCCAGTCCTTCTAGATGGGAGGCTCAAAACCAAAGCACGGCGAATCGTGCTCCCCCTCGTAAAGACTGGGGGCTGTTTTGTCGCCCTCAGCAGCCCCCAAAGCAAGACAACAGGGCAGTTATTTCTAAAAAGGAAAAAGCCTTGTGGGGGTATCCCCCCTTGGGACGGGGCATTTGAAACATCCACCTGTACCCTCCCGATACCCCCACGGAACCGCTCCATTCCCGCCGCCTGAGACAGAATGTCCCTCCTGTCCGTCTGATAAACATCTGACTCTCAAGATGGTATTTCTTATGGCAATTACTTCTCTAAAAATAATTGGGGATCTACATGCTCTGTCTGTCTTGCCAGCCTGCTTAAATATTGCCCCAGGAATGGCTAAAACAATTTTGCACCCTCATCCTGACTACCTGCCTAAAGTTCCTTTCTCGACTGTACATCCGGTCAATCTCGAAGCCTTTTGCTCCCCGATGTTTACAACGCCGGAGCAGGAAAGACTACACAGATTTTGTCCAGTCTGTGCCCTTCAGACTTATGTCCACCGCACTAGCCAGTGGCATAAGTCAGGGCAACTATTCGTTTGCCATGGGGGCCGCAACAGGGGGGCGGCTGCCACTAAGCAGACTGTCGCATTGGGTGAAGGACGCTATTGCGCTGGCCTATGAGGCGCGTGGTCAAGCTTCGCCAGTAGGTATCAGGGCTCCCTCTACCAGAGGGATCGACTCTTCTAAAGCCTTTGCTATAGATGTCCCTCTGCAGCATCTTGAATGTTGTGATGCGGTAGGCTGGTCCTCTCCACACACATTAATAAGATTTTATAGTTTGGATGTTCATGCCACTCCGGGCTCTTATGCCTTTGAGTCAACATCACAAGCTCATGTCTGAGACCTCTCGCGCTCTTGTGAGCACAACTACACAACCATAAGGGGTCTGGACATCCACAGTGCGGCAGTGTGGGTATTCTTGTTCCCAAAGCGCTAAAATCAGCGCAGCATCAAAGTGTAGCTTTTTGACAGGGAACGTCTTGGGTTACTTAACTGTAACCCCTGTTTCCTGATAAAAGCGGAACGAGATGCTGCACTTCATTGCCACACTGGGATGTTCAAGGACTGCTCTTCAGACAAAATACCTGACGATGCACCTGTGACGCATCTATTTATAGCCCTGCTACAGGTGCATCCAATTGATGTCACCAGCAGAGGCTATAAATTCTAGTCAATTTCATTGACGTGTTGCACACATATTCACAGCTGGTCACACCTAAAGCTGTTCCCAGAGTGCTAAAATCAGTGCAGCATCTTGTTACGCTTTTATCAGGGAACAGGGGTTACAGTTAAGTAACCCGAGACGTTTTAAATGTATTCTACATAAATAATATTACTTAATAATATAATACCAAAATTATATTAAAGAAATATGTGAAACACAAGTAATGAACTTAACAAAGTAATTAACTTTCTATCGGGAAGACACGCAGGCTTGAGTGAGGTTTAAGATGCCATTTATTTGATGAATGTAGAACAGAAAAGTAATGTCTATCTTTGGCGTAGGCCCCGTCTGGCGGTCCGAGGGAGTTGTACTCGGAACCATCATATCCTGTCGGAGATAGGAGGCAGGGGCGAGGAGCCTTCCCCCATGCGGGACGGGGCTCAACTGGTGGTGGTGGGGTGGTGGAGGTTGCCGTGTTAGCACACTGAAACAGCAATGTGATAGATTGTGATCAGACTTATAAAGCAATGGCTTACCTGCGATTGGCTAGGAATTACCCAGCTAATGGTGTGATGATGTACAGCTGCTAGTCTTCCCACTAGAACTATGCTGCGCTCACATTAATTGAAGGTAACATGCAATTTGATAACAATAATTGAAAATGTAATGAGTTACAGTACCTTTTGATTAAAAAGTAGTTTGATTATTGTAAATAATTACTTTGTAATCAGATTACACCCAAAACTGGCAATCAGACTAATAAAAAGGATGAAAAAAATTGCATACACCACATATTCAGGATTAGGGGGACCAAATGTAATAATATTATAATCAACCATGGAAAAACCCCACATCACAACTTTTATTCAATATATGAAACACCCAGTAACCACCTAGCAATGCCCTAGAAACCATCCAGAATACCATAGAAACTGCATAGCAGCACCCCCAGAACAATGATGTAACTACCTAGTAATATCTTAGCAATCACCCAGCATACCAATGCAAACAACATACGTAGTAACACCCTAACAACCACCGAGAACACTGAAGCTGTCACTAGCAATGCCCTAACAATCCTGTAGTGGGAATTGCAGCAAACCTACAGATATATTACAATGATAGAATGATTACAATGATATACAGTATAGTATGATTCTATTTGTATTGCATTTTTTGTAATTATTGTGATTTTATATATTTAGTTGTGTTAATCCCTTTTTTTGCAAGAAAGAAATGAAGAACAGTTGTTTCAGTCTGTAATAAAGAATCTGCAGGTAAAAGATGCAAAAAAACAAAAAAAACAACAAAAAAAAACAGTTTAAATCATTTTATCATCCAAGATGCAGCGTGACGCACTTTAATGTAACCAGAGTGCTTGGAGAAACAGAACGACCCCTGTGCCGCATTCAAATTTCAAAAGCGGATAGATGTTAGATTATAAATATTGTTCATGGCATCTAACAGTTTGATGAACCTTTTTTACTGCAACTATTTAATAAGGCAGTGACTGTGTCAGACAGAATCTGCAGAATTACTCCAGAATCATCTTCTTTACAACACTTCACAAATAAACCTTTGGATTATGCATAATAATAGGAACATTGATCACATCAGAGGATTTGATGGCTGACAGTGAACAAGCAGTGCTTTGCCATCTGTGCATTAAAGGACTAAACATAAATAATTAAAGAGACTAAATGTCTCAGAGAAAAACATATTCATGTGGAGCAAATATAGCTTATTATATATATATATATATATATATATATATATATATATATATACACACACACACAGTACTGTGCAAAAGTCTTAACACATAAGAAGTTTCACAAAAACATTTATCTTAATATAGTATTTATATCTTCAGCTTTAGTGTGTCAATAGTAAATATACATTTAGACTCCCAAACATTACTTTTGTAAATGAAGAACAGGGAGCCCTACAACACTTAACATTGAGTTAGTCTGGGATTAAATGATGATATAGAAGAAATTGACACTGTCTAAACAAATAGAAGAACTGTGGTAAATTCTCCAAGAAGCTTGGAACACCCTGTCTTCCAACAACCAAGAAAAACTGTGTCCAAGAGTGCCTAGGAGAATTGGTGCTGTTTTAAAGGCAAATGTGGTCACACATTCATGTGCTTTCCGCCTCGTCTGACAGCAGGTCATCCCCATCTGCCTGGATCAGGGAGGGAACAAGGGGAGTGAAACAATAGAAAATGCAGTACTTGTACCCCTTAACGGCGATGGTACCAAATGAAAACACTAATATTTAAAAAGAGAGGGAAAAGGCCAATGCGGAGGGGCAGAAATAATAATTTACTCACCAGTTCTCCGATACGACAGAGCCTGGTTCTTGGAAACTCCTCCACCCTCTAGCGGACAACAGCCATACCTCCCTAGGCAGATCGGAGGCAGTCCTCTGGCCCCTTGCGGACAGAATGCCCCGCCACGTTCCGGTGGATTTAAAAGTCTTTCTGCCCCTGGCAGGGGTCCTTCCGTTTCAGGCGGAAGGCCAGGAGCCCCTCCCCGCTTGCGGTCATTGGTCTCAGACCCTGCTGCATTTCAATACTGGTAGGGGTCTCCTCCGGGCCTGACCACTCCAGGCAGTCGTTTAGGAGCCCCTCCTCCCCTCACGGTTGGCGGCCATTCCTCCGCTCTCAGGCTGCCGGGCTCCTCTGTCCACCAGCAGATGGCAGCGGCTGCTCTGTTGGAGTGGATGGTAGTGGTGAGGACTCTACTAGACCGCATCCCTCCTCCTTCCCAGGTTGTGGCACCAGTGTACACAGTTCAATGGAAAGGAGGAGGCGAGAACCGGCTTGATAATATAAATAATCATTTAATAATAAACTTAACCAAAAGACACACACACACAGGTGTCGTGTAGCTGCACGTAACTCTCTCTATGTCGCACTGCTGTCTCCGGATGCCTTTATCCCTCTCAGGCTTCATCAGCCTAATTAGGGGCCGGGTGTGCAGAATCACGACCTGGCCTGCCCTCCGCCCTGCCACAATATAGAATTGTATTAGCATAAGCTACATTTTTGTTTTTAAATAAAATTGAAAATTGATTTTTCATAAGAGAGACAATTAAAAAAATACGATTCTCAAAAATCGCAGACAGAATCCCACTCCTATTACAACCACCCAGAACACCCCACCAACCACATTGCAAGGCCCTAGCAACCAACTAGAACACCAAAGCAACTGTACAGCAGCAGCCATACACCCATCTAGCAATGCCCCAGCAACTACCCAGAACCTCCTAGCAACCATATAGCAACACCTTAGCAACCAACAAGAAACAGCCTAACAACCTTGAATACCCAAGGAACCACAATACTATATCAACCGTATATAAAGCAACGACCTGGCAATCACCACAATGGCCAAGCATCATTACACCAAGATTTTCAAGGGCAACATTGATTGATTTCTTCAGAGTAATCTAGTTTTTGAGACATTTTTTATTTTTTACTCTTTGTATTATCTCTTTTTCCCACAGCCTTTGCCAGAAGAGCTGCAAAATGGACAAAAATTTGGATATGTCGTGGCATTTCGTCCACTTGGCAGCACAACATGGAAACAGAGCGTGTTGGCCTCAGCCGATGCTTCGCGATATGTTTTTAAAAATGACAGTTTTCCACCACTCACTCGGTTTGAAGTAAAAGTCGGTGTCTACAACAACATTGGAGAGGGACCGTTTAGCCCTGTGGTCATTGTATATTCAGCTGATGAAGGTTAATATGCTTGTATTCTGTGTTGATTGTATCATTGCAAATTGTTCAAGGACATTAAAAAGCATGACAAAAGCTGATGGATGTGCTGCAAGTTTTAATTACACCCCCTCTACAGCTGTGTTCTTGCACTTTGATGATAATTTTTTTTTTCACACCCTTACATTTACATACAAAGTGATAACAGCGCAATTAGTTTTATACAACAGGTAGTATATTAGGCACTACAGACAGAAAGCTGATATTTTTTGAATCCTTTGTTAACTATAAACTGTCTGTCTCAAGTCATCTGTTCTTATTTGCTGTTGTTGTTTTTCCTTCCGTTCCTCTTTTTTTGTGGCTAAATGTCATGACTTGGACAGAACCTTCAGTAGCTCCTTCAAGACTATGGGCTCGCACTCTCTCAGCATCTGAGATCGAGGTTTTCTGGGAACCTGTCCACCAAACCAGCAGCAAAGGAAGGATAACAGGCTATGAGGTATATACACTATGTAAAATATTAGTACACTGACCAACTAGGCAAGGCAAGTTTATTTATATAGTACATTTCATACACAATGGCAACTCAAAGAGCTTTACATAAAAATTATTTAAAAAAAATTCAAGATACATAAAAAAAAAAAATCTAATAACAATTAAGGACAGGAAAATATAATAAAATAATAATAAAAAAAAAAGTTAAAATGATTAAAATACATTTTATCAGTTTGAATGTTCCCTAGGAATCAAACCCTTGATCTTGATGTTGCTAGCACCATGCTCTACCAGTTGAGCTACAGGAACATAAACAAATATTTTTGTATTTGCATAGCGCTTTTCAAAATAGAGCAGGTTGTCTAGGAGCTTTACAAAGAGTAGTGCCATATACTTATTGTGTTGTTATGGTAACAAATGTTCAGTAAATGTAATCTTTTCTTTTATTTAAAAAAAAGCAAAAAATCTTGGTTTCAATGAGGCACTTACAATGGATTTGAATGGGGCTAATTTTTGGAGGATTTAAAGACAGATATGTGTAAGAACTGGCCACGTTCACTTAAATTGTAAGTGCCTCACTGTAACCCTGATAAGATTATTGCTTCTTTTTTTCTTTTCTTTTTTTTTTAAATGCTGTCAATTGAGCTTAACTCGTATTAAACCTGGAATACTTGTTTAATAGACTATGCCATTTTGCTTAATGTGAATGTATCTTGCTTTAAGCATGTTTAATGGAAAAATACAAAACAAAAATACTGTGTTTGTGAAAGGCTGAACACTTATTGAATAAATTGCTGCTAGCATGGATGGTAGAACATTAATGTATGACTTAAATCAGTGTATCCAAATGTATGAGCACATACATGTGGATACACAAGTTGGTCCTTGAGGATGGTACAAAATGTGGTGGCCATCCAGTTAAAAAAAGTTGGAGAGCCACTGGTTCAGACAACCCGCTGACAAGTCGATTATGAAAATGTGTAGTTTTGCACATGCCTAACATAAACATTGAAAAAGGAGGGGAAAAAAGATTTGAGATGCCTCAGCTCAATCAGACTCTGTAATGTATGCACTGCACTGATGGTAGGGTGTGCAATTTCCTGGTTCCCAGCCAGAGTGTGCGAACCCGTGGCCACATTTTTCACAATCTCATCTGCAGAATGAAGAGGTCTGTTCACAGCTGGTCCTGTCTCCCAGGGAGTGCCAATACCCAGGCTTTCTGGGCACTTATATAAATCACCTGTCAGACGTGTGGACATCATACATCAATTCCCCCTGCTACAAACACTTAAGCTGCTAGGTCGTTTCTCACAGTGTGTGAAACCCACAGGATTTTGCCTATTTCTCTCCTTTCAACCCTAGTCTCCGTAACAAATCCCAGGTCACTGCCGTTACTTGGTGAAACAGCAAAGTCGTTCACAGCTCCGGGTAGTAAAATGCACATATGAAAATCAACAAATACTTCCAAGAGTCCCTTGCTGCCATGCGCAGATGTTTATTGAATGCAGTAAAAAAGAAACTGAGTCATAGTGACTTTGTCACAGAGTTAGTGTATTGAAACCTAATGCAGGGAAATAAAAAAATATATTTTGTAGTTTGATCTCATTTAATGTAATATGAGATCACACAAAACTCTAATGATGATGCGCAAGAGCAGCAATGCAGTTTGTGCCTGACTGAGGAGAGGAAGAATTACAATGCTCACAGTCCAGATGCACGCTCAACTTTCCAAACAGCTTCAGGTGATGTAGATCGCAAAGTATGAGAGAATGATTATACAAAAATACAAAATAAGTAAATACGGAAGCACTCTTGTCGTGGAATAAGCTGAGCTGGAGCTCATTAAAGGAGAAACCCCGGCATTACGTCTTAAATGTAGTTATATTTAATGCATTATAGCTTTATTAAAGTTCAAGCAGATCATGTAAATAACTACAAACTCTGAAACTTGCATTTCTCTGTGCATTCAGCACCTCTTCTGTGAGTTGTGCGAATGTCTGATCTAAGGGCTAGTGATTGAAACTGCACCAGCTGATGCACACTCTGTCACGGGGACACTTGTACCTCGAGCGCACACGCTTAATGCAGCTAGATTATAACATGATGGCTCACGACTTATGAATCATAACATTGGTGTCACTGTGCATTTCTTATAGGGATGAAAATTGGCAATACGCACCTTTTTAATAAGAGAGAGTTTGTTTTTTGTTAGTTAAAGATGGATTGAAGTGAACAGAAAGGTGAGAGTGTAGTCTTTGCACCATTACACACTGCAACAAAATACGTTTTTGATGTATTTTTGTTTTGGCTTGTTTTCAATATAAATATCTAAAACTCATTTAAAACAATGTATATATTTTTTTAGCGTCAATACTGCAGAAGAATAAACATTTATCTGAGAATGTTCAATATGATATTAAAAATACAAATATTTTAAAATATATACTAATGCTTTATAAAATTATTTACCTGAGAAGCAGCATATAAGATATTTAGACTTGCTTTTATAGAATAGATCTTTAATTTTTATATATTTTGTCTTTACTGCACTCACATAAGTAAAAATATACTATATACAAAATGCACTTATATTTAAGATACATTCTCTTAAAACAAGTCTAAATAACTTATATGTTGCTTCTCAAGAAAATGTATCATGTTATAAGGATTTTAAGACCATTTTTAATGGAAAACCAGACAAAAACACTTGATAATAGGATTATTTTTGCAGTGAATTTCAGTGCATGTCATTTAGAGGTATTTTTAAAAGATAATTATTTCCTCTTTATTGTTTGTAAGCACATTTAATACAACCATTTACGTCGGGATACAAGCAGAATAATCAGTTAAGATCTAATGATTAATTGTTGCAATAATAGCCAAATAGTCAAATAATTGTTCTAATAATCGTTAGATTAATCGATTATCAAAATAATCGTTAGCTGCAGCCCTAATTTGCATTCAGAGATGTTATTCTGCTCAGTATTGAACAATTGTACACAGTGTTTATCTGAGTTAATGTAGCCTTTATATCAGCTCAAACCACACTGGCCATTCTCTGTTGATGTCTCACAACAACAAAGAGTTGTTGATGCTTTTTGTTTTTGGCACCATTCTGAGTAAAGTCTAGAGACTGTTTGGGTGAAAATCCCAGGAGATCAGCAATTACAGAAATACTCAAACCAGCCTGTCTGGTAACAACAATCATGCCACGGTCGAAATCACTGAGATATCATTTTTTTTCCATTCTGATGTTTGATGTGAACATTAACTGAAACTCCTGACCTATATATGCATGGTTTTATGCATTGTTTTGCTTTGATTGGCTGATTAGATGAATGAATAAGTAGGTGTATAGGTGTTCTTAATAAAGTTCTCAGTGAGTGTAAATTAATGTATTGTCTTTTTTTTTTTCAGTGCAAACACTTATTTTCTATGTAAATCAGGCTTATTATATCTTCTGCCTTATTCACAAAAGTCATTGCTATTGGCCTTGGACAATCAACATAGCAGTATTTCCACCAACAGAAAACAGGTGGTAGACTCAATTTATTAATAGATATTTGTATACATTTTCTATTGATCATAGCAGGTGAAATTCATCAAATTATGATAAAAAGATGGAGAAATATGTATAAATCAGGCATATTTTATATTTATCCATTTGGCAGACGCTTTTATCCAAAGCGACTTACAGTGCACTTATTACACGGACAATCCCCTTGGAGCAACCTGGAGTTTAGTGCCTTGCTCAAGGACACAATGGTGGTGGCTGTGGGGATCGAACCGACAACCTTCTACTTAACAGTTTTGTGCTTTAGTGCTTTAGCCCACTACGCCACCACCACTCCTAATATATCTGCAATATATATCCAGCATATATATACTGGGCATATATCCAGACATGTAGTTTAGACAAGAACATTTTTATTCATTGTAAATAGCAGAAGCTATTGGATTGTAGAGTACGGTACAGTAAAGTATGCCAGATTGCGGTTTGCAAGATAAGGAATTGTGCTGTGAAAATTGTGTTCAACACTAATTTTTTGGGTAAGTTTAAAGTTGTTTCCGGATATGCATAATTCCCTTTATTTGCATAATTTGTGAATTGAGTGCTAAAGCAATGTAGACTGCTTGTGCAAACAAACAGTGCTATCAGCAAGCATAATTCTTAGTGAATTTCCTCAAAGTATTTTAAAGTATTTTATTTCTTCGCAACTTAACGGAATTGCAAAAAAAAAAAACAATGTTTTCAAAACAGCTTTCTGTATACCTCTTGTCTGCAGTTGTTCAAACAGTCATATAGTCTTGCCCCAACTCACGCCATTGTTTGAGTAATTTTGTCTGAGTGTGTCTAAGTGGGTCTCTCAAAACAAACACAGGAATTTTTGTAGTGCCACAGAGATACAGTATTTACAGTTTTTTAGAAAATTAACCCATAAATGGCTTACTTATAGTTGTCTCTGCATATTAAGCTGGGATAGAAGAAAGTATTTTAACACTGATAAAGTAACATACTTCATCTTTAAGTAGTTTTTCCTCTAAAAAAAAAAAATATATAATTGTTGATGAATATTTAAAATTCTGTTCACTCACATGAGATGTAGACTTCAGTCATATCAATGGGGTGTTTTATTCTAAGCAAGGCCGGTCACTCCTTCATCTTGGCCACCATGTTATCACATGACTAACTGCGTCTTGCAGTTAGGTAATAAACTAAAGTATGTTAATAAATGAAAGCTTCATACATTTACACCAATAAGTGTAATTATCATGTTGAAGACTACTGTCATATGGTTTGTTTGAGAAAACATACAGTATATGAGCCATGGCAACATAAACATGAAATTACATTCTGTCCTTTTACAATATCATCTTCACCGTTAAGCTTTTTTTTATGAGTTGTTTTGTGTTTGGAGCTACAGGTGCAGTGGTTGGAGGATGGGTCACCAGAAAGTGATGCAGAGAGAGTAAGAGTCACAGAGAGCTCAGTCAATATCACCGGTCTGAAGGGAAGCATGCTGTATCTGGTGTCTGTCAGAGCGCACAACAGTGCGGGCACCGGACCCTCCAGTGCCCCCATCAGTATCACCACCAAGAAACCACGTGAGAACTACGCTTTTTCATTTGACTTTTTTAGGTTTATACACAAATATGATTTCTCAAGAACATTCTGGACTACCACAATCACCAATATGTAGACTGCTTTTGAAGCAATGAACAGTTCACCACCATTTTTAGCTAATTTGCTGATACTTTCAGCTTCCAATAAGAATGTAGTACTCTCAGTTACACTTAACACATTTTACTATGTTTAAATCCAATCCTGAGAATCCAGCTGATGTTCCCTGAAAATAGCAGAGCAGAAAATGTGTAAAGGTCCACAGATTACGCATGGACTGCTTTTATGGCACATTGTTGTCCTTTCGGAGCTTGACAGCCTTAGTTCCCTTAGTTGTGAATTATTCCTTACCATGTCATCTCTGAAGGGGTAAACCAGTAAAATTATATCATGGCTATCAGTGTAAAAGTGTAGTCTTCGATGTAGTCTTTGGAAGTATAAAAAATTAGCATTTTAGCGTCTTAATAGGGTGTGTTCTCAGCACCATGAGATATTAACGTGGCCTCCGTTAAACTACCGTGGCTAAATAGGATCATTATCTGATGCCAATAATCAAGGACAAAACGCTGTATTTAACAGAGCTAGAGACTGATCAGATAAACTATGACATTACTATGGAGGGAGACTTACAGCTATATGCAGCTAATAGAGCGAGCAGTCAATTAAAGCCACTTAAATAAAGAGCTTGATGAAATTCTTTCTTTGTGTTAAAGCAGATAGGCAATTGTTCATTTTCCTTTGTACTATAGACCTCTGACAAAACATACTGTGATAACACAGACCACTGTTATGATCTGCTACAGTTCCCACATTGGCATATATTGGTGACAAAGTGGGCTGGGAATCATTAGTAAAATTGCTTGAAATTACAATAGCTCTCATCCTCAATATGTTTCTACCATGAACAGAGGGACCACAAAGTCCTAGCAGTGAAATTTTATGAAGCCAAAATTTCCCAGGCAATACTCTACTGTGCATAATTGTTTTAAAATGTTTAAATTACTGTAAATGCCTTTCTTTTATGCAGTGCATTGAAAACATTGTATTCAGATTTTTTAAAATGACCAAAAAAATTAAATATAAAAAACAGATCAAACAAGTTCTTATGCTGCTCAAGATGAGTATTGATTTGTGAGTTTTGGAAATACAAAGGGGAAAAAATAACTCACGAACACTCAAACAATATTGAATGTCTGGCACATCAGTACTAATTGTCAATACAGGGAATTGCTAAAATATTGTCTGTTTTCAAATTGCACATTTCAGTTTTCAATTCCACACATTACCGTAAAAAAAAAAAAAAAAAAGTATCACAAAATGATCCCAAAATATTGTCCATTGTGACACTCTTGAGGATACTTTTATGCTTTTACATACAGATTACTGAGATGTTTCCATTTATAGTTTAGCTCATTTAATGTGAGATCCAAATTTAATTGAAACAGTGCCACTTTATTTTTTTTTTTGCCACTTAAAATCTAGGTGAAACCTCAGCTGGTACAGTGCTGATTGTGAAGATCGCAAAGTACAAACATACCCAGGAGATTTTATTTTTCAGTCTTATTTCACAAGTTGGAACTAAACCAGAATATGATTTATGTCTTTTAGCTCCAAGTCAACCTCCAGGGAACATTGAGTGGAACTTGACAAACTCAAAGGTCTTTCTGAACTGGGAACATGTGAAGGCGATGGACAATGAATCAGAAGTAACCGGCTACAAGGTAATCTCTGTTTCGCACTTCTGTTGCTTTGCTGATAAACATGCTGTATCAGTGTGCCACATAAGCTGCTGTCTCACAGAGAGACAATCAGAGATAAATGTCTTAAAACATTATATTGTGCTCTTTAATTTTTTTTTTCATTTGAAGTGTTCGTAAAGCTTTTCCAGGTATACTCATGTAAATTAATCTTAGATTTATTAGAAATAAAGAGTTTATAAGAGTTTTAACAGATTTTCTTGAGCATCAGTTTTGCATAACTGGCACTTGTTTATGTATCTCTTACAAAACTTTATTTGCAATGGTAAGCTTGATTAACTTCTGCCAATTTACCATCATTACTTCAGTTTTTGTAGCTTTGGGTGTGTATTTAAATTAATCAGCTGTGTGGCTTGTGTGGTCTTTTTGTGCTTTTAATCAATAGAATTATCATATATCTGCATGATTACAGTTTGAAAAATGTTGACTTTATTACTGAATGCCCATATTAAACAGCAATTGAATACACTTTTTTTTATCCCAAACACAGTCTAACCACAATGAAAGAATTTAAAGTCAGGGTTAAGAACCCAGAACAGGTTCTTAATCTGAAACGGTTCCATTTTTGTAAAATAATTTGGTTCCGTTTACAGTTATTGAACGTTAATTCTTCCAACAATGTGGACGAAACACCATGAAGTACCCCTGACGATGTTTCCTGCTACAACTCTGTGCACCGCAACACCGCTATTGAATCAGCAGTGCAAAACATACAGTGCGACCAGTGTAGTGCGATTCCCGAACGAATAACTCTTATGAGCTGGTTCTTTTGAATCAACAATGTGAAAGATACAGCGTGACCACTACTCTGATTCCTGAACAAATTACTCTTATGAGGCAGTTCTTTTGAATCTACAGTGCAAAACAGATAGCGTGACCTGTGTAGTGTGATTCCAGAACAAATGACTCTTATGAGCCGGTTCTTTTGAATCTGCAGTGTGAAACGTACAGCGTGAGCAGTGTAGTCTGGTTCCTGAACAAATTACTCTTATGCGCTGGTTTTTTTTTTTTTATCTACAGTGCGAAACATACAAAGTGACCAGTGTAGTTTGATTCCCGAACAAATGACTCTTATGAGTTTTTTTTTTTTTTTTTTAATCTACAGTGCAAAACATACAGTGTGACCAGTGTAGTCTGGTTCCTGAACAAATGCCTCTTGTTCTTTTGAATCTACGGTGCAGCATAGACAGTGTGACTAGTGCAGTGTGATTCCCAAACAAATAACTCTAATTAGTTTTTTTTTTTTTTTTTTTTTTTTTTTAATCTTCAGTGTGAATCATACAGTGTGGCCACTGTAGTCTGATTCCCGAACAAATGACTCTTATGAAATGGTTCTTTTGACTCTACAGTGCGAAACAGATAGCGTGACCTGTGTAGTGTGATTCCCGGATGAATGACTCTTATAAGCCGGTTCTTTAGAATCTGCAGTGCGAAACACAATGTGCCAGTGTGTGATTCTTATGAGTTGGTTCTTTTAAATCAACAGTGCAAAACATAAAGTGTGACCTTATTCCCTAATAAAGGAATCTTACAAGATGGTTCTTTTGAATCTACATTGCAACAAATACTTCTATCAGGAAGACTCGCAGACTTGAGTGAAATTGAAGACGACATTTATTTGATGAATATAAAACAGAAAAGTAATGTCTCTCTTTGGCATAGGCCGGTCCAAAGTTGTAGTACTCGGAACCGTCATGTCCTGCCGGAGATAGGAGGCAGGGGCGAGGAGCCTATCCCCAAAAGAGAGAGAATGTAGAATACTACCCCCAAAAGAGATGGTCCGATCGGGTACGAACCAGGTATTGTGTTCATTCTTTGCAACAGAAAAAGCTGTGCAATAGGGATAGCCGCTTTTTTTTTTTCTCCCTTCTCCTTGAGTTTGATTTTGTCTTTGTGTGTTTTCTCTTTTTCTCCTTGAGTTTGATTTTGTCCTTGTGCGTGAAGGGCCCTGGTTGTGTAGAATCTTTGCCAAAGACAAACAACATGGTATGCGCCCCTACGTTAGGCCGGCATTGCTGTGCAGTGTCTTTGTTGAAAGATAAACAACATTTGATTATGAAAACCCTCCGACGAGGGAAAAGTTGTTTGAAGTATCTTTGCCGAAAGGTGAACAACATGCATAAAGCCATACGATTATGGCGATGTCGCGTGCAATCCCTTCATTGAAAGAAATCAACATGTGATATGAAAACCCTCCGAAGAGGAAAAAGTTGTTTGATGGTTATCTGTGCCAAAAGATGAACAACGTTCGTAGATCCATATGATAATTGCGACATGGCGTGCAATACCCTTCATAGAAAGACACTCCATGAGGCTCAAGCCCTCGAGCGAGGTTGGCTGTTGTTTAATGGTCATCTTTGCCAAGGTAAACAGCATTCATAAAGCCATACGATAATGGAGATTTTGTTGTGCAATACCTTGTTGAAAGATATCCCGTTATAGTACAAGCTTTCCAGCGAGGGTGGCTGGCTTGTGCAATACCTATGCAAAGGAATCATGCTTGAGATTATGGAAGCCCTGGCAAGGGGGGTAGACATAGTTATGTGCTATCCTTGCGAACAGTGGGCGTGCTTGAATTTAATCGGATATGCTGGGAGAGAACCACCAACCACCACCAGATATGCATGAGAACTTATGGCTGATGGAGTGTTGAGCTTGTTTGATGATTTGGGTTAGGATGACCATTTCAGGTACGATTGGGGTGCCAGTAGAAGCTGGTCTGTGGAACTCCTGCGAAACGAGGGAGGGAGTCAGAGATTACATTGAAAAACCCAGGAATGTGTCTGGCTGGAATAATGAAGTTGCAGGAAATGCTCTGCCATATCAGACATCTCATAAGGGACAGGATGTTTCGAGGAGGACCAGCCTTTATTGATTATAGTGACGACTGTGGAATTGTCGCATAACTATGATGCGTTTGCTTGTCTGAAAGGAACCCATATAACGCTGGTCGTGACGATGGGTGTGGAATAATAAAGGCCTCATTTAAACTTATTTTGTTGATGTAGCTTGCTGTGTCATCACAAAACGCAGCTGTAGCTGTTCTGGGAATGTATTTCCTATTTCTGTACTCAAACATATATGTTACCCCATATAGGGTAAATAACTATTTCATTGGAGGGTATAATGGAATGTTGTTTTGCTGGACCATATAATGAATTGCTGTACGAATAAACATGGAAGGCTTTGATAGCTTGTGTCTCCATGTCATTTCTGTCTTCCCTCAGCTGAGCCGCATCGAGATGGAGATTGCAGATCGAGAAAATGTATTAAATACATTAAATGACAAAATTATCTAACAATGGGATTAATTTAGAAGAGAGTGGATGGTGCATAGGAAGCTATATTGAAAAAAGTATAATTCTGTCAATTTCCCTGTGAACCATGATCCTAGAAAGTAACCCCTGAATCCTATGGAGGGAGCCGCATCCGTGAATAGGGACATGTCATCCGGAGATTCGCGGCAGCCATCATCGATTGATAGGTTGGAGAGATTGTCTTCGGAATGAGCTAGTGTGAGGAGGCAGGGAATGAAGGAGTGGCCTTGAGGAATGATAAGCATGGCAAAATTGAGGTGGCCTAATAGGGACTGGTGATTGTGTTATAAGACCCAAACTGACCTGAGAACGACGTGCAAATAGACCTGATCCTGTCGTGCTTCTATAGGCAGGGAAGCTTGCATGTTTAGAGAATATAGCTTGATGCCTAGAAATTCGAGAGGCGTGGGCTTTTTTTTTTTTTTCTTCTTCTTCCTCGAGCTGGAGTACGGTGTGTACGGTGCAAATACGGTGAGAAGGATAATGTCTCAGCTTCATAAGAGTTTTGTTGTTGGCTGTAAAAGTGAACATAAGAGTCTTCATGTACTCCCGGCATCAGAGCCACTGAAGGCGCAGTGGACAGTTTTGTTTTTGAAGGAAATGTGCCCCAAAAAATACAAAGATGTTTGTATGTTTGTGCAAATCATTTTACACCGGACTACTTTGTGAATGTGTGTCAATATTAATCGGGATCTTCAAAAATCTGATTCTCAAGCATGGATCAGTACCAACTGTTCGTGTCCCAGCTTTACGTCCTGAAGATGCAAGTATCACACTTTATATTTTGTGAATATTTGCAAATCTCCTTTCCATGTGTGCTTGATAGCTGATTCCACGGCTAATGCGCTAAAGTTATCATTGTCTCTGACTGCATTCACAGAGACCAGATATACATATATATTCATACATATATGGCTGAAGTCCGGTATTTACGCTGTCAATCATATTGGTTCTGATTTGTTGTTGCTGTAGTGTCTGAAGCGGGAGCTGAAAAGGCACAGCCCTCTTCCGGAAAGGGGGCGGGGAGCAGCATGCACAAAATCAGCATGTTTTTGATTCCACCGTAAAGAGACATTTATAACATGGTATAGTAAATGATCCATGGGGTATTTTGAGCTGAAACTTCACAGACGCACTCTGGAGACACCTGGGACTTATTACATCTTGTCAAAATGGGCATAATAGGTCTCCTTTAACAGTAACAATATTATATTAATGAACTTGACTTGGCACAGGTTTTATCCAGTGATTGACAGACCTACTTACCTGCTACTAAAATGTAATGTCCCTGACCATGCGCATTAAAAGGGAACGGCTCATATTGAAATGCTTTGATACTTAAAAGTAATGTAGTTGGGCTGATATAACTGTTAGACTCTGAGCTTTGAAATTTGGAACATGGATAAAGCCCCAAGTGCTTGAAGATCCCCATAGATTGAAACGTGGTCTGAACAACGATGAGTGAATGATTTATGAAGACATGTCATACGAATTTCTGCACTTTAATGATGCCTGAATGATAATAAAAATGTAAATATGCCATGAGATAGGAATTACTCACTGTATAACCTGATCATTATGCGATATGCCTTACGCTGGTAATTAAATAATCTGATGAATAAGGCGGTGCAGTGCGGAGCCTACCACTAGGTGTCAGAGGCACGCCACAACAGTTGTGCTTGCGATGAGAACATGAAAGTATGTATAGAGTAAGAAAACGCTGCGTTTTATGGATCGGCATTAATGCGCCCATAGAGGTGCTCAGGGAACATCACACAAAACATTGTACCGAACAAAATAAGTTATTATTTCACCAAGGACCCTTACACAAGGCTTTGGTGTAGGCTATATTAACCTGTTTATCTGCATTTGTTCGCACTTGGGAGTGACGTCACTCTGCTTACATTTAATATATAATTTACCGTCTATATATTTAATTAATGTTAACAAATTATACATCTTTTCAAAGGTCTAAGGGTTCAACATTGATATCCGATCTGTGTTGCATGATAGCAATCCTCCAGAAACATCAATTTGTTTATTTGTGTCAGGAGTACGAATGAAAACATGCAATGTCAAAACGGGACTTCATACCTTTATTATGAAATCGCGATGGCCAGATGAATCCAATTCGCCACGCTTGGGTCAATAGTCCATGAAAAGGGTTCATTCTATAACTTCCAATAGCACTTTTTGTCCATAAAAATGATAAATCTGAGAAATATTGATATGTTCTCCATTGTTTACATGAGAACTCGCCTGAAAGAATTACCCTTCGTCATCGTTCTTCAACAAACTATGCAATCTGAGCAGCATTCATGTTGTAAAACTGTATATTATCTTATATATTAGAGTCTCATAAACAAAACGAGCCCATCTACAAAGTCTATTTTTAAAAATGGTGCATAGTTTTATTCATAATAGCTAAGCAATGCGGTCAGATTTTGTGTCGTCTTGAAAGGCGGAGCCTTAATTTTTTCTCTGTACGCTTCCAGCGATTTTACACAGAAAAAAGCTCACAGGAGCCACATTTTTTTATATATAGTGTGGTAGATTCGATTTATGTTTAGAATAGTAATAAAGTTTGTCCGTGTTCAAAGACGACTTGTCTGTGGTATATTTTGATACATAATCTCATTGCTGTTTCTACAAGATTTTGCTTCAAAGCTGTACCTAAAGATGTTTGATATTATTTGCGATATACTACGAGATCACTCATTAATCATAATTCACTTATTAAAGCTAATTCCTTAAAGTAGAAATTGTGAACTGATACAATTAGAAGTTGTATTACGATTTCAATGGTGGAGAATCTAATTTATAATGGTTGACGAACGTGACTAATTCTGTTATACATTTCATACTGTTTAATTTAGTTCATTGCTCACATATTTCAAGACCATATATTCCCTCCTAAATTTAGCATGCATGCAAATTACCCTACATATAATGGTGGTAAAAATGCATGCAAAATACCCATTTTAACTTACCCTGTCCACATCTCTAAATTATATATGTAATGCCCTACAGGTAAAAGACTTTTGAGTAAAGTAAATCCAAAAAGAACTGCATTTCTTATTTCCAAATATTTCTTCCTCAAAAGTAATGGAACCATTAAGAGGAATAAGAATCATTAAATACCTTACTATTCCCATTCTTTTTCAAACTGCATTTTGATTTGAATTACATATAGTAACATGTAACAAGGTAATTTAAGCACTGAATCAACCAGAAACTCCAACTTTATCAGCAAATTTTGAAATTCATATGATCGCCATCTCTGCTTTCACCTTAGCAGGCAAAAACTGGCTGCTGTCCAGTGTTTTTTGCATCTCGTTTGAATAGATTTTGTAAATTTTTTGACACTCTCACCGCTTGATCCATGCAGCTGTCAATCAAGATTGCAAAGAGTTTATTAAAAACATTCACTCATCTCCACTCACCATAACAGTAACTGTAGTAACTTTGTATTTTGGAGGTAACTATTGTTACACTGAGGAGTGTTTGTATGGTATTTTTTTATGTATCTTTTAGCTTAGGTTATAAGATGTTTGAAATATCATAAAGACACTCATATCATATCTTTGTACTTGTCTCATCAATTGATATTGGTGGAGTGGTGCACTGTACATGTGATCTGATGCACATTCAGCTATCCAATCAAAGTGGCTTCTTTAGAATCATCAATATGCCACCTTGCTGGGACATATTGATTGGTCAAAACCGATCTAATTGGCATAAATGGCATAGAAAGAACCAGCAGAGGCAACTCTCTCTCCTTTTTACTTATGCAAAACTTTAAGTAAATTAGTTAAAAATCAAGGTTCTTTAATAGTATATGCTTTTGATGAGACAAAATATTCAAGTGAGAAGTGGAAAAATATTCCACTCTAGATATTAGAGGAAAAAGGTAAAATATGAAAAACTCACCCCTTGTGTTTAATCTTTTTTTATTATTATTATTAATTTCCGTTTGCAAGTCATTAAAAAGCAGTTCCATGAACAAGGTCGCTGATCTAACTCTGAAATATCCAAACCTCTTTATTTTACATTTCAGGGAAAGCTGCTTAGGCCTCCAGCTGCGCTCAGAACCACAGTTATCTGTAGAGTGAGTTCGCACATAATGTTCAGAAAGAGGATTTAAAATCATGCGATGTGATTCATTTCTTTTGAGCAAATTAATTTGCTGCAGCGTTCAGCCAGCTAATTGATGACGGTCTCTCCGAAATGTAGAGATTTGTGGGGTCGCTGAACAGCTGGATGGCTCTGATGCGATCCTCCATCTGGTGCCATGAACTTACCCAAGCCTCAATGAAGACACACTTTCACAGGGGAAAAGCACTATTTATTTGCAATCCTAACTGTTCTCAGTGAGCCAGTGCCTGCAGAAAGATGCAGTCAATAATCATAAATTCTCTACTCCGTATGAGCAAGAAAAAATATCTGTTTGTTGATTTAATTTGTATTTTTTTGCAGTCAGTCTGCAAAAGAATGACATGATTAAATGATTTATGGATCCTGAAACCAATTTTTTTTTCCACAGTTAGATGTGTCACTAAACATACTAATAATCCTCCCACTGAAAATCAATTTTACATTTGAAATTGCTTACGATTTTTTTATTGATATTCCTTGAATGTTGTTGAAATTGCATAAAATCGGCAGGGAGACTTTGTTGTTTTTAGTGGCGCTGTTGTGGCCTTTGTTTAGGCAAACATGCATTATGCTTGAAAAGTGTTCTTTTTCTATCTCATTTTTAAATAAATTCACTTGTTTGATATTCTGTTTTGTATGCAATGACATTCATACATTTTTAAGTGTGAATCAAATACGTCATGGAATATTCTTGTTGTGACATCCTCATTTATTTTTGAATTGATGTGGTTTCCTAACCTACTTTCACCTCTCTGCGCATCGCAGGTTGTGTACCGTCAGAGCTGGCACAGGGGAAGCAGTGTAGTGGAGACCAACAGGACATCCGTGGAGCTTCAATTGCCGTCAGGAGAAGACCTGCTCGTTCAGATTAAAGCCCTGAGTGATGGAGGAGATGGCAGCAGCAGCAGTCCTATACGTATACCAAAGATGTCAAGTAAGAATTCATGTGAGCTCATTAAGTGCAAAGCACACATGAGTTTTGAGCTTGTATACTTGAGGTACACGCATAATGTAGGTTCAGAACGTACATACACTGCCAGTCAAAAGTTTGTTTAAATGCTTTTAAGTGCTTAAGTTTCTATTTAAATTAAAATTGTGTCAATATGTGAATTACCTTACAAAAAGAATAGGTTAATTTTATTGTAATTTTTTATATATATATATATATATATATATATATATATATATTAGAATAAAATATGGATAAATATTCAGCATATTTTATTGTTTAGTTCCCTAGAATGTATAGCTGTTATCTAGGCAAAGGGTGGCTAATTTGAAGAAGGTACAATAAGATCATTTTGATTTGTTAAACATTTGTTTGGTGACTATAATTCTTGCATTTGTGTTGCAATTGTTTATTTGATAGTTTAATTACTGTTATTCTAAAATTGTGTAAAATAGTTCTAATAAAGTATGAATCTTTTGACTGGCAGTGTACTTTAACAGTGAATGCTGCGATATATCTGGGTGGGCGATATTTTGAAAATTCACAATATAATTGCGATGATTTGGCTGACAATATAAACCTAAACAATATCGTGAATATCACACTGATTTTAATGTACTATTTATTTGACCATTAAGTCTAATAAAAAGCAAACATCTGTAGACTAATTTCACTAATATCCTTCTGGGCAGCAGAATTAATCAAAATAACACCAAAATTGCAATATGGTCATATGTGATAATACAATTGCTGTGATACAATACAGATAAACATGGTCTGTGTACGCTTCAGACTGGATGACAGCATGACTGTTCTGTACATGCGCGGGAGCCCTTTTAGAGCAGATCACATGCATTGTGAAAGAAATAAAGTACTGAATGTTCAAGCATTCCCACAATGCTTCAAATCATTATACATATATACAAAGGCAGCATTATAATAGAAAAAGAGTGGACAACAGCGCTTCACCAGATGCAGAGCATTGTAAACTACACGCTACACTTTTGGTGTCAAAATAAAAGCTCCATATGAAATGTCAAAATAAAACTCCAGGTGAAGTAAATAGGAAAGAAATATATTACTTTTAAATAAAAAAAATCTAATCCTCAAAATAGTAATAATATTTAATCATTATAATAATACATTTGATTTCCTAAAGTAAAAATTTAGTATCATGCAATATTCAACCGAGTAGTTTTTGCACTTTAAAAATATATAAAGATACATTATAAAAACAAAAGTGCATATCAATGACAATGATTAGATCTCATTATCCCTTGTGATCGTTTAGTGCAAAACTGTAGGGAAACATGCCTTTATTTTTATTTTTAAATAGATTTGTACTAGATTTCTACTTGGCTTCAATGGCTGTTTGAATGAAATTATAGTTCCTCTGAAAAAAAAATCACTTTTGAGCCATTTCAGAGCAAATACATAATTATTGAGGTATATGTATATATGGAATATCGTCACTAGGCTGAAAAATATAGAGATTTTTTTATCCATATTGTCCAGCCCTACGTTTACATGCAATATCTTGCAATCTGAATATGCTTAATAAACTGGCAATGTGTAAGGTCATGTTAATGCCTAAAATATTAAATATTTTGTTTTATACCATAGTTTATTTTAAAGCAATCGGAACACCCACATTTTTGTATTATTCAGTATGTGCATGTATGTAAAACATTTTGATGTCAAAATGTAGATTCACTTTTCTTGTATTGTCTGGGTTTTAGAATGAGCTAATTTGCTGTATTGTTGTGCATGTAAATGCAAACAACCAACCAAACAAATACACACAATCAGCACCAGGCTGATTTGCCAAAACTGAAAACAAAACGTCTAGGTTACTGTTGTAACCCCCATTCCCTGATGTAGGGAACGAGACATTGTGTCGATGTAGTGACACTAGGTGTGTCTCTTGAGAGTCTTGGTTGCCTCTGAACTCGAGAAAAGGCCAATGAAATTTGGCGAACAGAATTTGCATGTCCCTCCCCCGGACATACGGGTACAAAGGAAGGTGCAATATGGCTGTTCATTCAGATTTTGCATTGAGGAGCCGAGAATAAAGTCTGGCTGTTACAGCGGTTGGTACAGTGTTGTGGCAAAAGGGACACAATGTCTCGTTCCCTCTATCAGGGAATGGGGGTTACAAAAGTAGCCTAGACGTTCCCCTTCTGTCACTCACTTGACGTTGTGTCGATGTAATGACACTAGGGCTCCCTATCCAATAACACCACGAAACACTGAACCGTGTTATGTGAACTGCTGTTGCAGGTGCAAGTAAGCTGTTGAGTGCCAAGGGAGCAGGCTGCATCAGGCCCATAAGACGTCATATACATTTTAGGTTCCCGGCATCCCTGAGGGGGGAACAAACAACGTGAAAAGCATGGGAGCAGGCCAGCCGCCGTGGCCTTTTCTCTCTCTATGTTTTCTCTACATAGAGTGTTAAACGCGGCTGGGGCCATCTAACGCTATCACACACATTGGGAAGGTGTTCTTTTCCAATACTATTCATTCAGGGGGAAAAGACCCCGCAGAGACAATATCCTGCCCAGGCTGGGGAGGTCAACATGTGGCAAATACGTCACATGGGCTTAAAAGCCACACATGGAAGTGCCGTGGTGGTAGGACCTGCCTTGAGCTCTACAAACACAGTGAGTGGGGGCAGAAGGGACTGCGGGTCCGCCGAGAGGGGGACCGTACCGCAGAAAATACAACACAGGGGGTTATCATGATAAACAACACCTGTGGAGCACCTATTCCAGTACAGAGTAATTAGTACCCGTAGTGGGTCTGGATGGGAATTCCTCCGCTGAATTCATGAGCCAGAGGGCTAGAGAATAAGGACATCAAGGGAGCATGAATTTTTTGGACTCGCCTGGGAGTAAGAGCGCACGGGTTCGCCTCAGAGGAGGGGAAAGGCACTATGTGCAAGTGGTACACCCGGTCATCTGTTCCGTATTTCTGAGTTCTACATGCTTGGACCTGACAAAACACGGGACGAGACTGAATCAACTCGTAGATTATAGAATTTTGCAAAGGTATTGGGTGTTGTCCAACCGCCTCTCTGCAGATGTCTGCTAGAGAGGTGCTGTTGGCCAGTGCCCACGAGGATGCTACACTCCATGTAGAGTGTGCTCGAACCCGCAAGGGGGCGGGCACGGCCTGGGTCTGATAGACCAATGCATTGGCGTCGACGACACAGTGGGCAAGCCTCTGTTTGGAGACAGTGTTCCCTTTCCGCTGTCCACCAAAGCAAACAAAGAGCTGCTCGGAACATCACTCTGTACTTGCTCTATTGAACTAAAGCTCAGTGTGTGGTCCAAATAGGTGCGCAAAGCACCCACCGGACACAGCAAAAATAAGGCTGGGTCTGCCTCCTCCTGGGGCAGCGCTTGCAGGTTCACTACCTGGTCCCTGAAGGTGGTCGAAAGAACCTTGGGCACGTAGTCCTCAGTGTCAGACACCGCAACGCTCTCCGATGCAGCGGCGATATTCTCATCCAGCTCGAGGGGGCCGAAGCAGACATCAGGCTGGCCGTGGGGCGAGCCAGTCATGCATCGGACCCGGACAGGGGCAAACGAGCATGCTGGAGGGGGGGAGGGTGGTTCGTCGTGATTTACCCGGAGAAACCACGCCCGCTGCATTCCCCAGATCACGTTCAATGGCAGCCGCGCATGCCTCGTATCCCGTAGGAAGAAGGCGCTGAGTGGGGGGGCGGCAGAAGTGTCTTTCGGAGGAAGGAAAGCCGTGACAGCAACGTTACCATGGTCATGTTCTTGCCATGAGATCATGAACCATTCATAAACACTGCCTCTGTATGATCGCAGCCCAGACACGTGAGGCAGTGCCCATGACCGTCAGAAGCGGAGAGATATCTGCCGCATCCAGGAACTGCACAAAGGCGGAAAGGATGCATCTTTAAAAAGATGTTCAACGCCAATGTGTACTCTTTTGCAGAAAATACTCTTTTAGAGGTTATTTGCTCATTTAGAAGCTCTGTTGAAGTGCCCTGGGGCGTAGACTGCACTGGCGTGCAGAGAAAAGTTGCTGTTAACGCGGTGTAAGATCCAACAGCAAAGCTATGCAGAGGTGAGTGGAACAGTAGTGGAAACGTCAGCTTGCTGAACACAGAACCGCTCATCTCCGAATAAATTTTTTTAATGAACAGCCATATTGCGCCCTCCTTTGTACACGTATGTCCAGGGTAGGGACTTGAATATTCTGTTCGCCAATTTTTCGTAGGCCTTTTCTCAAGTTTAGAGGCAACCGAGGCTCTCAAGAGAGACCCCTAGTGTCACTACATCAACACAATGTCGAGTGAGTGACAGAAGGGGAACAAAATTTAATGTCCATAATGTGATATAATATGTAATCATATCTGTTATCTTGTTGTGTTTGTTTTTAACACAGGCCTGAACTCAAAAGGATACTTTAGTTCTGATGCAAACAAGATGGTCAATGTTCATGGAGTTGTGTTTGTGATGCTGTCATGGTTGTTTTCGTAGAATTTTGCCTTTACTTAGCACATACTTCTAAAAAGCTGGTTTGTTACATTTTATTTGATTTTTGAAAAAGAAAAATGGTGACTCAGCTTCATTGCCTTATATTGTGATGTTTTTTACCTCTTTGTCAAACTATTTGTCCTTTTGTATGTAGATTATATGCACAAAAAGCAAGCTTACTCATATAGCTACTAATTTTGCTTAGGTGTTCAAAACTGAGATTCATATCGAGCACATCTTGAAAAAGTAATTCATTAGTGACCTGGAATTTTGGATCTCCTAAAGAATTTCTGGGATTCTTGATTATACCTATGCTGTTTTTTTTGTTTTTTTTCTTATACAGAAGTCAGGTGGGTCAAAGAAGTCAAAGAGAATGTGTTTGTGTATGTTAAAAGGCCATTTATATGATTAAATGCATTCAGTTTTTCCCTTAAACCTAAAATTAAGGGATGTTACTGTTTCAAAGAGTAGCAACAATTTGTTTAAAACATAGTTTCAGAAGCCGGGGTAGCTCAGCGAGTAGTGACACTGACTACCACCCCTGGAGTTGTGAGTTTGAATCCAGGGTGTGCTGAGTGACTCCAGCCAGGTCTCCTAAGCAACCAAATTGGCCCGGTTGCTAGGGAGGGTAGAGTCACATGGAGTAACCTCCTCGTGGTTGCGATTAGTGGTTCTTACTCTCAATGGGGCATGTGGTAAGTTGTGTGTGGATCACAGAGAGTAGCATGAGCCACCACATGTGGAGTCTCCGCGGTTTCATGCATGACGAGCCACGTGATAAAATGCTCAAATTGATGGTCTCAGAAGCGGAGGCAATTGAGACTTGTCCTCCGCCACTTAGATTGAGGTGAGTAACCACGCAACCACGAGGACCTACTAAGTAATGGGAATTGGGCATTCCAAATTGGGAGAAAACATAGTTTCTAGATAATTGCACACCTCCCTTGCTGCTCTGATATAAATATATATATATATTTTTTTATTTTTTTTTTATTTTTTTATATTTTTTTTTTTTATTATTATTATTATTTTTTAAATACTTTAAAGTAATTTGATCATCAAAAATCTTCAAATTCATCCCCAAAATATCAACAGTTGATTTGTTAAGATTTGTTTTTCATTCATATATTTGATCATCCTATGAACATAAACATCAAAACAGATATTTCTCTTATAACTCTCAAAGATGCTTCATTGTGTTTGTTCTTTGTATTTATAATCTTATTTGCAAACATATTCTGAGTTTGTCTACTTGAAGATTAAATAAAAGCTAAAAGTACTTGTCATAAGGGGCCTGCTGTATAAACTTGGCATAAATCAAAGTTGCATAAGTTTGTATTTATGTTTATTACTCTTAAAAATATGACACTTATATATAAAAAATAATATATATATATATATATATATATATATACACTCACCTAAAGGATTATTAGGAACACCATACTAATTGTAACGACCCACACCGTCTTTGGTTTGTTTACCTTTTTATTTAAGTTTTCGGCACTCTTTATGTTCCACATTGTTCTTTGTTTATGCACTCTGAGTTTTGGCACCTTTTATGTTCCGTATTGCTTTCTGTTTTATGCACTCTTATTTTGAAGTTTTGTCATGTCCTGTCTTCCCTCCTCGTCCATGTGTCCGGTCCTCATTGGTTTATTGTTTAATTACTTTACTATCAGTTCTAGTCTTGTCATTGGTTTTCGTTCTGTAATGATGAGGTCTGACGAGGGAGTAAGGATCCAAATGCAGTTTAATTGGAATATTAAAAGGTAAACAAACCAAAGACGGTGTGGGTCGTTACACTAATACTGTGTTTGACCCCCTTTCGCCTTCAGAACTGCCTTAATTCTACGTGGCATTGATTCAACAAGGTGCTGAAAGCATTCTTTAGAAATGTTGGCCCATATTGATAGGATAGCATCTTGCAGTTGATGGAGATTTGTGGGATGCACATCCAGGGCACGAAGCTCCCGTTCCACCACATCCAGCACAAAGATGCTCTATTGGGTTGAGATCTGGTGACTGTGGGGGCCATTTTAGTACAGTGAACTCATTGTCATGTTCAAGAAACCAATTTGAAATGATTCGAGCTTTGTGACATGGTGCATTATCCTGCTGGAAGTAGCCATCAGAGGATGGGTACATGGTGGCCATAAAGGGATGGACATGGTCAGAAACAATGCTCAGGTAGGCCGTGGCATTTAAACGATGCCCAATTGGCACTAAGGGGCCTAAAGTGTGCCAAGAAAACATCCCCCACACCATTACACCACCACCACCAAGCCTGCACAGTGGTAACAAGGCATGATGGATCCATGTTCTCAATCTGTTTACGCCAAATTCTGACTCTACCATCTGAATGTCTCAACAGAAATCGAGACTCATCAGACCAGGCAACATTTTTCCAGTCTTCAACTGTCCAATTTTGGTGAGCTCTTGCAAATTGTAGCCTCTTTTTCCTATTTGTAGTGGAGATGAGTGGTACCCGGTGGGGTCTTCTGCTGTTGTAGCCCATCCGCCTCAAGGTTGTGCGTGTTGTGGCTTCACAGCTTTGCTGCATACCTCGGTTGTAACGAGTGGTTATTTCAGTCAAAGTTGCTCTTCTATCAGCTTGAATCAGTCGGCCCATTCTCCTCTGACCTCTAGCATCAACAAGGCATTTTCGCCCACAGGACTGCCACATACTGGATGTTTTTCCCTTTTCACACCATTCTTTGTAAACCCTAGAAATGGTTGTGCGTGAAAATCCCAGTAACTGAGCAGATTGTGAAATACTCAGACCGGCCCGTCTGGCACCAACAACCATGCCACGCTCAAAATTGCTTAAATCACCTTTCTTTCCCATTCTGACATTCAGTTTGGAGTTCAGGAGATTGTCTTGACCAGGACCACACCCCTAAATGCATTGAAGCAACTGCCATGTGATTGGTTGATTAGATAATTGCATTAATGAGAAATTGAACAGGTGTTCCTAATAATCCTTTAGGTGAGTATAATATATATAATATAAGGAATTTCAGTGGACAAACAAACATGAGTTGTGGAAAATTAGATGTGATACAGTGGATGACATTGAAGTCTATAGCTTTCATTCACATCAAATATCAAATATGGCATTACTGTGAATATTATCTATAAAAGGAATTTAAAATTGTAATCTTTTGTGCACCAGGTTTTATACATGAGGCCCCAGGACTTAGCTGTACTGACATATTGCCTCTGTCAGTTTAAATCTAAATATTAGAATTTATGTGTCTAAAAAATGGTTTTATATTTTCTGCAGTGTTTATCAGTTTGTCAATAAGTAGTGATCATTGGTGGACACAGAAAACTGATTTATTTGTTTTTATATCTATCTAGTTATTTATCAAATGTTTTTATTTTATTTGATCATTATTGGTTTAAAATGTTGTTTGTTTTTATTAACATTTTTATTAAGTAAAATTTTACATGATAGTATCCACATTGTTCTTTTGCGTTATTTTGAAATTGTAATTTTTTTCCTGTTTTATTTTTCTTTTGCTCTTGTGTAAGCATTTTGAGCTATTTAATACCTTTGTATTAATCTTGTACAATCTCTGAGAGATGTAATAAAAATAAATAAAATTTCATATTGAAATTTAAATCATATATGTAAAGCAAATATTTGAATAGTTACAGTTACTATAGTACTATATAGTTACTATAGTAGCTCTTGATATACTACAGTATTTCTTTTAATCTGGTAAGATGCATGTCTTTCTAATTTGATAAATGGATGCAAACTTGCCTGATCTATATGGTTGCCTGGTGACAGTTCATTCAAAGACATGCATACTGATTGGTATTTATCAGTTGGCTGAGATTAGTCTCTGCTGAGTACAGACACTAGGCATGCTTAGTTATTTGCATTTAAAAAAACTTGAAAAGGAAGGCTAATGCATAATTTGGTGTTCCTATAATTACAGAGTGTAAATCAAGATACTGCAACCCATTGCCGTGCCAAAAGTAGTGAGACTATAGTCACATGCACTGCATTGGGCCTAATGAATCACAGCACTCGTGTTTCTGTGATTTTGATTTTATACAGTTCTACAAACAAGAAGTTAAAATTATGCAACTTACACAATATGGCTAGTTATTTTGTCTGTTTGCTCCACTAATGAAAATAACCCTTTTAGACCTTTTACACATTTCTGGGTTTGGAACATGGAAGTAAACTATAGCAGGTTAAACGGTACATCTGGCATATAAAGGTAAATGAAATACACTATTGCTTGCACTATTGCAATAAAAATTTTTAAAAAAGTTGAGAGATTCACTGTGTGCTAAATTAAGGCAGAAATACGCCATAAGTATTGAAAATTTTTTTTTGTAAATTAAATGTTTACTTAATAAATAGTACATTTTTATTTAGCAACATTTGACATGAATTTATGATACCGGTTTACAGTCGAGGTGTAAAATGGGTTTTGCATTAGATTTCACAGTGAAGCTGTAGGAGTTTATTCTAAGAGCTCAGAGGAATAAGCTTGTCAAGAACACTGACAGGTAAGTGTGTGAACATGGATGTAATCTCCAGAGAACTGCTCAGACTTGTTGGACTACCAGGGGATTTAACTGTAAATACTAGTCCACCTGAAACGAGAGCAGTCTCATGCAGTCAGAGAAGTCTTTTTGAAGTCCTCCTCGCATGTCATTTGGTGCCCTTCAATAGCACGCCAGTGATTCCCACCACATTTTGGTGGGGACTGGGGAGTGATATTTCGCACACTGATCCTCCTAAATTATTGGCTTCACTGGAGCCTTAAAGACCCATATGGAAGCGAGACATGGGAAGGCTGCCTCCTAATGACTGCTTTTGGCAGCCCAATATGTCTGCATAATCTCACAAAATGCATGTAACAAACACTTGCTCACTTTGGAAAGTGGTTTTATATTTTCTGATATGTGATCCAAATATATATGTTGATTGCTTGTATCAAAAAAAGCAGACTTTTAAATAAATAGATAATTTTTTAATTCAAAATGTTTTCATTCTGATTTTGTCTTAATTTAAAGACTACATGAAATAAAAACTACAGTTTTGTTACTTTTAGCTTTTTTGCATTAGCTTTGAGACTATGTATATTCTATTGTGCTGCAGGCACGTGTCATGGACTTTGAGACTTGGCAAGCATCAAAGATTTTTAATACATATTATTAAACGCTGTGCCAAAAGCACATTATACGTGTGAGTGTAATGTCGCGTCGCGGAAATGTTATAGATGTAAATTGTTGCCTTATAACCCACCAGTCAAGGGAAAAAAAGTGTGCAGGGGGAGGGTGAAGCTGAAAGTTTGTTAGGGAAAGTTTGTGAGAAAAATTGATCATGGATCATTCAAAACGTCAAACCTTGGAACAAAAAAAAACGTGAATCACCGGTTGTAAAAACAAAGAAACCCCGAACAGAGCAGAGACTAGAAGCAAACAGACAAAGTGACAGAGTCCATAATAAAACCAAAATCAACATCGGCTTGGCTTTTCAGAGGTGGCGACAACTCCAAGATATGAAAGGATTTAAAAGCGACCCAGAGATGGCTTTTTACTTACTCAACATATAAGATATTTTATTGATATGGTGTATGCATATTTGTGTAATTACACACACATGTCTGTGTGTGAAGTGAAATAAACTAATTATAATGTAATCGGTGCAGAAATGTTCACTTTGTATTTTTATTTTTTTATATAAATAAATCATTTTGTCCTAGGCTTACCAAGCACATGTGAGTATTGAAATAATGTTGACCACTGGTTGGTAACAATGACAATCTATAAATTAGTTACTACCATGGTCTATTTGACCAGAATATCCTGCAGTTATAAAAAATGTACAACGTTTGACCTTATCAGACTATCAATTGTTATGTCTAACGTTAATGAATGTTGCCTAGCTTTTGTAACATCATTTATTTAAAAACATCAATGTTTCCAATAAGTCAAAACAAGTAGTAGTAGTAGTAGTAACCCTTTATTGTCACATAGTCACAAGTAAAAGTAACCAGTGAAATTGGCCATCATCCTGCCCATACAAACATACAATATGACAACGGGTAGACAGGGCAGGAAGACAGGGAATTGAGAAGATATACAGCATTACATGGGGAAAGGTGAGATAAAAAAAGCAACCCCCAGACTATGCTCCTGTTAGGATTACAGTATGGGAACAGGAAAAAACATCTCAGCAACACTTAGCACATAATCAGTACATCTACAACATAACAAAAACTTGCAACAGGGTAGGGGAGTGGGGGATGGAGGTAGCCCAGCACTGACAGACAGCCATCTGGTCCTGCAGCCATTCTCGGCGCTGGTCACAGACCCGCCTGTCAGACTGGGGGCTACGAAGCGGCGAAGGCGTGGGATGGGGTGTGGGGTCGGATGCATATCTGTATTTGTGTAAAGTCTTGTGTGTGTGTGAGCCCAGAGATTCGCCAGAAGGTCACAATCCCAGGGTGTTTTGGGAGGGGGGAGGGAATGCGAGAGCGGCTCATTGCAGTGCTCTAACCAGGGGAGTTGTTGATCCATCAGCGGCCTTGGCCAAGGCCAGTGCTGGTTGCTGGGTGCCGAAACAGATAAGATTGAGATGTTTTGTCTTGGGGCGAATAGCTGCAATTTCTCAGGCTATTCTTCATGTCCATTTTGGTCTCTTAAACGATCCATTTGCCTTTGCAAAGCTGTAAGCTCCTTCATGATGTTATCCATATTGAGAGTCTAAGTGCTGACAACTCTGCCCACCGCCTCAATCATGACGGGCAGCCTTGTGAGGCTTTGGACAGCTGTCTCCGTCTTCTTAATTCTTCGATAACCCAGGGCAATGCCTAATCCAATCAGCAGAAGACCTGTTATCATGGTTCCGAATAGGTAGATATCTTCAACGTCCTCCACGGAAAGAACCGCCAGACACACGACCCGCCACCTCTCCCACGCGTCCATCGTGTAGCCAGCTGCAAACGTTCCGTCAGGACAGTTAGGTTCCCCCGAACCCAAGCTTCTCTTCGAGAAGATGGTGTCAATTGCGTTGAGAGACCAGTTGATCAAATCCATAATAATTTCTTAGTTTGGAGAGCAGTGCTGTGAGAGTCTCTCAAAAGTACAAGACAGTTGACTAGACGTGACGAGAGAGCAAAGCAGGGAGGTCAGGGGAGGGAGAGGGAGAGAAAATGCGACCGCCTTCACTGAGTGCCAAACGAGAAAAAAGACAGCATATGAAATGGCACTTACCTGCTCAGATGACATGTTTTCGGATATCCGGCTTTTCCTTTCTTTCGTTATTTAATTGTCCAATCGCTCTGATGAAATATCATGTATCCATGTGTAAACTGGTGCCTCAAACCACATTAATTCACACAGAGGAGCAGAGCATTATTACCAAAATAATGTTTTTCCCCAAGACGCATGCAGTTTTATTTTTTAACAGCTAGAGGGCCAAAAGTTACATAGTGTCGCTTTAACTTAACTTTACTTGAACACAAAATCCTTCCATCTCTCCCTGCGATGAACATCTCCGTCACTTTGTTGTAGACATCACCTGTCAATCAACTCTAGAACGTGCATGCGCATAAGCTATACAGGCTACACAACAAATTGTGTTTTTTAGCGTAATATGAGTAAAGTATCGCAATTTATGATACCAGTATTGTTAAGATTTCATTGCTGATTTGAAATAATATTGCCCAACCATTTTTGAGATTTTGGTCTTTCTCCATTCAAGTACATAGGAGCTGCACTAGCTTGACTGGAAATAGCCTCCAGAGAGTGTTCCAAAGATGGCTGACAGTGTACTAAATTGCTAGAAAGACTTTGACTATATCCTTTCTAGCACTTAATAATGCATTAGTTACATGAAATTTAACGTTTTGACCACGTTTTTCAATTTGAACGTGTTGAAAACAAAAATCTAATCTAATCAGATAGTGTTATTGAAGGAAGGGGCGTCTGATTGGCTTGCTCATTTTGAGAAGCATGCTTACCTTGGCCATTTGTAGTATCATGCGTGATTCAACTTGAATGAACGTACAGTGTTGATTGAAAGGGAGGTCAACAACACTTTGAATCAGAGAAAGCATAACATAAAGTGCTTATACCTGAGGGTGGCTCCAAAGCAGATAAATGAATAAATGTCTTTGCTGCTCATCTGAGATAAAAGATGACAAATTTGAAAGATAACAGTAGTTTAAATTTACAGTTAAGTTTAAATATTTTATAGTGTAATTTTTCGTTTCACACTTCAATTAGGTAAGCACTGCTTACCTTGCTTATATGGATGACACATCCCTGGTGTGCTCCAAAACATTGATCAAAGTCACTTGTAAATGTACAGTCTTTTTTCTCTCCAGAAAAACAGAGAAAAACCACAAATATTGATGACTCATCTTACACTGCACATGTTTCTGTCCAATCAAATGCTCTCTAAAATTAGAATATCCCACCCCTAACCAACCATCTAGCATGTAGCAAATCATGATTCATGTCTGTGAAGCTACTCAAGCCTATTGAATTTTCTTCTTTTTTTTTTAAAGTGACGAGCCCTTCGATACTCTATCACTGAAACCGAAATTATTAAATAGGAAATATGTCAGTACAGGACATGAAAATGCACTCATTAAATGATTTTATGGGTCTTTGAGACATAAAATTTGTATTATTAAAGATATATTTAACAATCTCACCACTTGCAGGCAATAGATCCATTTCTCAGTCGTCTTGGTCTTCTCTCAGTCCCTGCCCTTTCATTATTGGCACTGATAAATAAAAACCATCTTCCTCTTCCTTTGACAATATTTTCAAGGTACGAAGAGATCTGCTTATTGAAGTGGGGCAGATTAAAAATTCGGCCCCACGGCAATGTAATGGATCTTATGCAAAAATGAATGGAGACAACGTGGCCCAGATTTTTCATAGATAGCCATAGCAGTTATAGAGGGCCCTTCAGATATATAAATGGAGAAATTATCGTGAAGAAACCTTTGGCTATTAAAATTAATCATTTCAATGATAGAAAAGGGCTGTCATAGTTCACTTGTTAGTGGTGCAGTGGCACAGGAGGGAACTGGTGAGAGATAATGAATGGTTTAGGAGTTCTGCATGTTAAAAGGAAAGGTTAAGAAGGCAATATTAGCATTGAAAGGGTATAAGAGACCTGGTGGCCCATTTAGCTAGTTTCAAGTACAAGCAGGTGAGGGCCATAAAACAAGTTTTCCCACCAGGGGGATAAACAATTTTGTCGAAATATGCATACTGCATTTCTGTCACAACATTAAAATAAGACTTGATTCATTCACACTGCAAAAATTAACTTTCTTTGTGTGATTTTTTTTCCCCAATAAAATATCTAACCATCATTAAAACAAGACAGGTAGACAATATTTCTGTTTTCACAAAACATAGTGAGGTTTATGTTAAAATAAAACATAAATAAAACAATACCAATGGGGAAAAAAATATAAAACTTGAATCAAAGGGAAGCTTTTTTTTTAACCCGATTGGGGGAAAATATATAAATATATATATATATATATATATATATATATATATATTACTATTATGAGCAAAAACCATACTGATTTTATTTTTCGATTTCTGTGAAAACAAGACAAGTTTTCACACATTATTATCTATTTTAATTCTTGTAATTTTTTAGCTTGTTTGTTTTAAGGTTGTTTTGATTGTTTTACAGAAAAATCTGTAAATCTATGCCGGGTACGCCCCCCTCGGACCACACTCCCCCCAGCACGCTTGTTGACTCCCGTCCGTGCTCAAGGTAACAGCAGCTTGCCTCACAGCCAGCCTGCCTATCCTCAATAGCTTGAGGTGGATGAGCTCGCCACAGCATCGGAGAGCGTGGCGTCTGACGCTGATGACTCCCCTGGGCTGCCGCCTTCGGGCCAGCACGCCCAGGCTGAGACTGACGACATGCTTTCCTGGGCCGCCGCCAGCGGGGGGCTGGACTGGAACCCTCAATCCTCCCCACAGCCATCGCGGTTGGATGACTGGTTCCTGGGGTCTGAGCGCCGCTCACAGCCTCACCACCCCCTTACAGCAGGTGTCCTGACGCGTCTTGATCACGACTGATGCCTCCAGATTGGGTTGGGGCGCCATGTGCAACGGGCATGCAGTGGCGGGCCGTTGGAATGGGGCCCCTCTGCGCTAGCACATCAACTGCCTGGAGTTGCTGACAGTTTTCTTTCTGGCACACAGCTGGCCTGCGGGGCTGCGCAAGTATGCATTTACCCCAGTGAGCCTTTTTGCACAGGTGCTATGCAAGGTCAGGGAGGAATTGGAACAAGTCACCCTAGTGGCTCCCTATTGTGCTCTTATTTCTGAAAGAGAGAACTAACTAGAAGGATTCCGATGACTTTTATGGGGCATTGGGGAAGGGTACGTTTAGTCTGACACAGCTGGTTGCCTTTGCATGTAAAATACCTGCCCGCTCCTGTGTCAGCAGAACACGTACACAGCGCATGGCATGATTTAAATTGGACACCTAGTGACGCTTCTTCAACATAACGTCAAAGTGAACGACAGACGGGGAACATCTAGGCTACGTATGTAACCTCCATTTCCTAATTGAGGGAACGAGACATTGTGTCCTCCCGGCCACGTCGCTGAGTTGAGCCACTGTTGTGGCCGGACCATTTCCGGCTCCTCAGAAAAATCCTGAATGAACTAAATGTATTTCCCCGCTTTTATACCCGTATGTCCGGGGGCAGGGTATGCAAATACTGTCTGCCAACTTGTCATTGGCCTTTTTTCATAGATCAGAGGCATATTCGGCACTCAAGAGACCCCTAGTTTTGCTTCTTCGACACAAGTCGCATTCCCTCCATCAGGGAACGGAGGTTACATACGTAACCTAGATGTTAAACTGAATAGTTTAACCAAAACCAAAACAAAAAATGTAATTTGCACTTTCACATTATGCAGTTAACTTTGGTTGTTCGTGTCATCTCTTTTTTTTTGAAGTTCATGACTTGGCTTTATTTTGATGTACTATGTTCTTGTTATGACTTTGTTCATTGTTCATTCTGATCAATCTCAGGCATGTCTTTGTAATTTGTCTTATTACGGAAGCCCTGGGAAAAAAATAAAAATGTGTCTCAGTTCCTTCCTGAGCCTAAGTCTTAAATTTTTCTCTCTCTTTCAAAATGTTTTTTTTTTCTTTCTTCAAAAATTTTTTTTTATTTTTTTTTCTCTGTTCAAAATTGTGAATAACAATGTATGCATTTATTATTTATGTGTTTTTCACTTATAGCCTAATGGTTATTTTAAATATGTTTTTGTTTATCGTGTAGTCTTATTTATATTGTCATTAAACTCTTCTATTCGCACTTTGAACTTGAATCCAATCTTTTATGTCCTGTAACACAACTATACACATAATCAGATCATGAAACAAATATAGTACATTCATGAGTAGTGAAGGGTTTCTTACACAATGATATGGTATTGAAAAGAATATGTTTAAAACAATATACCACTATTTAGTATGATCTCAGTATGTAATAATGTTAATAAAATGATTCCTTACATTTTCACCAATGAATGGATGATCATGAAAGAGCGCACACATCTCTTACTGTTACTATAGTAAAGGACCTAACCTCTATGCGTGATCATAGGCGCCAGGTAAAATACAGGCTATAAATAACGTATGTCTAATTTAACATTTTGTGGTTTTAATTATTAGTAGTTTATCAACTTTGTACATTCATACAATAAATGACCTCAATACAATATGTAAACATCTTAATTATTTCAGCTTAAATATTTAATTTTGATTAACTGGGCGGAAAATGTATTAATGTGATACAATTATATCTAAAAACGTATTTTGAAGAGAGAAAAAATTATAATTTTAAGAGAGAAAAAAAATTTTTTTAAGAGAGAAATAAAAATTTGAAGAGAGAAAAAAAATTAAGACTCAGGCTCAGGAAGGAACTGAAGGAACTTTTTATTATTATTTTATTATTATTATTAAAGCAATACTGTATATACATCCAATATCGGTGCTGTCAGTGAGACCCTTCATTACATGCATATACAAATTTGGCACATAAAGACACAAGTTGTAAAATTGTTTCCAAACAGCATTTATTGATTTTCACGTGTCTCGCAATGCACCTGGTTTTTAACGCAAATGAGATTTGAGAGCTATGGTGACGGCAAGGTTTACAGTGACTTACATTTTGGTCTGTTCCCCATGCAGTGTTAATGTATGATTTCAGTAGATTCAACGTGGTGTCATGACAACTCGTAATAATTCATACTGAATGGCCTAGGTTACGGATGTAACCTCCGTGCCCTGATGGAGGGAATGATACATTGTTTCGAAGAAGCGACACTAGGGGTCTCTCTTGAGCACCTTTCACATCTCTGATCTATGAGAAAAGGCCAATGATAAATTGGCAGACAGAATTTGCATGTCCCGCCCCCGTACATACGGGTATAAAGGAGGGGAAATGCATCTGTTTCATTCAGGATTTTTCTGAGGAGCCGATAATGGTTCGTCCTCAACAGTGGCTCGGTTCAGCAATGTGGCCGGGAGGACACATCATCTCATTCCCTCCATCAGGGAACGGAGGTTACATCCGTAACCTAGACGTTCCCCTTCTGTCGCTCACTTTAACGTTGTGTCAAAGGATCGACACTAGGGTTCCAACTTAAATCACACCATGCGCTGAGCCGTGTATGTGCACTGCTGACACAGGAGCAGACAGGTATTTTACGTGCCAAAGTGACCAGCTGTATCAGACTGCAAGTACCCTTCCCCAACGCCCCATAAAATTGGCAGAGCCTTCTGGTTCTTTACCCCCGACAGGTGGGAACAAGGCGACGCTGCCAAGCATGGGAGCAGGTCGTGCCAGCTGCGCCTTTTCTCTCTCTATGTTTCTTGCATAGAGCTAAGCGGCTGGGGCCCTCATACGCATCAGGGAAGGCAATCTTTCCCAGTTTCCTATTCTTTCAGGGGGAAAAGACCCTACGGAGACCACACCCGTCCAAGCTGGGGGAGGTAAGAGTGGTGAAATACATCACATGGGCTTTTAGGTCACATGTGGAAAGTGGCGCGGTGGTAGATCCTGCCTCACTGGGAGGGAGGAGTTGCTGCATAAACGGCGACCAGGCGGTAGTAGGAACTGCCCAAGGGAGACGCGGGTCCGCTCGCAAGGGGACCGTACCACAAAAAATACACACAGGGAGAAGGCCATGTAGGAGGCCTGACCTGTGGAGCACCTATTCCAGTACAGGGTAGATTGAGTACCCACATTGGATTTGGTCGGCGAATTCCTCAGCTGAATTCGCAGACCCAGAGGGCTAGGGAGGAGTCATCCAGGGAGCCGAGTTAGTGGGATATCTAGTGGGAAAGGATGCTAGGTGCAAGCGATCCACCCGGTCAGTTTGTCAGCAAGTTATCGAGTTCTACCGGATTGGACCTGAGAAAACGAAATGAATCGAAAACCGACTCAACCCTGAGATTGTAAAATCTCGCAAAGCTATTGGGTGTTGCCCAACCCTCTGCTCTACATATGTCAGCCAGGGAGGTGCCCCTGGCCAGCGCCCATGATGACGCAAAACTTCTGTTGAGTGTGCTCGGACCTGTAAGGACCCGCAAGGGAGGGGGGGGGGAGCCTGGTTGTAATAGGCCAATGTAATGGCGTCCACTACCCAGTGTGAAAGCCTCTGTTTGGAGACAGCGTTCCCTTTCCGCTGTCCTCCAAAGCAGACAAAGAGCTGCTCAGAATGTCTCTGCGTGCGGTCCAAGAAGATACGCAAAGCACATATCGGACACAGCAACGAAGGGGCTGGGTCTGCCTCCTCCATGGGCAGCACTTGCAGGTTCACCACCTGGTCTCTGAAGGGGGTGGTAGGAACCTTGGGCACGTAGCCCCGTCACGGTCTTAGGATCACATGAGTGTCTGCCGGACCGAAATCCGTGTCACTAACAGAGAACGCTTGCAGGTCCCCAACCCTCTTAATGGAGGATGGCCTGGGATGTGCGTGGCACACAAAGACTTGAGTCACTTCTTGCTCCAAAGAAGGAGACGGCAGGCGAGTTGTAACATGTGGCGGGACCATACGCCGACTTGGTGATTTATGTACGCTACCGTAGTGGTGCTGTCTGATCGGATCAAGATGTGTTTGCCCTAAACTATTGGGAGAAACCTCTGCAGGGTAAACAATACAGCAAACAAAGTTGATGTGCCAGCGCAGCAAGGCCCCTTTCCAAAGACCCGCAGCTGCATGCCCGATGCACACGGTGCCCCAACCCAATTTGGAGGCTTCGGTAGTGACTAGGAATCATTGGGACACCTGCTGCAAGAGGACTCCTGTCCACAGAAAGCAGAGGTCTGTCCAGGGTTTGAACGTTTGGAGGCAGGCGGGTTGTGATGATCATACGGTGCGTGCCGCGGCACCATGCTCGTCTCGGGACTCGAGTCTGGAACCAGTGTTGAAGCGGCCATGCGGAGATAAGAGATGCTCTGAACCGGGGTGAGCTTGCTCTTTTCCCAGTTGACCTGAAGCCCTAAACGGCTGAGGTGCCTGAGCACCTGATCCCTGTGAGCGCATAGTAACTCTCGACGCCCACTTCCCGAAGCAGGCCAAGGGCTGACTCTGTGACCTTCGTAAAGACGCGAGGTGACAGGGACATGCCGAAGGGGAGAACTTTGTACTGATATGCATGGCCGTTGAAAGCGAACCATAGGAAGGGTCGATGTCGAGGCAATATTGAGACATGGAAGTACGTGTCTTTCAGGTCTACCTCTGCGAACCAATCTATATGCCGGAAGCAAGTTAAAATGTGTTTTTGCATGAGCATTTTGAACAGGAGTTTGTGCAAGCCCGGTTGAAAACTCGCAAGTCCAAGATCAGTCGTAATCCGCCATCTTTCTTGGGTATGATGAAGTAAGAGCTGTAGAAACCCTTCTTCATCTCAGTTGGAGGAACAAGCTCTATCGCGTCTTTGAGTAGGAGGGTCACAATTTCCATGCGCAGGGATTTGGCATGTTCGCCGTGTACTGCAGTAAAGCGGACGCCCCCAAAGGGGGAATGGTCCTGGCCAGCCAGCGTGACGGATTGGGAAGTGAAAGCCACGCATCCAAACTCCGAGCTAGGGGCACTAAGGGGAAAGTCATTTTTGACGTACACGGCGGGGCGGAGCAAATAATGTGGCATCGGGAGGCAAGGGTGTGTCTTGAGGCTCTGGTGCTGAGAGAACACTCGAAAGCACTTACCTTGCTCTGCGCACCCAGCAGGGGGTGGGTTAGTGACTGAAGAGGAGGTTCCGCGGAGGCGTCCTCTGGACTCATCAGAACCGGCTGGCCGGGGAACAGTTGTGTGGCTGAAGGCGAGAAGTCTGCGTCCAGCATACCGGGACTGTTGAGGAGTGGCGGCAGAGTGGCGTGAGAACGGCAGTTGCGGGCCAGGTGACCCAGAGACAAAGGAAATAGCTCTTTTATTGAGAATGTGGGTACCGCAGACCAAAGGGGGTGTGGCAAATGAAATAAATTCAACAAAGGATTCTCCTCCCAGCCCTCCACCAGGGGACGGAGTGATCTTCTTACCAGCTCCGGTGCGAACATCTTGGTCTCTGGGTCAGGCGTCTCAGGTCCGATTGGGAAGCTTCCGGGTCCTCGAAGGGGTCCGCGAGACGGGGGGCATGCACTTCCTGCGGGGCGCTCGACGCAGGGGCTGAGAGCTAGGCCCGGGTTTAGGCGTAGCTGCGCTTGTCTTAGCCGCAGGAGGACGCCCTCATCGGGCAAATGGAGCGTGGCCCGTGGCTGCAGGTTTGCGGCGGGGCAGGATGTGTGAAATGGCCTCCGTCTGCTTTTTCACCGCTGAGAACTGCTGGGCAAATTCCTCTACAGTGTCGCGAAAAGACCGAACTGGGAGACAGGCGCATCGAGGGAGTGTGTTCAGCCACAGATGACATTCCTGAACCACGAGTGTGGCCATCGCCTGCCCGAGTGACCGTGCTGTGACCTCCGTGACCCTGAAGGCATGGTCGGTCGCTGAGCGCAGTTCCTGCAGCACATCGGGATCAGGACTACCCAAGTGCCGATCTTTACGTGCCTTGGCCTGGTGGACTTGCAGGAGGGCCATGGCTTGCAGGGTTGAAGCGGCCTGTCCGGTGGCGCTGTAGGCTTTGGAAGTCAGTGAAGACATCATCCTACAGGCCTTGGAGGGGAGCACAGGGCGACCCCGACAGGTGGCGGCGTTCTCGGGTCACAGGTGCGGCTGTGAGCAGTGTGCAGACCCGAGGAACCAATCATCTAGCCGCGAAGGCTGTGGGGTGGACGGAGGGTCCCAGTCCAGCCCCTCGCTGACGGCAGCCCGGCCAAGCATGTTGGACATTTGGGCGTCAGCCTCAGACTGGGTGTGCTGGACCGACTGGGGTGCCCCCTTCGAGTCATCCGCATCAGACTTCGGACCGCTCTCCGATGCAGCGGCGAGCTCATCCAGCTCGGGGGGCTCAAGAGGATAGGCAGGCTGGCTGTGAGGCGAGCCGCTGTTGCCTCGAGCCCAGACGGAAGTCAACGAGCGTGCCGGGGGGGGGCGGGTACTGCCATGCAGAGAAGAGAGAAAGCCGCTGATATGCTCCGTTGATCCAACAGCAATCGCTCAGAGATGAGAGGAACAGTGTGTGACTCGCAGCTCGCTGCATACACAACCATCGGCTCTGAATGAAACAGATGCATTTCCCCTCCTTTATACCTGTATGTCCGGGGGCGGGACATGCAAATTCTATCTGCCAATTTCTCATTGGCCTTTTCTCATAGATCAGATATGCAAAAGGCGCTCAAGAGAGACCCCTAGTGTCGCTTCTTCGACACATCGTCGAAGTGAGCGACAGACGGGGAACTGTAGGCTTGCTCGAAAAGATATTTATTGGTTTATACATTTAAACCAATAAACTGAATTTCAAACCAATACAATGCAGGCATTGATTGTTAACTAGTACAACATTTTATTTTAAGAAAGGAAAAGTCTGTAGAAAAAAATGTGTTTATTTATCCTATACAAATGACTGATGTATGTCAGTAACCTGTAATATGCTTCCCTCATCATGCTCCAAACCCGATGTTGTTTTTCTTCCACAGTACACAACAATTATTTTTCTATTTAAATGTAATCTATTTGGCTTGGGAAATGGTTTACACTTTATGTTTAGGTTTGGGTTATGGGTTGAACTTCCATAATAACAATGTTTATTTTTTTCTCTATTGTAGTAAAAGTTTTATGTTTTTTTTAAGAGTTCAACACTTCAAACCATTATAACTTGTCATGAAACCAGGTTGCTAATTAATATATGCTTTCTTTTTATAGAGGAACAAAAGCAGTTTTAAAATTCTACCTAATATCTTGTGAAACATGGAAGAAAGAAAGTCATATGGTTTTGGAATAACATGAGGGTGAGCACATTACAACAGAATTGTCATTTTTTAATAAACTTTTTCTGTTTATATTGATCTAGCTATATTTTAGGTGTTTTTTTATTTAAATTTGACATAGTCACAATATCACACATTATCTAAGTGTCTGCAGTAGTTTGTAAGTTTAGGAGCAGTGTAATTGCAGTAATGCATTCACAAAGAGGGTTTCCAAAACGTACCCCTATTAATAAAAACACAGATGTAAGTGAATCCTGATCTAAAGAGAAGCTGTCAAGGCTTCCTAATTTGCTGTATTACTAACATGTCATGCTGCAGTTAAAAGTGTGCATGGATTCCAAGGAGAAACTGTCCTCTGTGCCTTAGAATATCACTTCATTTGTTCAACCACTTCAATCAAACTGATCATGCTCTGCATATGGTATGCAAAACGAATCACTTAAATAGGCTATTCCACACCAGTTGAATTTGATGACATGGAAGCATATCCTTATTTAAAGAGGTAGTTCATCTAAAAATTGAAATTCTGTAATTTACTCTCACTTTTACATTTTAAAAATCCAGCTTGATAGCCATAGTCACCATTCAGGGCAGCTTGGGAATTCTCCTATAAATAACTGCTTTTGTGATCCACATAAGAAAGAATGTTGGTGGATTTCGATCAACATGAGGGGGAGATGATGACTGAATAAAAATGTTTGGGGTGAACTAGTCCTTTAAGAACAGCTCTCTCTGTGTTCCATGGGTCCCAGCGTGGTCATGATGTAAAGTGTATATATGTAAATTCACACAAAGTTATCTCAGGTGAAGGGAGGAGGGTTAGAATATATGGTCCGAAGAAGATAAACCAGCCGAAATTACCAAGAGGTGAAAAAAGCCAGGTTAAAGCATTCATAATCTCCAAAGTAGAGCCTTGGGCTGCTAGGCCTGTAATTTGGTGTGAATAGAAAAGGTTGCGCATTTACAAAGCTTTTCCCTAGACTCCAGGCTGTGGAAAAGGCAGCATCCAAGGAGGAAAGTAAACAGGATTAAAAGTCACAGGGATGATGGGCCATTACTTCACCTGTCAGCTCAACTGAAGGGAAGCGCTCAGGGAGACTCTTACTTTTGACATGGTGAATATTAAGAACTGCAGAAAACCTGATCAAATAACATGGAATTATATGTACTATTCAGATGTACTGCAAAGAACATAGATATGTGTGTTAAGACATTAAATTAGTTCAAACTAACCCAATGCTGCCTGAAAGAATAAATCTATGGGGCCATTTTTGAAACACAATTTAGATTACCTGTTTCCTGTAAAAGACAAATATGCATTTAAAAGTGCATTTTCCTGCAAGAGTCTGGTAAAATCAGAAATTGTGCAATATGGCTTGTATATCTGTATATATGGTCTTGATCGTTTACAGTGTTAGCCAAAAAGTAATGTTCTCTTTTAAGAGAAAAAGGTTAAATGCGCTGTAGCTATTCTACCATTCAATTATTTATAATTATTCCATTAATTTAGTCTGTATAAAAATATTGTAACAAATAAGCTATGATGTTAGATGGCAATACAGTGGTCCTTTAATTTACAGTGATACTGAATGATAGCCATATTGATTTATGATGGTATTTACATGGTACTTGTCCAAAAAAACAAAAACATGGTAATACCATGGTACTTTGATATATACCATGGAACTGAATGATTACCACATTCATGTACCATGGTTTTAACATATCATAATATCATATTGTTTGGTGGGGGGGGGGGGGGGGGGGATTATGATATAAATGTGGTTTATGAGGACATTTCTAGTGTAATTTGTAGCTTAAAAAACATACTACACAATGTTTGATTGAAAATGTCAAAATGCAGAAAGTTTTTTGTGAGGGTTAGGTTTAGGGGATAGAATCTATCATTTGTTCAGTATAAAAATCATTATGTCTATGGAAAGTCCTCATAATGATAACTGCACCAACATATGTGTGTGTGTGTGTGTGTGTGTAAATCTGGATATCTCACTTTTAGAGAAATTGTAGTTTCACTTTTGTGGAGGGAAAAAAACTATGGAATTTTACAGACAAACTGGAATATTCATGATAGCATGGAAATCTCATTAATTAGCCCATCATTTTACCAATACACACTGCCTCACACACTGCATGCGCCTTTGCTCACTCTTACATTTTTACCAGCCAGTAGTGATTTTGAGCATGTCCTAGGGCATTAATTGTAGTATAGAGTAATATTCATGCCAAGAACAAGCTAGCATTAGCTTGATCGTTTAGTTTGGTGTTTTTAGCCTGTTGTGAGCAAGTCCTTAGCCCTGCTTGACATTTGCAATAAATAAAACGGCTAATCCAAGTAGGGTGCTGTCAAAGCCATGGAAAATGGTCACGGTTAATTTTAGGCAAAATTAAAACCTCTCCATGAATTTCTTACCTGCAATTTTTGCCAAGAGTCTAATCCACAATAATGTACCTGATTTATTTAAAGACTAAAATTAGGTACAAATGCTTAAAATCCATACGTTGGAGCTACTGGTTATTTGGCATGCAGTTTCAATTCCTCACCTTCTGCTTCAGTTTTCTTAAGTTTTTCCCCTTAATCACTCATGTTGTATAACTTTCAATGACAAAAAGCTGTTGACAGCTATTGATATTGACAAAATTATCATATTTTTGCATGCCACACATGTATTCAATTTTGAAGCCTTCCATTTTTCTGGTATTGCTATATACTAGATATTAACATGGCCTACCAGTCCTGGATCTAGAATGGTTACATTAGGGGAGCACTAACATATAATGGAGGGTCGTCGACCAGGTCGGTCGGTTCCAGCACATTTTGGTAGGGTTAGGGTAAGCGCCATGATTATACAACTCGACAAAGCCCACCCCAGCACCTCACTAGATACGGCTCTGGGTACAACCTAAAATTAGTTATCTGAAAATCCCAAATTGTTTTTTACAGTTTGGATGACAGAACTGCAATATCATTAAAAAATTATGTAAAATGTATTTTAAATCATTAATTCATCCTATCAACCATTGTTTCCAAGTACCAATGATGGCAGTAGCTTCGCTAAAAATAGTCAAGCTATTAGCTTAACTAGGTTTCTGGCGAGGTGGTAGCTTTGCTAGTTTTTAAATCAATCATCTTTTCAGTAGTGAAGCTATATTTTTGACTAGGTAGTGGCGTAGGGTTTAGAAAAGCTATACCGCTACATCATGCCTTGTACCCGGTGTTTACTATCACCAGTTTTTAATCAAAACTAAAGATGTCCGATCACAAATCAATCGCTCGTCTGACTCAGTTCTTTCAAATGAATTGGTCACACGTGATGGGATAGCAGTCTGAATCGCGAAATCTGAATGTCTCAGAAAGCATGCACTGGCACTGCATAATCATTTGTGCACACTCTCACTTGCCAATAAGCTCACACAGTATTTTATAACACAGAAAATAAAGATAATGTTGGTTGCAGTGAATCTACAATCAATGGAAGCGAAACCTGCAAATGCGTCCTATCATTTGCCAATGATGAAGAAGGTCTTTATGAAGTTCAACATGTTTGCTGCTTGTAAACAACTTCTGCAGGTAAATATATTTTCCAACCAAAAGAGTATCAAAATATGTATTAGCCTTCACAAAAACACATATAAAAGAACCATGACATTACCATGTTTTTTGGAGATGTACCATTACCTATGTTAATACAGTGGTAGGCTAAATGAATATGGTAATCATATAGTGAAGTAACATGGTATTCTTTTGAAGTACTATGAAACACCATGCAAACACAGAAAGGTGCATATATATGGTAATTGTATATCAAAGTACCATGGTATTGCCATCTGATACCATCAGAAATCACATTGTTACTACCCAGATGTGCTCTCTCTCTCTCTCTCTCTCTCTCTCACTCACTCACTCACTCTCTCAAACACACACACACACACACACAGAAATTTGGTCTCTGAATTATTGTATAGATGAATATATAGATGAACAGTATACTGTATGTACGCAGAGTTTTTATACAGGAATGTGCCAATAAAATTGTTTAAATGGGTATTGGTTTGTAGAGGTAGTAGTATAAATCTGAAAATTTAAATGTAAAAATAATTATTTAAAATGTTGAAGTCTAAATATGAATTTGTATGTTTGTTTTTTTTTTTTTGTTTGTTTTGTTTTTTTTTTTTTTACGTGCACATACCAGTACGTATTGCACAATTCTGTATAATTGTATACTGTATTGCACTATAATATACTGTACCATGGCTTTGATAAACATCATGTGAATATGTCTTTTAGGTGCTTTGTCTATGATGGTATGCTCTGTGCATCTGCTGTGGCTTAAATTGTAGTGTAACTTGCTACTTTCTCTTAAGTGTAGCTTTTAGCTTAGCTTAACTAATTTTTCTGTTGAGTATTTTGAAGATTAGCTTTCTACATTTTTGAGCAGCTTGCCCAACACTGCCAAGAACATTCAAAATGTTTAATGAAATAAAATCTAGTTAAAGTTTATTAATGCATGTTTCCAGTTTTTCCACAATATAGTGATGAAAAATAAATATTTACCTACATATATATTTTACAAAACACTCATTTTATTATAATAATTTTTTTTCATTTTGTGAACAGGGTGTGCAAAACTACTTCACTCAGTAACATTTTGGAATTCAGTTATTATTTAATAATATTACAACCAACAGTTATTTATAGTTGTCCAGTTTGTCATTATAATATGATACATTATTATTATTACTTTGAGGATTTGTTGTATACAAAAGTAATATATTCTTTTCTTATTTACTTTACTTTCACCTGGAGTTTATATTGTGACGCTGAGGCTGTATTATATGTAAGCATCGTAGGCAACATTCTTAACTGTAACAATCAACATACAAAGCATGACAGCCCCTCAGCACACTAGAGAAGGAGAAAAAAAACATTGAAACTTTGCTTGCTGCAGAACAATCTGGAATAGTGTTAAACACTGTAACAGTCACCTCTTTGCAACTTAAACTTTTTCAGGACATTAAATCTTTGTGGCACCTGCACTAAAATACAATCTAGACACAGTTCAACGACTGATACAAAACACAGGTGTCTCTGCATGCATTTTTGAAACCTGAAGCTCTTATTAATTTGACAGAGCATCTAAAAATGTGCCAGCCCTCTTGAAGAAACACTGAAGAAACAGCGAGATGCGGTGCAGTTTACCTACCGTGGCAGGGCCTTCGACGTCCAGGGCCCCACGCAATTGCATGGTGGTTAAAACCACTACTGTTTATAATGTCTGCCTGTGTATAGGTGTAGTTTGTCAGAAAGTGACAGTGCATGAGTCTGAGACGAGCTCTAAAGTGGGTATAAAGTGTGCTGATGGACACAAGATTTACAGAGAATTAAATACACTGGGAGTCCCCACATCCCCCAAAGCACTGGAGAAGACTGACAGTCTACAGGGTCTCTTTTTTTCTCTCTATCTGACACTTTGAGAATATCCAAACCACTCTTGTGATTTTGCAGAGACTAATATATGAAACATTCATAACTCAAAGCAGTATGGATCTAGATGTATGAAAACATGATATCAATATTACATGATTTGTGTTTCACCTCAACTTTTAAAGGGCACAGGATAATAGGCCTGCAAGATTTATCAATTTTCTGCACTCTAATTCTTCCTTTTTTTGCTCACTTCTTGACCAATGTTCTTTTTTTTTTTACCCACACATCCTTCTTTCTCCATGAATGCTCTTTATTAATGTAAGCGTAACCCTCAGCTGAACTCGAAACCATAAACTCAATTTGAACCAATGACAGTGAATCTGCATTTAGAGCCAGATATAAGAACACACACTACAATTCATCCCTGGCTCAGAGCTTTATATAAATGAATGACCACATCAAAAATAACTGGACAGGTATGTGATTTTTCTTTTTTAAACCTGGACTCTTATAAAAAAGTTTCTTCAGAATATAATTCTATTTTTAACATCCTCAAAGAGAGTATCATAATAGACAGAAAATGAGGGACATATTAAGTTAAAAAAAAAGACATCCAACATATATGTGTTAGTCTTTTTTCATATTGAGCTGTTCTGTGTTTTATCTGATCTGTATTTGTCACCACTACAAAACAAGACAGAAAGATTATTACTGTCTGGCTTATTTTTTCACAGTTTATATTGACTTCTTTCAAATGTATTTTCTGAATGGGGGCTGCTTCACATAATTTTGACATTTAGAATTAGTGTAGACAAACTGTTATGACAGATATCTACAACTATATTTTCACGAAACACGTGAGACAACTAAGTTCTGTGGATAACAATACTGTATTTATCCTCCTCTTGAGTAGTTTATATTGCAGTTATACACCTTACCTCAGAAAATGAATATAAATACACAAACAACAAATTACAAGACAGAGAAAGCTTGTTTAATCTACTTTTATACTTGATAATATCAATAGAAGAAAGCAATTCAAAGAATAAAAGCTAAAGTAAACTATGTATTTCAAATAAAATGTGCGCAAAGCTAATTTGTACATTTACTGTGTCACGATTGGTAGCAGTCAGGGCAATGATGAAGACGATATGAAGGACCCAAGTGCAGATTTATTAACAAAACTATGCTGATACAGGAACTGGAGACGATGACTAGGAAACAGGAAACAGGATTACAACAATACTCGACGAGAGACAAAGCAAACATGAGGACTTAAATACATGAACAAGGGGAAACATCAGCCAATGGGCAAACAGAACTCTAAACAAGATAATAAGGCAATTAACTAAAACCAATGACAAAACTAGAACTGATAATAAAGCAATCAAACAATGAACCAATGAAAACCAGACACATGAACATGGAGGGAAAACAGGACATGACATGACTGGGAAACAGGAACATAAGAATGATTTCAAAATAAGAGTGCATAAACAAAAGACAATGTGGAGTGTAACAGGGGACAGAAACTTAACAATAATTTCAAAAATAAACAAAAGACAATATGGAACATAACAGTCTGTGTGTGTACATGTGTATCTTAACTAATCTATGTAGCTATATTTTAGGGACAAATGTGTTAGAAGCTAGCAAAATCTGCAAATCCCAAAATTTACAAATACTTAACATTTTTGGAAGTGAAACAGAAAAGATTTTATTTAGCTTAAATTTTTCTTACATTTTTCTGACATGAGTCCTTCGAAAAGCAGCATACAAAGTAAATTTTCATCAAGCATCAAGCAGATTTAAAGATTTGCATTGCTTGATGAAGGAGAAGTCATAAATCCTGATGAGAACTGACAGAGACATGGTATTACAGCTGTGCAAATCACCTTACAATACTCCAGATTAGGCTATTACATTTCAACAGCAAACTTTTTTTTTAAACAAAAAGTTAATATTGAGTAATTTACATTTTATACACAATATTGCCAGTTAGTTTGTCGATATGTGCTTTGTTAATGAAAATGTTTCCAAAAGCAAAGCAGGAACAAGACTAGACGCCAAACCTTATTATAAGGGAACTTAAAAAAGGCATAAAACAGGCTATAATATTTTGGCATTTTATCCATCTTTGTGATTACAGTAAATTATCTTTGTAATATGCTTCACACATCCCAGCCCTCAACATATCTGTTTTCATAACAATGTGTGTATTTTAATAGTGTTAAATGCAAGGATGTTATAAGAATGGCTCCTAATTTGTCATTTGTAAAGCCGCACCACAAAACCAGAGACTTGACGAGTTTGTGCTAGTCAAATATTCCAGCTACGACACTTGATTAAGGTAATCCTGTTTGTGCAGCATGAATTGAAAAGGTCTGAGCCCTATCTCCTTCGAGCAGCTGGCAGCTCTTCAGCACAATCCATGTCTTATTTCAGAATCAAACACTATTGAAAAAACACTGATTGTGCTGAGCATCAAAAACGTTGAATGATTTATTTGAAATTAAGTGTGGTTTACACACTTTGTCGAAAATGTGGCACTATGGCAACATGTTCTTGACTAGAGATGATTGTTTACAAAACTGTACCTAGTAAGCATGGGAAATAAAATTGGTGGTGTTTTTCAGATGCAATATTGTTAGGAAACTGAATAAGCCTCATGCACATTTCAGATTTGTTCTAAACGACTTATCTTGCTTTATAACAATCTACTTCCACACTGTGACTGTCTATTTCAACAAATTACTGGCTAGATTAGCTATCAGAGGTTAAACAAGAGATCTTGTGAGTGGATAGGAATTTCAGTGCTTCAGTTTCAACATTTCCACATGTATTAGGACAAATCTATCCTACAGAGGGCTTTACCAAGATAAATGCAATTATTTGACACCTGGTACAATGATATGAGATCAATGCTCCAAATAAAGACATTAAAAATATATGACAAACCTAGTGTCAGCTCAACATAGTTTCAACTTTGTATCTTGGTGAGCTCACAAGCTATAAATTCTACTATTTAATGTACAGTACATACACATACTTGTACCAGTATGATGTGTTTACAAATTTTCATGCTTCACTTTTAACCATAGAGATCTTGAAGCCATTTAGTGTTAAATATGAAACTGTAACAGAAACTGAAATGGCTCATGATAAAATACACCAATGTTCAATGTAGTGATCAATTTAGTATTGATAATTATCAGACTAATCAATTCTTCCAAATAATTATCTTAACTGTATTCTGCTTGCTGTAGCCAAGCAACTCAGTAACTTGTGCAATAATGTTAGCTGAGTCCGCATTAATCGGTTTTCGTTTGAAAACACAGATTTTAGTTTCCTAGCGTAATTGTTTTTCAAAATATGTGTTTATGAACATTCGTGTCAACATGATCACAAGGGATCTCAACAGATACCAAATTATCTTTTACTCTTTTATCAATTGAAATGTGTTGAAATTGATAAATTGTTACTTTGGAAGTACTGATTGTTTCTTCAGAATTGTAATCACATGAAATAGCATGTTAAAAATTGTAATAAGTGACATTATTTCTTAGATTACCATTTTAAGGTAATGTAATCTGAGTACTTTCTGATTTTTTGGGGATTACCTCTTACCTAATTTGATATGTTCAATTTCGAGGAAAATGGAGGAGTCAGGAGGCAGTGGGCTGTCAGCATGAGTTTTATTTTCTTTCTCTCACTCTTTTGTGTGCAGTGTTGTTATTTTTTTCACTCAGGCAATAATTCACTTCCAACATAAACATAAAAGGCTTCAAAACACTCATTAGAACTCTAACACACTACTGCTGTACACTCGGTCCCTCTCTGCTGTTTCTCTCCCACTCAGTTGTTCTGGCGTGCCTTATCAGGTCTCCCTCCACCATCAATATAATGAGAGACAGGTGTTGGAGTAATCATAACCCAGGTGATGAGCCTTACCACTCTCCTTCTCCCGCAGACAGACACAAGACCATGCCCCCCCATGCAACATACCCCCCCGACGAATCAGGCAGGGGAAACATTCGGCCTGCAAACTACCCCGCCCCCCATTCCTGGAGAGAAAGTCAGCCACAACCATCTGCGCCCCAGTCTGTGGATCACATCGAAATTAAAGGGCTGAAGAGCCAGATACCACTGTGTGATCCGCGCATTAGTATCCTTCATGCGGTGGAGCCATTGCAGAGGAGCATGATTGGAACAGTGGGTGAAGGACTGCCCCATCATGTAGTAGCGGATGGTAAGAACAGCCCACTTAATCGCAAGATACTCCTTCTCGATGGTACTGTACTTTGTCTCCCTGAATGAGACCTTGTGACTAATAAACAGCAATGGCCCTTACTCTTCTCCCACCTTCTGTGAGAGCACCTCCCCCAGCACCCTGTCAGATGCATCCATCTGCAAAATAAAGGGGAGAGAGAAGTCAGGAGCATGTAAAAGCGGCCCCCCATAAAGTGCAGACTTTACCTTAAGGAAAGCCTGTTGGCATGATATACCAGCCTGTATACCAGATCGGGGGCCCCTTTTTAGTAAGGTCAGTCAGGGGGCTGGTGACATCAGAATAATTAGGCACAAACCTCTGGTAGTAGCCAGCCAGCCAGCCAGCCCCAGAAACTGCCATACTTCCTTTTTGGTCTTGGGCATCGGGCAGGCCATGATCGCTGCACTTTTTTCAATCTGTGGACACACCTGTCCATGACCCAAGTGGAACCCCAGATACCTAACTTACATGCTCCCAACTGCAGACTTCTGCGGGTTGCCATGAGTTCCACCTGTCACAGCACTCAGATGTTGCATATGCCGCCGCCAGTCAATATTATAAATAATAATGTTGTCTAGATATGTGGTGGCATATGACATATGCAGTCTGCGGATCTTGTCCATGAGGCACTGAAATGTGGCTGGGGCCCAAACAAACCGAATAGAAGAGTCACGAATCTGTGTAATCCAAACTGATGGAAAAAGCTGGAGTTAAAGGGATCTGTCAATAACCCTGTGTTAAGTCCAGTATCAAATAAAATTGAGCCACACCAAACCAATTGAATAACTCATCAATTTGCGGCATTGGGTTAGCATCAATTTTGGACCTCGATTTAATGTCTAAATAATTTGTACAGTTTGCATAGTGTACATGACTTGATTGTTGTGCCTTGGTCAGTGAGGATTTCCTTTGGAATCCCCACTCGGGAAATAATTTTGAAGAGTTCCTCTGCAACACTACATGCTGAGATGTTGCGTGGAGGCACTGCTTCTGGATATTGTAGGGCCTTGCCCAATCAAAATGGCAGTGGAGACCACATGGCCCTTTGTTCTACGATCAAAGGTGAGTCACTGAACTCAGTTTCCCAGGGTCCTTCACAATTTCACAGCTGGATGTGAAGTCCTGTCCATGGACCCAATCTCAAATGGCATTGGTCTAAAAGCAGCCTATGACTGATGACGTCCTCTTGTCAACAAAACCAGTGGACAGAGGTGAGTTTGGTCTTTCTGCACACAGCATCTAAGCCAGCGGTTTAATGAGACGCGTATCTACACATATGAAGGAGTTTTCCCTCTTTCTGGACAAAGGACAAAGAGAGACCATGTTTTTCTAACCTCACCATTTGGCCACAGTAGAGTAAGATTAGCTTAGTTCCAGTCTAGTAGTATACTTATTACAAACAGTTCATTCATTTCTACTGCAAGACAACAGTGACTTTTTTTTAGAAAACGGAAAGGCGACCAGCTTATTTCTCCCTCGTTTTCTATCAAAGTTGACCATCTCCTGCATTTCTCTCTATCACTAGACCCAAGGAATAAAGCAGAGATGTGTCTTTTCGCTAACGAGCATAAGACAAAGGACCAATTCCAGATCGTTTTCTGGTTTTCTCAGGCTGTCCATCTCATGAACAGTTAAAACTGCCCCATTGAGCAATAATTATGTGCAATGCACAGCATAGCCTTTTTATATTATACAACCCATCCTACCTCTTCATGAGACACAGGGGTTGGAGATAGAACAGAGAGAGAAGAGGGAAAAGAGGAAAGAAAAACTGGATCGCTGCCTCCTGGAAATGCCACCATGCAGTCCTCTGCCAGCTGGATGCTGGGCGGTAACACTGGACCCACTCGGACATACCTCAAGGAAGCTTGGCGAAAACTGCTCCAGTACTACCAGGTTGAGAAAATCTACAGTGCTGCGGGTTCCCACCATCAGCAACCATTTCCAGCAGGGATTCTGAAGCTTTAAGGCAAAAGCAAACAGGCGGCCGTGTTTCCTGAAACTGACTGCTCTGTTTGGGCTATGATGGATGGCATTCCTCAGGTGTCGGTAATTAAGGAGGCTGGTGGTGGGAAGTTGTTGTGCCACAAGCTGCGTCTCCCCGGTGAGTAAGGGCCATAGACAGGATGCCCACTGGTCGGGAGGCCACATCCATACCTCCACCATCTTTCAAAGAGGTCCAGGAAGGCCTCTAAGTCGTCATCCGGTCCCATCTTCATTAGAGCCGTGGGTGGGGTGGGTTCCATGGAGGTCAGCCGGTCCTCCGCTTGTGCCTGGAGTAGGAATTGGAAATGCTGTTCCTGCTCCAGGCATACATCCATGAGGGCCTGGTGTTGACTTGAGGGTCTTGACGACTTTGCCCAGTGATGAGGACACTATAACGGCGTTCTCCTCCAAACCCGGGTTTTGGCACCATTGTAAAAAGGCTCTAAGTTTGTGGGCTGTGGAGGAGGCAGGAGACAGCGAACAGTCAAGGTCCGTCTTTATTTTTCTTATCATTACGGCTATAGCCAACTCAGAAGTCAGGACACTTGTTTTGGCGGTGCTCTCTCGGCTCATCCCTGGTGCTCTCTCGGCTCGTCCCTAGTGTTCTCTCCCCTCTCTGATGCTCTTGCATGCCTTTTCAGGTCTCCCACTGTCATCACTATAATTAAAGACAAGTGTTAGAGTATTCATAACCCAGGTGACGACTCTTATCGCTCTCCATCTCCCGCAGACCGACACATGACCACGCCCCCCATGCCACATTAATCCATACAAAATTACTGTAATCAAACTATCATATTTTCAAATGTAATGTGATCTGATTACAAGTATTTGATTTTTGTAATTTGACTACATAATCCACATTACATGTAATCCTTGATTACACATCACTGATGGTGCATTGCGTTAGGATGCTTAGAGACACAGGTTTTGGTCCCAATGAAACCAGGAAGTAATCGCATTCACATAATCAATGACAAGTGCAATTCAGACGTTTGATTTTCCATCTAAATTTACACATTTACTCCACTGATGGTTAGGTGAGGGTTATTGTTTGGGTTAGGGCATATGATTATTAAAATATGCATTTCTGTTGACTGTATTACATCATTACCACTAAAATGAACTTGTATTACAGCTTGCTTTTGGCACCCCTGTGTGGATATTTCGCGGAGAAAATGGACCTCTCATCTACACATATTTTCAACAACAATATTAGCTTTGGCCACTGGGGGCAGTGCTTTGAAGTTCGGTAAACACAGACCAATTTCTACTGAAGATCTTTTGACCTACTGTCATCGAATGAACAGTAAGATCAGTCTAACACCGTTCATGTGTGGATGAGAGTCGTAAACATATCAAAATCAATGCGCTTTAAATGAAAACATATTAGTGTGGATGTCACCATAGAATGTGTGGATAAGAACTTATGAGTCAGAACTACTTGTCTTACAATATATTTGTTGTTCTAAAACTTTGGAATTATATAGTCTAGTCTTTTAAAACTCCTAAATGCTATAAAGAAAATAGAGAAGCAAATAAAATGGTCAGCATAATTGATCTAAATTTTACATAGACATTATCAGACAGGCAATGGACCACCCTATTTACTCTGGTCAACTGGAAACACATTGGTCATGTTAATGACAATTTGCCTTGACCCTGCTGATGGGATTACTTTTGTAAAACATCCCTAGCTGAGATTTATGAGTGCAAGTCTCATTCATTAGTGTCTACTTGTTAGCACAACCTTGTTAAAACCTTTTGAACTCGAAAAGATCAGCTTCATCTCCCTAAATGCAATAATACCAAGAATCATCCAGATCAAATGTAACATGTCCTTTATATTTTCGATACACTCCAAAATCACTCATCTAATCATGGATGTTGAAGCAAACAAGTGTTGTGTGCGGTGGAACATGGGTGATGTATAGCTCCTCAAAGCTTCTTTGCGCTGTAAATTAAACTGCTTAATTGCTGCCTTATTGCTTGGTGAAAATGAATAATAGTCATGAGGCTTATCATTGTCAGTAGACCGTGAACCAGCCTTCTTATTCTGAGCCTGACATCCTCTGCAGACACTCTCTTTCAATAGAGACACTGCCACTGATAAGTCATTATCACCCACTTCCTGGAATGTCGGTTCTTTTACAAGGCTGGAAATTACAGGGTTCCCACAGTTTTTTTACAATTAAATTCAATAAGTGGTCTTTAAAATGATTTAATGGAGATTGCTGGTCACACTTGCATTTGTATAACAAAGATATCAATCTTTTAAATTAATAGATAGCAAAGATGATCCAAAAAAAATTATTGTGCATTCTGAGATTATATTCTTCTCTCCTCAATTGTACAGAGTCGTTATCTGAGTTAACATAGCCTCTCTGTCAGCTTGAACCAATCAGGCAATCCTCCGTTGACCTCTTTCATCAACAAGAGGTTTCTGTCTGTAGAAGAGTCTGCAGAGTCTGTTGTGTGTGAAAATCCCAAATCATCAGTTACAGAAATCCTCAAATCAGCTCATCTGGCACCAACAATCATGCCACGGTCAAAACCCACCCCAGATGATTAATGTGACCTTAACTGAAGCTCCATATATCATATACATATATCTGCTTGATTTTAAGCATTGCACTGCTGCCACACCATTGGCTGATTAGATAATCACATGAATAAGTAGGTGTAAAAGAAATCCTTATAAAGTTCTCAGTGAGTGTATATATATATATATATATATATATATATATATATACACCAATCAGCCACTACATTAAACCTGCCTAATATTGTGTAGGTACCCCTCACACTGCCAAAACAGTGCCAATCTGCATCTCAGCATAGCATCCTGAGATGCTATTCTTCTCACCACAACTGTACAAAGCGGCTGATTAGAGTATTTCTGTAAACTGCTGATCTCCTAACATTTTAACAAACAATTTCATTAATTTACTCTGAATGGTGCCAAAAAAAAAAAAAAAAAAAAAAAAAAACATCCAGTAAGTGGCAGTTCTGCTGACAAAAACAGCTGGGTCTGTGAGGTTCATGCTATCTGTTGTAGGGCTCCCTGTTCTTCTATTTTAATCTATTCTATTTACAAAAGTAATGTTTGGAAATCTGAAATGTATATTCCCTATTGACACACTAAAGCTGAAGATATACATAACTCTTTTAAGATAGATGTTTTTATGAAACATCTTATGTGCCCAATACTTTTCCACAGTACTGTATATACTGTAAACACACTGAGAACGTTATTAGGAACACCTGTACACCTACTAATAGATACAGGCTATAGTTTTTATATTTATATAGGCTTTTTATATTATACAGGCTATATATTATTTCATAATCTTTTAATATTGAATTATTTCCATGATTTTTCCAGATCTGTAATACACATTTTTTTAATTCCTTGACACTTCTAGATTCTGCATGATGGTGGGAGCCCTGCTTCTAAAATAATACTGTAGTTGCTTGCTTTAAATTCTTTGATTCAGTGCATCAATATCAATAATCTCATAAGGCTGACATATGACAGATATTGGCCTCAAGTGCACCTCTGATCTGTTTAAATTGTAAAAAACGACAAGGCCCGAAGGTGGTTTTCCCAGCAGTACAGGCTCTCAGAGGAATTATTTGACAAAGTTTTGGTCTTTCCTGTACCGCATCTACATCCTTCCACCAGTCAAAATGTCAGCTGACTGACTGTTGGGACACTTGTCCAGCAACATGACTGAATGACAGTATATTATGAGTGAACAGTGCAGTCTCCTTTTTGAGCCATTCGGTTTCACTTTGGCAGATCTCTGGAGGAGGATGGATAGTGGTACTACTGGCGTTTCATTTGTCATAAGTTCATAATATGTCAAGAGCACAACCAAGTTTGTAATGCTACAAAATAAATATTTTCTTAGTATTTTTGTCTTATTTACAGAAAGAAATATCTAACAATCCTTAAAAAAAAAAATGAAAAGCAGAATTAAATGTTTACAGAGAATTTTTAAAAAATTTAGTGGGTTTTATGTTTAAAATAATAAGAAAAAATTATTTAAAAACTATTTACCAATGGAATAAGAAAAACTTGTTTCCCCTTCTGTCACTCACTCGATATTGTGTCGATGTAGTGACACTAGGGGTCGCTCTTGAGAGGCCCGAACACCTCTATTCTTTTGAGAAAAGGCCAATGAGAATTGGCGAGTGGAATTTGCATGCCACTCCCCCGTACATACGGCTATAAAAGGAGATGGTACCCAAATTTTTAAAAAAAAGAGCCTTGGGTCAAATAATAGGTGTTCACAACCGTCGTTGTCACGGCGACCAGACACCGAGCACTCACAGCCAGGGCCCCGCGAACATGGTCCCCACGCCTTCGTGCACCCGGCCATGTCTACGGCCAACCGGCTGTGACAAGCCAAGAGGACAACCCGAGAGGTCCTCCTCCTCAGTCGCTAACCTGCCCTATGCCGGATACTCAGAGCAAGGTAAGTGCTTCGAGGATCCCCTCAGTGCAGCCACCTCGGGACGAATCAACATTCCTTGATGTGGTGTCACATGCTCCTCCCCGCCGCGAGGCCCCACCTCCAGTTATGTCAGATGCAATTGTCCCTTTATTGCCCCTCGCCCAGAGCTTGGACAAGTGGCCAGCACTTTCCAACCCATTGCGGTGGCTGGCCAGGACCATCTGACTCGGCTACATGATTCAGTTCGCCAGGCGCCTGCCCCAGTTCAGCGGCATCTGCTTCACTTCAGTGGAGGGCAAGAACACCGCCACCCTGCATGTGGAGATTGTGACCCTTCTTCGCAAGGGCGCGATAGAGCCTGTCCCTCCAGCTGAGATGGGGGAAGTGTTCTAGAGCCCTTCATCGTACCAATTAAATTCTGTGGGTTGCAGACCTGCAACCGGGCCTTACGCAGACTCCCGTTCAAGATGCTAATGCAGAAACACATTTTGACGTGCGTCCGACATCAAGATTGGTTCTCGGAGGTAGACCTGAAGGATGCGTACAGTCACGTCTCTGCTTTACCTTGACACAGACCATTCCTACAGTTTGCTTTCGTTGGCCGGCGTATCAGTACATGGTCCTCCCATTCGGCCTCTCCCTGTCCCCTCTCGTCTTCACGAAAGTCGCAGAGGCAGCTCTTGCCCAGTTAAGGGAAGTAGGCATCTGCATACTCAACTGCCTCGCAGACTGGCTGATTCTAGCACATTCTCGAGAGTTGCTATGCGCGCACAGGGACCTGGTGCTCAGGCACCTCAGCCATCTAGGGCTTTGGGTCAACAGGAAAAAGAGCAAGCTCTCCCCGGTTCAGAGCATCTCTTATCTTGGCATGTAGTTAGACTCTGTCTCAATGATAGCATGCCTCACAAGCGAGCTTGCACAGTCAGGGCTGAACTGCATGAATTAATTCAGGCGGAGGACAGCTGTTCCACTGAAACACTTTCAGAGGCTCTTAGGGCATATGGCTTCCTCAGCTGCGGTCATGCCACTCAGGTTGATGCATATGAGAGCGCTAGGGCACTGGCTTCAAACTCAAGTCCCGAGATGGGCATGGCGCTGCAGCACACATTGCATTGCTCTGCCGCCACTTCAACCCTACAGCAGGTGTCAAGACACGTCGTGGTCACCACAGATGCCTCCTAGTTGTGCTGGGGCACCGTGTGCAATGGGCACGCAGCCGCTGGTTCCTGGACAGGACCGCGACTGGGTTGGCACATCAACTGCATAGAGTTGTGGGCTGTACTGCTCGCCCTGCGGAGGCCATTTCCATTGATCCGGGGCAAGCATGTGTTAGTCCGGTCAGACAACACAGCAACAGTCACATACATAAATCACCATGGCGGCGTACACTCTCCTCGCATGTCACAACGCCCCGCCATCTCCTCCTTTGGAGTCAGCGGCGGTTGAGGTCGTAGCGGGAGACTCACATCCCGGGCAGCCTCAGCGCTACAGCAGACGCGCTGTCGTGGCAGGTGACACTCAGCGGATAGTGGAGACTCCACCCCCAGGTGGTCCAGCTGATTTGGAGTCGATTCAGCAAAGCACAGGTAGACCTGTTCACTTCCCGGGAATCCTCCCACTGCCCGCTCTGGTATTCCCTGACTGGAGCCCCCCTCGGTACAGACACTCTGGCACACAGGTTGCCCTGGGGGTTGCGTAATTATACGTTCCCCCAGTGAGCCTACTTGCACAGACCATGTACTATGTCAGGGAGGACAAGGAATGATTCACCCTCGTGGCCCCATATTGGCCTACCCTGACATGGTTCTCATGCATCACACTCCTCAAGACAGCATCTCAGTGGCAAATTCCCCTGAGGAAGGACCTTCATTCTCAAGGATGGGGCACCATCTTAGGAGGAAGACCTAAGTGGCATACAACCAGCAGTGGTAGACACGATCACTCAGGCCAGAGCTCCCTCTATTTGGCTGCTTTGTGCCCTAAAGTGGTACTTGCATGCGAATTGGTGTTCTTCCGAGGCGAAGACCCCCAGAGATGCGCAGTCGGGTCAGTGTTTTCCTTCCTGCAGGAGATGCTGGAAGGGTGGCTGTCCCACTCCACCTTGAAGGTATATTTAGCCGCTATAGTGGCTCACCATGACGCAGTGGATGGTAAGTCCCTATGGAAGCATGACCTGATCATCAGGTTCCTCAAATATGCCTGGAGGCTGAATCCTCCCAGGCCATGCCTCTTCCACTCATGGGATCTCTCCGTGGTCCTCCTGGGCCTTCAGGGAGCCCCCTTTGAGCTGCTAAAGTAAGTTGAAGACGACCCTCCTGATTGCGCTCACCTCTATCAAGAGGGATGGGGACCTGCAAGCATTTTCTGTCAGTGACACTTGCCTGGAGTTCGGTCCGGCAGATTCTCATGTGATCCTGAGTCTGGCTATGTGCCCAAGGTTACCACGACCCCCTTCAGGGATCATGTTGTGAGCCTGCAAGCGCTGCCTCGGGAGGACCCAGCCCTGTCGTTGCTGTGTCCAGTGCGTGTTTTGCACACCAACTTGGATTGCATGCAGAGCTTTAGACAATCTGAGCAGCTCTTTGTCTGCTTTGGCGGACAGCGGAAAGGGAATGCTCCAAACAAAGGCTTGCCCACTGGGTCATGGATGCCATCGCTTAGGAATACCAGGCCCAGGCCTGTCCCTTTGGGAATACGAGCACACTCTATTTGGAGTGTGGCATCTTTGTGGGCACTGACCCATGGCACCTCTCTAGCAGACATCTGCAGAGCAGCAGGCTGGATTACACCCAATAACTTTGCAAGTTTTTACAATCTCCTGGTTGAGCTGGTTTCGTCAGGTATGAACAGGAAGAGTTTGGTAATATGGGTGTATCGTGTCGTATTGCCACATTTTGATCTCCCCTTTTGGGCAGGACGTTGTCCCCGGGGGTCTTTTCCCCCTGAAAGAATAGGAGCATAAAAGAGCACCTTCCCCGATGTGTATAATAGCATTAGATGGCCCCAGCCTGATCTAATACTCTGTGAAGAGAAAACATATGCCACAATGCTGTACTAGCTGCTGAAATGGCCGGACCTTGTCTCGGCTCCTCAGCACTAAACTTGAATGAGAGTTGGCATTCCTTCTCCTTTTGTACCTGTTTGTGCGGGGGAGTGGCATGCCAATTCCACTCACCAATTCCCATTGGCCTTTTCTCAAAAGAATAGAGGTGTCCGGGGCTCTAAAGAGTGACCCCTAGTGTCACTACATTGACACAACATTTCGTTCCCTCCATCAAGGAACAGAGGTTACGAAAGTAACCAAAACGTTTCTCTTTGAAACAAGTATTTTTTTTGTCTTACAGTACCGTTTTTTCCTTGTTATAAGCAAAAACATTAATACATTTGTTTAGGTTTCTCTAAAAAGAAGACAAAATATATTTTGTCATTGCTTCAAGAAAATGTATGCTGTTTTAAGAATGTTTAGTTACTGTTACTGAAAAATAAGATTTCATTTTTTTTTGGCAGTCAGTTTGCTGTATGATTATTCCTGGTTCTCCATACCTATTGATCTAGGCAGGGTTGGATTGAGACTCCTTAAGCTTAGGTTTAGTGCACATTTGCATGCCCAAGAGCGTATTGCACCCAGTAAATGTGTTATTTATTAGCACATGCTCTTTATGAGCGCTCCATTCAGTATTTTGCAGATAATATCAGCCAACACCGCAAACACATCAACAAAATATGTGATGTACGCAATTTACTTGCACAATTCCGATCTTGCAGGCCGATATTGTGTGCTATACAGCGAAGGACGCAACAGACCACCATGATCTGAGGCACTCTGTCAGTACTGTACAGCATCAATGCATTAATGTGATCCAGACACTGTAACAATGTGATTGTTATCTGACTCATATTGAAGCACGGACAGATTTGAGTGTAACACTATTTGTGTGTGAGGTGGTGCAATAAAAGTAGAGACTGTTCATCTGAGTCTTTTATTCACTCACTCCAGAAAAGTGAAAAAGACACCTGAATCATCTCTTTCACATGCCGAAAGTGCACTTGACTACACCGCATATCTGGATTTATGCCAGGTAATAATGTTCTTCCCCATTATTTGATAATTTTTTGATGAATTACTGCTGATATGATCGATAGAAAATGTGAAACAGATCAAGTCCCTTTTTACTCTAATTATCCACTTTCACTTTTACATCAGGAAGTCACGTGAGGTGCCTGTTTAGTTTCACAACTGAAAGTGAATGTGAAGTTTTAAAGTAAAAAAGGACTTAAATATATGTATCTGCTTCTCACCCACATATATCGTATCACTTCTGAAGATATAGATTTAGCCCAAATACTAAATATATATTGCCCATATGGTTATGGCCCTGGATCAAGGTAAGATATTTAGAAAGTTTTGCAAGTTGTGTCCTCATTATGGTTCACTCAGTTTTTTTTATTTATTTATTTTGTAGCTTGTCAGATTTTGATTTATCTGGGTCAGTCTACTCTGCAGTGCATTGACATGTCCTCACGGTATACTGTATGTGCAGATAGTACAACATACTAAACTAATTTTACATACAAATTTTAAAGATTTAAATCATATAACTTTGTTTGATCACACCTAATTAACTACATTTAGATGAATCTAAATAGAATTATTAGGAGTTAAATAATTTCTCTACTTCAGTTTGAGCAGATGTTGACATTTTACCATGACACTAATAATGCTAGTTAACTTCTAAATGGAAAAAAAAATGGAAGTGTTTATTCTTCTTTTCCCTTTCTTTTATTGAAATGTTTGTACAAAATATGTTTGGGAATTGGGAATATATTTTTAATTGGTGTTTCCATGTCCTCAATTTCACTTTCCATCCTGTTGACACAAGTCTTTCATAATATCCCTTTAAGTTTCTCAGTGAATTCCTCATCCAGAAAGTGGCATAAATTCTTGTAGGAACACAACAGCAAAAACATAACGAAGTATTGGCAATGGCTTTTATGAACGCTGTGGTATTGTTTGAGTTCAATCCATTTTGATAAAATTGGTTTAATTGTATCAATATTTCAAAAGAAGTTTAAAAAATCAAAATGTACTTCACATTAACTGCCTGGTGCAAGCTAACTCTCAACTGCTAACTTTTTTTATCACGGCAGAACAGAATATCCTGTTGGTCTTAATTTTCCAGATATGCACTAGTCTTGGCATAAAGTAAAATTGCATTACTAGCATAAATGCAGACCTGATGTAAACAATAGGGTGGAAATTAATGTTATCTCTCTTAAAGTTATATTGTCTTGCGTTGCAATAAAATTACCTTTTGCAAAGTTGACAAACTGCAATGTACGCACTTTTAAACAGAAGTTATTGCATACAGGAGGGAATATTCTTTTGTATTTCTTGTGACAGTGCTATAAGGTCAAAAATGTCCAAGTGAAAGGAACTTGGTGAAATATTGTGGATCTCTATTTGCTGCTTATTGTTCTACTTTATATTGCATTATTAGCATTGATTTTGGTGGCCCTATGAATTGTTTCATGTGGTATTATTTTAGAGAACATTTATGTCCTGAAAATGATATATGTCCAAAAATGAATTTTTTGAATGAATTTTCTCACCCTCATGGGCTGTCATCCTGCCTAACATCTCCTTTTGTGTTCAAGGGAAGAAAGAAAGCAATATGAGTTTAGAACAACATGAGGGTGAGTAAATAATACAAAAAATCATTTTTGAGTGAACGTTCTCTTTAAATATGTGGTAGTTGGATGTATCCCTCATTGTGGTTTGTGAGCTGGATGTTAAGTAGTGAGCATTGGCACTGTACATTGGCATAAAATCAAACTCGTGTTTTTATTCTGTAGAATACTTTCAGCCATACAAAAGTGTCTCAAAACAAATATACGCCACCAGTAATTCAAATACTGTACAATTGTCATGCCTGTTTCTTGTGTCTAGCATAGTATTTGTGCGAGAAAGAGATTCACTCCAAAAGTGACAAAACTACAATTACTAAATTACAAATTTCCTCAAATTATAATCTGATTACTTTACTTATTACTTTAATGAACAGTAATCACATTACTTATTTTAAGTTACTTCTAAAACTTGGCACAAGTTTTTTTATTTTTCCACTCAACAAAAAAAAAGTATATTTTCTCCTTGTTTATTTTTGCACACCCTTCAGCTGTCACAGAAATGCAAAAACAAATGTACAAATTAATATACGAATTCACATTTTCATTGTATTACACATAAATATATATTTTTTTTAAATATTTGCAACCCTTAATTTACTTAAATGTAATTACTTTCATTTAAAGTCAGATACAGATGAATTACACTACGTTTTGTACCTAAAAATAATTGTATTCCAATAACTAATTACGTTGTAATCCAATTACACCCAACACTCCAAAGCACAGACCAAATATATTTCTAGTCTACTTGACAGCACAACATGCCACAACGAAAAAAAAAGTGATCACAACTCACTGGATAGTGCCGAGTCAAAGCAAAATATTCAGTTTATGCAACCGATACATGAAGCAGTTAATATAGAGTACAATGTAAGTAACTTGCTTACATCCTGCAAATTGCAGTTTATTTCTCTCGTTTTCTTCATTATTTCAACATTGTGAAATTCCAGGCTGGATTTTGTTTGGTTTTTGATGGTTTGGTGCTTGTCTAGCTGGATGACCAGCAAAAATATTTGTTTTTCAACATATCCTTGCCACTGACCTGTACAGAAGCTACAGTAGCAAAATGTTTGTCTTTAGTTATACACAACAAACATTCATTCTGCTGTGCAATATGTCCATCTCTTACTTCTAAAATGGGGTGTCAAGAGGGCGTGTTGTGTATTCACACTGATTAGAGAGTTAAGACTACATTCGTAATATCAATCTTCACTCCTGTGAGAAAAACACATTGACTGGGTGGAACTCAAACCAGGATTAATGACACCACATTCATAACCTGGCATTTAGTCTTTATTATTTCCAGCAGGCATGGAGCGTCACACACAAATGTGCAGCACACAGCCAAAGACACACAGCATGTGCTAACGTTGCCCTAATCCAATATGCCGATCTCCCTGCACCCATATCCCACCGAAAGCTGCGCTGAAAAGCTAATTTCTAGCAGGTTCCTAAGGATGTGTGGCCAGTTCAAGATGGGTCTTACTGGGGAAATTGTGTTAAATAGAGTGTTAGGCCCAGCACTTTGACCTCAATTAATAGTGTTCTCCTCAGTGTCTGAAAGGGACAGAACCTCCACCGACTACAAGCAGGATTTAATCTGTTGTATGTTTTGTTACTTCTGCCTGATGATAACGTTATCATAACTCCAGTGAAAAATGTTTGCCTCCATTTTTCCAATTCTACCGACTCTAATTACGAGCTCTGTGGACTGCGAGCATCTAAAACTAATTCCAGCCCCACGTTACCCACAATTCTGTGTTGGGGAAAGGGAGAATCAGTCTTTATGGGTGGCTGGGGTATTGATCATTCTCTGTGGGCATTTTAAGAATTCAAGTGAATACTAAGAAAAATCAACTGTGCTGTTCTCTGATTGCTATGGATTTTATAATATTTTTAAATGTATAGACCACCAAAAAAAATTAAATGTATAATTTATTCACCCTCACGTTGTTGCAAACTGATGATTTTTTTTTTTATGAAATTGATAATGAAAATGATGGAAAACAAATGACGCTTGATATCTCATTTTAAATTACATAAAAGGCGCAATATTTAATTTGAGAGATACAGTGGAAGGCCAGATTTTCAGTGGCTAATGACTTAAATTTTGGTCTGTGTGTCACATAAAGCTTTTGTATGATTTCAGTGAAATATAGCGCATGAGTTGCAATGCTTTAATTTGATATATCTTTTTAATTTTATAGTGTTTTTAGAGCTTGACAGACCCACTCCCAATTCACTTTCATTACATCCATGTTCCAAAACATTTTTGACATTCAATTTGAGTTTTCAGTGGGCTTTCCAGTCATTTCTAACCAATGGGCAACAGGTTCAGATATTAACTGGTGCTAAGGGCAAAAATGCCACAGAATGTAGCAAAAATGCCCCATAATTAATTATTCAGTTTATTTGCAACATCTGGTATGTCTTACAGTATTATTATATATTGTATTGTGGGCCTAGATATACAAATCTTTGCATAAAACATAAGATATGAGTATAATTACTCCGATAAGAATTTATGTTAATTGAAGTATTTGACATTATTTATAAATGATTAGAAACATATGCCCTCATAAAGGTACACAAAATGCCCCTATAAATCTATTCCTTTTAAGTTACCAAAAATGTTAGTTTTCTAGCCTTGTGGGTACTGTTATCAAAGGTAAAATACATATATAGAGATTTAGCTAGGATTAGACCTTTTGTATTAGTGGATGTGTGTTTTAAACCGCTTACACTGGGGCTCTTATTTTGTGCCCTGACTCATGACTAACACTTAACACGTCTAGCATTAGTGCCATAGTAAGAAGCCATGACCACAATTTGAAAATTTCCAACTGACTAACCATAATTTCAGCAAACATTCATCTCCTCAAATCCTCTTTATACAGAGGCGAATGCAGAGATGTGTGCAAGAGCGATCTGCAGTCAACTTGTCAACAGCTTTAACACATTAGTACTGCTGCTGTGTGTACTTGTGAGAGAGAGAAATGTATGAAAAAATAATTGAGCGTGTAGTGTCACTGTCAGTCCCATGATTCATCATGCTTTCAACATCTGCTTTCAAAGGCCAGAGTTAGAAAACTACCCAGTCCTATGATATTATTTAGCTCCCAAAAGCCTTAATAAAACTTTAGTTTACCTCCATCTTCCATCAGTTGGACAAACAGATTGGCCCTTAGTACTCTGCCCCAAGTCAAATGAGTCAGATTTTCTCTAAACATGTATGGAGCTGCGGGAGCACAATTGATGTCTCTTTCAAGACAATCTGACTAAGCTGACCCAATATCAGAATCACCAATCACAGTAAATTCACAGTATGCCCACCCCTTCAGACACTATAACACCACTGGTTGCTAAGGTGCTCTGAATGGTTGCTTGCGTGTGGCTAGGCAGTTGCCAGAGTGATACTTAAAGGGATGATTGGTAGCCAAAGTCAAAAGAGCCAACCCCTATGTCTCTACGATGCGCTGGTGCTGAGAAATGGCTTGGACATGTTGCTTGGGTGCTCTGGATGGATTCTAGTGTGTATATAGGCAGAGTCAAGCAAGCCCATCTCAAGGTCTCTATGACATTAAGTTTCAAATATGTGATCACTCTGATCACTTGTCAATATTGAATCTTTGTGATTTTATCGCTTGTTTTTTTTACTATTGACCGAACATTTTATGCCATTGGTGCAGGACAAGCTACTCACCAAGGTTGTGGCAAGTATTTAGGGATTTTGAAAAAGATAGCAATTGTAATAGCAGTACCTTGCTAAAGCAAGCACCAACACTAATAATAATAATAATAATAATAATAATAAGGTCAGTTTTCTAAGTGAGCTATTTTCTTAAAGCTGAGGTGTCATTTCATTTTATGTTAAAACACTTTCTCCCATCCCAGTTTAATATGGAGTACTATACTGTAAGTAAGCCATTCGTAGGTTATTCTCCTGAATAGTGTTAACACTGTTGAGCTATCAAAATATTGCTCTGTTTGTTTGAGCATCCCGGCCACCCTAGCAATGCAACATTGACTCAACCAATGGTGTGAGTTTGGGGTGTGGCTGTGTGCATGCTGACCAATGGCAGATGGGGGAGTCCTTGGGGAAGTTATTTGATTTTTGAAATTACAGTTAATGATGCGAATGGCGCAGAAATTATACACTTCACCTTTTAATTAAAAAGCAAAAGCACAGCAAAAACTGTTTTTCCATATTCTTCCAGAGCCTTATATTCCCAGAGAGGTACAAAGACTGTAATACAACACTTCATTTATCATATTCTGAGTTACTGACTTCTGATTACATCACGTTATAACACATTTCACCACAGATAAAGTGAAGAGCACACATCGAATGTGAAACTGACTGGTTTTCTTGTTTCTCAAGTTACAGGGACTAGCAGAATGACAGCTCAGTGAGCAGCAGTGTGAAGTCACCTCTCATACTTGATGAAGACAAATGATCTCTACATAACTCTCTTACCTCATGGATCAAATATAAAGAAATGTGACACTGACAAATTACTCTGACTGAAATGTGTCACTTGATTGAACGGTTCCGTGTTCATCTCTTACAATCAGAACTGCATTACAATCCATACAGTTGCACATAAAGCAATTTGCATCAGCCTAATTTTTGCAAATAAAAAGGGAATTGTTGGGGAGAAAAGTGTGAAGAAATCAAATAGTTAAAAAAAAAGAATATTGTAGGGAGAATTCACTAAACAGTTTCAGTACTTTTGCAGTCGGTCTCTTTGGAAAAAAAAAGATTGTCTTATCAGAGATCTTCTAACAACCTCTGCGCTTTTACCATAGGAGAAAGCGTAACAATAAATTTGCATGTTACGACAGAAAGTCACTATTTGCGGATACCATACAAACGAATGGGGAGTGACACCTACCTGTCTCAAAATTGTCCATGTCTTCTCTTATAAAAACAACAATTTTATAGTAGTAAACTCCACACACAGTTCATTCCAAATGGATTGTTTATTGTAAAACATGTTGAAGATTAGCGGAGAGTTGATGAGCTGTCTCCTCACTAAAGCAGTTTATTCAGCGTAATGATGCATCTCCTCCATAGACAGGGTTTGGGAATAACGGAATACATATAACAGGATTACGTATTTAAAATACAAAATATAAGTAACTGCATTCCACTACATTTACAATTTAAATAATTGGTTATTAGAATACATTTACATTCAAAAAGTATTTTGATTACTGTAGAGATTACTTTGCATTTTTTTGTCATTTGTTTCATTTAATAATTAGTCCTCTCAGATGGAAAACATTTATACATATAAATTATGTGATCCAAAGTGTATTTAAACACTTTCTTATGATGTGTCACATTCATACAGAGAAGTACGTTGAAGCAAGTTTCGAGCAAAAGAAATAGAAATAAACCTTGTGTAAATTGTCAGCTTTAAGCTAAGCTAAAATGCTATTGCTAGCCATTTTACATGCACATGTTACCAGGCACGATCACGTTTTTTTATCAAGAAAATTCACATTGGATCATAATTTCTATTTTTCTAGTAAGACCTTTGAAATTAGGGCAAAAATCATGTTCTTGATTAAAAAAAAATTTGTATTGATTTTCCTGTAAAAAGATCTAAATATCCTTAACAAGATCAGTTTTAATTTATCTTGTTTTAGAAACACTGTATAAGATATTTAGGTTTTTCAGAGAATGTATTTTTAACATGTGTATTTTGTCTTACTGTACAGGCAGAGTTTTTATAGACAAAACATGTGAAAAAAAAATCAACCAGTGCTAAAGAAGTAATCCAAATTATTTAGAATACGTTACTGACCTTGAGTAATCTAACGGAATATGTTACAAATTACATTTGACAGCATATATTCTGTAATCTGTAGTGGAATACATTTAAAAAATAACCCTCCCAACCCTGTCCATAGGCATCCATTAAAACAAATGAAATAGTGCTGCAATGTATTTAAATTAAGTAATTATCATTATTTTCAGTGCAAGCACACCTCTATTATTTCTATTAGGATTAGCTTATAGGTTCTGTAAGCATTTTTTGCCATTCTGGAATTTCCACAAACTGAGCCATTGGATTAGCCATGCCATGTCTTTCCAAAACTGAGCACTCCAAAGACACCAAATGAGCTTTGTTGAGTTCGACACTGAGCAGCAGCAGCTGTCAAAAACAACAGCAGCAAAACAGCACCCTCAACTGACAATTGTTATGAACCACATGCAAAAACAATGGCATTAAACCTCAATAATTAGCTGCAACTCAATACCTTGAGAATGCGCAAAATGATTGAAGAGGCAAAACATCAGAGACTGTGACCTGAGGACACATTTTTGTTTGCTTTTTACAGAGTCAAGTGCTGTCACAGAGACTTATATTACTACATACTACATACTGTACCTTTCCATGAAAAAATTTCTCTTTATTTACAAAGTTCAGCACTATTTGCCTGGTGTAATTTACGTTGCACTAATGGAAAGCAGGCGGTAAACAAAATTTTGTTTAAAAGAGATATGTAAAAATGTTTTATTGATTGTGTCAGCCGCAAGTCATCACATGATCCAGATATCGATATGATATCCAGTTTGTGTATGGTGTATGGTAAATTGCACTTTAGGCAGCCCCTGAGTTGAATCAGGTGCCTCGATTATAGTGGTGAAGTGATGACATACAGTCCCATTAAGGTGTAAACGATTTTAGTAGTCTGCAGCATCCTCTACAACCTAGCACTCCGAAGTGACCCGCAAAATTTGGAATTGCACTGCTCACTAATTTGCATGATTCCTTTAGTGAATAGAGTGCTAAAACCTACGTAAACAGAACAAATAGCAAATATGCGCTGATTTCAGTGGGTGCAATTCATTCTTAGTGAATTTCTCCTGTGCTTTATCATTACCTTAACCAATGCTGTGTAATATTAGTATTTTCATCTCAACTCTTATGAATGCTGGAAGGGAAAAACAGCCTGTTTTATCTTGTAAGAATTTTCAGCAACTTCTCATTGTATTTGCCACAAGAAAATCCAGGAACTCTCTCAGAATTATGAAGTTATAACATTTCCACTCCCTCCCTTTTATAATATACTGTACAGTATAGTTGCCATCAATTTAACAAATGCCAACTTGCTGAGCTACATTTAGAAGGCTCTCTGTGCGGCAATCCTCCCTAAGGCTATGATAGCGTGTGGACTAGGGAGGCAGTAAACGCTGTTTAAGCATCGCTGAGCAAATATATCCTATTTAGTTCACGTAAATACAATCTGTGTCCCTCTGGCAAATTGCAGGGTGAAAATCAGAATAACCAGAATTGGATTTGCAATGCCAGAAAAGTCTCTCTGTAGATATTTTTGGTTGTTTATTTTGTTGAAACAGTCAGTAGGAGCAAGTATGTGGAGATAGCTTGAAGAGAAAAGCTATCGGTTTGCCTTGTAAAATTGCTTGAATGAGTTGTCTTGTATGAGGTGAGATTCTTAACTTGCAAACTACTTGATGCATACTCAAACACAAACACAGAACTGAAAACCTCATGGGTGACTTGCTCTTCCAAGTAATGCTGTTTACAGTAGGTCTAGTGTTTGTTGATTTGGTATGGTTTAGATGGAAGACCGTGGATAATGTGCATGTGAGGGGTTGGGTGTGTTGTTAACACTCACATACAATGCATCCATTAAGATTTTAGGTTAAAATCTATATGAATGCATAAACATTTTACATTAGAAGTTACAAAAGAAGTAACCATCACTTCCACCAATTTTAAATCACCATTTTTTCCTGTACTCATTTAATTTCAAATGAGGTCATAAAATCTGCATAGATAACAGCTATAAAAGAATTTACAAAATGCTGTATAAAATAGTATTAGTGTAAAGCATGTCACACCACATGACAAGTCAACTTAAAAATGATAATTTAACATAACTTCTCCATGCATGCATGCCTTTATAGCTTAATCATATAGTTTTGTGTATATGTGACTGACAGCAGCCTTGTATGTAATTGTACATGACTTTATTTGATTGGTGATGACAGATTCATTGCATAGTTGCTCACAAAATAATGTATTATGAAGCAAATCAGACAATTAGTTAGTTGCCTTGCGTTATTAATTGTAAAAGTATAGTTCAGCCGAATATGAAATTATGTCATTATTTACTCACCATCATGTGTTCCAAACTGGTATGACATTATTCTGTGAAACACAAAAGGAGATGTTAGGTCAAATATTGTACTCAGTTACAATTCAATTTCATTGCATCTTATTTTAAAAACATTAAAGTGAATAGTGACTGTGGCTGACATTTTGAGTTCTACAGAAGAAAGAAAATATCCCTTTAGACCCATGTAGTTTCATTGAATAGTTCAATATACATTGAATATGTTGGTACTGTGTAGACTCCAATACTTTAAATTTATAAAATGGAACATCCCAAAGCAAGGGTCTAAACTCACAAGCTCCACAACAAAGATGTGCATTACATTACAGAAAAGATCAATTTTAACAGGGTTGAAACTAGGTAATGTCAATGATGGGCTATCTCTGCAGCTAGTGGGCAGCATGCAGTGAAGCTATTCAGCCCAAGGCAATTGGCGCATTGCAAGGACGTGCTGGCATTCCTGGATTCTGCTGTTTTGCATGAATTGGAGTTCTGCTCCCTGCTGCCAATGTCAGATCTCTACCCACCATGCAGAGAAATGGCAGTCCTGAATGCAGTTATGTTTGCAGGTAGAAAAATAGATGACTACCAAGCAAGAGTATTTGTTTTTTATTAGTGGTACTTGCTAAGTCAAGTATCCATATTTTTTATTTCGAGCCTGATGTCATTGAGCATAGACTACTTAGGTTTATGGGTTTGTTGAAATTCCTAACCCTAATTATTAAACTTAAGCATGTGAGACATGGATACTACCTCAAATCATGTGGCTTGCTGAGGAGAGGGGGCTTGTTTTCACTTAGTGGACAATAAAACAGGCAATTAACAACAAGCCACCTAGCAAGGCCCTATAATGTAAGAAATAATTTTAAAAAAAATTCTGCCTTTAGGGGTACACCAGCTTGTCACTGGGGCAGTACCATCAAATGTCCACCAACTGTACCCTGTATATGTCAATTGCGATGTATTTGTACCTTATGGGGCGGATTCCTGGACAGGGATTAACATTTGTCGTAGACAAAAATGCACATTTAAACTGGATTAATTGAAAAAGCATATCTCAGACATGGTTTAAGATAGTCTCAGACTTTCCCCAATCTTGATTTTGGTCTGATTTCCAGGAGGAGGATCTGAACTAGTCTAGGTCTAAGTGAAGGAATAACTTAAACCTGGCCAGAGGCAGGTTTAACTTCAGATTAACAGAGTTTGGCCTCCAGGTTGACCTTGGCAACAGAGGAAAATAGATTACCTGGGCTATATCAATGATTATGAAAGAGCACCACTAAGACCAGACAGAAGGGCAATTATAGACAGGAGCAACCCACTGAATGATTTTGTTGTTTGCTTGAACCAAAGCTTTCATCTCACACTTTTAGGGGATGACCTATTCCTCCTTCCCTGCAAGTACTGATAACCTTGAGGTATTTGGCATGTGGAACATTCCATCATGAAACAGGAGATTTGTGTGGCGTAAGTGAACAAACTGTGTGCAAAATGGTCCACAAAGTCTGCAATGCTGTATGTGAACTGAAATATAACTACATCAAGTTCCCTAACACTGCTGCCCAAGCCATCTACAAGGTGGAGTTCTATGAATATGGTAAAATCCCTAGAGTTATTGGCTGTATTGATGGATGTCATGTTCCCATAAATTGTCCCTCTACAACAGATGCTGAAGAGTATAGAACTCGTAAAAACTGGTTCTCAATAAATGTACAAGGTGTGTGCACTCCCACTATGCAGTTTTCCAACATTGTTCCATGTTGGAAAGGTGCAACTCATGAATCAAGAATTTTCCAAAAATCCTCTTTATATCCTCAGTTGGAAGGAGGCCAACATTATGGAATCATACTTGGTGACAGTGGGTATGCACAGATCAACTTCGTGTTCACCCTCGATCTTCATGCAGTCACACCTGAGCAACAGTGGTACAACCAAGCTCACATCCATACTAGAGGTCTAGTGGAGCGCATGTTTGGTGTATGGAAGAGCCGTTTACAATGTCTCAGGAACACATTGCGTTTTCCTACCAAAAGAGAACTGTACCGGCACCCCATCTGAACTGTCCAGATGGTCATCATCGGGGATACCTTCCAAGGATTGCTGGCTATCGATGAGCGCAGTCAACAAGTCTCCTAGGTCATCAGTCTCTGGTCTTTCTGGAGGTCCACCACCAGTCTTGAAAAGCTCCCTACGAGCAACAGCATTGGTCTTCTTTAACTGTATTTTAATGTTTTTCCAGAGGATCTTAAAAAGATGACAGTTTTGAAATTATGCTAGTCCGGCATCCAGGGAGGAGACTTCAGGATTGAAATATCCAGGATGGGAGTGGGGTCCGTTGGCCTAGGAGGAAGATTGAGGCGAAGGGTGAGGTCTGGCACCAGGGTGCAAGGACCAGCAGATGACCTATGGGCAAGGGTCAGACTGGGCGGCGGCTGCTGCTAGGCTGAAGGGGCAGACCGGGCGGCAGCTGCTGCTAGGCTGAAGGGGCGGACTAAAAATATAGTATGTTGGGTACAAAAACCTGGTTGGTTCATTCTGTCAGGTTTGAACAAGGAGAACCCAAATCAGACCATAAAACAAACTAAAAATGTTTTATTAAAGGGGTGCCAAACTCTAAATACAAAAAACAAACTGGGCAAAAAACAAAACCCCCCATAAGAGGGAAAAGCTAAAAAATAATATACAAACACAACCGAGGAACTATCAAATAAACTGAAAAACAAAACCAACAAGGACTAAACATGACCAACCGAGAAAAACAACAGATGGAAACAAGAGAAATTATACAACACAGGACAGAGTAAAGGAAGGGAATATAAAGGGCAAGAAATCAAGAGGGCAAATGAGAAGGGTAGGTGGAACAAATTAACAGAAGATCAGAGAAACAAGGGGGCGGGGAAAAGGACATGAGACAGTGAACAGGAATAAACGGTGACACGTGAAAACTCAACAGAAAGTCAAATACATCATAATATAACAAAAGTTTCAGGTTCCAGCCACTAAAGTAAAAAACAAGACTGGACAGAGATGACAGGTTCCTCACAATATAGTTCAAAAAAATATATAAGATATTAAACAATGTCTCAGTCTGTGCTCAGATTTGCCAAGATAGCAAAATCTGCAATTATAAGTCAGAGAATTCAGTATGAACTGACATTTCTCATTAAATTCTTCCAAGGCAAAATTTTCTGAGCTATGCTATCCATGTTAGTTTTATAAAAAAAATTATCTTAACAATAACTCCGACTCAACGTGCAATTAAAGTGACCCTATTTACTTTCTTAATGCACATTCTTGTGCTTATTGTAAAATGATTTGTGCATGCTAGATTACAAAGCTAAAAAAGGTTTTTCTATTTAAATTTGTATCAAACTGTAATAACTTGCTCTGCCTCTGAAACAACTTTCTTTTTTGACTGACAACACAAGTCCTCTTATTTTTCAGCCCCTCCAACCACTTGGCTTCATTTTAAAACATAACACCCATATTTCACGATCCAGTCAGTTACAATCAAGTCCCACCCTTATTTTTCCCCACTCATAATATCAATTTATGTCTAAAAATTTCAAATTACAAAAGTAAAATGGATTGCGAACGGTATACACACTGACATTGTGTCATTCGCTATGAAAGAGCAACCTCTCAACATTCCAAAATTTCCCCAGGCTCACACACAAGTATATTGGATTGATCTTACCTTGTTATCTAGCCTAACTGTTGTAAGAAAATGAAAGCCAAAATCTGTAATATATTTACAGATTTGCTGTAGCACAAGTTGATAGGCAACAATGCATTCTAAATTTGAATAAGTATGATTCATTTTCCTTCCGGCTAATTTATGGCCCTCTGGCAAATTAAGGGGTCTAATTAAAACTAATAGCATTAGCATTCAAATGCTACAAACATTACTTAATGAACTACACCTATTCTATCACATTAACGGGTGGTACATATTGCAGGTTGGCACAATTTACTGTTTAAAACTTACAGCATGTACAGTCCAATGAATAGAGATCCTTTATGAGTGACATCAATGCACACATTCAGCGTTGATTAGGCCACGCAAATCCAAATGGGATAGCCTAAGTAGCAGCATGCCATTGTCCCCATTATGTCTAGCTAATACATAGTTTGAGTTCGCTGATGGGGGTGCATGTCAGTGCACTTCTCGCCTCCCCACCCCTGTGCCCCTACCTGCAGAATGCATCATTTTGCTTGTGCCTATCAAAGCACACTACCATAATGCTCTGAATTTTGCCTCAGGTGCCTTCAAACATTTGATGCTTCAAAAGTCATTCAGCACAAGAACGGTCGGTATAGAAAAGCTGTTGAGTTGGCACCACCTGATCCATGAATTCAGTTCACAATGTGTGCAGATGAGCCATTTAGCCTCTTGTATTGTGTTTCTTAACACCCTGCTAACTTGCACTCATTACCGTCAGGTGGATCACATGATTGTTGAAGCATTTCTGTCTTTCGCCCCAATCATGCTCAGAGCTGAATGGTATCTGGCCAGAGTTATTTTTTTCCCTCACACGTTTTATGTTGGGGGTTGGCAGTCTGCTGTCCATTTGAAAGACCAGGGCAGCCAGGTTTATAAATAAAACTGACAGTGAGCACCTTGCCCAACCATGACTTGAATGTTTAAAGCTGAGCAGCTCTAGAGAGAGACAGAGGCTTTGTTCCAAAACCTAGTGAGCCACCTCCATAGATGACATTTTAAAAGAATCAAAGATGCACTTCTGCAAAATTGTCCGTGTCTTCTTATAAAACAGCGATTTTATCATTGTAAACTCCACACATATTTTAGTGTAAAGCATACTGAAGATTAACGGATAGACAGTGAGTTAATTAAGTAATGAGCTGTTTCCTCACAAATGTTTATTCAGCACACTGAAGCATCTCCACCATAGAAATCCATTTAAAAAATGTCCTCTTGTCTCCTCGCCAGTATACCGCCCATAGAATGTCTATGAGACCACTGTGTTCTCTTGAGCCCTTTACAGGACAGGGCAAGAATTTTAATATTTTTTTTTTTTTGTGTGCCCTTGCAATAATTTGCTTTACCTCGCAATAAGTTTTGACTTCCTTGCAGAAAATGTACCATGGTTTTACTACAGTAACCATATTGTAACCATGCTATTCATAGTGAACCCATTGTGATAATGCAGGAAAATGAAAATTATGGTTTTAGAAATCATAATTTTGTAGTTATAATGGTTTTACTATACACATACCATAGTTTAAATATGGTTTTACTATATTGTAAACTTTAGTAACCATAGTTATTGGCAGAAATACGTTTTCTATAGTAGTATTGTCGTAACCAAGAAAGTTGTAGGTTAACCATGTGGTTTTGGTTTGTTTGTTTGTTTTTGTTTTGTTTGTTTGTTTTAGTTTTTTGGCAGAAATCATGGTTCCCTGTCTGTCGCTCACTTTGACGTTGTGCCGGGCTCCCCGAGCTGGATGACAAATACGGCGCTGCATCGGAGAGCGTTCTGGTGTCTGACACGGATGACTCAACTGGATTGCCACCTTCAGGTCGGCACGCCCATTCTGAGCCTTACGCCCAGATGGCTGACATGCTTGCCTGGGCCGCCGTCAGCGTGGGGTTGGACTGGAACCCTCTGTCCTCCCGCAGCCCTCATGGCTAGACGATTGGTTCCTCGAGTCTGGGCACCGCTCACAGTCACACCCCCCACCCTGGTCCCATTCTTCCCGGAGGTGCATGATGAGCTGACGAGGTCGTGGAGGGCACCTTTCACTGCCCGCAACCGACCTCCTCGCTCATCCGCTCTCACTACCCTCTACGGCGGGGCGGCCTACGGGTACTCGGAGGTCCCCCAGGTGGACAGAGTGGTTGCGATCCACCTATGTCCTGAAAATGCCACCACCTGGTGGGATCGCCTGGTGCTCCACTCCAAGGCCTGTAGGATGATGTCATCACTGACTGCCAAAGCTTACAGCGCCACCGGATAGGCAACCTCCGCCCTGCATGCCATGGCCCTCCTGCAGGTTCACCAGGCCAAGTCACTAAAATATCTGCACTTGGGTAGTCCTGACCCCAATGTGTTGCAGGAACTGCGCTCCACGACTGACCTCACCCTCCGGGCCATGAAGGTCACAACGTGGACAATCGGGCAGTCGATGGCCACCATCGTGGTCCAGGAACGTCACATATGGCTGAACCTAGTCGAGATGCAGGAGGTAGACAAAGCCAGCTTTCTCAACGCCCCCGTCTCCCAGCTCGGCCTATTTGGCGACACCGTCGATGACTTCACCCAGCAGTTCTCGGCGGTGAAGAAAAAGACGGAAGCCATTACCCACATCATGCCCCGCCGCCATTCCAGCTCGGGCTGTGCTCCGTCTGCTCACAGAGTGCGTCCCCCTGCAGATCCCAAATGCCAGGCAACTCCACCTCAACCTGGACCCAGCTCTCAGCCACAGTATTTAGTGCCCTGCAGGAAGTGCATGCCCCCTATCTCTCGAACGTCCGCAAGGATTCCTGAGACAGACGACCCAGGGAACAAGTGTTTGCTCCGGAGCTGGTAAGCAGACCACTCCGTCTGGAAGTGGGCATACGCATATTCAGTTAAATCGATGACTGGCTCATCCTAGCCCAATCTCAAGAGTCACTGTGCGCCCACAGACACCAGGTGCTCAGGCACCTCAGACATCTAGGGCTTCAGGTCAATTGGGAAAAGAGCAAGCACGTCCCGGTTCAGAGCATCTCTTTTCTTGGCATGGAGTTAGACTCAGTCTCAAAGGCAATATGACTCACCAACTAGTGTGCGCAGATTAAATGCCTCATCTTATTCACGCCAGGCAGGGCGGTTCCTCTAAAATAATTCCAGAGGCTCCTGGGGCATATGGCATCATCCGCGGCAGTCAGGCCACTGGGGTTAATGCATATGTGACCGCTTAAGGACCAGCTTCAGACTCTAGTTCCGAGAAGGGCATGGCGCCACAGCATATACTGTGTGTTCATCACCCCCGCCTGCTGCCAGACTTTCAAACCCTGGACAGACCTCTGTTTTCTGCGGACAGGACCCCCCTACAGCAGGTGTCCCGATGCGCAATGGGCACGTAGCCACGGGCTCCTGGACAGGGCCCCAGCTGTGTTGGCATATCAACTGCCTAGTGTTGCTGGGTGTAATCCTTGCCCTGCGGAGGTTTCTCACGCTACTTTGGGGCAAGCACGTTTTAATTCGCTCAGACAGCACCACCACAATAGCGTAAATAAATCGCCAAGGTGGCGTGCGCTCTCGTCACATGTCGCAACTCGCCCGCTATCTCCTCCTTTGGATCCAGCAGTGACTTGTTGCACACCACTCACATACTGGGCAACCTCAACATGGCAGCAGACGCACTGTCGTGACAAGGCATGTTCAGCTTAGAGTGGAGGCTGTCCAGCTGATTTGGGAGCAGTTCAGCAAAGCACAGATAGACCTGTTCACTTCCCAGGAGACCTCCCACTGCCCGCTCTGGTAATCTCTAGCGGAGGCTCCCCTCTGGATAGACGCACTGGCACACAGCTGGCCCCAGGGGCTGCGCAAGTACACATTTCCCCCAGTGAGCCTACTTGCATGGGTGATGTGCAAGGTCAGTGAGAATGAGGAACAAGTAACGCTCATGTTCTCACGTTCCTCGCGACAGCCCCTCCTTGGTGAATTCCCCTGAGGAAGGACCTTCTTTCTCAGGGATGGAGCACCCTCTGGCATCCACGCCCAGACATCTGGAACATCCACGTCTGGTCCCTGCACTTGATACGGAAGATCTAAGTGGCCTACCACCTGCCGTCACAACAAGATCAACAAAGCCAGAGCTCCCTCTACCAGGCAACTTTACGCCCTGAAGCGGCACTTGTTCGCAAATTGGTGTTCTTCCTGATCTGAAGACCAACAGAGATGTGTAGTTGGATCAGTGCAGGAGAGGCTGGAGGGGAGGCCCCCTCCACCTTGAAGGTTTGTGTAGGCTCACCACGATGCAGTGGAAGGTAAGTCCCTAGGGAAGCATGATCTGATTATCAGGATACTTAGAGGCACCCGGAGGCTGAACCCTCATGGGATCGCTCCATGGTCCTTTCAGGCCTTCAGACACCCCCCTTCGACTCGCCAGAATCAGTCAAACTCAGAGCCCTCTCCTTCCATCAAGAGGGTTGGGGACCTGCAAGTAATCTCTTTCAGCGACACTTGCCTGGATTTCAGTCTGGCAGACACCCAAGTCGTCCTAGGACCGCAACTGTGCTACGTGCCCAAGGTTCCTACGACCCCTTTCAGGGACCAGGTAGTGAACCTGCAAGTGCTACCCCGGGAGGAGGCAGACCCAGCCTTTTCGTTGCTGTGTCTGGTGCATGCTTTGCATACCTATGTGGGCCACACACAGAGCTTTAAATCTTCTGAGCAGCTCTTTGTTTGCTTTGGTGGACAGCAGAAAGGGAACGCTGTGTCCAAACAGAGGCTATCCCACTGGGTCGTTGACACCATCGCTTTGGCCTTTCACACCCAGGCCGTGCACGCCCCCTTGCAGGTCCGAGCACACTCGACGAGAAGTATGGCATCCTTGTGGGCACTGGTCAACGGCACCTCCCTAGCAGACATTTGCAGAGCAGCAGGGCAACACCCAATACCTTCACAAGATTTTACAATCTCAGGGTTGAGTCAGTCTCGTCCCGTGTTCTTTCAGGTACTTGCACTTAGAACTCGGGAATGTGGAACGTCTGGTCCATGAATTCAGCAGAGGAATTCCCTGACCACACCCACTACATCTATTAGTAGTAGATTTGATTTGATTTGATTAAAATGACTCTTTACTGGAATAGATGCTCCACAGGATGGGCCTTTGTGGATTAATCCCCCTGTGTGTATTTTCCACGGTACGGTCCCCCTACTGGCGGACTTGCGTCTCCCTTGGGCAGTCCCCGCTGCCCACCGGTCTCCGTGTTTGTAGCAACTCCTCCCTCGCAGTATGTAGGATCTACTACCGCACCATTTCCACATGTGGCCTGAAAACCCATGTGACGTATTTTGCCACACTTTACCTCCCCCCAGGCTGGGCAAGTGATGGTCTCCGTGGGGTCTTTTCCCCCTGAAAGAATAGGAGTTGGATAAGAACACCTTCCCTGATGCGTGTGATAGCGTTAAAATGGCCCAAGCCACTTTAACTCTGTGCAAGAAACATATATAAAGAAAAGGCGTGGCTGGTGCAGCCTGCTCCCATGTATGGCACGTCGCTTTGTTCCCTCCCTCTGGGATACAGGGACCCTTAAAAACTTCTGACGATTTTTATGGGACGTTGGGGAAGGGTACGTGCTGTCTGACGCAGCCTGTTGCATTGGCATGGAACTGCCTGCCCGCACCTGCGTCAGCAGCTCACATACACGGTTCAGCGCATGGCATGATTGAGTAAGGACCCCTAGTTTCGCTTCATTCGACACAACGTCGAATTGAGGGACAGACAGGGAACGTCTAGGTTACTGTTGTAACCTCCATTCCCTTATGGAGGGAACGAGACAGTGTGTCTCCCTGGCCATGACGCTAAACTGAGTCACTGTAATGGCCAAACCTTATTCTCGGCTCCAAAGTGCAACACCTGAATGAACAGATGCAACCAAGGCCTTCATAGAAGTCCCCTAGTGTCGCTTCATTCAACACAACGTCTCATCTGGGAATGGAGGTAACAACAGTAACCTAGACGTTTTACTATAGTAATATTGTAGTAGCTATAAAAAATAAAAGCAAGTTAAGTAACCATGTTTTTTTAACAAGATGCCACCCCGAGTGGCTGCTCATATCGCCCATGCCTTAATCCACCACTGACCATGTTAATTCTTGTGGTTACTAGGGTTTTACTATAAATATCATGGTTGTTATTTTTGTTACCATTGTTTTAATTTTACTGTATTATTACTATGGTTTTACTGCGAATGTCAAGTTAAAAATGTTGTTACTCTAATAAAACCATGGTAAATTTATTGTGAGGAAATGCAAAACTATTGCAAAATTTATCGTGAGGGCACGCAAAATGCATCACGAGAGTACGTAAAACAATTTCAGAAAAAAAATTCCTTACCTGTCCTTTAAGGGGCTCTGTTCAAATCAGTCACTTTTGAGCAGAATCCAAAATTAACACTCTCAGAGCATCATATACAGAACAATAAAAATTTGTGAAAAAGTGAAAAACCAAGGGATAAGTTTTGTTACCTCTATTCTATTGAGCACCAGTGGTTGTACATTTTGACAACTTTGAGGCACACCTTTTTTTTTAAAAGTAAAATTGGTTTGGGGAGTAAATACAACTTTAATTACTCGCTAGTTAGTCAGTAACAGGAAGTGGCTCACAGGCCATAGAGCCTCATTATCAGTCATGCTTTAATGGGAGTCAATGCAAATACCAGTCCCATTAAAATCAAGGCACAAAAGATCTAAACACTTGATTTTGGATCTTGCTTTGAAGACTTTGGGAGTTTAACCTATGGGAGCTTCATAAACTATATATTAATTGGATCTGCATATGATTGTCTGTTGGACATTGGTATTTATATCAATGTAGATTTGTTCTGCCTGGAATATGGAAGCCCATTTTCTCCATATGATGATTGGTCAAGTTCTCAAATAGGCGGGGCTTCTGAATGTAATTGAAAACTTACGAAATGTAAAAACACCTGTTGAGCGCAGAATTTTGTCAAGCACCTTTTTTGTTGTAATGCAATTTTGAGCTTACTTAACTGGTAAGAATAAGAAATGTCACTGTTTGTGTAGTAGTTTAAGCAGAACCAAAAACAGCATTCTTTGCTTCCCCTCTCTTGAAAAGCACCAACCACCACTGGTATTACTGTTGAGGTTTTCTCAATTCATTGTCAGGTGTGGTAAAATGTTCAGTTTGGACAAAGATTATGTGGTTCCTTCTTGGTTAGCATGCAGCCCCAGAAGGCAGATGCCTATGTATGCGGTAGACAGCAAGGCAGCTCACTAGGTTTTAAAACAGAGCCAGAGACTTAGAGATGGCTGAATTTCAAAGCTAGTCTGGAAGTGGGGTATTTAGAGACTGCATATGGCTGTCAGCGACTTCAGAAGAAATTGACTGAAAAAAGAGAGTGATAAAATGATTTTTTACTTAAAAGGGCAACCAATTCAGTTCTAATCCAACACGTGACAAACAACATTCTCCGAGACTTTCAATCTAAGCACAACGCAAAAAAGAATGGCTCGCTTGCACCGATCAATATTTATCAGATTCCCACCTCACCTTTGACTCTTCTGAAATGTACAGGGAGGGAGTGATCAACAACTGGATTTAATCTGATGTCCAGCTACGATCTAGCTATGATGTTGCAATGGAGAAGATAGAAGGTGAGATGCGAGACTGTGGATTAAACCACTTGCATTGACATGTACACTCTCTCACTTACTCAAACGCACAGGTACACACCTGTGAAATGACTCAGGAGAGATATAGCCTTGCCTCATTGAGGCCATAAAAATGGGCACAATAGGAATTGAATCTTTGTTTTGAAATTGAGCCCTGGCCCGGGCTGTCTTTGTTGTGACATCTGGAGGGCGATGGAGATAAACTATCAATCAAAGCCGAGCTTCACTCCTTTTAAAGACTACACAAGACCAAAAAACACACACATATCAACTGACATTCCAACAAACAGTTTAATGCAGGAGTGTTGGCTTAAAAGTAACTGTTATAATAGCATTTATGGCTCAGTGTTGATGTAAATTTAGACATACCAATCTGAGATAATCTCCTACCTTTAGGCAAGGGTAAAAGAGCAAAAACAAGCCCACTAATTCACTTTATTGAATTACATTGCTGAATTGTTTTTATTAGAGCAACTGTGAAAGTCTAAATCTGCTTTCCATCTGCTTTGGCATTTATTTTTTCACAAATGTTTCATTTTATGAAGTAGCCTACTCACAGCCAACAAACACATCCTTAAAGGAATATTCCGGGTTCAGTACAAATTAAACTCAATTGACAGCATTTGTGGTATAATATTGATTACCACAAAAATTTATTTCAACTCATCTCTAATTTTCTTTTAAACAAAAGCAAAAATCAAGGTCACAGTGAGGCACTTACAATGGAAGTGAATAGTGCCAAATTTTTGAGGGTTTATAGGCAGAAATGTAAATCTTATACTTTTGGAAAAGCAATTACGTTCATTCTTCTGTTAAAACTTGCATTATTTAAGCTGGGAAGTTGTAAAAATCTTTGTTTTTGTGGGATTACAGGGTTTACATTGTCACGGTGCCATGGCAACAAAGTTGTAAAAATTAATATAATTTTACACAGAAAAGGTTAGTCAGTAATTTTATAACACTAAAATCATGTAAAGCATACTGTTTACATCTTGTGGCTAAATTTTTTTAAATGTATTGGCCCTCATGCACTTCCATTGTAAATGCTTTACTGAAACCTTGATAGGAAACCTATTCAAAATAAAGTTTTGTGGTAATCAAAATTATGCCAGAAATACAGTCGATTGAGCTTGAACTGAACCAGGAATATTCCTTTAAAGCAATAGTTCACTCAAAAATTATTTACATTTCATCATTTACTCACCATCATGTTGTTCCAAACCTGTAATCTTTCTTTCTTCCATGGAACAAAAAATGAGATCCTGGGCAGAATGTTAGCTATCTGCACTTAGCCAAATCATCACCATTCTATTCTATATAATATTTTTATTTTTTTAAAGAGCTCCTTGTCATCTGAAACATGCTTATTTCGCTTTGACCTACAAACAAAAGCAACTACAAATGTACCCCCATGGATAACACATATGACTTCAAATACAAAAAAAAAAAAAAAAAAAAAAAACCTAACTTCTCATTGCCTACAGGTTACAGCATCTGGTCTAAAAGAGGAAGCAAACATTCATTTCCTCAACCCCATAGGCCATCGATCCTTTATAAGGTTTGATGGGTTCCTTGAAGAATGCACTACCACCATCTCTCACACTTCAGGGGGGCATGTTCCATTCATAGTCACTCTGCACTCTTGGTCCCTCTCTGACAACTGATTATAACACTTGGAGTTTCACAGGCAACACATGATTGTACTCGCTCCAATAAGTCTTCAGTTGAGAAACAGAGTCTATTTTGCATATTAATGACCTGAGGTCAGTTTCTTAAGATTGTGTTCATGAAAAGATGTGGAGAATAAGACGGAAAGGAAATATTGAGCAGTGGAATTCTTTGAAAAAAAAAAAGAAAAGAAAAGAAAAAAAAAGAAGCTTATTCAGGTGTATCCAGGGTCCAAAATTAACTTTTATCATATCTGCCAATGGGGGATGATTTGAGAGCATTTTCTGGCCATAATTATTTCTTGCTTTTCATGAAATTGTATTATTCTACATATTTGAATTAATACTGTAGTTTTGTCTTGATGACGATACATATTTGAGACAGAGAGCATTGTGTCACTTGAAACATAATATATGAGATGATATTCCACATGACACATATGTATTTGCACATATTTGTTGGCACATGCAGTACTGTAGAAAAAAAAACGCATCTTTTCCTAGTGCACTTAACTAATCACTAACAAAATAAAAATAAAAATTGCCCTGTATATGTTTTGAATACTATTCTGATGCTAGTGAAACTTTGTAATATGGCACTGTCCCCTGCAGATGATTCGCTTATGTTTTCTTCTTTTGTAAGTCGCTTTGGATAAAAGCATCTGCCAAATGAATAAATGTAAATGTAAAAAGCATTCTACACACAAACAAATTATGAGACATTTTCCCAGAGGAAAACGTCTCGGGTTACTTGACTGTAACCCTTGTTCCCTGATAAAAACAGAACAAGATGCTGCACTGAGTTAGCGCTTTGGGAACAACTTTAGGTGTGACCAGCTGTCAGTATGTGTGCAACACGTCAATAAATTGACCGGAATTTATAGCCTCTGCCGGTGACATCATTTGATGCACCTGTAGCAGGGCTATAAATAGATGTGTCACAGGTATTTTCTCTGAAGAGCAGTTCTGGGGCATCCTAGTGTGGCAATGAAGCACAGCATCTCATTCCGCTTTTATCAGGGAACAAGGGTTACAGTCAAGTAACCCGAGACGTTCCCTTTCAAAAAGCTACACTTATGATGCTGCGCTGAGTTAGCGCTTTGGGAAACGAGAATACCCACGCCACGGCACTGTGGATTTCCAGACCCCTTACAGTTGTGTAGTGTGCTCACAAGAGTGTGAGAGGTCTCAGACATGAGCTTGTGATGTCGACTCAAGGACATAAAAGCCCGGAGTGGCATGAACATCCAAACAATACAATCTAATGAATGTGTGCGGAGAGGACCAGCCTGCTGCATCACAAACATGCTGCTGAGGGAAACCTCTAGCCAAGGCTTTATAGGAGCCAACCCCTCTTGTAGAGTGAGCCCTGATAACTACTGGCGAAGCTTGACCGCACGCCTCGTAGGCCAGAGCAATAGCGTCCCTCACCCAATGCGACATAGGCTGCTTGGGGGCGGCCGCCCCCCCGTTGCGGCCCCCATGGCAAACGAATAGTTGCCCTGACTTACGCCACTGGCTAGTGCGGTGGACATAAGTCTGAAGGGCACAGACTGGACAAAGTCTGTGAAGACTTTCCTGCTCCGGCGTTGTAAACGGCGGGGAGCAGAAGGCTTCGCGAGTGACCGGATGTAAGGTTGAGAAAGGAACCTTAGGTAGGTAGTCATAGTGAGGGTGCAAAATTGCTTTAGCCATTCCTGGGGCAAAATCTAAGCAGGCTGGCAAGACAGACAGAGCCTGTAGATCCCCAATTCTTTTTAGAGAGGTGATTGCCATAAGAAAAACCATCCTGAGAGTCAGAAGTTTATCAGAGCCTGACTCTAGAGGTTCGAAGGGGGTCTCAACCAGACCCTCAAGGAGTATTGCTAAGTCCCATTAAGGGGTCCTGGTCCTAGCAGGAGGCCTCAGTCGCATAGCTCCACGAATGAACAATCAAGGCATGGCAAGCCGAAATGGCGGCCACATAGACCCTGAGAGTGGCGGGCATGTGCCTGCTGACAATTTTTCCTACAGAAAGTCCAGAACTGAAGCAATCTGGCAGTTAAATGGATCTGCATTATGTGCACTGCACCATCTTTCAAAGACACCCCATTTATTGGCGTAACTTCTTCTGGTAGTGGGAGCCCTAGCAGTTAGAATGGTCTCGATAACTTTAGGTGAAAACCTAAACTGTCCCTCAGTTGGTACCCTTCAGGGGCCAAACATGAAGGTTCCACAGATTGAGCCGGGGATGAAATATTGTCCCCTGTGCCTGAGAGAGAAGGTCCCTCCTGTCCGGAATCACCCAAGGCAAGCCGTCGAGTAGAGACATTATCTCCTAGAACCATACCCTGTTCGGCCAGCGTGGCACTATCAGTAAGAGGCAGGACCCTTACTGGCGAACTCTGGCCAAGACTCCCGGGAGCAGAGAAACTGGAGGGAAAGCATACAGGCACATTCTGGGTGATTCAGAGAGAAGTAGAGGGGACATTGCGCTGTCTGTTTGGAGGCGAAGAGGTCCAATTCTGCTCTTGTAAAATCTCACCCAGATTTGTTCCACTACCTCGGGGTGGAGTTTCCACTCCCCCATCGGTATTTCCTGTCTGGAGAGTAAATCTGCTCCAATTTAGGCATCCAGGGATACAAGCTGCTCTGATTAACAGGAGCTTACCCTGGGCCCAAAGGACAATCTGCCGTGCCAGTCTGTTCAGCTGGCATTAACATAGACCTCCTTGATGGTTTATGTAAGAGACTACTGCTGTGTTGTCCACCCGCACCAAGACATTGCAGCCTCTGGAGGAAGTATTTCAGGGCCAGAAATACGGCCATCAACTCGAGACAGTTAATGTGACAATCGAGCTGACAACCCTCCCATTCCCCTTGAGCTGGATGACAACTTAAGACCGCTAGGGCGTCAGGGAGGCGTCTGTCGTTAGCAACCTGCGACTGCAAGACGCACCTAGAGTGGGACCCAAAGTGAGGAATCGGGGTGTGAACCACATAGAAAGGGTATGTAGCATGCAGCACGTAACCCTTATCAGCCTAGGGGATTGGAACTTGAATGAAATCCCCTGGCTTTGAGCCACAACTGAAATGGTCTCATGTGCAAAAAAGGCCCAAAGGGATCACGGAGGACACAGTTGCCATGAGTCCTAGTAGTCGTTGATCCTGACGAACAGTGCAACCTTGGCCTAACCTGACCTTGCTCAGGGTGTTCTGAATGGACTCGATTAGAGTGGGAGACAATTGTGCCCACATCGTGATCTAATTCCATACAGAAGCGTCACAAATTGGTGTAATCCGAACGCGTGGTGAAGGCTGTTTTCTCACGGGAAATTGGTGTCAAGGGGATCTGCCAATAACCCTTTGTTAAATCCAGGGTCGAATAAAAACGAGCAGTACCTAACCAATCGAGCAACTCATCAATCCGAGGCATTGGGTACACGTCAAACTTAGACACCGCGTTGACTTTTCTATAGTCCACACAGAACCGCACAGACCTGTCACTCTTGGGGACAAGAACCACCGGGCTGGACCAATAACTGTGGGACTCCTTTATTACTCCCATATCAGGCATCGCATCCAATTCCTCTCGAACAATTTTTTATTTGTGCTCGGGCAGACAATAAGGGCGGCTATGTATCACTACCCCCGGCTCGGTCTCGATGTGGTGTTCGATGACATTCGTACGACCCGGTAGAGGGGAAAACACATCCAAAAACTCATTTTGCAACTTGGCAATCTCTGATAGTTGGTACGGGCAGAGGTGGTCTCCACAAATGACCTAGGTGTTATGATCGGGTTTTGTATTAACCTCCGGTCCGAGCTCCGCCCTCTCTGGAACCACCGTAGCCAACGACACAGTTGCCTCCCTCCATAATTTGAGGAGGTTGAGGTGGTATATTTAACACGCGTTCCCCCTATCGGTACATTTAGCCTCATAATCGAGATCCCCCACTCGTCACTCAAAGGGTCCTTGCCACTTGGCGAGTAATTTGGAGCTTGATGTGGGGAGCAATACGAGAACTTTATCTCCCGGTGAAAACTCCCTTAGCTGCGTACCCCTGTCATACAGCCAGCGTTGGAGTTCTTGGGCTTGGAGCAAATTATCCTGTGTTAGTTTCCCCAAAGTGTGGAGTTTTGCTCTGAGATCAAGGACGTATTGAATTTCGTTCTTGCTATTTGAAGGCCCCTCCTCCCAGGCTTCCCATATGACATCCAAGACACCGCGTGGGCGTCGCCCATACAGCAGCTCAAATGGGGAGAAGCCAGTGGAGGCTTGCGGGACCTCTCGCACTGCGAATAACAGGGGATTGAGCCATCTGTCCCAGTTTCTAGCATCCTTGTGTACGAACTTATGAATCATGTTCTTGAGAGTTTTATTAAATCGTTCCACAAGGCCATCAGTCTGCGGATGGTACACACTAGTGCGAATCGATTTAATGCCCAACAGATCGTAAAGCTCATGAAGTGTACGTGACATAAACGTCATGCCCTGATCGGTGAGGATTTCTTTCGGAATCCCCACCCGGGGGATTATTTTGAAGAGTGCCCCCGCAACACTACGTGCTTAGATATTGCTTAGAGGCACTGCTTCCGGATATCGTGTTGTGTAATCCACCAGCACTAACACAAAATTATGTCCCCGTGCTGTCCGTTCTAATGACCCGACAAGGTCCATGCCAATTCTTTCGAAGGGGACCTCGATTAGTGGAAGAGGGCTTTTGGGGTGGCCGGTGGGTTTACCAGCTGACATTCGCGGCACGCCACACACCACCTGCGGACGTCGCTGCTAATGCCCGGCCAATAAAAACAGGCTATTAGACGGAGCAGTGTTTTCCTTTCTCCTAGGTGACCCGCCATGGGATTATAATGAGCCGCCTGGAATACCAACTCCCGGCAGCTCCGTGCAATCAACAACTGTGTTACATTTTCTTTTGTTTGAGTGTCCTGCATCACTCTATACAACCTGTCGTTTATAATAGAAAAATAAGGGTAGGCGAGAGCGATGCCCGGCTGGAGTTGTTGACCATCGATCGTTTTAACCTGATCGAAGGCGTGCTTAAGGGTTTCGTCCCGCAACTGCTCCAAAGGGAAATCCCCCTCAGGGAATTCGCTGAGAAGAGGAGGAGCGGAAGCCTTACCCTTCCCTTGTCGTTCTGATTTGGAGCGGTCGAGGATGGCCCAGGCTCCACCACCTCTGCCAGAACATTGCACATCGCACATCTCCCTATTTTACTGAAGGACCCTTCCGCACACATTTCCTGAATACGATTCTAAATCCCGGCCAATCGGTTCCCAAAATCAGCGGATGGGCGAGTTGGGAACTAACCGCTGCCTCCACTCTATGGTTTTCCCCCCTGGAATTTGATCAATAAGGTCACCATTGGATACTTGTGAATATCCCCATGCACACACCTCACCCTCACCAGTTTAGCTGAGCAAAGCCCCGGGTTGAACCAAGCATTGGTGGATGGTGGTTTGGTTACAACCGGTATCCAGCAATGCTTAGTGAGTACCCCCCTGGATTCTAACCAGAATCCGGTACGCTCCGGCCCGATCGGGGGCAGCCTGCGGGGAATCAGGGACCCACACCACCGTCCCCACCTCTATCAACGGACACTGATCCTGGAAGTCCCCGCATCTCCAACAAGCTGGCCCAGGTGCCACGCCCGTACCTGCATCGGCGGACGCCCCCACCTGAGGGGGAGGGCGGCTGAAGGTCGGGGAAGGGGAATGTGAAATCTCTCAGGGTCGGGAGGTTAACCTCGGATATCCTCCTCACCTGCGCAGGGCAGGCACAGGTCCTGGAGAGAGGAAAGAGGAAGGGGAGGGAACAGGGGAAAACACAGGGAAAGGGGAGAGAGAGAGAGAGAGAGAGCTCATCCGCCCTCAGAATCGCCACCATGTGGTCCTCCGCAAGCCGAACAGCAGCCTCCAGCAACGCCGGGTGGTGGCACTGGACCCACTCCGCCGTTCCTCGTGGCAGTCATTGCACAAACTGTTCCAGCACCACCTGGTCGATCATTCCCTCGACGCCGTGGTCCCCCGCTAGCAGCCACCTCCGATATGTGTCCCGGAGTCGTTGGGCGAAGGAAAACGGGCGGTCTGACTTTGAGCTTCAGGCGCCGGAAAAGCTGACGATTCTCCTCAGGACTCCGACCAACCCGTTGCAGGATGGCTCTCTTCAGGTCCACGTAGGTCAGGAGGTTCGTTGCCGGCAGTTGTTGAACCGTGAGTTGGGCTTCCCCGGACAGAAGAGGGATAATGCGGGCTGCCCATTGGTTGTGCGGCCAACCCCAAATTTAAGCGGTCCGCTCGAACAAGTCGAGGAAGGCTTCTGGATCGTCCGCCGGCCCCATCTTCTGTAGGGCAGGTGGGAGCAACGAGGAGCGGATGTCTGGGGTCGTGGCTGTGGCTGGAGCGACCTCCTGGCTGAGGAGACTCCGGATCGCAAGTCGGTCCTCTGCTTGAGCCCGCATGATCTCAAAAAATCGTCGATCTTGGTCCTGCCGGAGCTCAAGCAGGGACTGTTGATGGTTCTGGTGCATCGCCGCGAGGGACTGGAGGACCTCCGTCAACTGCGAGGACTCTGTGGGGTGACTTCCTTCCATCACTACAGACGATAACATCTTCCACAATAAATCTCCCGGGTTTCGGCACCAGTGTGACACTCTTCAGGTCACCAACACAAAGAGCACACAGGGAACTGAGGTCTCACAACTCAGGTAAGCTTTTAATATGGGCACCTCAACTATACAGTTCTTTCAAACGTAACACAAAACAACACAATTATTCGGGTGACTCTCTTTGTCGGGCTCTCTGTCGATAACCGCTAACTCCCGAAACACCAGAGGCGGCGGGAATGGAGCGGTTTCGTGGGGGTATCGGGAGGGTACAGGTGGATGTTTCACATGACCCGTCCAAAAAGAGGGGGCTACCCCCACAAGGCTGGGTGCAAAATCGTCAGGGTTTTTTTTTTCTTGAGGTCTTGCTTTGGGGGCTGCTGAGGGCAACGAACCGGTCCCCAATCTTTACGAGGGGGAGCACGATTCACCACACTTGGTTTTTGAGCCTCCTGTCTAGAAGGACCGGGGCGGGCTGGGTGGCCGACGGCCCCTCTCCCTGAGCGTGGCAAGGAAGGAATTGCAAGAAGGCTTCCTCGTGACTTTTTGCCTCCTGGAACCTGGTGATAACTATATTCATAGCGTCACCAAATAGGCCAGAAGGCAAAAACGGGGCATTGAGAAGGAACGTTTTGTCCTTGTCTCTGATGCCCGATAAGTTAAGCCATAAGTGTCTCTCCGCCTTCCCCACAAGCGTGGAGGTGGTCCTGCACAGCTTTGTGGGGAGAGTGGGTCTCTTTAGCGATGATGCTGAGCCAGGCGAGAGATAACTCGCAAGGGTCTCTTCTACCGGCGGCATCACCGAATACTCCAACAGATTAGCCTAGTACGCCTGTAACACTGCCATAGTGTGCAGGGAGTACCAGCCTGACCTGCTGCCTAATAAGCCTTCCCCACAAGCGTGGAAGTGGTCCTGCAAGTGTCTGTTCTACCGGCGGCATCACCGAATACCCCCAAGCTTCAGCACCCACGATAGTCGAATATTTCAAAGTCGAGGGCATGAAGACACGGGAAGAGTAAGTAATCCCCCTGTGGATGAGAATGCTCGTTATGGAGGTCATAGAAGAAAGGAAGGGACTGATATTGCATTCCCTTCCCTTTTTTTATTTATTTATTTCATTTTGTATTTTTGTCTTCTAGTTTGGAGCGTTTGGGGGGTCTCTTGTTTACGTGGCCAGTCTAACTATTGTCTGGCCACAGCCAGAATAACCACCTCGAGTAATTCCTCAGCCACTTTATTATTGTGCGTGGAATGTACAGAGGTTCAGCGTCCCCCTCATGAACCGAAGAGGCGCCAAGGTGCACTTCAGTCTTACGAGAAGGATCAGCTGGATCTGGGGAGAGAGCGAGCGATAGGGACGTCCCGTCTCTCGCTCCTCAGCCAGATCTATGCGAGAGCCCCACGACGAAAGAATGGGTGCTGGCTCTTGGAAGTAAGCGAGACGAGTGTGAAGCATTTTGACTATAAACAGATCGCAATGCCTGCACCCACCCTGCCGCAATGCAAGAGCAGCATGCTCTTCCCCCAAACATACAAAACAAAACTGGTGCGTGTCCTTTTCAGCCATAGAGCGTAAACATGAGAACACACACCGCTTGCTTATTTTATCAGTCATTCTTTTTCTTCCTTTTTTTTAAAGAAAGGAGAAAGAGAAAGATTTCTGCGCACTGCCAAACAATTCTAGCTCCTAACAGAGGAAAGTAGAAAGTTTCTGACAGGCTCATGAAGCACACACACACAGAGTGATCTGAAGACAAAAGATCTGACGATGCACCTGTGACGCATATATTTATAGACCTGCTACAGATGCATCCAATGATGTCACCGGCAGAGGCTATAAATTCTGGTCAATGTTTATTGACGTGTTGCACACATAATCACAGCTGGTCACACCTAAAGTTGTTCCCAAAGCACTAACTCAGCGCAGCATCTTTAGTGTAGCTTTTTGAAAGGGAAACATGTATGCGGTGGACAGTACCATTTTGTAAAGTGTAATTTTATATATTTTATTACAATTAATTTCTGTTAGCTAAATCAATGTTTTGATTTTTTTATGACCTTTTACATATTTTCTATTTCATTCATTGTTTTATTGTGTTTTGTAATTAGTTACTAAAAATTCGTTTAATTTGGTTATAACTGGTTGTTTTACATCCACTTGTGCCTTTTTCCAGGGCAATAACGGTAGCAATTATCATAGTGTTGTGTTGTCAGTAGTCAAGGTTAAAATTAACTTAACAATAAAACCACCCTGATAAATATTCACTGTAGTAAAAATAAATTGACAACTTGCCCTGGCATCTCACCTAATATGTCGAATTTCCTGTTAAAATTCTGCATAACTGGTGGTAACTATTTTAAACTCAATCAGTTTATTCTTATATTTGCTAATTGGTCTAATCTAAAACCCTAGGTGTGTCTAATCGGGGGTTTATGGGAAAAGTACATAGTTTTGTATTCCAGGAATGAGATAATTTAGATGATTGACACAATACTGTGGTATATATAGCCATATACTCTTTCAATAAAAGGGGAATTGTATCTCTGGCTTCTCTTGTGTTTTAGCTTTGTCAATATCTCAGACATCAGTTACCAGGCCACAAAGCACGCACCACTTAAAACAACAGTTATGGCTAATAATACACATTATGTCCCCAATCAGCCTTTCCGATGACAAAAGACTAAATTAACTCTAGAATGCCTGGAGAACCCCTACAGGAAATAGAGCCAGCACACAGTTCACTAGTGAAGGTTTGGGCTCAAGGTGGAAAATCTTGAAATATCAGTGTAGTTCTAGCACTGTTGAACTCAAGATAATAGCTAAATGTCAATGTACAGTGTTTATGCTCACACAATAGAGCAACTTTCCCATGAGACCTGATTAAGCAGGGAAAGAGTATGTGTAAGAGAGAGTAGATAACATACTTGTGTCCATAATAACGGGATAAGTCACATTTGAATGTCCTCATTATCTTTTACTAAAGGGAAATGAGTCGTGGTACCTGACTCTAGCCATGGAGATAGATTGATTTGGATATTTTAGTGTAAAAGGGACACGGAAACCGATTTGTGAGGAATCACATAGCTGTTCCTGAGTCAGACAAGTTGAGTGTGATACAGTAGTTGTCTACCCGAGCCAAATGTCACTTTCACAGTTTACTTATGAAGTCATCTCTGAGCTTATTCAAGCTTGCTCAAGCACTTAACAAAAGCTTTCTTTACTTATATGGACAGGTAGACATATCGCTTTAAATTATTGATTGCTTAGAGGAAATTATTTGCAAACATCGCTGGAAGCTATTTGGGGAGCTCAATGGGCATGGTCTCACCAGGTAAATTCCCTGTGGACCTCCCGTTCCCAAGCATGCTTGTTTGCCCCCATTATGCTTGCCTGGGCCGCCGCGAGTGTCGGGTTGGACTAGAACCCTCCGTCCTCCCCTGAGCCCTCGCAGCTAGATGATTGGTTCCTGGGTTGGGGTGCCGTTCACGGCCACACAACCCCCTGGGCCCTTTCGTCCCGGAAGTGCACAACGAACTGACGAGGTCATTAAGGGCACCTTTTGCTGCCCGAAACCAACTTCCAGGTTCATCCACCCTCACTAACCCTCAACAGCAGGGCGACCCATGGGTACACGGAGGTCCCTCAGGTGAATAAGGCATTGCACCTATGCAGGATCGTCCGGCACTCCCCTACAGGGCCTATAGTGCAGCTGGACAGGCCGCCTCCACCCTGCATGCCATGGCCCTCCTGCAAGTACACCAGGCCAAGGCACTGAAAGAGCTGCACGTGGGTAGTCCTGATCCCGATGAGCTGCAGAAGCTGCACTTGGCAATCGGCCTTGCACTCTGGGATGAAGGACACGGCGCAAGCACTCGGGCAAGATATGTCCACCTTTGTGGTTCATTAGCGCCACCTGTGGCTGAATCTGGTCCAGATGAGGGATGCTGACAATGTTCGCATTCTCAACATGCCCATCTCCCAGATCGGCCTATTCGGTGACACCATTGAGGTTTTTGTCCAGCAGTTCTCAGCGGTTCTCAGATGGAGGCTATACAGCACATATTGCCCCAGCACGGCTCAAGATTCCATACCAGGTCTGCTCGCTGAGGTCATCCCTCTGTGGTGGTGAAAGCCCAGGCGGTTCTGCCACAGCCCGAGCCCGTTTCTCGGCCCCAGCGTAGAGCCCCGTGCAGAAAATGTATGCCCCCCGCCTCACGGCCTGGCATGAGGACCCAGATGGCTCCTAAGCATCCCTGAGACAGACGATCGAGGGAGAGAGATATCTGTTATGGAGCTCCTTTTGTTTTGTGTTCACGTCTTTATTTTTAGGTCATGTTCCAAGAATATTTAAGCTGGCAGTTATAAAACCTCTCATTAAGAAACCACAATTAGATCCAAATAACCTAGCAAATTACAGACCCATCTCAAATCTTCCATTTATGTCTAAAATATTAGAAAAAGTTGTGTCCGCTCAATTGTGCTCTTTCTTGCAAGAAAATGATATCTATGAAAAATTTCAGTCAGGATTCAAACCGCATCATAGCACAGAAACTGCGCTAGTTAAAATTACAAATGATTTACTTTTGGCTTCTGACCAAGGCTGCATCTCAATATTAGTTCTACTCGATCTTAGCGCTGCGTTCGACACTATAGATCATAAAATACTCTTGGATCGACTACAAAACTACACTGGTGTTCAGGGACAGGCATTAAGCTGGTTTAGATCGTACTTATCAGACCGTTACCATTTTGTCTGTTTAAATGGGGAAAAATCAAAAATAACGTCAGTAGACTATGGAGTGCCACAAGGATCTGTGTTAGGCCCTCTATTATTCTCAATATATATGCTGCCACTTGGTAAAATTATAAGAAAACATGGAATTAATTTCCACTGTTATGCTGATGACACTCAATTATATATCTCATCACGACCAGATGAAAACACTAACTTATCTAACTTGACAGAGTGTCTTAAAGATATAAAATGCTGGATGACGTGTAATTTCCTGTTATTAAATTCCGATAAAACGGAGGTATTACTTATTGGTCCAAAAAACTACCCACAAAATCCCTTACAATACAACTTTAATTTAGAAGGATGTCCTGTTACATTATCCACTACAGTAAAAGACCTGGGTGTTATACTAGACCGCAACTTGACTTTCGATAATCATATTTCATCTGTTACGAGAACAGCCTTTTTCCACCTTAGAAACATTGCTAAGCTACGTAACATGCTATCTGTTTCTGATGCAGAAAAGTTAGTTCATGCATTCATGACCTCGAGACTAGATTACTGTAATGCTTTATTAGCTGGTTGCCCTGCATCCTCAATAAACAAGCTACAGTTAGTCCAAAATGCAGCCGCTAGAGTTCTTACTAGGTCAAGAAAATATGATCATATAACACCGATTTTAACATCTCTACACTGGCTACCTATTAAGTTCCGTATCAATTACAAAGTATTACTACTGACCTATAAAGCCCTAAATGGTTTATCTCCGGTGTATTTAACGGATCTTCTATCGCCATACAATCCATCGCGCTCTTTAAGATCACTAAATTCAAGGCTTCTGGTCATACCTAGGATATCTAAGTCCACTAATGGAGGGAGGGCGTTCACACATTTAGCTCCTAAACTCTGGAATAGCCTTCCTGATATTGTTCGAGGCTCAGACTCGCTGTCCCAGTTTAAAACTAGATTAAAGACGCATCTCTTTAACCAAGCATTCACATAATGCTTACTTTTTATACTACTGCTGAATCAGTTATAATGCATTAATATTATGAACATCAGGGGGGGGGGGGGTGTACATCATGCCGGTGGCCCCCGGCCTGAGGTAACGCCAGGAGGAATGTGGAGTGGAGGGGGGCGGGGCACATCTGGTCCCCAATCGGCCTGATGGGGTGCGTGAGGGATAAAGGCGGCCGGTGACGACGGTTCGGGAGAGAGAGCTCAATCCCGGACATGTCCGTTGTGTGTTTGTTTGTGCTTTTGTTTAAGTTTTCATTAAAATATTATTTATATTGACAAGCTGGTTCTCGCCTCCTCCTTGCCCATCATAACCCCGTGTTACATTGGTGCCGAAACCCGGGAAGGAGGAGGGATGCCCAACGCAGAGTCCTCGACACTGCCGTCCACCCCGGGGAGCGCCACTGCCTTCTGCCGGGCGACGGAGTAGCCCGACCGCCCGGATGCAGGAAACGGCCGCCGTCCGCGGGGCGAGTGGGGACTGGATTCCCCGACTGCCTGGAGCAAAGGAGCCACTGCCGGGGGCGGAGGAGTGCCCTGCCGTCCCCAGAGACGCGGAGGGGTCGAGGGAAGACCGCTGTCCATGAGGGGAGGAGGGAAGAAACTCCCCAACCGCCCGGAGCGGTAGGGCCGCTGCCAGGGGCGGAGGAATGTCTCCACTCGTCACCAGGGAAGCAGAGGGGTGTTCTGTCCACTGGGGGTCAGAGGTTGACTCCGGTTCACCCAGAGAGGAGCGGCTGTTGTCCGCCAGAGAGTATGGAGGAGTGTTCGAGGACCACGCGATGGTTCATCAGAGAACCGGTGTGTGAGCCTTTTCTCTCTCTCCCCTCTCTCTCGCTCTTTCAGCACCAATGTAACACAGGGTTATGATGGGCAAGGAGAAGGCGAGAACCGGCTTGTCAATATAAATAATATTTTAATGAAAACTCAAAAGCACAAACAAACACACAACGGACATGTCCGGGATTGAGCTCTCTTTCCCGAACCGTCGTCACCGGCCGCCTTTATCCCTCGCGTGCCCCATCAGGCCGATTGGGGACCGGGCGTGCAACATTCCAGCCCGGCCCCGCCCCCCTCCACTCCACATTGTGTTACATGGTGTAATGGACAACTGGATTAATAAATAATTATTATTCCTAGCTCAACTACAAGCATGGCACTAGTAACAGCAATATCATGGGCCTAGTTGCATGCAACACCTTAAGTTAACGAAACCCTTAATTATCATTCTAAATGTATTGTCACTAAGGATTGTATTTTTTATTTTCTTAAGGGATTTCTTGCAAATGGCAGATGATTTTCCATAGAACAAATATGTTGATAACATGGATTTTAATGAATAATTCTGTTTGGTCAAACCTGTGGTCTGGCAGTTAGCAGAAATGCAATAACCAACCTAATCTCATAGTATGAAGATTACTATATTGCAAACTGACTTTTATGTCCAAATTCGATGTTTTGTCACATTTACCTGGTAAAATGAAAATTAGAGGTGCCCCTACAACTGTGTGTTTTAATCACTGTCACATAAATCAAGAGTACAATGGCAGATTATGACTTTCTAAACACTTTTTTCACAATATTACTCCCAGTGCTATGTTGAAAAACGTTAAATTGTAATGCTTGTATTACATAACCACCTAAATTTCACACTTATTCTAGCACGATTAGCTTTCACTCTAGCTTACCTGAAAGACCGCAGTTCCAGAACAGCCAAGGATGCTTCAAATGAAAGTGAAAGTGCTTGCTTCAGAAAAAAAGCAAATTTTTGCTTTTCAAGTCAAATTTGCTTTTAAAATACTATCGGTTAGGTTTAGGCATTGGTTAAATGTAGGGGTGCCTGTTTAGTTCACCTCTCATTTATCATTTAGGAGAGTATTGGTTAGGTTTAGGATCAAGTTTTAGGTTAGGGAGGGACGTTTTACTCATTAAACTTCCATATAATATTCACCTTAAAAATCTTGTCTGATTACATCATTCGCTTTTGGCACCCCCTACTGAACATTTCACTGGGAAACTGCGGCCAAATGTGTAATACAGCACATAATTTTGGTTTGCAAAAAATTTGCCATGGTCACATACATTTTATGAGATTAGGCTGACTAAAACAGTAAAAAAGGTAACCTCTCAGGTAACTTAAAATGTGGTAACGTCTAAATTAACTGATTTTGGTTATGCCAAACATATTATTGAATGTGACTGAATCAACCTTTCTTCTAGAGTATACCAAACGACAGGGTCAGATTAGGTTGAAATAGCTTGCTGGGGTAACAACAACACCTTTTCAACCACAGAGCTCATGTGGGCTATGTAACTATGATTCCCATCATTTCCAATCTTCTCTCTTATGTAAGTTGAATATGTTTTGTTTTATATATATATATATATATATATATATTATTTTGACCAGAAAATCATAATTCATTGACTTGTCATGTGTATTTCAATTCCCTTAAATTTATCTGGACAATTTCATCAAGCGGCAAACAATTGGTACTGTCCATAACACAAAGACATGTGGCCAGCTGTCTGTCTGCCTCCATCTCCTGCAAATCTGCTTACTGTTTTCAGCAAGAACTGAAAGCTCAAGTCCTCTCTCTATTTTTTTCCTTCTCATTTTGATTACAGTCTCTTGACAGGTGTTGGCTCATTGAGTGGTAGACAGACAAATGTCAGCATCATCAACATGGAGCTCTTTTTGAGAGACTGACACATAACCCCCATTTTTCCACCAGTCACCTACTTCCACCCTGAAGCCCTGCTGACTCTCTAAACAAATCAATCGATCACTCAACCAATCAATAATAAAATAAAAAACATGTGTTACATACTTAAAACAACATACAGGTAAGTGCACAAAATGTAAAAAAAGTAATTACAAAGAACAATGAGTAACAATAAATAAGTTTAGTATTTAGTGAGGGGTTACCCTCTCTCCCTCTGATCATGACAGGAGAACAGTCTGTTCTCTCTGGGTCTCTAGCTCTGTATGTGCAGGCCTGTCTCTACAGCCAGACTGTGCTCACTCACACAACACTTTGTAAGGAGCTTCCTGTGACTGTAGTCTTTAATTTTGGTCAGATAGGGTGCCATTTTATATTCTGTCTTAATTTTTTTTTAAAGTAGTTAAATTGATTTGTTTCTTTGAATTTGCTATGCATTATGGGTTTTTGTGTTGTGTTTTGTGTTTGTATTAGTGATGGGTCATTCACAAATGAGTCGGCTCTAAGAGACTTGTGTTGTTCAGATTGTATTTGTTTTGAATTGTTACATTTATATGCACTTTCAATGTACATTAAAAAAAGTTATACTTTAAATGCACATGTGTTCAATTTGTGGGATGCTGCAGTTTTGTAAATTGTTATTTATTTTCTTTGATATGGTGCATTATTCTATTATTCTGTTCAGAATGTATTCGTTTTGAATGTTTAGATTTATATGCACTTTGTTTATATGCAATACAAAGTTATACTTTAAATGCAAATGTTTAATAACATTCTTTTTCATTACAAACCAATGCATTTTTAAATGTATGATTTTAATAATTTAATTTGAATTGTTTTAACACCACTTATAGTCAAACTATCGCAAACTCTTTGACTTATAAAAATAAAAAAAAATATATTTTTTTTTTAAATAGCCATTTGGTAGTCAAAAGAGCTGGCTCTTTTTGGTGAGCTGTGCCGTATGAGCCGGCTCACTGAAAAGAGCCGGAATGCCCATTACTAGTTTGTGTATGTTTTGCCTGCCTGAATTGAATTAATTAATTTAGCTGGTGTTTGTCCACAAAATACTTTAAAGGGTCGCTCTCTTGGTGTGCTGCTCTGTGTATAAACGCACATTGATGGTGATATTCTGGGGAAGAATCTGATAGGTGGAATCAGAATTTACTGGCTCTCTTTTGAATGTCAGTCAAGAGATATTTTTACAAAATTCTAGGTGGAAAATTTCAACTCAACTTTTGTCCCAGATTTCATAATTCAGTTTATTTTTTGGGCCCCAGATTTCGCTGCCATACATTAGTATGGACTTAATGACACTGTCAAACAATTTCAGCCACAGTTTAATAGGGAGGTTCAATTTAAATAGTGATTTTCTTCTACTATAATGTGCCCTACGAGCCTTGTCTGTTAGGTCTTTCATTGCCAAGTCAAATTGTTCAGAAGCCAAGATAGACAGACCTAAATAAATTTAACTGGTGTCATGGTTAAGAATTGTTCCAAACATATTTACATATTCATAAAAGTGTCAAAACATATTTGTTTGTCTTGAAGGCTATTTTTATTTTGAAATATTGTCACTTTTGACTTGTCCATGTTGATTGGTAATGCCCAATTACTACAGTAATTTTCTAGAATTGAGAGGCTTTCACGTAATCCCTCTTCAGAAGGTGAAAGCAGCTGCAGGTCATTTGCGTATAGAAGACATTTAATTTCCCTGTCCTCTAGTGTGAGTCCAGGGCTACATGAGTTTTGAAGCATTGCGGCCAATTAAATTATGTACATATTAAATAAAGTTGGATTTAGGCTGCAGCCTTGACAAACTCCCTTATTCTGGCTGAAATAATCAGTTTGTCTGTTGCTTATTTTAATGTAGCATTTGTGGTCTTTGTACATTTCCTTTATTAAATCATAACTTTCCACTTAATCCACTCTGAATCTGTTTTTGGAACAATCCATCATGTCAAATTTAATCAAATCTTTTTTTTAAATCAAGTATTGTTTTCTTGGAGATACTGGACTAATCAGTCATTTATAATGCAACAGAACAGTTTGCCAAGGTTGCTGCTCACTGAAATGCCTCTGTAGTTGTTTGGGTTAAATTTGTCACCTGGTTTGAAGAATGGGGAAATTAGATTTGTTTCCAGTTCTCAAGAAAGTGTCCTGATTGTAAGAGTAAATTTAATAATTTGACAATGGCCTCATTCAGTTTTTGGCTGCCATGTTTCAACATCGGATTGAATATTTCACCAGAGCTACAAGATTTTTTATTTTGTTTTGTTATGTTCAGCTCTTTTGCTTTTAGCAATAATTTTTTTAATCCCCTTTTTCTCCCCAATTTGGAATGAACAATTCCCACTACTTTGTAGGTCCTCATGTTGGCACAGTTACTCACCACTGTCTGGGTGGCAGAGGACAATTCTCAGTTGCCTCCGCTTCTTAGACAGTCAATCCACGTATCTTGGCTTAGGTGGTAGAGTGGGTTGGCCACTAATCGCAGGGTTAGTTGGCCACTAACCGATTCCCGGCCTACACGATTCCACATGCTGAAGTGTCCTTGGGCAAGACACTGAACCCAAAGTTGCTCCCAATGGCAGGTTAGCACCTTGCATGGCAGCTCTGCCGTCATTGGTGTGTGAATGTGTGTGTGTGAATGGGTGAATGAGACACAGTGTAAAGAGCTTTGAATACCGCTAAGTTTAAAAAGGTGTTATATAAGTGAAGACCATTTACCATCTTATCACTTGGCTCACTGTGCATGACACAGCGGAGACTCAAAGCATGTGGAGGCACATGCTACTCTCTGCGATCCACGCACAAATTACCATGCACCCCATTGAGATCGAGAACCACTATTTGCGACCACGAAGATGGTACACCATGTGACTCTACCCTCCCTAGTTACTCACCTCAAACCGGGCAAATTTTGAAATTTGGAAAAAAAAAGAGACCTGGATCGAGTCACTCAGCATACCCTGGATTCGAACTTGCAACTCCAGGGGTGGTAGCAACAATACTTGCTGAGCTACCCAGGCCTCTGATTTTTAAGCATTTGCTGATAGATGGTACGTGATAGTTGATTTGCAGGATCTCTCTATTTTTTATTTGATAACAATTGTGGTTCTTAACACTTGACATTCTTAATTAAAGTGAGTTTTATTTTATTCAATTTTTGCTGGCAAATGTGAAAAACAAATAGTTAATTGAAATGTTGACAAATTGATGCTTGTATCATCTTTTCCAAATGTGGAAAGGTAAAGCGCATCAATCATGTTCTCAGGGCTGGACTCTCCTTTCTCCAGAAGAATCTGGTTTGGAGGGGATATAGTTTAGACTTCTGATTTGAAGATGGTAGAAGACTGGATGACTTGTTCAGACTAATTACAATGTGACAGTGGTCTGAGTGAGGTAACTGTGGCATCAATGTGAAGTAATTGATCTTTTTTTTTTATCTAGATCTGTGAAGGGGTAGTCCAGTGTGCTGCTGCCTAGAGAAGAGCAGTGGGTAAATCGAGCCAAAGCATCACCTTTGTTCTGCTGTTCACTATGTAGAGACTCAGGCTTTTACAGAGCTGCAGAACTTGTTTTCCATTTCTGTTTATTATGTTATCATAGTATCTGATGTGTTTTAGTGGAAGGCTTATTTTGATATATATTTGTATTGTTAATAATACTTATCTCCAACTGAACTAATATAATCCAGTTCTTTCCCAGTACTTGCATTCGGATCCCCTATTATTAGGACTGAGCCTAGAGACTGAAACTGATTGATCTCACATTGTAATGTGGAAAAGATCTCCTCACTATAATAGGGTGACTCATTTGGGGGGATGTAGGTGGCACACAGGTAAATATCCTCATGTGTACAAATGAGTTCCTTTTTAATTCAAATATGTGTTCTCCTTTTTTAATAGGCTGACTGTAATGGAAAAGATGTCCTTAAATCCAAAAAATGTTTTTTATCCTGTATCTCTTCCATTTTTAACATGAGAGTGTTTTACTGAGGGTATACTTTCCAAAATTGTCTGAAGTTTAAAGGAGTGTAGCTTTTAGACTCTAATCGTCTCCATGTCTCAAGTAATCAAATAATCTCTCTCTCTCTCTCTCTCTCTCTCTCTCTCTCTCTCTCTCTCTCTCTCTCTCGCTCGCTCTCTCTCAGGACCTTGTCGCCTACGGCTTATCTCCCAGACATTCTCCCACTCAGTCTTACAGTATCCTCTATACTCTGCCCAATAGAGGTATGCCACTGCCCTGTAATTAAGACCCACACGTCCTCATCTACCTGTCTCTGTGTAGTGTGCATCCATATTTCTGACAAATGTGCTCAATTCTTCCTCTGAAAGGGCTGTTATTAGCCTAGACAATGTGCAAACTGTCTGAGGTATTGCTTGGACAGAAATGTCAATCTGGTGAGAGATAATTGAGGTTGCCTTACTTATAGTTTGGGTTGGATGGTCAAATTCTAATAACTTTTTCTATCAAAAACTTCCACTCTATTCTGAATTTTCAGGTGAGTTATGCTTCTTCTATTCTGCTTGCTCCATGTAACTTCATAGTTATGATTTTGCTCCAAAGGATGTTATTAGTTTAGCTCTTGTCAAATTAGGGCAGTGCAATATACTGTATATTGAATATGCATGATGATACTGTATCAAATTGATTGAACAATCTGTTTGCATTATCATATAAAATAGTTAATGGTATTTTTCACATAATAAATGGTTGTGTGAATGTTGGTGCATGTAAATAGTTACATTTGTCTTCATTTACTGCAAAATGGTTCTGAAAACATGCCATTATTATTATTATTTTTAACTAGATTGTATTTTGTTCTTAAAAAAACATTTAGTTATAAACATATAACTACATATTCACATTCATAATTATATTTTCACAATTAAAACAATATATTCAGGATTTATAACTATACATTCATATTTATAGCTATATATTTGAATCTTTAACTCTAAAGTATATTCAAAGTATATATATTTTTTATTTATATTTATATATATTCATATTTTTAACAATATACTTTGATTTACAGTATAACTATATATTTACAATTTATATGATTATAGCTTATATATATCTATCTCTATCTCTCTCTCTCTCTCTCTCTCTCTCTCTCTCTCTCTCTCTCTCTCTATATATATATATATATATATATATATAGATACATACATACACACACATTTTCCAATACCACCAAGCCCTAGTTGATATGTGTTGGCACAATCTGTATTTAAAAAAGTTTGGGTGTTCTCCAAACACATTACGTCTGGACAAGGGCAAAATAATGGTCTCTGATGTCACTGAGTGAACATGCAGTATCTCATGAGCAATGTTAATTTACTGTTACATAAAAGACAGGTAATGCAATTATATGGCATTTTATCTTGAAAGCTTTTATTTGTGCTCTGGGCTATAACTGAGTACTAAAAAAATAAAGGCAAAAGCAGATCTGGCAAATGTCTTCATTCCGTATTATTCCATTTAAGGAATGGCTTTAGTACAAATACAATAAAGAATCCAATGCATATGTTCTGCCAGTAAAGCAGGTGCAGCTTATATTTTATAGAAGCAATAGCATACACTGTCTAACCTGTAACCCAAACAATATCCTTATTCAAATTCCTGTAACTTAATCTCACAGAAGGCTGGATCATACAGTTGTATATGGCAGAGGAACCATGAAACAACTTCTTAAAATTTGAATATTTGTATTCTGTTTTTAATGCTAGAAAGCCTGATATCATGAAAATGATGTGGCTGTGGCCAGCCCTAGAGGGCACATTATTTCAAGATGATTTATGCAAGACACATTGCTTAAATATACAAACTCATATGGATTGTATTCTTTCTTGAACAGCAACCTCCCAAATACAGTATCTCTGATTAAAAATTACTCTTAATATGACCCACTTTAATTTACAAAAGACTTTGTTTCCTTTCAAGATGAGCATATTTTAAACAATATACTATTCATAGAAAGGTTCTGAGAGTCAACAAAAACAGAAGAGGTCCTAAGGAGTATTCATTAGCCATATGGAGGCCAAAGAAATTTCAACTTGGCTGTACTGTGCAAACAGCAGCCTGTGATAGATGTAATTAATCACTACTGTAAAGTATAAGCACTAAGTTTTGCTAATTGCTGCTTAGGCTTGCTGCCACAGAAAAGATTATAATTTTCCATTCTCTCCCATGGTCCATAACGATTCTCCCAGGTCTGTTCCCACTTTTTTAGCTTTGTCTGTGGGTAAATGTTTCAATAACATCCAATGTAGCTGGCATGACAGATAAAAGAAGGTACTGTAGACAAAGAACATCGTATCGCTTTAAGTGTCATCTTATTATGGGAGTCAGCTTTCTCTCTGTTTTTGGTGTTCCATGTTCCAAAGGAATCTGATCTGTGACAGGAAATTCTCAGTGCATTCTGAAGTGCTAGTCCTTTGCGATCAGACTTATTATACAAGCAGATGTAATTTCCAAAAAGATCTGTGATCACCAAATATAACTCCAGGGAGTATATCAAATACAATTCATGCTATTTGTCTTCATTGACACAAATTGACCTGGGCTGCATTTCCCGATAACAATGGATCTTTGCGGTTAAGAGTGTTTTCTTCGAGCGATTTTATAAATGTTTATTATTTTTTACGTGTGTTTCCCAAAACTGCACTTAAAGGGGACCTATTATGCAAAATTCACTTTTACATGGTGTGTTTGAACATAAATGTGTGTTGGCACCCTATAATGATAAAAATCCACCCATCGCCATTAATCATAAGCATTGTCTCAGAACAAGCCGTTCGTAGATTCTGTACAAAGTGACGTCTCTTTGTACAGGCTTTGCCCACAACTGTTGATGGACATTGTCTTTTTAGCATAGACCCGCCCTGAGTGAGTAGTTCACAGTCCGCCATTGCTTCGACGCCAGAGCAGCTGTAGACAAGAATGTTTCCAAAGCAATTGAGGTGTATTGTTGTTGGATGTAAGAATGAACATAGCAGTCTTCATTTACTCCCGACATCCGAGCCACTGAAGATGCAGTGGATTAATTTTGTTTTTGAAGGTAATGCGCCCTCCAATCTACCTAAATGCGTTTATGTTTGCGCAAATCATTTTACACCAGACTGCTTTGTGAACGAGAGTCAGTACAAATCAGGTTTTGCTAAAAAGTTGTTCCTGAAGGATGGATCAGTACCTTTGATAACTAATCTTAATTTACATAAATTTATATTATGCAAGTTGTCTCAGGGATTTATTTGTTGATTTAACCAAAAATAATCATATATGGTGTTTATGTGTTCAATCAATAAGTATAAACTGTTAGAGATGTAACTAGGGAACTATGAGGCTCTATTTATAATAAGATCACCTGACATTAAAAATGTCAATTTTATTCACTATTCAGTAACATTTAATTTTCTATTCCACGTAGTCGCAAGGGACCATAGTCAGCTCTGTAATTGTTTAATGAGTTTTGTAGAGACAACACATTTAAACAAAATGGCTCCATTCCAAGATGCCCTGTGTATGGTACTGCTAATGACAAGCATTAATTGAATATAACTAGGTTCACCGTGTTATTGCGGTAAGGATAAGGATAAGCGTGGAAGCTGTGCTTTAGAGACATTCACCAATCAAAGGGATATCTGCTCTTTACTCCTTAAAGTGATAACTAACAACAATGCTACACAACATGTGCGGTACAACACAACACGAGTGTGTCTACCATCTACTTAGTCTTACGATGCTTTTGGGAAACGAGGCCCTGTTCTTTTGGCTTGCAGACCAGGTGAGAACACATAAACGCACACAGTTTGCAAACAACAAATGCATTTAGATTAATCCCTTAAGTGTGCAATTTCAAAGTTATCTCATGAGTATTTGTATGTACAGTATTCTTACGTATAATATATTTCTATAATATGTAGTATTGTATATAGAATAGTTCTTCTTGTTTGCCATGAAATACAAAAGAGAGTTTTCAGAATATGCTGCAGCTCAAAAAATATGACCATACAATACACTACAAAAGCACCATCAAACAATTAGTAAAGTAATACATTTTATTTGTGCCCTATAATCCAGTTTTTCAGGTGCCAATTGATAGATATGTTGAGGAATATTCCGAAATTCTAGAGGCGATAAATAAAAAATTATAAACTCAATTAAAATATCAGACATTGTTGCCCCAAGAACCATTATGACAAATGATTTACTCCAGTGATGTCAAATGCTCATAGGCTCTCACGTCTTGTGACCGATTGTGATATTCTAGGGTGATGTATGTTTTATAACGACACATGAACTACTTCATGGATGGAATAACGAGAAGATCAGTAGTTGTGGGATAAGCTGCTCAAAATATATATATAAAGTAGCATATTTTAACAAAAAAATACTGTCACTGTACATTTATCTGCCTGTAAGGTTTGTTATAATTATAATTACAACCTTCAAACTAGGTACATTCTAAAATATATATTTTTTTCAAATTCATTATATTGGTCACATTTTAGCTTTTTAAAAATGCACAAAACAATGTATTCCATCAACAAGTAGGAAGACTTAAAATTGCATATGTAATGGTAGCCAGCTGGTGGGTAGCTGTGCAGTGTATAAACCTCACTCCCCTGGCCTCAAGAGGCACACTAGCGACTGGCAATAGAGGCTGTAGCCTTTAGCCTACTCGTTAGCGCACCCGCCTCCCATGCTGGTTCAAATCCCTCTCAGAGCAGGTCAAGCAGGACCAGTTATACATATACAATATTGCATATATACACCAATGAGCCAAAGCATTACGATCATCTACTAATATGCTTTTGGACCTCCGCGTCCCATCATAACAGCACCGACTTACCGAGGCATGGACTCTAGAAGACCCCTGAAGGTCTCCTGTGGTATCTGGCACCAAGATATTAGCAGCAGATCCTTCAAGTCCTTTAAATCGTGAGGTGGAGCTGCCTTGGACATGTTGTTCCAGCAAATCCCACAGATTCCCAAACGGATTAAGATCTGGGGAATCTGGAGGCCAGGGCAACACCTTGAACTCTTCATCATGTTCATCAAACCATTACCGAACATTTCCTGAAAGTGGCCACAGCTATCAGGGAATACCATTGCCATGAAGGGTTGTACCTTGTCTGCAATGATGTTTAGGAAGGTGAGACGTGTCAAATTGACATCCACATGAATGGCATGACCCATTGTTTTCCAGCAGAACATTGCTCAGAGCATCACACTCCCTCCACTGGCTTGTCGTCTTCCCACAGTCAGGTTTGGGGATTAACGGAATACATGTAACAGGATTACGCATTTAAAATACTAAATATAAATAACTGTATTCCACAATAGTTACATTTTAAATAATTGGTGGGATATAATATAATTGAATTAGAATACAGTTACATTCAAATAGTAATTTGATAACTCAAGAGATTACTTTGCATTTTATTGTCATTTGTTTCATTTAATATGTAGTCCTTTCAGATGGAAAACATTTCTACATATAAATGATGCGATACTTTCTAATGATGTATTACATTCATACGGGCAGACAGAGAAGTAAGTTTGAAGTACATTTGTAGCAGAAGAAATAGAAATAAACCTTGTGTAACTTGTCAGCCTTACGCTTTTACTTGCACATATTTTTTTTTTTCAACTAGAAAATTCACGTTGGATCATAATAGTTTTTTTTCTAGTAAGACCTTATATTTTAGGACACAAATCATATTCTTGATAATCATTTTTGTGTTGTTTTCCTGTAAAAAATTTTTTGAAAAAATCCTTAAAATAAGATCAATTAGATTCATTATGTTTTAGAAACAACACTGCATAAGATATTTAGGTTTTTCAGAGAATGTATTTTTAACTTGTATTTTATTGTCAAAGGAAGTGAAAAAAATCTACCAGTGCTGAAGAAGTAATCCAAAGTATTTAGAATATGTTACTGACCTTGAGTAATCTAACGGAACATGTCACAAATTTCATTTTACAGCATGTATTTTGTAATCTGTAGTGGACTACATCTCAAAAATAACCTTCCCAACCCTGCCCACATTGCATCCTGGAGCCATCACTTTTCCAGGTAAATGGCACACATTTACATGGCCATCCAAATGATGTAACAGAAAAAGGGACTCATCGGACAAGGCAACCTTCTTCCACAGCTCCAAGGTCCAGTTCTGGCGCTCGTGTGCCCATTGTAGATGATTTTGACGGTGGACAGGGGTCATCATGGGCAATCTGACCAGTCTGCAGCTACACAGCCCCATACAAAGCAGGGTGTGATGCATTGTGTGTTGTGAAACATTCCTCCCATAACTGTCGTTAAAATGTTCTGTGACTTGTGCCACAGTAGACCTTCTGTTGGTTCAGACCAGATGATGAGTCATCGATGAGGCTTGGGTGCCCAACACCCTGTTGCCAGTTTGTGGTTTGTCCCTCATCGGACCACTGTCGGTAGGTACTCAGCACTGCTGACCGGGAACACCCCACAAGCCTTGCCGTTTCAGAGGTTCTCTGATCCAGTCGTCTGGCCATAACAATTTGGCCCTTGCCAAAGTACTCAAGTCTTTACTCCTGCTCATTTCTCCAACATTCAACACATTGACTATAATAACTGATTGTTCGCTTACCATCTAATCTACCCAGACCTTGACATTATCTTATACAGTATATTAGAGTCCCATAAACAAAACGAGACTGTCTCCAAAGTCTATTTTTAAAAATGGGGCATAGTTTTATTCAGAATAGCCAAGGAGTGCAGTCAGAATTTGTGTCGTCTTGAAAGGCAGAGCCTTAATTTTACTCTGTACGCCCACTAGCGATTTTACAGAGAAAAAAGCTTGCAGGAACCTCATTTGTTGTTAGATCATCTACAAATTTGAGACTTGTGGCTTTGAGAACATTGTATTTCTGGTTTGTCTTAGTACTTGTATTATTGTTTATGTTCAGTACAAAATATTTCCATTACTATGAACTTCAGCTTTTCTGACTTCACAAAATAACAACATATATTAATTCTGGAAAAAAAGCCCAAAGTGTCTTCTTTCAAAAGATACTACAACTGTGTCCATACTCCAAAGGGTCCAGTAAATACAACCATTTATGTTCAGGTATGTAATTTTCATGGTTTGTGCTCAAAAAGGTGGTGTGTATCAAGTTAAATATATTGTTAAATGTTTATGTTTACATGCATAATTTGTACTATTTAAAAGTATTTACATTGATTTGTAGAACAGGTGGTAAAATGGTACTGTTTCTTTGAGAATACAGGCAGTTTATGGAGCATCACATAAGTGTTTTACTTGTGCGTACATTAACAAGAGCTTCTTTACCTAATCCATCTTTGTGTTATTATAATTAAGCGTTTATTTGTTGTTGTTTTTTAGCAACAACTTACTGTTAAGAACAGAGAGGATATTAAAAGAGACATTATAAAATGACAAATGCATCTGAAAATCTATATTTTGATCTAGTCTTGGAGATATTTTGCCATTCCCCAATTTCCAAATCATCGTTAACAGAGGTGTTATGTTTTAAAAGAAGTCTCTTCTGCTCACCAAGACTGTATTTTGGATCAAATTAATGCATTCTTGGTGAGCAGAAGAGACTTCTTTTAAACAGTAGTGTAAGTCTAAAATTAAGTCTTTATGTAAAGAAAATTTATAGTCAGATTAGTTCTTTTAACTTAAAACTTGATTTTGATCATTAAGTCTCCTCACATTCATTCTCTTTCTGTCACATTTTTCATTGATGGGCCCAGGTGAGGGGTCTTTGTCTCCTCAGGTGTGAATCACATCAATATTCATGTTAATTCACACCTTCTCGCATAACACTAAAAGTGTCTTACAAAAGTTAAATTACTATATTGTTTTGTGATCAGGATGGTTTTCACCTAATTTTGTAGCAAAAACTCTAGGCTACAAGATCCAGTTCTCAAATGTCTTGTGGATAAATGTTTAGTATGTGTTATATGGCTTTATTTCAATGACTTACCATTTTTTTTTTTCAAAAATCATGCATAAACCTTATTTTCTCAAAAATACAAGCATGTACATATATGTTGCTCACATGTTACTGTAGTCCAGTTTTTGCTGGATACAGTGTTATCAGACATTATCCTTAATGTGTTTTTAAGCAACTGAAAAAAGCACAAATGTCAAGGCATGTCAAAACTTCTCCAGGGCCCAAAACACCCTCAGACCCCAGAGGGTTAAGGCAATGTTATCAATAAGACTGGGCGATAAAACTATCTTGATGTTTATCTGAAAAAAAGAGAGATGTCTGCAATATTGATGATAAACTTTTGAGTAATTACATCTCAAACATCTAGATCTACATCTATAACAGAGGTGTTCATTACATCGATTCATGCTGTTTGATTGACAGGCGCTAATGTTTGTGCGCTATTGCGGGTTCGTGCCTAAACGATCAAATACACTTCATAATTCCGCCTATGGCCGTCTTGATGTAGCATTAATGTAAACGCAGTCGGTTTGGTTGAAAGTGAACGTATGTTGTTGGACATGTTAAATGTTGGACTTGAAGTGTGTGGATAATGTGAGCTACTTAAAGAAATAGTTCACTCAAAAATGAAAATTCTCTCATCATTTACTCACCCTCATGCCATCTGTATATTACTTTTTTTCTTCAGAACACAAATTAAGATTTTTAGAAGAATATTTCAGCTCTGTAGGTCCATACAATGCAAGTGAATGGATCCCAAAATTTTGACAAATTTCCAATGGTTAAATCAATGTCTTCAAATCAAATAAAATCAAATCACTTTATTGTCACACTACTGTGTACACAAGTGCAACAGTAGGTAAAAGTCTTGTGTGCAGTTCCGAGCAACATTGCAGTCATGACAGTGACGAGACATAAACCACTTTACAATAAACAACATATTTACACAACACAATTTACATATCAAATGTACACAATTACACAACATAGTACTGATATACAATGTACAGTAAACAATACACACAATATAGAATACACATACACTAGATAAGGGTATATAAAAATATATATACACTAATTGAATTGGGGAGAATATATTTGACAGAATGAAGATTAATAAAGTGCAGTGCTGATTGCTGATCGTTAGAGATCATGTGTTCAGAAGTCTTATTGCTTGGGGGAAGAAGCTGTGACTTCAGGAGTGATATGATAGGTGTGGGTGAGAAACATATTAATATTTAAGTCCATTTTTGCTAGAAATTCTTATCCCTGCCCAGTAGATGGTCAAGTCAAGTCAATTTTATTTGTATAGCGCCTTTCACAACACACATCGTTTCAAAGCAGCTTTACAGAAGTTCAGCATTAACAGACGATAAAAATGTAATGTCTATAAAGTCGATAAATCATCATCCTTGTGCAGGGCTCCAAACTGCAACTAAAAATGGTCGCATTTGTGACCAAATAAATTTATTTGTGAGTGTAATTTCTGTCAAGGTCGCCATTGGCGACAGTAAAAGTTTACTCCCTTTGATTTTAAAATTTGCATTACATTTCCCAAGATACATTACAAAAGTTTAGATCAAAGAAATAGCGGGAAAAACGGAGTTCATTGCAGGAACTAACCATTTCAAAAAAGAGACTGTTAGAAAACACGGTGACAGTAACAAGCATAAAAAATGCACGTGATCACAAAATTGCGAAGAATGCTCCACAGACTACACTGTTAGCGAGCTGCGGGACGAAAAGGAATGGAAGGAGTTAAAAATGAAAAAAATTTGGGGCCTGTTTTTTTCCCCCTATAGGAGCCAATCGCTCCTTAATTGATTTTTTTTTTGTTTTTTTTGTTTTTTTTGTTTGGAGCCCTGTTGTGGAATTAGATAAGATATGATTCTTTATCGTGTTTAAAAATAATCAAATAATAATTGTATTAATAACCCCAGTGAGCAAGCCGAAGGCGACTGTGGCAAGGAACACAAAACTCCAAAAGATGATGGTTAATGGAGAAAAATAACCTTGGGAGAAACCAGACTCACTGTGGGGGCCAGTTCCCCTCTGGCTAACATCATGAATAATGTAAATAAGAATTATTTATAGTTAAAAAAACATGATTTAAAAAATTATTAAACTTATTAAGTGCTAAGGGTCAGTATTTAGACAGTGATTGTGTTTGAACTGCAAGATTAGTGACCAGTGTCTTTGAAGTCCATCCTTGATTAAATTCCAGAAGTTCACTTAGATGCAATTGTCCTTGTTTGGCTGATGAAGGCTTTTGTTGGCAATAGTTAGTCTATGTATCCCATTTCAAGATCGTAGTCCATGGTGATGGGGCATCTGAAGTCTCCGTGAGAGGCTGGATACAAACTGGAGCTGACGAACGCTATTTACCTCGGGACTGGCGTCCCGAGATAACAGCAGAAAAGCAGATGGGAAATAATTAGCATAGCTGATGTTCATAATATTAATGCATTATAACTGATTCAGCAGTAGTATAAAAAGTAAGCATTATGTGAATGCTTGGTTAAAGAGATGTGTCTTTAATCTAGTTTTAAACTGGGACAGCGAGTCTGAGCCTCGAACAATATCAGGAAGGCTATTCCAGAGTTTAGGAGCTAAATGTGAGAACGCCCTCCCTCCATTAGTGGACTTAGATATCCTAGGTATGACCAGAAGCCTTGAATTTAGTGATCTTAAAGAGCGCGATGGATTGTATGGCGATAGAAGATCCGTTAAATACACCGGAGATAAACCATTTAGGGCTTTATAGGTCAGTAGTAATACTTTGTAATTGATACGGAACTTAATAGGTAGCCAGTGTAGAGATGTTAAAATCGGTGTTATATGATCATATTTTCTTGACCTAGTAAGAACTCTAGCGGCTGCATTTTGGACTAACTGTAGCTTGTTTATTGAGGATGCAGGGCAACCAGCTAATAAAGCATTACAGTAATCTAGTCTCGAGGTCATGAATGCATGAACTAACTTTTCTGCATCAGAAACAGATAGCATGTTACGTAGCTTAGCAATGTTTCTAAGGTGGAAAAAGGCTGTTCTCTTAACAGATGAAATATGATTATCGAAAGTCAAGTTGCGGTCTAGTATAACACCCAGGTCTTTTACTGTAGTGGATAATGTAACAGGACATCCTTCTAAATTAAAGTTGTATTGTAAGGGATTTTGTGGGTAGTTTTTTGGACCAATAAGTAATACCTCCGTTTTATCGGAATTTAATAACAGGAAATTACACGTCATCCAGCATTTTATATCTTTAAGACACTCTGTCAAGTTAGATAAGTTAGTGTTTTCATCTGGTCGTGATGAGATATATAATTGAGTGTCATCAGCATAACAGTGGAAATTAATTCCATGTTTTCTTATAATTTTACCAAGTGGCAGCATATATATTGAGAATAATAGAGGGCCTAACACAGATCCTTGTGGCACTCCATAGTCTACTGACGTTATTTTTGATTTTTCCCCATTTAAACAGACAAAATGGTAACGGTCTGATAAGTACGATCTAAACCAGCTTAATGCCTGTCCCTGAACACCAGTGTAGTTTTGTAGTCGATCCAAGAGTATTTTATGATCTATAGTGTCGAACGCAGCGCTAAGATCGAGTAGAACTAATATTGAGATGCAGCCTTGGTCAGAAGCCAAAAGTAAATCATTTGTAATTTTAACTAGCGCAGTTTCTGTGCTATGATGCGGTCTGAATCCTGACTGAAATTTATCATAGATATCATTTTCTTGCAAGAAAGAGCACAATTGAGCGGACACAACTTTTTCTAATATTTTAGACATAAATGGAAGATTTGAGATGGGTCTGTAATTTGCTAGGTTATTTGGATCTAATTGTGGTTTCTTAATGAGAGGTTTTATAACTGCCAGCTTAAATATTCTTGGAACATGACCTAAAAATAAAGACGAGTTAATAATATTGAGAAGAGGCTCTTCCACTACAGGTAACACTTCTTTCAGTAGTTTAGTGGGTATTGGATCTAGTAAACATGTTGTTGGTTTAGATGCAATGATAAGTTTATTTAGCTCTTCCTGTCCTATAGTTGTAAAGCGGTGTAGTTGTTCTTGAGGGGCGATAATTGAGGGTGAGTCATAAGACACCATAAAAGATTGTACATTAACAGTTGTGTTTACAATTGTGTTTCTGATGTTTTCTATTTTCTCAGTGAAGAAATTCATAAAATCATTACTACTAAACTGTAACGGAATATTTTGCTCAGGTGATCTCTGTTTATTTGTTAGTCTAGCCACGGTGTTAAATAAGAACCTTGGATTATTTTGGTTATTTTCTATTAGTTTGCGGAGGTGCTCAGCCCTGGCTGTTTTTAGAGCCTTTTTGTAACGTGACATACTGTCTTTCCACGCGATTCTAAAGACCTCTAAATTAGTTTGTTTCCATTTACGCTCTAAGTTACGAGTTTCTCTCTTGATAGCATGCGTAGCACTGTTGTACCATGGTGCTCTAGTTTTTTCTCGAAACTTTTTTAATCTAATTGGTGCAACAATATCTAATGTACCAGAGAAAATGGTGCTCAAACTGCTAGTCATTTCCTCTAGTTCATCTGTTTGTTTGGGTTCACTGAGCAGCTGAGATAGATCAGGTAGGCTATTTGAGAATCTATCTATTGTGGTTGGAAGGATTGTTCTGCTTGGTCGATAACGTGGCGCAATATGACAGATTTCAGTGGTACGTAGTATGCAAGTTACCATGTAATGATCAGTGACATCATCATTTTGCGGTATAATATCTATATCGGTTGGATTGGTTCCATATGATATAATTAAATCTAGCGTATGATTTAGGCGATGAGTGGGACCACTGACGTTTTGCGTGACCCCGAAGGAGTTTAACAAATCTGTAAACGCAGCCCCTAACGCATCATTTGTGTTATCTACGTGTATATTAAAATCTCCAACAATTATTGCTTTATCGACATTGACCAATAGATCTGATAGAAAGTCTGCAAACTCTTTTAGGAAATCAGCGTAAGGCCCTGGAGGTCTATATACGGTAGCCAAGGCTAGAGATAATAGGGATTTTTTTCTTACATCTGAGAGTGTAACATTTAGCACAAGTACTTCAAACGAATTAAACCTGTGACCTATTTTCTGAGTAACATTAAGAATATCTCTATAGATTGTTGCAACACCGCCGCCACGACCAATCAGACGGGGCTCATGCTTATAACAGTATCCTGGCGGAGTAGACTCATTTAGACCGAAATAATCATTTGGTTTAAGCCAGGTTTCAGTAAGGCAAAATACATCAAAACTATTATCTGAGACCATTTCATTTACAATAACCGCCTTAGGTGTGAGCGATCTAATGTTTAGAAGACCTAGCTTTAGAAATTGTTTTTGTTCACTGATATTGAGATTTTCTGGTTTAATTACAATTAGATTTTTCCTAGATCCTACAGTAGATGTATTGTTTGGCTTTACTAAACGAGGAACAGACACAGTTTCTATATAATGTTCTACATTGGTACTTATATCAATTAAGTTGGGACAGCAAATACTGTGATTTGGACTTTGACTTACTAGTCATATGGTGTGTAGCGTCTTGGAGATGTTGTCCGACAGAACAGCCGCTCCGACTCTGCTGGGGTGAAGGCCATCTGGACTGAAGAGCCTAGGTCGCTCCCAAAACAGATTCCAATTATTAACAAAGAGCAGTCTCTGTTCATTACACATTGACATTAACCATTCATTTAGAGCAAATAATCTACTGAACCTTTCTTGTCCTAGTCGGTACGTGGGAAGCGGTCCAGACACGACGATCGTTGTTTCTGGCGAAGTGCTGCGTACCGTCTCGATCAGGCTCCTGTAGTCCTTCTTCAGTACCTCCGTCTTCCGCAGCCTGGTGTCGTTCGTTCCCACGTGCAGCACGACAGCTCCGACGCGCTCGTCACCATTCAGGATCTCGGGAACCTGCGTAGAGACATCAAGAACACGAGCACCAGGAAAGCAGTGAGTGCGCACCTTACCTTTGCCAGAGATAGCGCGGACATGACGGACGGTCGAATCGCCGATGATCACGGCGTCGTCGCGCTCCGACTCGCGAAGAGGTGAGAAGCGGTTCCGGGTGGAGATCTCGAAAGCCGGGAGGGGTGGGGAGGTCCTTGGTCTGGTCCTGGCTCGCGTCTTCCGCCGTGGAATCACCCAGGGTCCATGGTGATGTGTCGGTGCCGGAGTGAATGAAGCCAGGGAGGATCGCGTCCTGTGCAGAGAAACACACGGAGTAGACGAGGTCGGAGTCAAAAAATTATGAACCACTGACCTGTCAGCATCTGCGCGTGATGCTTCAAGCGCGGACCGCCGATCTCGCAGCTCGGCCTGTCTCTCCAGCAGGTCGTGGATCTGCCTCTCGACGGATTCCAGCTCCAACTGCACCGAATGTAGTTCAAAGGTGTCTTCACCTGCACACAGAGGTAGAGTTAGACACACATCCACTATATTCGCCATTATAGCAGATGTGCTATAATGGCGAATTATAGCTATCAGTTATACAGGTGTAAGTAAGACGATCGATAGGCGAGAGACCACGCGTGCAGTGCTAGCGGGCTAAGAATAGTAACGGAAGTTCGGAAAGTTGGATATAAGTAGCGATATCAAAGAAATCTGATTGTTTTTTATAAAGACTAGTATCGGAGATATGTTCACACGTTTGTAAAGTTTAAAATTTAGGTTTAATTAAAGGTGATATGCATGAAGAATGTTAATCACCAAAAACAAAAGAAGAAGAAAGTTAAAGTTAAAGTGGAGATTGACTGAGCAGGGAGGAGAATTTCTAGCAAAAAGTTACTTAAATATTGGTCTATTTCTCACACAATCTATCATATCTCTTCTGAAGTCATGGATTTAACCACTGGAGTCACGTGGATTAGGCTACTTTTATTCTTACTATGTGATTTTTGTAGCTTCCAAATTTTGGCACACATTCACTTGCAACATATGGACCTGAAATATTCTTCTAAAAATCGTAATTTTTGTTTTGATGATGAAAGAAGGTCATACACATCCAGGATGGCAAAAAGGTGACTAAATAATGAGAGAATTAAAAATGTTGTGTGAATTATTCCTTTAAAGCCCAATGTGGCCCTTGTACCAATCAACTGCTCTACCACCTCTATTGTGCTAAGTGCCCTGCTTTTTTGTGTTTTCTTTTTTTTTCTTTTTTTTTTGCATTCCTTGCATTGTTTTGAACATGTTTTATGCAAAACAATAACTTTCTCAGTCGGCATTAAGGGAAATTTAGACCCTGCACATAAACTGATTAAAATCATATAAAATCAAATGTAATTGTTTCATACATTATGATATTGAAAAAAAAAAACTTTTTTATCTTTTAATTTCTGTAATCATGTCGCGCTTTTAATTATTGAATTTTTAAATCAGATTTATGTAGTGTTTACATTATCATAGATAAGTGATGTATTTTAAAAGTTGTCAGTCACAAACACCTACAAAATTCCTATATTTGTATTCTTTCTGTCAAACAGCCATGAAAGGGAATGTACTGTAAATTAGGGTATGTGTGCTACATTTTTAAATTGCATCATAGATTTTTTTATTATAAAGGGGCATAGATTTTGCAACTTGTTACTCAATACTCACTCCTCATGAGTATTTTTAAATGAGCTACTCTTTTACTCTTACTTGAGTAGTTTTTGGACAGATACTTTTACTTTACTCAAAAAAATGTTTTTAAGAAGTAAAAGTACTTTTACTTGAGTATTATTTTTCAGTACTCTTTCCACCTCTGAAAATGACAACATTTCTATTTTAGTTGTAACTATCCATTTAAAGGTGAAGTGTGATTCTCTTTAGTGTTAAAGGCCTACTTTCTCAAATGCCAGCTTAATATTCAGAGACAACTATAAGTACTACATTTGTAGGTTGTTTTCCTCAAAAACTGTAAACACTGTGTATCTTTGGTACTATAATAATTGCTCTGTTTGAGCGGCCCATACAGCCCCGGAACAGCAACACCAACATTGGTGAAGTTTAGGGTAGCACTATCTGTTTATTTTATGAACTGGGGGAGTGTTCGATAAAGCTGTTAGAAAACTATGTTTACTTTTGCAATTCCACTTAGTGACTATATTGTTGCATAAATTACACACTTCAGAGGACAGCCATATTTAGCTGCAGAGTGTATGTGGCCAGTGAGAGGCTGGAGTTAATAGTACAGGCATTAGATGAACTGTACTCTATTGTGGCAGAGTTTGTACTTCCTTTGCGATGCTGAGTTGGAAATATGACACCAACTGTTAGTGGTGGCTTGGGTCTTATCTGATGGGACAGCTGATGGGAGCTTGACATAAAGTGCTCATCACGCTCCATTACCCAGCAGCGACATGCTGCTCCATAAAGACAATTCAATGTAGCCACACAGGAATGGGTTGAATGCACATCTATACTTCGGTGGATCCTTCTCTAGTCATTTTGTTTCATTTTAAGTACTGGTCTTATCACATATGAAATCAGTGAACATACTGTCACATGTTAATGCGTTTTTAAGCTACAGTGTTGTTGTTTCCAGATAGAAATTCTTTCTTATAAAGGAATATTCAAGTTGATTTGTTTTGGAAGAATCTCTAAGAAGAATATCTTATTTTTTAAGGCAGCTATTGAGAAAAAATAATTTTAAGATACATTTTTATAACACTATTATTACACTGATACAACACAGTAGTTACACATAATTTAAACAAATAAATAAACAGAAACAACAGCACTGATATATTTAGTTATCAAGGCTTACACATGATTGTTTGTTCTCAAAATTATCAAATGTTAAGATTCTGACTGTTAGGCAGTAGTGTTGTTCAAAATCTAGAAAAAAAAGTGTTTCATAATATGCAGGCAACCACACTGCCACCATTGTGTATCATCGTTGATCTCATTTTGCTAATAAAACATTAAAGTGAACTCTGTCCAACAGCATATGCTCTTTACCCAGCTCATGAAGCAGCTGCCACAGTCTGCCATCTGGTCCTTAATTGGGGAACTTGTCAAAGTTGTTATTATTATGAATTATTATTATTTATTTATTTTTCTTCCTTTACGAACAGATGGATGTTAAATCAAGTCCCTGAAGTCCACCCTAAATATTGATATGGATGCATATATTGTATCATTATGGTCAGCATGATCTTAATGGGACAATTATACTTTTTACATTTTATATATTTTTGTATGTGTTTTGCCAAGTCTTTTTTATTATTATTTGTTTTGCTTCTGTTTGAGTTCAGGCCCTATAGAGCTGTACAGGTTGTAATACAATAACCCAGACACCAATTAGCAATTCCGTGCCATGGGTTTCCTCAGGAATTTCCTAAGGATTTTCATAATGGCATTTTTACATTTCTGAGTAAAAAATGCCTGTAGTTAAAATTAATGAAAGGGATAGTGGAAAAATGATCTCATCTCTCAAATTCTCTTATAATTTTCTCACCCTCATGTCACCCTAGACTTTCACATTCATATTCTTTTACATTTTGAAAATATAACTGGAGATTTATGTAAAAAAGGATTTAAATATTATCTGTTTCTCACCAGAGCTGAGACTTTCTTCTAAAAATCTTTGTTTATGTTCTGCAGAAGAAAGAAAGTCATACACATCTTGGATTGCTTGATGAGAGAATTACAATTTTTGGTTGAACTATCCTTTTAAAGAGTCTTTCAAATTTTGTTCTATAACATAAATTACTCATCAGTCATTCATTTTAAAGCTACTATGTGATATTTTTAACACATTTGCTATCACAATTTTAATTAAGGACTACAACTACCATCAGAATTTGAGCTGTGTACTTTTTTATGAAATGGACAGCTGTTGTAGTCCTTATTTAGCATTGTGTCAGCAACAAGCATTTTTAAAATAGACAATGGCTTTAAAATCCTCCATTGAGGGACAATTGTGCATAATTTATGTTCTGGAACAACGCAAAAGCCTCCCAATTCTAAAAACCCAAAGGAAATTCCTGAGTGAACCCACAGAGAATAAGCCTTCCGGATTTGCCAACAAACTGACGTCACAGCTAAACACTTCTATGTGGGGAAAAAATTGTATTTAAAAGTATATTGAAAATATGGGATTTTTTTTTTCTTTTTTTTTTTTTTTTTTTATGAAATTCTTTGCTTTAAAGTATCACTAATGCCAACAAATGAAATCAGATAAATTAACTTTGTTTATTTATTATTTATTATTGCTTTATTTTAAACATTGTTTATTATTGAACATATGCCAAGATGTTGTGTCGTGTTGGATGGGACACTCAAAACAAACCGAGGATTATTATAAGTGCACACTTATAATAGTTGTTTACACTTTTTGAGGAAATCCACAAAACGAATGGTTTACTTATAATTGTTTCTGCATGTTAAGCTGGGAAAGGAGAAAGTATTTGAACATAAAAAATTACACATCAGCTTTAAAAGTAAATATTATGTGGCAAGGATGAGGGCGGGGCCAGGCCGTGATGACGCACACTCAGCCCCAAATCAGGCTAATTAAGCCCAGGAGAGAGATAAAGTGGCCGGAGGCGGCAGTTTGGGAGAGAGAGAGCTACAGGCAGCTGCCCTGTATTTGTGTATGTTTGTGTGTTTTTGTTGAATTTTTCATTAAACATTACTTTGATGCTTCATCCGGTTCCTGCCTCTTCCTTTCCATTGAACCCTGTTTCATATTAAAACAAAGAAACATTGGAAAAAATTAACTCAAGTGCAAGTGCTGTGCGTGTGGAGCTACAAGCTGCTGCAGCTGCAGTGAGAGATGAGAGGAGCGGTCAGACCACCATTCAGTACGCTTTGAAATTAGTGGACAACATGATGAAAGCAATATAAACTTATTTATCAACACAATCTTTTACCATAAAGGCTTTTATGACTCAACATTAATTACTGTACTGAAATACATACTCATTGACTTAATTTGCAAAAAATTGAAGCACACAAGATGCTCTATGGAACATTATCAAATCATGCAGGATAATATGCTCATCAGGTTTTGCACATACTTTTAGAATCCATGGCAGTCAGGGTCAAATACCAAATATTGAGCAATTATGGAGCTCATATTAAATTTTCAATGCAAAATTTTACTCAAATTAATATACTGATAAAATTATTTGTAGTAGAACAGAATATAATTAAACAGAAAAAGGAAGTAGACTCTTTTTGAAACACACTATAAAATAGCTCTGCAGAACTTTTTTTTTCTTTCTTGTAATTATTTTAAAGGGATGCTCCCTCGACTCAAGCTGGCAAATGTAGTATTTATTTTGGTGAACAAACAGAATCAATATTCCAACCAAGGCCATCATCCCTTACTACAGACAAGCGATGTCACTGATGGGTGGGAGCGGCCAAAAGAGGATAGTTCGAACTCTTTTTTTTTTTTTTTTCCTCAGACCACCACCTTATATGTTAAATTGCTTGTGTAGCTGGTTTGTAGAGATAGGCTCTTATCTGTTATTGAGAATGCTGGCAGCAGGTGGACCGATGTGGGTGTGTGGTGTCCAGTGGAGTGGCTCATCTAGAGGCGAAAGCCTCTCTGCATCGGTAACACTCCCCTAAGCTCTCTCCTCTTACCCTCTGAAAGCTCCAGCGGAGCACACCATCCTACCAGCGGTCCCAGCAGACTTTGTTATCCCACAAAACAAATGATGTGTTTGCTTCTGCGAGAAGCAGTGTTTTTATGTAAAATAACCATGCTGTGAAGTTACTGGGCTTGTAAGAGTTGTTTATAGCAATAATTAATAATCAACCTAAATGTTACATGCATTCACACACTTGCGTCTAAGAACAACTGGCTTACAAAGCTGGCACTAAATTATTCAAGTGATGTTTTCAGTTAAGTTATTATCATAAGTTCTATCGTTATTTGGGTTTATTATAAACAATAAGAGGTTGCATGTTACAGTGATTTTACTCTGGGTAAGGGTTATTAAAATAAAAGAAACACGTAATCAATCACTGCAATGCATGGCCTTGAGTCGATTATAGCTTATATAAAATTGCAGCAACAGGGATTTGATAGAATACCCCATGTTCAATAATATATTAATAATCAGATTAAACAATTCTTCCATAAAGTAATGTAGTACATTACCCTAACTTTAGGCTTGTTATGGTTGCCAAGCAAAGTAGCAACTTAGTGAATCAGTTGATGTGTGTAATTTATGAAAAAGAAGACATTAGTAGGCAAAACTGTGGCATATTTTATTAACACAAACCCCAACACTAAACAATCATCTGTGCAGAAAAAATATAATTTTTGAGAAACAATTCATCCACCAAATCATGTGCAACATTGTTTATGTAAATATGATTACTTCCTGGTTACCACAAGACCAGCAAGAGTGTCTCAAAAGTTAGTTGCAATGTAGCACCTTTTACATCAAATGAATTGATGTAAAAATTTTGATGGGGGATAGTGTTTGTTTATGTACAGTGGCTTTGAATGTGGATCAGCCTATCAGCATTTAGAGTCAGAACTATTTGTTTTATAATAAAGAATAGTGAACAAAAGATTACATCACTGAGACCATTACATAATTCACAGTTCAATACCTGTATGCCATTAAGGACACAAAATGCAGAGTTTATATGCAGCCTTTTTTTTTCTTCTTTGGACCACAAGACTCATTTTATTTAAATATTTTAAACACATTTCTCCAGATTAATTGGAGGATGGCAAAAGAACAAAAAAAATATTTGAAGTGTAGTAATAATGTGCTATGACATTTAAATGCTTTTAAATATTTGTCTACATTTGGGCACCTAGTCTCACATAGCCAGAGTTTTGATTATGTACATAAAGTCCCCTTTGCTGCTGATCCTGACTAAGAACTAACTATGTAGTCATAGAGAAACGCTGACTGACATTTAAAGAGACCAACCACGGTTAATTTTGTTGTTTAGGGGTTGGTTTATCTGAAAAAGTTGATACCACAATAATAGATAGTAGTGTTAGTCTGCGACCGGCTGCATTGCATAAAACTTTGTTAACAGAATTTCTGTTCCTTCAAAAGTAGTAAGCACTGATAATGTTCACAGACATAACTTAGAAAACAAAGCAGACTATACCAATAGTCTTCCTCAAAAGGGCTCATTAGGCCCTTTCCCACTGGCAGTACTAAAGCCTGATTTAGGTTCTCCCCCTGGGAATAGTACTTTTCGTTGCTATACTTCCTATGAGCCTTTTTTTATGCCTACTCTGGAGTAGGTACTTTGGGGGCATATAGGGATTGTGGGAGACTGTTGGAGGTGCTGCAGCCTGTGATTGGTGAGAGAAGTCCACAGCCTCTATTTGTAAACAAATAGCTGCTAGCATGCTACTAAGAGGATTTTACAACTCCCTTAACAGAAAAAAAATAAAACCAACAAAGTATACAAAGAGGATCACCCATTTCATGTATGTGTGTGAGTGTGAGTGTGTGTGTGTGTGTGTGTGTGCGCGTGTGCGTGCGTGTTGAGTTTTCATCGCATCTGTACTGTTAGTACTGTGTGATTATACAGAAAATAAAGTTATTTCTTGATAACTACATCATATTTTTCCTGGGATGATATAATTGTTCAGTTGTTTATCGAGAGTGGGTAATTGAACACTATTATAATCTGAACTGTCATTAAATCTAGTTTATATGAGGGAAATTTGGCGTGCCTTTTACTGAGCATCAAAATTGACTTTTTAAGTCAATGAGTATGTATTTCAGTACAGTAATTAATGTTGAGTCATAAAAGCCTTTATGGTAAAAGATTGTGTTGATAAATAAGTTTATATTGCTTTCATCATGTTGTCCACTAATTTCAAAGTGTACTGAATGGTGGTCTGACCGCTCATCTCATCTCTCACTGCGGCTGCAGCAGCTCGTAGCTCCACACGCACAGCATTTGCACTTGAATTAAAACTGTAATCAGAAGATACAGACTGTGTCTGAAAAAGGGAAAATGCTGCCTTAAGGAGACTGTATAAGGAGGCAGGATGAAATAAGGTGCTTTTAAAACTGTTCAGGGACCAGTTTCTTAAAGAGCTCCATTCATCCAAAAACACTGTTGTTTAAACCAAAAGTGTAACATCTGAGGTTGTTACCCATCCTACCAACAACGAGAGAGAGCTCTCTCCAGAATTCTGATCTTCACCCATTTCTTCATTGCTCATTTCCTGTTCACCACATGTATACAGTATATAGCCATGCAGTTCCATTGTTCTGTGCGAAGTATTGCAAGTTTACCCTGCCTTACAGAGTGTGGTTGATTTCAATGTTAATTCTATTGATTCACGCGTTCCAACTTATTATCAAAATATATTAATACAATTTATTAAATGTCCCTTTGTCTTTGATAAACTGTGAAATATGGGAGAAAGATATGTTTAAGTTGCACTTAATGGCCAACATTCTGACTAGCTTGTCTACAGTAAAATAACATTTTATATTTCCTGACAGACTAAAAACATTTTTGCTGGTTCTTTAAAATATTTAAGTTTTAGGTTATGTGCAATAAAAATGTAATGTTACAGTCTTGATATGATTTTTTATCATTTGCACACCTCGCTCCACTAACTAACAATTGTATTTCTTTTCAAACAAATGTGCACTAATCTTTCCAAACAGATAAGAAGTGATGAGAGCTGAGAACAAGCTACTTATTCACATACTGCTAATTGGCGATCAACCTAGTGTGACTCACATTAGCAGCTGGATTAATAACTATTACTTCAAGGTTACTTTCATTTTAATGTGCCAGTCGTCTATCCCCCTGTATTATCAAAGGTTTGACTTGCTTAAATGAAACATGCTCTCAAAGTAAATGATTTTGAGAGTCTTAAATCCTTCAAAGCAAATTCTAATGCTAATATCTTAATATTGCACAAGGAACTGTCCTAAAGCAGGAGTGTTCAACCTTTACAAACCCATGGACCATCATTTATATATATATATATATATATATATATATATATATATATATATATATATATATATATATATATATATATATATATATATATATATACTGTAGATATATATATACTGTAGATATTTTTTTTTAGAATGTATGAATGTAAACGTGAAGCCGGCTGCTCATACCATGGAGCTCTAAAACATACTTAGGTTGTAGAAGATGGCAATGAGCAGAGAGCTAATTCACTATGTACCACACCACATTGTTACAAGAAGGGAGGCCACGGGAGCAGGATCTAAATGCAGCTAAAAATTGTTTAATAAATAAACAAAGCACAGATTAATGGGGTTAACACAGGAACAAAAGAAACATCCATGATGGGAAAAACACAGGAACAGAAAAAAACATGAACAAAAAACAGAAGGTCAAAACTAATAACAACTGACAAGGACTCAATGGGTAACGAGGTAAATGAAAAACAGGAGAGAAACAATGGGGAACAGCTGGAAGAAATCAGAGCAGGTGATTATGGGAAGTGTAGTCCAGGGGGGAGCAGATGACAGAGGCAAAACACAGGGCAGACAACAGTGAATCGTAACAAACATACTGTATACAGATTATATATTTAATGAAAAAGCAGCTTTTTACGGTTTAGTTATCACAATGGGTCATGTAGCGACCCTCTTTTCTGGATATAAGAATCTACTGTCAAAAACACAGAGAAAATGCTCCAAAATAAAAGCTCCATTTTAATAGGAAAAAATACTACAGAAATATATAACTACTGCATATAGTTATGAATTATTCACTGTAATACTAGTACCGCTACTACTACTACTAACAATAATAGAAATAATAATAATAATAATACTGTAACAAGTTCTTTAACTCTCTGCAAGAAGGAAGCGGGAGATAGCGAAATCCAACTCAAAAGGCTTTACTTTTCCAACACAAATTCGCTTTCCAGCATAACACAAAAGCACACACATAAACACTGCTGCATGTGTCTCTCTCCCTTACATACTGGCATCTGGCTCACTCTTAAATCTGTCTCCACTCTCACTGCAATGAAAAACATCATGGTTACTGTTGTAACCTCCATTCCCCGATGGAAGGAACGAGACGATTGTAGTGACACAAGTGTTCTCTTCTGAGAGCCTCGTGTACCTCTGAACTTGAGAAAAGGCCAATGGCAAATTGGCAGACAGAATTTGCATGTCCTGCTCCCGGACATATGGGTATAAAGGGGAGTGGGCGAGCGTCTGTCAGACAGGTTTTCACTGAGGAGCCAAGAGTAAGGTTACGGCGCATTAGAGTGGTAAGTAAAACAGTCTTTGAGTGCCCTGGCTTGGTGTACCTGCAGGAGAGCCATGACATGCAAGGCGGAGGCAGCATGTCCAGTGGTGCTGAAGTCTTTCGCAGTCAGTGACGATGTTGTCCTACAGGCCTTGGAGGGGAGTACCGTGTGGTGCCGCCAGGTGGTGGTGTTCTCGGGTCACAAGTGGATCGCAACCGCCCTGTCCACCTGAGAGACCCGTGGACCGTCCCGACGTCTAGGGTAGTGAGAGCAGACGAGTGAGGTGGTCGGTTCTGGGCAGTAAAAGGTGCCCTCCATGAACTCGTCAGCTCGTCCTGCACTTCCGGGAAGAAAGATACAGGGAGGGGGAGCATGGCTGGGAGCGGTGCCCGGAGCCGAGGTACCAATCGTCAAGCCGCGAAGGTTAGGGGAGGATGCTCACAACGGCCCGGGAAAGCATGTCGGATATCTGCGCATCAGACTCTGACTGGGCGGGCTGGCCCGAGGACGGGAGTCCGGTCAGGTCTTCAGAGTCAGATGCCTGAATGCTCTCCGATGCAGCGGCGATGTCGTCATCCAAACCTAGCTGCAAGAATGAGGCAAACTAGCCGTGAAGCAAGCCGCAGTCGTCCAGAGCGCAGACAGAAGCAAACGAGTATGCCGGTTGGCGGGTGGTTCATGTGGCTGTGCCCGGCGAAACCCAGCCCGCTGCCATCCCCAAATCGCCTCCATCACAGCCGGGTCATCCTCAATCCCGTGGGAAGAAGGTGCAGCGCTGGGGCCGGCCGTTCGTTTTGAGAAATGAAAGCCGCAACCGCAACGTTGCCATGGCCATGTCCTCGCAGTAAGAACCATCCACAAACGCTGCCTCGGTTTGATTGCTACCCAGGTACACGAGGCAGTGTCTATGACCGTCGGATCTGGAGAGATACCGGCCACATCCAGGAGCTACGCAGCGGCGGAAGGGCATCTTTAAAAAGACGCATCCTGAAAACGACGTTCAACGATCGCTTGTGTTGTTGCTCTTTTACCAGAAAAAAACTATTTTAGAGGAGAATAAATTCTTTTAGAGAAATCAACTCTTTTAGGAGAGAAGCACAATCGAAGCGCACAGGGGCAGAGTCTGCACAGCATGCAGAGAGGAGAAAGCCACTGGAATGCGCCGTTAGATCCAACAGAAAGCTCTCTTGCAGAGGTAGGTGAAGCAGTCGTGACACACAGCTCGCTGATCACACAATCACTCGGCTCCGAAGAAAAAATCTGTCTGACAGAAGCTCGCCCGCTCCCATTTATACCCGTATGTCCAGGGTCGGGACATGCAAATTCTGTCTGCCAATTTGACATTGGCCTTTTCTCAAGTTCAGAGGTATGCTAGGCTCTAAGAAGAGACCCCTTGTGTCACTACAATCGGCAAAACATTGAGTGAGTGACAGAAGGGGAACAGCTGTTAGAGACAATCAATGACAGGTGATGACCCTCATCGTTCTCAACTCCCGATCTCCCTCTACTTTCACAAGCCGGAGCTCAACCACGTCCCCACCACTACAAATATTAATAATAATAATAATAATAGATAAAACATATTTAATGTATATTAAAGCAATATCTCACATCTGTGATTCTCTGTTGTGCAGCACTTTATTTGACAAAAATATTGCCAGTGTTGTTTTTTGGATTGTACAGTGAGGTTCTGTATAAAAGTTCTTCATTTGATAAGCATAATACAATATTATGTTGACAATTAAATGCTCTATTTTCATTTGATTAGAGTTTTAATTTATTTACTTATTTATTTATACCCAGTTTTTATGATAAAATTTAAAGAAAAAAAAATATTATAGAATACAGGTATCGTATGGTACTCATACTCGTTCTCCAAAATATAGTATTGGGACATCCCTAATATGCAGTATATTTATGGGTTAAATTGGTGCAGAATGGTCCAAAATGCTATGCTAGGACCTCAGATTCAAAAGAAAGAAAAAAATGTTCTTCAAAGGAATAATATTTCAGATTTGATTTATCTCTGATGTTGATGTCCACCGAGACACATTTCTTCACCCTTGGACTAAGGTAACATAGTTAGAAGTCATTGTTCTCTGCCAATGACTGAATGTCCTTTTTATTATTATTATTACGGTCTACTTATAAATATGACAGAATGATATGCAGAACATCATTAAATTTGGTTATGGCTTGAGATGGGACAATATTATATGACCAATGTAATGCTCACAAAAATAGCTATTTATTTAAATCTGCTATAATGTTCATAAAGTCTTAAAAATGTAGAACCAGTACTTAAAGGAATAGTTCACCCAAAAATGAAATATTTTGTTATAATTTACTCTGTAAACTTTTTTGTACATTTGTTGTTTCCATGCAATTAAAATTAAGCTTCAAAAAGGCAGCATAATTGTATCAGATAAAGGGGAATTCACTAAGAATTAATTGTGCCTGGTTATTTGCATGCGCTGTCTATTCTGGTTTAGTTTCTGATTTACCACAGGAATAATGCAGATCAGGCAATGGCACAAACATGCCCAAAAATAGGTCCTGATCGCATTTTGCACACCCAATTCTGACCCTAAGGGCCAATACTCAGCACTATATTGCGGAGGATACAGCAGACCATAGTGATCTGACACACTCTGCTGGGACTTTAGACATCTACAGTTGAAGTCAGAAGTTTACATACACTTAGGTTTAATTTTTTTACCACTGCACAGATTTCATTTTGGCAAACTATAGTTTTGTATTTTTTTCCAACAATTGTTAACAGACAGATTGTTTCACTTTTAATTGACTACATTACAATTCCAGTGGGTTAGAAGTTTACAATCGCTAAGTTAACTGTACCTTTTAGCAGCTTGGAAAATTACAGAAAATCATGTCAAGCCTTTAGGCAAATAGCCAATTAACTGCTGATTGGAGGTGTACTGAATTGGAGGTGTACCTGTGGATGTATTTTAAGGCCTACCTTCAAACTCAGTCCCTCTTTGCCTGACATCGTGGAAAAATCTAAATAAATCAGCAAAGACCTCCGAAAAAAAATTGTGAAACTCTACAAGTCTGGTTCATATTGGGAGTATAAACAAGTATAAACACCATGGGTCCACGCAGACATCATACCGCTCAGGAAGGAGACTGTCTTTGTCTCTTAGAGATAAATGTATGTGACAGGGCGGAGGGCGGGGCAGGGATGTGATTATACACACCCGGTCCGCATTCGGCCTTTATCCCTCTCCGATGCTCAATTAGCCCGATAAGGGACCGTGTGTGTATAATCACGACACGGCCCCGCCCTCCGCCCTGTCACATTTTAGTTTAAATTAAAATAGATCCCAGAACAACAGCAAAGGACCTTGTGAAGATGCTGGAGGAAACAGGCAGACAAGTATCTATATCCACAGTAAAATGAGACCTATATCAACATAACCTGAAAGGCTGCTTAGGAAGGAAGAAGTCACTGCTCAAAAATCGCCATAAAACAGCCACATTACAGTTTGCAAGAACACATGGCGACAAAGATCTTAATTTTTGGGGAAATGTCCACTTTTCTAATGAAACAAAAATGTAACTGTTTGGCCAAAATGACCATCGATATGTTTGGAGGAAAAAGGGTGAGGCTAGCAAGCTGAAGAACACCATCCCAACCGTGAAGCATGGTGGTGGCAGCATCATGTTGTGGGGGTGCTTTGTTGCAGGAGAGACTGGTGCACTTCACAAAATATATGGGATCATTAGGAAGGAAAATTATGTGGATATACTGAAGCAACATCTCAAGACATTAGGCAGGAAGTTAAAGCTTGGTCACAAATGGGTCTTTTAAATGGACAATGACTCCAGGCATACCTCCAAAGTTGTGGGAAAATTGCTTAAGGACAACAAAGTCAAGGTATTGGAGTGGCCATCACAAAGCCCTGACCTCAATCTGATAGAAAATCAGTGGGCAGAACTGAAAAGGTGTGTGTGAGCAAGGAGGCCTACAACCCTGATATAGTTACACCAGTTCTGTCTGAAGGAATGGTCTAAAATTCCTGCAGCTTATTGTTAGAAACTTGTGGAAGGTTACCCAAAACGTTTGCCCCAAGTTAAACAATTTAAAGGCAATACTCCCAAATACTAACAAAGTGTATGTATACTTCTGACCCACTGGGAATGTGATGAAAAGAATAAAAGCTGATATAAATAATTCCCTCTACTATTATTCTGACATTTTACATTCTTAAAATAAAGTAGTGATCCTAACTGACCTAAGACAGGGAATTTTTTTTATGATTAAATGTCAGGAATTGTGGAAAATTGAGTTTAAATGTATTTGGCTAAGGTGTACGTAAACTTCTGACTTCAACTGTAAATCATCTCTTTAACATGCTGAAAGTGCACTTGATTACACCGTGCATCTAGATAAATACTGTTATAATGCTCTTGTCCATGATTATATCATTATTTGATGATGCTGATGTGATCGATAGAAAATCGATAGGTCACTTGATCTCTTTTAACCTTGTTCAACCCCACGTCCACATTTGTGGGTTAAACTTTTGCCACACCAAGTCACGTGACACAACAACATGACGTTAATTTGCTTCTACAGGCGCAGAACCAACAAAAGTGCCTCCTGTTAAGAAACCTCTGAAAATTGAAAGTTTTCTCTTTGTAACCTGTTTGTGTGTAAAGAGTGGTGTCTCTAGTTTCATTTAATATGCTGCTTTAAAAGATTCATAAAAAAAATTGCGCGTCAGTGTGCTGAAAACATAATGTCAATATTTGTGGATTTTGGGACATTATTCCCTCAAAAGTTTAAAAAATACGTTAGTTATTTTGAAAAACTTTCAATATTAACACATCTGTGGGTCTTTTTGCTTCATTTTAATATACATTTTGTTATATTTTTTCTGTATATCACTAAACAATATGGTTGTATCCATCAACATTAGTAAATGCATTCCTATATTCACTGTGCATTTTCACACTGAGAATCAATGGGTTCATACATAAGCTGTAAAATGTTGCTTTCAGAGGCTTTATCTGAAGTAGTAAGTACTTCAAAAACGAAAACTATGAAAGTGCTTTTCGAACTGTCCTGAGAACAGTGCAGACCGAAAGCATACTGGAGAGGATAAGTCATTCACTAAATAGGGAGCAAGGGGCATCCTTTTAGCTTTCTATACAAGTCATTTCACTCCTAAAATCCAACCAAAAGTTAAGTTTCAAGCTGCAGATGTTTGGATGTTTATACATCGGACAGAAAATCAGCTGTAATGTTGGGAGGGTAAATAAAATTTGATCTGGTTGTAATAGCACAAGGAATGGAGTTTACAACTTTTAAATACAAGTCGAATACTGCTTCATCGATCTGTGCAAAATGATTTTTGATGCATAAATGTGCTTAACACTGCACACAATGTAAGTAGGCTTCCACTGTAGACAACAGATTGCAAGGAAATTGCTTTCAAAGTTTCAAATGCCTCTGACACAATGTTGATACTGCTTGATTAAAGACACTCACATCATAATCCATTTGTGTTCACAACAAAAGCTGAAACCCCTTGTTAAAGAATATGAGAGCCTTTTTAAGTCTAAAATCCTCTCTAATGGCTCAGTGTCCTTGATAGCCATATTACATGTATTGAAAGAACATTCCCAAAACTACTCTGACTTATCTAATATCTCAGGTTTCAGTCTCGGCTGGACACCATTTCTTGCGCCATCATGCGAATGGTACAGAAATCAATACATTTGAAAAGTGGTTAGAGCTCCTTTATCTTGGGCAACTAATGATTTGGAGGTATGAATAATTCATTCTTAGAAAGCTACAGATGCAGCCAGGGAGTAGATAGGGAAAGGGAAGTGGAGGGAAATAGTGCTTTACCTTATCACTCTTAATCTTAGAAGTTGCAGTAATGCAGTTCTGAACATTTAGCACTTAATGGTGTATCAGTGGAGGAACATGATCTTGGACCATTAAGGCCATCTTCAACAGGCTCACAAGATGCTGTCACTCTTTCTTTAAATGAGTAGGGTCATGTGAAAATGTGAACGGTGGTAGTTAGGAGAAGACTGATGATAGTGGCTTGGACGTTCAAGGCAAAACATCTCATGATGGGTAAGTTGTGCATGTGTGTGCTTGCATGTGCGTTTTAATGTGCAATTAGCTTCAGCCTTGGGATAATGGTGACCCTGGTTGAGGAAAATGTATGTAGCTTTGTGGCTGCAACATAACTGTAAGCTGCATAATGAATGATTAGATTGGAAATATGTATTGAAACATATAATATTTGCTTATAGGAAGGTCTATGTATAACATACGTTTTTATGTCTATTAATGTATTGCCAGCTCAGGTTTGTCTGACTTTTTCAAACTCACCCAAGCAAACATGTGAAGATCAAACTTAATTATGTCTGAAGGCATATCAACTTTCGTTATGTTACTATTTACACACAAAGAACACACAATCTACAGTGGTGTGCAAAAGTGTGAGCCCACTTTTGAAAATTCTTCTATTTTGTATAATTTGCTAGTGAAATATACAGAATTTTTCATATCAAATTATATTATCAGCATAAAAGTTGAAGTTTTAAAACATTTACAGTACATGGATTTTAAAATTTTTTAGTATTTTGATAGTCCATATTTGCTTTAATCACAGTATGGACTCCACAAGTTTGTGAAAAACCTTATCTATGATATCCCAGCATGATCCGAAAAGGGCATGTTGTGTGCTTTAATGGTAGCAAGAAAAAAAAGACCATTTGTACAAAAGGAGTTTACATATTTAAATATTGCGGAACCTAATATCTTCTTCATTCCATGTCATAACTTTTCTTTGTTTTAAATTTTTCAATATCTTAAACTTTGTTTATTTCCAGGTTTAAATTAAAAAATCCAACATTTTCTATGTGGTCTGAGACTTTTGGACCCCAATGTATATTTAAATGTTTAGTGCAATACAACAACCTGTAAATGGACAAAAAAACCAACAAGCTTCTTTATAACGAATGTCATGCTGGTTGACATATCCATTATGATCCTCGTAAGTATGGGCTGATATTGTAGTTCATGGGTATGAGTTTATTGGTCGTGTATTAAGAGGAAAGTAATTATTATTTGTGCCATTCACATTAATGGCATTGGGAAATGAATCCTGATGATACCAGTGAGCAAAGTCCCTGCAGACCAATTACAAAGGTTCACAAGGTTGTTCCTCATATGCACAATCACTTTTTAATGAGGCTTTGCTGTACCAGGCCGAAATATTACTTGCTTATTTTGTTTTCAGTCTGCTTTCTCAATATAGTGTTGTTCGGCCACTGGGGAAATGACTCACGCATTTCTACATTTCAGCTGTCAGTAGCCTACTGTAAGTCATTAGCTCAGCATTTATTGTATTTAAATTTAAAATCCAAGGGTTATGGTAGTCCTACCAGTGAGACCAGTTTTCACCAGTTGTTCCACTTTTGCGTGCTGTAGTTCACGTAACCATCTACAATCCCAACTTGGTCTTGGGTGGCCAGGTGACCATGAAAATATATCGGGCAATAATACAACAGATTATAATTTTATATTACTCTTTTGAATGAAAAAGATGGACATCTGTTCACGTTATGTAATTTTATTTGTACTTCTGGAAAATATTTCCCAAAATGTGGGTCTGCTCTTTTCTACCAAAAAGAAAACACAATGTTTATTTCTCTTTAAATGACTGCATAAAATGCTTGAGGAAAACATGCATCAATCCAAATACGCAACAGTCAGCATTAAATTGCCCCAGCCAGCACAGATTCACTGGCTTTTTTTTCACCAGCATGTCAATTCGCTGTGGACTACCTCTACCTAAGTTATATTTTTAGGGCATTTTATATAAGATGAAAGACATTGCAATCTTTATTGGTGCAGGAATGCATAGTCTGGAAAAAGTCTGGCAAAAATACTGATTTGACCAGTTGGGCAGTATTACAATCAGTGAAAAGATGGTAATTATTATATTGCTATATATATATATATATATATATATATATATATATATATATATATATATATATATAAAACCAATCCCATCTGAATAGGGTTTATGACATCACATGGCTCATTGATACAGGGTTGCGATTTTGTGGTATGTCTGAAAACGTGTATTAGAAAGAGAACACATTTTTGGATATTTGAATACCTTGAACTGTGCTGTTTGAATGTTATCATTCAACTCTAATCAATAGAAAAACCTAAGCAAAAGTGTTTTAAAAGCAAATTCTATATGAAAAGCATATTTACTGAAGCAATCATGTCATATCGTGTCACTTCGATGGCACTTTCACTTTCCGTTTCAGGTATCCTTGGTTGGGCTCAAGGCTGGGTCTCCGAGTCCAAAGTCCAACATTCTATCAGGTGAGCTACCGCAGAAATGAATCACATAGGAATAAGTGCGTAAATTTAGGTGAATCTAATACATGCAATTGTGTAGATTTGGGGGGTTGCAGCATATAGCATTTGCTCATGGTATAAAAAATGGGAGGGTTGTATTTGCTTGTTTTGATTATGGGGTGGGGGGGAGGGGGGGGGGGGGTGTTACCTTGCCCTTATCCCCCTCATAATCTATCCCTCTTGAAGACAAGCATTTACATGTATTGTTTTTCAAATGATGTGTAAGAGTAAAAGTGTTTTTATATAATAACATAATAGGGTGTAAGTAATAGTGCAAAAAATAATTCTTTATAAAGTCATAATCAGCCATATTACCCGTGATTTGTGTGAAAGTGAATAGAGCACACAGTTGTTGTAGCGCCTCTGGTGTTAATTTCACCAGGAAACTCAGTTTGCAAAAATGTAGTTAATGTAACGTTTATTCTATGAGACTAGGTTTATGTTTTGTTGATAAAAAGGATGCTAGACCATTAACCTTAAAAACGTCATCTGTTTGGAAGAAAATGTAACTCTATTTTAGTGCCACTCAGTGGACATTTTACTTTGGAGCTGCCATCATACAATTAAAGAAACATGTCGTTTCATTTTGCATGAATGTTGCCACATTCACTTAATTTTCATGAGATCTCAGGGCCTATTTGAAACCTGTTCAAATAGGCTCTAAACGCACTAAAATAGTGGTGCACCTGGATTATTTCAAATCTGAAGCATGTCATTTTTGCACCTTTATAGAGTTACCAGATAGAATTGCAAAAATAATCATTTTCAAACAGTATCCACAAAACTGCTTCCATCTTGTATTGGTAGTACTAACAGATAGTGCTGCCTGTATTTTTGCCATTATCTAATTTGCATAATTCCTTCATTGAATCGAGTGCTAAAACAATGCAGACAGTGTGCACAAATAGACCCCCCTTTCTGTGGGCTAATGTTTCCTAAGGTTGGGTGGCTGAGGTGTATGGCTTGTAAGCCTCCGTATATCTGCCTCGATTGGATGAAGTCCTCTCTAGAGGGGCAGTGAATTTAATTTCCTGCTGCATACCCTGGTTATATCTATGTGCATTAGTGCATGTATACTCTTTGCACGTATCCTTGTTAGCGTGTCCTCTGCCTTCGATGTACCAGTCCCTGCGTGAAACCAGGGGACATGGCAGTGGAGGCAGCACCTGGAACAGACTGATGTGGTGAGACGTGCTACAGCGAGCAGGGAAATGAAGATCAGCCTGCCACTTGGGGTTGATGGCGAGAGGGAGGCTGTTCTCTTTTTTTTCTGTTGATCCCCCTCCACTTTCCTGCTCCTTTTTATAATCTCTTCAAATCTAAAAACCCATCACTGCAGCCGCTGGTGCGACATGGGTTTATCCAGCACAGATCCGGCAGTCTCTTCTCTTTCTCCTTGGCCCAGAGCCTTTAATCTGTGAAGCTTGGAGTGTACATGTTTCCTTTAAAAAAACAGAAGAACTCTAATTGAAAACTTGCTGTACTGTAGTTGGCATTCACCCATTTAATATATATATATATATATATATAAATATATTTATCCCCCCAGCTTAGTGAGCATGAGCATGTTTTTTACTCCTTACATAGCCCAATGAAACAAACTGCAAAACTTCAAATGAAAGTACATGCTTTTTTCTTGGTCACAGTTGTAATTGGTATAAAACTTCAGAGTTGAAACAGACGCAATAGATAATTTGAAACTATATATATATATATATATATATATATATACATATATACACCTGTATATATGTAAATGTGAATTGAGGTTTTTTTTTCTTTCATAAAAAAAGTTTTACCGATGAAAGTGTAGTACATTTAAAACTGTTTAAAGATGACTGTGTCTTTTTTATGTTTTAGCCCTTTAAATTAGGGCTGTCAATCAATAAAATGTTTTAATCAAATTAATTACATGGTATGCTGATTAATTAATCAAATTAATCACGTACATATATATTTGCTTAGAAAGCCCCTCAAATAACAATAATTAAATTTATAATGATTAAATAATTGTAAATAGTTATATATAAATTATAATAATGTGTGTGTGTATATATATATATATATATATATACACACACACACACACACACACACACATATACACACAAACACACCTTAAATCTGATTGGACGAGAGACGTTCCATGAGCACTGATGGTCTCACACCATCAACACTCAGATGCTTCACTGTGTGCATCACTCTGCTTGTGTTCGTGCTAAACTAAAGTGTAAGCAGTGCATATGTGTTAAGAGCTACAGTAGGTCTGTCTCTTTACATGTATTTTTTTTTTACATTACATATGTTAGCCATAAGGTGAACCAGTTAGGTGATGTGAAGTGAATCCACGTCAGTCAGTGTTTACATATAACAGTGCTCCACGATTGCTCATATTACTACTATACTACTAAAGCTAGAAAATAGTATTAAAACAATTTAAACTAACAACTAGAGCAATAAGGCTCATCACAGCTGAGACACAACAGTTTATGAAATACTAGAAAATACTAGAAAATACCCTCCCTGAACTGCCACCTTAACGTGGTGGAGGGGTTTGAGTACCCGAATGACCCTAGAAGCTATGTTGTCTGGGGCTATACGCCCCTGGTAGGGTCTCCCAAGGCAAACAGGTCCTAGGTGACGGGTCAGACTAAGAGCGGTTCAAAAACCCCTTATGATGGAGAAGAACTTAATGACCGTGACGTCGCCCGGTATGGCGCAGCCGGGGCCCCACCCTGGAGCCAGGCCCGGGGTTGGGGCTCGTATGCGAGCGCCTGGTGGCCGGGTCTCTCCCCACGGGGTCCGGCCGGGCTCAGCCCGAAGGAGCGACGTGGGGCCGCCTTCCCGTGGGCTCACCACCTGCAGGAGGAGCCGTAAGGGGTCGGTGCAGAGAAGATTGGGCGGCAGTCGAAGGCGGGGGCCTCGACGACCCGATCCCTGGACACGGAAACTAGCCTTAGGGACGTGGAACATCACCTCGCTGGCGGGGAAGGAGCCTGAGATTGTGCGTGAGGTTGAAAGGTTCCGACTAGAGATAGTCGGGATCACCTCTACGCATGGCTTGGGCTCTGGAACCACACTCCTCGAGAGGGGATGGACTCTTCACCACTCTGGAGTTGCCCATGGTGAGAGGCGGCGGGCTGGTGTGGGTTTGCTTATAGCCCCCCAGCTCAGCCGCCATGTGTTGGAGTTTACCCCTGTGAACGAGAGGGTCGTTTCCCTGCGCCTACGGGTCGGGGATAGGTCTCTCACTGTCGTGTGTGCCTACGGGCCGAACGGCAGTGCAGAGTACCCGGCCTTCTTGGGGTCTCTGGGAGGAGTGCTGGAAAGTGCTCCGACTGGGGACTCCGTCGTTCTGCTGGGGGACTTCAACGCCCACGTGGGCAACGACAGTGACACCTGGAGGGGCGTGATTGGGAGGAACGGCCCCCCCGACCTGAACCCGAGCGGTGTTCAGTTATTAGACTTCTGCGCTAGTTACGGTTTGTCCATAACGAACACCATGTTCAAGCATAAGGGTGTCCACCAGTGCACGTGGCACCAGGACACCCTAGGTCGTAGGTCGATGATCGACTTTGTAGTCGTTTCATCTGACCTGCGGCCTTATGTCTTGGACACTCGAGTGAAGAGAGGGGCGGAGTTGTCAACTGATCACCACCTGGTGGTGAGTTGGATCCGGTGGCGGGGGAGGAAGCTGGACAGACATGGCAGACCCAAGCGTACTGTAAGGGTTTGCTGGGAACGTTTGGCCGAATCTCCTGTCAGAGAGATCTTCAACTCCCACCTCCGGCAGAGCTACGACCGGATCCCGAGGGAGGTTGGAGATATTGAGTCTGAGTGGACCATGTTCTCCACCTCCATTGTCGAAGCGGCTGCTCGGAGCTGTGGCCGTAAGGTCTCCGGTGCCTGTCGAGGTGGCAATCCCCGAACCCGGTGGTGGACACCGGAAGTAAGGGATGCCGTCAAGCTGAAGAAGGAGTCCTATCGGGCCTTGTTGGCTTGTGGGACTCCTGAGGCAGCTGACAGGTACCGGCAGGCCAAGCGGACTGCAGCCCGGGTGGTTGTGGAGGCAAAAACTCGGGCCTGGGAGGAGTTCGGTGAGGCCATGGAGAAGGACTATCGGCTGGCCTCGAAGAGATTCTGGCAAACTGTCCGGCGCCTCAGGAGAGGGAAACAGTGCCCTACCAACGCTGTTTACAGTAGAGGTGGGCGGCTGTTGACCTCAACTGGGGATGTCGTCGGACGGTGGAAGGAATACTTCGAGGATCTCCTCAATCCCGCCGTCACGTCTTCTATTGAGGAAGCTGAGACTGGGGTCTCAGAGGTGGACTCGTCCATCACCCTAGCTGAGGTCACCGAGGTAGTCAAGAAACTCCTTGGTGGCAAGGCACCGGGGGTGGATGAGATCCGCCCTGAGTACCTCAAGTCTCTGGATGTTGTGGGGCTGTCTTGGCTGACACGCCTCTGCAGCATCGCGTGGCGGTCGGGGACAGTGCCTCTGGGATGGCAGACTGGGGTGGTGGTCCCTCTTTTTAAGAAGGGGGACCGGAGGGTGTGTCCCAACTACAGGGGGATCACACTTCTCAGCCTCCCTGGGAAAGTCTATGCCGGGGTACTGGAGAGGAGAATACGGCCGATAGTGGAACCTCGGATTCAGGAGGAACAGTGCGGTTTTCGTCCGGGCCGTGGAACACTGGACCAGCTCTATACCCTCTACAGGGTGCTGGAGGGTTCATGGGAGTTTGCCCAACCAGTTCACATGTGCTTTGTGGATTTGGAGAAGGCATTCGACCGTGTTCCCCGGAGCGGCCTGTGGAGGGTGCTCCGGGAGTATGGGGTCCCGGGTCCTTTGCTAAGGGCTATCCGGTCCCTGTATGACCGAAGCAGGAGCTTGGTTCGCATTGCCGGTAGTAAGTCAGACTTCTTCCCAGTGCATGTTGGACTCCGGCAGGGCTGCCCTTTGTCGCCGGTTCTGTTCATAATTTTTATGGACAGAATTTCTAGGCGCAGCCAGGGGCCGGAGGGTGTCAGGTTTGGGGACAACACGATTTCTTCTCTGCTCTTTGCGGATGATGTTGTCGTGTTGGCCCCTTCACACCAGGACCTTCAGCATGCGCTGGGACGGTTTGCAGCCGAGTGTGAAGCGGCCGGGATGAGGATCAGCACCTCCAAATCCGAGGCCATGGTCCTCAGTCGGAAAAGGGTGGCTTGCTCCCTTCAGGTTGGTGGGGAGATCCTTCCTCAAGTGGAGGAGTTTAAGTATCTTGGGGTTTTGTTCACGAGTGAGGGAAGGATGGAACGGGAGATTGACAGACGGATCGGTGCAGCTTCTGCAGTAATGCGGTCGATGTACCGGTCTGTTGTGGTGAAGAAGGAGCTGAGCCGCAAGGCAAAGCTCTCTATTTACCGGTCAATCTACGTTCCTACTCTCACCTATGGTCATGAGCTTTGGGTCATGACCGAAAGGACAAGATCCCGGATACAGGCGGCCGAAATGAGCTTTCTCCGCAGGGTGGCTGGGCGATCCCTTAGAGATAGGGTGAGAAGCTCGGTCACTCGGGAGGAGCTCAGAGTAGAGCCGCTGCTCCTCCACATCGAGAGGGGTCAGTTGAGGTGGCTCGGGCATTTGTTTCGAATGCCTCCTGGACGCCTTCCCCGGGAGGTGTTCCGGGCACGTCCCACTGGGAGGAGGCCCCGGGGAAGACCTAGGACACGTTGGAGAGACTATGTCTCCCGGCTGGCCTGGGAACGCTTCGGTGTCCCCCCAGAAGAGCTGGAGGAAGTGTCTAGGGAGAGGGAAGTCTGGGCATCTCTGCTTAGACTGCTGCCCCCGCGACCCGGCCCCGGATAAGCGGAAGAAGATGGATGGATGGATACTAGAAAATATTATTTCTGTGACATTTTTGAATTACAAACGAAGACATGGACGCATCATTTGGTTTTAACCAGCAATGGCAGATTCTGATCCATCGAGTAAAATTTGTTCCATGCACAAATGCGTTTTTATGACCATACTAAAATTTACTTGTTCATTGAACTGTTGTAAATAAGCAATATCACACTTGCAATTATGCTATATGGCCCTAAATCAACACTGCTGTGATTACCACAGGCTGAGTATATTATATATATATATATATATATATATATATATATATATATATATATATATATATATATATATACACTCATCTAAAAGATTATTAGAAACACCTGTTCAATTTCTCATTAATGCAATTATCTAATCAACCAATCACATGGCAGTTGCTTCAATGCATTTAGGGGTGTGGTCCTGGTCAAGACAATCTCCTGAACTCCAAACTGAATGTCAGAATGGGAAAGAAAGGTGATTTAAGCAATTTTGAGCGTGACATGGTTATTGGTGCCAGACGGGCCGGTCTGAGTATTTCACAATCTGCTCAGTTACTGGGATTTTCACGCACAACCATTTCTAGGGTTTACAAAGAATGGTGTGAAAAGGGAAAAACATCCAGTATGCGGCAGTCCTGTGGGCGAAAATGCCTTGTTGATGCTAGAGGTCAGAGGAGAATGGGCCGACTGATTCAAGCTGATAGAAGAGCAACTTTGACTGAAATAACCACTCGTTACAACCGAGGTATGCAGCAAAGCATTTGTGAAGCCACAACACGCACAACCTTGAGGCGGATGGGCTACAACAGCAGAAGACCCCACCGGGTACCACTCATCTCCACTACAAATAGGAAAAAGAGGCTACAATTTGCAAGAGCTCACCAAAATTGGACAGTTGAAGACTGGAAAAATGTTGCCTGGTCTGATGAGTCTCGATTTCTGTTGAGACATTCAGATGGTAGAGTCAGAATTTGGTGTAAACAGAATGAGAACGTGAATCCATCATGCCTTGTTACCACTGTGCAGGCTGGTGGTGGTGGTGTAATGGTGTGGGGGATGTTTTCTTGACACACTTTATGCCCCTTAGTGCCAATTGGGCATCGTTTAAATGCCACGGCCTACCTGAGCATTGTTTCTGACCATGTCCATCCCTTTATGGCCACCATGTACCCATCCTCTGATGGCTACTTCCAGCAGGACAATGCACTATGTCACAAAGCTCGAATCATTTCAAATTGGTTTCTTGAACATGACAATGAGTTCACTGTACTAAAATGGCCCCCACAGTCACCAGATCTCAACCCAATAACCCAACATCTTTGGGATGTGGTGGAACGGGAGCTTCGTGCCCTGGATGTGCATCCCACAAATCTCCATCAACTGCAAGATGCTATCCTATCAATATGGGCCAACATTTCTAAAGAATGCTTTCAGCACCTTGTTGAATCAATGCCACGTAGAATTAAGGCAGTTCTGAAGGCGAAAGGGGGTCAAACACAGTATTAGTATGGTGTTCCTAATAATCCTTTAGGTGAGTGTATAATATATATATATATATATATATATATATATATATATATATATATATATATATACACACACATGAGCCATTTTGGCACGTGTGTAAAAGACCGAACATGTAATTTTTTGTATAATTTATTGCACCAAATTAACACATTTAATCGACAGCCCTAGGTAAAATAATTGTTTACGAGGTTAATATGCAGAGACCATATATGACTATTCGTAAACCATTCATACACTCAAACATTCCTTTTGAATTTAGTTTCTTAAAATTATCTAATGTATCACAATTCTTGAATTTTTTTTCACAGTTTAATTTCATTATGTGCAATAAATATTTGATAAAGTTTGTAAAATGGAAGTTCACTTAAACTATTTGCATTGAGAAATAATTTGTAATCATTTTAATTGGCCATAACCAGCTGTAAATGTTATGTACGAAAGTGTCATGTGCATGTGTGTGTGTGTGTGTGTGTGTGTGTGTGTGTGGTTCTTTAAGAGACTAACTTGTGTTAACCAATCAAAGGGCTTATTGTCTAAGCTCCGCTATCTTTTTGCATCAATAGCTAGGTGGAGAAGAACAGAAAGGAGTCTTAAGGGAAATACAAAGAGATAAAAGTTAAATTTTGGTTAAATGAGTTTAAAAAGACTCTGTTTCAGTCATTATGTCATCGTTTTTGTTGTTAGAAACACTGTTTTTGCTGTTTTCACTGTTTTTAAGTTGATTACAATTGTGATAATAGACTAAATGTTAAGTAAATGGTGGATGTTCAAAGAAATTGATATTTATTTCCTAAATTTTCATTTTACGTCGCTGAATGCAGATGTTTGATTTAAACCTGATGAAAGTTGATTTAGTGGGATAGAAAATTCCAGAAGTAATTTGCATATTTGTAATATAAATGTTTTTATGTTCCGTCTTCTGTTATTTTGATGCATTTAAAGCCATTTTGGTGAAATATAAATTCAAAAGGAAAGACATTTGAAATAATATTTTAAGAACTTAATTAGATATGTTATACAGCAAAATTTTATAAGAAATGTAACAAGTAGGGCAAATGACTCGATTAAGCCCACCCAAATCATCTAGGTTACGTATGTAACCTCCATTCCTCCATTCCCCTATCACCTTTTGATTTACACCGAGAGAAAGGGACAGATAAAAGTGATTGATCACAAGATCTTAGTGACCTAGAAGCTGTGTATGGGCTAATAAGATCACAAATATAGTCTGGGGCTGAGCTATGTAGAGCCTTGTATGCAAAAAGAAGGATTTTATTTTATTTGTAGCCAATGCAATGAGGCAAGAACAGGGGAGATATGATCCCGTTTCTTAGTTCCTGTTAACAATCTGGCTGCTGAATTTTGAACAATCTGTAACCGAGACAGTGTAGTTTGAGGTAGGCCAACGTACAGAGAATTAGAGTAGTCCAAACGAGAGGAAAGTCCAATCGAGTCCAGGGTTTGAATGTTTGGCGGCAGGCAGGGGTGACCATCACACAGTGCATGCCGTGGCGTTATACCCATTTTGGGACTTGAATCTGAAGCCAGTGCTGAAGCGGTCTCATATGCATCAACCCCAGTGGCGCGACTGCCACGGAGGATGCCATATGCCCCAGGAGACTCTGAAAAAATGTTTTAAGGGGACTGCTGTGCCCGGCCTGAAGGTGGGGAGCTTGCTCTTTTCCCAGTTGACCTGAAGCCCCAAACGGCTGAGGTGCCTGAGCGCATAGTAACTCTCGGGAGTGGGCCAAGATAAGCCAGTCATCGAGGTAATTGAGTATGCGAATGCCGGCTTCTCAGAGCAGGGCAAGGGCTGCCTCTGCGACTTTCCTCCCAAAGGGGAGGACTTTGTACTGATATGCCTGGCTGTCGAATGCGAACTGTAGGAAGGGTCGGTGTCGAGGCAGAATTGAGATGTGGAAGTACGCGTCCTTCAGGTCTACCGCTGCGAACCAATCTAGATGCCGGACGCAAGTTAAGATGTGTTTTTGCGTGAGCATTTTGAACGCAAGTTTGTGCAAAGTTTGGTTGAAAACTCGCAAGTCCAAGATCGGTCATAAGCCGCCGCCTTTCTTGGGTACGATGAAGGGCTGTAGAAACCCCTCTTCATCTCAGTTGGAGGGACAGGCTCTATCGCGTCTTTGAGAAAGAGAGTAGCGATTTCCGTGCGCAGAGATTTGGAATGCTCGCCGTGTACTGCGTAAAAGCGGACACGCGAAGGGGGACGGAGGCCTGGCAAACTAAATTGTGTAACCGAGTCGGATGGTCCGGGCCAGCCAGCGAGACAGGTTGGGAAGTGAAAGCCACGCATCCAATCTCCGTGCTAGGGGCACCAAGGGGATGATTATTTTTGAAGTACCCGGCGGGGCTTCACACTGGGGCGGAGCAGGTAATATCCCGAGGCTCTGGTACTGAGAAAAGACTCAAAGCACTTACCTTGCTCCACACACCCGGCAGGGGGCGGGTTAGTGACTGAGAAGGAGGTCCAGTGAAGGCGTCCTCGAGACTTGTCAGGACCGGATGGCCAGGGAACAGTCATGGGGCTGTGTCCAGCATGCTGGGACTGTTGAGATCTGGCGGCAGAGTGCCGTGAGAACGGCATTTGCGGGCCAGATGACCCAGAGACAAAGGAAATAGCTCTTTTACTGAGAATGTAGGAAAATGAAATAAATTCAACAGAAGATTCTCCTCCCGGCCCTCCACCAGGGGACGTAGTGGTCTGACGTAGTGGAGCTAACGCCTTGGTCCCTGGGTCAAACGTCTCAGGAGCGCCTGGGAGCCTTGCTGGTCCTCGAGACCGTGAGACAGGGGGCGTCTGCTTCCTGTGGTATGCTCAACGCTGGGGCTGAGAGCTGGGCCCAGGTTGAGGCAGAGCAGGGTGTTTCTTAGCCGCAAGAGGACGCCCTCGGCGGGCAGACAGGGCATGGCCCATTGCAGCAGGCTTGCAGCGGGGCAGGATTTGTTATTTGACCTCCGTCTGCTTCTTCACCGAGGAGAACTGCAGTGTGAAGTCCTCGACGGTGTCGCTGAAGAAGCCGAACTGGGAGATAGGGGCGTTTCGAAATCGAACCTTGTCAGTCTCACGCATCTTGACCAAGTTCAGCAACAAATGGTGTTCCTGGACCACGAGCGTGGCCATGGCCTGCCTGAATGACTGCGCTGTGACCTTCGTGGCTCTGAGGGCGAGGTCAGTCGCTGAGCGCAGTTCCTGCAATACATCGGGATCAGGGCTACCCCCTGGGAAATCTTTAAGTGCCTTGGCCTGGTGGACCTGCAGGACACCCATGGCGTGCAGGGCGGAAGCGGCATGTCCGGCGGCGCTGTAGGCTTTGGCAGTGAATGACAATGTTGTCCTACAGGCCTTAGAGGGGAGCACAGGGCGACCCCGCCAGGTGGTAGGATTTCTGGGGCATAGGTGGAGCGCAACAGCCCTATCCACCTGTGGAATTGCCGTATATCCGTGGGCCACTCCACCGTCAAGGGTAGCGAGAGCGGATGAGCTCTCAACTCATCGTGCACTTCTTGGAAAAACAGGACCGGGGGGAGGTGGGGGGTTGGGGGGCGAGGCTGTGAGCGGCACGCAGACCCCAGGAATCAGTCATCCAATCGTGATGCTTTGGGGAGGACAGAGGGTTCCAGTCCAGCCCCACGCTGGCGGCGGCCCGGAAAAGCATGTCGGTCATCTGCGCATCAGCCTCAGCCTGGGCGTGCTGGCCCGAAGGCGGCAGCTTTCCCATTGAAAGCGAGTCGCGAACGCAACATTTCCATGGTCATGCCCTTGCAATGAGAGCATGAACCATCCACAAACGCTGCCTTGGTGTGATCGCTGCCCAGACACACGAGACAACGCCTGTGGCCATCTGAAGCAGAGAGCACTCTACCGCATCCAGGAACTACACAGGGGCATCATTTTGCTTTGTTTGTTTGGGGAAAGAGCATGCTGCTCTCGCGTTGGGGCAGGGGCGGGTGCGAGCATTGCGATCTGCTTTCGGGCAAAATACTTTGCGCTTGTCTCGCTTACTTCCGGGAGTCAGCGCCCGGAAGTGGTCGTCCCTTTCACTCGCTCTCTCCCCAGACCTAGCTGGTCCTTCCCTTGATCTCGAAGCGCGCTCCGGCACCTCTTCGGTTCATGAGGGGGACCTTGAATCTCTTGGGTTGGCAGATTTCAAGTTACCCACCTCCGAGCATTCCGGGTATGATAATAAATCAGCGGAGGAATTACTCGATGTGATTACTCGTGCGGTGGCCAGGCTTAAGATAGACCGGCCACACCAACAAGAGACCCCCAAACGCTCCAAATTGGAGGATAGATTTCTGTCTGGTGGCCGGGGGGGGAAGGGAATGCCTCATCAATCCCGTCCCTTCTTTGATGACCTCCATGACGAGCTTTCTCGTTCATGGAGGAAACCTTATACTTCCCGTGTCCACATGCCCTCGACGTCGATATATTCGACTATCGTGGTTGCTGAGACACGGGGGTATTCGATGATGCCGCCAGTTGAGGAGACCCTTGCGGGTTATCTCTCGCCAGGCTCGGAATCATTGCTGAAAAGAACCTCTCTCCCCACGAAGCCGTGCAGTACCACCTCCACACTAGTGGGGAGGGCTTATCAGGCAGCGGGTCAGGCTAGTGCTGCTCTGCACACTATGGTGGTGTTACAGGCATACCAGGCTGATCTGCTTAAGGACCTGAGTGCAGGTCAGCGCTCGACGAGGAAGCATTTTCTGAACTTCGTCGAGCCACAGACCTATCTCCCCGTGCGACCAAGCAAACAGCCTGTGCAATTGGTCTGTCTATGTCCGCTTTGATCAGCATGGAAAGACACCTATGGCTCAACCTATCGGGTATCAAGGACAAAGATAAAGCTTTCCTCCTTGATGCCCTGGTTATGCTATGAATATGGTTATCTCCAGGTTCCAGGAGGTGAAAAGCCATGAGAAAGCAGTTGGGCAATTCTTTCCTCGCCGCACTCAGGAGGCGGGGCCGTCGGCCACCCAGTCCCACCCCGGTCCTGTTAGAAGGGAGGCTCAGAAGCGGAGCGTGGTGAGTCATGCTCCCACTCGTAATGACTGGTGACAGGCTCGTCGCCCTCGACAGCCTCCAAAGCAAGACATCAGGGGAGTAATTTCTAAAAGGAAAAAACCCTGACGGTCTTGCACCCAGCCCTGTGGGAGTAGCTCCCCTCGGGACGGGGCGTGTGTACCATCCACTTCGCCCCTCCCGGTACCCCCACGAATCCTCTCCTTTCCCGCCGCCTCTGGTGTTTCGGGAGGCAGAGGCTTCCAACAAAAAGTTGGGTGTACATCTGCTTCCTGCCTTATTCCAGGACGCGGAACACTCGACATCCCTTAAACAGGAAGTGTCGAAATTAGTACTCATTTCAGAGAACCTGGCAGCATGGAAACTTCTGCCCGGTATTTCTATGTGGGTCCTAAGAACAGTAAAAAAATGCTCTCGCTGCCCTCCGTGTTTCAACGGCGTGGTCCCCACTTCCGTAAAACCGAAGCAGGCATGTCTACTGTGGAAAGAACTGCAAAATCTCTTGGTCAAAGGGGCCATAGAATGTGTTCCCCTCCAGAGAAAGAGTCAGGCTATTACAGCAGATACTTCCTGGTCCCCAAGAAGGGTGGGGGGTTGCGTCCGATCTTAGACCTTCGAGGCTTGAACCGCTCAGTCAGGGTGTTCAAGTTCATGATGCTAACTGTCAAGACGGTCGTGTCACAAGTCCAACATCACGATTGGCTGGTCACGATCGATCTGATGGATGCATATTTTCACATAGAAATTCTGCCACACAGGAAGTTCCTGAGGTTCGCTTTCGGGTGTGAAGCCTTCTAGTATCGGGTTCTTCCATTCGGCCTAGCCCTATCACCCCACACATTCATGAAATGCATGGATGCAGCACTGGCTCCTTTGCGACTCCAGGGCATCCGCATTCTGAATTACATAGACGACTGGCTGATACTGGCACAGTCTCAAGAACTGGCAGTTCAGCACATGGATATCGTCTTAGCTCATCTGGTTTCTCTGAGTCTGAGACTCAACGTCAAAAAGAGCGTTCTCTCTCCTACCCAGGAAATCACCTACATAAAACTGCGAGTTATATGGAATTCGATCACGATGCGGGCACAATTGTCTCCCACTCAGATCGTTTCCATTCAGAACACCCTGAGCGAAGTTCAAGGTTGCACTGTTCATCACTATCAAAGAATTCTAGGTCTCATGGCATCTGCGTCCACGGTGATCCCTTTGGGCCTTCTGCATATGAGACCGTTTCAGCTGTGGCTAAAAGCCAGGGGATTTCATCCAAGGGCCTGTCCCCTAAGGCAAATAAGGGTTACACGCCGCAGCCTTCATTCCCTTTCTATGTGGTTCAGACCCCGGTTTCTTACCTTGGGTCCCACTCTAGGTGCATCTTGTCGCCGAAGGCTGCTTATGACACGGTCTTAAGTGGTCGTCCAGCCCAAGGGGAATCAGCTCGGTTGGCACATCAACTGCCTCATGTTGATGGCGGTATTTCTGGCCCTGAAATACTTCCTCCAGCATCTGAGAGGCTGCCATGTCCTGGTGCAGGTGGACAACACAACAGCAGTCTCCTACATAAATCATCAATGAGGTCTACGTTCACACCAGCTGAATTCCCTGTCGGATTCTCCTTTGGGCCCAGGGCAAATTCCTGTCACTCAGGGCAGTTTATATCCCTGGATGCCTGAATGCGGGAGCAGATTTACTGTCCAGACAGAAATCACCGACGGGGGAGTGGATTTTACAGGGCAGAAGTGGACCTCTTCGACTCTTCTCAGACAGCGCAATGTCCCCTCTACTTCTCTCTGAGTCACCCAGCCCCCTTGGGTCTGGACGCGATGGTGCATACATGGCCCAGAATGCGCCTGTATGCGTGTCCCCCGGTTTCTCTGCTCCCGGAGTCTTGGCCAGAGTTCGCCAGCAAGGGTCTTGCCTCTTACTGATAGCGCCACGCTGGCCGAACAGGGTATGGTTCTCGGAGATAATGTCTCTCCTCGATGGCTCGCCTTGGGCGATTCCGAACAGGAGGGACCTTCTGTCTCAGGCACAGGGGACAATATTTTATCCCCCGCCCGAGCTGTGGAACCTTCATAATTGGCCCCTGAAGGGTACCAACTGAGGGACACAGGGCTTTCACCTGAGGTTTTCGAGACCATTTTAAGTGCTAGAGCTCCCTCTACTAGAAGGATTTATGCCAATAAATGGGGTGTCTTTGAAAAATGGTGCAGTACACATAACGCAGATCCAGTTAACTGCCAGATTGCTTCAGTTCTGGACTTTCTGCAGGAAAAGCTGTCAGCAGGCATATGCCCTGCCACTCTCAGGGTTTATGTGGCCACCATTTTGGCTTGCCACGCCCTGATGGACGGGGTGCCTTTGGGGAGACATCCTCTACTCGCCCGTTTCATTCGTGGAGCCAGGCGACTGAAGCCTCCTGCAAGGACCAGGACCCCTTCTTGGGACTTAGCAATAGTCCTTGAGGATCTGGTTGAGACCCCCTTCGAACCTCTAGAGTCAGTGTTTGACAGACTTCTGACTCTCAATATGGTTTTTCTACAGGCTCTGTCTGTCTTGCCAGCCTGTTTAGAGTTTGCCCCAGGAATGATCAAAGCAATTTTGCACCCTAATCCTGACTACCTGCCTAAGGTGGCTTTCTCAACCTTAAACCTGGTCACTCTTGAAGCCTTCTGCTCCCCGCCATTCTCTAGGGACGCTATTGCCCTGGCCTACGAGGCACGTGGTCAAGCTTCGCCTGTAGGCATCAGGGCTCACTCTACAATAGGGGTCGCCTCCTCTGAAGCTTTGGCCAGAGTGGTCCCTCTGCAGCATGTTTGTGATGCGGCAAGCTGGTCCTATCCAAACACATTCATTAGATTCTACAGTTTGGATGTTCATGCCACTCCAGGCTCTTATGTACTTGATTCGACATCTCAAGCCCATGTCTGAGCCCTCTCACGCTCTTATTTAACTGCAAATGTGGAAAGTCTAGAGTGGGCTTATAAGGAACATGCGTGCCATTTAAACCCACAAGTGTTCTTAATAAACCTACTATGCTTTTAGAAATGTAAATGCTTCATATTTTACTAAATAAACACTCAATTTTGATTATTTCTGTAGATTTAGACCTCAAAAATCATGACCAGTATTAAATCTTTAATTTCTGTACCTGGCAATTCTTATAATTTTATTCTCTGTCTTCTCAGTTTTCTCCCTGCAATGAAAACAGATTCAGTATGTAGTGTTGACAATGAGCTCAGTTTAATGAGGTTCTATGGGTTATTTGCTCAGTGGGCTTATTAAGAACAATAGGGGTCAATGGAAAATAAACATAAATAATATAAAGTAGAGTCAAGGTAAACAATTTTTTTTCATTAATAAAAACACTATATTTTACAATATAGTGCATGTTTGTTATTGTTGTTTAAACAAATATAATATGTTTTGAAGCGTTGAGGGCTTTTCAAAGGCACTGCAAATAAACCCACATGAAAACAAAGTTATATTTCTGGATTATAATTACAGACAGATCACTTTATCTTGTTTGAGCTCAAGAAGCTTCTTAAATATTTTCATTTAACGCATTTATCAGCAGTTGTATTATTTTATTTCACTTTGTGAGCATCACTCAGGCAGTGTCCTGCACTAGCTCCTGAAACTCATGAAATCCAACTTAATTACAAAGTATTGCTGTAAAATACAAAGAAAATAAATAATATCAACTATCATTTGGTTTATTAATCTCTTACATTTTTTTCTTTTTAAATCATTCCTCACCTGGTTTGTTCATCTGGATTGGGTTGCACCAGCTGTGCATAAGTTCTTACGTAAGTTGGGACGTAAAGTTCACACTAAGGGCTTAGTAACTACTAGTTGTTTGTAACTAATGGTGCGTTCACGTGCTATGGTAAATATGATATTTTCCACTTGTGAACTGGTATTTACCAGTGTGTTGCGTTCAAGTGCTTTTGTTGTCGTAATGTGGTAAAAAGATGGAGATACACACACACACACACAATTGCAATCTTGACATCGCAGCCTGTTCATTATGCTGCGTTCACACCAAACGCGAATAGAGCGTAATTTATCGCTATTTAGAGTTTTATTTATTTTTATAACGTGTATTCTCCGTGTAAATTCGTGCACCGGACCACGCCGTTTCGATTCAATACGAATATACCGTTCCACCCCTAGCTAACAGTAGCAAAAAAGGTTTGGTTTTGTACAATGCTTACCATTCAACACTCTCGCGTTGCTCTCCGCCATTTTGAAAAGGTCAAAGGTTATCTCATCTCGGCAACTCGTGCATCAAAATATTCTACGAGTTGCCCAGTGGAAAATACCACATGAGGGGGTGTTCATGTGCATTTTCCACGTCGGCTTTTGGTATTTACCATAATTACCATAGCACATGAACGCACCATAAGTTAGTGCTTAATTCGGTTGCACCACCTATTCTTAAAGCAAGACTTAACTAGTAGGTTGTAAGCTCTCCGTAATGTAATGCATAGTCGCATAATATGACGTTTTCTTGTATTGATCCAATATGCAGCCTTCAAATTTGTACACAGAAGTGTTAAAAAGCCTGCATTTCAGTTTATCTCTATACGTTTGATGTTCAAACCTTGTTTGCTCATGTAACTGTCAGCTGTAATAAATGATATCCTCATTAAAATACAACACGTAATAAAAGTAGATTTAATAAATAGTATATTTGCTCTATAACAATATATAGGAACCTTTTCTAAAATAAATAAGAGGTGAATACAAATACAACAGCCTGGAATAATAGACATGTATTCATTTTAATATCCTATGTATTTTTTTAATCTGTTGAAACTTGACACCGGGCGATGCATCCTGAAAACGGCACTGTTAGATCGGTTTCATACTAACATTTAACATTTTATCGATACTTAATCGTAAATGTTAAATGTAAATGATTGTAAATGCCAACACCATCATATATGTCGAAAAGCCTGTCATGCAAAACATGAGCTTACTGATGTCATTAAATATAATTCTGCTTTTTGGACCATCAGTTACTCCTGGTCGGAGTCTGCCTTAAATATTTAATTTATACGTAGGGTTATGTCCTACCTAAGTTTAATGGTGCAACGCTCAAATATTTAGTGATACATACATTGTGACTTAGTGCCCATTTACGCCACAACTAGGCTAAGTTCTAATGTATTTATAGCAGACTCCAGAAAAATAGCTTTTTTTGAGGTCATCAAAAACAGTGAAGTTTTGGAGCAACTTCCAAAATGGCCGCCGAACAGCGGTAGCGCATATTCCCAAATAACTCAAGAAAGAAAAATTTGATTGGCTCCAAATAAAATGTAAAATGACACCAACAAATGTGTATTTCCTCTGCAACATTTTTTTTCTCTTGCTTTCAGTCTTTTTTATATTTCAAAATAAACAGTAAGTGGGCTTTTATGGTACGTGGGCTTAATTGGGTCACTTCCCCTATACATTCAATTTACATGTATGGCAAAAATTGTCAAACATTGTTGATGTCATAGTTCATGACATTCATTCAGTTCTATAAACAGGTAAGGTCTTTTTCTTTAGAATTGTTTGATTGAGTGGAGTTCTGAGTTGAATTAACTGATGGTGAGTCAACCCCATGGAGAAACCTTGAACAATTATGCTGAATTTTTTACTGTCTAGGACAATGGATTTGATTTTTCATAACCAACCAATGGGGTAGGATTATTCTTGATTTGGTTAACTGATTGAGGACTGACATTCTTCTAATTTTCTTCAGAAAAGGTGGAAATACTTGATATTTGACATAGAATGTTCAAATACAGACTGAAGTGACAACAAGAGATGTTTTATTTATTTTAATTTTTTTATTGAAATTGTGATATTTACAAAATGTATATTGTTGTCTGAAATGGTAGTCTGTGTTTTCTGACACACACACCTCCACCTCCTTAACCAAACCTAGTTGCATGGGCCTATTGGCATTGAGAATTTCAATAAAATTGCCAAATGGTTCCCAGCATGCACCATGGGATAAGTAAAAACTGGGAATTAATGTCTTAATATTTGCTTTTTGTTGCAGTTTTTGTTTGTTATTTCTTTAGGTTTTGTGTCATATGAGTGCATCTTTTTCCAAAAATATGATTGTCATTATGGTTTGTGTGTTGGATATTAAGAACACTGGATGCCTGGTTGGAAAACTTAAATTAAACTAATCTGCACGATGTTGTCTTCTATTGATGAGACAACAAGTTCACAGGTTGTTACAACAACAAATGTTTTGACAAAAAAAAACAACAACAAATAAAACAAGTGGTATTGAACGAAGTCACATCAACGTTGACATTTCACATGACATTTACTAGTATACCCACATATACTACATCTCTCTCTTCCAGAATAAAATCACTATTTTAGACTAGAAGTGTCCTTGAAATTATATGTCCATATATAAATAAACTACATAACCAGAACCTTGTTATTTTCTTTCAGCTTCAAACTATACACAGTCAGTTTTATGTATACTCAACACTTTAACTTGTTTCAAAAGGATACTCATATGATCTTTTCAGCATTTGCTAACTAAATAGTCCTTCAGCTTAACTGGTGAACGAATAAGTCTGCTGTGGACTCCTTGAGGAGTAGCTGGTTTCAGCACTGCACCAGGAAGTGTGCTCCTTAATACTCTCCCCATGAGCATTTGTGCAGGTGGGTAGCTTACAGGAGTCTTGAGGAGCGAAAGTAGTGCTAGGTGAGGATCTACGCCAGTAGAAGCTGCCTTTTTTAATACTTTCTTTACTGTTTGTACAGTCCTTTCAGCCAAACCATTTGTTTGTGGATAACCAGGACTAGAGTGGATGAGTGTTATGCCACACTCTGCAGCGAACATCCTTATTTCATTGCTAGCGAAGGGCACATGATCACTCACTATTTCTTTTGGAATACTATTCCTCGCAAACACACATTTCATCTTTCGAATCACAGTGTATGCTGTTCTGTCAGACAAGTGCAACACTTCAGGGAACTTTGATAAGTAGTCCACCAACACCAAGTATGAGTGACCATTGAGCTCAAAGATGTCAACACCTATTTTGATCCACGGTAGCTCTGGTATGTTATGTGACAGCAGTGGCTTTTTTTTTATTCTTGGGCTGTAATCTTTGTCAGGCCTCGCATGCTCCAATCAGCTGTTCAAGGTCACTTGTCATGCCTGGGCAGTACATAAGCTACCCTTGCCTGTGCTTTTGTTCTTAGCATCCCTTGTTGAGCCAAATGTAACCTCTCCAACATCAGAGGCTTGACACTGCTAGGGATAATAATTCTGTCATTTGTTATCAGCACACCCTCTCTGATGCTGATTGTGTGCCTCAGTGGCCAGTAGTGATGAATCTTGCTTTCAAGGTGGCACCTTCTTACTGGCCAGCCCTGATTATGCACTCTGACAACAGCCTGTAGAATTTCATCACACTGAGTGGCATCTTTCAAGCGCTGTAGCATGTCTGCACTCAGTGTGTCTGTTGCCTAGATGCCGTAAACAACTCTATAACTGCTCAAGTCAGATTTTTCCTCATCTGACTGGTCCCTTACAACCGCTCGGGACAGCGTGTCTGCTATGAACATGTTCTTACCAGGTGTGTAAGTAATGTGTAGATTCGCTGGTGCTTTGCAAAGAGGCTTGGTGAATATAGACTCTAGAGGCTTGTGGTCAGATTGGACTGTGACTTCCATGGATGTACTGCCGGAATTTTGATGTAGTGAAAACAACCGCCAGCAATTCTTTCTCAATTTGGGCATAATTACGCTCCGTGTCTGATAATGCTCTGGATGCATAGAAGAGTGGACTTCCTTTCTGCAGCAGACAGGCATGCAGGCCATCTTTTGAAGCATCAGCCTATATTGTGAGATGCTTGGTGTGATCATAAAACTTGAGTACTGTTGCTCGAGTGATATCAACTTTCAGCTTTTGAAGTGCTACATCCTGTTCCAGGTGCCACTGCCTCAGTGCCACTGAGGAGCTGGCGCAATGGTGCACACATTGATGTTGAATGTCTTTTTAAAGACGCATCTTTCTCTAGATGTCATTCCTGGCTGTGGTCGTTAACTCCACTTTTGACAGCCATGGGCACTGCGTCGCATGTCTGGGCAGCGATCACACTGAGGCAGCACTTGTGGATGGTTCATGTTCTCATTGCGAGAACATGACCATGGCAACGTTGCGGTCACGGCTTTCCTTCTTCCGGGGGAAAGCCACTCTAGCCACCCCCCACGGAGCCACCGAGCTGGATGAGAGTTTCGCCGCTGCATCGGAGAGCATCTTGGTGGACTCCGACGCTGAGGACTCAACTGGGCTAGCTCCTTCAGGTGTGCCGGCACAGTCTGAGGCTGATGCTGAGCTTTCCGCTATGCTTGCCCGGGTCACCGCAAGTGTTGGGCTGGACTAGAACCCTCAGTCCTCACACTATGGAGAGAAAACATAGAGAGAGAAAAGGCTGTGGATAGCGCAGCCTGCTCCCATCCTAGTTACGTATGTAGCTTCCCCCCTTCAGGGATGTGGGAAACTACATGATGTCTTTTGGGGTGTTGGGTAAGGTTACGTGCAGTCTGATGCACCTGCTATTTTTGCACACAGCTGCTTGCTTGCACCTGTATCTGCAGTCCACATAACACTGTTCAGTGTTGTGGCGTTTTTAGATAGGGACCCCTAGTGTCACTATATCGACACAATATCGAGTGAGTGACAGAAGGGGAACGTCTTGGTTACTGTCGTAAATTCCGTTCCCTGAAGGAGGGAACGAGACGTTGTGTCCCTCTTGCCACAACACTGTACTAGCCGCTGAAATGGCCGGGAACTTACTCTCGGCTGAACAGATGCACGCTTCCCTCCTTTGATACCCGTATGTCCGGGGGAGTGGCATGCAAATTCTGTTCGACAATTCTCATTGGCCTTTTCTCAAAGAAAAGAGGTAACCGAGGTTCTAAAGAGAGACCCCTAGTGTCACTACATCGACACAACATCACGTTCCCTCCATCAGGGAATGGAGGTTACGACAGTAACCAAGACGTTACCTGTCATGTATTCAGATAGGAGCTATCGGAAATATCCGTGCCAGAGCTCTACAGCTGACTATTTCTTCTTCAAGTGTGTTTATTTCAGAAGCAAATGGTGTGTGATCTTTTAAGGTGACGGATAACAAAAGCTCTCATGCAGGTTTAATAGGTTTTATTTGGAACAAAGGAAAATAATCAAACATCAAAAGCCTTATTCTGGGTAGCTCTGTCTAGATTATGATCATATGATGCACTACAAGTGAATGCTGAATTATTACATAGTGGTGGCTTCGATGGCATTTGTTTATTTTTGGGTAGACTCAAGTGTTGTTGAAGCCCTCAATTTCAAGAAGTTTTCTGAGAATGAAAAACCTTTCTCACAAAATCTTTTCTTAAAAAAATAAATCAAATAAATTTAAATAAAAACACAAATAAAATCTATATTTTTATATATTTTATTGCATTTAGCATTATTTCCTTCCTGGTGTCTACCCTATCAGAATAAACCGATTTCACCTCCTGAAAAAGTTTTTATTCCAAGCAGGATACAAAATTTATATTGATTTAGAGATGCAAACTGCCTAATTTTACCCAGGTCTCACAGTATAATAAAACAATACAGTGATTATAATAAAAGTCCCTTAATCAATGTTTGAAAAGACTCATGACATTAAGGTAGAGCTCCAGTATTCTAATTGAGAATTTCAGCATAAACAGAAGGTCCCAAACAGCAAAAGTGCACAGTAGTGCATACATGCACTTTTACATATTTGCACATTTACGCATACATGCACACTTCACTGTCTCATGTATATTCTGTTGTATATATTTTTCAATTATATTCTATTTTTATTCTATCAGCATTTTGTGATAGTTGAGATGGGTGGGTATATGTCCTGGACTGTTTTATTATAATACAGTGGCAAGAAAAATTATGTGAACCCTTTGGGATTACCTGCATGTATATATAAATTTGTCATAAAATCAGTTTTGATTGTCATCTAAGAAACAATAATGAACAAACACAATCTGTTTTAACTAATAACATACAGGGGGCCTGGGTAGCTCAGTGAGTTTTGACACTGACTACCACCCTGGAGTTGCGAGTTTGAATCCAGGACGTGCTGAGTCACTCCAGCCATGTCTCCTAAGCAACCAAATTGGCCCGGTTGCTAGGGAGGGTAGAGTCACATGGGGTAAACACCTCGTGGTCGGAATAGGGTTTCTCACTCTCACTGGGGCACGTGGTAAGTTGTGCTTGGATCGTGGAGAGTAGCATGACTCTCCTGAGTCTCCGCGGTTTCATGCACAGTGACCCACGTGATAAGATTTGTGGATTGACTGTCTCAGAAGTGGAGGCAATTGAGACGCCACCACGAGGACCTACTAAGTAGTGGGAATTGGGCATTCTAAATTGTGAGTAAAAGGGGATAAAAAACGAATAACATACAAATTATTGTATTGTTCTTGTACATATTGAATACATCATTCAAACATTCACAGTGCATTTTGGAAAAAGTATGTGAACCCCATAGGCTAATAACATCAACAAAAGCTAATTACAGTCAGGAGTTGGCAAACCTGGCATCCAATTAATGAAAAAAATGAGCTACTTTGACTTATAAAAAGCACTCTTTGAGTTTGCTATTCAAAAGAATCTTTTCTGCTGATGTGGACCACGCCTCGCAAAAAATAAAAAAAGAGATCTTAGAAGACCCATGATCAATAATTGTTTCTTTGCATAAAGCAGGAAAGGGTACAATGGTTATATCAAAGAGCTTAGATATTCATCTGTCTACAGACAAATTGTCTATAAATGGAGACGATGTACTGTAGTACTGTTGCTACTCTCCCTAGAAGTGGCCAACCAGCCAAGATGGCTCAAAGGGCACAATGCAGAATGCTCAGTGACATAAAAAAGTACCCTAGAGTGTCAGCTAAATACTTGAAGGAATTATTGAAACTGGTTAACATCTCTATTCTTGAGTCCACTATACAGAAAACATTAAACAAGCATGGTTTCCATGGCAGGACACCATAAAGGAAGCCACTGCTTTCCAACAAAAACATTTTTGAATGCCTGTTGTTTTCCAAAGACCACCTTGACACTCCACAATGCTACTGGGACTGATGAAACTAAGGTTGAATTGTTTGGGAAGAACATGCAGCACCACATATGGCGTAAAAAGAGCACCACATGAAACATGTTGAAAAGATGTTGTTTTAATGCTTTCAACATGAAAACATCATCCCAACAGTGAAGTATGGTGGAGGATCATTAAGATTTGGGCCTGCTTTGCTGCTTCATGGCCTGGGCCACTTGCCATCATCAAGGGAAAAATTAATTTCCAAGTTTAAGTAAGATATCCTACTATATAATATCAGGGTGGCTGTATGCCAGCTGAAGCTCAGTAGAAGTTGGGTGATGCAGCAGGACAAGGACCTTAAACATCGAAGTAAATACACTACAGAATGGCTTCAAAAAAAGAACATCCATCTTTTGGACTGGCCCAGTCAAGAGCCCAGACCTTACCCCAATAGAGATTCTATGAAATGGTGCTTGGTTGAGGTTATTGATGCCAAAAGAGGATTGACAAGTTATTAAATACAAGGGTTCACTTACTTTTTCCACAGCACTGTGAGTATTTACAGGGATGTGTTTAATAAAGACATGAAATATTATAATTGTTTGTGTGCTGTTAGCTTAAGCACCATCATGTTTGTCTATACTTGTGACTTTGATGAAGATGAGATCAAAATGTATGACCAATTAATGCAGAAAATCAGCTAATTCCAAAGGGTTCACATACTTTTTATTGTCACAGTATATGTATTAGTTTTACACTTCAAGTTTTGAGAAAAAATGTATATCTCTTTAAAGATACCTGGCACAGTTAGCTTTGAGAACAGTGGAAACATTTGAAAGTGATAGAGCCAGACCAGGTGTGTGTTAGACAGTTTTGCCAGCTTGTGTTGAGAAATGTTTCACCATGGTTTTATCCCAGTTTGGGCCTCAGCCAATAAAAAACAGCTTCCAGGAGAAAACTGGGCAATATTGGACACAGGGGGCTGTTTCAACCTATAAAGCAGGCAACTTGCTAATGACTTTTTCAGAAACTAATTTTCTTCTTTGCCGCACTGGCCATAAAAATGTGGTTATCTCCTCCATTCAGGGATAGATAGAGTTTTAACTGTCCACATTGTTTATTGTTTTCCACTGTAGAATTTATGTGATACATGGTACATTCATCAGGAAAAAAATCTCCCCAGATTTGTTTCAGTCTATGACTTGAGTCTCAAATTGTTCTTTAATTATAGGGAACGATAATATTGCACAACAGCACTCAATGCTAATAACTTTGTGAAAAATGCCAACAAGAGTGCAATAGGTGACAATTGATCTTTTTGCTGTGGGTCTTGTTAAAGCCAGTGAACGGAGTCTACCTGCTTAAAAGCAAAAACAAGACAGCATAGGACTAAATCAGCTGAATAGATATCAGAGAAATAGCTATAATGGATTATTGAATATATATATATATATATATATATATATATATATATATATATATATATATATATATATATATATATATATATATATATTGACCCCACCCATTCTATTAAGCATGATTAAGGAAATTTAACCAAACAATGAAAATTCTGTCATCATTTTCTCACCCTCTTGTTGGTCTAAACTCATACATTTTTTGTGGAACACAATAGGAGATATTAGGCAGAATGTTCAGTCTCAGACATCATTAACTTTGAATGTACAGTATGAAAAGAAAATAGACATGAAATGAAAGTGAATGGTGACTAAGTCTAACATTCTGCATAACATCTACTTTTGTGTTACAAAGATAACAACATGAGTAAATGATGGCAGAATGTATTTTTTTGGGGTAAACTATCCCTTTAATTAGTATAATAAGCTACAAAGGGGAAGAAAATGTCTGTGCTAGCAAATACTTGTGTATTGTCAAAAAGTTCATTTAAAAAAACTCAGTAATGCTTCAGATCGATGCAGAAGCAGTCACAAACAGTGCTTTCCTAACTCAAAGCACTCATTCAAACTGTAAGAGCAATTTCACATTAAATAATGATGAAGAAATTTTACTTTATGGGTTTGTGCTGTTTGTCTTCAGTTTATTTCAATTAAAAGTTTTTATTAAATTATAAACCAAACAAAAGTTTGATCATGTGCAGTATAGGCATATTAAATTATGGCTTTCAAATCTAATGTTAAAATGAGTCCAACCAATTCTAAAAGGACAATGCTTTCTTCCTTAGTTTAAAAATTGTGAATTCTGATTTAATATGGATATGGGAATATTGATATATATATATATCAATATTCCCATATCCATATTAAATCAGAAATGAAAACAATTACCCCAAGCACATCATATCTCAGCGAAAGATGGAATTCATATTTTGCCTGGTTTGACCTCATATAACTTTCTAGGTTCGTTTTGGCTATGCTGTCAATCCAAACTATTGTGTTACAAAATGGATGCCTTCAAAACCCATAATGTAATTCTGAATGCGCTGATCATTCAGAATGGCCATGTGACCATTGATAAAAAGGCCTGATAACCTAAAGCTTCCTGGCTAAATCTGCTCTTCCTAAAGGAAGCATGGATAATGTTTAAAATGGGTCTGCAATCCGTACGACACTTTAAAATGCACTAGAGCAGCTCCTCTTCGATCATCATTAACATTCTTTATTGCATTGCACAGTTTATAATTTTTGTTGATCAGGAGATCTCATCTTAATCATATAAGCCCTTTAGTGGATTGGGGAATATTATGTATTAATGATCCACAAAGCCCATGCAATCTGAATATCAATACCACTTTGAATACTTACTGCATCAAAAGATAATTGATTTAACCAAGTTCAGCATGAGAAAAGTCAACACAGTGAGGGTGGAACTTCATGGTGCAGAGGTTTTACTTAACCAGCCGGACAGCCAGTCTGAGGTTAAATGCCTCTTTCCATGAGTCATTAGTGGCTTAAGAGTGACACGAGTCAGGCATGCATGTCCCCATAAAGTTCAGCCCTGGAGACGCTCAGAGATCACCAAGTCACTGTGGCAATGCTTAGCCTTGAACTCCAAGAGAGATTCACTAGGAGTGGTTGCTAACTCTGAATTAAAAACTGCCTTCAGAGACTGACTGCAAGTCTGAGACCTGATCTGCCCACACATTCGTTAAGGTTTGAGTGTACTATAAATCGCTTAACAGGGACTCTGGACATTGTACAATATTAAAGGCATAATTTACCTGAATTTACTGAAAATCTTCCACTCTGAGGCAGCTTTCAGATTTCATTCTGCATTCTGCATATTCAACCAGGCACGTTGCGTCTTGTTACGAAAAACTGGAAACAATGGCATTTTGGCACAAAAGACGTCAAACCCAAGTTGTATTTGTTTAAATCTGCGAATGAGCATGAAAGCTTTGGCAGAGGGGAAAATTATGAATGAATACATATTTAAATTATTTTTGTTCCTACAAAACTATTATATGAATTTAGAAGACTTGAATAGAATACTATAGCGAATGAGTCCTATGGACTACTTTTATGGTGCTTTTATTGTGTTTCATGGAAAAGAGCTGTCTGAAAATATTATAGTAGATGGGTTTGGAATTACATAAAGGTGAGTAAATAATGACATAATTTCCCTTTTTTGCCAAACTACTGTATTTCTTTAGTTAAGTTTTCTTTACTTAACATATCAGCAACAGAACTTTTTATCTTATGATTCTTTTAAATCTTGTGATTACACTTGCAGTATTAAAAAGTCAGTAAATATATATGAGTTTAGAAAGCTTCAGTCTGCTGCTCTCACTGCAAGACTGTTGCTCTTTCCCTCCTTGTCTTTCCTGCAAGTTAATCCCATAAGGAATTCAATTTACTTCTCTTTTAATCATCGCCTTTCCATTGACTATTTTAAAAGGGGAAGATTTTCTCAAATCCCACTTACTATAATTAGGGCTTATGTGCAGATAATGAAATTTTTAGGGATCAAAGGTGGACTTCATTTGTAGAGGGCCCTGTATCTGTTTTAATTAAGTTACATGCAATGTTGTCCTGAGATTGGTATGTAATACAGAGCACCACTATAATTATGTAAATAAAAAAATAATTGGCTGGCTAAAATTAATGCAACATCTATCAGTGGTACTATATATATATATATATATATATATATCTTTTTAAACAACTGTCTAATACTGGCAGATTTCGCTGATTTTAAAAAGCTGTGTTTGACAACAGTCTTGTTAGCTTGTGCCACCTAGTGGATTAGCAACTTGTGTGTGGACATGACATTACATATCTAATAATAAATGATTGATTTCCCCTGACAGTCTCTCTAATTGGATGTTTTTGCTGCATTAAAACTTCATAAGTCCTAAACACACAGCCAGAGCTATATCTCTTCTGCTAACAGTCAATGCTCATGCAGTCTCCTTCAGTGAAACACAATGAATGCTAAGTAATATGGATTCAATGTGGACACTTTTGCATGTGAAATATCTCTGTTTTTACCAAAGTTCACGTGCTGTCACATTTTTTCCCACTTTGAATTGCATAAACATATGCAAAACTGCCATAGGCAACACATACACTCACACACACACCTAATGATCCTGTCACACCAGTGTCAAAACATGTCATGCTCTCCACCTTGCTGTTCTGTCACAGCAGACAGAGGGTGCCATCGGGAGTTAAGCATGTCAATAAGCCCCAACCGTTGATCAGGACACTTACCGAACAGCTTATAAATCCCACTGGCGTAGGTTCCTAGACATATCAGTCCTCTGATCCAACTTAATTGCGAAACGCAATAGTATTAAGGGGAGAAGGGCAAAGGAGTCTAAACTCCAATTGTGACATGGAGCAATGTGATCTCATTTAAAGAGGTATACATAATTTATCAGCTAATGTAGCTACTTAACAAGGGTTTTCTCTAAGATTGTATTAGGCAGATGTGAGTCAAGTGTTATTTTCAAAACCACTCATCAAGAACAATTTGCTGTTAAATAAGAGTCTTATACAGTACTGTAAAGCCATATAACAGAACAGAGCCATCAACTCTTCTAGTGCAGTGGTTTTCAATTTGTGGTCCACAGGTCTGTCTTGATTGGGTCGTGGACAGTAGGGGAAAGCAATGCTAAATGCATATATAGCCTTTAGCTGCCACAGAAACACAAACAGATGTACACATGAAGATAATTCATGTTTTAAGTGTATCTACATAATAAATATTATATTAGAAATACATGTCTGTAACCCAAGTAAGGTACTTGAGTGTAATTAACTTAACTGAAAGTCAGTAACTGTAATTTGATTACAATATTTAAACTGTAATCCTTTACACTACTTTTTTATTTAAAAATGTCATTAGATTACAGTATCAAATTACTTTTCCCGTCTCTTTTAAAAGTAGAGCTCTACTTTTAAGAGAGACGGGAACACACTTTCCATATCTTTTGTTGTTGATGTAAAAGGCAGACCGTTCAATCAAACTATGTTATTTTAGTGTAAATCAAATTGTCACTTCGTAGAAGATAGCTAAATTAGGTACAGTAGATGCCAATATGGACATATTGCATACAGTAACATTGTTTAGGGTTGCCAATCCTTTTGACGACTGTTTATTGGCCAACACGCCTATTGTACCATTTTCAAAATGCTCAAGGGGGACAACCCCCAACCCCACTCTGGACTGATGTCCCTTATTGAAGCACTTACATTTCTTAAACGAATTGGGGTGAAAAGTTGGCAACCGTCTCTGGGTGAAAAATGTACAACTTTTTTCCACACGAATATGGGACACAAGCATTTTTCCACTTCAATACTGGACACAAAAATTCAATATATGATATTTTGCTTATGTACAAAGTAATATGATACTGTTATCTAATGACATTTTTAAATAAAAAAGTAGTAGTGAAGGATTCAAGTTTAAATCTTGTAGTCGAATTACAGTTACTGACTTTCAGTTAAGTTAATTACTCTCAATTAACTTACTTTATTATGTAGAATACACTTAAAACATGAATTATCTTCATGTGTACATCTGGTTTTGTTTCTGTGGCAGCTAAAGAGGCAACGACAATGAACAATGAAAAAAATATCTATATTATTTTGAATTCATTAAGCTAAAAAAACAACTTTACAAAAGTAACTTTAAAGTAATTTAATTACTTTTAACATGAAGTAATCAGTAAAGTAATCTGATTCTGATATAAGATAAGTAATTTGCAATGTGGATTGTAATACAATTTTTGAGTAACTTTCCCAACACTGGCCACTTTTGAGCATCTTGCCACAAAAATACGAGACATCTCATCTAATACAGACAGTTGGCAACCCTACTAGCAGTGTGGATAAACTTGGTTTCTACAAAAAACAATTTGCTTTCTGAAACAATAAATTACTTGTTGCAGAGTGGATCAAAAACCATCTAAATTCAAAAGATATTTAGAAATGCAAACTTTTCCCAAAAAATACTAAATAAAAAAATTGCCATTATTGTTGGGACTATGCACTTTATGGTAAGATTAATACATTTCATATTTATACATTTTTAAATAAAATTAATTATAAAATATAGAAATAAAATTCAGTGGCATTTTGTTGTGCGATATTGTATTAGTATTGTTTTTCTGGGTCATAAGGCAAAACCCCTACCTCTGTTCTAGAGTCATTCAACAATAATTTGCAACAACATGCTGAATTGTCTTTTCCATACTAAGGTATCTTGTCATCTCAAAAAACAATATGCATAATAAATGTTTCAGCTTATATTACACTGTAAGTTCACGTTTCAGTCATATCAGCGGTGCCCTCATATCCCTAATGTCAAATCCACGGTCCTTCGTGTCACAAAGAAGATGTGATTTCTGACTCTTTGGGAGCCCTCTAGCACAGTGTACGTGTGGGAGGTGCCCTGCCCACCCCGTGCCACACTCTGAGCAGCGCGAGGCTCGTGTTGATCAAATGCTTGAATCAGCGGGGACCGCGTGTGGATATCTTCAGCTTAACAGCAGGGCGCATGTATTGTTGTCATTAAGCGTCAGTTTTGGACATCCCGGTCCGTTTTAATAAGAAAACTGGAAGGTTTGGTTGCGCTCGGATGCTCGGCTGGGTGAGTGTCTCGCGGTGAGTCTGCATCACTCAGAGGAACGGGAAGCGACTCGATGTATCAGAGTAAGTGTCTTTAGTTATCAGCTGTTCATCGCTCCCTACTTAGAGACCTATGAACTGAACTCGGGGTTGTAGTGCTTTAGCTGGACTTGTGCTATCCGAGGCAAATATATAATGCACGTTTCGTTTTCTGTCAGGGACACATTTTCTTGAGTCCTTTACTTCGAGAAGGGACAGATCAGATTTTTATAGATAAACAATCTACTGAAGATCAATGTATTATTTTTTAGGCTGTTATTATTCTTATTCTTATTATAGTAGTTGAAGTAGCAGTAGTAATTGCAGTAATGACATAAATCTGATATATGTCTTTAAATGAACATATAAATACTTATAGTTCATATATTTAAACATATGTGTACATATTCAAATTCCACTGTTATTTGGGAAAATATAGCCTATGTATCATATCATATATAAAAAAAACTATTTTTTTTGTAGTATTTTGAAATACATGTTAAATACATGTACAAGTATGTGACTTTTTATATCAGTCCAAATCATATAGGATATACAGTAGTAGGCTAATAGGCTACTATGTGCAGTACTAATAGTAGCCTAGGCTTGTCATTCTGGAGTGTATTCATTCTAATACATATAATAACATACAATTAATAAAATAATGTTGGTTATTTTAATCTCATCACATCCAGTGGCCAAGCAGGCTTTATACAGATCATATTTATTGTTAATTACAGGTTAGATCAGGCCATATCAATCCAGGCTTTGAAACAAAACGGTTTAATTTGATCCAAGTGAATGTGACAAGCAGCTTCTCGTTTTGAGAGAAAACCTCATCATCACTGTTGACTTCTCAAACCTTACTCGCAATGATCTTCCTTACTGAAACAGCTGGTGATGGGTTGAGTACACAGAATGCATTAATGTCAGTATGGGTGTGTATTACCGATGCTTAGAGACATGTTGCATTGGGGTTAATGATCTGATATGCCCTGAGTTTGATTCGGATAGAGAGCGTCATGTTGGAGACATGGAACCCTCGCAGATGTTTAATAATCTGCTCTCACTGTCCCTCTATTGCTTAATCCAGCCAGTAAATCCAGGATTTACTGATTATTGCTGTCCACTAACTCCATAAACCACTCAGAATATTTTGTTTTATTTCCCTTGAAGGATTTTGCTGTTTCAAATATTCAAATTAAGCCATAACTTTCTCAAATTTGATCTGTAGTTTATTATTTAATAATTTTGTGAAACTTTATGGATCACTTTTATTGGTTGTTGGGGATCTGTAGGCAAAACCAGTTATCTAAAAACATTGAACTGTACCTCATTTTTACAGTATATGTGGATAGATTTATCTAGCATCTGTCGCTAAGCATCAAAGACTACAGCTCCCTGTGTTGCGTACAATCTCGTCTCAGATGGTGGCTTAGAAGATGAGGTTTTATGTGGATCATATTCGCTGTTAATCACTGGTCAGGCTATATCAGTGCAGGATGTTTTGTACGATTATCTTTTAATCGCATTGTATGCTTTCTGGCCTTTCTTTTAAAGCAAACTGGGTTATTTTAGATTGCTATGCATTGGAGACAAATTTAGTGTGAATGAATTATAAGTCAAGCTAAAATTTGCATCCACATGTTTAAGTGCTCTTAGTAGGAAAATGTGTTGTTGCATTATAAACTATTTGTTTTGGATAAGTATGTTTTGGTATTAGGTGGAGAGAGCTGAAGTTCTTTTTGTTGGCTTTGTGATATAGAACATGGTCACAAATAGTTATCAGTGCTACATCAAAAGTAAAGTAATAGAGAGAGAGAGAGAGAGAGAGAGAGACTGAGATAGAGTGAGTATGCTTTCATTGTAAGTGTACTGCAGCGTAGCAACCTGTCAGAAGTGATGTAGTGCAAGTGACATTAAAAAGATTCTAGGGTGGTTGCATTTAGAGGCATGTCATAAAAATTTCATCGGATAGTTTCTGCTAGCAGAAGTATAAAGAAAATGTGTCATGAAGGGTACTTCTATATAATGTATATACACTGATCAGCCACAACATTAAGGGTGTTTTCACACTTGGGTCCTCTTTAAAAGAACCAAACTCAGACCCCTTTAAATGGACCAAGAAGTGAACCGAGTGAAAAAGGACTCAGTTCTCATTGCATTCACACTATTTGTGACCTCTAAAGTGGGCTCAGGTCTCTTTTTGGTCCACTTACGGGGTCTCAATCCATTTTGCATTCACACTGTTGTTTTTGTGGAACCCAGACCACTTTTTAAAAGACAAAATTTACGATAATTATATTATTATGGCTATATTAAATGTAGGAGTACAATTATCTCTACATATTAATTTATGAGATTATTAAACATGTTTAATACACTTAAAATGAATAAATAGCAATAGTACAGGTTTCTTTGTTCAATAAATCATGATTTATTGATCTTCTGCATAAAAAAAGAACTGTAATACATATAACATCTTGTTTTTTATAAATTAAGAGAGAAAAGCATTTCATTAAACTGAATACATTGTATTTTTATAGTAATAATACTGTATTTAGAGGCAAAATTCAAGAAATTAAATCATGGATTATGGTAGAGTAGTCGTATTGCCAACAACATTTTTTTTAATCTATTGACAGGGTCGGGCAACATCCATTCATTGAAAAAAATAGTTAAATATTTGTATGGTAATCTCTTATCTGTCATGCGCCATTCCAATGCAATCAATGTAAACCTCGAGTCTTCATTTGCACAGAAAACTTAAGAAATATATTTGAGTTTGTTTTGTGAGGAGTTTAAATAGTTCCCTTACGACTTCAGTTAACTTGACATTGCGTTTACTAATGCATATGGGGAGTGCCTTCATACACAACCTATTTGAAACCTCTCTACAATGATGCCAATATTCTAATATTGGCTATGGTGTTTGAGCCCCACCTGTTTTGGCGCAAAACTGACCGCTCGTTTCGGCGCAAATTGACCACTATAAAACAGGTGCACACACACCATTTCCTCAGAATTTCTTCCTTCAAGACAGCGATTACCTCTTGTATCCAAGCCCTCTATCTTCGCCGTCGATTCACACCAGTCAGTGGACGGAATCTTCACACCAGAGAGAAGAATCTCCGCTTCCTTGCCGTGCTCTGGCGAACATCACTCCGCCTTGACGCTTCGCTGGTGAACGGACCTCAGCATCCTGATTCTCCGCAGCGCATCGGCAGGTGTTGAGTATCCTTTATAAGCAAATACTTGTGTGTTATAAATATAAGTTATATAAGTTATATAAATATAAATCTATATTTATATTTATATATCTAGAAGAACCACTTATGTGTTCGTGTCTTTTTCAAGATGTCGTTCCATAAGTGTTCCTTGTGCGAGAGACACATCCCGCCGTCAGACAAGCATGAGAGCTGCGTTTTCCCACACAGAGTCAGCTCTCATGGAGACAGACTGTCCTCACTCCATGCAATGGCAGTGCTCCAGGTGTCCCAAGCAAAGCTCCTCAGGCAAATGGACGATCAAGGCTTTGATTCGGAGACTTTTAAAGAGCTTCGGGCCGCTACAGACTTGGTGCCATGGGTAACTTGGTCGTTGTGGAAAGGCATGTATGACTGACCCTTACAGAGATGAGTGACAGAGAGAAGACATCTCTATTGGCTGCCCCAGTGTCTCCAGCCGGCCTCTTTGGCGGCGCAGTGAGTACTTTTTCTGAGCGCTACGTCATGACACAGCAGCAGTCACAAGCCATAAGGCACTTTATACATACGTTCTTACTTACTTGACAGTTCAGACTGTCTGATCAGCTCTTTCTATGCTATGTAGGATGCACAAAAGGAATGTCCATTTCCAAGCAAAGACTTTCTCACTGGATTGTCGATGCAATTACACTGGCTTACGAATCGCAGGGTCATATATATATATATATAGATAGGTAGATAGATAGATAGATAGATAGATAGATAGATAGATATCTATTACTTATGCCCCCTTTTTAAGTACGGGCTCCACATCATTTACACAACCGCCTGCATTCAGGCTGTTAAAATTCCATAAGTCACAAGCACTTCATTATAAGTATCAGTACTCCCTTCCCGGCCAGGTTCATAAGGAGTAATTCATACTCTATGGCTTTAGCTCATATATTCATTATGAGTGCTCTCCTCCTGGCCATGAGGATCACTCACTGCGGCATGCTCACGTCGGTCGTCGTCCCATAATACTGCGCCACCATGTTTCCTCTTTAGGAAGTTATGTCATGTAGTGTGGCGTGATGGGATTCTGTACCCCATATGCGTTAGTAAATGCAATGTCAAGTGGACTGAAGTCGTAAGGGAACGTCTCGGTTATGTACGTAACCTCGGTTCCCTGAGACGAAGGGAACGAGACATTGCGAACGCTAGCCGCACCACAAGAGTTCTTGAGGCACGAGCAATGCGCTCCTTGTTCTCAGTCAGAAATTCTGAGGAAATGGTGTGTGTGCACCTGTTTTATAGTGGTCAGTTCTCGCCGTAACGAGCGGTCAGTTTCACACCAAAACAGGTGGGGCTCAAACACCATAGCCAGTATTAGAATATTGGCGTTATTGTAGAGAGGTTTCAAATAGGTTGTGTATGAAGGCACTCCCCATATGCGTTAGTAAACGCAATATCTCGTTCCCTTCGTCTCAGGAAACGGCGACTTTCACAAGGGCCAAATTGTGATGGCTAGACGACTGGGTCAGAGCATCTCCAAAATGGCAGGTCTTGTGGGGTGTTCCCGGTATGCAGTGGTTAGTACCTACCAAAAGTAGTCCAAGGAAGGAACTCTGGTGAACCGGCGACAGGGTCTTGGGCACCCAAAACTCACTGATGCTCATGGGGAGCAAAGGCTAGCCCGTCTGCTCAGAAGAGATACCATAGCACAAATGGCTGAAAAACATATTGCTGGCCATGATAGAAAGGTGTCAGAACACACAGTGCATCATAGCTTACTGTGTATGGGGCTGCGTAGCCGCAGAACAGTAAGTGTGCCCATGCTGACCCCTGGCCACCGCACATACAATGGACATGTGAGCGTCAGAACTGGACCATGGAGCAATGGAAGATGTTGTCCTGGTCTGATGAATCATGTTTTCTTTTAAATCATGTGGACGTGTGCTTCATTTACCTACGGAAGAGATGGCAACAGGATGCACTATGGGAAGAAGGCAAGCAGTGTGATGCTCCGGGCAATGTTCTGCTGGGAAAACTTGGGTCCTGGCATTCATGTGGATTTTACTTTAACACGCACCACCTACCTAAAGATTTTTGCAGACCACGTACACCCCTTTATGGCAACAGTATTCCCTGATGGCAGTGGCCTCTTTCAGCAGGATAATGCGCCCTGCCTAGGGCTGGGTGATATGGCAAAAAAAAAATATCACAATATTCTTTTTCATATTATTCGATATCGATATTTATCACAATATTCAATCACATTTGCACATTACACATTTTTTTGAATTTCCAAAAAAAGAAGAGAAAACAAAACAGTCTAAATAGTCTTTACAAAACTGCATTGGGGGCCCAGAAACAACCAATGCAGTGGTGTCTGAGGGATCTTCTATGAAAATTTTACAATATTTTATAGAGTTATGAATTTTTGAGTTATGATATGAATTGTATAAGATGATCTGTTCATTTTGAATCATAATTAATCATATTCATAATGAATATATATATATATATATATATATATATATATATATATATATATATATATATATATATATGTTTTTTACATTAAAATTATTTTCATATTTCTTTACATACAGATATCCAAGTATGGGGGCATAAAAGCCCTTGTGACTAAGAAATGATAGTGTATGGAGGTTCAGGTGTATCTCCAGAGAGAAACTTTTGAAAATGTAAAAGTTTGAATGGACCATTTTTCTATTTTCATTAAAGTGAGAAAGACTAGGCTCCAAACTTGTAATTGTTTTGTCATTCATCCTTGTCACAAATTAAGAAATCTGAATAATTTCACAAAATTAGAACAGAAATCTATTTGTTTATTATTAAAGGCTTGGAACATGCTAATTAATAAAACTACATTTAGAAAGAAAAAACTTTATTGTCTAAAGGCGCTCTGGAAACACGCACCTCATTTTTACTCACATGTGGGGAAAAGAGGGTGTAGACCAGGACAGGGCATCAGTGAAGCGTGTTTCAGTGCTAGAGAAAAATATTCACGAATACAGCGCAGAAAGATCAGATATGATGTAACTGTTGTTTTGTCACTAGAGGGCGTAACCATCGTCATGATGACTTGCAGTCAAGATGGAATCAATCTGGGGTCCGGCCCTGCATAGCGGGGGCATTAGCAACTTCATACAGTCTGAGGCTGTGTTTCCACTGACACGAAAGAAATCCACACAAAGCCACTCCCAACGCAAGGGAAGCACTTGCCGTCAATTTTACAATCAACCTCGCGAGCTTGACACTCAACTTCCATAGGACGAAATTGAAAGCGCTCGCTCACATTCACTCACTATGCGCTAGTGGAAACATACGATAGGAAAGCCAAATTGCTAGCGTTATTAGCAACATGCATGTCTAGATGTAGAACACAGGCTAAATATAGAAAATTACTCAAAATCTTATCGTCGATATCATGTATTTTGTTTTATCGCGATAAATATTGATATAGTTTTATCGGCCCGCCCTAGCCCTGCCACACTGCAAAAATTGTTTAGGAATGGTTTGAGGAACATGACAAAGAGTTCAAGGTGTTGACCTGGCCTCCAAATTCCCAAAGATGTCAATCTGATTGAGCATCTATGGGATGTGCTGGAACAACAAGTCCGATCCATGGAGGCCCCAACTTGCAACTTACAGGACTTAAAGGATCTGCTGCTAATGTCTTGGTGCCAGCTACCACAGGACACCTTCAGAGGTCTTGTGGGGAAAAAAAAAAAAAATGCACATTCGAATGCAAAAAACCATGCATTCTTATTTTAGGTGTGTTAGGAGGCGTGCGAGACATGATATTGATGTAGATGACGTGGTTTGTTTTTGTTAGCCTATCCAGCTCAACCCATTAGATGTGGCACAGCTGCGTTGATAATTTGAAAAATACCGAAAAAGAGAGTGAGGACTCGGGGTCGGAGAGGATCTTACTTAGACCAAAACATCTTAAAAGTGCTGTGTGGTGCTTCTTCGGTTTCTGGAGTATCGAAGGAGAGATTGTTGACAAAACCAACGTCATTTGTAAGTTGTGTAAGAAACCGCTGCTATATCACTCCACAACATCTATCTTGAGAACACACATACAGTCTTCTCATTCCGAAGAGTTTTCTCATCCCGAAGAGTTTTCTCGGGAATGTCATGACGAGGGGTCATTATTAAAACAGTCCAGGGTATTACTGGCACATCGGTCAGAGCTGAGCTTGTGTTTTCATCAGCTGGAAAAATTGTCAACAAAAATGCTCAGCCCTTGCTGCAAATCAAGTTGACCGTCTGGTGTTTTTGACAAACAATATGTAGATGTAAGAGCGAGTGGATAGTTTCAGAATAACAGTTTGACATTTTGTGTTAACATAATACATTCTGTTGAATGTTGAAGCGTGTTTTCTCATATTACTGATGCTCTTCCACTTATATGCACTTTTGTTAACTCAATTTCCTTGTGTGCACATATATTATATATTTGATCTATGAAGGATTGTTTAAAACGTTATGCAATTTAAACAAAGTCATCAAGCGATGCTCGATTTGGATTATATTTGCTCATTGCACTCACTTACGCCCTCTTGTGGGCTTAGGAGACAATACAGTACTTTTTTTTCCATTCCTATAAGTAATGTCTTTAGAATTCGAAAATAATTCGAATATTACTATTATTTAAGTAAGAAATTTGAATTTCGTTTTTCAGCCATTTTGTCAGCCCTAGACTGTATTCTTCCTTTTTTTAGGAAAAGTTACCGAAATTAGTTGTATGGAGATGCAAAACCACTAAACTCTCTTTAACGAAGCAGTTTGTTTTTTTCGTACACTAAATGTTCATATGCAATGAAAGAAGGTGAAGAAGGGTCAAAAGAAAAAAAACATTGGTGACATTATTTTATTTTATTATTATGCAACTTTCTGCTTAAGTGGTTGTGATCTGAAACTTGTGAATTTTTTTTTAGTATTGCTACTAAAATTTGGTAGCATGCAAAATGAAGACATACGCCATGTAGTTGATGCATAATTGGCAGAGGCAGTGAGATGCTCCGGGCAATGTTCTGCTGGGAAACCTTGGGTCCTGGCATTCATGTGGATGTTACTTTGACACGCACCACCTACCTAAAGATTTTTGCAGACCACGTACACCCCTTCATGGCAACGGTATTCCCTGATGGCAGTGGCCTCTTTCAGCAGGATAATGCACTCTGCCACACTGCAAAAATTGTTTAGGAACAATGAATGAGTGCAATGGTTCTTTTTATCAATTTAAGATTTTAGGTTACTATGTATTTTAATGAATAAGGAAAAGTATACATGATTCATTTTAAATTGTCATGCAGTGTGACAAATTAATTAAAACTAAAAAATATTCAATTAATTTGTTTCTCAGTTCATAGTGTTATAGTTTCTCAAAGGTAATGCATAATAACTATTCTAAATAATGACCACAATTCTGTTTAAAATAGTTTTAGATGTATTAGCATAGTAAAGTTTTTAGGGCTGCCCCCTAATAGTTGACAGAACATTTATCGATAAGAGTCTTGGTCGACCAAGTTTTGATTGGTCGGTTGGTTGCAGAAAAAATAAATCCACAGGAAGTGGCGGTCATGCAGTCACTGACGCTCACTCTAATGTTAGATAACCTAGATAAATATGCACTATTAGGCTTATCCAAGTGTTCGTGGGGAGTGGGGAAGCTAGTTCCGATTCATAACCGTTTTTGCCAGTGTTGCTGCAGCTCGCTTCGTGCATTATTATGGTTTAGTATTTCCCTGTAATGTAGAGCTGTGTTAGCAATATTACTGATAACATTCTTTTTCAGCCCTGGCACTCAAACCATTTTCTGTTGACCCCCAAAAAATATTTATTTAAGTAATTAAATTAATATAAAAAACACAAATGTATGCGATTTTCCCCTATTTTGTTTGTTTACTTTTCATTACAAATTAAATTAAACAGTTTGAGGGAAAATTTTGTGTAAAACCCGATGATTATGGTATAATCATGATCCTGCATGTGAATTTTAATACAGCATCTAAAGTGCTTTAATGTAAGAAAACATGCCCTTTTGTGTTGTGAGTTAACAAAGTTAGTCAAAAATTCGCTTATTTGATGACTGATCACGAAATTGTGTGGAATCTTAAATATTTCTTATATTATGTCACTGTTATCATTTAATCACTAGCATGCAAGCAACAGCGAGAGAGAAACAGGCACCTGCATTCTATTCTACATCTTGATGTAGCCTAATCCTTCGTCATGATCATGCAGTGCGTTTTAATCAGATGAATGGGAGGCTAAATAGTATTAAGTGTGACGAGACTCTTAGCCCTTTTCAGTTAATCGCACCTACAAAATCATAAAACTTTATTTTCAGGTTTAATTTATATTTTGAATAGACTCATCAGTCATACACCCCACCATATGGGTGTATGTTTTCTCTTTTATTTGTTTAATGTAATTTTGTGTGACCATGGTTTAAGGACTGTGTACCTATGCTGGGTTGGAAATCTCAAGGATTAATAGTGGTGTTTTTCTTATTGCATTATGTGTTGTTCTGAAAGCAAAAAGAAACAAATGAAACACGGAATGTAGGCTGTCAACCGCGTAGTCTGACCGAAGCAATTAACAGAATGTGAAACGCTACCTGCTCGTGATTCTGGCTTGCACATGCTGCACGAGTCTGTTGGGTATACTGCATTCTCGGCACTTTTTAATTTTTTGTTTAGCCTCCCATTCAGCTCAAAAAAACATGCTGCATGTTCATGAGGAGGGATTACAGTACATCACGATTGGAATGCAGGAGTGGAATATAAATAAAATATTCTATTCCTGCCAGTGATTACCCCTCCTGACCCCTGTTTTAGAGTACAGCATGTCACACCTCAAAACATTTCAATGTCTCAAAAGTAATTAATGTTACTTCCCATAAACAGTATCAATAGTTAAAACTGAAGCTTTCTGTACAAGTAGAGTAACAATACGGATTTGCAAAAGTAATGACTGTTTATAAATAGGTTTCCTTAATGCTCCCTTTGTCTTCCATTGGTCAACAAACAGTCCCAAACTCACTCCATTGGTTGAACCATTGTTGCTATTTGGGACTGGTTGGGATTCTCAAACAAACAGAGCAAAGGGGCACAGTGTTCACAGTTTTCATGGGAACCAACCTAAAAAGGCTTACTTATAGTTGGCTCTGCATATTAAACTGGGATATGAAGTATTTTCACATTGACAAAATTACACCCGTTACCTTTAAGTTATTTTCACTTTGTTTCTTGTGTTTTTGAATGTTCATAATCTTTGTTTGTTGATTTGCAACATTTTGGCTCCTTTAGGGATATGTATAGAGTCCCTCAGAACCTTGCTGTTGTCAACAGTGAGTACAAATGTACGTTTAAATAGAGCGAATGCTGTGGGCGGCACGATTGAAAAGGCAACAAAGTCGCCAATGAGAATTTGAGTTAATTTACATTTGCAATAGACCCAGCTGGGCACACTAAGGCCAGGCAAAATAGCATTTTGGACGAAGTCCTCCTGTGAAGTCTGTTAGTGTCTTATCTTAGGGCTCTCGTCTCTCGGTGACTGCACAGTAAACCAGGGCGAAGCCCGGCAAATAAAGACAAATGCTCTCTGTCACCCGCCTCGTGCCTCCAGAAAGATACTCTCCTTTTGTGCTGCACTCTGTTGGTTTTTAAAAGCAAACAGCACTGTGTGATTTTTCAAAACATTGTTATGCACAGAGGACTGCTGTGGACCCATGATACTTCTTTTGCCTGGTCGCCTGCAGAGACTTGTAAGCCTCTTGTGTCATATTAAGATTTTTTTTCACCCTATCCAGGTAATGTGGAGACTCAAAGTCAGTTGTTTTTTTCCTCCACCCCATTTTTTATGGAGGAACAGCCAGTGTCTTTGCGCAAGCTTATGCTGAATGCCTTTGACACATCTCTGCTACGGAATTATTTGCATATTTGCCAGGCATTGAAATTGATCCAGCTGACATCACAGATCAAAGCCATGTATACTGACAGCAATGTACAAATGGAACTGAGATGGCTGTCAATTAGGAAAAACAATCCCTCTGGTGCAGGGAATTATTATATCTCAGCTACCTCTCGAGAGTGTGTGAAAAGGGTGTTTTGAATGCATTGCACACCCTTATGCTCACAAAGCAATGGGTCTAATGGTTTATTAACAGCATTCCCAATGCCTAGCATTGTTAGCTTAAAGGCCAAAGGATATTAACACATAAACTATACTGGGAAAGTGAAGACTCTATTTGGTCAGCTCTCTCATTGTCTCGCATAGTTAGACCTTTGACTAAATGGCAAATGTTCTGGTTTGTATTGTATCTTACTGTGACCAACAACCACCCACTTTGACAAGAAGAGCAGCCTGACTGGCATGTTATGTGACGAATCACAGTTGGTTATTGTTTTCTGAGATACACTCACTGAGCACTTTATTAGGAACACCAGTACTTCTACTTATTCATGCGATAATCTAAACTGCCTATAGTGTGGCAGCAGTGCAATGCATAAAATCATGCAGATACTGGTCAGGAGCTTCCGGTGATTTTCATATCAACCATCAGAATGGGTTAAAAAAGTTATCTCAGTGATTTTAACTGTGTGATGATTGTTGGTGTCAGACGAGCTGGTTTGAGTATTTCTGTAACAGGTGATCTCCTGGGATTTCCATGCACAACAGTCTCTAGAGTTTACTCAGAATGGTGACAAAGACAAAAAACATTCAGTGAGTGGCAGTTCTGCGGATGGAAGCACCTTGTTGATGAGAGAAGCCAACAGACTGTTTCAGACTGATAGAAAGTCTACAGTAACTCAGAAAGCAACTCTGTACAATTGCAGTGAGCAGATTAGCATCTCAGAATGCACAACACATCAAATCTTGAGGCAGATGGGCTACAACAGTAAACGACCACATGAGCAACATTATTAGGACCATAGTGTTCCTAATAAAGTGCTCAGTGAGTGTAGATACCACAAAATTGATGTGGAAATAATTAAACAAAATTGTGGATTACTGATTACTTTAAAAAGTAATCACATTACTAATTAGTATACTTTTAAGTAACTTTCTAAAACACACACAAAAGAAAATTCTGCTCAACAAATTCAAAATTATGTATATTTAAAACTTTTTCATTAGCTGGGTTTCCATCAAAATGTTTAGCATTTTTTAAGTGCATTTCTAAAAATTACACTGGAGAAAATATTAATTGTTGCACGTTTTCATCCACTACGTCACATGTATTATCTTGAGGGAGCCCGCCTTGTAAATTACAGCAGCTAAATTACCTCCTTACTTCGAGGAGAAATTTATATGGAGGATTTTAGCAATTGTACCTCATTTTATTTAATGCTGTCAGGAGACGTTGCAGAATAAGTGCATTGTCTGATATAATGAGGGCTGAAATGGCTGCAATGCCCACACTCCACCAGCCTCCTTGTACATGTGAGCGCCCACGCTCAAAACTGTTCTGGTGGATTGTGTGGATCCACTTTAAAAACCACCCATGGTGCCCCTCCCTGGTTTTGTATTGAACTGGAAGTTCCTGCCCCTTTTTTTGCCATTGCAAAACCTTTCTGTTAAGCTAACCGGAGAAGTTAAGTTACACCCCATTATCTTACATTTGCACTTGGTATGGACAAAAGTGTCCAGAGTGTTTAATTCAGACATTTATTTAAATGTTGCCTCGAATATGTGACTAAACCCAACATTATGTATTAATAAGTCCCCTTTCTGCTGGTCAGAGTGGATTGTGAGGGAGGTTAATACGCTCTGTGACCTTTATGAGAGTGGAGTGTTGAGATCCTTTGAAAATATGGTTCAACATTTTAGGATTCCCAGATCTCAATTCTTTATGTATTTACAGCTGCCCATCTGCTCTGTACTATATTTGGGAGTAGCATACACCCCCTAAAGCAGTAGATACTCTGGGAGTGGTGACTCCCTGTTAATTCTGTGTCTGGGGGACAGAGCTTCAACTTCTCTCAATAGATTATGGGAGAAAAATGTATGTGTTATTGGAGGTATTGGAGGTTAACTTGGTATTGTAGGAGGAAGTGTGGGCTAGGATTCTAAATAAATGTCAAGTCTACATCTAGAGATGCAAGGGTGCGCCTGATGTAATTTACGATTTTACATTGATTCTATTGGACCCCCTCTAGATTGTATAGGCTTGGTCTTAAAGACACAGCAACATGCTGGCGAAGCCAATCAGAAGATGGGGAGACGACCCATGTTTTTTGGTGGTGTGTTAAGATCCAAGAATTTTGGTTGAGGGTATGTATTGGACACTCAATTTTCATTTTTCCCCAGACTCTGTATCTTATGAGACGGGGCGGTCATTAATATAGGTTATAGATGTTTAAAAATGTGGTGACAATAATAATTTAAATAATAATATGACTTTAATTTTAAATACAGTAATACATTTTAATCGTGCACTTTTTAAACCCTCACACTTTTATTTTGACATTCTGAACTCTCCAAGAAGTCCTGTATGTGTCTGTTTGTATGCAAGTTCACAGTAGTTTAATTCTCTTCTTATTAATATTCTGGTCAAATACACCTCCGGTGGCATTCAAAATGCATATTATAAGTGAACCGAACTACTGAGCATCTACATCTGAGATGCTGTTCTTGAGTAGCGCTCAAATATTGCTCACCGCTGTGAAGGCTACAAATAGCCGCGAGTGCATCGCCAGCCTGTGCGTGAGTTTGTGTCAAGAGAGCAGCACCATTCACTAACATGCTGGCGCTGTGCATACTATATATTTACTTATTAAACACAGCCTTTTGTGATTCACAGAGATATCGCATGTCTTCAAGTGGATTTGAATAAAATGCACGAGTCATATGAACTACTGTAATGAGGTTTTTATGGTTCTTTTATGTTATTTTTGGAGCTTGACAGTAACGAACATGACTTAACACACAGTATCAGATTTGGATCGGGCTCGTCAGAACGATACCTGATCCATCAAAAAGCTTTAGTATCGGAGCCGAAACCGATCCAGATATTGGATCGGTGCATGCCTAATAATGTGTTTTATTCCATAGTCGCCTGAATTTCACAGAAGCTGACAGCATAAAATAATGTTTCTCTTTCACACAATTGCACTTTTTGTAGAAATAGTTTTTAAAGGGTTCATGACCATAACTGAAGAAGGCAAAGCTATATTTTTATTGGGATCAGATCAAGTTACAGGAGACATTCCCTGAAATTCTGATATTTGAAGACATGTGAAACTGCGCTTTTTTAGTTATTGTGATGTTTTTGTTGTTCTAAACTTCTCAAAAGATTTATTACTGTTTGGGTGTAAAAATAAAATCTTTGTGACTACTTCCTTGAATGGGACTACACAATTATGTCAAAGTGCATAGGACATTTGTTTGGGCAAATATGTAAAATGGGTGAGAACACACCTAATATTCAGTGTGCATAGAAAGTTCCCATTAAAGCAGCTATTTTCTTAAATTCTGCTGTTGTCCCTAACTCTTTGTCTCCAAGCTGTATTTTGAGCTCCCCAGCTTTATCTAATGATCCTACATGATGCGACTAGACTGGCCACAAACAGTGCTATCATTCATTTTAATAACGCCACCATTGTGCCTTTTTATTATGCCTTAATGTCCGGTTATTTGAATGGGAGTTACTTTTATTAAGGAAGATCTCATTGAGTTGCAGACACATTAAAATATTTTTTTCTGCTTTGGATTTACTTCCTTAGAAAATTCACCCCAATTTTGAATGCATATATTTTTTATGGATTAAACATTTTTACAACATTTTACACTTTTTCATCTCATCACACTTACAAAAATACTGTGACTGAACCATGGTACAGTTATGGCATCAGATGATCTTGTCATGGCATTTTGATACCGTGGTGCTAAATGAATATCATAATGTAAACATGGTACTTCTCGGTACTTTAAATAATACCATGGTTTTACTATGGTACATGTGCAAAAACCTACTCTTTGTAGTGGTTAATACATCATTATTTATGTATGCACATCAATAAATTACGATATTTTACACTGAAATGGAAGGTGTCAAAATTGAGCATGGCTTAATAACCAGCACATCTGTCTCTAATAATCTGTGCCTTGGAATTAGTTCAGATTCACTAAACTGTAACCTATATCTACCATTTCTAAACATGTTATAGTCTTATTGTATTTTGTTTCTCATGCAATCATGGTGCAGCATGCTATTACCTTTGGGAATATGGCTAATTGTGTGTTTCAGTAAAGGAGCATAATATTAAAGATGCTGACTACTACCCCTGGAGTTGCGAGTTCGAATCCAGGATGCAGAGTGACTCCAGCCAGGTCTCCTAAGCAAGCAATTTGGCCCGGTTGCTAGGGAGGGTAGAGTCACATGGGGTAACCTCCTCGTGGTCGCTATAATGTGGTTTGCTCACAGTGGGGCACATGGTGAGTTGTGCGTGGATGCCGCAGAGAATAACATGAAGCCGCCACACTTGCTATGTCTCTGCGGTAATACCCTCAACAAGCTGTGTGATAAAAGGCGCAGATTGACGTCTCAGACGCAGAGACAAATGAGATTCATCCTCCACCACCCAGATTGATGTGAGCCACTACGCCACCACAAGGACCTAGAGCGCATTGGGAACTGGGCATTCCAAATTGGGGAGAAAAAGGGGAGAAAATAAAAAAGGAGCATAACCTGATAAGAAAGTTATGGAAATATTAGAGCTGCAATACCGGTTTCATTGTTTTCCTTCAGTATGCTCTCTGATAGTTCTTCCCCAGTAGTAAACTTAAGGCGTTGAATAGAGTTGACTTATGTGATAAGCGTTAATAATGGGCATGTTAGGGAAAATGTTTAATCAGCAAAGTGCTGCCCAAACCACATGGGTGTGTTTTCAAGTGCTTTTGAGAAATCTTTGAACAATTTTTTGGGGAGATGGTGCTAAAAACATTCTGCTACTTTATAAATTGCTAAACAAACAAACAAGAAACCTCTGCCTTTGAGGAATATTGTGAGTGAGATTAAAGTTTGTTTAGATGAGAAGATTGGTAAACTGGAATAAGTGTGCCTCTGAGAACAGTCATGATGTGATCTGTTTTAAAAACCAGTCACAAATTATATATATATATATATATATATATATATATATATATATATATATATATATATATATATATATATATATAATGGTTGAAGTCATAAATTTACATACACCTTAGCCAAATACATTTAAACTCAAATACATTTTTCACAATTCCTGATATGTAATCGTAGATATTCTCTGTCTTTATTTTATTTTAAGAACATGAAATGTCAGAATAGAAGAGATAATGATTTATTTCATCTTTTTCTTTTTTTTTTCTTTTATTTGGTAGCATTGACTTTAAATTGATGTCTCAGGTCAAATGCTTTGGATAGCCTTTAACAAGCTTATAACACACTAGACTTACACAATAAGTTGCTGGAATTGTTGCCCATTCCTCCAGACAGAACTCAGAGTCAGGTTTGTAGGCCTTCTTGCTTGCATGCGGTCTTTTAGTTCTGCCCACAAATCTTCAGAGAGTTCTGAGAAATCTGATTGAGGTCAGGTATTTGTGATGGCCACTCCAATACCTTGACTTTTTTGTCCTTAAGCCATTTTGCCACAACTTTGGTGGTATGCTTGGGATCAGTGTCCATTTGGAAGACGGATTTACGACCGAGCTTTAACTTCCTGGCTGATATCTTGAGAGGTTGCTTCAATATATCCACATAATTTCCCTTCCTCATAATGCCATCTGTTTTGTGAAGTGCACCAGTCCCTCCTGCAGCAAAGCATCCCCACAACATGATGCTGCCACCCCCATGCTTCACAGTTAGGATGGTGTTCTTCGACTTGCTATCCTCACCTTTTTTCCTCCAAACATAATGATGGTCTTTATGGCCAAACAGTTACATTTTTGTTTCATCAGATCAGAGGACATTTTTTCAAAAAATAAGATCTTTGCCCCCATATGCACCTTCAAACTGTAGTCTGGCTTTTTATGGTGGTTTTGGAGCATAATTGGTTACTGCTTGGTAACTGCTTAAAGGCACAGTTAAGTGTATGTAAACTTCTGACCCACTGGAATTGTGATATTGTCAATTAAAAGTGAAACAATCTGTCTGTAAACAATTGTTGGAAAAATGACTTGTGTCATGCACAAAGTCGATGTCCTAAATGACTTGCCAAAACTATATGAAATCTGTGGAGTGGTTAAAATTTTTTTATCATGAGACCTGAGCGTGACTGCTGAGTGTATTTTCCATTTCCCTTTTTGATTTGTAACTTATACAAATTTGCACCTTATAAACAAGCAAAAAAACAAAGAAAAAAAAAACCAAACATTCTAGAGCAAATAAATATGTGGACAGCAGGACAAAGTTGTGAAATTTTAAATAATACCAAGCTATAACAAGTCAGATTTTTTTTTATCAAATTGTTATAATGTTTCCATACATTTGTTGGTTATTCGTGTTTTTGAGATGTCAGAGATTACATCAGAAATTAGCATAATTAATTCTGATTCAAAGTAATGGCCAGCATCATATAATTGAAAATTATATATTATAAATTCTGAATCTATGTACTGATTGCCATTGTCCCATGTCTGCCATACATGTTGAGTGGTCCAAACATAATGTACAGCCTGAAACAACTTTTGGTCAGATTTTGAGAGTAAATACACTTAGCTGCCTAGAGAGCTGCATAGGATGCCCCCTTGCATCCTTGCTCCCTTTTTAGTGAGTGACTTAACCCCCAGTGTGCTGTCTGTATGCACCGGTCTCAGAACATTTCAAAATGCACCATATTTTTTAATCCTAACTCTATATAAAGCCTCTGAAAGCAAATATATTCAGCTTTTATATGAACCCATTGATTTTCAAAGTGAAAATGCACAGTGACTATAGGAATGCATTTATTAATGTTAATGAATAGAATTGTACAGTGATAACAAAATAAAATATATAAAAAAAAAATTACAATATTAAAATGAAGTGAAATGACCCAAAGATGTGTTAATGTTGAAAGTTCAAAATAACAATAAGTTTCAACTTTTGAGGGAATAATGTCTCAAAATCTACATAAGTGGACATCATGTTTATCAGTGCGCTGACATGCAAAATATGAATGCTGTTTTTTAAAACGGCATATCAAACAAAACTAGAGACACTAGTCTTTACACCCAAACAGGTTTCAATGAAAAAACATCTAACCAGACACACCTTTGTTGGCTGAGCCCATAGAAGTGCTTCACAGAAATCAACGTAATGTAGTTGTGCCACGTGACTCGGTACACCAGAAGTTTAACCCTTAAATGACAGTCTAGAATGTTTCAGTCAGGATTCAGTCAGTTTAAATTTATTTAAATTATGTGTTACGTATATTGAAACCAAAATACAACATCCCTGTATGTGGATGGGGGATCGAACAAGGATATGTGCAAGTGCAGTAATGTGCATTAGATACATTAGATGTTTCACAAAAACATTTGAACACAGTCTGGGATTGCATGAAAAGACAGAAGCAAATGAGACAACCAAAATATATACAGTAGAACTGTGGCATGTTCTCCAATGTACATAGGAGAATTGGTGCTGTCACACCAATAGGTGTCACATTCTGTGTCTCTCCTGTTTATGTGGACTCTTATTTTGATGTTTCCCCTGGACTACATTTCCCATAATGTACCGCCCTTATCACCTCCATCAGTTCCTGATTACGCTCACCTGTCTTCAATTCCCTCATTTAGTCCCTTTGTATATAAATAACCTTCAGTTTTGTTCTTTGTTTGTCAGTTCTTGTCAGTGTAAAGCTTGTGATAGTTTGGTGATTTAGTTTATGGCATGCCACGTTGTTATGTATCTTCTTCATTAAAGTCTGCAATTTGATCCATCGCCTCTCCATCATCATCTCATACACAAGTTGTGACAGAAGGGTGGTCGCACCATTTTTTTCGTTCTGTATATTGTATGAAGTTAATAAATACAAATAATTCATGGCATTATTTTTTTTAAAATCCTCGTTATACAACATTTAGCATTTTGCACAGTACTTTATATAGCATAATTTAAATGTGTTCTATAATAAATAATAGTAAAAAAATATTTTTTAAAAATTGCATTATTGCCCACATTTTTGTGGAGAATTTGTTGTGATGTAGTTTGTACATTAGTGGCTAATGGGTTTGAGAAAGTGAGTATTAAACACATTATTAACCATGATTTCATAGTTTACCACCTATTTTATTTGTTTGTTACATAAAACTTATTGTAATTTAATTACATCAATTAGTTGTAGGAAAAGTCTGTTTTTTAAGTGTTAGGACTGATAGATCTGTAAATGGAAATAAAAGTATTTCCGATGTAGATTTTAGATTTTCACCTTGAGCAGATCAGTGATACATTCTCCCACCCATTAGAATGGATAAAATGCATTTTCATTCCTTGTTTCAGAGGCTACTACTATAAATTACATAGAACTCACTGTCTTCTTTGGTTATACTTTTCCCTTGCCATTGTGTGTCCTCACACGACTTCTCAGGTATGAGAGATTACTCCAATTTTCTGGACATCACAGACAAATTGTTGCACTGAAGTGAAATCCATGCCTTCACATTTTACCATTGATAGAAATGTGGTGCCTTTTACTCCCAGAACATAATTTTTAGCTCTCAAAAATATGTCCTGAAGGCCTGAGGCAATTCACAATATAATCATCTCCAGTGGCTCAGGTTTGAAAAGTAGCAGAAAGATTTTCTGCCTAAAAATGCCTTTGAATTATATTTCCATGTTGGATTGGCTGTCGTCTCATCTTAGTTGGTCAGATAAGTCGCCTTGATGTGAATTATAGTCAGACTGTAATAATGCGTCAAAGGTTGATCTTGATTTGACAGGCTGACTGAGTGCTACTGAGAATTTCTTATATGTGGGATCTGGGGCGTGTGTTTTCTGAAACCTACAATTTGCAAGCAACACAAAAAATGACATTTAAAAAAATGCATTGTCTCCAAGGGCAGAAATGATGGACTGATACTTGTCTGAATGTAGGCCACTATCTTGTAGAAAAGTGAGTGTGTATATCAAAGCCATTGAGTCTTTATATAACAAGTGCCCTTTTCAAGATTAGCACAAATATGAGTACTTCCTCTCTAAATGTTACAGTATGCTACAGCATGCATTAATGATCGCATCGTAGTTGCATCCTGGTCAAGCAATATAATTTTAAAGCAATAGTTCACACAAAAATTACAATTCTGTCATCATTTACTCACCCTCATGCCTTTCCAAACCCATATGACTTTCTTTCTTTTGCTGAATACAAAAGGGATATATTTTAAAGAATGTCATGATCGCTAATGTATAAACAATGGTAGTTGATAGCGACTCAATTTTAAACCAAAAAGTGTCATAAAAGTAGTCCATGTGATGATTCTGACTTCTGAAAGCATACAATGACTTTTCCTGATGAACAGACCGAAATTTAAGTAATTATTCACTCTAATATCAAATAATTTATCTGGCGACACACCAGTAGCATCAAATCATCATTAGTAAAATCATTAATGAATAATTCGATTTAAAAAAAAATACAAAATTGTGATATTAAGCAGAATGTCCAAACCTCTGTTTTCAAAACAACCAATGTGGATAAAGATTTCTACTGCCAAACTCAAACAAGGAAACAAATATTATAAAAGTACGATGTATTCAGTATTTTTCAAATCTTCACAAAGATGTACATGAGCTTTATGTAAAAAATAAATAAAAATAAATAGTGGCTTTTGACGTGTCGTTGTAGATTTGATGTCCATGACTCCAAATGGCACTAGTCCTCACATGTCATGTGGCCGATAATGGTCCAGTTCTTTTAACAACATGACCACAAATTATGTTTAATGATTACAAAAGAAGCTATTGTATGCTTCAGAAGGCTGGAATATTGCACACATCATATGGACTACCTTTATGAATCTTTTTCCTTTGTCCTTTGGAGTTTGGCAGTAATAGTCACCAATACTTTTCATTGAATGGAAAACGTCTCGGTTACTAACGTAACCTCTGTTAGTTCCAAAGAGGAAGACACCACGGAGACCACACCCGGCCCCGAGAGGGGGGGTGGGGGGGGAATTGGATTTTAGGTGGAATGCAACACCCGGTCTTTACCGGTTAGGAGCAGAAGCACATCGTGCGGAGCACCTTCATGGTAGATCCTACCCAAGGGTGGAGGAGTTACTACAAACATGGTGACCAAGGACTGAGGGCCCTCTGCCCAAGGAAGACGCGGTTAACCGGCAGGTAAACCATTTTGCAGAATATACATCACACGGGGTTGCCTAGGGGGACAACCAGCACATGTGGAGCACATACCTCAGTATGGGGGCCTGGGTGATGCCCGTACTGGGGCGGCAGCGAGCCTCTCCGAAGACTCGATGGCCGCTAGGCTAGGGAGGAAGAACGTCCAGGGTTCACACTTCTTGCGAACACAACTGTGGAAAGAGCGCATGTCTTTGCCTTAAGGGAGGGGAAAGGCACTATTCACAAGTGATACACCCGGCCAGCTGACACAAACTTACCTGTTTGTGTCACCTGATAACATACTGGATGTAACTGGCTCAACCCTGAGGTTATAGAACCTTGGTTAGTTGTTAGGTGTTGCCCAGCCCACGGTTCTACATATGTCTGCTAGAGAGGTGCCGTGGGACAACGCCCAAGAAGCCGCAACACCCCTGGTAGAATGGGCTCGTAGGCCAGCAAGGGGCGGCCCGTGCTGGGCATGGTATGCCATAGAGATGGCATCGACGACCCAGTGGGTGATCCTCTGTTTGGAGACAGCGCTTCCCTTCCGCTGTCCACCGAAGCAGACAAAGAGCTGCTCTGAGCATCTAAAGCTCTGCATGTGATCCATTAGATGCGAATAGCACGCACCGGACACAGCAACGCCAAGGCTGGGTCTGCCTCCTCCTGGGGCAGTGCTTGCAGGTTCACCACCTAATCCCTGAAAGAGGTAGTGGGAACCTTGGTCACGTAGCCCGGTCGGTGTCTCAGGATGATGTGAGAGTAAGCTGGTCCGAACTCCTGGCACAGTTCGCTGACAGAAAACACCTGCAGCACCGTCAGGAGGGTGGTCTTCAGAGAGAGCACCTTTAGCTCTGCTGACTCAAGGGGAGCTCCCAGAAGGACCACGGAGAGGTCCCACGAGGGAACGAGGTGCGGCCTGGGGGGTTTAACCTCCTTCTGCCTCTCAGGAGCCTGATGATAAAATCGTGCTTCCCTAATACTTATTGTCCACTGCATCATGATGCACTGATATAGCGGCTACATACACTTCCAAGGTGGAGGGGGACAGCCGTCCCTCCAACTTTTCCTGCAGAAAGGAAAGCACTGACCCTCCTGCACATCTCTGGGGGTCTTCACCTCGGGAAGAACACCACTGCGTGAACAGACGCAACTTCAGGCCATAAGGGCGCTTCGTTGAGGGGGCCCTGGCCTGAGTGATCTTGTCTACCACCACGGTGTGGTAGGCCACTTAAGTCTTCATTGTCCCATCCAAGGGCCAGACATGGAGATTCCAGAGGTCTGGTCACAGGTGCCAGATGGTGCTCCATTCCTGAGGAAGAAGGTCCTTCCTCAGGGGAATTCGCCAGGTGGGGCTGTCGCGAGGAGCATAAGGTACGAGATCCAAATACGGGAGGGCCAATAAGGGTCACTAAGAGGATCTGCTCCTCGTCCTCCCTGACCTTGCACAACATCTGTGCAAGTAGTCTCACTGGGAGGAACGCATACTTGCGCAGCCCCAGGGGCCAGCTGTGTGCCAGGGCATCTGTGCTGAGGGGAGCCTCTGTCAGAGAGTACCAAAGTGGGCAGTGGGAGGATTCTGGGGAAGCGAACAGGTCTATCTGCCCTTGCCGAATCGACTCCTGATCAGCTGGACCTCCTGAGGGTGGAGTCTCCATTCTCTACTGAGCGTAACCTGTCGCGACAGCGCATCCACTGTGCTGTTGAGGTGGCCCGGGATGTAGGTGGCTCGCAGGGACCGCCGCTGCAGACTCCAAAAGAGGAGATGACGGGCGAGTTGTGACATTCAGCGAGCATGTAGGTCGCCTTGGCGGCTGTTCTACACAATCGTCCCTGTGTTGTCTGTCCGGATCAACACATGCTTTCCACGGATCAACGGCAATAGCCTCCTCAGGGCAAGTAGTACTACCAGCAACTCGAGGCAGTTGACATGCCAACGCAGTCGCGGGCCGGTCCAAGGGCCAATGACTTAGTGGTGCCCCAGCCATGCTGGGAGGCATCTGTCATAACCACAATGTGCCTGGTGATCTGGTCTAGGGGAGCTCCTGCCTGTAGGAAAGCTAGATCTGACCAGGGGCTGAATAGATGGTGACAAGTCTGCGTAACGAGGACGCTGTGTGTGCCATGGCGCCATGCTCGTCTCTCAACTCGGGCTTGTAGCCAGTGCTGAAGTTGTCTCATATACATCAACCCAAGCGGTGTGACCATCTCTAAGGATGCCATATGCCCAGGAGCCACTGAAAGGATTTCAGTGGGACCAACGTGTTCTGTCTGAACACATGCAGACAGTCCAGCACTGACTGTGCGTGCTCGTTTGTGAGGCACTCTGTCATTGAGACCGAGTCTACTCCAATACCGTGAACTCTAATACTGTGAAAAGAGATGCTCTGAACCAGGGCGAGCTTGCTCTTTACCCAGTTGACCTGAAGCCCCAAGCGGCTGAGGTGCCTGAGCACCAGGTCCCTGTGCGCACACAACATGTTCCGCGAGTGAGTTAGGATGAGCCAATCGTCGAGATAGTTGAGGATGCGGACGCCCACTTCCCTCTGTGACTATCCTAAAGGCGCGAGGGAATAAGGACAGGCCGAAGTTTGGGACTTTGTACTGATATGCCTGACCCTCGAAGGAAAACCAGAGAAAGGGTCTGTGTCCAGGAAGAATCAAGACATGGAAGTATGCGTCCTTCAGGTCTACTGCCGCAAACCAATCCTGATGCCAGACGCTCATTAAAATGCGTTTCTGCATGAGCATTTCGGTGGGAGTCTTTGCAGAGCCCTGTTCAGAACTCGCAGGTCTAGGATTGGCCACAACCCACTGCCTTTTTTGGGCTGTAAAACCCCTTCTTCATCTTGGCTAGAGGGACAGGCTCTATTGCATCCTTTTGTAGTGGTGAGGTAAGAAAAGGAAAATAAAAAACCTCCACCCGTCCCTCCACCGGGGGAAGGAGTGGTGCTCTTACCAGCTCTTGTGTAGTGGGTCTCCTACCTCCTGGACTGCCTGTCTCAGGGAATGCTTTGAAGCATTTCTTGGGTTCTTGGCGACCGGCCATGAGATGGGTGGCATCTGCTTTCTGCGGGTGGCTCGACATCGGGGCCAGCCTACTGGGGCGGGCTGTGGCGGAGCCAGTGTTGCTGCCGCAGGGGGACACCCTTGGCGACAATCAGACGGGAGTGTGAGACATTGTGTCGCGCCGGGGCAGGATGTGTTGTATGGTCCCCGTCTGCCTTTTAACCACTGAGGATTGCTGGACATAATCCTCTATGGTGCCGCCGAATAGGCCAAACTGGTTCAACCAAATTGGACCAAAGGTGGTGCTCCTGGACCACTAAGGTGGACATCACCTGCCCGAGAGACCACGCCATGACCATCATCGCTCTGAGAGCGATACCAGTCACTGAGCGCAGCTTCTGCATAAATCTTGGGTCAGAATTTCCTTGTGCGGTTCTTTGAGCGCCACGGGCATGGTGCACTTGCAGGAGAGCCGTTGTGTGTAGGGTGGAGGCGGCCTGTCCAGTGGCACTGTAGGCTCAATCGTGAGTGACGACGTAAACCCATGGGCCGGACGGCTCCACCAGGTGGCGTCCTTCTGTGGGCACAAGTGCACCAGAACGCCGAGCACCCCCTGGCAGCCCCATCGTCAAGGGTAGTGAGAGAGGACAAGCCCGCGAACCGGGTCCGGACAGTTAAAGGTGCCCGCCGCGATCGCGTGAGCTCATCATGCAGTTCCAGGAAGAAAGGTATGGGGCGGGGATTCCACTCCATCCCGCTCGCAGCCGCCCGGGCAAGCATGGCCGTCAGCTGCGCATGGCGACAGACTGAACCAACCCACTCTCCGATGCTGTAATCAAAAGCTCATCCACTTTGCGAGCCGCGACCACGAACTTGCCCTGAGGCGAGTCGGCGGTCACATCGTGAACTCGCTGGGGCAAACGAGCGTGCTGGGTAATGGGAGATCCGTTGGGGGTTTCCCGGTGGAGATGCTCCCAATGAAATCCCCAAATCGCCCCCAGTGCTAACCGACTCTGCCTCATACCCGTGGGTAGAAGGACCGAGTCGGGGAGCCGCTGGAGTTGCCAGAATCATGCCCTCGCAGTGAGAGCATGATCCATCCACAAGCGCTGTCCCTTCGTGGGCAGTGCCCAACACAAGAGGCAGCGATGCTGGCTGTGGGAAGCAGAGAGGTAACGATCGCATCCAGGAAACATACACACACTTTTTTATATGTTTTTATATATATAAACTAAGTTGTTCACTCCGTAGTTTTCTGCTGTTGAAGCGCCCAGGGGTGTTTGCTCAGCACAACCGTGGTGTGCGAGGGGGAGGACCGCTGGAATGCGCCGTAGATCCAACAGCATAGAGAGATGAATGAAGGTGGCAGAGGAATTCAGCTCTGTGAACTTGCTCGCTCGGCTCCGAAGAAGATATCTGATATGTGTTTGCAATGTCACTCCGTTTATACCCGCATGTCCAGGAGAGTGGCATGCAAATTCCACACGCCAATTTCCATTGGCCTTTTCTCAAGATCAGTGATGTCTGGGCTCAGTGCCGAGTGAGTGACAGATAGGGAACAGAAGCTCAGAGATTCAGCCTAATATCTAATTTTCTGTTTCACAAAAAAAAGAAAACAATGCAAGGTTGGAATAACATGGAGGAAAATGGTAAATTATGACAACATTTTTCTTTTTGGACAAGCTATTCATGCAATTTAACCCAATAAGACAATATTAGAAATTAAAAAATTAAACCTTACAAAGCTAGGCTATCTACCTCATTAAGAATCATCTCTAGAGAATCACATGAACACTGTCAGAACCACAGAAGCTTGAAAAATGCTGTACAATTGACAGAGCTAGCCTTTATTGGTTTGGGCAGTCTGGCTGGCATATATCTCCCAGAAACATGGTTGGCTTCATCAAGCCCCCTTCATGTCATCATTGGCTAATCCAGCTCATCACTGGCACAGTGCTATATAGTTTAAGAGGCACAAAAACTTGTAGCATTCCTACCATTTTGGTGAACTCATGGTGGTGGTGTTATGCTGTTGATGACATTATTGCTCCCAGCTTGGGTTGTAATTTAGGTTGGGCTGTATTACAGGACCATTGCAAAAGCCTTTCTGTTGTAGCAAGCTGCAATTTGAGCAGAGTAGAATAAGTAAGACGTGGTTGCATTGCCAAGTTCCCAGCTGGGCCTGGGTAAGGTATTAAAAAAATTATTACAATTATTTGAGCACTGAGAGGCAATACAAAGGCAAACACAACAATAATGTGATACTATATATTGTATTATATTTGATATATTGTGAAAGTGATACACAGTGAAAAAATTTATAGAATCTCTATTCAATACACTTAACCAGTACACTTAAAATCAACCTAATACATTTATGTTTGAGATGAGAACATAATTATATTGTGTAAAGTCCAAGTAAAATGCATCACAGTCATAAAAAAGTTATATTATTACATTGATATGAAATGATCAAATTGATTAATCCAACACAATTATTTAGCATTTGATCTCAGTTTAATTTAATTGTGTACAATCCAACTATATTTACTTAATCCAATTGGGACTATGTGCAAAAAAATTGTATCAAAGTATTTCTGAAATGGGAAAGGGGATTAACATTTCCAAGCATACTTTGCATGAGACTGGATTGGGAGAGTACATTTTGAAATTAAGTGCTATTTTAATGTCTACACAAAATGAAAGAAGTTGGAGACTTGTTAGTGTTTAATATTCTGTTATGTTGGGATTTAGAGAAGTTTCTGTCATGGTGGATATTTTTTGGAGGTTACCATTGTGGAGAAGAGTGAAGCTAATGGTTAGTTCAAGGATGGGTGATTTATTGAAGGAACATCAGTATTCACTCTGATTTAGTATCAGTAGACTCTCAATAGCACCATCTTTGCCTTGTGTATTGTTGCAAACTAGCAGCTAGCTGTTTGAGTAATTTTGTTACAGCTGTATAGGGATTAATGGTAAGGAGGAGGTGAGAATTGGCTTGATGATACAAACAATAGTTTTAATGAAAAACTTAAACAAAAGACAAACATCAACACATGACGGTCAGCTGCCCGTAAACGATATCTCTCTATCGCTCCACCGTCCGCAGTCGACCTTAATCCCTCTCAGAGGCTTTATTAGCCTGATAAGGGACCAGGTGTTCAGCATCACGACCCAGCCCCGCCCTCTGCCCTGTCACAACAGCTTTTTAAGAAATTTGGACAGATCTAATTTAAATGAGATTAATTTCATTAATTTGCTTTTATGCAACATAAATCATTTAAATAGAATGTATATTTTAATTTCATATTATGGAAACTAATTTTCATTATGTGGAACCGATTTCCATAATTTAGTTACGGAAAATCAAAGATTTTTTTTTTTTTTGTGTAGTGCGATTATGAGTTATTTACAATATGCACATGAAGACACACAGAGTGTGTGAGTGTTTGGGAACATTACTTAATAGTCACATGTTACAATATCTCATTACTACTAATGGAAATATGTATGTTACATTGTCATTCTTTATAGAAAATACGTGCCCGGTGTGAATGGCCCCTTATATATTACTTTGTATAAAAAGTACAAATGTAACATATTTAGTTTCATCAAGCATTGATTGTCTGTTATTTTAAGTCTATTTATAAATTATGTTAGTAATTGAATAAATAATATTGAATATTATTTGTTTGTTTGTTTCTTTGTTTCTTTGTTTCTTTGTTTCTTTCTTTCTACAAAAGACTGTAAACATCTAGTTTTCATACTGGAATAAAAAAAAAAATACTTTGTCTAAAGAACTATAAACATTAATTTGTTGCTGTGTATCAGAGATGAATTAGATAAAGCATATTTAAGGAATTACATTTACATAAATCCATAAAAAGCAGTTGAGTTATATTAAATGAGATATCAAGTACTGCAAATTAGAAAATGTAACTATGAAAAAGTATCAGGGTAAAGATTGCATTCTGACTTTCTCACATATGTTTAATCATAACATAACAAGGTGTTTGCAAATGGAATTATCATTATTCTGAGTCATTACTGCAATGTTTAAGCATTTTAATTCAGCAAGAGTTTGTGATGGCAATGTTAACTGGGTTTTGTATTTTCTAGTATTATGTTTTGTTTTGTTTTTTTGTTGCTGTTGTTGTTTTTTTTTTTGTTGTTTTTTTTTTGTTTTTTTTTAAGTAACCGGCTTAAAAGAAAACCTAATAGATTCAAGCCCTCATTTAACTTCATATTGATATTGGTACTTTATTGTGATCTCACTAAAAGGGCAAGGTTTCGTTTGATGACCTCATTGCGTTAAGCTGAATAAGCATTCATTATAATCGCTCTGTGCTTTCTGCACATCTCTGGTGCTAGTAGTGGATTTATTGTTGTCAGAGATTCGGCAATGGCAAAGAGTGTCCAGTGCACTAGAACTCACAGCCTTGGGCATTTGTCAGCTGTCGATGTGAGATCTTGTTTGGTAGTAAAGCTTAAGGCACACTGAATGCAATTCCCAGCTACTCCTTATAAATCTTGCAGTACAGTTGGAAATATGACTTTTGTGCTGTATATCATCTTGCTTTTCTGAATATGGCATCCTTTTAATTTATATTTGTGACATTTTCTTTACCATTGTGATTCCAAATGAATTTATTAATTTGCATAATTTAAAAGAGTATATATATATATATATATATATATATATATATATATATATATATATATATATATATTATAAAGTGCTTTAAACCTACCATATTGTATTTAACCTTACTGTTATTTTCGTGCCAAAAATTGTCAAAAACTATGAAAATAATCATCTTAATCTTGTATTTGGTCAAAATAAATTGAGATTCTCCACAACAATGAATAAATCAATAAGTATTTTTTTTATATACAGTATATAGTTTTTATGATACAGTATATGTTTATATTTCTGCAATGTCAGATGTTTTCAGTGGTTAATGGGATGTTGCTAGATGGTTGGCCCAAATCAAAACAGACCATCCCCAATCTAAAATCATGATCCCTAGATATGTGCAGGGACCATTTCAGTGGAAGTCTATGGGATTTTTGCAGGGCAGACATTAATATTCTTAAGTAAAAGTCTTTTAAAATATAAACCAATATTTTGTATTGGTTGCAAACAGATCAATATTATTCCAGTTATCAGCTTATTTCACAAAAAATTGAGGGTTGACTATATGTCTTGTGTAAAAGAATAGTACCACATATGGGTGGCACTCTCTCCAGATGAAATGTTGCTATAAAATTATATTTTCTGTGTGGAAAAAAAGCCTTTGGCAATTGTCGTCTATATAATCAAAAGAGAGGTTGTATATCTAGTGTACTCTGTCAGGTCTTTTTTGACCAGAACAAAAAAGATGTTTGGAATTTTCTCACAAAACAGAATGGTTAAATTCATCATGAAATGAAAACTGACCTTACTGAGACCTTTGAGGAATATTCTAGGTTCAATTCAAAGCTCAAGAATAAGCACAGTTAAGATCATTCGACAGTATTTGTAGCTTAATGTTGATTACCATAAAAAAAAATAACATCCCTTCTTTTCTTAAAACAAAGCAAAAATCTAATTGAGATACAATGGAAGTGAATGGGGCCAATATTTGGAGGCTTTAAAGGCAGCAGTGTGAAGCATATTATTTATAAGCACTTACTGTAATTCTTCTGTTAAATTGTTTAAACCATTATTTTACAGTCATTTTAGGGTTTGTTGACATTGTAATTGGCTATAATTTTACACATAAAATGTTAGTAAATTATTTTTATCAAGCTAAAATCATGTTACCACATATGGCTACACTTTGGAAATAGTGACTATTTTAATGTTTACAGATTGCCCCCTCCATTCACTTCCATTGCATTTTCCTCACTGGAACCCAGATGTTTGCTTCTTTTTAAAGAAAAGGAGGGGCAAGTCAAACATTTTTATTAATCAATATTATACCATAAATGCTGGCGATTTGAGCTTAACTTGTATTGAATGTGGAATGTTCCTTGAACAAGGTCTTTCTACATGATGTTACCCTTGTACATGCTTTTGTTGGAGCAACCTAATGTAGTCTGGTTGATATAGTCAAATAAACTTAATTAAAACAATTTTTTTGTTACTGCACTAAGTGGTGTATTTGGTGCATGTTATTCCGAATAAAACATTGTCTTTATCATCTTTAATTACATTGTAATAACTAGCTCCGTATCTGAAACATTTCTTTTTGGCTTTGGTCACAAATTGTCCTTCAACCTGGTATGTATGTCCAAATGTTTTAAATTGGACATAATCAAGCCACACACCATTTTTTTTTTTTCCTCATTGAAATCCTGTTTCAACCAGAATTTTTTCAGATTACAGAGGTAAGATGAGTCACACACAGCATTTTATGTTGACTTTAAGTAAAGGAGAAAGATGCAGAAGGACTGCAAAGGAAAACAAAAAAGAGGGAGATCTGAGCGAAACCTTTGACATTCTACTCAGCTGATTGTAACGAGATTAGCATAGACACAGTGGCTCATCCATGAAGGTTACATCCAACACAAAGCGCTCAGATTCAGAAAGGCACTGTAAAAAGACTTTTGTGCAGCTTTGCATTGCAAGCCATAAGAAGCCATTTTAAGTCACTCTCTTTATATCCCATTGCCTGCAGCTCCATGCCCATGCATTCCTTCACCCATCTTTTTGAGAGCTTGTCATAGATGCACCAATGCATGCCTGCTTTTCAGCACCCTGGACTCCTCTCTGTTTAAGAGAGAGGGATTTTCTGACCAAAAGTACCATTAAAGATAGGAGCATGTCACTTAAGCAGCATAAACACACTTCGAAAAGAAAAGAAAGAAAAGAAAAGAAAAATGAAATGAAATGCATGACTCACTTCAAGGCAGTTCCCAGCAAAAGGAACTACAGTAAATGCTTGAAAACTCCCATGAATTCATTTTAAAGCTGTTTTTAACAATGACAACCTTTGAAAACCCACGCAAAAGACATTGATTGAAAGAGCTTAATGATATGCAGGTAACCTCCATTGGTGCCACTAGATAATAGGTAATAGCACTATATAATTTACATTGCAAGTCACACATAAAAACAAATATATGCATACGTATTTAATGAAAAACAAGGTCATTTTTGAAAGTAAGGAAAGTGTGGCAGTATTTAATGTTCTCTAAGGGTAGTCTGTCCCTAAATTAACGTTCTTCATCATTTATCGAAATGACAACCTCAGTCACCATTCACTTTCATTGTATCATACATATTCTGAAATAGACAGCCACTGTCACTGTCAGCAACTGGATCAATCGTGTTGCATTTTCAGTCAAATCTCAGTATCCACTACAAATTAAAACTAGTGGCCGAATCTGCAAGCCTTTGATGAAAAATCCCATTGGTCCTCATCTTAATGTTGTTTTTGTCCCTTATCCCCTTGAAATCAGAAAGAAATTACTCTCATTTAGAGGTTTTCAGTGGGAGGATGTCGTCAGTTCATTCACATTCACATTTTTCAATCAGTCACAATGTTAACCTGTACTTGGCCACATCATGCTAAAAGAGAGATCCTGAATAATATTTTGTATAGACCCAATCTTTCAAAATGCTTGTTTTACTGTTAAATATAATGCATGTTTATTTTAAAAAATGCCTGTTTTAATACTGCCTATCATCTCATTTTGTGTTTCACAGAAAACATAATGTAGCACACTGAAGCAAAATGCTCATATTGCTCTTTTCCATACAACTAAAGTGAATGGGGACAGGGTATTTTGAGCTCAAAAAAGAACAAAAATCAAAACAAAAAAATGCCATAAAAGTAATCCATATGAATCAGGCGCTATGTTACAAGTCATTTTGAAATCATATCCGCTAGCTTTTTTATAAGGAACTTACTAAATATAGGTAATTATTTACTGATAATCTTCCATTCCACTGTACCTTTCAAATCTCATCACATTATTGCATCTTGAAACTTCATGAGATCAGTTACAGGTCATGTAAGAACGAATGTGCATGTTCTTACAGGTCATGTGGAATCACAGATGTCAAATCTTGCATGATGGATCTTCATGTGTCAGGTTTACATAAGAATGCAATTAGAGAAGACTTATAACGATGAACAATTATTGTGATGTGTTTCTTATGCACCAAACACTATATTGACATTAAACAAATCAAAATTGCAAAAAATTTAGATACTCTAGATACTGTCTGTTATTTCTATAAGCATGATAAAGAATGGAAAAATATGGGGGCCTGGGTAGCTCAGTGAGTAAAGACCCTGACTACCGCCCCTGGAGTCACAAGTTCGAATCCAGGGTATGCTGAGTGACTCCAGCCAGGTCTCCTAAACAACCAAATTGGCCCAGTTGCTAGGGTGGGTAGAGTCACATAGGGTAACCTCCTCGTGGTCACTATAATGTGGTTCAGTCTCAGTGGGTAGCATGGTGACTTCTGCGTGGATCCCGTGGCGAATAGCATGAAGCCTCCACACACGCTTTGTCTCAGTGGTAAAGGGCCAGGTGATAAGATGTCTCAGACATGGAGGCATCTGAGATTAGTCACTACACCACCAATTAGGCTTTCCAAATTGGGAAGAAAAAGGGGACAAAAAAAGAAAGAAAAAAAGAATGGGAAAACATAATATGTGTTATCGAGCTTAAGGTTTGGGTTTGGTTTGTGTTAGGGTTAATAGCAAATATTAGCTACTAATAAAGTACTTACAGAAAATGAATGACAAATCATGTAACCTACAGTTTTGAACTGCATTGATTTTCTGGTTATTACATGTAGCCTAATAATCAAACACATGTATTAAGACAAATATACAAATAATGTGGCCACAACCAACTTCCAGCCTAATTTGTGTAATGGAAAATGTGATTCTTATTAAAATATTTTACAATATTTCATTTGATAAATATTCTGCTCCAATGAAAAATTATTTTGTTCACTTTTTCTTGAATTTTTGTTGCCAACAATCTTCTTAAAAAATAGAAAATATGGGGTAGCCTTTCGGCACATTAAAAGAAAGCACAGGTTGAGAGTTTTGACAGTTTTTGGAAGTTACAATTGTTTGAACATTCTGCCTGATGATGCTCACTCATAACATCTGTGCATATGTATGAAAATAAACACAAATTAGAATTCTTTCTAAAGAAATGTGAATAAATAAATGCAAAAAAATAGGCCACCGATGCGTGGGAATCCTTGTGAATGCTAAATGTTGCAGGAAAGTGTTTACCATGCGTCTCCATTGCGCAAAGTCCAACCAGCTAGTCGATGTTGAGGTGGTGTTCTTGTTTTTGTTCTTCTCGTTCTTCTTCAGGTTCTTCTTGTTCTTCAATTTTATGGTGGTTGGCAAAACAAGCTTAACTTGCATTACCACCACCAACTGAATGGTTGTGATGTTGCATGGAAGAGCTTTTATGCTTTCAGCTCTCACCTTTTGAAATTCTATGGTTATAGCGGTTTAGAGCTGCTAATGTAAACTGTCATTTTATTTAAAAGAGCTGCATAAAGATTCTTCAAAAGCTTTCCTTTGGTGTTCCACAAAAAAAAAGAAATAGCAGGAAATGTGTTTGGAAGGACATGAGGGTGTGCAAATAATTAAAAATGTTTGGGTGAGCTATTCCATTATTTTGTTGACGTTATGTTCGGGCTTAATGATTAACCAAAATAAAATCGAAAAAGCGATATGACCCTGTGACGAGGAGGAGGGCGTGGCCGGGCTTTGATGGAGCACGGCCAGCACTGAATCAGCTGATAAGCAGGAGAGCAAGATAAGGGGCACCCGGAGATGCTGATTCGGAAGAGAGAGACGCACGTGGCCACATTGCATATGTGTCTGTTTGTCTTATGTTTTATATTGTTTAAGTTGAGTTTTACATTAAACCTTATGTTTACTGTCCACCTGGTTCCCTCCTCCTCCTTGCCCGTCCTTTAACTGTTACAGACCCAGTACAATTTATAAACTGCGAGGGCTGCAATTTAATTAATTAAATAAAGAAATAGTCTCAATGCACTGCCCTCTGTGCTGTGCCTATCTGCAGTCTGTAGTGTGTAGTGCTTTCTTAAATACAATAAGATCATTGTATTAAACATGAGGTTTCATAGTGGTTTTGTGCTCCATACACACAAACCCTATCTATCTGGTGCCCTGAGTGACAGATGTGCTCTGAGTTCGGTTAGGTGTACTATCGTTTAGCTTTTTTATCCCCTTTTCACCCCAATTTGGAATGCCCAATTCCCACTACTTAGTAGGTCCTCATGGTGGCGTGGTTACTCATCTCAATCCGGGTTGCAGAGGACAAGTCTCAATTGCCTCCACTTCTGAGATGGTCAATCTTCGCATCTTATCACGTGGCTCGTCGTGCATGACACCGCAGAGACTCCCAGCGATGCTACTCTCCGTGATCCACGCATAATTTACCATGAGCCCCATTCAGAGCGAGAACCAATAATCCCATCCGCGAGGAGTTTACCCCATGTGACTCCACCCTCCCTAGCAACCAGACCAATTTGGTTGCTTAGGAGACCTGGCTGGAGTAACTCAGCACACCCTGGATTCGAACTCGTGACTCCAGGGGTGGTAGTCAATGTCAATGCTCACAGAGCTACTCAGGCCCCCTGTCCCTTCAGTTTTCAAAATAAAAGCTTCCATCGAAATTGGTTTGAAAAAAGGCTTGAGGGTTTACCGGGACTGCATAGTAGGTCAAGAAATGAAATAATAATAACAATAAATTATATTAGTTATAGTGATAATTATTATTATACAATAATATTTTTCTGTAATAATTTCTTAACTTAACATTATTATCATTGCAATAATATATATTCAAGTTGACTGGGTTTAAAAATTATTATGTATACACATGTTGTTTCATTGTAATTACATTTAATTTACATGCATTTAATTACATTTGTGGTTACACTGTAAACTTTACTCCTAACCCATCCCTTACCCCAAAACCTAACTCTAACCCATAATCCAAATCCTAACTCTAACACTACTCTTACTCCTAAAGCTACCCATTCCTCATCCTCAGTAGCAGCAATTGTGGGCATATTGAAGAACAACATGTAGTTACACAGTAAATACATAGTCTTAAAAGTATTCAATGTTAGTACAGTAGTTAAGGCCACCTAAAATAAAGTGTGACCACTTATTTAGTTTGGTTCTTTTTGGAGGACTCAAGTGTAAACACTCTTTCTAGAATAGTATTTCTGGTCGGTAAGTAAAGCATGGGAAAAGGATGGTTTAATTTTGGTTAAAAGGAATCACACATTTTTTGTTTTATGTTTATCATATTCCATTCAAATCACAATTGCAATTTTTTTCAAAATAATCACAATTAGATATTTTTTCCAAATCGTTCAGCCCTAACAGCCCTTGTGATTTCGATTCTGGAAAGCTCTTTGGAGATTATGCCTCAGGGTTGGCCCTGATGTTCTGAGGAAGGTGTTTTGCATCTTGTTAGTTGGGCACTGCTGAATTAATAAACTGCAAACTGCGAGGCTTGTCCGCTGCGTCAAAACTCTTGTCATGCATTTCCTCTTTGTAGAGCAGAACTTGGCTTTTTTCAGGGAATCTCTTGACACGTCCTGCTCTGTGTCTGCTCGATCTGTAGAATGCTGCATAAATCACACCACCTCCCCCCACTGCTTCCCATTTACATCTGTCTTCCTCAGCTGATAGTTCAGACCCGAATGCACCACAATTCACATAGCCAGACACCCGGGCTAAACAGGAATCTGGGAATGGAATGGAGGAATCCATATACAGTGCATTCAAAAAGTATTCAGGCCCTTCCATTTTTTTCACATTTTGTTATGTTGCAGCCTTATGCTAAAATGCTTTAAATAATTTTTTTTTAACAACAGTCTACACTCCATACCACATAATGACAAAGCAATAAACTGATTTTTAGATAACTTTGCTTATTTATAATAAATAAAAAAAATTGCATTGACATAAGTATTAAGACCCTTTACTCAGTACTTAGTTGAAGCACCTTTGGCAGCGATTACAGCCTCAAGTATTTTTGGGTATGATACAACAAGCTTTGCACACCTGGATTTGGGGATTTTCTGCCATTCTTCTCTGCAGATCCTCTCAAGCTCTGTCAGGTTGGATTGGGACTGTCTGTGGACAGCCATTTTCAGGTCCCTCCAGAAATGTTTGATTGGGTTCAAGTCAAGGCTCTGGCTGGGCCACTCAAGGACATTCAAAGTGTTGTCCCTAAGCCACTCTTGCATTTCTTGGCTGTGTGCTTAGGATCATTGTCCTGTTGTAAGGTAAACCTTCGGCCCAGTCTGAGGTCCTGAGCACTCTAAACAAGGTTTTCATTAAGGCTGTGATATATCTCTTGCTGGCTTGTTAAGGAGGAAGTGGGGGGTCAGGTAAAAAGTTAACGTGATCCTTTTATTAACAGCACTTTTATTGAACACACAAAGGTTTCTTTTCAGCACAACAAAATTAACACATACAAAACGGCTTCATGCGTCACTATCACTCTCTCCTCCAGTGGTCTGGATTGCCCTTATATCCCTCTCCAGCTCTCACTGCAACAAAAAAATGTTGTTAGAGATAATTTCCAATAGGTGTCAATCTTCTTCTCCCAGCCTCGCTCTCCACAGACATCACTAGGCCACACCCCCATCTCCACTGCTGCATTCAGCTTACCTTCAACCCTGACCAGTCCCCCAGTCCCTGCAATTGAATAAACACCCCCGTTGGTATATTATTGTGCAGGTTTCCTCCAGACATGACGCTTGGAATTTATGCCAAACAGTTCCATCTCCGTTTCATCAGACCAGAAACTCTTGTTTCTCACAGTCTGAGAGTCTTTTTTATGTGTCTTACAATGAGGAGATGCTTTCTGTCTGGCCACTCTGCCATAAAGCCCAAATTGGTGGAGTGTTGCAGTGATGGTTATTCTTCTGCAAGTTTCTCCCATCTCCACACATGATCTCTGGAGATCAACCAGAGTGACCATCGGGTACTTGGTCACCTCTCTTACTTAGGCCTTTTCTCCCTGATTGCTCAACTTCAAAGTCCAGGCAGCCAGCTCTAGGAAGAGTCCTGGTTCTTCCAAACTTCTTTTGTTTAAGAATTATGGAGGCCACTGTGCTTTTATGAACCTTCAGTGCATCTGAATTTTTTTTGTAGCCTTCTCCAGATCTGTGCCTCGACACAATCCTGTCTCTGAGCTCTGCAGGATGTTCCTTTGACTTCTTGGATATGCTTTACAGCTGCAAGACCTTATATAGACAGGTGTGTGCCTTTCCAAATCATGTCCAATCAATTGAATTTGCCACAGGTGGACTCCAATCAAAGTGTAGAAACATCTAAAAGATAATAAATGGGATGCACCTGAACTAAATTTCAAGTGTCAAAGCAATGCTTGACAATGCTTATGAATACTTATGACAATGCGATATTTCAGTTTTTTCTTTTTAATATATTTGTTTTTATGCAATATGGAGTATGGAGTGTAGATTGATGTGAAAAAATAATAACAAAGCATTTTAGCATAAGGCTGCAACATACAAAATGTGGAAAAAATGAATGGGTCTGAATATTTTCTGAATGCACTGTACACTTCAAAGACTGATCAGAGTTTTTTTTTCCCACCCCCTTTTCTCTCCAATTTGGAATGCCCAATTCCCAATGCACTCTAAGTCCTTGTGGTGTCGGAGACTTCACGCATCCACCGCGGCATCCATACACGACTCACCACGCGCTTCACTGAGAGCAAACCACATTATAGTGACCACAAGTAGGTTACCCCATGTGACTCTACCCTCCCTAGCAACTGGGCCAATTTGATTGTTAAGGAGACCTGGCTGGAGTCACTCAGCACACCCTGGATTCGAACTTGTGACTCCAGCGGTGGTAGTTAGCATTTTTACTCACTGAGCTATCAGGCCCCAACTGAGTTTTTGATAAATTTTATATTGCTGTGCAACAGATTTAACCTAATTGTTTATTTACCTTTGCCTACTTCAAGGTACTTGACCCATGCATCTTAAGCTAGTAGGAAATACTCACCCAAAAAACTGTCAGGGTCATATTTCACTGATATTTCGCAGATGGTTTTACCATTGTGACATTATTTACATGACAACTAAGGAACTTTTGCCCCAAATTCCCATTACTCTAATGCAAAAAACAGAAAAGAATAAAAAAACAGAAAGAAAAATATTATGGAAAAATAACTAAGTTAAATGTTTGTGCTCTGATGGAATACAAATTAAACAAAATGAGGTTGGTTGCTCTATATTTTGGCATCCCCACCCATCCCTCTGTTTAAAACAGGACAGTTTTAAAGGAGATGCAAGTGGAGGTGTTCCACTAGGGGATTCTGGGACATTACAGTGCTTTCCATCCTCTTTTCAGTTACTTTTGCACTTTTGCAGTGTCAAAGGCCTGAAACACATAGAAAATTTTTCTTTTCCTAGACACAATGTGCTTTTGAGTTTGGGCACCGATTCCATGGTGATCCCTTTGGGACTTTCTCAGAGAAGTAAAAACAGAGCTGGCTCTGACACAACACTTTCTCTTCTCCCATCCCTCATTCTCACAATAAACAACTCTCAACCACACCAAACACGCGGAGGTATGTGAGTGTGACATGTAAAGGCTCAACAAATGTTTTAAACTGTTTACTGAGTGTGGGAGTTGTTAGCCACAGCATCGATGTAGAAGGTAAATCTGTGTCACAGCTTGCATCATTCAAGTATTGAATCAATCCATGATGACTAATGACTGGAGGACGAATTTTCCAGACAAAATGTCTTCATTATGAAATCAAGCATCAACTGGAATTTTTGCACCAGTCAAAAGTAAGGAATTTGCAATAATTCCTTATACAGTATCTGAGCAATTCAAGCTTGGAGTACCACCTGTTTCTCCAGGGGCAGTAAGCAAAACTTGATGTATAGGCAACATGCAGCTTATATGGCCTTAGAATTAACAACACTTACTGAGGGCAGATATCACAAGATGAGAACATGGTCTTGCGTTCAAACATAGCTTTATGGAGTGCAAGTCCGAATGCAGGGATCTAAAGACATGTTTTTCTGAGTTTCAAACTTTAATTTTAGACGTTTAATTTGACACAGCGGCCTAAAATGTGTATGATGCAACACAACGAGACAGTCCAAAAGTATCCATTTGACGCAGGTGTACATTGACGCATCCTTAAACAAGCCTTATAATAAATCTCAGACTGATTGAAGAATTAAATTGCAAAATGGATTGCTATAGACTGTAGTCCAATGATAGGCTTATGTTCAGTTATATGGAAATAAACAATATATTGCTATCTAAAGCAACTTTTTTAATGCTTTATTTGTGTGCCAAAATAATGTAATGGATTTTAATTATCTGTATTATTATTATTTTTTTATAATAAATATATACATACATACACACTGTATGGACAGTTGAAGCCAGAATTTACGTATACCTTAGCAAAATACATTTAAGCTTCAATTTTCACAATTCCTGACATTTAATCATAGAAAACATTCCCTGTATTAGGACAGTTAGGATCACTACTTTATTTTAAGGATGTGAAATGTCAGAATAATAACAGGATAATTGATTTCATCTTTTATTTTTTTCATCACATTCTCATTATTATTTCTTTCATACATTCAGTATTTAGTATCATTGCCTTTAAATTGTTTAACTTGGGTCAAATATTTTGGGTTGCCTTCCTCAAGCTTTTTGGAGCAAGGAATTTTGGCCCATTCCTCCAGACTGAACTGGTCAGGTTTTTTAGGCCTCCTTGCTCACACACGCTTTTTCAGTTCTGCCCACAAAAGTTCTAGCAGATCGAGGTCAGGGCTTTGTGATGGCCACTCAAATACCTTGACTTTGTTGTCCTTAAGCCATTTTGTCACATCTTTGTAGGTATTCTTGGGACCATTGTCCATTTGGAAGACCCATTTGTGACCGAGCTTTAACTTCATAGCTGATGTCTTGAGATGTTGCTTCAAAATATCCACATAATTATCCTTCCTCATGATGTACACCTCCTATCTAAAGCTAATTGGATAATTTACTTAAGGCTTGACATCATTTTCTAGAATTTTCCAAGCTTCTTAAAAGCATAGTTAACTTAATGTATGTAAACTTCTGACACAGTGCAAGTGTGATATAGTCAATTAAATGTGAAATCATCTGTCTGTAAACAATTTTTGGATAAATTACTTGTGTCATGCACACTTTAGATGTCATAAATGACTTACCAAAACTATAGTTTGTTAATATTAAATCTGTGGAGTGGTTAAAAAAATCGTTTTAATGACTTACTATGTTGCTGTGAATAGCTAAGCGAGCAAAAAATGGCCTGATATCCAAAAGGCATAAAGTTAAAGATGACACATTTCTTTAATATTTAAAGCAATTTTACTTTTTTATATCCATTTTTTACAGTTTCAAAATAACAAAAAAGGAAAAGGGCCAGAAGTTTGGGCACCCTGCATGGTCAGTACTTAGTAACAACTCTTGGCAAGTATCACAGCTTGTAAAAGCTTTTTGTAGCCAGCTAAGTGTCTTTCAATTCTTGTTTTGGGGAATCTCACCCATTCTTCCTTGCAAAAGGCTTCTAGTTCTGTGAGATCCATGGGCCGTATTGCATGCACTGCTCTTTTAAGGTCTATCCACAGATTTTTGATGATGTTTAGGTTGGGGGACTTTGAGGGCCATGGCAAAACCTTCAGCTTGCGCCTCTTGTGGTAGTCCATTGTGCATTTTGAGGTGTGTTTAGGATCATTATCCTGTTGTAGAAGCAATGCTCTTTTCATCTTCAGCATTTTTACAGATGGTGTAATGTTTGCTTCTGGAATTTGCTGGTATTTAATTGAATCCATTCTTTCCTCTACCAGTGAAATGTTCCCCTGTGCCACTGGCTTCAACCCAAGCCCAAAGCATGATCGATCCCCCGTGCTTAACAGTTGGAGTGGTGTTCATTTCATGAAATTCGACACCCTTTTTTCTCCAAACATACCTTTGCTCATTGCGGCCAAAAATGTATATTTTAACTTCAGTCCACAGGACTTGTTTCTAAAATGCATCAGGCTTGTTTAGATGTTTATCTTCTGATGATGAAATTTGTGGTGAGGACACAGGAAGGATTTTCTTCTCATGGCTTTTCTATGAAGGTCATATTTGTGTAGGGGTTGCTGCACAGTAGAACAGTGAACAACTACTCAAGAGTTTGCTAAATCTTCTTGCAGTAAAACAGGGGTTTTGATTTGCTTTTCTAGCAATCCTATGAGGAATTCTCTCTGAAGGTTTTCTTGGTCTTCCAGACCTCAACTTGAACTCCACCATTCCTGTTAACTGTCATTTCTTAATTACAATACGAACTGAGGAAACGGCTACATGAAATCTCTTTGCTATCTTCTTATAGCCTTCTCCTGCATTGTGGGCATCAATTATTTTAATTTTCAGAGTGCTAGGCAGCTGCTTAGAGGAGCCTATGGCTGCTGATTGTTGGGACAAGATTTGATGAGTCAGAGTATGTATAAAGCTTTGAAATTTGCATTACCTGGTCTTTCCAAACAATGATTGTGAACAAGCCATAGTCCTAACAAGCTAATTAAGGTCTGAGACCTTGGTAAAAGAGAGCTCAAATCTCTTGGGGTGCCCAAATGTTTGCATGGTGCTTCTTTCCATTTTTCACTCTAAAATTTTACAAAATCAAAAGAATACACTAATATTGTTTCAAATGTTAAAAAGAATGTTTCATTTTTGAACTTTATCCCTTTTGGAGATCAGTTAATCTTCTACTAACTTAGCTATTCACAGCTAAATAAATTTTGACAAGGGGTGCACATTACACTGTATATACACTGATGGCCAAAAGTTTGGAATAATGTACAGATGTTGCTCTTATGGAAATAAATTGTTACTCTTATTTACTCTCATTCAACTTATCACAATGTATAGTCAGGACATTATGTAATAATTTGAAAAATTTATATTACATTTTGAAAAAAAAATTCAGAACTTCTTAAACTACTTCAAAGAGTTCTCATCAAAAAATGCTCAATGTGCAGCAATGACAGCTTTACAGATCCTTGGCATTCTAGCTGTCAGTACGTCCAGCTCCTCAGGTGGCATTTCACCCCACGCTTCTGTAGCACTTCTCACACAACTTACAATCTAGCTGATCCCAAAAAAGCTCAATTGGGTTAAGATCCATAACACTCTTTTCCAATTATCTGTTGTCCAATATCTGTGTTTCTTTGCCCACTCTAACCTTTTCTTTTTGTTTTTCTGTTTCAAAGGTGGCTTTTTATTTGCAATTCTTCCTATAAGGCCTGCACTCCTGAGTCTTCTCTTTACTGTTGTACATGAAATGGCCTGTTACTTACGTAACCTCTGTTCCCTGATGGAGGGAACGAGAAGTTGTGTTGATGTAGTGACACTAGGGGTCACTCTTGAGAGCGTTTTACTCTTTTTATATATAGATTGGAGAGTGGGCTCCTGTCTAATGTGGAAACATTCCTCCTTCGGGAGTGGTCACCCAGTCACAGGCAGACCCTGAGATGAAGGACATCATTTCCTGCTCACAGCCCCGCCCTCTTTTTACTCCCCTGGACATACCCGTATGTTTGGGGGAGGGGCATGCAAATACCACTTGCCAATTCACATTGGCCTTTTATCAAAGATCAGAGGTATCTCTGGCTCTCAAGTGTGACCCCTAGTGTCACTACATCGACACAACGTCGAGTGAGTGACAAATAGGGAACTGGTTTGAAAGCAGGTAGAATTCAATGAAGATGTCAGCTGAGGACATGTGAGGCATCCATTTCTCTTACTAGAGACTCTGATGTACTTATCCTCTTGTTTAATTGTACATCTTTTACACCTTTTTCTGGCAATTTCATTCATTGTATAACCTTCATTCCTCGAAACAATGATTGACTGACGAGTTTCTAGAGAAAATTACATACTACTGTGGGAACTAAAAAACAAACACAAAGACAATGTTAAACTTAATTTACCAAACCAAATAGCTTTCAGCATTGTTTGATATAATGGCAAGTCATTTTCTATTACCAAATTAGCAATTTTTCATGATTACTCAAGATAAGGTGTTAGAGTGAAAAAAAAAAACTCAAATAGTCATGGTGCTGTTTTTTACATCAGTAATGTCCTGACTATACTTTGTGATTAGTTGAATTTCACCTTGGTGAATATATCTATTTATAATTATTTAACAATCATATATTGAATTATTGTTATTTGAGGGGCAAAATAACCCATAATTTTCAACCCCTACCTTTCAATCACCTGACATATAGAGGCTTGTTTGGGTAGAGATCTTCCAATGTTCATTATGAACGTGAGATGGTTGTAGAGGTGATGTCAGCAAGCGAATACACTGACTTTTTCAAGCTCGAAATACATCTGTTTTTATGAGCAACACACCTCACAAGCAGCACAGGCACAGAATGAGAATCACTTACTGAGGAAGCACAACAGGTTGGCGAAACAACAGAATACAGGAATCTTGATACTTGATTTTCAAAGTTTCCACACTTTTAACTTGAGACATCATCCCAAAAATGCAGCGTTTATGATGCTGAATACCAGTGACACGCTCCAAACACATCTGACTGAGGCACGCACAAGTTTATAGAGAGACAATTAAAAAAAGCACAGATGGAACGCTAGAATGTGTACTGTGAGAACTGGACATATTGATAAACTCAGTGCAAAGCAGATTTCTGTCAACTCTAGGCTTGTTCAATGATATCAGAAGAAAACAAACAGTATATTAACTTCTTAAGCCACTTTTTGTATTGTCTAATCAGTGCTTTATTAATTTGACACAATAATGCAATTTATTTCAAGCTGATTTCAATCCGTATTATATATTTATTATAGGCTCTACATATTATATTTGTAAATATTACAAATTATTATGAATTATTTATATAAATTATAAATTTCAGCAAACAAGGATGTATGCGATTAATTCAATTAATTTTATTTATTAATCTGCATGTCATATAATTAATTTGATTACAATATTTAATAGATTGACAGCCCTAATAGAGACACTACTTTTCAGAATCCAATAATTTCCAGATACTGTATATAAAATCAAGACCCGCCCCACTTTTTTTTTCACATTGTGGAAGTAAAATGGGTTGTAAAAGTTGTTTCATGTAGACTTGAACAAAAGCACAATTAGAGCTTAGTTGACACATGTCGGATTCTAATCTTTATATTCTAGTTGGATTCTAATCGAAGTTTAAGACCACGTCCGCACTAACCTGTTTTTGTTTGAAAACTCATAGATTTTTCTACGTTTACACCTCTCATCTATATTGGAAAGACATTTTCCTCCACCGAAAATGCTCTCCATAATCGCACACTTTGGTAAACCATGACATTAGGAAACTGAAAGCAGAGGTTCTAAACTTAAACATATTATTGTGGACATGTGCTTAAAGGTGCATTCTGGAACTTTTGTCTTTGTGTCATCTTGGACTTACACTGACACCTAGCGGCTTGGATGCAGCATAATTTAAAATCAATAGTTTTCAGTTTCATGCCATTGTAGAAATTTGGTATTCACAGTCAGCCATGATTACTTTAATCAATGAGTCTCAAATAAAAATGTGTCAAATATCAGGACATTTACTGAGATTAAGCGAGTAGTATTCGGTTGGTCATTTGATTCTAACATGGCAGCACCCATGTGCAGTCCCTCTCCATGTAGAATAAAACAGCTTTATAAAGGTTACTGATATGACTGGAGTTTTATTTTAATGTGAGTGGTCATGATGTCCTACATATATTGCAGAATTACAATACAAAACTTTAGGAATTAAACTTTTTTAATATGGAAAAAATACTGAGTGCACAGTTAACGTAAAGTGTGCAAATCCTGTGCCACAAGCACCAAACAGAACTGCAAAAATAGTGATTTGTTTTTAAACTGGTATCGTGAGCGCTTCCCTTGTTTTTCACTAGTTGGAAAAACAGATTGCCCCTCACCCAAACTCACAGCATTGGTTGAGCTCATGTCGATGTTTCGGTTGGGATAGGATTCTCAAGCAAACAGAGTTTTAACAGGGCTACAGAGCCGCAGTGTTTACACATTTTCAGATAAATCAACCTACAAGTTTCTCTGCATATTGCAATAAGCTGGGATAAGAGAAAGTATTTTAACAGAAACAAAGTCACCTTTAAATTTGCCGGGCCATATTCAACTTTAGTGGTGGTTGTTTGAATGAAACTTTACACCTAATTTTTTGTGTTCCTTGCAGAGTGAAGAACTACAAACCACAGAGAGGACCCCATACATTTCTGATTGGATGTGAGCTGACTTTGATCGTACCAAATTGAAGATGAAGTTGCTATGGAAACTGCTGCTGCTGCAGTCATGCATGGGGATACTTGCAGGTAAATATATCTTATTAGGAACTTTTGATGCATGCTTGACAACTTCTCTTTGTGAAGTCTGGTCCCATATTTATGTGTATGTAGGGAAGGGAACTTTAAAAAAAAATGGCATTACATTGCAATTAATTTGAATACATTCGCCAATGGCACATATTAATCGTTAAAAACCCCATTAAGTTAAGAATAAAAGGGCTGTATGATTTGGTTAACTGTTAAAATAAATGTGATCCAGCATGCAGGCAAAGCTGAGAGGAAGGTCTGTCCGATGATTGCCTAATAGTTTTGAATATAAATTAGGTGATTGGTTGGTGAGATAGAATACTAATATAAAACATATTAATTTAAATATCCTGATAGCTAAGATTGTGAGATTTAATCAAGTAGAGGGAGAAAAAACAAAAATGAAAACTTTATTCTTTGGCAGACTGATTTATTTTATAGCAGTGTGAACTGTAATTCATGGGAACACGATTGACCCAGAGGTGCTCTATATTGCCAATTGAAAATTACTTGTTACATAAAGGCAATTACTGACTGTTACTTTTTGAATTGCAATGAGCTTAAGCATGATAGTCAGATCTGCTATAAGTTTATATAATATACTTTGTGCACCTCATCTTGGCGATAGATAGATAGATAGATAGATAGATAGATAGATAGATAGATAGATAGATAGATAGATAGATAGATAGATAGTATTGTATGTAATAGAGCAGCGTAAATATTCTTTAAAACTGAAAGAAATTCATACAGACTTGGAACGACATGAGAGTGAGCAAATGATTGAATAATTTTCATTTGAACTATCCCTTTAAAGTCCCTTAATGACTTTCTTGTCATTCCAAACCTATTGTAAACCTATAAAGTTCATGTTGTGTGCTAGTGCATTCAAGTTAATGCTACTTCCCACTGTCTTAAAAGAGAAAAATAGGCACTTCCCCCATATAGCTCATAATGACTTTGTCATTAATAAATGTACAGTGAGGAGAAATTAACATATTTAATTAAGGAACAAGCAAGTTGCTTATTATATTGCTAACACATTTTTTTTTTTACCTGAGGGTTTTTCACATCAATCCTAATCTGATTATATGGTTTCATTTCAAACACTTAAAACACTGTCTACATGAAATTAACACAATTTACTGTCTTTGAAGTATTTAATTAGTTAGTGCTGTGTGAGAGGACACCATGCAGATAATGTTCTGTACTTGGTGAGAATAAAATGAAGTTGAATAAACTATATGAATGCAGTGCAAACTTCATGGCTGTGTTAGGGGCTTTTCGGACTGAACAGGTTCTTACGCTAAAAAAATCTGGATGCAGCACAAGGAATAGTACAGAATGCAAGTTTCTCGAGCTGAAGATCTTTTTTAACTTGACTTGCCATCTAAAATACGTGTCAAAGATATCGGTCTAGCACATGTTTACAAAGAAATCGATCGAAAAACAGCGTGGTGGGGCGCAAAACACATTCAGTGTAAACAGCCCCTTATGTTGTAGTTTGGAAAAGACTCTTTGGGCATGTACTGTTGGAACATCATTGCAAAATGCAATGTTGCAGAAACACAATCTTGTGCAGCCAAAATTGTAATACTTAAAATATGAAGTAAGATAAAGCACACCTTTAGCTTTGATATTGTATAATCAGTGCAGTTGCATTCTGGGTCATTTATAATAATTTCACATTTACTTAGGGCCCACATAGAGCCATATTCTGGCATATATTGCATATTCTGTTTGAGCTTTTCATACACACAAATAGTGTAAGACACAGTTAATTACATTTAAATATTATATTATATTTGATAATGCAAATGTCTGAAGCCTTTAAATATATAAGCCTGTCTTACCTGTGCATGGTATACGCACAATAATTGTTGAAATGTGATTTGCTGTGGCATTTGTTTTGATTTATATTCTTGTCTTTTAATTAATGTAATGTTCTAAATATATTCAGACCAGTTTATTTCACAGTATTTGTTTGTGACAATAGTTTGTTGAACTTTACTAGAACATCTATCCAGTTTCTCTCATTGAGACGTACTTAGGTCTTTAAAATACAAAGATGCAAAAAATATGGTCAATACATTGCTCTTGGTCATTTCTTTGACTTTTGACATTGGTAATTCAAATGTGACTGGCAAACCTTACATGTGAATGTGTACTATTTTGGGACATGAACAAAACCAACAATGAACCAACACTTTGTTTTCCAAGCACAAAAAAGATGTTTCTATCACAAGATTAATAATTGTGAGGATAGTTCTCCACTGTGCTTAAGTGGCTCATTGTTTTGCCATCATGGGGGTTGTTATATATATGTATGACAATGCTAAAAATGCTGTTGCAAGTAATTTTTTAGCTGCAGAAATGAGCAGATATGTCACTTAGTTCAGGCAGGAAACTCTGAATGATGCAAGAATGTTATCTGTTAGCCAATCAGCTCGCTTACATGTGATAAGTCAACCAATCAGCTCACATGGTAATGGTGTAGCCAGTCAACTTGTGTACTCTCTCTTTGCCTAACATTAAAAGTTTCCCAGGTTGCAAGTAAGCCGGTTTCAATGTAGTGTGCTATGAGAGTTTTCTCTGAAACCACCTCCATCCCAGTTTTATTTGTCTATATTTGCTACATGGGGATTGAATCTATGTTTAACCCACATTAATATGCTAAATCTTTCAGAGAGAGTTCTCATGATGGAAATCCTATTCAAGTTCTCTGAATAGGAAATCCTATTCAAGTTCTGTACCTTACCTAACTGTGTTTAAAGATATGAACTCCCCTGGTGTTCTCTTTTAATCTGTTTAGTTACATTATCTGCAACTAGACGCTTTGCTTTTATATATTGGATCAGAAAGGACTCTGTGTTTGATGGTACGTGGCTTTCTTGCACTGATGGGTCTTTGTTCTTCCCTTTTATTTTCAGAATGAGGTGGGTGGCATGGGTTGTTTTAGTGTTATACTCCTTAACGTAGAACTGACAAGAAAGGTCGCGCAACCTGCTGAACAGCAGAGTTGAGAAAGGTTTGCCCCTGAAAAGTCGTGGCTTGGCAGGGTGACTGCTCAGAATGCTGAGCGGGGACCGCAATGATCTCCGTCCCCCACTAGGCATCTTTCTTTGTTTTCATACAGCAGTGTGTGGTGACAGGGCGAGCTGTCTGCTACACACACACACACATACACACACACACACACACACACACACACACGTCACTCCACCCTGATCTCCCACTCAGTTAGCATGTGATTACCTTAGCATTGCACATACTTCACGAGAGCACACTCTGCATTCTAATTCCCTGTCTGCTTTCCCTTTTCTCATTGCCTCTTTGGCTAGTTACTTGTTTTATAGAGTTTTTCATCAACATACTTTCATAAAGGAACTCTCAAATGATTACTCTATGCAGAGCCAATTGATTTAGTCATCTGAGGCAGCATCTAAAAAGACACAAAGTCACATTGTAGCATTCCATCGAGGTAAATAAAAACAGAAATGATGCAAGTAAAGGAAATTGAGACAGCTTTGACATGATTTGAACTGGTAAATTTATCTTCAAGGGATCATATGATACTGAATCAAATGTTTCTTAATCTTTTGAGAGAAATTAGTTCAAAGTACTATGAAAACTTACACATTTTTAGAACTGAAAACTTCTTCCTCATGGAGTATGTTTTTGATAGATATAAAAGGATTAGTTCACCTAAAATTGACAACTCTCATAATTTACTCGCCCTCATGCCATCCCAGATGTTTATGAATTTCTTTATTTTACAGAACACAAGCAATGATTTTTAAAAGAATATCTCAGCTTTGTAGATCCATACTATACAAGTGTATGTTAACAAAAACTATGAAACTCCAAAAATCACATATAGGCAGCATAAAAGTAATCCAGTGATTTTATCAACATATGAAGTGATCTAATCGGTTTTGGGTGAGACTGCCATGATCCTGTCACTCTGTCAGTGGCATCACCTTCCCATGTCTGTCTTGTGTTTCGTTGTTTGTCTTTGTGTGAGTATGAAGTTTCGGTTGTATTCCCTGCAGTGCGCTCTTTGGTCCGTCTTGTTTCATTTCGGAAGCACAGTGTCTGGATCCTGACTTCCTGTCTGGTTCTGTTTCGGTGTGATGTGGGTGCATCGTGCTTATGTCATCTTGGCAGCATGCACTCGCATCAATAGTTTGTCTATCTCGCGAACACAAGTGCGCATCGCGTCACACTTGTGTTATGCGCCCGGGTCGCGAGCTGTCTTCATGTTGTGCTGAGGTTCAGTCACTTTGGTCTAAGGCGTCAGGTGTGTTTGTGGCCGAACTCTCACACAGGTGTCCTGTCTTTGTCATCTGTTGTGTGCATTGCGTTGCATTTGCTCGTAATATACACTCAGATTTCATTTAGTGTGAGAATGCGTGGTATCGTTTTGTTTGCCATTGCTACGCATTCTCTCGTCTTGTTTGTTGGTTGGCATGGGCATTTAATGCCTCATTGTCTTAATGATGTGCACTCGTGCCATTCGGATGTTTTGTTGTCTTGTGAGAGCATGTGGCTTTGTTTTGTTTCTGTAACTCTGTGTCTCTCTGTCTTACATCATATTCGCCTCCTTGTTTGCTTATTATAAGTTAATTTGCCTCACATGTCCCCTGTTAACACTATTTTAGTCTCCTATTGTTTGCTCTCCGGTTCCAATTTGTCTTGTTTCCATTCTTGTGTTTTTTGTGTGATCCAGTCGGTCTTGTGTTGTCGGTCGGACCTGTTTGTTCCTCATCCCATCACTTTCCAGTCCAGTTGGTCCTGGTTTACCGTTTCCCTCTGCCCCAGCCATGAATTGTTCGTTTTCCCCTACAGGGTTATTTATGTTTGTTTTCTACCTTGTGGGAGTTTTGATTGAGTTTTTTTTCCCATATTTTGTATTTAAAAAATTCCCTATTATTTTTTCAACTCTGCGCCTGGTCCTGTCTCTGCATTCTCTGACATGAGACCAGAGCAGTGAATTGTCCATCAGTTGAACCCTACTGGAACAATAGTTTTGAAGGGCCCTTTGAAACAGATATTTATGAGGACTTCAGTTTGGAACAACCTTTAAACATGGTTGCCATGATTGTGCTCCCCTCGAAGTGCCCGTCGGAGGCTGATTTATCCCATTTGAAATGCAGGGATTGACTCCTTTTCTGTTTTCAGAAACTCGGCCCGCTAAGTCACGGTTAGGTTATATAAGAACTGCATGATTTGACTGTGTGTAGCACCTACGTACATCTCAGCATTTTATTTTGCCCAACATAGGAAAGAGTGACTGAAGGTCCTTGATCATTTCAGTCTTATAGCAACAATTTATGTGGTGTATTTCAGTCAATGTATTGCTGGTTTTGCAGCAAGTTTTTTTTAGTGTGGGGAAGTTAAAAGCTATATTTTACATGAGAGCATACCTGTATCCCGTGCTTAAGAACTTTAAAGCACTGTTTCTCATTTCATATGCAAAGAGGATGTTTTTTTAAATGCCCACAAATTAAAAATAAATTAATAAATGTTTTATGGGTCAATGATGTGATACACATTTTTTTCCCAGATATATTAAGTTATTTAAAATATACACTACCGTTCAAAAGTTTGGGGTCACCCAAACAATTTTGTGTTTTCCTGAAAAGTCACACTTATTCACCACCATACGTTGTGAAATGAATAGAAAATAGAGTCAAGACATTGACAAGGTTAGAAATAATGATTTGTATTTGAAATAAGATTTTTTTTACATCAAACTTTGCTTTCGTCAAAGAATCCTCCATTTGCAGCAATTACAGCATTGCAGACCTTTGGCATTCTAGCTGTTAATTTGTTGAGGTAATCTGGAGAAATTGCACCCCACGCTTCCAGAAGCAGCTCCCACAAGTTGGATTGGTTGGATGGGCACTTCTTGCGTACCATACGGTCAAGCTGCTCCCACAACAGCTCAATGGGGTTCAGATCTGGTGACTGCGCTGGCCACTCCATTACCGATAGAATACCAGCTGCCTGCTTCTGCTCTAAATAGTTCTTGCACAATTTGGAGGTGTGTTTAGGGTCATTGTCCTGTTGTAGGATGAAATTGGCTCCAATCAAGCGCTGTCCACTGGGTATGGCATGGCGTTGCAAAATGGAGTGATAGCCTTCCTTATTCAGAATCCCTTTTACCCTGTACAAATCTCCCACCTTACCAGCACCAAAGCAACCCCAGACCATTATATTACCTCCACCATGCTTAACAGATGGCGTCAGGCATTCTTCCAGCATCTTTTCATTTGTTCTGCGTCTCACAAACGTTCTTCTTTGTGATCCAAACACCTCAAACTTGGATTCATCTGTCCACAACACTTTTTTCCAGTCTTCCTCTGTCCAATGTCTGTGTTCTTTTGCCCATCTTAATCTTTTTCTTTTATTGGCCAGTCTCAGATATGGCTTTTTCTTTGCCACTCTGCCCTGAAGCCCAGAATCCTGCAGCCGCCTCTTCACTGTACATGTTGACACTGGTGTTTTGCGGGTACTATTTAATGAAGATGCCAGTTGGGGACCTGTGAGGCGTCTGTTTCTCAAACTAGAGACTCTAATGTACTTATCTTCTTGCTCAGTTGTGCAACGCGGCCTCCCACTTCTTTTTCTACTCTGGTTAGAGCCTGTTTGTGCTGTCCTCTGAAGGGAGTAGTACACACCGTTGTAGGAAATCTTCAATTTCTTAGCAATGTCTCGCATGGAATAGCCTTCATTTCTAAGGACAAGAATAGACTGTCGAGTTTCAGATGAAAGTTCTCTTTTTCTGGCCATTTTGAGCGTTTAATTGACCCCACAAATGTGATGCTCCAGAAACTCAATCTGCTCAAAGGAAGGTCAGTTTTGTAGCTTCTGTAACGACCTAAACTGTTTTCAGATGTGTGAACATGATTGCACAAGGGTTTTCTAATCATCAATTAGCCTTCTGAGCCAATGAGCAAACACATTGTACCATTAGAACACTGGAGTGATAGTTGCTGGAAATGGGCCTCTATACACCTATGTACATATTGCACCAAAAACCAGACATTTGCAGCTAGAATAGTCATTTACCACATTAGCAATGTATAGAGTGTATTTCTTCAAAGTTAAGACTAGTTTAAAGTTGTCTTCATTGAAAAGTACAGTGCTTTTCCTTCAAAAATAAGGACATTTCAATGTGACCCCAAACTTTTGAACGGTAGTGTACATTAAAAATGCAATTCAAACAAAACAATTTCTTGACTGCACCTCTATTATGATGAACACAGTTTTCACTTTCAGAGTTTAAAGTAATTTTTACATTTTCTTTCTGGGGATTAAGGTACGATTAAGTGGTGTCACCATCCAAGACATTAAAAACAAACAAAACAAAAAATTTTATTCTAATTAACAGCTGAAATATTTGAAAAAATTGTTAAAGTTGGCATCGGTAGTTTGGAATAATCTGTTATTATTATTTCTGGGAACAAAACAAACAGTAAATAATTTTTTTGTTTACATATAATTAATATTTGAAATCCAATTCAGGTGGTGTAACCAACATGTCGGTATAGCCATTTTAAACATGTTTAAACATTTTTACGAAATTAATAATTAATTTGTGTACACACATTTGTATTCAAGGTGCAAGTAAAATAATTTAATACCTTTTACTTGACACCACTTGACATTTTTGAAGTCATTAAATGTTTGTTTGTTTTTTGGTAGAAAATGCTATGCATGCTTTTCAAAAAAGTTGTTTAACCAACATGGAGACAACCATGTCATTTTTCAAAAAGATTACACATTTTATCACATTGTACAAATTTATTTATCAATTACACTCAATTGTAAGGTTTAGAAAGAGGGTGGAAAATGGTCATGAAAAAATAATAATAATTTATAATAATTATAAACATATTAATGTATGATATTTGTGATATGACCCCTTTAACAGGCCTTAGATTTGTTCTTTTCTTCAGAGGCTTTAGTGAGCCTTACAAACAGACCACTTGACATTTTCCCTCATCGACTGAGTTGTTTAATTTTTCCACCTTGTTCACTTTTGATAACAAATATCTTACAGTCAGTGAAGTGCTCTTTAACATCAGCTGCTAATGGAAAGCAGGATTCTTGGTGAACAAAAAGGATTCCATTCCAAATAACACAGAACACCTGTTCCACTTTAAGCTTCTTCTGTAAGTTTTACAGACACAATCATTCTAAAGAAGTGATAAAATCTTTAGTACTCAGTAGTACTAAATGTAACATTTTAAATACATAAAGTAATAATTCACCCAAAAATCTAACTTCTGTCACTATTTACCCTCATATTGTTACAAACCTGTATAATGTTCTTACGTCTGTGGAACACAAACAAATATATTTTACAGAATGTCTAAGCCACTCTTTTCTGTACTATGATAATGACTTGAAACAAGCTCTGACAATATTAAATATGTGCAAAAAAGAGAATTGAGAGCTATACTGGAGCTCACACAAAGCTTTCGTATGGCTTCAGACAAGTTTGGAAGTAGTGTTGTTAGGAGTACTTTTATGGAGCTTTGTATGTAGCTTAGATATAATGCAAAATGTGTGCTTTCCTGTTTCATAGTAGAAAGAAAATTGTACAGGTTGGCAAAGGTTTGTAAATGATGAAAGAATTTACATTTTTGGATGAGCTATTCCTTTAACCAGAAGGATAACTAGATGTTTATTCACCTACATAAGTGGTCCTATCTCAAAAGGAGGTTTAAAACCAGTTTATGTGCTTCATATTTCTGCATTTATATCCTCTGGCCCGCTTGCCTGCGAAGCTTCTTTTATAAGTGTATTACTGCAAACGTGTTTTCCATTCATTTCCACACACTGAGGGACGACTCGACATTATTGTCTGTGCTAATGGACAGCATGCCTCACATGCGGTGTATAAACATTAGGTTGAAAATAACCCAGAATATCATCCCAACTCTGGTTCTCGTAAAATCTGTGTAGACTGTGGTGGGTGTGTTGTCATGTACCGTTTACTTGAATTGTAAAAAATACTACAAGAATGTCTTCTATCTTGATTTAGGGGTAATTTTGGTGTAGATCAGTCAGATATAGCAATCAGTTCAGATGTAGGCTTCATCTAATACTTGTCATTCGCTGTCTGTTTTATGCACACCACTCACAGGTGAAAAGGCAGTGAGCGGGACCCTGAAACACATCATTTGGTGACCAAGTTATTCATGGCTTGTAAAGGCGAGGCACAGTGAGGATTCTGCAAACAGCATTTTCACCAAAAAAAAAATCTTGTGGTGTTATTTTCATAGAAACACTGTCTGGCTGACCTACCACTGGCATAACACATACAAATGCTAATAGAAGAACTAATGACTCGCCTCCAATACTCTCCATATTGACAAAACATGCAATCACATTGTGGAATTTTTTTTTTTGAAAGTTGTTTGAGTAAGATTGCACAGCATGCATATGCCCTGTGTTTGTCTTTCTAATAGCAATAAAAGAGGTTGTCATTTAGGTTTGTTCCTGCCACGGTAACGAAGAACACAGGTTAAGCACATTAAACTAGACCATGCCTTGGCAATGCGATGGGCAAGTGATCACATCTGCGTTCACGTACTTGTGGCCTTAAAGCACCAAAGTTAAAGCCTTCTGTCTGCTTGATTTACGCTTTAACAATATGCTTTTTCTTCAAATACACATTCAATTCTTGTTGAGTTTAAACTTAATTTAATGCAATATTGGTGATTTATGTCTATATATATTTCAGGTTTATGCTTCAGTTGCTTTGGAGTTAACTGTGTCTGAACACATGATTGGCATACAATTGACACAACCAGTATTTAGCAAGATATTATGAGAAAAGGCGATGATTTTGTCTGTTAGAATCCTCAGCGGCTGTTCAGACCTAACATGATATTGAGCTAAAAGATACAACCACAACCAATTGAACAGAACACAGGTGTATCATATGTTAACATATTTCACAGCACATACTGTATTTGCCTGTCTCCTTATGAATATGAATTGTTGATCTGAATCATAATTGTTTTTTCATGTGTTTCGTGTTAATGGGTATGCATATCAGGCTGTGTGCATGTTTGTGTTACCGTGACGTGTTTAGTTTTCATGTTTGATTTAGAATTTGGGGTTAATTTTTTATTCTTAATACAAATTTGTCAGACATATGTGTTTATGACATTAATATCACAAACCAGGGCATTGGTATTATATAATACAATTTGGCTATTCATAGAACACAAAACACTTTGACTACATTTCCCAATTTTCTGTTCAAGTATATATATTTGTTTTTTATGTAATTAATTAATTTTTTGTAAGTTTGTTTGTGAGATTTTCAAAGAGCTTTTAAAGGTGGCCCAGATATAAATAGGTGAATCTTCTAAGCTGAACCACATAAAACAACCTACACTGGTATGTTCATCATAACAACATCAACATCAATTACAATGTCTGATATGGTATTTTTGAATGTTAGGGGCACAAGGTGAAGATTAAACACTAGCTGTGATGTATGTGTGCTGTCTGCAGTCCTGCGAAAGTTTAGAAGGATTTTGATAGTGAACGCATAAAGTGAAGGAGACACTTACATTGTTACTATGGAGATTATACAAACGGCAGCTGTGCATTTGGATATTTTGCAACTGCTTCAGGCTTTTCAAGCGTTTGTTTTGCTGCTGTCAAACATAAAGGAAAGTGATGAGTTTCCTTCAGATTATGTATTTTTTATGAGTCATTTGCGGGCGTTATAAAAAATGGCAAGTTACCGCAAATAATGGAGAAATTGGTTGAATTTGCAAGATCGCACAATCGGTTGTGTATAGAAGGGATCCCTCGTTCATCAACTTCTCGCATATACGCAGTCTGTTATGTATAGTCTAAGTATGTGTTACTGCATTCATCAGTTAACTGTGTTTATTAAAAGAACAAAATATAAAGTTAAAGATCTGTTTAAGATGGAGTGCAAAATAACAAAGTTGCACAGCAAAGATGAGCTCTAGTAAAAGATTATTTTAAATGGTCTGGTTTGATAAAAAGTAATTCTTGATGATCAATATAATCTCTAAAATAAATATATAACTTAATAAATTTGATAACTCCATCTCTATGTGTGCTATTGTCAGTCATGAGATATTGTAAGTCAGTGGAGAAGTACATCAATCAGCGCTGTTAAAAGTCTGATTGGGTGGTCTATTGGTAAGTAATTAGCCAATTGCATAAGAGGTCTTGGGTTCTAATACTCCTATATGAAATTTAATATTTTAATTAACAAAGATTGCATCCGCACCTAAGTGGATATATATCCTGAGTGGGGACACATTTGTTTGCATTTTTCTACGGGATTCAACTGCAAAAGAGTGCAAACTGTGGAATTTGCAGCAGTGAGGTGCGCTCGCCACCCATTCTTGATTCCTAAAGTAAATCATCTTCTTAACCTTGTATAGTTAACGCTTATATTGTCTAAAGCAGTTCACGAGCATGCCTTTGTTTTTTGCTACCCATCTTAAATGGATCTTTTAACTTTATCTGTTGTTCTTTTGATAAATATTGTTAACTGAAGAAAGTAGTTACACATACTTAGACTATACATGATATACGAAAGATGTATCCCTTCTAGACATGACCCAAAAAATCCTGGAGATGTGGTATTTTGGGAATCATTGGAGCTTGGGTAGCTCAGCAAGTAAATATGCTGACTACCACACTTGGAGTCGCAAGTTCGAATCCAGAGCATGCTGAGTGACTCCAGTCAGGCTTCCTAAGCAACCTATTGGCCCGGTTCCTGGGGTGGGTAGAGTTACATTGGATTAACCTCCTCTAGGTCGCTATAATGTGGTTCTTGCTCTCAGTGGGCGCGTGGTGAGTTGTGAGTGGATGCCGCAGAGAAAAACTTGAGCCTCCACATGCGCTTTGTTTCCGTGGTAATGTGCTCAACGAGCCACGTGATAAGATTCACAGATTGACTGTCAGGTGCGGAGGCAACTGAGATTCGTCCCCTACCACCAGGATTGAGATGGACGAGGACATAGAGTGCATTGGGAATCGGGCATACCAAAACCACATCAATGTGATCAGCCCTCAAGGCCAAACATTTGTCTAAATATTTATGTAAATCACATGATGCACGCAGAAGATATAAGACATCCTTTTTCCCATTTTTTGACGTTAATTTATTGCGTCGCCATGGCAACACTATTTGATATATAAAAAAATAAATTCAAAATTTTGCATTGTAAATGTCTTGGCATGATTTTGCCCACATTTGTTACCTATAACATGAAATCCCTAGGAGGAGTATTTCAAATTAAATAGCATACATTTTTCATACAATCCAAAATGTCTGACTTCCCCTTTGGGCAGAGCATATGAATGTCAGGGTGAAAGTTGTCCGACTTGACGAGATCTATATATGTACAAAGTTTGGTGATGGTAGCTCAAAAGGCATGTGCTACAGAGCCTTCCGAACATGCCCATCTTCTAGATGGTGCTGCAGGGCCACTCTGCACTTTCAGTGCTTGGTCCTTAATAATAATAATATTCCTTAGAAAAACAATAGGGTCTCTACACTTACAGTGCTTGGGCGTTAATAACATAAGTGGGACACTTCAAATTTTCATGAATTTAAGATTTGATTGACCATTCCCAGATTAGTCGTATGGGTGTACATGGTAAGCTTTATTGATCTGCAAAGGATAGACAAAGATAGTTGCATGAGAACAAATAAATCCTGTGTCTTTTTGATGCTAAAGTAATTTGAGGTGCCATGCTATTGTCAAGTGCACCTGAAATCGGGCCAGTTTAGTTAGAGGTCTTATTTTTCTTTAATGTAAGTCATTGATTTAGTTATTAGGCTACTTATTTTAAGTTGGGGGGAGGGATGGGGCGGTGAGTTGATGCGCAAAAGGTTCATCTATTCACCGAAATGACCAGATAGAGAGTGAAAAGACGTAGCGCTGAGCAGAAGTTGTGTTAGAAAAATCTTTATACATAATTTTGACAGGCTGAGTTGTAAAATTTCCATCATGGCCTATTATTACCCGTCAGAGTCTACAATATTCAGAGGAGTAGAATCCATTAAAATAGCATATACATGACAGTGGATAGGCTTAAATTAGATATTTTTGTTCTACCTGTCAATCAGCCACCGCGGTAAACAAGATTTTTATACTGTTCCAGTTATGTGTTGCATTATAAGGAACTAAACGTCCGAATGGAAAATTTGAAAATGCACATACATACATAAAATGTCAGAGATGAGAACCACACACAGCTCTGAGGCTCTGATGCAGGTGCTTGACAAAAATAACTGACAAGTTTGCTGTAAATGTCATGTTTGTGCTTAGATTAAAAATTAAAGTTAGCAGAAACAATGTGCCACTTTTTTGCCGCTTTTATTTTGATATCATACTTTGCTCTTTATTATAATACAATAAAACCATAATCATGCAGTAACACACTAACATAATGATTGATCCATGCAGTCATTAATTCAGAATCGCTGTTCTCAAAATCCGAACACAGTCAAAAGAGACGCACATTGCAGGTGTTAATGGTGATGACGCCTCAAAATACACATCTTAATACCGGGCAATAAATGGGGCGCACACAGAGTGGGAGTGCATGTGAAAGAGTTAGTGAATTCAAAATTATGCTCTAGGCTAAAACGATCTTCTTTTTTTATCTGTCAAAATGATGGACAGCATTTAGAATTATCTGTCAATGTATAAAAAATTACTTTTCAGTTAATGCAACCTCTGGCACTGAGCGGAATGACCAAAATCATAGATCACTGTATGAGAAATTATATATTACGGTTACGGGGTATTTCATGATATAATTCCTTTTGGACGGAAATCCCTAAAATGATTTTATATTACATAATAATGACCAAGTTTAGATAATCCATTAGATAATCAGTTAAATGTAAGTTACTTCATCTCATTAGATTTTTTTCTTTTTTCAATTGAACTTGATGGATGCAAACCAAATGATTATTCATGAATTAATAACAATCCTGGCATCTGTTTGAATTGGAACAAATTAGGGTGATTCAATTATGACAGAATTATCATTTTTGGGTTAAATTATCCCTTTAAGCTTTGAAATTTATCATGTGTATGTTCTTCCATGACTAAAAAAAAAAAAGCATTAAGTTCATCCTTAACTAGTAAAGAATGATGTTGATATAGCCTTTTGGATGATATTTTAAAGAATATTTTAGTGAAGATTTTTAGAAAGTGTTCCACTTTACCCATATTCACCCTTAACTGCCCAGCCCTACAGAGAGAGATGTTGGGAGTGAGAATAAAGGAGAGGTTAAGCAAAATCAAAGGTGTCACAGTGGCATGAGAATTCTATGCAAATACATCCAAACATTTGGCCCCATGCAAATCCCTTGTCACCCCTGAAACAAATTGAACTCATCAAACAGAAGCCTGTGCCAAGCCCTGCTGTCATGAAAATATGCTTGTCACTCATCCAAAATCCCAGGCTCATGTCTTTATATTTGTTTTCATTTGTTTTGATGCCTCTGAAACTTTCCTTTTTCATATTCTGAAGGCAAGTGTATACATTTACACATGGCTTCCTGTTGTATCAGCGGAGATATACAGGCTTGGGGTCTGTATGTGGTTTTACTTGCTGATTTGCTTTAAGCATTTGTTGCTGTTTTTTGGGCATCTGGCATGGAGACGCTGCTTTCATGAAGATCAGAGGGTCGCTTTCTCCGGACTTGTTTATCAGTCTCGTGGGAGGGCCAATAGAGTTTGCCACAGGGATGTGTTGCTCGCAAAAGGGGTTGAGAGGAAAAGAGGGGGCAAAGAGGAGTACTCTGTCTTTCACTTGGAAGAAAGCACATTTGCTCTTTCTGGTATTCCAGGCTTACACTTAGAAACATGTATTGAAAGGGCCAATGGAGTAGGCCAATTTACTGAGGAAGAAGACAACTGTGGAAAAACAGAGTGTACATCCGAAAAAAGTATCTTTTCTGCTTATTCAGTTTACTTCATTTTAAAATTAAAATAAAAACAAACTTAATTTCATTACATGCAGTCTACTTAAATTGGTTAAATGGGCGTTTAATCCATAAATTATGACATAATTTTCATTTGTGGGTGAACTATTCCTTAACCCTTTAAACTCTGAAGGTGTTTTTTAAAGATTTCCTGTTTCAGTGGCATGCCAAAAATTAAAACCTTATGTGGCACGGTGGAGGGCGGGGCCGGGTCGTGACTCAACACGCCCGGTCCTGTATTAGGCTAATTAAGCCTCCGAGAGGGTTAAAGGCCGATTGCGGACGACGTGCAGGAGAGAGAGGTTTCCCGGGGTTTCGGCACCAATGTAAAGACGTTCAAGTGCAAGGAAGAGGCGTGAAACCGGCTTGACATATAAAATAATAGGTTTAATGGAGAACTCAAAAGACAAACACATAAGACAACGGACATGTCCGTGAACGATCTCTCTCTCCCGCACGTCGTCCGCAATCGGCCTTTAACCCTATCGGAGGCTTAATTAGCCTAATACGGGACCGGGCGTGTTGAGTCACGACCTGGCCCCGCCCTCCACCGTGCCACACCTTATAACTCTACAAAAACAAAGAAACGAACAAAACAAAACAAGGAGGGTCAGTTGTTTGGTATAATTTAAAATAAAACTTTTAAATAATTTTATATATATTTTTTTTTTCTAACCTTTTCTCCCCAATTTGGAATTCCCAATTCCTAATGCACTCTAGGTCCTTGTGGTCACCTCAATCTGGGTGGTGGAGGACGAATCTCAGGTGCCTCCGCGTCTGAGACAGTCAATTCATGCATCATATCATGTGGCTTGTTGAGCGAATTACCGCGGAGACATAGCGTGTATGGATCCCCACACTATTCTCTGTGGCAACTCACCAAGGGCCCCACCGAGAGCGAGAATCACATTATAGTGACCACGAGGAAGTTATCCCATGTGACTCTACCCTCCCTTGCAACAGGGCTAATTTGGTTGCTTAGGAGACCTGGCTGGAGTCACTCAGCATGCCCTGGATTCGAACTTGTGACTCCAGGGGTGGTAGTCAGCGTCTTTACTTGCTGAGCTACCCAGGCCCCCCACTTTTCAATATTTTTAATTATATAGATTATTATAAATTATTAGACTCTCAGCCTAAGAAACTGCTGAAAAATTGCAACATCAACAAAAAAAACAACACTTTTTTCTTATTTTTCTTATTTTACATTATATATATCTAAGGGTGTAAATAAGGTAGCTCCAAAAAACTGCTTTTGATTTGTTCCCAAACATGTCACCTGTAACTGAGTGTTGATAAGACAAAGCAATCAATAATTAAAACATTAAAAAAAATATTTATTCTAGTGTCCAAAAATATCTCATATGTCCAAATGCCTCAACAAAAAATAAAACATAATTGTACATAAGGAATAATTACATATGCAAATACAAAACGACTAAAGGTATGCTCTCTCTCCAAAAAATACTGGCATGAGTTACGAGATCTCATTCAGTTCCATTCAGTGTCATTTGAGCCATCATTATGTCTGTGTCATTTACTTGGCACCATCTCCTGGTGGCCATATATAATTAGAGTGAATGATCCTCTCTACCATATTTGGATGACTTTCACCTCTGCTTGCAGTGATCTGAATCCTAATATGATTGCTTAAGCATTCCAAGGCAGTGGAAAGGAAGCGGTCTGATCTAGGAAAGCTAACATACTTTTAGCCATATAGCAAATTGTGCTGTGTGCACATTGTGATTTGTGTGGATTATCTAATGATCTTTGTATCCGATTATGTTGTGTGTGGCTCGTTCTAACGGGAATCTCCTCCTCTAAGTAATGGTATGTAACATTTTATGTTCTATTTATTTTTCGTGAAGTTATAGGTGAAAACACGGCTTATAAGCAACACCTGTGAACATGTAACATGTATGTCAAAGAAATGTACTTAGCTATTACTCCCTATAATTTTTTTGAGTAGTAAAAATAGGCTGGTTGTATTTTACTCTTTGTGAGTTTTCCAGTAACATATGACACATGGCTGTTTGATCAGTTTGATGTTTTTACAGATTACAATAATATGTACAGTGCAAAAGTACAGTGCCGATTTCTTCTCGGCAGGCCCAGGTTAAAGTCAAAGACACTTGAAACAATCTCATCTGAGTCTGATCACAAGTGAAATCAGATACTGAAGTCTGCTCTGAAATGTGAATGAAATTTGAATAGGCACCTGCACAATGCATCATAAAACACTCCAGATTTCTTCATTATATGCACCATTCCCACAGCTCAATATTTAATCTGTCATATCCATCTTTGGATGAAGTACTCATATCTAAATCTTTCTCTTTACATTATCATATATCAACCAAAGATGGATATTCCCCTTTGGCGCCAGACTAGCCCCATCGCACAGAACCCCATTCACTCTAATGGCTCCTATAGAGCATGAAAAAATGAGCAGCGTTTTCTTCATTCCCTGACCTTGAACCAATTTATATAGCTCTCATTCACCCCCTTCCCACAAATGCATGATAAGATGTGTTGTGGATCCCTTCAAGCATGGAGGAATACATTTTCTTGAAAGTTCACCAGGGCACGCCGTGTGTCGTCTGCTACAGTTGGATTTACTGATATCCTGCCACTTTTCAGAAAGAGAGGAGACAGTATCTCTAAATTTAACCAGCCCAGAACCAAGTGAGAACAACCATACAATTGGCTTTGAATCCCGGTTCTAAACAAACTTATCTGCCTGTATCAATAAGAGCTGACCAGGAAAAGCTGCTCTGCCCATGGCTTATGGTGTGTGGAAATTAATGTAATAGATTTTGGATTTTCCAAAGTAGGTTTTGCCTCCTTGCTTGTCTGGTTGTGATTTATTCTCTATTCACATGGTAGATTGCTGTGAAATCTTTAAATTCACTTACTGTTACCCGGTCACAGAGATTGTGGTTTGTATTTGGTTTATTCGGAATGGGATTTTGTTAGTCTAAAGCATGTAAGTAAAACATGTAATCTTTATTGGCTTTCCTTTGAAAGACATATTGAAATCAGTGCATTTAAGTCCCAGTGGTTTATTTTTATTAAAGCTGGCAGATTCAGTCAGATTTTGTTTTTCTTTTTGTTGTAAGGTCACATTAAAACTGACTTTTTAGCAGTTTTGATATATATCTGACTTTATTTCCATCATTAATTATTTGTATATTTCAAATGCCTTTTACAATTTGTTTTATTTTTAAAAAGTCATAATGGCCCAATGTTAAAAAAAAAACAACAAAAAAAAACAACCAGCAATGCTTCATAATGCATAGGCTTTTAATAAAAAAACAACATTTTCTTCAATATCTTTAGCTGTATCACTTAGGTAACTACAGTAAGCTTACATTTTTTCTTCAATATGAGAGACCAAACGCAAGTGCTCTTAGTTTCCATGATCTCACCTTGAGAAGGCACATTTTCCCTCACATAATGCCTTTCATCTTTATTGATAACACTTTAACCTGCAAATCCAGATGAGATAGAGCATGAGCGAGAGAGAAATTTTACTGAAGTTTTTGATTTGGTGCTTATTGATCGATTCCGGCCCTTTGCCAAGCATGATTCTGAGACAGGGTTATATGAGGTCACCTTCATGTGCAGACTGTATTAAAATTGAAGGTATTGTATGTTGTCATGGTGACAGTCACTGCCATCAGTTGAATATAAAAGTTTCCCATTCATGTATTGTGTAATAAGCTTGAATGTGTGAAATTCTTTAAATGTCTGCCACTTGTCATTTAGTGGCAGTACAATGAACAAGTGAAAAGGGAATGTCTTTTAAGATTATAAAATGGATAGTTACAGCTCTGAAATCTGATTGGATGAGCCAAGTTTGAAGCTGTTGTCAAATAGCCAATGGTCACATCACAGCACATCAGTTGAATTCTATTTTCATTTTATATATATGCTCAAAATGCATCTGTAATTCACCCATTTAAAACTAATGAAGTGTTGCATAGCTAGCAGAATAATTGTTTAATTTCTTTATTATGAATAATTAATTTAATAATTTATTAAACAATGGTGTGTTTTATCATATTGCTGTTGCACTTTGTGAAATCTGTAATCCACCTGAGACTGTGCTATATAGTGATTTTACCATATTTATAGGTAATGGCTTCCCATTATAAAGTCAAGTCAAGTACATTTTATTTGTATAGCACCTTTCACAACACACATCGTTTCAAAGCAGCTTTACAGAAGATCAGGCATTAACAGATGATTAAACTGTAAAGTCTATAATGTCGATGAATCATCATTGTGTAATTAGATAAAATACGATTGTTAATCATGTTTAAGAATAAGTAATTAAATAATAATTGTATTAATAACTAAATAAATAAAGGCGATTGTGGCAAGGAACATTGATTAATGGAGAAAAATAACCTTGGGAGAAACCAGACTCACTGTGGGGGCCACTTCCCCTCTAGCTAACATCATTAAAATAATGCAAATATTACTTATGTATAGTTTAAGTCATGGTTTAAAATTATTCAACTAAGTAAGTGTTAAGGGTCAGTGTTTAAACATCAATTTTGTTTGAACTGTAAGATTAATGACCAATGTCTTTGAAGTCCATCCTGGATCAACTGCAGAAGTTCACATTGATGCAATTGTCCTTGTTAATTGGCTGATGAAGGCTTTTGTTGGCAATTGTTTGTCTATGCATTCCATTTCAAGATAGTAGTCCATCAATAGACCGATGTGATGCAGGCAGAGATCAGGGATATGAAACGTAGTTCAACCTGGCAGGTAATTTTGGTGATGTTCGGTGTGGTCCACCCTAAATCTAAAGTTCAGACAATGGCATATGAAGTATCTGATGTCTTATGGTTGGAGTTGGCATCTGTTCATCCTCTGAAGTCCATCTTAATAGACTGAAGTGATGTTTTGCTGGCACCGGCTGCATTTAGTCATCATCATTCTGTGACACGTAGCAGTGGAGTCCAACACGAAGCAGGAATGGTGCTGAATCCAGCCGGTTCTGGTGACCTCAGGATAGGAGTCCCGAGGTTGAGACAGGGAAACAAATAAAATAATCTAAGCATAGATGACATTCAATTTATTGCAGAGTTAAAAATCATGATCAATGTTTCTGGTTTCTGGTTCCGGCAGACCCAACTAAAGCAGCCTAATTGTGGGTTGGAGGATAAATTAGGTGTATGCCTGGCTAAATAGATGAGTCTTTAGTCTAGACTTAAACTGAGGGAGTGTGTCTGCATCTCGAACAGTGTTAGGGAGACTATTCCATAGTTTAGGAGCCAAATATGAAAATGATCTACCTCCTTTTGTGGATTTTGATATTCGAGGAACTATTAACAGGCCAGAATTTTGCGATTGTAATGAACGTGATGGAATATAGCATGGTAGAAGGTCACTTAAGTACTGCAGAGCTAGACCATTCAAAGCTTTGCATGTAGTTAACAGAATTTTTAAATTAATACAGAATTTAACAGGTAGCCAATGTAACAATGATAAAATGGGGCTACTATGATCATATTTCTTGGTTCTCGTTAGCACTCTGGCTACTGCATTTTGAACCAATTGAAGTTTATTTAATCAAATTGCTGGACATCCTCCCAGTAATGCATTACAATAATCTAGTTTTGAGGTCATGAACGCATTAATTCGTTTTTCGGCATCAGCTGCAGAGAGCATGTGCCTTAATTTAGCAATATTTCTTAGGTAGAAGAATGCTGTTCTACAAACATTGGTAATTAGATTTTTAAAGGACAGATTGGTATCAAATATAACACCTAAGTTCTTCGCTCACAGTACATCTATCGAGAGTCAAATTATATTGTAGTGGCTTATTTTTAGAGTTTTTTGGTGCAGTAATTAGTAACCTCTGTTTTGTCAGAATTGAGTAGAAGGAAATCTCTAGCCATACAATCTTTTATTTCATTGATACACTCTGCTAATTTCGAGAATTGTGAAATCTCATCAGGTTTTGAAGAAATATAATGTTGTGTATCGTCGGCATAGCAGTGGAAACTTATTCCACGATTCCTGATAATATCTCCCAGGGGAAGCATATACATGGAGAAAAGCAGAGGCCCTAAAACTGATCCCTGTGGCACTCCATATTTTACTGGTGTTTGGTTTGACAATTCCTCGTTTACATAGACAAAGTGGTAGCGGTCTGCTAAATATGACCTAAACCATGCTAATGCAACTCCACAAATGGCAACATAATTATCTAGCCTATTCAAGAGAATGTTGTGATCTATCGTGTTGAATGCAGTACTAAGATCTAAAAGCACTAGAAGAGAAATGCAGCCGCGATCAGATGATAAGAGCAAGTCATTTGTAACTCTGATAAGTGCAGTCTCGGTACTGTGATGAGGACTAAATCCTGACTGAAATTCTTCATGTATACTATTTCTCTGTAGAAATGAACATATTTTGGAGGATACTACATTTTCTAGTATTTTTGACATAAATGGGAGATTTGAAATCGGTCTATAATTAGCCAGTTCTCCAGGATCAAGTTGTGGCTTCTTAATAAGCAGTTTGATAACTGCCATTTTAAAGTTTCTTGGGACATGTCCTAAGCATAGCAAGGAGTTAATAATATTAAGAAGAGGTTCTGAAATGACAGTAGATACCTCTTTTAAGAGCTTAGTTGGTATAGGATCTAACAAACATGTTGTGGCTTTTGATGTTTTGCTAAGTTTTGTTAGCTCTTCATGAACTATGACAGAGAAGGATTGAAGTTGCACGTGAGGAAAATTATTAGACACTGTTTTCTGAGGTGCTATGACAGATGATTGCATAATTCCAATTTTATGTGTAAAAAAATTCATGAAGTCATTACTCTTGTGTTGTGACGTAATATCTGGTTCTGTTGAGGCTTTATTCCTAACCAATTTAGCCACAGTACTGAATAAACATCTAGGATTGTTGTGGTTATTTTCTTTGAGTTTACTAAAATATGCTGACTTGGCAGCTTTTAGTGCCTGTCTGTAGATACAGACACTATCCTTCCATGCACCACGAAATACTTCTAATTTTGTATTTGTCCACATGCACTCCATTTTCCGAGCTGCTCTCTTGAGAGCATGAGTGTGATCATTGTACCATGGTGCAGGGCTTATTTCTTTAATTTTCTTTAATCAAAGTGGGGTGACAATATCAAGAGTGCTATAGAAGACTGCATTTATTTTTTTGTTATTTCATCAAGTTCTTCTGGGCTTTGGGGTTTATTGAGTGTATGAGATAGATCTGGAAGATTATTAGTGAAGCTATCTTTAGTGGTCGAAAGAATAGTTCTACCTGAACGATAGCGTGGTGTAGATTGAGTAACATTAGGTGATTGCAGCATACTAGAAACGAGGTAATGATCCGAGATGTCATCGCTCTGCTGCAGAATTTCTATATTATCAACATGATTATAGCGATGAGTTGGTCCTGTTACATTTTGTCACATTAAGCATTATTAGTTCAAAAGACTTACATTTATATCCTGTCCTCTTGAGTAACACCAAAAACTTCACTGTAAATTGTAGCAACACCTCCTCCTCGAGCCTTCAGATAATAAAAAGATACAATCACCTGGGGGAGTAGATTAATTTAACCCTCTGGGATCTGAGGGTATTTTGGGCCCTGGAGAAGTTTTGACATGCCTTGACATTTGTGTTTTTTTCAGTTGCTTAAAAACATATTAATGGCTAAAGTGTGATAATACTGTATTCAGCACAAACAGGGCTTCAATAATATGTGAGCAACATGTGTGTGCATGTTTGTATTTTTTAGAAAATAACGTTTATGCATGGTTTTTGAAAAAACTAAAATTTTAAGTCACTGAAATAAGGTTATATAACACATACTAAACATTTGTCCACAAGACATTTGAGAACTGGATCTTGAAGCCTAGAGTTTTTGCTACAAAATGATGTGAAAACCATCCTGATCACTCATTCATACAAAACAATATAGTAATTTAACTTTTGTAAGACAATTTTAGTGTTGAGAGGTAATTAAATGCTGAAACAGCATTTAAATGTAACTAAAACTTGCTTATTAGGACTTATTTCAAATGTCAATACTCTGAATTCTGGCTGGCAAGTCTGGAAACAGTCCCACTTGTAAAATATGTTCAAGTTTATATAAAATAGCATGTCAGCTAATTAAAACTAAACTTACTCATCCAAAATTGTATCCTCAGCTGGATCAAGTCTCTCTTCAAAATACAAACGTTCATCAGAGTCCCGCTCTTCTTCTGAGCAAAAAGTTAACTCTTCCTTAATATCCATAAGTTTCATCGCTTGTGTATCGTTACAAACGCGCATTAAAATGAATTAATTGTTTATATCAAACCTCTGAACACAGTCGGGGGCGTGTACATTTGCATTGATCGCCTCAGCACATCAGCGTATGAATGGCACACTCTGCTGGTGGGTGGGATCACATTACAGATAATTAGATGAACTGGTAAAAACTGAACATCGCTTTGTTTCAAACAGATTGCATTGCAGGAGAATATTTGTTTTAAATTTGAATTGGTTTATTAAAAAGTAGACATTTAAAGCTTTCTTTAGACATATGTTTCATGTTTGTGTGATAAGTATTCGCGGAGTTTCAGTTCATTTTTTTGGCGTGTTTCTGAAATATGCTTGCGAACACAGAAACTGCTGAAAGCTCACCTGTGGCAGCGGGGGGCGTGGTTAAGCGCCTGTCTGGGGAGAGGAAGCGGTAGGGGCGCTTGACCACGCCCCCGCTGCCACATCACCCTTTTTATTTTCTTTATTTTACAAAAGCACAATGTTTCATTGTTATTATGAGTGTACACAAATAAAAGTAGACAGTTTATAGTCTCTAATGATGTCTTACACTTATCTGTATACCCAAAAATGATGGAGTATTTTAAGTTGTATCTGCTGTAATGACGAAAATATCCAGCAGGACGCGCCGGCGCGTCCGTCGACCCCAGAGGGTTAAACGAATATATTCATCCGGTTTAAGCCAGGTTTCAGTCAAACAGAGCGCATCCAATCTATGATCTGTAACCATTTAATTAACAATTAGTGCTTTGATAGAAAGAGATCTAATGTATAGTAGCCCTATTTTTATGTGATGTGTATTTTTAATTTATTTGTTTTGTTCAAGTTTGACCTTAATAAAAAAAATTCTAAATTATTTAGTGAGAGTATTGTGTTTGGTTGTCCAGGGAACAGACACAGTCTCTATGAGATATCTAGGTGATACAGTCTCTATGTGTTGTAGTTTATGTGACCTGTGTGATGTCTCAAGACAGCTAGCAGATGTTCGGATTAACCAGTTTGTCTGCTTCCTGACCTGGGCCCCAGTTAGTCAAATACTATTATTATTAAGACTATGAGCCAAATTACTAGAGAGGAGAGTGGGACCTTCCCTGGAGGGATGGAGTCTGTCTCTCTTTAGCAGGTCAGGTCTACCCCAAATACTCTTCCAATTGTCTCTAAATACTATTTTATTCTTCAGACACCACGTAGACCTCCAGCCATTCAGTGACACTAATCTACTATAAACATTAACACGACGACCAGGGAGGGGACCAGAGCATATTACATTGTCTGACATCTTTTTTGCAAATGTATTGTTTTTGCTAAATTCTTTAACATTATCTTTAATGATCTCCAACTGGCGAAACCGGACATCGTTAGTGCCGACATGGATAACAATTTTAGAAAATCCATGTTTAACATTAGCCAGCACTTATAAATTTTATTTGATGTCAGATGCTCTGGCCCCCGAAATGCAATTAATAATTGTGTCTGGAGTCTCTATTTCCACGTTCCTTACAATAGAATCACCAATAACAAGGGCTCTTTCAACATGATTCTCATTGGGTGTATCACTGAGTGGGGAGAATCGGTTAGAAACCCTAACAGGAACGGGAGAGTGGTGTCTCTTTGCTGAGCGAGTATGCCACCGAGACGTCGCCCAAATGCCCTGCTGCAGGGGCTCTACAGCCGGAACCAAATTATGTATGTTGCTCTCTGTACTACTTGCATCCGAAAGAGTATCTACCGGCTTCTCTTTCTCACTGACCTCCACTAGCTTTCAGATGTGAGTCTCTAACTCATTAACCTTCACCGTCAGCCTGACTAATGGCAAGCATGTCCGTCAGCCTCGTTGGGCACTGACTGCTGATCTCCGATGCTGTGATCGATACCTCATCCTCATCACAAGCCCCAAATGAGACATTAAGCCCGCCCTAGTGCAAGTTGCCTGACTCATCTATGATCTCGATTGGTGGAAACGAGCATGCTGGGGAATGGGAGGACCGTGGGGATTCACCCATCGGAAATTCTCCCATTAAAGCCCCCAATTGCCCCCAGCAGAGACTGCAGCGGCATTGTGCATGTAAGCAAAAGGACCAGGACAGGGAGTGGCTGGAGTTGCTTTCTCTGTGAAAGAAAGAAAGCCGTGATCACAATGCTGCCATGGTCACACTCTTGGAGTGAGAAAATGAGCCACCCACGTACGCTGTCTCAGCGTGACTAGGGACGATACATGTGAGACAGCGATCATGGCCGTCAGAGGGAGAGAGATAATGACCGCACCCAGGAACTTCACATAAATGGAAAGGCATCTTTAAGAAAACACACTCTATGCTCACTCCTTTAGAGAAAATTTACTCTTTTTTTTGTGTGGGTGCTGAAGTGCCCAGAGGCGTTCTCTGAACTTATCTGTATGAGGAGAGAGAAGCCGCTATAAATACACCATATATCCAACAGTCTGTACACTTTTAGAGGTGAATGGAATGCCAGTGGGAGTCTCTACGCTGATCGGCTCAGAAGAAAAAATCTGAATGAGTGGTTGCAAGCCGTCTTCTTTTATACCCATATGTCCGGGGGACTGGCATGCAAATTACACTTGCAAATTCTTATTGGCCTTTTCTCAATTATCAGAAGTGTTTGGGGCTCCTTAGTTTGACCTCTAGTGTCACTACATCGATACAATGTTGAGTGAGTGAAAGATAAGGAAGGGCAGATTTCTTTTGCGATAAACCAAACTTATGTGACAAAGTGTACGTCATCACGTACACAATTTTTATCAATAAAAGGCCATTTGAATGGAAATAGGCAGAAGGTGGCAAATTTCACTAACTTTTTTTTACGCATTTTCAGTTTGTCGATAACAAAATAACACAAAAAGTAGATGGAACCTAGGTAAATGATGGTATCAAATGGTCATGTCAGGGTGCTCAGATATATACACTGAATGATTACCATATTCATAAACTATGCTATTTTCAAGGTAAACTAATATACTTAAAAGAATACTATGGTATTACTGTGGTATTGTGTTTAAAAATGTGGTAATACAATTGTACTTTGATATTTACCATGGTACTAAATGATTGCCATATTTTTATACCATGCTTTTTAAATGGTACTCCAAGGTACTTAAATTATATGGTTTTACCAAGGTATATGTAAAAAAGAAAAAAAAATGTTTGTAAAAATATCTTTTTAATACCATGGTACTTTGACACAAGCTTTTTACATGTTACTCCATGCTACTTAAAGAAATGCAGTCTATTTACCATTGCGTTTATCAAATATCATGGAATTACAATGGTATCATGTCCTCAAAACTTGGTGATACCATGGTACTTTGATATATAGAATACTGTGTTTCTGAATTAATACCATATATTTATACCATGCTATTTACATGGTTCTCCAAGGTACTTTGAAAAATGCCATGGTTTGGTATATGTTAAAAACATGGCATTACCTTGGTATCATGTAAAAAAAAAACTGGTTTTACCATTTTACCATTTGATACTGATACAGGGTTTGATACATGGTACTGAATGATTACAATTTATATATATGTAATATATATGTATTACCATCCATTGTACTTATTTGTTAGTGTTTTGTGGCTTATTGCTTTAAAATTGAGAGATATTCATGAGCAAACACCTCCGTGGCTAATTAATTGGCCCTAGTCCTGAACCCATGTTTTTTTTAGCCTACCTAGTCTACATCTCTCTTTATTAATACCAAAAGCTGTAGCTGAGACTTTAATCCTATCATTAGGAAGAGTAGTGTAGTGTTAAGATCAATTAATACCTCATTAATCACAAGGAAACTAGTCTTAGCAGCTGCCTCCACTGATTTTTTCCATTATCATGCGTAGTTTGTTATATTTTGGCTGTCAAAAGCACTTGAGAAGTGAATTATTTCAGCTAAATTATTGACAGGTCATGATTTAGCCACACAGTGGAACTAATACTCTCCAGGGCAGATTTATGAAAGCCTTCAATACAGGTTGGAATTTTCGCTCATGAATTTTTAGGGGGATTGATCAAAGAACAGAGTGTGTCAAGTGCCCCAACCAATAACCGGTCTTCGTGCTTAGCATTGATCCAGCAATGCAGTTAGCGTGCCTGAAATGCCTTTGTAAATCATAGTGTAAAGTACCACAGAATGATGACGGGGAGACTGTACAGGTGGATATGGTAAAAATAAATGAATAAATATTCCTATGAAAATAAATATATATTATTTATTTGTATTTTTTTTTTTTTGTAATACAAGTTGCCCCAAAATGTGTTAATATGTGTATGACACAAATTAATTAAAAATATGCTATTTTTGCATGAATCCTGAAATAAAAAATATACTCATATACAAGTCATGTAATTTTAACAACACTCTATAAACAAAGGTTTTTATAAAGCAGTTCATATAAACTTTTTTTTGTTTATAAATTTATAGATATATATTCTGAAATACCTTTCATAACTTACTTGTTATAGTCATCTAGGTTACTGTTGTAACCTCCATTCCCTGATGGAGGGAACGAGACGTTGTGTTGAATGAAGCAACACTAGGAGACTTTCTTGAAGATCTTGGTTTCCTCTGAACTTGAGAAAAGGCCAATGGGAATTTGGCAGATTCCTTCCCCGGACATACGGGTATAAAGGGAGAGAATCATGCATCTGTTCATTCAGTCATGGACACAACGTCTCATTCCCTCCATCAGGAAATGGAGGTTACAACAGTAACCTAGACGTTTCCGTCTGTTGCTCACTTCAACGTTGTGTTGATTGAAGCAACACTAGGGGTCCCTAATCAATCACACCGCTGAACCGTGTACGTTAGTTGCTAACGCAGGTGCGGGCAGGCAGTTGCGTGCCAAAGCAACAGGCTGCACTTACCCTTCTCCAACAGCCCATAAAAATTGTTATAAACTTTTTAGGTTCCCGCCATCCCGAAGGGGGGTACAAAGTGACATACCAAGCATGGGATCAGGCTGCGCCAGCCATGCCTTTTCTCTCTCTATGTTTCTCGCATAGATTTAAAAGCGGCTGGGGCCATTTTAACGCTATCACATGCAACAGGGAAGGCGTTCTTTTCCAACTCCTATTCTTTCAGGTGGAAAAGTCTCCACGGATACCACCACTTGCCCAGGCTGGGGGGAGTTAATGTGTGGCGAAATACGCCACATGGGTTTTCAGGCCACATGTGGAAATGGCTCTGTGGTAGATCCTACTTGCTGTGATGGAGGAGTTGCTACTAACACGGTGACTGGGGGGCTGAGGGGACTACCCAAGGGAGACGTGGGTACCTGTGGAGCACCTATTCCAGTAACATAGTAATTTTAGTACCCGTAGTGGGTCTGGTTGAGGAATTCCTTCACTGAATTCGCGGACCAGAGGGCTAGGGAGGAAGGACATCTAGGGAGCACGAGTTTAGTGGTTTCTCCTAGGCGAAAAGAGCGCACGTGATCACATCAGTGGAGGGGAAAGGTGCTATGTGCAAGCGGAATTGAGCCGTAAGAAGGATCTGTGCCAAGGTAAAGTGAGACTTTAAAGTACGTGTCCTTCAGGTCTGCCGCTGCGAACCAATCTAGATGCTGGACACAAGTTATAATAAGTTTCTGCTTGAGCACCTTTGAACGGGAGTCTGTGTTAGGCCCGGTTCAGACCTTGCAGGTCCAAGTTGGCCACCACGCACCTCCTGTCTTGGGTACGATGAAGTGAGGGCTGTAGAACCATGACTTCATCTCGGCTGGAGGGACGGCTCTACCCCTGTGGGGCGAGTACCTGGCGAACTAAATCACGTCGATGATTCGGATGGTCCTGGCCCGCCAGTGCAACAGGTTGGAAGCATAAACGATGCGTCCAAGCTCTGAGTGGGGGGCAGTAAGGGGATGATCACGTATGACCTACCCGGTGGGGCTTTGCAGTAGGGGGAGCAGGTAATATGTTGGGGAGCAAAGTTGCATCCTGAAACAATTGTGCTGGAAAAAAAAAACTCAAAGCACTTACCTTGCTCCGCGTACCCGGCTGGGGGCAGGAAAGTGACTGAGGATGAGGTCCTATGGAGGCGTCCACTAGACTCGTCAGAACCGGACCACCAGGAGTCTACAGTTGAGGGCGTGGAGGCGAGGGGGCTGTGTCCATGGTGCCGTGACTGTAGGTGTGTCTGCTTCCTCACTGCCGAAGACTGCTGGGCAGAGTCTTCAATGGTGAATACTAAGCCGGACTGGGAGATGGGGGCATTGAGAAAGCGCACTTTGTCGGGGTCCCGCATCTCGACCAGGTTCATCCACAGATGTTGGCCCGTGGGGTGCGATCGGTCTTCGAGCGCAGTTCCTTCACATCAGGAACAGGACTTCCCAAGTGCAGATCTGTAAGTGTCTTGGCCTGATGGATTTGCAGGGGGGCCATGGCATGCAGGGCGGAGACTACTTGGGGCTGCTCCGCCATCGAGGGTAGTGAGAGCAGAGGAGCGAGGAAGCCGGTTTCGGGCAGTAAAAGGTGCCTTCTACGGCTTTGTCAACTCGTCATGCACCTCTGGGAAGAAAGGAAAGGTGTGGCGGGGGGCAAGCATAGCAGACATTTACGTGTCAGGCTAAGACTGGACAAGCAGACCCGAAGGATGAACAGATGCATGATTCCCTCCCTTTATACCCGTATGTTCGGGGTAGGGACATGCAAATTCTGTCTGCCAAATTCTCATTGGCCTTTTCTCAAGTTCAGAGGTAACTGAGGCCTTCAAGAATGTCCCCTAGTGTCACTTCATTCAACACAAAGCCAAAGTGAGTGACAGACAGGGAACCATATTTATAGTTATATCCATTATATCAAGTTAGACTATACAAATATACAAATGTGCATACATACTGTAACTACAAAATATAAAAAAAAGTTTTTAACAAGTCCAGTTGCCAGTGGAAGTGTCCTGATAGTGTAGCTCTGCGTACATCTCCATAAGTCCATCCAACACTGATCTGGTCTTTGAAGGAGACCAGAACCCAAGTAATAATATTTTAGCTGCATTATTTGAATTTTTGAATTTTTGTCAAGAACATGATTCAAAAATAATTAAAAATAGTTTTGGATGGGATGGTGTCTTAATACTAGTCCACTTAAATAAAATGGCTCTTGACTTCTTTGTTTTGCTGAGATTAAGTTCATAGCTAGCATTTCATGTATCCTAAATAGCCACAAATAAATAATATTTTCAAGCAAAAAAATTATAAATATATAGAATCTGCCAGCAGGTCATCTCCATGTTGCTGGATCTAGGGAGGGGACAATATAGACAATAACAACAAAAACATGGTACATACACTGTAACAGTGATAATACCCCCCAAGAAAAGACAAGAATATTTAAAAAGAGAGGGAAAGGCCAATGCGGAGTGACAGCGGGAGAGAGAGAGGAGAGAAAGAGGAAAAAACTGGGACTTGCAAAATCTTGAAGGAGGTTCTTTAATTGCATAGATTGTAGGAAAATTCCTTATACGGTCCCGTGGCATGATTAATGCCTTTACATTTACATTTATGCATTTGGCAGACGCTTTTATCCAAAGTGACTTACAGTGCACTTGTTACAGGGACAATCCCCCCAGAGCAACCTGGAGTTAAGTGCCTTGCTCAAGGACACAACGGTGGGGATCAAACCAGTGACCTTCTGATTAACAGTTGTGTGCTTAGCCCACTACGCCGCCATCACTACTCACCACAGCCCAAATATCTAAACAGAAACAGTATTTGAAAAGCACCAAAAATAAATGATAAAAGCATGGTAATAAAAGTGACCTTCATATAACAAAAAGAAAATTTACACTTGTTAGCTTTTTATAAAAATCAAACCATGGGACATAAAAGTTCCAGTAGTTGAAGTAACACCCTTCAGTCCCTGCAAGTGATTGCATTAAAGCTTTCATTAGCTTTCATTTCATTACATTGCGTTTCGTTGATGACAGTATTAGCGGGAGCTGACATCTTGTTGATGAAAGCCAAGACTGTTTCTGATTAACAGAAGCCCTTGTTCTGCTCCAGGTGGACTCACCTGCTCCATCTCAGGGGATGCAATTATTATTTCAGTGGCTGCATGAAGGCGCACGCATCCCTAGACGGCTGCGCAGGCAAGCCCTTGCTAATTGGTGATGTCAGCGATTCACAGCTGGCACAGATTTCGAAATTTTTTTGTTTCCTATTTTGGCACCTTCTTCATTTTGTTTTTGTTTGCGCTTGCTCAACACTTTCTTCTGCATATGCATATATTGATACATGTTTTATTAGTGGAAATTGCAAACTGACTTCTTTCTTGATCTACATGACTTCCTCCTAACCCTTGTTTGTGGTGTTCGCAACATGTTTTGGCTGAACAAGCCAAGCTTTCAGTTTCAAAGGTGCTTTGTGGCAAGTTTATGGTTATGTTTGGATTGAAATACTAGTTTACTACTTAGTTAATAGCCTACTGCTCAGTATACACTTTATATTGCCTACCATTTTATAATTCAAATTATTGAATTATGTTTTTTGTTCTTGTTAGTAATTTTGTTTCTTATTTTAAGCATAAACCACACAAAATGTATGCTTATAGTAATACATTTGATTTGTTTAGTACCTTTCATATATCAATTGCAATTCAAATTTCTTCACAAATCAGAAATTAAAAGTCAAAGAAAGTGACTAAAATAATTGTAGCTGAACTTCTGTAAAGCTGCTTTGAAACGATGTGTGTTGTGAAAGGCGCTATACAAATAAAATTGACTTGACTTGACTTGACTTAAAATAATTGTAACAAAAAGTTAAAAAAATATTTTAAAAGTTAAAAATATATATTAAAATAAAAATAAAACACATTAAATCACAATAAAAAGTAAATAATTTATTTATACTTAAATAAAAAAAAATAATAAAAAAGTTTACATTTGCATACACAGCTACATATGAACCAAATGCCAATTTTAAAAAAGGCAATAAGTATATTTGCAATAAGTGCAAATAGTGAGATATATAAAAAGCAACAAAAAGCATTTTCTTTGCACTTAGTTAGATGCTATTTGCACGCTAGTGTTGGAGACTACATTTTGGATACTCTATGCATCCATAAAATTCACATACTGTGCATAGTACATACTACATAATGCAGAATTAGTAAAAGTAGTACAGCTTTTCTAAACATACAATTTGATAGCTGCAGGAAACTGACAAGTTCATGCTGAAAGTCTGTTAGGCATGGAACGGAAAATAAAAATGTGACAAACTCAAATATGTTCCCTTGCCATGATAAATCCTTTCTGGACACTATAGGGATCTTTTAATGAGTATGCATTGTTACTTGATTGAATGGGATATACTGCTGATCAAAACTTAATTCTCATCCCAAAGGGCACACACACCTGCTCTTGAATAATTATGCTGGTGCCACCATTTAATTTTACTCTAAAGATCTAAAGAAAGCTTTAATTAAAAAAAATTGCTTTGTTCACTCTGTCTTGTATTAACCTCAAAGGGCTTAAAAAGAGACTGATTCTGAAAGTTCTCGTAGAAAAGTTAACTTGTCGACTGTTGTAGTGTTGTTATTGCTCCATGTTGTTATGGAGCGAGACATGATGCAAGGCTTGTGAAATGTGTCTCATGCAATGTCTCATGTGTCTTCTGGACATTACCTGTTGGTGTGTTTGTACAGGTGATTGGCCCCTGTGCATCCAACATCTACAGAAATAAATGACAATATAACACTGTGGTGTCAAACATACAGAGAATTTTTAGCACTCTCCCTCTAGAAATAGGTGCATTGTCAATCCAGGGAAGAGAAATATTTCAAATCAAGTTCTAAGTGTATAATTTTTCCTTTTAAAAATAATTAGTTTAATATGCATCTGTACATAAACCATTCACAGATTGACTTCCCCCATGTGTAAACACTATGGCTATTTTACGCTTTAGAAATATTGTTGTTTGTTTGTCCAACATGTAAACTGTGGTTTGGGGCAGGACTACATGTTTTGAAACAATCTTTATTAATGCAATTCTATTTGGTGCCATAAAGAAATTACTTGAAATCAACTTGAAATGCTGTATTAACATATTTCAGAATAAAACACAAAATTAAATTTAGAGAAAAAAAAAGTGTGGTGGGACATTGAGCTTGTTTGCATGCAGAATCTTACAACAATTATGCTTAAAATAAGATGACAACATGTGTGGTCATGTAAATGCCTTAAAGGGTTTAAGCAAAAAATTATCAGCATATGTAGATTTTTGCCCATAACCCCCAATTTCGCTCTACATGAAGCAGCTTTACTGGTGGTGTTTTTAACCGATTATTCAATGTGCACGTGTTGTGCGCATGTCTGCTTATGTTTTGCTGTAATAAGCAGAGAATAAACTAAGGATTTGTACATCTCATAGCAATTTCTTTTTATAATTATTTTTTGCATTGTAAGATTTTTTAATAAGCTGTTTTTTTTTTGTTTTGTTTTTTTATCAGCTGATAAGCGTGAATGTAAACAAACTTATTAATTGTCAAAAGTTGTCTCAATATGGCAAGTGATTGAAAATATGTTTCAGAGGTTGCAGCAAATTTATACATTATGATTTAAGATTACGAATAATATTTTTTTATTTTATTTTGGGGTGGGGGCATACAACGTGTCAAATTTAATTGCATGTTTCATGTAAAATACAAAGCCCACCAAAAAAAATGCACAAATAAGATCCGTACTTTTAACAAACATATCCAACCCAAGGTACAGAGGGTGCACCATAGTGCCTCTGACAATGAAATAAGGGGCTGTCATTGTCATGTCACAGGGGGAATTAGTGGAGACCGTTTGAGCTGAGATAAAGTATCTGTCTGTTTGATGGGAAACAAAACAAGCCCAATTAAAGCACCTGGGATGCAGAGAGCAGCCATACATGAAGCAGAGATCCGCACGCACTTACCTCTGTGCTTTCATACCCATGTTACATACCTTGGATAGAATTCCACTTTTCTTGTGTGTAATTAATAGTCTTGGGATTGATGCCTTTTTCATGCATTGACAATCGTAAGATTTTCCCGCCGATTATCAATATACTGTATATCGTGATTTTTTTATATTTGGTTCTTATCTTTTCAAACATATTTCTTATAACAACTTTGGTAAAGTGTGAGCGGCAGGGTTAATTAAAATAGGCCGTGCACTATACTCATCTGGCAGACAACATAGCGTGTTCTAAAAATCTGAAAAATTATTTTCTACAAAGGAACACACACACCAGCAACACTCAGTGTCAAAATGATAGTTTTCTATTAAATTTGACACAAATCATTATCAAAGAACGTCTCGGTTACGTTTGTAACCTCCGTTCCCTGATGGAGGGAATGAAACGTCGTGTCGAAGAAGCGACACTAGGGGTCTCTCTTGAGCGCCGAAAGATACCACTGATCTATGAAAAAAGGCCAATGAGAGTTGGCGAACAGTATTTGCATACTCCGCCTCCGGATACGGATATAAAGGCGAGAGAAATACGCTCGTTCATTCAGGATTTTTCTGAGGAGCCGGGAGTGTACCGGGCACCTCAGCGGCTCGGCTCAGCGACGTGGCCGGGAAGACACGACGTCTCGTTCCCTCCATCAGGGAACGGAGGTTACATACGTAACCGAGACGTTCCCCGTCTGTCGCTCACTTCGACGTCGTGTCGAAGAAGCGACACTAGGGGTCCACTTCAAAACTCGCCATGCGCTGAGCCGTGTACGTGTACTGCTGACACAGAAGCGGGCAGGTATTTGCACGTGCACAAGTGACCAACTGTGTTCAGGCTGCACGTACTCTTCCCCAATGCCCCAAAAAAGCGTCAGCATCCTTTTGGTTGCCCAGGGGGGAACAAGGTGATGCTCCCAACTAGGGAACGGGCCAAGCCTGGCTGGGCCTCTTTTCTCTCTATGTTTTCTCGGGGCAGCCGGGGCCCTTACCGCATCGAGGGAAGGGGGTCTTATTCCTATTCTTTCAGGGGGAAAAGACCCTGCGGAGGCCACACCCGCCCAGCAGGGGAGGTAAAGGTGGCAGAATACATCACATGGCCACTTTGGGCATGTGGGAGGAAATGGCGCGGTGGTAGACCCAACCTCGAGGAGGGGGGAGTTGCTACAACACGGCGACCGGAGGGCAGCGAAGGACTGCCTAAGGGAGACGCGGGTCAGCTCGTAAGGTGACCATACCGCGGAAATACACACAGGAGGAGTCCCGTAGGACGCCTGATCTGTGGAGCACCTATTCCAGTAGGGGTAGCCGGAGGTACCCGTAGTGGACTGGACCAGCACGTTCCTCCGCTGAATTGCTGCGGGCCCGAAGGGCTAGGGAGGAATCAACCAGGGACCTAGGTCCTCTGGGACAAAAGCGCACTGTTTTGCCTTGACAGAGGGAAACGGCGCTGGAACAAGCGGTTCACCCGGTCAGATCGTCGACGTGTACCGAGTTCTACGGGCTCGGACCTGAGAGAACACGGGACGAGACTGACTCAACCCTGAGATCGTAAGGGTGTTAGGTGCTGCCCAGCCCGCAGCTCTGCAAATGTCTGCTAGGGAGGTGCCCCTCGCCAGTGCCCATGAGGATGCCACGCTCCTAGTGGAGTGGGCTCGAACCCGTAAGGGGGGGGCATGGCCTGGGTGTGATAGGCCAACTGAATGTGGCATCCACCACCCAGTGAGACACCTCTGTTTGGAGACAGCGTTCCCTTTCTGCTGTCCTCCAAAGCAGACAAAGAGTTGCTCAGAGCGCCTGAAGCTCTGGGTGCGTTCCAGGTAGGCACGCAAGGCACGTACCGGACACGACAGTGAGAGGGGCTGGGTCTGCCTCCTCCCGGGGCAGCGCTTGTAGGTTCACTACCTGATCTCCAGAGGGTGTGGTAGGAACCATGGGCACATAGCCCAGTCGAGGTTTTAGGATCACATGAGTATCTGCCGGACCAAGCTCCAGGCAAGTGTCGTTAGTAGGGAACGCTTGCAGGTCCCCGACCCTCTTGATGGAAGTGAGCGCGATCAGCAGGGCCGTCTTTTCAGGAGAGGGCCCTGAGTCAACTGATTCTAGCGACTCGGGGGGGGATCTCTGAAGACCGGCGAGGACCACCGAGAGATCCCAGGAGGGGAACAGGTTTGGCCGTGAGGGGTTTAACCTCCGGGCACCTCTTGGGAACCTGACGATTAAGTCGTGCTTACCCAGAGACTTGCTGTCTACTGGGTTGTGGTGAGCTGCGATAGTGGCAACATACACCTTCAAGGTGGATGGGGACAGCCTCCCCCCCAACCTCTCCTGTAGGAACAGGAGCACAGACCTAACTGCGCACCTCTGTGGGTCTTCTGCCCGGGAAGAACACCAATTCACGAACAGACGCCATTTCAGGGCGTAGAGTTGCCTGGTAGAAGGGGCTCTGGCTTGGTTGAACGTGGCTACGACCGTGGGTGGTAGACCAGCTAGATCTTCCGCATCCCGTTCGGGGGCCAGACGTGGAGGTTCCAAAGGTCTGGGTGCGGATGCCAGAGCGTGCCCCGTCCCTGAGAAAGAAGGTCCTTCCTCAGGGGAATTCGCCAGGGAGGGGCTGTCGCGAGGAGTACAGGGTCCAAGAACCAGGCCCGAGTGGGCCAGTAAGGAGCCACGAGAGTGACTTGCTCCTCGTCCTCCCTGACCTTGCACAGCACCTGTGCAAGAAGGCTCACAGGGGGAAATGCGTACTCGCGCAGCCCAGCCGGCCAGCTGTGTGCCAGTGCATCTGCCCCGAGGGGAGCCTCTGAACGGGCGTACCAGAGCGGGCAGTGGGAGGTCTCTCGGGAGGCAGAGGGGTCTACCTGGGCCTTGCCGAACCGTTCACAAATCAGCTGAACCGAGTGGGGGTGAAGCCTCCACTCTCCGCCAGGCAAGCGTTGTCATGACAGCGTGTCCGCTATCACATTGAGGTTGCCGGGGATGTGAGTGGCACGCAGCGACTTGAGTCGGTGCTGGCTCCAAAGGAGGAGACGACGGGCGAGTTGTGACATGTGACGGGAGCGTACGCCACCTTGGCGATTTATGTACGCGACCGCAGTGGTGCTGTCCGACCTGACTAGGATATGTTCGTCCCAAATTAACGGGAGAAACTTCCGCAGGGCCAAAAGGACGGTCAACAACTCGAGGCAGTTGATGTGCCAACGCAGCTGGGCCCCTTTCCAACGGCCTGAGGCTGCGTGCCCGTTGCAAACGGCGCTCCAACCCAATCTGGAGGCGTCGGTCGTGACCAGGACGCGTCTGGACACCTGCTGTAGGGGCACTCCAGCCCGTAAGAAACAGGGGTCTGTCCAGGGATTGAATGTCTGACGGCAGGCGGGGGTGATTGTTACCCGGTGCGTGCCGTGGCGCCATGCTCGTCTCGGGACTCGGGTCTGGAGCCAGTGTTGGAGCGGTCTCATATGCATCAACCCCAGCGGCGCGACCGCCGCGGAGGACGCCATATGCCCCAGGAGCCTCTGGAAAAGTTTTAAGGGGACCGCTGTGCCTGGCCTGAAGGTGGCGAGGCAGTTCAACACTGACTGGGCACGCTCGTTGGTGAGACGTGCCGACATTGAGACCGAGTCTAACTCCATCCCGAGAAAAGAGATGCTCTGAACTGGAGTGAGCTGGCTCTTTTCCCAGTTGACCTGAAGCCCCAGACAGCTGAGGTGCCTGAGCACCTGGTCTCTGTGGGCGCATAGTAACTCTCGCGAGTGGGTCAGGATGAGCCAGTCGTCGAGGTAGTTGAGTATGCGGATGCCGGCTTCTCTGCGACTTTCGTGAAGACGCGAGGGGACAGAGACAGGCCGAAGGGGAGGACTTTGTACTGATACGCCTGGTCCCCGAACGCAAACCGCAGGTAGGGGCGGTGTCGGGGCAGGATGGAGACGTGGAAGTACGCGTCCTTCAGGTCTACCGCTGCGAACCAATCTAGATGCCGGATGCAGGTTAAGCGTGAGCATTTTGAACGGGAGTTTGTGCAACGCTCGGTTGAGAACTCGCAGGTCCAAGATTGGTCGTAAGCCGCCGCTTTTCTTGGGTACGATGAAGTAAGGGCTGTAGAAACCCTTCTTCATCTCGGTTGGAGGGACAGGCTCTATCGCGTCTTTGGCCAGAAGAGTCGCGATTTCCGCGCGCAGGGAGTGGCGTGTTCGCCGTGTACTGCGGAAAAGCGGACACCCATGAAGGGGGCGGGGGCCTGGCAAACTGAATTGCGTAACCGAGTCGGATGGTCCGGGCCAGCCAGCGAGACGGGTTGGGAAGTGAAAGCCACGCGTCCAACCTCTGCGCTAGGGGCACCAAAGGGACGATTAATTTTGACACACCCAGCGGGGCTTCGCAGCGGGGCGGAGCAGGTAGGGCAGCGTTGGGCGGCGACAGGGCGACCCGCGGCTGAGGTGCTGAGAAGAGACTCAAGCACTTACCTTGCTCCGCACACCCGGCAGGGGGCGGGTTAGCGACTGAGGAGGAGGTCCTGGGTAGGCATCCTCTGGACTTGTCGGAACCGGCCGGCCGGGGAACAGTCGTGGGGCTGAAGACGGGTGGTCCGTGTCCAGGGGCCAGGACTGTTGATATCTGGGGGCAAAGTGCCGTGAGAACGGCATTTGCGGGCCAGGTGACCCAGAGACAAAAGGAAATAGCTCATTACAGAGAATATGAGAATGTGAAAATTAATTCGACAAGAAAAAATTCTCCTCCCGGCCCTCCACCGGGGACGGAGCGGTCTTACCAGCCTCCGGAGCTAACATCTTGGTCCCTGGGTCAAACGTCTACGGACAGCCTGGGAGCCTTCCGGGTCCTCGAGGGGGTCCTTGGGACGGGGGCGTCCGCTTCCTGCGGAGTGCTCGACGCTGGGGCTGAGAGCTGGGCCCGGGTTGAGGCGGAGCAGGGTGTTTCATAGCCGCAGGAGGATGCCCGTCGGCGAGCAGACGGGGCATGGCCTATGGCGGCAGGCTTGCGGCAGGGCAGGATGTGCAGTGGCCTCCGTCTGCCTCACCGCTGAGGACTGCTGGGCAGAGTCATCAACGGTGGCGCCAAATGAATGGAGCTGGGAGAGGGGGGTGTGGGAGAAGGTGTGCCTTGTCTGCCTCCCGCATTTCGACCAGGTCCAGTCCACAGGTGCGTTTCTGGACCACAAGGGGTGGCCATCGCCTGTTCGAGTGCCGGCGCTTCTGACCTCCGTGGCCCGGGGGCGCGGTTGGTCATCCAGCGCAGTTCCTGCAGCACATCAAGAACAGGACTACCCAAGGTGCAAGTTTTGAAGTGCCTTGGCCTGGCATTGGTTGCAGGAAGGGCCGTGGCGTGCAGAGTGGATGCGGTCTGGGACCGTTCCACCGCGAGGGTAGTGAGAGCGGAGGAGCGAAGAAGCCTTGGCTTTGCTCAACTCGTCGTGGACGTCTGGGAAGAAAGGAACGGGGGGGGGGGGGGCGTGGCTGTGAGCGGCGCACCTGCCCGCGGGACCGATCAAGTAGCCCGGGAAAGCATAGCGGATCTCCATGCGTCAGGCTCAGGCTGGGCGGCAGACCCGAAGGTGGCGGCCCAGGCGAGCGATCAGCATCTGATGCCGCTGTAACGCTCTCCGATGCAGCGGTGATGTCATCCAATTCTGAGGCAAGCAAGCATGCCGGGGAGGCGGGCGGTTCGAGGGGGTTTACCCGGCGAACAGAGCCCGTCATATTCCCCAAATCGCCTTCATCGCCCGCGGCGCCTGCGCCGATCCCGTAGGAAGAAGGCGGAGCGCGGGGGGCGGCTGAAGTGGCTTTCTCTCATTACAAAAGAAAGCCGTGCGACCGCAATGCTATAACGGCCATGTTCTCACACTGAGAAGATGAACCATTGGAGAGAATGCTCATCCCGAGCTCAGACAGAAGCAAACAAGCGTGCCGGGGAGGCGGGAGGTTCGAGGGGGTTTACCCGGCGAACAGAGCCCGTCATTGTCCCCAAATCGTGTTCATCGCCCGCGGCGCCTGCGTCAATCCCGTAGGAAGGAGGCGAGGCGCGGGGGGCGGCTGAAACGGCTTTCTCTCATTACAAAAGTAAGCCACACGACCGCAATGTTGCCATGGCTATGTTCTCGCACTGAGAACATGAACCATTCATAAAACACTGCCTGCGTGTGATCGCAGCCCAGGCATGCAAGACAGTGTTTTATGACCGAGAGAGGTGGGGAGAAATCACCGCATCCAGAAACTACACAGGGGCGGAAATTACATCTTTATAAAGACGCGTCCTGAAAAGGACGTTCAACGCCGCTGTGTAATGCTCTTTCAGAGAAATAAACTCTTTTATGGAGAGAATCACTCTTTCAACTCTTTTAACTCTGCGCTGTCGAAGCGCCCAGGGACAAACTGCACGCCGGCAGTGAAGAGAAAAGCCGCTGTAGTGCGCCGTAAATCCAACAGCAAAGCAGAGCGTCAGAGGATCAGAAGCAGGATCAGTTGTGTTACTCGCAGCTGACTGCATACACACGACCTTCGGCTCCGAAGAAAATTACTGAATGAACGAGCGTATTTCTCTCGCCTTTATATCCGTATCCGGAGGCGGAGTATGCAAATACTGTTCGCCAACTCTCATTGGCCTTTTTTCATAGATCAGAGGTATCTTTCGGCGCTCAAGAGAGACCCCTAGTGTCGCTTCTTCGACACGACGTCGAAGTGAGCGACAGACGGGGAACTAAGATTATTTACTCTAGTCGTCACTGCATTATATAGTGTATATATTTATCTTTCATATAGCACAATGTATTTTCAGTTACAAGTGTGCCAGTTTGAATGAATAACCTATTCAAGGCTACATACCATTTCTGATTGTTTCATACACTAACCTGCAAACTCATCAATGTCACTTTGTTCATTCTTGAAGTACAAAAATCTGTTGTAACTTTGGACTGCCATCTGTTGCAAAACATTAGCTTGTTCTGTGTGTGTGATACCTTTCCTGACTGCAACTTATTTCAGTAAATGTTATAACACCATCTTGTGGTCTCCCAACGCTATTACACTAGGCTGTTAAAGAGAGGCCTACATGAATTGGAAAGCACACAAATGCAGGGCTGGTCTGAGAATTTCTATAACTGCTGATCTCCTGGGATTTTCACACACAGCAGTCTCTATAATTTACTCAAAATAGTGCCAAAAACTAAAAATATCCAGAGGGGGGGGCAGTTCTGCAGATGGAAACAACTTGTTGATGAGAGTGGTCAATGGAGAATGGCCAGAGTGGTTCGAACTGATAAATTCTATGGTAACTCAAATAACTGCTCTGTATAATTGTGGTGAGAAGAATAGCATCTCAGAATGTGCGTTAACTCTATAAAGCTGTGTGTATAAAATATGATACATAATGTTTGATGGCTCCTGTTTCACTCTCTGTTCAAGCTGACAAGCAAAAAGGCCTATGTTATTATAAGTTTCACATGTTTATGTCACCATCTAGTGGTTATTTTTGGGGGAAAATTTGGTTTCAATGTTTATATCGATCTATTTAAATTGATATATGGTGGCGGTCTTGCATGAAAAAATTATTCTTATGTTGGGATAAATTACAGCTTGTTTTTAATAAGGTAAAAGTGACAGTAATGATTATATTTTTACTGATATTTTAAAATTTGTATTTACTGAATATAAGCAACTTGTAGTTGCTTAAAATTTGTAATATTATCTTATTGAAACCCCCCCTTTGAAATCCATTTATCAAATATGATACGTCAGGCTTTTGAGGTTTATCTTTCAATCACCATTACAGTACATTCATATCCACAAAAACAAAACAAAACAAAAAAATCACAGAGCTTTGACATATGCAATTTATAAGATTTTAAATGCAGCCTGCTCTGTCATTATAAAGATCATCATTATTTTACATTACAAGCAATTATGATGTCATCTTACCGTAAGTTCCTGAGACCCAGCAAAATAAGTTGTACATTTTCCCTTTTTTTAAATGTCTGTTAATGTTTGCTGCATAAAATGCATATGATAAAAATGGTTTATTGCAAAATAATATTTCATTCATATTATATTTTATGTGGTGAATTAAACTGTGATATATTTCAAGCCATATGTATAGACCAAAGAGAGGAAGTTGTCAAACTTTTAAACATTTTGGTATCTCTGAAAAGCCTATGGAGACCTCTGATAATACCCCAAGATTTACCACTGTAGCATGTATGGGCTAAGAAAAACTTAAATAACAAATGTCCTACGAAACAAATGAATTGCTGGGCCTCAGGAAGATTATGAACTTTAAAGCCTAATGTATCAAATATGATACATAAAAAACGTGTTACATTTTTTTTTTTGATTACTTTTTCTAATGCAGTTTGTGTAATGGCACTAACATGTTTAAATGTTTTTACATTTGTTATTTATTTTTAATGTTTAATTTTTTAGCTAATAAATCACAAAAACAATCTAGATGCAGTGCAACGAAAACAGAATGCAGGTGCCTCGAGATACATTTATAAAAATTGAAGTGGTTTTTAACTTGATGCGGTGTCTACAAAAATGTGACGGCCCTGCGCTAGATTCTGAAAAACTGCAAGATCTGGGGCATTGGTCAGAGATGTCCATCCAATGCATTATTTAGAAAAATAATTTTTCATTATTTACAATCTCAAACCGGAATTTATGCTTGAAAATCTGACCAGAACCTGGCCCGGAACCCCTCAGGTCAGGTAGCAGACATCTAATCAGTTCTAGTGAAATGGATGCTGACTGACTGATTTTTATTGGAGAAACACAGAGGATATTTTTGATATTTCATCTTGTTACAAAGCCGTTTGCTTCAAAAATATGTACATGTATTCTCAATTCAAATTTCCCAATACATAGTCGCTTGGTTTTACTGTATTTGTTATTTCTCAATTAACACACTCAAATGAGCAACATTTATTTGTTCATAAAATATGTATGATAGCATTGCTGAATGTCTCTATAGACTTGGTTTTACCCAAAACACTAAAGGAAGCCAAGTGGTAAAAAACAATATTCAATATAGAGACCTAATAAAACAAACAAATCTGGAAATGGTACATTAGTTCAATTTGCTGCTGGCATGGCAATAAAGGAGGAGCTAAATCACCATTTCTCCCCTTGTCTGTTTGCACCTGAAAATAATGCAGTCATTTGCTCAGCTGGTTTTGAATTCAGAAAAGCACCTACACAGGTTGTTTATATATAAAAAAAAAAAATCACCTTTCTGCTTAAACATTTTTCTTTATTTAATTGTTTTATTAATGCTCTTTTATAACTACATTTTCCTGTGTTGCAATTTGAACAAGTTTTAAATATCATAGACACAATATTTAAACAGAAAAATACATTAAAAAATTACAAATTGTAAAACCAGTAATCTAATTTAGTGTGTGGTTCATTACACTCCCATCACAAGCTTGTACACTTGTAGTATATGATAATTCATTTTATTCCTTAGATTCCAATCTGAAAAGGTCTTTCTCCTGCTGGTTGGGGAAAGTGTTGATACCAGCTTGTAGAAGATTAAATCAATAGAACATTGTATTGTGAAACTGATTCGCCGTAGTGTTTTTGCATATCCAAGAGAAATATGGAGAATATGTGTTTTTATTTTTTTCTGTCCAACATTATCAGTGGTAAAAACACATTTATAATTATTATGCCAAAAACACACCATGCAATCAAACTGTCTTAAAAAAGAAATGGTTACGTTTTAGTTTCTAGAAGAAAGCTTAAAATGTATCTCTCACTATCTCCCCTGCAAGCAATGAAGCGGTTCACAAAAAAGAAAGCAGTTTTCAATAAATAAATACATTTAATTAAATGTATTTACTATTTATATATTCAAACAAGAAAGACAATTTTTATTTCTGCTGCTTTTCCCATTAAGTTGCATTTTTAAATGTTTTTGAATAATGCTTTTAAGCTGCTTGTATTTCTTTACTACCACCACTAATATACTGATACCCCATGCTGCTACAGAACTGATACTTCTTAGAACTGAAATATGTGCATATGTTTTTTGGTTTATTGAGAAAATACTCTCTTCTGCTGCTTGTTAGCAAGCCAGGTGACCTTTAGAGCTATTTTACAACTGCAGTCAGAATGATTTAGTCTCATATCTGCTTCCTTTGTTTTGCAAAATTAGTTAAGATATACTTTGGGCAAAGATCCATCAAGCTGAAGTGCAGTTTTTAATATTCTTTAGATTTTTTGCAAAGAGCTGGCACTTCTTTTCTTCAAAAATCACTTGTCTCAAATTTTATCTTATGCATGCTTTTCACTGACACCTTTGTTGACTTAGTTAACAAGTAAAATAACCTTGCAGAGAGAAAAAAAATAAGGCCAAAATTGTTTGGTGTTCTGAAATAATGCCACAACTATGTGACAGTTGTCATTTAAAAAAAAAAGTTATAGAATCCTTTTCCCACAATACATATTGAAATGTTTATTTTACTTGTTGTTTATAATAGTTTTAAATATGTAATCATTTGTTTTTTTATAATGGGTTTTCATAGTTTAATACTGAAATTCTTGGTCTGAGACCAGGTTAAAACAGTGAACTCTGAGCATAAAAGAAATTATAAAAAAAAAAAAAAATGATAAAGGCCGGGTGTGGCAGGGCGGAGGGCAGGGCAGGGTCGTGGTGATACACACCCAGTCCCGTATCAGGCTAATCAAGCCTCCGAGAGGGATAAAGGCCGATGGCAGATGGTGGTGCGAGGAGAGAGAGAACGAACGTCCGTAAATGATCTCTCTCTCCTCGCACCACCGTCTGCCTACAAACGTAAAACGTTTCTAAGTCAGTTTTAAAAGTGCATTCAGTAATTATTTCCTTATTAAAAAGTTTAACTCATAAAGTCATGAATTGTATTTTGCAATATATGTAGAAATCATGACCACTCGCATTCAAAAGAAGACCACTCAGTAACCTTCTAAAAGCAGTTTTACAGTTCTACATGAAGAGGGTCCACACATGGGGGCTGCCATGCTAGATTCACATGACAACTTGCTTAATCTCAGTAACAGCCCTGTTATTTGACACTCGCTCGTTGATTAAATTAATCATGTCTGACTGTGTATACTACATTTCTACAATAGCATCTGAAACTGCATCCAATCCGCTAGGTGTCAGTGTAAGTCCAAGATGACACAAAGACAAAAGTTACTGATTGAACCTTTAATGTGACCTTCATTTAACCAAAAATAAAGTTGAAGTGTGTTCATTAATCATTAAAAAAATCAACTTTGGGACATGAAATTGCCAGAAATGTAAGGTAAATTTAAAGGTTTAATTTTACATGTACATATAGTATATATACATACAGTACTTTATAAGTACATTCAGTATATGGCAATGTATACTGACACACTATTACAGTTCATCAATAATTTACTGGTCCTCATCACTGCAATTTTTTTTTAAATAGTAAAGTTTGTAATGCCCTACTACTGTACACTTTTCTATGAATGTAAAGCAGCTGGTTGCCATGTACAGTATATACTGTAAATTCACACTACTTTATTTTATTTTTTTACAGTTTGGGTATAACTATAGCATTTTATAACAGAGCAGACTGTGTGAGCAATCTCATGTCACCTCACATTAGTAGCATCAAATTGCAAGTGAGAGGTGCTTGCCACCACGTCTAATTGCTTGCATGTTTCCTGTTGCAACTCTGCTGCCGTATTGAAGGCTAAAATCAGACCAGGGGGTGACAGAAAGCAATGAGTCCTAAATTGGTGTTCTATAACAATCAACAATGATCCCATTACAGTTGCCGTGGTGTCACTTGAATGAATTGATACTGTATGTTTTGTCTTCTTGTGGTTTGACTCTCTAATGGTTTACCAGTTCTGGCCTGCTCAACTGCACCAGCTAATAGCTTGTTTTGCAAGACGGTTGGGTGTCTGTGTAAGTTGAGTGTGCTGATCACTCTCTCTCCCTTTATCTCAGTAGGCAATACACAGCAGAGCCCTGTGTTCACCAAGCAGCCGGGCAGCATCGTGTTTCCAGTAGACTCTATGGAGAAGAATAGAGAGGTGGTTTTCAGCTGTGAAGCTCAAGGTCACCCTCTTCCTTTTTACAGGTGAGCTGACAGCCAACTTGGCATGACAAAAACACTATTGTCTGGTCATCTGCGTCATTGCTTCAGTAAATTGTCCCTCAGCCACTTTTTTGCCAAATTCCAAAACATGTTCTGCAGGGGACATGTTCTGCATCTTTCATACCAATTCACATGGCCTCAGTATCTTTATCATACTGTTGCACATGATAGAAGACAATTTTAGCATTCAGTATCAAATTTTGGGGAGGAAAATTATAAATTTAGGGATCTATCTCATGATTATTCATTACACAACCTCATATTAGATGAGGGCTTCAAACTCTGAAATGATATAAGTGAGTGAGTTGATACCGGGCCACGGATGTCAGAGAGACAGGCTTTCTGTCAATGGTGAAACCTTCGAAATGTTGGTGCAACAAGTATTTATTACCTGAGAGTTTCGAGATATGTGGCGGTGAGGTGGACTGGGGCTCCTTTAAGGCATAGTTTGACTCCACTAATCTCATGCACAAATGCTATTGATAAATTCCCGTTCTGGAATTAGTCTCAAATCCTTAATGTGAGAGTTAATCAAAACACTTTTATGTGTAAATCAACATCGTGGAATATGTCTCAAAAGTTATTAAAATGCAAAAGCTCATTTACATATATTCTAAATACAGGGTACAACAGTTCGCGTGTACGTATTTGCGCATTAAATTACAGATATGAAATAACCAGTGTTATGTAATTATACTTTGAGCTTACAAAACATTCTATTATACATTTGTACACTTTGTTATGAGCAGTCATAATAATTTTTAATGCTGTTATATGTATTAGTAAAATAAAGTTGACTGGATCAGACAGACAGTTATTGATCATTCCCACTTTACGTGGCATTTTTTAAAACTGTTGTGAGAACTCAATTGTGCTGAAAAAAGAGGATTTCATGACCCTTTAATGAGGAAATAAAGTAGAATCCCATGAAGCATTGCAAATTACATTATCGAATTAAAAACTATGGAAGATCTATAACTATTGATTGAAGACATTGATTATAAGCATAGAGACTTTATTGCAAAATGTTATTTTCAAATATACAGTTAGTTTAAGAGTGTAGGGAGACCATATCGATTACATAATTTGCTGTGCGTCATGGGAGTGGGCAGTTGCTACAGAGCTCTTTTGGGGTGTTTTGATTCTCTAATTGGTGGATTGTTTGACTCAAGGATCATGGGCGGTGTAGTTATTCACCACAAATTCTGCAATTACATACATCTACATTTAAATAGCACAGACTGATGGCTTAGAAGTTATCGTAAAATACTATTTTTCCATGGAAAAAATAAATTAGATTTTTTTTTCTTCCGGAACCCTACTGTTGCGCTCAATTAAACAGGCTGATTTTTTGCTATTGACTCCTATGTAAATGCCTTGTTCTCATGTGAAAGGAGATATAGTACTTACACACGGGTGCACGTTTACTGTTGGGTCCAATACATTTTCTGCTGCCTCATCTTTCAATAGCAGCCTTTTTACAAAGGCTGTATTAAATTGTGACAGGATCACAAATAAATACATGCTGAAATGTGCGGCACAGTGTTTAAGCTGACAGATGCAGTTTATGTGCCAGTGGTGTGACCAAACAGAATTGCAAACTGTTTCCAAGCACGTTTCCCAAACCCCCCCCCCAGTCATTGGTCGGTCAAATAGATACTCACGCACCAAACCCATGCCATTGGATCTATGTTCAATAAAGTCAGTGTTGCTACTTCAGGTGGTGGAAATGCTCCTAAAATTAGATTTGTGGAAACGAGAAAAAATATATATGACTTTGGAAAAAAGATGAGGGTACGTAAATTTTGACAGAAATAAAATTTTTGGTTGAACTGTCCTTTTAAGCTTGTAAAGGGGAAAGTCTCTTTTTAGCTACAGTTTGTTCTTAAGTATTAAGTTAGTTAATGGAGCATCCAGTTCGATAGGTTCAAATTAACGCCCCCCCCCCACTACTGTTCAGATGTGCTGTGGAAATACAAATCCATGTGATGTTCCGGAATTGATTAAGTTTAATGGAAAAGCTAATCAAGAGCTTCCTGTTTCCTGTCAGATTGACTGAATCATGGAGCCCTTTTGATGAATGTCCCTCTGTTGGCAGCTCAAGTGTCCATCACTTTCAAAGTGCATTAAGTTCAACCTCCTGAACTGCTCTCATCCTACAATGAAGCTAATTTACCCTGCAAGGCAAGCCAATCATTCCCTGGTGCCTGTTTCACTACACATTATTTAAGCTCATACAAGCCCACAGGATAATCAAAGCTGTGATTGTAGCTTTTGAGCTAAGGCATCTGGCATGTGTCTCCCTTCTTGGAAGAAGGTTTTAGTGAGCGACGTGTTATGCAGGATGATTTAAAGTATGCAACAGATACTTAATCCACCTCCTGTGCCAGATGGTGTTGTGATGCTACGTAATGTCTGTTTGAGCGCAAGCACGTAAAGCATGTGCTCAGCAAATGACGTGTCTGGTTTAAGCTGTCACTGCTGCGAGGTGCTTGATATTGTGTTGCTATGTAATCATACTTTTGTTCTATTTTTATGTCAGACTACACTGGGGAAAATGGAAATGTGCTATTTTTTCCTTACAGAGCTATTGCTACCTGATCTGACCCTTAAAATGACTTAAGTTGGTGTAACTAGGGATGAGTGATATGAAACAGTATATAAACCAGTAGAAATTTGCCAGCCGGTATACATGTTGGATTATTGACTATCGTGGTAATGAAAAATTCCCACATGAGAAATGTGTACAGCACATAACACGCATGCATTACACACTTTGTCGGATAAATGGAGGAAGGCGGAGTGACTGCTCGTTCCTCAAATTCATTTGAATGAGAAGATGAGAGGAAGAAAATTGGGAGTCATCATCAGACTGAAATGTGGCATTTATTTTGTATTTCTCTTACTTAAATTAAAGAGAAAATTATGTAAGATGAAGAAGTTTTCATTTATAAATTATTTAATTCACTGACAGGATTACTCAAAATTACACATTGCAACATGGCTTAATTGATTTTATTGATTTTTCAGAAAAATTTAATTTTCTTTCTTCTGCAAAGCACTTTTGAAGATTTTTAGAAAAAGATCTAGGCTCAGCAGTACCTTAGAATGGGAGAGGATGGTGATTAGATATTTATAGGTCCAAAAAGTACAGCTAGTCAGCATAAGAGCAATCCATCCTATGTCTTCTAAAGCGAATCGATCACTTTGTGTGAAAAAATGAATGATATTCAAGAACTTTTTAACTATAAAAGATCGCTTCCAGGCAGGTGCTGACGAATGACTGAATACAGTGTCTGTTACGCGTCCGTTCATGTGCCATCACGCTTACGTCAAGGGAGTGATTAAATATCATTGTTTCTGAGGGTGAGTAAATTATCCGAGAACTTTATTTTTTGGGGGGTGTACTATCCCTTTAAATAATATTTTATTTAATTAATTACTGCTGTTTATCAGTGTTGTATCAACGTTTGTAGTACGTTTACATGCACAGAAATAGTCAAGCTACTGTGGGTTTTTTTTGCGTAGCTGAGCTACTGTCTTTATCAGTGTGCAATTAAATATTTGAATGAAGGACACCATACTTTTATTCATGTTTTATTTATTTTCATGTATTTAAGAATGTGTAGCTCCTTCAGCTGCAGCAAAATAAATGCAGTCTTTGCACATTCCTAGCGGTCTCCATGATACCTCTAAATTCATTGTGTTGCGTTCGACTTCTGGGTTAAACACACATGCCACCTCTATCTTTTGGAGCATACACACAAAGCTGAGGCTAGTTGTAGTCCAATTTATGTGTGTACATGCTGGATGAAGCCGAGCTACAATTGCTTTATCTAGGTCTGCTAGTCAAAAAACAGACTGGTACAATCCATGTTGGACTGAAACTTGTACTTGACTTTTTAAAATATGAATTATTGTTTTAGTCCGTATGAATTTAAACTTTTAAAGTGCATGGTAAAACACTGACTGTTTTAATAGATTCAGTGTAATTAGCTATGTATTGTTAGAATTTTGTAGCATAGCTAGCTACTTTTCCTGTTGTTTAACTACTTAAAGTATAGCTTGGGAAACTACAATTTTAATCTAGCTTCCCCATCACAGCAGAGTTTACATTTAGTCAGTACACCCTCTTCTGTGGGAATCAAACACATGACCTTAGCATTGCTGGCTTCTGGAAATATCTATTGTAGATGGCAAATTTAAATCATTTCAATTGCAAACTCAATTGTAATTGCAAAATTGTTGTGATATATATTTGTACTCTTGACTACATTTTAAGTTTCAAATATAAAACTTGGGCTGATTTATATTTAGCCCCAAGTTGCTGGTACAGGCTACAGCACCCCCACGACCCTACATAGCAGGGTATAGAAAATGGTTGGGTGATTTATGTTAGTGATAGACTGAAATATCAGCTGAATAATTGGTCTGGCCTTTTTGAGATTAACCTATAACCTACCCTGCTTGGCCTGTGAACAAGTTTGAAAATCTACTGACAGCCTTGTAAAATGATAATGCACCTTATATGTATACATATACATTGTATATATAAAAACATTGAGTAAATGCTCATTTTATTTTATTTTTGGCTCACAAACAGAAAAAAACTTGACAATGCAAGACAATGCCTGGTAGAGCTTGTGTGGGCAACACAAGTTTGAGTCTGGCTTGAGTAATTTCCTGATCTCACTATTTTCTCCTTATATTTTTATATCTCTTTCACTATCCCTATTTTTTAAATAGCACAGGGCCAAAGATAAAATATTATGTTAAATATATTATGTCATAGCTCCACTTATTGAAAAACCTGTATTTATCAATCAATAATTTATAACAAAAAACATATAAAGACACATGTCTTTGTGGATCTTACTTGGTCTGACACTTTTTAACACCTACACCTGTAGGAGAAGGTTGGAGAGGCAGTATAATTTAAGTTTAACAACGCATTGTAAATTGTTCTGCCAGACTCACTTCATCTGAGACTACAGCCTCTCCTTATACTTAAGACTTCCTACCTTCTCTCTTGAAAGCTTCAGACAACATCTGAATTTTATTCACTCCTACAATCTCAATTTAAGAGCTGAAGGAGACTAAAGAATGCAATAGAGTATCCTCCCATCACCTCATCTTAAAGTTAAGGAAGAATTGCCAATCAAAGTATCTCATGTAGCCATAGTTACTGCAGCAGATGGGATGTGGGTAATTTTATTTAATGGATACACACAGTTTTTGACATTTGTATGCTGATAATTGATCTTTTAAAAATAAAGTTGACAATTTTTTGGGAATATGGTGATATTTCTGACCCATAGGATATGTGTAAGAATAATTACCAACAATAATGAAAATGTTAACCGTAACAACCATATTTATTTTTAGATTTTATGAAGATGGAAATTGTCTTTGCCTAAGCAAAACTAGTTTTCTGGTGGTTGCTAAAGTGTTATATTTGCTTTGTAGCATATTTATGCTACAACATGTGGTAACTGGGGTTATCAGTATAATAATAAGTAATAAATTGTAAAAGTAAATCAATTGTCACACATTACGCATACATTTCTGCATATATACAGTGAAATTATTTATTTTTCACATATCCCCGCTATGCTGGGGTCAGAGTGCAGGGTCAGCCATGATACGGTGCCCCTGGAGCAGGTAGGGTCAAGGGCCTTGCTCAAGTGACCAACGTGGTGTCTTGGCGGTGTTGGGGCTTGAACCCCCGACCTTCTGGTTGCTGGTATGGTTGCTAGGGCATGCTATGCAGTTGCCAAGGTGATCTCTGCTGTGTGTTTTGGAACATTGCTACAGTATGTGGTTGTCAGATTATTGCAATGCTGTTGCTTAGTTGTTTTCTGTGTTTTTTGCACATTGCTCTGCAGTTGACAGGGTGTTCTAGATGGTTGTCAGGTTGTTGCTATGCTGTTGTTAAGTTGTTTTAACTGTGTTTCAGCACATTGCTATGCAGTTGCCAGGGTTTTCTGGGTGGTTTCTTATTGGCCCAAATGAAAAGAGTTCACCCACTCAAGTCTATGTTCTGGTCACTAATATGACTCAACTCCCTCCTTCGATGTTCCAATTTTGTATTTTTGACTGTGGTGTTAATTTACACATCCCATAAATATGATAATTCTGATGTGAATTGAATCTGCCATTAAAGGGGTAGTTATCTTATAATGAAAATTATCATAATTTTCTCACCTTCATTCGACCCATGATATGTATGAATTATTTATTTTTTTCTCTGCAAAACACACACACAAAAAAAAAAAAAGATTTTCAGAAGAATATTGCTGTTATGTAGCAATATTCAATTCAATGTATATGAATTGTGGCCAGACCTTTGAAGCTCCAAATAGCTCACACATGCAGCATAAGAGTAATCCGTAAGACTCCAGTGGTTTCACCAATGTCTTCTTAATGCATCCAATTAGTTTTGGGTGAGAATAGACCAAAATATAACTTCTTTTTTTACTATAAATCTTGACATTAGCAGTCTCCTTGGTGATCAGGATTTCAAGCTCGATTACACTTCCTGTAGCGCCATCTAGGGCTCTGCGCATACGTCAAGCATTAGAAAGTGAAATCAAGCTTGAAATCATGATCGTGCCTAGAGATTGCAATAGTAAGTTATACAGTGAAAATTAGTTACAATTCGGTTTGTTCTCACCCATAAACAATCCAACATGGATTTAACCACTGTAGTAGTATGGATAATTTATGCTCTCTTAATGTGCTTTGTGTAGCTTGAAATGTCTAGCCACCATTCACTTGCATTGAATTGACCTATAGAGCTGAAATATTCATCTAAAAATCTTTTTATGTGTTCTGCAGATGAAAGAAAGTCATACACATCTGGGATGGCATGAGGATGAATAAATGATGAGCATCACCAATCAAATAAATTCCCATGGGTTTAATGAAATGTTCTGTAATTTATGCAATTTACTTTTACTTTTGATACTTATGTAAATGTAATATCAGTTACTTTAATACTTTTCTTAAGTCATTTTATCACAAGTTTCTTTAACTTTACTTTAGTCAATTTCCATGAAGTCATCTTTACTTTTACTCAAGTATGACAAATAGATACTTTATACAACACTGATGATGACATGTGAATGGACAATTGGCATAGTGTGAAAATGAAAATGTGTCACAAAATAATCTCAGAGATAAAGAAAATAATACAGGCTGTCTGTGTACACTGACTGGATGTTTTGTCACCCCAGACTAACTGTAGGTGGTGAACTGTGTATGGTGAATCTTCATATCTTGCAAAAAATAAAAAATAAAAAATAAAAAAAGTGGGTGGGGGTGTAATAACTGATGACATCCATTCGTACCCTTCTTGTTTTCATTAAAATGCAATTTTACATAATAAGATGTATTAGCACTAATGAAACATTGCAAAAATTCAATAAAAAAACTGTTATGTTAGATTAACTATAACATTTTTCTAGCATGAAAAGTAGTATATTTTAAGTATATTAAATATCTGTTTAGACATTTAAAACAGGAATTCTGTAATGTTCCACTTATTGGCCAACAGTTAATATAATGCAACAGTGTCATGTTTTTTACATAATCTATTGAATTGACATTTAATATGTTGTTATAATTATAATTATTTTGTATGACCAGAAACATAATACTCTGCTTATTATTATATCATGTGTCCACAGTTGATGCCCATTAACACAATGTTAATGTTAAATTATTGTGAAGAGTGATGCATTTTAAATAATTTCAAAAAGCTTAATTGGCCAAAAAAATTTACTTTATCACAAAAACCCACATTTCACTGTATTTTGGCCCTGGCAAAAAATGACCAGCTAACATAATTTCACTAGTCATATAGCAGCACCTGGGAAAGTGTGAACGAGTACTAGTCAGGTGAAATCACTCTATCATTCTGATTGGATTATATGAGCAGACTGATCGCTATAAAATAAGGGAAGAATTGCTTCCAGTAACTGTGTTCTTGTTTGCAATGGTTACCTCTAAAGTAAGCAGTCATCGCTTTGCATCAAAATGGCCTCAAACGCAAGGAAATTGGTGAAAGTATATTGCACCTGAAAGATCCATTTACCAGATCATCAAGAACTTCAAGGAGAAAGGTTCAACTGCAGTGAAGAACGCTTCAGGATGTCCCAGAATGTCCAGCAAGCGCCAGGACCATCTCCTCCTCAGGAGTCAGCTACGGAATCGTGTCACAACCAGTAAGAGTTTACTGAATATTGGCAGCAGGTTGGTGTGAGTAAATCTGCATGCACAGTGAAGCAAAGACTTTTGGACAATGGCCTGGTGTCAAGAAGGGCAGCAAAGAAGCCACTTCTCTGCAAGAAAAACTTCAAGGATAGACTGAAATTCTGCAGGAAGTACAAGGATTGGACAGCAGAAGACTGGTGCAAAGATATTTTCTCTGATGAAGCCCCCTTCCGACTGTTTGGGACATCTGGAAAATCGATAGTCCTGAGAAGAAAAGGTGAACGCTACCATGAGACCTTAATCTCATAGAAAACCTGTGGTCAATCCTCAAAAGGCGAGTGGACAAGCAGAAGCTCACAAACTGTGATCAACTCTGAGCACTAGTAAGGCAAGAATGGATGGCCATCAGTCAGGATTTGGCCAAGACACTGATATCCAGCATGCCAGAGCGAATTGCAGAGGTTATGAAGAACAAGGGTCTACACTGTAAATATTGACTCTGCATATATTGAAAGTTTTTGCCAATACAAACCTATAAAACCTATGAAATGCTTATCATTATTTTCTAGTATACCATAGAAATGTGAAAAAATTATCTACAAATACTGAAGCAGCAAACTTTGCAAAACACAACATTTATGTCACTGCCTATATATATATATATATATATATATATATATATATATATATATATATATTAGGGCTGTCAATCGATTAAAATATTTAATCGCGATTAATCGCATGATTGTCATGAGTTAACTCGCGATTAATCGCACATTTTTATCAGTTCTAAATGTACCTTAAATTAATACTTTTCAAGTTTTGAATACATTAATCAACATGGGTGTGGACAAATATGGATGCTTTATGCAAATGCATGTTTATTATTAGTGAAACCATACTCAACATAGCATGAAGACTAGACATCTATCAAAGGTCATATATGTTTTTCAAAGAACTTTGTTCATGTCTATTAAACACATGGGGAAAAGAATATAGAAAAACCACAGGTTCCCATTATTTCTCTTTCTTTGCACTGAGCCAGTTGCTCAAACAGACGAGCCTGTTTACATTTTCAGATGACAGGGCAGCTCGCTTTTTCTGAACAATATTTTAAACTCGACGTGCTGCAGTGATAACTTAATTCACATCGACAATAAATGCAGACAACATTTGTCTTGTCGACAGAACCATCAGACATCGTTTTGTATATGAATTTTCCGTTCAGAAGACCCAATTTTCTTTCTCCATTTCTGTTTGCTGCGGAATTCTTTACATCAATCACTTTACGTGCATCTCTAACTCTCCAACTACGGGCTAGGCCACGGGTCAAACAGATATTGCGCGTTGCGTTAATCGCGCGTTAAAAAAATTAGTGCCGTTAAAATGAATTTTAGTTAATGCGTTATTAACGCGCTAATTTTGACAGCCCTAATATATATATATACACACTCACCTAAAGGATTATTAGGAACACCATACTAATACTGTGTTTGACCCCCTTTTGCCTTCAGAACTGCCTTAATTCTATGTGGCATCGATTCAACAAGGTGCTGAAAGCATTCTTTAGAAATGTTGGCCCATATTGATAGGATAGCATCTTGCAGTTGATGGAGATTTGTGGGATGCACATCCAGGGCACGAAGCTCCCGTTCCACCACATCCCAAAGATGCTCTATTGGGTTGAGATCTGGTGACTGTGGGGGCCATTTTAGTACAGTGAACTCATTGTCATGTTCAAGAAACCAATTTGAAATGATTCAAGCTTTGTGACATGGTGCATTATCCTGCTGGAAGTAGCCATCAGAGGATGGGTACATGGTGGCCATAAAGGGATGGACATGGTCAGAAACAATGCTCAGGTAGGCCGTGGCATTTAAACGATGCCCAATTGGCACTAAGGGGCCTAAAGTGTGCCAAGAAAACATCCCCCACACCATTACACCACCACCACCAGCCTGCACAGTGGTAACAAGGCATGATGGATCCATGTTCTCATTCTGTTTACGCCAAATTCTGACTCTACCATCTGAATGTCTCAACAGAAATCGAGACTCATCAGACCAGGCAACATTTTTCCAGTCTTCAACTGTCCAATTTTGGTGAGCTCTTGCAAATTGTAGCCTCTTTTTCCTATTTGTAGTGGAGATGAGTGGTACCCGGTGGGGTCTTCTGCTGTTGTAGCCCATCCGCCTCAAGGTTGTGTGTGTTGTGGCTTCACAAATGCTTTGCTGCATACCTCGGTTGTAATGAGTGGTTATTTCAGTCAAAGTTGCTCTTCTATCAGCTTGAATCAGTCGGCCCATTCTCCACTGACCTCTAGCATCAACAAGGCATTTTCGCCCACAGGACTGCCGCATACTGGATGTTTTTCCCTTTTCACACCATTCTTTGTAAACCCTAGAAATGGTTGTGCATGAAAATCCCAGTAACTGAGCAGATTGTGAAATACTCAGACCGGCCCGTCTGGCACCAACAACCATGCCACGCTCAAAATTGTTTAAATCACCTTTCTTTCCCATTCTGACATTCAGATTGGAGTTCAGGAGATTGTCTTGACCAGGACCACACCCCTAAATGCATTGAAGCAACTGCCATGTGATTGGTTGATTAGATAATTGCATTAATGAGAAATTGAACAGGTGTTCCTAATAATCCTTTAGGTGAGTGTATATACACAGTACTTTATTAGGAACACTATGGTTCTATAAAGTTCCCGATGTGGTCTTGTGCTGTTTTAGCTCATAGTTGGAGCAAAAATGTTCACCATTCTGATGGTTGATGTGAACATCAAATAAAACTCCTGAGCATGAATAAGCAGGTGTACAAGTGTTGGTATTTAAATGCTCAGTGAGTGTATATACACTGCCTGTCCAAAAAAAAGTTGCAGCTTGGATTTAAATAAGCAGATACTTAGGTACTGGGTAGCTCAGTGGTAAGAACAGAAACGGATGTGAAAAATAACGTTATTAAAATAGCACCCTCAACTGACAACTTTTATGAACAACATGGCAAAACAATGCATTATGCCGCAATAATTCGCTGCAATTACACAATACTATGAGAACACACAAAATGATAGACAGGCAGAAAGCGTCATTGTCCGCGGATTGTAGACACATTTTTGTTTGCTGTTTACAGAGTCTACAGTTGTCACAGAGAACGGTGAGATACATCATGGCACGTATTTCAATAATAACTTTCAGGGAGTTGGAACAGTTTTTGCATACCTTTTTATGAAAACAAAATCGCTTACAGCACCTTTAAGAGCCTATGGTTGAATCATTATTGCAGTGATTAATATGTTTCAGCTTCGCATTTCTTAAACAACTATATCAGAGGAAATATCCCATGGTCATGGAAAAGATGTTACTGTGTTTCAAAAGGTGCAAATTATTCGCCTGCATCAAGCAAATAAAACAGCTAAGAAGATTGCTGAAAACACTGGAATTGTGTAAGAACTGTCCAACATATTAGCTTAATGTGGTTGGAAAAAAATCTTGAATGATCATGTTTGGAGATCACTAAAATGCTTGGTGGTAACATCATTTAAAAATCAACAGTTGAACTCATGGTTATGTTTAATAGTAGAAGAGCCTTTCCACATGCACAATGTGATGAGAACTTATAGGATTGGAACTAATACGCTGTGTGGCCACAAGAAAGCCACTTGTTAGTGAGGCAAATCGGAACAATGCCAAGACAAATGCCAAATGTCAAAGCTAAAGGTGGTCCAACGAAATATGAGTACACAATTTTTATTTATTTATTTGGCCAGGCAGTAATAGTCTTGACATAGTCACAAAGTTTGTTTACCGTACTAAAAACAAATTATTATCTACCTGAAAAATTGCCCAAATGTAATAGGAGATTTATCTGATTTTATTCAAAAATGTAATACTTACAGTAACATTATTTTGCAGAAATCTAATGTTCTGTAACACCCATTTTCTGAAGCTTAAGTTCATCCTTTTTAGTGTACATTAAGCGCCCAGTACCTTTCAGCAGTCTTACTAAGAACTAACTCAGAACAGACAAAAAACAAACAAACAAAAAACAAAAACACTTGGAAACAAACAGGAAGCAAAAATAATATTATTATTGAGCATGTGGTTTGCTGTGGGCTAAAATATTTATTGCATTCTTGTCTTTTGAAAATATTAGGTCTGCTGAAATTTGACAGTGAGAATGTACAGGCCTCTTTGATTTAAAGCTACAAGCTTCAAATTAGACTCAAGAGAAAGACAGCATAGAGATCTTGATAGAAACAAACATGTTATTTCTCAGGTTAGTGCACAGTATCTGGTGTGAAAATTGTGTGTGTGTGTGTGTGTGTGTGTGTGTGTGCAAATTACCCTCCTTTTAGGGGCATTAGGTAGATTCTGTTTTTGTTTAGGGAAATAAGAATGATCTGTATACAAATGTGAAACAGCCAAACAAAACAAGATGTTGTACTACAGACAATTTAGGAAAGACTTGTCTGAATGTACCACATGCTAAACTGGATTATTTTAGCATTAGCTTTCTTGACAGTAACACTAGTAAACTGTCATCTCAATGGCAAAAAGTGGCCCAATTTATCTAAATTCACCCTACTTAAAGGTGCACCAAGCAATTTTTTTATGTATGTGGACTTGGACTTGGACACTGACACCTAGGGGAGTGGAGACAGCATCATTCAACTGCAATAGTTTTTAATTACTGATGCCCTTGTAGAAATGTACTGTACACAGTCAGCCATGATTAATTTAATCCATGAGTGACAGCTTCCAATAACAAGGTGGTTATTGATATTAAGATAGTAGTATTCGGTTGGTCATGTGATTCTAACATTAGGGGACCATCTCCATGTAGAATAACAGCTTTTATAAGGTTACTGATATGACTGGAATCTTCAAATGTGATTGGTCATGATTTTATCCATAAGTTTTTAAATTACAATTAATTTATTTAAGCGTAAAACTTTTTTTTTAATGAGGAAAAAATTACAGATTGCACCTTTACAGGGCTTGCTGCTTGTAAGTATTGATGACTCGTTTTGTAAGAGCCCATGCTGTTTGTTGGTGTAACTGTATCTTGGTTTTAAACCCCTTTTTCTCAACTTATGCCCAGCCTTTCAAAATAGAAAAAAGGACGTGAAGTTTCTATATACTAGTTATTGACCAACCGTGCAGGAACATCAATGAAATTGATCTAATTATTGCATGGTTCTAAATCCATAGAGTAAAACACAGCATTTTAGCCTTCAAAGATAACCACTTGCTATTAATAACTTACACCACCTAATCAGGATCACTCCTGAATAAGACAGATAGAAATCGCACATGCATGCACACATAAACTAAAGGAAAATATATCCTCTAAACATTGCTTCTGTCGATGATAAAAAAGAGATATTTCAAAGAATGGTTTGCACATGAATAATGGGTTTCGAGTTCTTAGAAAGGCACCCTGAAGTTTTATTGTATTGACTGGGAAGCTTGTTTGTTTTAATAAGGCTGTTTGAAGGGATGGGGACTCAGCTGCTATCTTAAATAAATGATAGCATTTAGTAATGTTGTGATCACATTTTGTGCTGTAGAATAGGGAGGTGTTCACTGTAGCCATTAGTTCTAATTGGTCCTCTGCAATGATAAAGCTCAGATTTGATACCATATGACTTGGTGTTCAAATAAGATGGATGATCACAGACGTGATATTTTGGGCTTGATATTTGGATATCTTTGAATAAAAATGTAAAAAAAAAATAGGCTTCTGGATTTATTGGCACAAAAGCTGGTTGCTTTTCATTTAGCAGACATATTTTATGCAAAGTAGTTTGCAGTCCACTAATTGCAGGGACAGTCCCTTTGGAGTTAGTCTAGTGTAGTAAATGCTTTACTCAGGGGTCTAATAATAAAGTGGATCCCGGTAGCTTGGTACAGTTCACTGGTTGTCTAAACTTGGAACTTTTGTGTCACCTGCCCAGATTTTCACCCTCAAATCAGTAGTCAGTAGTTATGCAAAACAATCTCCTTTGAATGCTGATACCACTTCTAACTATTTACCCTGCTACCAGATATTTGTTTTCTTAAACACTGTTTTAAAGTCATAGTTGACCTAAAATTTTAATTTCAATTTATTGTTATGCAGAATGTTAGCCTTAGTCACCATTCACTTTGGCAAACCTCATTATTTTAGCAAGTTCTAAACTTCTTAAAATATAAACAAATTACAAGTAGCTGTCTAGAGCTTAAAAACAACAACAACAACAACAACAAAATGTGGATGGCATAGATCAGATAAATTGTTCATGGAAGAATTTAGTTAGTGTGCAAATGTATAATCTCTGACTTTTGATTGCAGATTTTGGTAATTTGGCAAATATAAGCACAGACTGAGACATTGTTGTGATCTCTTTTGAAACTTTAGAGAAGACACGAGATTACTAGGATTTTATGCCCTTACTGTATGCAAAAGGCTTTCAAGGAAAAACATTAGAGATGGTAAAGAGCTTTCATTTATAATTTGTCTTTCCTATGGGTAGATACACCATGTCTTTTGTTCCCTAGTACATGTTTACAATTCTTCCATGTTTTAGGTTCTAAAACTGTGCTCCTCTTTTTTGTAGGTGGAAGCTAAATGGCACTTTGATCAATCCTAAATCCGGCTCCCACCACAGCCTCTCTGGCGGCAATCTTCGCATCACCCATCTCAACAAAGACGAAGATGCTGGGACCTACCAGTGCCTTGCTTCCAACTCCTTCGGGACTATCGTCAGCAGGGAGGCCAGCCTAACCTTTGCCTGTGAGTCACGGTCTGATCTCTGATCAAACCAGCAGCATAGTTCAGGTCCAAACAAATAGGACATTGCAGACCTGACAGCACAAGCTGGTATGCTGCCCCATGTTCTCCTGGCTGATATCATGATCAAAATGTTTCCCCTAAGGAGAGCCTGGTCACTTTCTCGCACTCTCTCTTTACTATTTCTCTTTAACATTTTCTCTCTCATTCAAACACACATACTCAGGTTTTTCAGGGGCCAGATTCAATTTTGCAGTTGCCAAAGGGAGATATAGGGAGATATAGGGAATAAAATGAGATTTTTAAAATAGGATGCAGTAAAACACATTCAGGCTTTGCGCTATTTATTACTGATGTTTTGAAAGCCACGACTGGTAGCTAAATCGTTCAAGTACTCCCCTCCCAACTAACACGAAAAAATCTTGATCTGACCAATAAGAAAATCACCCAGTTTCCGAAAGATGTAAAATGTTGCCTTTGCTGGATTGATATGGTGGTAGGAAGGCAAGAAGGCCCGTCCAAATCCAATTTTTACAAAACACCTTGTCTATTAAAGGGATAGTTCACCAAAATAATGAAATTACCTTTTATTCATACTATCCCAGATGTGTGTGACTTGCTGTCTTCTGCTGAACACAAATGAAGATTTTTAGAAGAATAACTCCTTTAATGCAAGTGAATGGTGGCCAGAACTTTGAAGCTCCAAAAATCACATAGAGGCAGAATTAAAGTAATCCATATGACTCCAGTGGTTTAATATGTCTTCTGAAGTGATGCAATCGCTTTGGGTGGGAAACAGATCAATATATAAATCCTTTTTTACTATAAATATCCACTTACACTTTCAGAATGTGAAAATAAATTATTTTCTACTTGATATATTGCTGAATCGGTTGGTGCTAGTTGGTAGTAGAGGGAGAAAGTGCATTTCATTGAACAAAAATGCATGCATATATATATATATATATATATATATATATATATATATATATATATATATATATATATATATATCCCCCTGAGCAGATGTAGTCATAAATAGTGTTTGCACATATTACAAGAAGAAAAAGAGTGTTAATCTGAAATGTGTCTATACTGTATCTACTAAAAGTTTATTCTGTCAACTCTAAAGTGTACACTAATTTACACCACATGTGTCCTCTTTGCTAACAGACATCACCAAAAAGATGTTATGTTATTCCATATTGTATTTAAGGGCCATTTCTAGTGAATCAGAAATGTAGTTTTAAATGTGTTAGACCTGCCATTTTCAGTCCATTTGGTTTTGTTATACATTGGTGGATTAATGTTAAGAAAATTTTTATTTATTACACATAATGGGCCCACATTAAACAAAGAGTATTGAAAATTTAATTTTGTCCTTGGCCTGACAAAAAAAAAAAAAGGCCAATTACACCAATTGGCTGATCCGTCTTAGCATACGGCATCAATAACAAATGACTGATAGGCCTTTCTGTTTAAATACTGATTCACCACATAACCAGCAAGACCATTGTCTGAAGATGATGGCACCCCCATCTAATTCCATGGGGGGCAAGTCGACTGTCACTGTAAGATGATTGGCTGACAGATCCATCAATCGTCGGTCTCTGACCTTACTAGGATTTCAGTTGTTGTTGTGTGGAGGGGCACGCGACACTGACTGCTGTACATCCATCTTCTTTATTACTCTCTCTGTAGCTTAATTAACTCTGAAACATGATGGAGTGGTGTAAGTTCAAGATAATAATTTAAAGGGCAGCTGATGTTATTAGATGGGATATTTTCTAATTTGGTATCTAATGTGGGAGAATTCATAGAATACGTTGGCATTCATGACAATGCATAAGTCGAGAAGTCACATTTCCAACTTGAATTCTTAATTCAATTTAGTTTTATAACATGTATAAAGACACATTCAATGTTACATACAGAGAAATTGCATAATTACCATCACCATTTCTAATCGTTCAATTTGCACAGTGGCTGCCACACTTCCGACATTGCTCATCTGCAATGTAGACAGTTTTATGTATCATAATGGGTGCAGTCGCGTCACTCTCAGTGATAGACATCCAATTAATCTTTTATAGAAAATTTACATAAACTGAATGAGTTCAAAGCCAGTGTGGTTGATACACACACTGCACGAGTTTGTGGCTTGCTAGCCTGCATAGCATTGCTTATTCTTATTCTTATATGTTAATAATTTTATCCTTTGCCATTTTACCAAGTGCTTCAGGTTTTTCCACTTTTTTACTGTTTCATCTGTGTATTATTCAGCGTGCACCCATTTCTCTAATTTTTTTGAAAACATTTTCCCCGCTTTTTCCCACTTGTCTACATCTCGCGTCTCGACTGCGTGCATTTGTTTTCACCACTGTGTTTTACACGGATTATTGCATCACTCTCAAACATCTGCTGATTAGGAACCACATCGATCTCAAATTCTCGCTGCTCAAGAACAATCATAACAACAACAAACAGCTGCGGTAAGTCATGGCATCCGCTCATGTTATTTCTTCCTGCATTGCATGCCACATGTTTACTATAGCTTCTTCCATCAGCAGTGAGGGATTCACATGTGATATATGTAAGGAATTAGTCAGGCTGATGGAGAAGGTTAATGAGCTAGAGACACGCTAGTGGAGGTCAGTGAGAGAGAGAGAAGCTGGTAGATACTGTTTCGGATGCTGGTAGTACAGCGAGCAAAACACACACTTTGGTTCCGGCTGTAGAGCCCCCGCAGCAGGGCATTTGGGTAATGTCTCTGCGGCAGTGGCAATTTCTTAGGAACAGTAAAGCCTTCTCTGCTGGCCTAACATGCCAATTAAATAAATATTTTTCATCCTTTCATTCTCAATCACCTTTTTGCCTATGTATTTTTAATCGCTTTCCACTCTTAATTAATCTACAAACAAATAGAGAAAAACAAAAAGTTTATCCAGTCCGATTTTATTTCTTGATGCTTACAAGTGAAGTATGACAACTGTTTCACAAATCGCATGCCCAAAACAACTCAGTTTGAGCTATAGTGCTGCGTTCCATTCAACTCAGAAAGTCAGATTTTACAACTTCCTACTACGAAAAGTGCAATGGAATGCATCTTGGAGTCAGAATTACAACTTGTAGGCTCGTGCAGAACTCTAATTTCAACGAGATGCAGGGGCATGATATCACAAAAACCTGTCGAGACTCAGGGAGATATACAAAGTAAGTGATAAACATTAACTTTATTAAGTAATATTGAAAAATTTGTATGTTTCCAAATTACATGATATTAAATCTTATTTAACAAATGTCTGCAGAAACAGGTGTATAAAACATTATAATCTCTATCTTTGATATTTGTACACCTGAAGCACAAATGCTAGCACTGCAGCATTGTTTTTTCAGTTGGGTTTCTAGGAGACATCTCTAATGAGAGTCAAACCCCTGCTAAGCGAACGGGAGCGTTGCAGTTTTGTTTCCTTAAATATCATCTTCCGAATATCGGGGAATGGAATGCATTTATGGTCGGAGATATCAAGTAGGAATATTCCACATCCAATTTGAATGGAACGGAGCATTACCGTGTACCCTGACGAAACTACATTTATTGCAAGCAACATTTAAATCTCAAATATTATTAGATAGATTTTTCCAGGTATTATAGTACTCCTTGGTAGATTCAAAAGAAAACTTATAATTTTTTAATGTCTGTTCGGGAGACTTCCATTTCACAAAACAGTCATGATGCAGTTAAAATTAGGCTTGCTTGAGCATTAAGTGTCATTTCAATTTCTTGAAGTTCTTTCGTGCGTGGACATGTTTTTAAAATGTCAGTTGGTATTATTAGTTGGCTGCCATGTAATGTATGAGCCATAGCGTCTTATTCATTATTAAACTGTTTTCTTAATGGCATGAATCACACTGAAGGCCTAGACTTAATATCCACAGCCCACGGCTGCTCTGCGGCATACTCGCTCAGCAAAGCCACACCACTGTCCCGTTCCTGTTAGGGTTTCCAATTGATTCTCCCCACTCAGTGATGCCCCCACTGAGAATCATGCTAAAAGAGCCATAATAATTGGTGATTATATTGTAAGGAACGTGGAATTAGAGACTCCAGACACTATTGTTAAATGCATTTCCAGGGCTTGGGCATCTGACATCAGATCAAATTTACAAGTGCTGACTAATGCTAAACGTAGATTTTCTAAAATTGTTATTCATATCGGCACTAATGATGTCTGGCTTTGCCTGTCGGAGATCACTAGAGATATTGTTAAAGAGGTGTGTGAACTTGCAAAAACAATGTCAGACACTGTAATATGCTCGGGCCCCCTCCCTACTATTCGTGGTGATTAGGTTTATAGGAGATTAGTGTCACTGAATGGCTGGATTTCTGAGTGGTGTCTGGAGAATTGTGTATATATATATATATATATATATATATATATATATATATATATATATAGACAATTTGAAAAGTTTTTAGGGTAGAACTGACCTGCTGAAGAGAGACAGACTCCATCCCTCCAGGGAAGGTGTCGCTCTTCTCTCTATTAATTTGGATCATAGTTTTAATAATGATAGTATTTGACTAACTGGGGCCCAGGTCAGTAAGCAGACAAACTGGTTAATCCAAAGGTCTGTTAGCTCTCTTGTGATGTCACACAGGTCACATAAACAACAACACATAGAGACTGTATCACCTAGATATCATATGGAGACCGTGTCTGTTCCCCCGAACTACCAAACACAAAGCTCTCACTAAATCATTTAGAAAAAATTTGATTATGGTCAAACTTGCAAAAAAAGAAAAAAAAAACGTAAGACAAACATCATATAAAGGTAGGGTTCATAAAAATTACATCTCTTTCTACCAAAGCACTAATTTTAAATTAAAGTATTTCAGATCGTAGTTTGGATGCGCTCTGTTTGACTGAAATCTGGCTTAAACTGGATGAATATATTAGTTTTATTGAATGTACTCCTTTAATTGTAAACTCCCTTGATATAAACATGAGCCTCATCTGAAGGGTCGAGGAGGAGGTGTTGCTACAATTTACAGTGAGGTTTTTGGTGTTACTCAGAGGACAGGCTTTAAGTTTAAGTCTTTTGAACTAATAATGCTTAATATGACACCGTCAGATATAAATAGAAAATCTCTGTCATCTTTTTCCCTTGCTACAGAATATAGATCAGCCTGGCCTCACTTTGGTTTCCTTGAGGAATTAGCTAATTTTCTATCTGATATAGTAGTTAATGTAGATAGAGCTTTAATTGTTGGTGACTTCAACATTCACATAGATAATGAAAGTGACACATTAGTATTAGCATTTATTGATATTCTCAACTATCTATGACTCAGACAAAATGTGACAGGACCAACTCATCGGCATAATCATACGCTAGATTTAATTCTGTCAAATGGAGTCGATGTTGATATTACAGAAATTCTTCAGCAGATCGAAGACATCTCAGATTATTACCTTGTCTCTTATTTGTTGTGATAAGCTAATGTCATTCAATCTACACCATGCTATCGTTCAGGCAGAACTGTTCTCTTAACCACTTCAGATAGCTTAACTAATAATCTTCCAGAATTGTTTCACATACTCATTAAGCCAAAAATTCCCCCTTAGATTAAAGAAACTTAAAGAAAAAAGCCTTGCACTGCTGTATAATGATCAAACTCTTGCTCTCAAGAGAGCAGCTTGTAAAATGGAGTGCAAGTGGAAGAATAGAAAATTAGAGGTATTTTGCGGTACATGGAAGGATAGTATCTGTAGCTTCAGACAGGCTCTAAAAACTACCAGGTCAGCATATTTTAGCAAACTCATAGAAAATAACCTCAACAATCCTAGGTGTTTGTTTAGTGCTGTTGCTAAATTGGTTAGGAATAAAGCATTGACTGAACAAAATAGTTTTACTGATAAAATTGAAATAATCAGAAATAAAATTGGAACTATGCAATCAACTGTCACAGCACCTCAGAAAACCATGTTTCATAATGTTGCTCTCGAGCAACTTCAATCCTTTGCTGTCATAGTTCATGAAGAGCTAACAAATCTTGATCAAAAAAATCAAAAGCCACAAAATGTATGTTAGATCCAATACCAACTAAGCTTTTAAAAGAGGTATTCCCAGTAATAAAGAACCTCTTATTAATATTATTAACTCCTCGTTATCCTTAGGACATGTCCCAAGCAACTTTAAAATGGCAGTGATCAAACTGCATATTAAGAAGCCACAGCTTGATCCTAGAGAATTGGCTAATTACAAACCTATTTCAAATCTTCTATTTATGTCGAAAATATTAGAAAGGTAGTGTTCTCCCAAATATGTTAATTTCTACAGAGAAATGGAATATATGAACAATTTTGGTCAGGATTTAGGCCCCATCACAGTACAGAGACTGCACTTATCAGAGTTACAAATGACTTGCTCTTATCATCTGATCGCAGATGCATTTCTCTTCTAGTGATTTTAGATCTTAGTGCTGCCTTTGACACAATAGATCACAACATTATGTTGGCATTAGTGGACTTGCTCTAGCATGGTTTAGGTCCTATTTAAAGGACAACTACCACTTTGTGTTTGTAAACAAGGAATTGTCAAATCAGACAAAAGTTAAGTATGGAGTGCCACAGGGATCATTTATAGGATTTCTGCTTTTCTCCTTATACATGCTTCCCCTGGGAGATATTATCAGGATTCATGGAATCATATTAACAGGAAGTTTCCACTGTTATGCTGACGATACCCAACTTTATATTTCTACTTAACTCAACAAAAATTCACAATTTTCCAAATTAGCAGAGTTGATCAATGAAATCAATGATTGGATGGCCAGAATTTCCTTCTACTCATATCCGACAAAACAGAGGTACTAATGATTGGACCAAAAATAAGCCGCTAAAATATAATTTAACTCTCAATGGATGTACTGTTACGTTGTCTTATTCTGCAAAGAACTTAAGTGTTTGATACCAATCTGTCCTTTGAAAATAAAATTTGCAATGTTTCTTCCAATTCTCAATTCTTCCACCTGAGAAATATTGCTAAATTACGACACATGCTCTCTGTTTCTGATGCCGAAAAATTAATTCATACATTCATGACCTCAAGACTAGATTATTGTAATGCATTATTGTTAGGATGTCCAGCAAGTTCAATAAATAAGCTCCAATTGGTTGAAAGTGCAGCTGCCAGAGTGCTAACTAGAACCAAGAAATATGGCCATATTTGCCCAATTGTATCATCGTTACATTGGCTACCTGTTAAATTTTGTATTAATTTTAAGATTCTGTTAAATGCATACAAAGCTTTGAATGGTCTAGCTCCACAGTACTTAAGTGACCTTCTGACACACTATATTCCATCACATTCATTACGATCACAAAATTATGGCTTGTTAATAATTCCAAGAATATCAAAATCCACAAAAGGATGTAGATTCTTGTCATATTTGGCTCCTTAAAATTGGAATAATCTCCCTAACACTGTTTGGGATGTAGACACACTCACTCAGTTTAAGTGCAGACTAAAGACTAATCTATTTAGCCAGACATACACCTAATTTGTCCATGAACTCACAATTAGGCTGCTTAAGTTAGGTCTGCCAGAACCAGTAACATCCATCATGATCTGTAACTCTGCATAAAATCGAATGGCATCTACGCTAATATTATTCTATTTGTTTCCATGTCTCAACCTCGGGATTCATATCCTGAGGTTACCAGAGCATGCCAGATCCAGCTCTGTTCCTGCTTGTTGTCGGACTGCAATGCTACGTGTCGCTGAGAGATGATGACAAACTCCATCCAACTGATGCCAACTCCAACTGTAAGACATTGAATACTTCATATGCCACTGACTGAATCTTGGACTTAGGATGGACCCCACCGAACCTCAGCAAAATGACCTGCAGGTTGAAATGTGACGCACCTCATAATTTATCTGTGCCTGCTTCACCTTTGTCTATTGATAGACTATGCTCTTGAAATGGAATGCATAGACTGTAATTTAATTGCCAACAAAAGCCTTTATCAGCCAACTAACAAAGTACAATACATCTATGTGAACTTCTGCAGTAAATCTAGGATGGATTTCAAAGACATTAGTCATTAATCATAAAGAAAATAAATTTTACATATATAAATTATATATATAGCCCTGTGGGTCTGCAGTTCAGCGGAGGAACTCGCCGACCCAATACACTGCGGGTACTTAATCTACCCTGTACTGGAATAGGTGCTCCACAGGTCAGGACTCTTACGTGGACTCCCCCTGTGTGTATTGTCCACAGTACGGTCCCCTTACGAAGTGGACCCGCGTCTCCCTTAGGCAGTCCCAGCTGCCCTCCGGTCGCTGTGCTGTAGCAACTCCCCCCTCCTTGAGGCTGGATCTACCACTGCGCCACTTTCCACATGCAGCCTAAAATCCCATGTGATGTATTCACCATGCTTTCCTCCCATCCGGGCAGGTGTGGTCTCCGCAGGGTCTTTTCCCCCTGAAAGAATAGGAAACTGTGTAAGACCCCCTTCCCTCGATGCGTGTAAGGGCCCCAGCCTTTCTTGCTCTATGCGGAGAAACATAGAGAGAAAAGAGACCCAGCCAGGCTCGGCCCGTTCCCAGGTTGGCAAGCGTCGCCTTGTTCCCCTGTCTAGGGTAACCAGAAGGATTCCGACAACATTTTTGGGTCATTGGGGAAGGGTACATGCAGTCTGACACAGTTGGTCGCCTTTGCATGTAAAATACCTGCCCGCTACTGGGTCAGCAGTACACGGCTCAGTGCATGATGTGATTTAAATTGGACCCCTAGTGTCGCTTCTTTGACACAACGAAGTGAGCGACAGACGGGGAATGTCTAGGTTGTTTATGTAACCTTGTGAGACGTTGTGTCCTCCCCGCCACGTCGCTGAGCCGAGCCACTGTTGTGGCTGGACCATTTCCGACTCCTCAGAAAAATCCTGAATGAACTCGACATATTTCCCTGCCTTTATACCCGTATGTCCGGGGGCAGGGTATCCAAATACTTCTCATTGGCCTTTTTTTCATAGATCAGAGGCATATTCGGCGCTCAAGAGAGACCCCTAGTGTCACATCTTTGACACAACGTCTCGTTCCCTGCATCAGGGAAAGGAGGTTACATACGTAACCTAGACGATATATATATATATATATATATATATATATATTTTATTATTATTATTATGTACTACTACAGTTTACTACTTCTACAATTCTGATACAATCTAACATTTTTAATGATTTATTACGTTAAATATGTTGCTGCAATACCCTTGTAATTTCCTTAATTTGCCCCCTCCACCAAAGAATATGTATCCTTATTTCTTGCCATGTAATAATAAAAAAAACAAACAATATATATATATATATATATATATATATATATATATATATATATATATATATATATATATATAAGCCGTAATACTATTTCTGAAGTGAACTTTACTAACGAAGTCTTGGACTCATCATTGTTCTGAACCAGCAATGGCAGTTTCTGATTCATTGCGTAAGAAAGTAGTTCCTTGCACAAATGCGTTTGTGCAATATCGCAAGAGTGCGATATGGCCCTACATCAGCACTGCTGTGTTTCGGCCACAGGCACGAGGCCGCAGGCCGAGTGCCGTAGGTAATTACATCAATGCAGATGTAGGGCCATATCGTACTCTTGCGATATTGCTTATATATATATATATATAACTTTGGTATATATATATATATTCATTTAAATGGTTTAAGTAAAAAACACCAGACAATCCACAATCGGCCACTAATCTGAATAATTTATTAGAGGAACACATCCCAGTATGTTTCTCTGAATCTCATAAACAGAGTCAAAAATTTCACTGTTTAAGCTTGTCATCTGGGAATCAAGCAAGTAGATGCTTACAGATTTTGATGACAAACAATAATATCCTACATTTTTATTGATTTATTTACATCAGATTCGGCTGCATTTTTTTCCCACTGGTTGTAACATTGAGTGCAACCAGTGCATCTGTGGCAAAACGCTTTGAGTTTGAGCACTTGAGAGTTGCCAGTGTTACTTTGTCATTGTTGCAACTCTCCTCATTAGCGGAAATGGCAATTATCGCACATGTGAGAATAGGTTAAAAATATGTTTGCATCTCATACTTTGTAATGCGAGCACAACTGTTGAAACTGTTGAATTTTGCAGCCTTGCATAAGACTATAAATAGCCCTGCTATTAGTCTTGCCCAACTTCCTGTTTGAATAGGAAATATGTTAACGCAGGAAAGAAAACGGCAATTATCAAGCCATAGGCAAATTCCAGACAGCATTTTTGCACCCTTGAAGGGAACTGTAGGAAGGGGATTCTACCTGAGGTTTTGTTTCAAATGAAAGTAAGCATGGGAGCCTTTCGTAAAGGTCTAATGGCCTTCAAAAAATCTTGTAAAAGACTGTTAGCAAAGTCTGAATACAATGGTAACTTCAAGGAAGTAATTTAGCCTTTTATGATCATGTGATTCTGAGTGGTGCGTACCAACAATTTAAAAACCTGGCGTAATTTTTTTATCAGAGAGATACCTTTTGAATTAATAGAGGCGATATTTGAGGTTTTATTTGATACAGCAATCTCAACAGCTATAAGCATTATCTTTTCCTGTAATCAAAATAAAGTAGCAGTGATGTATGTCTTCATGTAGGGTATTTCAAATGGCCATATATAAGAGAATAATGCCCTGTAGTCTTCAGAGTACTCATTTCAGGTGCACTGTGCTTCAGAGTGAGTACAGCATAGCAATGCTCACTTTTGAATTGAAATTACACGTTATATGGGATCTTTAAAGCATGTACCATTTCTACAAGAGAGCATTATTTTCTTATTTATTCTATGAGGACTTTTATCTGCTTCCTGTTAGGAGTTGGTTTAGAAATAATAGTAGTTCTTGAACTAGGCTGTGTCTCTTAGAATGGATTTGTCTCTGAACAGCTCTGCTTTTTCTTTTCAAATAAATGACTGTTGAAAATCACTATGTGTGAAAATACATTTACAGTTACTTTTGTGTAAGTTGTATTGTGCCTTTGTGTGCTTTCAAATTATCAAAAGTACAGATTATAAAAGACACTTTCATTGAATATGATGACATTTTTTTTCTCTCTTTCTCTCAATAGAACTTGATGAATTATGCAGATATTGAAAGAATTGGCAGTAGATGCAAAGGAAATGAGACAAATTGTAAGTGTCGATGCACCAGTCCCTAAAGCAGTAATTGCATTCTGGGGAACTGCAGAATGTTTTTAATTAAAATGCCACTGATAGAAAAGACCGTGTGCTGAGTCTTAATCGTATTACACGTATACCATCTTCTCATTTTCAAATTTTCTTGGGTCTTCCAGAAGACCCCTCTCTTAATGTGCAATAGCAATTAAAGTTTTCTTTGACTTAGTGAGAGATTACAATTAAGTTATGCATTTCTTGCATTAACAACATGTTGAACAGTGTGGTGACAGGTAGAATAGAATAATTAAGGTTTAGAGGAGTCAGAGGATATTGAAGACATAATCTTAAAGGGGAGAATGGTGATAGTTGACATAAAGGCTATATCTAGGTAACTATGGGGATTTTAGTCAGAAGTAATTTGCATATATGCTTTTTGTCTGTGGCAGTGGTTATCTATGTTGAGTTTTAAACATCTGAAGGGGCACGTGAATCAGCGGTCTTTATAAAATCACGGCGGCTCACGAGAGCCATGATAAGTTATGCTAGCATTTAAAATTCTCCCAAGGTGGCGGCACATGATGGTCAGGTTCATTTAGATTACTGTACATCCTGTCAGATTGCTTTTGCAGAACTGGGAGTTCTTCAATGGCTCGGTTTTTCTTCATTTTGAGCCGTTATGAATTGCAGAACAGAAAAGTGCCCATTTGATGTTACATCACGGCTACATTCTGGTTTCTTCTCAGTCCAAATACATAGCTGTTACAAGTGATTTGAAATTAAATAATTGCCCATTCAAGTTTAAAGTAAAAAAAAAGAAAAAGAAAGAAAAAAAAAAGGCTGGACTAGGAATTTTATTGTAGCAGAATTGGAATGGAATTGTGTTCCAGAGATTACAAAATTATTATTAATAATAGGTCTGTGTACCTTTGGATAATTCGTTTTTTAATTTTTGTCTTCAAAACGGAATAACCAAAAAACTGACTGTTTACACATTTTTCATCTAGAAAGAAATTATAAAAATTTAGAAAACACTCATTAAAAAACACATTAAAAACGTTATTTTAATTTTTTCGTCTCATATAAGAACTAGTAAAACAGGAATTCAGCTTGATTTCTTGTATTTTCATTCAAGCGCTTAAAATAAGCATACAATCTTATTATTTGATTTTCACAAGTGGATGGATGTGACACGCCCATTTCAACTGATTGGTTAAACCTGCAATGTCATCTGAACTTCCTCATTCCTTTCTTCAGAATAAAAGCCTTTTCAAGTGCTAAATCACCACCAGTTTATCACATACCCTACATTGAGGACAGGTTTTTTTTTATTATTTTTTTTACAGTCAATACGGTGCTTGCGATGCGTTTTCAGGTGCGCACGTTGCCATGGCTACAGTCAGAAAGGACTTAATTTTGTCTGACATGTCTATCTTTATACCTTTTTAAAACTGAAATGTCAGTGGGGGTGAAAATGTTTGTCCATATACAGTAGGGCAGGCTATGTAATAACTGAACAGAATAAACCTTACATTTTAATGTCTACAAATAGTTTTCATTTTATTTTTAGGATACAACAACTAGCCATAAACTGATTCAATAAAATGACATCTTTATCTATTATGCAGTTGTCTCTCTTTAAAATCTGGGCTATACGATTTGCATAGGCACAATATTACTTTCACGATATGCATTCAACCATTATGCAATATAATATTTTTTATAGACAGTGAATGTGTTTAAAACTTAATTGGAATAATTACAATCATCGTTGTACATAGATAAGGCTCTTCAAGCCACAATTTAATATTAGGCTTCAAGCCTTATTAATATTAGGCCTATACCCCATGTCACTGCTTGGATTTTTGGCTTGATGTTGCCTACCAGCAATGAAATTCTCTAAGACCTGGTTGAATTAATAGGCAACACTTTTAATACACTTTTGGTGTAAGCCTGATACATTTACCTTTTTGATACAAAGAAGTTTAATAAAACAGATGATCAATAAATAAATTTCACAAGGGACTTTGAGTGTGAGGGAGCCGTTTTCAGGTTCAGATAATTAGGTCTAATGATTTATTTATATTTTTTTTATAAACAAAGCAAAAGGCAACTGCATGTCAGCATTTTATTTCATCGGTTCAATGGAATGGCGAGCGGGCCTCAGCTCGGATAGACAAATATATACAAATATATATACACTCACCTAAAGGATTATTAGGAACACCATACTAATACTGTGTTTGACCCACTTTCACCTTCAGAACTGCCTTAATTCTACGTGGCATTGATTCAACAAGGTGCTGAAAGCATTCTTTAGAAATGTTGGCCCATATTGATAGGATAGCATCTTGCAGTTGATGGAGATTTGTGGGATGCACATCCAGGGCACGAAGCTCCCGTTCCACCACATCCCAAAGATGCTCTATTGGGTTGAGATCTGGTGAATGTGGGGGCCATTTTAGTACAGTGAACTCATTGTCATGTTCAAGAAACCAATTTGAAATGATTCGAGCTTTGTGACATGGTGCATTATCCTGCTGGAAGTAGCCATCAGAGGATGGGTACATGGTGGCCATAAAGGGATGGACATGGTCAGAAACAATGCTCAGGTAGGCCGTGGCATTTAAACGATGCCCAATTGGCACTAAGGGGCCTAAAGTGTGCCAAGAAAACATCCCCCACACCATTACACCACCACCACCAGCCTGCACAGTGGTAACAAGGCATGATGGATCCATGTTCTCATTCTGTTTACGCCAAATTCTGACTCTACCATCTGAATGTCTCAACAGAAATCGAGACTCATCAGACCAGGCAACATTTTTCCAGTCTTCAACTGTCCAATTTTGGTGAGATCTTGCAAATTGTAGCCTCTTTTTCCTATTTGTAGTGGAGATGAGTGGTACCCGGTGGGGTCTTCTGCTGTTGTAGCCCATCCACCTCAAGGTTGTGCGTGTTGTGGCTTCACAAATGCTTTGCTGCATACCTCGGTTGTAACGAGTGGTTAGCCTATTTCAGTCAAAGTTGCTCTTCTATCAGCTTGAATCAGTCGGCCCATTCTCCTCTGACCTCTAGCATCAACAAGGCATTTTCGCCCACAGGACTGCCGCATACTGGATGTTTTTCCCTTTTCACACCATTCTTTGTAAACCCTAGAAATGGTTGTGCGTGAAAATCCCAGTAACTGAGCAGATTGTGAAATACTCAGACCGGCCCGTCTGGCACCAACAACCATGCCACGCTCAAAATTGCTTAAATCACCTTTCTTTCCCATTCTGACATTCAGTTTAGAGTTCAGGAGATTGTCTTGACCAGGACCACACCCCTAAATGCATTGAAGCAACTGCCATGTGATTGGTTGATTAGATAATTGCATTAATGAGAAATTGAACAGGTGTTCCTAATAATCCTTTAGGTGAGTGTGTATATATATATATATATACAAATATAAGTGACTTGCGCCCCAGCAATGAACTTGATACATTCCGAATAAAGACTGGAAAGCAAAAGGTATAACTACGAATTAAAAAACAAATCGAAAGACAGAATAAAATAAATAATAATACACAAACAATAAGGGCTGAGCCCCTTCCCTAAAATATATATATATATATATATATATATATATATATATATATATATATATATATATATTTATATGGTCCCCTTGGGTTCTTTATAGGCTACTCCTCAAAACAATGGCGATTTTCTTCGATCGTATTCACATCCAATAAACATATATGTTTTCCCTTATGTTTCCCCTGCTGTTATTGGCTTGGTTTAATTATCATTAATAACAACAACAATTACCAGATAACAAAGTATATTTAGTTGCAGTTATGTCTGTGCACAGCATCCTAATTCCTAATTTTCCTTTAAAAAATAAAAAAAGTACTGCCACCTCATCTCGCGATGACAAAAGCGAGTTGGTGAGTTCAATGTTTGTCATATCCAAGTGTCCATTGCTTGATGAGTTTGAAATAAACATTCAGTAGTCAGAAGTTTTTCTAATAAATATTAATGTTATTCATTAAAATGATTCGAATCTATCTGCAAAAACAATCGGCAAACTTGAAACCAATCTGTGGAAATCTTGTGGCCCACCCACAAGGGCAAAACAATTCAAGTTATAATCTTGGTTTATAAGCACAAATGAAAAATGTGTTTTCTTGTTTTTGGCTATTTCTTTTTAAATTGAAAACAAGCAGATGCAACATAAAGGAAAAGAGTTTTATTATTAGTCGTTTCAGTAAATAGTTTTATTAAAGCAATAAAGTAAAATACATTCTTCAAACATGTTATATAATAATAAAACAACAACAAAAAATGTAGGTGTACAGTTAGAGTTTAGATTATTTTGTAGCTTTATTTTAAAAGAACAGTTGCTTGACCTTATATAAAGTGTGCGTAAATAATAATAAAAAATGCTTCTTTATCACATTTGTATTTTACAACATTGCCTGAACTGCTTAAATGAATACCATCTGGATTTCCCTCAGAAATGGTAATGGGGATGTGTGCATGTGTATTCTTTTTCAAGTTGTCCCTTCCAGCATGTGGTTGGTGTGCTGTGCTTTTATGCCTTGTTTAAATAAGTGAATGGTTTTGAGCTGTATATACTACAAGAAGCTTGTGTTTAAGTACCCCCCACTCTTTCTTTCCTTCCATCGCGCATCCATTCTTTTTAAAAGATCTCAGCTACATGCTATCCAGGAGTACTTTAAACAACAATAGTCCCTTTGCTCTTTTTGGTTTATGTTTTGAAGTGACCAATCGTAACCTCCCCAAAAAGGCAAACAAAAAAACTACAGTGACATCAAGATGCAGTTGTCAGTATCCCAATTCGGGTACACCTCCTGCAATCAAAACTGGTGTGCCTCACTCGTGCTGATGTCGTATGTCCCCTCTCAAAATCACTATGGCTTTTATCTTAATCCAAAATATACCCCAAAAAGACGATCTTTTCTATTTTTCTCTCAAATTAATTCAGTACCTTAGATGTTGAATGTGTTTGTCCACTTTGTTCTTCTCTCTCAATTGTATGGCTTTTGTTAGGCTTTTATCTATCATCCTGTGTTTCATTGACATGAAAGTGGCCGTCCAGCCCTTTGTTGCCTCCCCATCATCTCCAGAATGAGTCCAATAGGCTTTTAATCATAAGTGCTCAAGGGCAGTTTTTTTGGCTGGTTGTTTGCTTTCCATGATCGTGTTCCTATAGCTGGGATTTTGTTTAAATTTAAGCAGTGTTTGAATGAACAATATTTCCAAAACTGAAAATTATGTCATTATTTATGTCATTCCAAAACTTTTTCTTTTATTTTTATTTATTTTGTCCCATTTTTTATGTAATTACAAATAATAGGAACTGGATTGTTCTTTTAAATTTATTTTCAATACTTTGTTTTCATTGTTTTTGGTGACGTCTTTCAAGCATAAAAATAGTTCACAACCTTCTGCTTCTTTCTTAAACTCCCATGAACATGTCAAGAGAGCTAGGAGCTGACATTTTGGTCTGTTTCTCAACACTAAGCTATTGTATTAATTCTGAAGACTTGGAACGAGTCTAATGTGCCTAAATTAAGTCATATGGGTTTGGAACAACATGAGGGTGAATACATTAATTACAGAATATTATCTTTTTGTATTCTGTAAAAAGAATTATTCAAAACTTTTGTAATGTGTGCAAACTTATATATATATACAAATATAATACAGTAAAAATGCTATGTCCTACTTATATATTGCCCTTAACATTTTTAAATGTGAATTCATTGCCTCTCTTCCACCTTCCACCATAGTTCAAACACCTGCATCCCTAGTTTATATTCCTGCTGTTTGCTTTTGGTTAATACAAAACATTATATTTTCAAATGAACTACATACAAACCGATAACCATATACTGAAACAGAGTTTCTATAATTTCCTCTCAAAACAAAGAAGTTTGACATTGTGTCACATTAATATGAACAAATGATGGATAATTAGTATGCCTCATTCCCAGCTGTGCCCTGATATTCATAAGGGTAATTAGCTTTCAAGTATTACAAGTATTAACAATCTGTCAATAAGCTTCATACAATTCATGACACATCTGTGACTTGAATTAATTTTGGTGGCCTTTGGAAACTAAACATTTGGGGGAAAAGGCCAGCTGTCCTGATACAGATTTTTAAGTCTTATTTGAATTTGAATTTAAGCACAGCTTGTTTATAAAAAGCACTTTGTTTGTTTTTTGTTTTTAAAGCATTTTAAAAGACACATAATAAGTCAGTGTGAGTTTCATTGTAATTTAGTGTCATTTATTATCCATTTAATATCACCCATTACAAATAAAATAAGCAGCATGGTTTCAACAGCTCATTGATGCTGATTCTCTCAGACCCAGTGAAAAAGTAATTACAGAAATTACTTCATTACAAAGTGCTCACTGCAGAGGTGTATGATGCTTTACCGCAAAGTCACATATTATCTGTGAAAAATTCTCAAGAATTGCTTTCCCTAATAGGAGACCAGTGTCTCGAATTGCTATCAGCTCCCAGGGTTAAAAAGAAATTTATGTTTTAAGAAATAATTAGGCAAAGCCTCCTAATAGACTTGTCCCCAAGCCAACATGTCACATTCTAGCTGACCTTATAGTCCTCTTCATAAACCATTGAGCTCCATAATTTCACATTTAAATCTGGCCCTGAAGCAGAACCAATCATTGGTCGGTGTTTAGGGGGAAGTGATTGCAGGGAGTGAGGAAGATTTAGGATTGATATAGCCTATAAAAGGCCTCTTCATCCCTGCATCAGTGCTCCAGGTGACACCACAGCACCAGAAACCATTGGAGAGGAGGTTAATGTGGGTTAATTAATCTGATTTGAGCAATATGTATCATTAAATGTCACTGGTTAGCATGTGGCGCAGTGTTGCGGAAGCTACTTTGCAACTTAATGTTAATTCAGAATGTTAAGTAGTTCAACTACAGTTTAAGAAATAGTTCACACAAAAACGAAATGTCTGTCATTCTTTACTCACACTTGTGTTCCAAACTCATTTTTGAGCATTTTTCTTCCATTGAAAACAAAAGGAGATGTTTGGCAGAATGTTCACTCTCAGTCACTATTGACTTAAGTTGCATCTTTTTTTAACCATTCAATAAAAGTTAATTTTGCATATTTATTAATTATTTGTTAATTATTAGGATCACCTTTAGCTTCCACAACATGGTTGCTAGTCTTCCCTAACATCTCCTTTTGTGTTCCACAGAAGAAAGAAGAGGGGTTTGGAAGAAGATGAGAGTGAGTGAATTATGAAGTTAATTATAAAGTGAAATAGAAATGTTTGGTGAATTAAACCTTTAAACTACCCTTTTAAAAAAAGTTATTATATATATATATATAAAAAAAGTTTTATATATATATATATATATATACACTGGTGGTCAAAAGTTTGGAATAAAGTACAGATTTTTATGTTTGGGAAGTAAATTGGTGCTTTAATTCACCAAAGTGCCATTCAACTGATCACAAAGTATAGACAGGACATTACAGCACCATCACTATTAAACAAGAGAAACATTTTTGGACAAATCTAGACAGGCCCCATTTCCAGCAGTCATCACTCCAACACATTATCCCTGAGTCATTATGCTAAATTGTTAATTTGTTAGTAGAAAATCACTTAACATTATATAAAACACAGTTGTAAGCTATAATGTAGTGGTGGTGATGGTGTAGTGGGCTAAATCACATAACTGGTTCGATCACCACAGCCACCACCATTGTGTCCTTGAGCAAGGCACTTAACTCCAGGTTGCTCTGGGGGAATTGTCCCTGTAATAAGTGCACTGTAAGTAACTTTGGTTCAAAAGCATCTGACAAATGTATGTAAATGTGGTTCTTTAAATGAAGCTTGACATTGTCTTTGTGTTTGTTGTTGATTTGCCACAGTTTGCAATAGACTGGCATATCTTAAGGTCAATATTAGGTCAAAAATGTCTATAAAGAAACAGCTTTCTCTAGAAACTCATCAGTGAATCATTGTTTTGTGGAATGAAGGCTTGTGGCACGGTGGAGGTCGGGACCGGCGCGTGATTACGCACGCCCGGTCCCGTATTAGGCTAATTAAGCCGTCAAGAGGGATAAAGGCCACTCGCAGACGGCGATCGAGAGAGAGAGCTCAATTACGGACGTCCGTTATCTTATGTGTTTGTCTTTTGAGTTCTCCATTAAACCTTTAAGTTATATGTTAAGCCGGTTTCTCTGATACGCCGTAGCTCTTTCCTCAGCCACTTCTCCACCCTCTACAGGACAACAGCCGCGCCTCTCCGGGCAGATCGGAGGCAGTCCTCAGCCCCTGGCGGACGGAACGCCCCGCCGCGTTCCCGGGGTGTCGAAGGGGCCTCCCCCCGCCCCTGGCAGCGGTTCTCCCGCTCCAGGCGGTCGGCGGCGAGCCCCTCCCCGCACGCGGTCGGCAGTCTCCAACCCCGCCGCGTTCCAGCGGCTACTAGGGGACTCCCCCGCCCCTGGCAGCAGCCCTAACCGCTCCAGGCGGTCGGCCAGGAGCCCCTCCTCCCCTCGCGGTCGGCGGCCGTTCCTCCGCGTCCAGGTGGCTGGGCTCCTCCATCTCCCGGCAGATGACCGCGGCTGCTCCATTGAGAAGTGGCGAGAACTCCGCTACGGCGTATCCCTCTTCCTTCCCGGGCTTTCGGCACCAATGTAACACAGTTCAAGTTCATGGGCAAGGAAGAGGCGAGAAACCGGCTTAACATATAACTTAAAGGTTTAATGGAGAACTCAAAAGACAAACACATAAGATAACGGACGTCCGTAATTGAGCTCTCTCTCTCGATCGCCGTCTGCGAGTGGCCTTTATCCCTCTTGACGGCTTAATTAGCCTAATACGGGACCGGGCGTGCGTAATCACGCGCCGGTCCCGACCTCCACCGTGCCACAAGGCTATACAATGCTTGAAATTGTACTGTACACTACAGTCTTCAAGGCAAAGGACAACTGGCTCTAACAAAGACAGAAAAAAGTGGAAGGACAGATGTACAACTAAACAAGAGGATAAGTACATCAGAGTCTCTAGTTTGAGAAATAGAAATATCTTCAGCTGACAACTTCATTGAATTCTACCTGCTCAACACCAGTTTCATGTTCAACAGTAAAGAGAAGACTCAGGGGTGTAGGCCTTATGGGAAGAATTGCAAAGAAAAAGCCACATTTGAAACAGAAAAACAAAAAGAAAAGGTTAGAGTGGGCAAAGAAGCACAAACATCAGACAACAGATAATTGAAAAAGAGTGTTTTGGATCTTAACCCCATTGAGCTTTTGTGAGATCAGCTAGACTTAAATGTGTGTGAGAAGTGCCTGACAAGATAGCCACAGGAAGCGTGGGGTAAAATGTCACCTGAGCATCTGGACAATCGGACAGCTAGAATGGCAAGGATCTGTAAAGCTGTCGTTGCTGAAAGTGGAGGATTTTGTGATGAGAGCACTTTTTTTCAAATTGCAATTGTAATTTTTCATGTTAATAATGTCCTGAATATACATTTTGATCAGTTGAATGCCACGTTGGTGAATAAAAGTACCAATTTCTTTCCAAAAGAGCAAACATTATTCCAAACTTTTGGCCACCACACACTGGCAGCCAAAAGTATATATGTTAACAATTCAACACAGTTAATCATGTCCTTGGACAGTGATAAGGAATATTCCTTCCATCGGAGCAATTCAATCCTGACGTACCACCTGTTCTCTGCGACGGGCAGTCAGCAGAACTCTATTGCAAAGCAATCTCAAAGTGCTTTACAATAATCTAAGTACAAAACACACACACACACACACACACACACACACACACACACAAGTAGCCACGGCAAGTGCAGTTTAATTCTAGGCCTTCAGTGCGATTCATGCCATTAATAAAACATAGTTTCACAATGAACAAGACACATCATACATTACGTGGCAGTCAACTAATAGTAGCAATTGAAATAAAAACATGTCCAGACACGAAAGCCAGAACCAAGGAGGTCTAAAACTAATAAAAAGCTCTAATAATATTTGCAATTTAAATTTGGCTTGCAATAAATTTTGTTTCGTCTGGGTACACGTTTCTTTTCAAAACTTTATCCGACACTGAATGCTCAAGAAGCCTAATTTACACTTAGAAAACTCCTGATGTTGCTATAACAATACATAAGCACTTACCAATTTGCTTGGAGTGACAATCAGTTCTTCTTTCCTGTTTAATTAATCAATCGCACAATCATGCAGAACATCTCAGGTTTGTAAAATCCAGAAGGATCTCTTTCTCTATGGCAATAACAACAGTGATGACAGCCAACTCATCAGCAAGCTCTTGCACTCTTTGCTTTCAAACTATGTACATCACTTAAAGCGTGATTGCATCACTCAAGGCCAGCTAGAAGGCCTGGACTGGGACATATCCTAAAGACCACACCCACAAGAACTGATGAAACAGACAATCTGACTTTAGACGACTATTCACTACAGTGTTAAGGGATTCTGTGGAAATTCTGAAGGCCTGACGGGGTGGAGCTCAAACTCAAACGCTGCTTCGGCAATGCAATTTGTGAAACAGTTGTCACACACTTTGCTTGTAAGCATCGAGGAATAAATTCTAATTGGATCATTTTTTTTTTTGTTTTTCCTATACTCTAACCCTCGTTTGTAGATGAATTAAGAGTGCAAAGCAATTGAAAATACATATGCAAAAAGGTCAATGAGAATGAAAGGATTAAAAAAAAAAGATGTATTTATTAGGCATGTTACAGCAGCAGAAAAGGCTTTGCTGGCCCTGAGAAATCGCCACTGCACAAAAGTTAAGGAGCAGGGAAAGCCTGTTTGAAGAGATAGGATTTTAAATCCTTCTTGAAGACCTCCACAGAGTCTAAATTGTGAGATGGGGAGGCAGATAATTCCAGACATATGGACCATTCACTGAGAAAGCTCTATCACCAATGGTACACAGTCTAGTTTGGGTAACATGGAAGGCCAAGTTTTGGGTGGTCCTTAATAAATGAGCCGAGTTCTGGACCACTATGTGTTCGTTCAAATATGAGGGGCCCAAGTCATGTAAGGCTTTGAAAACAAGCAAGAGCACCTTAAAGTCCACTCTAGATTTAACAGGAAGCTAATGTAATGATTCAGAATTGGAGACAAATGTGAGGATTTTTTTGTTCTAGTGAGAACTCTGGTGGTGATGTTTTGAAGCATCTGTAGCTTGTTGTGGTCTTTCTTTGGCAGGCCACTCAAAATCCAAACGAGAGACCACAAAAGCAAGAATGAGCTTCTCTGTGTAACCCAGACTGAGAGTTGGCCTAAAATGTAAAATGTTTTTATGTGAAAATAAGCTCTTTTTCACATTATTTTTACATGATCGGTGAAGCTCATGCAGTTATCAAGCTTAACACCCAAATTAGTTAATACAGTTGCGGTTAGTAGCTTCGTTACTTTTAGTTAATTACTCAACACTGGTGAAGAATAAGTGTTGCCACTGTTTCCATACAGCCTTGTTTTCAATTGACAAGAATGTTCAACATATAAATGCACTCTTAATCATTATTTTGTTAGAATCTTACTTGATGAGGTCAGTTGTAAGGGTTTCTTGAACATGACTCATTCATACTCATTGATGTTTTTTTCAGCTGAGTGACTGCAGAATCCCTTTGTGAAAGATGAGAGCGGAGCCCCGCAAAGCTGACTTCACTGTTTCGAATTCAAAAGCTTGATGGTCTAGCAAAAAATGTACATCAGCATGTATATTTCGGTTCCATGAATTGCAACAGGGATGCCAATAACAATTCTCTTCAGTGATCTAATTTAGTTGTTCTAAACAGGTTTTGCTTTAGGACCAAGATTTTAAAATTGGTATTGAGTGGTAAACAATAATGGCCTTAAAGTCAAGCATTGTAGTTATTTATATAACCCACGATCTGCATAGGTCAATAATATGCTAAATTATTAGTGAATACTGAATAGGAAATTGACCATTTTGGTTTCTACTGTAAATGTCTATTGAATTTCAATGGTTTCATGCAGTCAATAATTCACCACACAAAAAAAATTGTGGTTGGCATATCCTCGCTGCTGTATTTAAAGTAGTCTGTGTCATATTTTCTTTTACGTGGTGTGTTTTTTTTTAATAGTTTACATTAATTGGTTATCAGTTGGCATCTATCTAATTTGGCTACTGCAGTTTCTACCAAGTGACAGATGTATATGTTCCAAAATACCGTTTTTGTTTGTTTGTTGGACACTCGCTCGTATGTCAACAACAAAAGACATGGGAAGTGTTTCTCTTCATTTTAAAAGTGGATAAGTCTATTTTTTTCAACTCACCAGTTGACAACCAGATCTAATTAGGTGGTAATAAGTTACTATATTTCCAGTTATCACCTAGAAATCTACAGTGGCAAAGCGGTTTTGTATAAAAGCAAATTGTATGTCCAGGTCCTTCTGTAGCATTTAACAGTCACATCATTGTTCTACATCTAATTGTTCATTTTCCCCCAAAACAGTAAAGGATTCTGGAACCAAGTGAATTTGAATAGCTGTCCCTCAGGATTTTACAAGGTGCCCATCCATGTAGTCATTCTGCTTGTATGAAATACCTTTTCCCAAAGATTTCCTACAACAATTGCGCAAGGGACAAGCTAGAAGCTGTTGTGACTTGTTATTGTTTACCGTCAATTGTCAAACATAAATTAGTTTCAACGGTGATGCATGGAATGGCTTTGTAATGGTTGCCGGCACACTTTGTGATGAATAAAATTCAAAGGCAGCCTGATAACTGCAAGAGCCATTAAAAGCACTCATGTGTGGCCCACGCTTAGCAAAACACTGCCACAGTCAAGGTGCAGTGAACTGCAAGAGCACTCTTCTGTTTAAAGGGACTCATTGATTTTGTCCTCACCTTAGCCCAAATCTGTTAACCCTCATAAAATATCATTGCTTATGATTAGAGATGGTAGAGTTTTGGGATTGAGCTCTTTAAGTAGGTTTTCACTGTGCTATCTTGGCTTGTTAGTGTCAGAAAATATGTTTCAGCTGTTTTCACAATGAAATCAGAAACAGAATGTTTACTTTTCTTTAGCTAAAATTGGTCTGTGCTTACCGAGGTTCAAAACACTGCCCCAAAGCAGTAAGTATCATTGGGCATATGGGCATGTTTGAGCCCCTTTTTCTTTTCTTGCCAAAAGCAAATTGTGAAGCAAGTTCTTTTCAGCTGTACAGGCTGTAATACAGTGAAAAGGAATGCATATTTTATAAACTGTGCTCCCAAACCTAAATCTAACATCAGTGGAGTAAAAATGCATTCTTTGAATTGCAGTTGCCACTTATTATGCAAACACATGCATTTCCTGGTTTCAACGCATGATCCAAACCCGGGTCTTTTACGCTGCTGACGCACATGCTTCCGGTTGCGCCACAAGGTAGGGTATACACACAGGTGCCGATGCAAAAATATCTGATAGGAGATGGCGCTTGGCAGTGAGTTTGTATAATGTGGCCGATTCTAGGGTACTGGAACACTCGGGCAACAACATGCCAACTTCCTGTGTGATCATGTTGGCTTTTCAGCTGTATTCTGTATTATAATTGCAATCAGAACACCTTAAAGTGATGGTTCACCCAAAAAATGTTTTATAGTTTACCTCATGTTGTTCTAACCTCCTATGGCTTGCTTTTTTCCATGGATCACAAAAGGATATGTTAGGCAGCATGATAGTGTCAATCCCCATTCACTTCTGTTATATATATTTTTTTTATATTAGTAAAGTAAATTAGGACAGAATATTCATTTTAGGTGAACTATGCCTTTGACAATTACATATCACCCTGGCAATGACAGACAACGCTCTACCTTGTGGTAGCAAGTTTTTGCACGGGCAAGCACCAGTCACATTTTCTTCAGAAAATAAGAAAATAAATATAGTTTCACTATTATATTCAAAGAACAGCAGGATGTCATATCAATAAATCCTGCTGTAGAATTCCCCAGTTTCTCAGTGTCTTTGGCCCATTCCTTTTGCTTTAACTTTCATCCTCAAACTTGTATTCAAGTCTGAGTCAGCAAGAGGCTTAAGCTCTCTCAATAAACAGACACAATGGGGGGTGATATAGCCCTTAGTCCAGCTAAAGGCTATTTTACCACACCTTTAAACACACTACTCCAAGGCCAGAAATTTATGTGGATCTCTGATTGTAGCGTTAAATCACGTGAAATGTGCTGCATATATTTTCATTCATTGACAGTCATTTCTGCATCTCTGCAAAAATGTAACGTGTTATTTATTTATTTCTTATCTGGGGGAATCTGTCTTTATTTTTATTTTCTTCTCTCATTTGCCCCCTCCCTTTTCTTCTTTCAGACTTGGAAAACTTCAAAACACACAGGCGGAGTTCTGTCTCTGTTCGGGAAGGGCAAGGAGTGGTACTTCTGTGTGGTCCACCCCCTCACTCGGGAGGTCAGTCATTTTTGCCTTTTGACAAAAAAGTCCTTTGTTTATAGTTAGTCTTTCTTCATCATGTCAAATATATTCATTTTAATAAATTTGTGTCAGGATGAGTGAAGACAGATTATTTGGTTGTGGTGTCAGTCCTCTGAGTAGCGTTTATTTTAAATAATATGAATATTAACTATTCAAACAGCAAAAGTAACGTGTCAAAAAGTAAACAAAAAGTAAATGTAAGGGAAAAAGTAAATGTAAGGGATAATCTACAGTCAGGCATTCATTGTCGCAAAATAAACAAAGATAGAGTGGTAAAGACCCTGACGAGTAGCAGAGAGGTCTTGTTTCACCCTGAAAGTGTTTATATATGTGTTAATGTACAATCAGAAAGGGTGATCAGGAAGAACAACCGGTTGACTGTACATTATCCCACTTATTACATGGCTACAAACCAAATAAATAAATAAGAGAAGTAGGAAAGATGAGTTGAAATACTTGAAATGATTGGTCTGCTGTTTTAATCCCCGGATGTGCAGTTGTTACTCAGACATATCAGACCTCTAGATGGTGCCATTACCAATCAGAATAGAGTATTCCAGATAGCCGAGTAATAATTTTTGATAATGACCAGCTGACGATTTGAGTCGAAATTACTTTATTATGTGAGAAGAGACTTCATAGTCTCTATAAACAGCTGAATTCCACTTTCAGTTTTCACTTTTCAGAGTTCTGTTGGTGTTTATATTGTGAAAATGTCTGACTGATCATTATTCTGCTTATTGCATGACAACTTGCCCAATAAAATAAAAAAGTACTTTAAATGGAAATTAAATGTTGATTTGAGTTGAAATAATTGTATTAGCTTAATTGAGGAGAAATCAAAGTGATATGAGAAGTGTGAAATATGGCTCGAAATACCGACATGACCAGTTACATTTTACTTTATCCCTGGATGTGAGGCCATTATTCTGAAATATCAGACTTCTGGATGCCGCGATGGACCAATCGGAATCAGGTGTTCCTGACAGCCATGTAATAAAGTGTAATAACTAAAAGGGGGTGTGGTTTGCTAGACATGATCAAGAATCACGAAGGTCAGGGAATTGCAGAGAAGGGTAGAGGTGGAGCCTGACGAGTACATATGCCTTGTCCAAGATGCAGGGTACAGCGGCATCTCTTGAATTTATTCCAACATGTTATTGCCAGTATGTTTTAAATAATATAATGTCATTATCATATTGACATGTTTATTTTAGTCTCATCTGTGTTATCAAAAAACCTTTAATCAACAAACATTTCTGTCTGAAATATTGTTGACGAGATTAACACTGCATATAAACATATTTCATTTACACCAAATTTTTCCAGAGAAGAGGTTTTCCCTTGTCTCTTGGCGCTCTTGGCTGTCTCATCCACAGATCATATAATCCCATCAATGCCTCTCAATTCTCTGATAGCATGTGTAGGCAAGCCCTACCACCCTCTCGAGACACTGCTGTTTGTGTGCATGCCCTCTTCCAATCTCACCTGCCTTTCTATAGTGTCACGCAGCGTCTTTGAATATACAGAGCAAGGTATGCAGTTTTTTAGTACATAGCACATAGCAGTGTGTATATATATATATATATATATATATATATATATATATATATATATATATATATATATATATACATATATATATATATATATATATACATATATACTGTGCATAGAATGCATGGATGACCTATAGGTATGTTTGTCAAAATTAGCAGTATACACCAGAGCTAACTGCCTGGAATACTGTATACCACAATATAATGGACTCGACTTGACCTTTCATTTTCAGCGTGATGATTGGTGCAGTAACTGCTTCCAGTTCAATCTCTTTCTTGACTCATTATTTTATCTAACTCCCAAATGTTGTTACATGTTAAGACGTATTAAGTTCTTCATACGCAAATAAAGGTATTATAGGTTAAATAACCCATTATAGGTCAAAGTATGTGGAACATGTTAGTATGTCAGGAAATAAATGTATAATACACACCTGCAACTATACCTAAATAACCTACTTCCTCAAACCGTTCAGAAACAAGTTCTTTATCGAATTTGTTAAATCTCTGAAAGTGCATAAATTTTGACCACAAATGCAGAAACTTTGGCAGGAAAGCCTTGGTTACTCTTTTCCTCCATGCTGGGTTGCTTCTCCCATGTATTTCCCAGAGTTGTCTGAGCTGAATATTTCCTCTCTACCTCCAACATGAACATATTCATTAACTCTGCCATCACTTAGACAGCCTCCATGAATTTATCCAGCAGAGTATGATTTAACTGGGTATTAGTGGTGCTAACAGTGTTGCTTGTTAGAGGAAATGTTTGTTAGCACTTATTGCACAATAGATGCTTTTTTGCACATTACTTTTTTGACGGGTGGCTTATATGTGGCTTTCGTACTTCTGTAATGTGAGCTTATTAACTGTGTGAAGTGGAGTTTAAAAAAAAAAAGAAAAATTACAGAACAACATCTAAAAAAGCTATTTTAAATTGTTATTATTTATTAATTTGTCAGCTGTGTTAAAAAAGAGGTGTGATGATATTGGTTGTAATTCTTTTAAATCAGTTTATTAATTGTGCCTTATGGGGAATGCCAAGTAATGGCAGAATTAGTAAACGAAAGGTTGTTTTGGGTCTAATGTAGCAACACAGATATTAAAATAAAAACAAAACAGTGGCAATGTACAAATGTACTGTATTATTTTCATTTGGAACAAATCTATCAATGTCAAAGGGAACAATCAATCATTCTCCACTCTGACTGAAGTTACGATTTTGAAATCGTAACTTCAGTCAGAGTAACTTCAGTAACTTCAGCTAATGCACATAGCTACACGAGAGTTGATTCTTAATATTCTGTCAACAAATAGCATGGAGGAAGAAGGGCTTGTGGAGAGCCCACATATACTGTGAATTTGGCGCTAGTAGGTCAAAAGGTCTGCTGTTGGATCAGCCGAAGCTGGAAGTGAGCTCCAGTTTATGGGTGAAATGTCCTCAGAGTGTCGCCGAAAAGGAGTTTTACTTGAAAATTATGGAATACAGTCAATACGAATGTATATATTTTATTAAATCTATCCCCTAACACAAACCCCTACCCTAAACCTAACAGTCAGTATAGTACAAATTTAACGTTAGAGTGAAAATGTAACTTTAGAATAGCATTCACCATTGTTTATGTGAACGTCATTACTTCCTGGTTCCCACAGGACAAGAACACATGTCTCTGATTGTGTGTCTCTGAGGCTGATTGGCTAATGTGTTTTCAGTAGCCCTAGTTGGCAAATCACCCATGAATTGATGCAAAATGTTTGATGATCAGTAATTCAGCTGAATGGGGTTGATTTCAGGGTGCATGAACTTTCGGAATCAACATGTCGATTTTCTGTGTGATTATGATGGTCAGAGACAATGTGTGCTCATAAAGAATGGCCGGTTTGAAATGTACTGTAGCACCTGCAATGACAAAATCAGAGTTTGAATGTTGATCTCACAAGTGTGCACTCTAGAAGAGCGATTGTTGCAGACGTAAAACATGAAAGGGCAACAAGCTTGTAATAATGATGCTTGAATAAAATATGATGAAAGATTATGAGTCTTGTAGTGTGAAATAAGCTTAAGAGTGAGGAATGTCATGAGGTTATTTGTTTGAAAAATTTGCTATTCACTTGTTGTGAGTGAAAACTAGAATAATATGTTGCCAGTTTTCATAAGCTCTTTATTAGAATTGTGACTCAAACTGATTAAAAAGGGTGGCAAGAGGTTGCATCCAGTACTGAAAGACAAATTGTAATGGTAACTAATGTAAGAAACTTTAAGCTGATGCAATTTTTTCGTCTATGGTAAAATACTTTCTCCTATCATTGTATAATATGCAAAGATAAGCCAGGTTTGTAGGTTGACTTCCCAAAGAGTTTAAACTATGTGGGTCTTTCAAAATAAAAAGTTTTGTTTGAGCAGTCTGACATGTCAACCTCTAGCTCAACCAATGAGGGGTGCCACGGGTGCCACAATTGATGCATACATTAAAACATTCACAATTATTCTTGTGTAAGCCCTGCCTAATACCTTATAAGTAATGAATCAGGAACTAACTCATGTCTTTTTTTTCTTGATATTATATTAAAGCCTTATTCTGTCATGTTCCATACTTATTATTTAGGCCATGAGACAGAGGGGTTTTTGATATTTGTCAAATTAAAAACAGCAAACCAGACCAGACTGGAAAGACCACCTAAGACCATCAAACTGTTGGTTGTTTTATCAGGAGGTTATTTTATATATATTCCTTAATACTGTTCTATCACATAGGCTCCTGGTTGGAAAATGGCAAAATAGGACAAAGGATTCTAGCAGAAGAATTTCTTGCCTGCCTTTTGATATTGGTTCACAAAAATTGGTGAAATTAAGAACTCATTTCCTTTGTTGGATTTGTTGATGTGTTTTCCTCACCATGTGTGGCTGCTGCTTGATTTGCTAAAGCTTTCTTTTCAGCTGTCCTCACAAATTAGATGAAAATACATTTTGGTGTTGGAGCGTGATTTATCTTTTACTCCTGGAAGAAGGAAACACGGCATTTAGGAGTAGAGAACCGTCTGGAAGGGAACTGTTATTACTGAGTTCTTGTGCAAGCACAATGTGTCTGGATTTAAAAAGAAAGAATCATTTGCATGTTACCTTTTATCATGTCCTTGTCTTTGTGGCACTGGGGAAGGAAAAGTAAGGGAAAGGATGCAAGATTTTCACTGTTAACTTTACAAAGAAAAAGAATAATAACTGAAAGAGTTGCCTGAATGTTCCTTACGTCTGTTGGAGAATAACTAACAAAAATCAGCTAACTTAAAGGGATAGTTCATAAAAAAAATAAATTCTGTCATTATTTATTCATCCTCATGTTGTCCCAAAGTATTTTTTTTTCTGTGAAACACAAAAGAAGATGTTAGCCAGAATGTTAGTCTCAGTCACCATTCAATTTCATTGTATGGAGAAAAGATGCAATGAAAGTAAATGAAGATTGAAGCTATCATTCTGCCTGAAGTCTTTACATATTTTGTGTCCTACTAAACAAAGAAAGCCATAAAGAGATTAGAACAACCTGAGGGGGACTGAACAATGGCAGAATTTACACTTAGGGTGAACTGTCCCTTTAACTATATTTTTTCAGTAGCATGACAGTAGCTTGGCTGTTTTGATCATATTTTAGCTTTTCCAGTTACAAGCAATTTTTTTGCAGCAATTAGTGGTGTAGCATTACAAAACGTTATAACTTGCAACAAGCAGGTTGAGGCAAGTGATTTTTTTTTTGTGTAATTGTCTTGTTTTTGTGTATTAAATTATGTGTTCATGTATAAAGTTTAATGCCGTCACCCTCATATTTGAACTGAATCATATATATTTATATCAGATTATATTATATAATTTAAAAGTTATTGTCCCCTTATATAACATCAGTATAGTTTTTATTTATTTATTTATTATTTAATAGCTTGACTCTAGTTGAACTAATTTATATTATGAGTAGCTTGTTGCCTGTCAAACTACAATTTTTAAGTAGCTTTCCCAAAACTGGTTAGAGCCTGCAAGATATTTTTTACAGCAAGATAGATTCAGTGCAAACATAAATACATAGAGTTTCATGTAAAAGCTTTAATAGAGCCAGTAACATCTGTTAAAAAGCATTTTGTCTAGAATAAATAATACTGTAGTATTAAGACATCAATACACAAAAGAAACATGGGTCTCCAATTCGTATCTGCTTTCAAAAAAAGTGACTTCCTGTGACAGTTGATGATGATGTTGATCATTTATGCCATCAGTCTGTTTCTCCTCCAAGCACCCTCCACAGTCAAACTCAACATAGTCCGTGGGTGGCTCAGTAACGAATGAATATCACAGCATAATGCTATTCATTACCTTCTGCACTCTGGGTCTAAATGACTGGCTACAGCTTTAAGGACTCATACGTTGCAGAGAAGCTCTCGTCAGCAGCAGAGGCCTGCCTGCCAGAGCAACTGTCTGGGGAAACATAAGGCCAAGAAGACAGCTGGCCCTCTGCTTCCTTATGCCGAGGATGTGCTCACACATGCTGATTGAGCTGTATATGATCCACTGGCAAGGGAGGCAGAGAAAGAGAAAGACGAAAGGGATTGGTGGGTGATTGGAAGAGAGACTGTGTGCTGACTGTTACGCTTCGCCAATACAAATGATATGTATGTCCACATGCAAGCATGTGGGCATATATTAGTGTTCCAAACAGCCCAAGTGTGCATATATTTGCAAGCTTGTGACTCACACCTCAATCTATAGTGCCCAGATCTGATTTTCTGAAAAAATCAGATTTATTTTGTGAGGTTGTTCACATGATGTTTTAAATGTGTCCTGAAGGCAATGCTTCTAAAATGAACTGAATGCATGAAAACCATACCCTAGCATTTTCATTTATTATATTCTATTTATCATAATCTAATATTACAATATATAAATTTTATACTGGGTTTCCATGGTCATCGAACACATGGAAATATCAGAGATAAATGTACATGCATGCATATATGCATGCTAGATTTGCTCTTGTGAAGAGTAAAACTTGTTTCTAATTTGCAATAGTTATCAGTATTGTAAGTAAATCTTTTTTTTTATAATTTTCACCAAATCGATTCAAAGATTTGTATGAATGAGCCATTAGCAAATCTGAATTTGAATGACCTTTTAAACTCCTTAGCCAATTATCACAAATGATTAGAAAGGTCATGAAAAGGAATGGGAATTAATATGTAAAAAAAATAAATATATATATATATAAAATATGTATTTATATATATTATTATATTTATAAAATCACTTTAATAAATTAAATTGATAATCAAAAAAATATATTTTAATAAATTATACATTTATTAATAATTAAAGGAGCTCCATATATTCAGCTCGCCTCATCTTTGATGTCCTACATCATTTACACGCCATGGGCAAACCCAGCTCAGTTCTGATGATTCTTGAAAAAAGAAAAATAAATGCATGAATTTCGACCTGGTCACATTGAAGTGATGCCTGATTTAGTTCCACATATGAAAGTGGCCCAGATCAGACTTCATTATTTCAGATTCAGTGTGAGTTTTGCTGTTCACGCTGTCATCCAAAAACAAATCTGTGTCATATTGTGATGGTAAAAAACCTGATTTTAGGCATATTCATGTTTGTGCTGGAAATTAGATTATCTTTTCCACATTTTTCACACTTTTGCTTAATTAAATCTAGGGATGCACACCTACATCTGCTCTTCAGATTTAGAGCTGTTTAAATTAGAATACTGGTTGATTTTTCACAGAACTCGTTTGAATAGATTAAGATCTAAGGTGTTAATATAGTTTTTGTCAGCAAGTGCAAGTTGCAGCAACATAAGCAACAGTCTTTTGTGAACATATTTTTGGTGATTGTTAAACCCAAAAACATTTTACATACTGTATAAGATGTGTGAATAGTGAATAAATCAAGAGCAATCTGGTGCCATGTATTATAGTGCTTATTAAGACATCATTCACTGGGTATTTCATCATACTCTCTATACTTAACATCTGGACATGCTGTGAATAGATTAATTAAAGTCAGAAGCATTAAAAGACTGTTACAAATCAGTCTTTCCAAGCTGAGCAGATGACATAGTTACTGTAGATGCAAGTCAAGTCGTGATATGCAATTGATTTCGCCAGAATTCTGCACATGCCGAGTAAGGATGCACAATTTATCATTAATTGTATCAGCAACAAAAAGTATATATATATATATATATATATATATATATATATATATATATATATATATAAAAGATATTGATTTTGGATTCATATATATTAATATTGGATTCAGAAATTAACTGCAGGAATCTTTGGCATGTCTAATTTATCATTATGTAAAATAATGCTTTAAGGATCGAATCACTCTGAAATGAGGGTGCTTAGACAACACATACTGTATAAAAGCTTGTGTGAAGCTTTACATCCATGTCAGCAATGCTCAAAACGCCAGGAAAACTTCAAGTCGCCCCCTGCCTCTCTTTGCTGTCTAGGTGTCAGTAAACATGTGTCCCTCTCCATTGGAAACCAGTCATACATTATAATGTCCCCAAGGCTTCCTGCTAACAAACATACCCCCCCCAACCACTTCCACACCCAGCCCTGCAGGAATACAGTGCCACTCATTCTCAACAACAAAACAACTGATTATATGCTATGTTCTTAGTCTAAGGCTTAGTACATTTAGGAGCTATGTTTAACGCTCTCCGCCTTGCAGTAAGTCTGTAAATGAAATTTCGCAAAGAAGTTACCATAAAAAGCTTTGTGTTGTATTTAATCAGCCTGCTTCTATTACATTGAACCCATATTGTGGTATACCGAATGGTGTGATGCTACAGCATATTAATAACAAAAGACTGCAACAGTGACCGCCCACTATTTCAATGCCCATGGTTCTGGAAGTGTTTTTCCTATTCATTTTCTCCATAGGGATTTAAAAAATAATAATAATAATGAGGTGTAAGCCATGAACCAAACCAAGCAGCTCAGAGATTAATCACAACTACAGACTTTCATTTGAAGTAAAAGAGTATATGGACATGAAAAGACCAAAGTACAAGACTGAATACTTAAATTATTTTCATGAGGGAGCAAACTTCTTAACCTATGAAGCATTGCAAATTGAATAAGCCTTTTAAATGAATCAAAATGGGGGTACAGTAGTCAAGTCAGGTAAATTTTACTTGTATAGCGTCTTTCACAACACAGTTTCAAAGCAGCTTTACAGAAGAGCAGGCATTAACAGACAATAAAACTGCAATGTCTATAATGTCAATTAATCATCATTGTGTAATTAGATCAAATATGATTGTTAATTGTGTTTAAAAATAAGTAATTACATAATAATTGTATTAATAACCCCAGTGAGTAAACTGAAGGCGACTGTGGCAAGGAACACAAAACTCCATAAAATGTTGATTAATGGAGAAAAATAACCTTGGGAGAAACCAGACTCACTGTGGGGGCCAGTTCCCCTCTAGCTAACATCATTAATATAATGTAAATATTACTTATGTATAGCTAAAGTCATGGTTTAAAATTATTAAACTAAGTAAGTGTTAAGGGTCAGTGTTTAAACATCGATTTTGTTTGAACTGTAAGATTAATGACCAATGTCTTTGAAGTCCATCCTGGATTAACAGTACAAAACTATTGACTCATATTCATTGATTATAAGTATAAAAACAATACATTTTACAATTAGTGCAAAATACTTAAATATGTAGCCTATTTAAATATGTAAGTTGTTTAAGAGTGTATCGAGACCAACTCAACTCATGCATCATTTGTAGCATTTTATGGGAATTGACAGTTGCTGCTGGGTTTTTTTTTTCCTCTCACAATTTTAATTTCCATGCTAACATAGACTTCTCTCATTGGTGGTTCTCTCTTCAGGATTACGGTTAGTGTAGTTCTTTATCTGCGTTTTGGCAGTTAAAAAAGATTTTATACAAATTAAATTGAAATCTCATTGACTTTTGGCTTCTGTAATAACATATGTGAAATTTACATAAAATATTTTTGGGATGTTGGCATTTTGCTAAATTAGTAAAGGCAAAAAGGGATTGAAATATGTGAAATAAAAAGGTGACCAGTTACAGCATATAAAATATACAATTTCCCTATATACCTTCATGTAAATATTAAAGGAATAGTTCACCCAAAAAGGAAAATTCTCTCATCATAGAAGAATTTCTCAACTGTGTTGGTCCTCACAATGGAAGTGGATAATTACCAAAACTTTGAAGATCCAAAAGCACATAAAGGCAGCATAAAAATAATCAGTATGACTCTTGTGGTTAATTACATATCTTTAGAAGTGATATTATAAGTGTAGGTGAGAAACCGAACAATATTTAAGTAATTTTCTACTTTTTATCTCCACTTTCACATTCTTCTTCATTTGTTTTTGGCAATTTGCATTCATCATGCATATCGCCACCTACTGGGCAGGGCGGTGAATTTATAAGGCCTTAAATGTTGATCTGTTTCTCACCCACACCTATCATATCACTTCTGAAGATATTTATTTAATCATTGGAGTCTTATGGATTACATTTATGCTGCCTTTATGTGCTTTTTCAAGCTTCAAAATTTTGCTACCCATTCACTTGCATTGTGAGAACCTACAGAGCTGAAATATTCTTCTAAAAATCTTTTTTTTTGTATTCAGCAGAAGAAAGAAAGTCATACACATCCGTGATGGCATGAGGGTGAGTAAATTATTTTTGGGTGAACCATCCCTTTAACCTAATATCTTGAATAAAATAAAAAATCCAGTAGACATGTTATGTATTAGCTACCCAAAAGTTACAATTCTATCATCATTTACTCATGATCATCATACACATCCCAGATGTGTATGACATTCTTTCTTCTGCCCTGAACACAAATAAAAATAATTTAGAAGAATTTCTCAGCTTTGTAGGTCCATACAATGCAAGTAAATGTTGGTTAGAACTTTTTAAGATACAAAAATCACATAAAGGCAGTAGTCCATAAGACTCCAGTGGTTAAATCCATGTCTTCAGAAGCAAAATAATATATATGGGTGAGAAACAGATAAATATTTAAGTACTTTTTTTCACTCAATATCTTTCACATCTTAAAGTCACATGTGATGCCTATTTAGTTTCACTTTCAGATCTGAATGTGTAAGTGGAGATATAGTTTAAAAAGGGATTATCTATCTATTTCTCACACACACCTATAATATCATTCGTATCACTTGTATAGACATACATTTTACCACTGTTGTCTTATGGATTAATTTTATGCTGCATTTATGTGCTTTTTGGAGCTTCAAGGTTCTGGCCAACATTGACTTGCAATGTATGGACCTTCAGAGCTGAAATATTCTTCTAAAAATATTCATTTGCATTCTGCAAAAGAAAGAAAGCCGTGTTTCTGGAATGTCATGAGGGTGAGTAAATGATGAGAGAATTTTAATTTTTGGGTATAACTAGACAATGAATATTGAAATGATGTAGTTATATGTGTGTGCGTGTGTGTGTGTGTGTGTGTGTGTGTGTATATATATATATATATATATATATATATATATATATATATATATATATATATATTTGGCAAATTATAATAACATGTCAGAATATGGTAGAATTCTTACAGATTGTTGCTTGTGCTATTACACATAATTCCTAATTTTAAATTTAACCCTCCCCTCCTAGATTTCATTGATGCAAAATCATCAATGACTTTGCCAAATCTGCCCTGCAATCACATGGTTGATACTTATTTTCTTAAGACCACTGAGTCGATCATGTGTCATGGTGTACCTATACTGTTGATTATTGTTATCTTATGTTTTATCGATCAGGTACCCTGTCGTGCTGCCCCAGAGAATGTTGCCGCCCTAGGCACTGCCTATATCACCTATGCCAGGATCCACTACTGGCTTCCCATATACTTACCATTGATTAAAAAAAAAAAAACTTGCCGCTCGTAGTAGGCCTGTCTTAAAAGGTTTACACATTCGTGCAAAAGATAAATTTCTCTAGGGAGAAAATGAATGGGATTTTCATTCCCGGAATCCTTCTGTTACGCTCTATAAGACATATTTTGCATGAGATGTAAGCAGCCAGCAGTCAGACCAAGGACAAAGTATTTGTATTAATAGAGAGACAATAATATCAGTAATAGCGTAGCCCTTGTCTTCTAGCTATTTTAGATTCACTGCAAAGACTGTGTCTGCAACTATGTGTCATCTCTTTGTTTTTTGTCCTCCACTCCATGTTTTACCATGCCATGTCCTTGCATGTCCATAAAGCACACAGTACAAGATAATTCTTAAGATTACTTCTGCGCAGAGCTGTCAACATTCTTTAGAAAAGCACATTCCTCATCGTTGGAAACAGCATTATAAGTATGAGTAAATATTTGCGTATGCGATGTATGAGTGACTTCAGTAGTGTCCCGTTCCTCCAGAAATGTGCAGCGCAGACCCAAATAATGCCCCTTCACTCTCGCAGTCAGGTCAGATCAGTCACGTACAAGCAGTTGAGATGCTGTCACTTCCACCTCAGTCTCCAAGCCTCGCCACATTCAGAGGCCATCCACGTAATTCAACCTCATTCTGCGTTTAAGTCAATAACTACGGTTAGTGTGGAATCTAATGCAGCTGACTGTTCTTTCAGGTGTAGCCAACGCAGAAATCGTTTCTTTTCCACACTCGTGTGAACAATGGACATTATGTAATCTGCCCTAGAATCGTAGGGGCTCTAAGAGCACAGAGCATGCTGGTCCCGTTAGATGAGATTCTGAAGGCCTTAAGAAAAGTTTGAGAGTGCTTCTGTGACTGTTTCTGTGTTTTTTTTCACGTTGTGACTGTGACCTTGTCAACACAAGGCTAGATAATACACACTGCAAGGTTTACCTGCAAACGCTGCATGTAATGTTGTATTTTGTATCTGGTTTTGTTTCAGGACTCAAATTTACATTTGGCATTGAGTGGCAACCCAACACAGTACCAATCATTCAAAAGGAAACAAAAATGTCCACAAAATCTGAAAAATAACACTGAAATATATTAATATTGCCATGAACTGCAAAGGTTGAATAATTTTTTTTTTAATTCTATAGTTTCGTGCTCTCTGTAGAAAATAATTGTCTGTTCAAAAGACTGAGTAGTTGGTACAAACCATGTTCGTCATTGCTTGTATAGTTTTGTTTATGGTTTTTGAGAATGAGGGCATGTCATGCAAAATGTCCATGTTGACATCTGCTTATTTTGGCAAGCTTATGCCAAGTGACAGATGATTTTGAACTGAAATGCTGTAGAGCACGATTGGATGCACTGTCATAGACATCAACAACAAAAGATATGGGAAGCATTTTCTCCTCCTTTGTAGTATTTTATAAGCCTATTTTTTTTGTCCTATGTGCACTATGTGCCTATATGCACTTTACACTATTCACGTATATGCTTAGTTTCATTTTATTATTTGAATTTAGCATTGTTTTTCCTTTTGTCTGCGATGCTATCAAAACATCTAATTTTGGGTTTGTGATCCTCCAACTGAGAACTACTGAGATAAGTGATATTGGGCCCTATTTTATAAGCACTAAGTGCAGCACAATGCCATGCCATAAGTAACACACACAAGTCAATGGGCATTGGCAGAAAGTTTTGGCATTTTTGTACAACTGTGCGCTATTGCGCATGCAATGTGGCAAAATTGCGCATACAATGTGCTATTGGGCTAGGTCAAGTGTAGTTTAATTTGGAGATTCTTCTCCAGCACCATCTGCATCCTATTAGCTCATTCCCTGTAAAACACCAGCAATATAAACAAGGACCTCACATTCATAACAAGTTGGTAGTGTAAGTGGACTGCAATGAATTAGAAGAATAGAAATTTTGTCTTACATTGTTTTATGCAGTAACTGCATCCCTGTTGAATGTCAGGCATATTTCTATGACAGTGACATGCTCCTTTTATACGCATGGAAAATGTGGGTCTCGTCAGTATTTGGTTTCACGCTCCATTCGATTATAGAGAATGTAAATATTAATAATAATTTTCATCTACTGACACACAAATAATGGCAGTGATTGTGTCGGAATGAGCTTCACTTCTACTGGTTGATTTTGATTTTTAAAATGTAAATAAGTTATAAAAAAAAAATTATTAAACCAAAAATATTTCTAAATTCATATTACACTTCAAATGTATCAAAAATATAATCAAAATAACAAAGTGGTCAGACAAATCATACCAAATCCAAACATTTTTGTCTCTCCAACTTCTTCCACCGTGTTCTTCCACCGACTTAAAAATCACTCTATGACAACAGTATGAAAAAGACCAATATAAATTAGATCATAAATACAATTGTAAATATAAATATAATAATAATTAAAAAGTAAACATGATCTAAAGCTAATTTAACACATATATAATTAATGTTTGTTCCATAAAATGGCTACAACAGAGATGGTCATAGACATAATTTAATGTTCCACTATGTTTTCAGAATTTGGACATGGACTGTATTGCCACCTGTTGGTGGAGATTTCAAACTGCAAATGCAGGAACAAACATTCTCACCCATGCCCACTTGCACTTTGTGCTGGCACAAAAATTGCACTTAGAATTAGCGCTCTCACGAAAATTGGATAAGACATTGCACACAAATATAGCACATTGTATAGTTAGTGTTGGTACATGGCTACTTAAATAAAATAATGAAACAAATTCATATTTTCTATTGATTTGAGATGAAATTATTGTATTATGTTTGAATGGTTTTTTTTATGTTTATTGAATTAAATTAAGAAGAAGCATCACAGAGTGATATGAGAGACATGAAACTAGCACAAATACAGTATATAGAACATCAGCCTTGAACAACAGTCACTTAGTGGTCATTATCCAAAAATATTTGGCCACAGGATATAGCGATTGACCAAGCATAATGAAGAATTCCAGAGAGTCATAAATACTTTATGTTAAATATAATAAATTGGGGAGGTCACATGATGCCATGCGAGGAGCAGACGCGTGAGCAATGAGCTCTGCGCAGTTTGTTATTTTTTTAATTATTGTCATGTTATAATCCAGTGAGATTCAATATACTATTTACATATTTGTTCTTTGAGGTAAACATGGCAAAGAAGTCAAAATCCTCAGACTCTGGAGACATTAAAAGACGCTTACATGCCTGCAGACCAGGAACTCGATTTGGATGGTGCGGCCTGGGAAATTCAGAGTCAACTGCCCAACATGTTTGTGATGCTCACGAAGGTTGCTGCTGACATGGAGGATCTCGTTGTAATATGGTGATCGATAAAGGCGATGGAAACAAAATTCTATGAGATAGTTGCAAAAGTGGCAGATGTTGAGAATTATTGATTGATTATCTGGAGTCATCGGAAAGGGAATTATCTGCTAATCCGCTCATGGTCAAATTAGACCTGGGAAACATTCTGAAAAAACTGGAAAATCTAGAAAATTGGAGCTGAAGAAATAATGTACAGATTGTTGGAATTCCTGAGCACAAAGAAGGCAGAGGTATGTTGAAATTCCTAGACATAACAGGCCATAAGTTGGAGTCCCAGCTGGCAGATCTGCTGAGGGAGACAGGCCCTGATAAATTTTGGCCAAATTTCTGAGATCATCCGATAAAGATCTTGTGTTGCGTGAGGCGAGGAACAAAGGAAAGCTTTCTTGGAAGAATCGATGTGGAACCGGGACGCCTGTTTTGTATCTTTTTGTGCTTGTTCCGCCTAGCGGCTAGAGTTTAATTTGTGGAATGGCACTGCTTAGGGACAGTTGTTGACGAATCTGTTCATTCCTTGTTCTTATGCCTCCTGTTGGCTGGAGTTTGTTTTGTGTTGTATTTTTGCTAGACATTGGAATGATTACATCATCTGCTGCACTCATAAACAGCTGGCTCACTGAACACTTGTTTGTCTGTCTGAGGAAATTGAATGGCTTTATATCGGTTGGAATTTGTTTTGTGGAAGATCACACCTTCTGTGAATGAATCTACACATACTTTGTGTTTACTCTGCCTATTGGCTGGAGTTTGTTTTACAAAGTATTTTCTGTAATGCAAGAGCAGAAGCACCGGACTTGACCAATCCGATGGCAAATTTGTCACAGGGGCCTGACGCTGGTTGGCGCTGTCGTGCGCAGGGTTAATGCACACGTTTTTCTTTTCTGGGGTGGACATGTTTTTTTTAGTGCTGGCTCAAGTAAGAGCAGGGGTGTCATTATATTGATAAATAAATATATAAAATTAAAATGTCTCAAACAGATTAAAGATAAATTAGGGAGAATCATTATTGTTTTAGCAGAAATTCAGGGGCAAAGGTTGGTCCCTCAAGTCCAGCATTTCATCCGTTTTTGATTGTTCAATTGGAAACGTCATAGTCTCAGATCACACCCTGGTGAGTTTAGAAGTGTTGCCACATCCGGTGAAAAATAAATCATATAGTTGGCACTTTAATGTATCCCTTTTACAAAATTTTCAACAAATGTTAAAGACTGAACTCAATGTTTAAATGGAGACCAACTGGTCTTCCGTATCTTTTGTGGGTGTGGCTTGGGAGGCACTTAAGGTGGTTCTTAGGGGCCGGATCATACAGTTTGCCTCATTCATCAAGAGATCCAAGGCACGAGAACTCGTGGAGTTGTAAGGGAAAATTAAAAGTGCAGAGGCAGAGCTGAAGTGCTGAATGTTATCTGATGGCCTCAGAGAACTGACCCGATTGAAGTACAGATATAATACTATTTTGTCACGGAAAGTGTAGTTTTTGTTATTCAGGGCAAGACAATCATACTTTGAGTCGGAGGACAAAGCAGGGAAGTTTTTGGCTAGTTATAAAGCAGAGAGACTCTTTTTCTACCATTCCATTAGTGAAATCTGCTGGTATTGAAATTTTTACCTTGGCCACTGATATTAATAATGCCTTTAAAGAGTTCTATCTTGATCTTTATAGTTCCACATCTTCATCTACTGATGAAGATATTAGAAACTTTGTGGAACCATTTGAACTCTCTAAACTGACAACTGAGCAAACCAATTCTTTTTATTCTAAGATAACCTTGGAAGAGCTTGATGAAGTAATTAAGTTCTTACCTACAGACAAGGCTACGGGGCCAGATGGTTTTGCCACTGATTTAAGATCTTATGCTACAGAATTGGCTCCACTTTTGTTATAGGTTTATACGGAATCATTAAAGAATGGAAAGCTTCCCCCAACCATGACACAAGCCCAGATCAGTCTGATTCTTAAAAAGGACAAAGATCCAAAAAAGTTACCATCCAGTTTCCCTGATTCAGCTAGATGTAAAAATGTTATCAAAAAGTTTTGACATCTCTTATACATATAGATTAGGTGGGATTTATTTGGGGCCATTGCTCTTCTGATAACATTAGGCATTTCATCAATATCATGTGGTCAATTATCATGTGGCAAATGATCAGTCTTCGGTCGCTGCCATCTCACTTGACGCCTAAAAGGCGTTTGATATGGTAGAAAGAGGGATTATCTTTTTAGGATTTTGGAAATATATGGGTTCGGGAGTACAATTATTGGTTGGATTAAGTTACTTTGTAGACACCAGCAGATTGTATATATATATATATATATACACTCACCTAAAGGATTATTAGGAACACCATACTAATACTGTGTTTGACCCCCTTTCGCCTTCAGAACTGCCTTAATTCTACGTGGCATTGATTCAACAAGGTGCTGAAAGCATTCTTTAGAAATGTTGGCCCATATTGATAGGATAGCATCTTGCAGTTGATGGAGATTTGTGGGATGCACATCCAGGGCACGATGCTCCCGTTCCACCACATCCCAAAGATGCTCTATTGGGTTGAGATCTGGTGACTGTGGGGGCCATTTCAGTACAGTGAACTCATTGTCATGTTCAAGAAACCAATTTGAAATGATTCGAGCTTTGTGACATGGTGCATTATCCTGCTGGAAGTAGCCATCAGAGGATGGGTACATGGTGGCCATAAAGGGATGGACATGGTCAGAAACAATGCTCAGGTAGGCCGTGGCATTTAAACGATGCCCAATTGGCACTAAGGGGCCTAAAGTGTGCCAAGAAAACATCCCCCACACCATTACACCACCACCAGCAGCCAAATTGAACAGGTGTTCCTAATAATCCTTTAGGTGAGTGTTTTATATATATATATATATATATACACAATCAACATTTAACCCTTTTAAACCCTCCCCATATATATATATATATATATATATATATATATATATATATATATATATATATATATAGAATATATATATATAGAAAGGGGACTTTTCCAGAAGAAAGGGGACTTACCAATACACAATCTTGGGTTCTGCCATATGCTCGAGGCAACATTTAAATAAATGTCCGATATAAACATTCTAGACACTTTTGTCTATACCGAGTGTAAATACAAAATAACAGGGTGTAACTTAACTTCTGGTTTAAAACCAGGGAGGGGCTCTCTCAGGTGGAAGTGACCAATGAACCAAATGTCTGAGACTGAATGCATAGTAATAAAACAAAATCTTGGGTTGGCCTAGCCCACCATTGTCAATCGGCCTATGTAACTTATTGAAATGCAATCTTGGATGCTTACCATTCCAAATGAAGAACTTCACTATGCTATAAACTTGCTTGAAATAAGAGACGGGGACATATACAGGGAGAGATTATATATATATATATATATTTTGCATTCCGTTGTTATTGAAAGATTTAATAAAAAATGTTAATTATAAAAAAATGAAAATCGAGGGGGCCTGGCTAGCTCAGCAAGTATAGATGCTACCACACCTGGAGTCGCAAGTTCGAATCCAAGGTATGCTAAGTGACTCCAGTCAGGCTTCCTAAGCAACCAATTGGCCCAGTTGCTAGGGTGGGTAGAGTCACGTTGGGTTAACCTCCTGGAGGTCACTATCATGTGTTTCTCGCTCTCGGTGGGGCACGTGGTTAGTTGTGCGTGGATGCCGCGGAGAGTTGCGTGAAGCCTCCACATGCGCTAGGTCTCCGCGGTAATGGGCTGAACAAGCCATGTGATAAAATGTGCGGATTGATGGTCTCAGATGTGGAGGCAACTGAGATTCGTCCTCCGCCACCCAGATTGAGGTGAGTCACTATGCCATCACGAGGACTTAGAGTGCTTTGGGAATTGGGCATTCCAAATTGGGGAGAAAGGGGGAGAAAAATCCCCCCCAAAAAAAGAATAAACCAAAAATGTATCTAGAGTCTAGAGTTACACAAAGTGATACTGACCTCGCTTATTCTTTCCTTTTTATCTTTTATTTATGTAATTATTAATTAAAAAATGTTTATGTATTTGCCAAGCACAAGCTTGTGTGTGATCCTAGACACGGTAATTAAAAATGCATACTGTTGTCACAACAAGTCTCACATGTATTATTAACAGGTGATGATCAGGCAGCTGTGGTGCCATTAAAATTCATCAAGACCATGCACATCGATAATGTGCGATTAAGAGCCAGATATGTGCATCTTTTCATAAAGCATTATTTCCTGCTTGCGGCATGACAGAGCAGAAAATAATGAATGGGTCTCTTTGATTGGAACTGAGACTGTTTGGGGTGATAGATGGTTTATTTTGTCTGCAGATATGTCTTTTTTCTCCATTTCCTTACCTTTGTAATAATGGTTTCTTGCTGCTAAAAATAAATATGATTAAAGTGGTACTTCCTACAACAGTGTTTTCCCATGGGCATACACTGTTGATGTAAATTGGATGGCAAGGGATTGTTGTCATTTAGGTGTACTTTGAACTTAGCCCGAAGTATAAACATATTTCTTCTAATTGTAGGCCCGATGTTGCTGTCACACATGAGTAGTGCTTGTGTAAGCACATTAGATAATTTGTCATTGAGCCCGGCTTACAGTGTCATCTTCATCAAAACATATTTAAAAAAAGGAGAAAACAAATAGCTTTTTGTCACTAATAAATTAATAACTGTTTAATTCGTGAGATTAAAAGCCTATTTTTTATTTTTTTTTTCGCTAATTTATTTTAGTCTTGCTTGCTAAGGGAAACATCACTATTGCTCTTACTTAGGGTAAGGGATTTGAAAAGACCCTTAAACCAAAATAATAATGAAATTTAAATGATGACATGAAGCTCGTTATGCACTGCTTGTGGTACAGACATGAATGATAACTCAAGTTGTGTGACTTGTTGAGGAGATGTGTGCTGTTACCTATCTAAGCAATCACACTTAAGATTTTCGCTTGGCAGACAATAAAATTGACAAAGGAATCCCATAGATGCCCTTTGAAGGAGGGACCTGAGTCATATCTTGGAACCCAAATTTCAATAGAAATAGGAGTGGGCTACTAAGCTACCACTTAAGCAACCAACATAACAACCTAGCAACCACCCAGAACACCCTAGCAACCATGTGCTAATCTGTGTCTGTGTCTACATTAAATTTGTTTATATCATATCTTAAGCTGCAATGTGTAATTTCTTCCCACCAAACATTATAACTTACAAAAAAGGTATCTGTACAGCAAATTACCATACATTGGTAAAATCTTCAGGTTCATAAAGCAGACATGCTCTTAGAAAGCAAAACATTTTCCCCTCCACATGTCTGCACAATTTGCTCAAATCTTATAAGGTATAATTTTCCCCTTATCGTTTTTATGTTGACTTCTCTGCTGGCTTTCTGCAACCCCAGCATTCTTGGTATAATGCAAACTGAGTTTTGTCAGCATCTGACAGTCCCCTCCAGGGACCGTTCAAAGTGAAGAGGCTCAGCTTCTTACACATCAAATTTCAGAGTGAACCTTGAACGTTTCACAAAGTCTATGAAAGATCCTATGTAGCATTTATAATCCTTTTTAATATTATATTTTTTGAGTAGGAAATAAAATCTGAAAACTGAGTGCTTTATCAGGAAAAGTTCCATACAGAGGAATAATTTGAAAACTTACATTTGCTAGTGTCTTTTGTGATTATATTTTACACTCAAAGAATTCTCATTCCATTGCATTATGTACAAATCTGATTCATTTCTCAGGACCTTGATACAATAAGAAAATAAAACAGAATATGAAATAACAAACATAAACTGGTGGCCAAAATTTTGGAATAAAGTACAGATTTTGCTCTTATGGAAAGTAATTGGTACTTTTATTAGTGTCATTCAACTGATCACAATGTATAGTCATCAGGACATTAATAATGTGAAAAATTACTATTACAATTTGAAACAATTTTTAAACTTAAACTACTTCAAAGAGTTTAATTCTCCATGTGCAAAAATGACAGCTTTAAAAATTGCTTTTACTTTGCAATTCTTCCCATAAGGCCTGCACCCCTGAGTCTTCTCTTTACTGCTGTAAATGAAACTGGTGTTGAGCATGTAGAATTCAATGAAGCTGTCAGCTGAGAACATGTGAGGTGTCTATTTATTAAACTAGAGACTTGATGTACTTATCCTCTTGTTTAGTTGTGACTGGGCCTTCCTCATCTCTTTCTTTCCTTGTTAGAGCCAGTTGTCCTGTATTTTAAGACTGTAGCGTACACCTTTGTATGAAATCTTCAGTTTTTTTGGGCAATTTCAAGCATTGCATAGCCTTCATTCCTCAAAACAATTATTGAATGATGAGTTTCTAAAGAAAGCTGTTTCTTTTTTGCCATTGTTTACCTAATATTGACCTTAAGACATGCCAGTCTATTGCATACTGTGGCAACTCAAAACAAACACAAAGACAATGTAAAGCTTCATTTAATGAACCCAATAGCTTTCAACTGTGTTTGATATAATGGCAAGTGATTTCTAGTACCAAAATAGCAATTTAGCATGATTACTCAAGGATAAGGTGTTTGAGTGATGACTGTTGGAAATGGAGCCTGTCTAGATTTAATAAAAATGGTGCTGTTTTTTACATCATTAATGTCCTGACCTTACATTGTGATCAGTAGAATGCCACTTTGGTTAGTTAAAGTACCAATATCCTTCTGAAACAGCAAAATCTACTGGTCAAAAGTTTTGAAAAACTTGACTGAAATGTTTCTTGTGATCTTAAAAATCTTTTGATCTGTAGGCATATGATTTCATGTTTGAAATTAGTTTTGAAATTAGTTCAAAAATATAATTGTGCCAACATATTAATTTATTTCATTATAAAACTAAACTTTAATAAAAAAAAAACTTGGGCCAAATAATAAAGAAAAGCAGCCACTAAGTGCCCAACATAGATGGGAACTCCTTATATACTGTTTTAAAAGCATCCCAGGGTGATACCTCAAGAACATGGTTGCTAAAATATAACACAGTTTTTATTTATTTTGGATTATACATAATTCCTATAGTTCCATTTATGTTATTCCATAGTTTTGATGTCTTGGATGAATTTATATATATATATATATATCTTTGGTTTGTTTTAGTGTTGCAATAAATGTCTTTGAGCTACCATATACTTTTGTGCTGCCTTTCTATGTCAACACAAAGCTTAGTTTTGTTTGCTGCTAAAAAAAAATTGAATAAAATTCAAATGGCAACAACAGTAGAGGTTTAGCGATTGAAGATTTTTTCTTCAAAATAATTTATTGATATAATGGATGACAGGATTAATATTGGAAAGCAGATACTGTTTTGCTATGTGCACAAATGTTCACTAGCACCATGTCTGTGTATGCATGGGTGAATCTGGCGAAACCTTTTATTTCACAAATAAAATCAAAAGAGAGAAATAGGAAATTAAATTTTCCTCTTCAAAAATTAAGCCTGTTCATATGACATTTCAATAAAAAGTGTTTAGACAAAATTGTAGTAACTGTTGCAATACCTTTGAGCTTATTAAAAGGTGCACTCAGCATTTTTTTTTTCCTTATTAAAAAAACTTGTATTCCTTGAAATATGAATTGTAATTTTGAAACACATGTATAAATTCATGAGCTCACACATGAGATGAAGACCCTAGTCATATCAGTAACCTTATGAAAAGCAGTTTTAGTCTACATGGAGAGGGTCCCCTCATGGGGACGGCCATGTTAAGATCACATGACCAGCTGAATATACTCGCTTAATCTTAGTAACTTCCCTGTTATTAGTCAATTTCACTTATGGGTTAAATTTATCATAGCTGACTGTGAATACTAAATTTCTACAATAGCATCGGCATCTGAAAACTGATGTGTTTGAATTATGCTGCATCCACACCACTAGGTGTCAGTGCAAGACCAAGAAAACATGCATAAAAAATTGCTCAGAGCACTTTTAACTATAGTATTTTATTACAGAATTGTTTTTTTTTTTTTTTAACTGATAAAATAATTAATGTATTACAATAATTTGGATCACCTTTGAAATTAATGGTAATTACAAAAAAAAAAAAAAAAAAAACATCTGAAGGAATTAATTACAGTAATTTCTGGAGACAGTGTGCTTAATTTCCATGAAAATAACAATGCAAAAATGTTGCTATGATATTGCTAAAATCTATTGCAAACAGATTACAAACTATTTCAAAGCACAGCACCATCTTATAAGGGACCAAAACAAAGAGTTCCAGCATCTTGCACTATTTCCTTATCTCTACATGACTCTCACCTTTTCCTTTAGCCTCTGTCTTAAGAGAAGGTATGATATTAACTCTCAGTGCTCAGCGAGGGCCTTGCTCACTGGGAGGAAAAACCAAGCTGCTCAAACCCCTTCTTTGCACAAATAGCCAAAGCCAACGGCTATGGATCAGATCAAACTGTGATAAATGACCAGGGCTCAGTCAGGACTCCTCCAAGATTGTTTTGTTTAATTAGCTAACGAGTGAGTGCATTTGATTGGGCTAAGCTGGGTAGATGCTATGTGCCTGTCGATTAAATGCGCTGCCAGGGAGCCGAGAGCCACTGAGTAGAACATTACAACATACTGCAAATGGATTTATCATTGACGGCACAAATGGAAAGCTCACATGCCAACATGTCCAGCCACAAAGTGGTTCAAATGAGTAAGATGTAGTTATGCTGTACAGTTTGTGGAAACGTAGGGGAGAGAGGTGACGGGAAATGTACATCGGCTTATTAATGCTTCAGTGCCTTGTTCCTCCTCAGATGCAGTTATGGATGATTTGATTTTGAGTATGCTTATTAGATTGACAACTGATTTCTTTATCGCTGTTACGAGCAACAATTTGATTTTGATTCAAGCAAAGCCATTATTTTGGTATTGATTTTATGCTAGAGCCTTTAGGCTATAGGTAGAAAGTTTACCTATGTCTACTTGTAATTATAAACATACAGTGGGGTTCAAAATTAATTCTGGGATTCTGCACTGTTTCTACAGTATGTCACTAATCAAATAAGCAGATTTGTGACATAGACCATGATACAGCCATTGCACAAAAGGTCTGATTTCCTCGCTTCCACTGAAACACACAAAATGCTCTTTTGCCTTCTCAAATCATGCTGGATAACATGGATAATCAGTACTTCCATAATTATTTTAGGATAATTAATCTATGTAAATTTACTATCACATGATATCTATTTATTTGTTTATTACAGTACTATACTTTCTGTGTAACAATGGTGAATTATCAGCATCCCATATACGAATACAATACAGATTATGCATGCTATTTGTTACTCAATGTGACTTTGTTGTTTCAGTGATTGATTTGATTTGCATTTAACATTGCTATTGGATGAAGAAGAAAAAAACATTGATGTAAACAATAGCAAGTGCAACATAAAAAGTAATTTATGACTTTTGTCATTTAAGTGCACTACTGAAATTATGTAAATTGTGTATCAATTTAGACTTAATAAGGGCCTGAGAAAATACTTATATGTAGCTTATATGTATCTTATGTGTTATGTGTAGCTCAATATGTGTTTGACAGCCAGTTGCATCTCATGAAATTTCATTGTGAAAGTAATGAATCCTGTTCTCAATATGTCCTGATTTGTTGCATTATCTCTCTGATATATGAAAAATAAAATATCAAAATATTTACAAAAATCAGCAAAAGGCAAAACAATTGTAACTCCCTGAGGTCAAATTTCAAACAGATTTTGTTCTGTGCTGGTAGAAGGACCTACCACTGACAGCTGTGACATTAAGTGTATGCTGACATTTTGTGGAGAGGTACAGGACCCAAGAATGCCTCTCCAAAGCATTCCTCAGTTACCTCAATTTGGACCTAAAAGTACAATGGGGTGGTTTAAAACTCTGGTTCATGCAAAGTGTGAAAATAACCTTCATGTATTCGGCTATGGATGTTTGAGCATTGGTTACATAGCACTACTTTCCCACTTGACTAGAGGCCAAATAATCACAGAGCTCTGGTTATCCTTTTCTGTCATGAATGTTCACCCCCTAAGCCACACAACCCTCCTCAGGCTGATTAATTTTCACCCTAGCATGTAGCCCCAATGCTAATTTAGTAACTCAAGGGAGGCGCAAGATTCATGAGTCGAACCCACATATAATATTTAGGATATACAGAGAGGAAATGTCACAATGTACTCTAGTTATGTTTATTCAGGAAGTATTCAGACACATTAATTTTTTTCACATTTTGTTGTGTTGCAGCCTTATGCTAAAATGTTTAAAATTATTAAATTTTTTCACATCAATCTACACTCCATACCCCATAATGACAAAGCAAAAAAACATATTTTTAATAACTTTTCAAATGTATCAAATTAATATCACATGGTATTCACATAAGTATTCAGACCCTTTGCTATGACACTTGAAATTTAGGTGCACACCATTCCTCTAGATCGTCTTGGAGATGTTTCTATACTTTGGTTGTAGTCCACCTATGGCAAATTCAATAGATTGAACATGATTTGGAAAGGCACACACCTGTCTATATAAGGTATCACAGCTGAAACCATGAGGTCAAAGGAACTATCTGCGGAGCTCAGAGACAGGACTGTGATGAGGCACAGATCTGGAGAAGGCTACAAAACATGTTCAGCTGCATTGAAGGTTCCCAAGAGCACATTGACCTCCATAATTCTTAAATGTTTGAAGTTTGGAATAACCAGGTGTCTTCCTAGAGCTGGCTGTCCAGCCAAACTGAGGAATTGGGGGAGAATGGACTTGGTAAGAGAGGTGACAATGAACTCGATGGTCACTCTGGTTTTGCTCCAGAGATCATGTGTAGAGATGGGATAAACTTGCAGAAGAACAACCATCACTGTAACACTCCACCAATCTGGGCTTTATGGCAGAGTGTCCTAATGGAAACCTCTCCTCAGTGCAAGACACATAAAAAAGCACCTAAAGGACTCTCAGACTAAAGATTCTCTTGTCTGATGAAATGAAGATTGAACTGTTTGGCCTCAATTCCTAGCATCATGTCTGGAGGAAACCAGGCACTGTTCATCACGTGCACAATACCATCCCAACGGTGAAGCATGGTGGTGGTAGCATCATGCTATGGGGGTGTTTTCCTGCAGCAGGGACTGGGGGACTGGTCAGGGTTGAAGGAAAGCTGAATGCAGTAAAATACAGAGATATCCTTATTGAAAACCTTTTACAGAGCACTCAGGACATAAGACTGGGCCGAAGGTTCACCTTCCAACAAGGACAATGACCCTAAGCACACAGCCAAGACAACACAAGAGTGGCTTAGGGACAACTCTGTGAATGTCCTTGAGTGGCCCAGCCAGAGCCCGGACTTGAACCCAATCGAACATCTCTGGAGAGACCTGAAAATGTGTGTCCACAGATGATCCACATCTAACATGACAGAGCTTGAGAAGATCTGCAGAAAAGAATGGCAGGAAATTCCCAAATCCAGGTGTGCAAAGCTTGTCGCATCATACCCTAAAAGACTTGAGGCTGTAATCGCTGCCAAAATTGCTTCATCTAAGTTTTAAATAAAGGGTCTGAATACTTGCATCAATTTGATATTTCAGTTTGTTCTTTTTAATACATTTGCAAAGTTATCAAAAAACATTTTTTTTGCTTTTTCGTTATGGGGTATGGAGTGGAGATTGATGTAAAATCAAATAATAATTTAAAGCATTTTAGCATGAGGCTGCAACATAACAAAATGTGAAAAAAAAAATTAAGGGGCCTGAATACTTCATGAATGCACTGCAGTTTCCGGACAGGCGAGTGACCTCTTGTCCTCATGTGTTACGATGATGGTATTTTCTCGATCTTTCCTGTTTCCTAACAGCTTTAACGTTCTCTTGGATTTTCAACGAGTACCCATCCTTTGTGAAGCAGGATTTGCGTCGATTCGTGTCCCAGGAGACAGGGAATCTATATATTGCTAAAGTGGAGCCATCTGATGTGGGCAACTACACCTGCGTCGTGACCAATACTGTCACCAACACACGAGTCCAAGGCCCGCCCACTCCTCTCATACTGCGCACTGATGGTGAGGAAGCTTGTCAATTATGTGTTATTATATGATATGCAATCAATCTAATCTAATAAATATTGTTTTCCTCCTATATGCATTGCAGAATTGTTTAAATTAGTTATAATGTGATAAGAAGAAAGCAAAGCATATGACTTAAAAAAGCATGCACTTCATGGAATACAAATTATATTCAAAGGTTAATGAGCTGTTCTTTGTAAATTTTAAGATGCCATAGCAGCATGTTTTGGTGCCTCTAGGCAGACATTATCAAAGGCCCTCTAACTGAAAGGTCATTTGTCTTGACTGATCTAATTGTTAGTTTCTCTGTGGATTTGCGATTTGATCAAACACATGCACCACATTGATAAAAAGGAATTATCAAGTACCATTAGAGACAAACAGAATCGGATTTGTCTGACTGATATCATAAAATAAACTTTTGTTTCTAGGTTGTCACAATTTTTGTGTTGCAATATAACCTGTGACCAAAACGGTTTATGGCATTTCTTACTTAATAGAGTTAAATAACATTCTAAAGCTCATTTCTAAAACCTTGCGAGGTGACTTGGTGAATGCTGCCTACATAGGGAGCTACCATCTAATGCAGCATGCTAGTGGTCATAAAACCTCATAAGTGTCTGATTTGGAATGCTCTACATAAGCAGCAACTCGTTGTGATTCGTACAAATGGGAGACTCGTCTTGTAAATTAGAAATTCATCTAGATATCTGCTTCTGGTGTTATTCTCATTTGTAAGTCTAATTGAACGAAACGTCTTCTAAATGAATAAATGTAAAGGCAAATGTAATTGATTTAAATAGAGGTTTACATTAGCATGTTGCAAAGCTAAAGACGTGATACTCTGGTAAGCATACTGTAGCCTACATGACACACAAATATATATTTTTTTTAATTTAAGTCAAGTCATTTTTATTTGTATAGCGCCTTTCACAACACACATTGTTTCAAAGCAGCTTTACAGAAAATCATGCATACATTTAATTATATTTAGAATCAACATTTCCATCTTGGATGGAATTGGCTTCTCTGTGAAGCATACAGTACTTGCAATGCTGGCAAAATAATGTATCTTAATAATAAATAATCATGCTCCCTACCTTTTGGAACAGATTTCACATTGGAAGTGCAACTATGGTGCCTTAAAATATGCCTACATAGGCAGCTCCCTAGGTTTTGGAACGCATTCTAAATTTATTCGGAGGCATCATGTAATTTCTTTTTTATGTTTTCAACAAATAATTTAATATTTACAAGTTGTATGTGTTGAGATCCAGCCAATGCCATGTTTGAATTGTGGTGTAAAAAAAAAAAAAACACTTTAAAATAACCTGATATTTGTATCACTGCTGAATGGCCAACACAAGTTGCCCAATTGTGACTGTCACAGTGTGATCTCCAGACACAATTTCAAACCCTATCGTACACGTCTCCCTACCCTAGATGTTACAAAATGAGATGATTGCCTCTCTTCAACCCTACCCATCTGGCAGTACTGACATAAACGGGCTGTGTTTGAGATAAGCATCTCTTTTGACTCGCTCAGACAGCTTAGTAGCTAGCCCGCTGGCACAGCACACAAAATCACAGGAGGAGATATCACACCTCCCTCCTATCCAAAAAAAAGCCTTTCAAAAGACAAAATACATAATGATGAAATGGAGAATTAAAAGATAGGCTGCTTTCTGAAATTGAATTTGCAGATTCAATAATTGATAGCTTTTATTGGATATGATTTCCAATTTGCTTGTGATTGTTGATTGATTCATCTTGTAGGTGTTATGGGGGAATATGAGCCTAAGATTGAGGTGCAGTTTCCAGAGGTCGTTCAGGTGGCCAAAGGTTCAACTGTGCGCCTAGAGTGCTTTGCATTGGGGAAGTAAGTGTTACAGTAAATTCTTTGAATAAAGAAAGAAACATCTATTTAAAAAGATGTCCTCAATTGAAAGGGAACATATTTTGGGTGCATTCACAATATGTAAGAATTTCTTTAATTTCCGACTCAAGTCTTAATCCTTGTCACAAGTTCAAGTAATGTCTTAAATCTATTTTGGCCATTACATTCTACATGCTGCAGTTTAGTTTTATAAACCCAGTTTTAGGACAGACATTTGAACATATTTTTTTTTTTTTTTTTAAAAAAAGAAAAAGTGAGCAAATGACTGTTATGGAAGGCCCTCTTTTTGTGATCCAATCAACTCCTGATGAATAAAATCAAGTTTTGCCCCATTTTTATTTCTTGTAAAATAGTCTTTTTCATTCTAAATGTTTGCAGATACCATTTCATTTTTACTTTAAGATCACCTACAATACAATATAAGATATAATATGTATTTACAATGTGTCCCCACACATCAGTCCAGTACCTTCCATAAGTTGGCGTCGCGTGGATGGAGTGCCCTTCTCTCGCAAAGTGGACATACGGAAAACAAGCGGCGTCATGGAAATCCCTTACTTTCAGCAAGAGGACGCAGGCACATATGAGTGTGTGGCAGAGAACACGAAAGGGAGGAACTCTGTGCAAGGAAAGCTGTCTTTCTTTGGTAAGTTGTCTTAAGATACATAACTATTTTAACAGCAAAAGTCACTTTCTGTCCAACCTCTTACCAAGAGGAAAGCAACTTAAAGGGATAGTTCACCCAAAAATGAAAATTCTGAAATGTATTATCCACCATGTCGTTCCAGAACTATATGAATTTCTTTCAACATCTAACATTCTTAACATCTCCTTTTGTAGTCCGTAGAAGTAGGAAAGTCATACCAGTTTGGAATGACATGAGGGTTAGTGTTAAATTCAACAACATTTTCCTTTTTGGGGTGGACTATCCCTTTAAGGATGTTGTGTTTTAACAGTGCATCAAAATGATTAAAGCTTCCCAGTCATGATGTCTCTTAAATTTGTATCCAGATTAAAAAGATGAGAGGGTGACCTTGTGCCTGACCTTGTACATTATGTGTGACTGCGCATATGAATGTGTGTGTATGTTCTGAAATACCAGATGGCACTGTGATTGGGATCCAATTTGACTCCAGATCAAAGCTGTTAAATGTACTATACTTAGATGAGGAACACATATGCCAGGAAAACACTCTGCAGAGCTGCATCTGGATCAGGGGTGTCCGTGATTTCTGTGTTTGACCAAAAAATAGTTGTTGGTTTTAATATTAACTTTGTAGGAAATTTGGTTTATGTAGATGTCCAGATGAGGTACGAATTAAAGTGCCCACATACCTCCACCATTATATAATATAAATTAAATTAAACTGTCCTTTTTCTACATTATTATGTAAGGAAATCTATAATGAATTAGTCATGTTCATCAACATTATAAATTAGATAAATGACAAATAACTAGATTATTTGTCTGAATAAAATTCTCCCCTCTTCTTGTTGTATCTGCTCACAATTTCTATTGTAAAGGAATTCGCTTTAATAAGGGAATTATGATTATTTCACTTATTGGAGTAATATTACTCTCATGGTTTATTGAAAATAATATTACACGTATTTTAGGTACAGCTGTGAAGCGAAATCTTTTAAAAACAGAGATGAGTTTATTTATCAAAATATACCACAGTCAAATTACCTGTGAATACAGACAAACTTTATTGCTATTCTAAACATCAAACTAATCTAACACATAAAACATGAAACAAGTTGGTGAGTAGTGACAGGATGATCAATACAGTGAAAATGACCTTTATGGAGTCTGTTGACAATGCCTTAAGAACCATTTATCCTTCTTTGAGTCTAAATCAATTTGCAATTGGATACCCCAAAGTATTCAACTAATACACCAGCACTTTGAGCAAAAGTCTTGAGATGCACCTACATGTCGTTGCATTTCCTTGAATTGCGTTTCCTCGTGTTGCTTGGTTCTTTGGTGTTTGTAGAAAGTTTGTTCCGTCGATGTTTTAGACTCTGTTATGATCGTGAATATATATTGTCTGGATGAAGCAAGGCCTTCTGCAAGGAGGACTCATCGGGTGTGTGAGCCATTGTGCAGAGAGTAGAGGCTTCCTCTGAACTTTTGGTGTCCCGAGTTTTCCTTGGACTCTACATGGTACAGAGGATCTAGAAGAAGCAAGAGAACCAAAGAGAGGAGACCAAGAGACTGTTGCAAGAGCAGAAGAGTTCAGAAGAGAAGAGAAGATGTTCTTCCTTGGGTAGGAATGTTTTAACTGAAATTGGCCACACCCCAAATGTGTCCTGAGACAATCAGGACTGGCTTTTCAGAGTCACATGGTCAACTGGTCTGTCCATTTTCCAAAGTTGATTTGCAATCCTTTGTGGAGGATTCTTACAAACTCCTGCTCAAAAGTAGTGCATGTTTAATCATGAACTTTTATATCTTGACAACAGTACGAGAGACATGAGATTCGTTGTCATCAACATTCTCTACGTAATCAAGCAAGCATTTACATACTAAATATGACATTCTTTCATGAATATTATACATGTAAGGAACAAAACATGAAAATATCTGATTACAAATCATACTGGTTAATGAATTGTTTTTACAACATGGATAATATATTACACATTACGAGAAACCTGATTTTCGATGTATAATATCCAGTTGAATAGTTACCATTCTTAGTAGATTGAGATGAATCATATCAAAAAGATTAAAGATTATAATCATTCATTTGTTAGTTATACAAGTGATCACAGGTCATAGAGTAATTTTCAGAATTATCTAGCAAGGCTTGATATGGTGTATATTTTATAGGGTTAAATCACAAGTACTGGGACTGGGATGAGGATCTCTTGAGAATCTCACAAGGGAAACTGGTTCACTCTGTCCTTTTACTTGTGACCTCTGCACTTAGGGCCTCTTAGAGAGAGGTTCTCAAGTCATGTGCGATCTGGACAAGTCCCTTTGTTAGTTTTATTGGCCAGATGTGAGACTTGTTGGTGCCTTAGCCTTTTAATTTATGATATTGAGGAAATCCAGGATTGAAAGCTTGGGCTTTCTTGATCCAAGTCAAATTGCAGTAATTCTTCAGCTTCTAATATACTACAAATTTTTGCAGTCTTTGAACCCATTTATACTAGCCATTTTTTGTGGAATACTTTCAGGCATAATTCCTTGACAGTGATGTGTTTACCTGTCACATGAAAAGGTTAATTATTTGCATTTGCTGTTTAAAAGGAAAACCAAATGAAGGATATAGGCTATTTTAACACTGCGTCTACACTGGATGCAAAATATATTTTGATTTTAACTATGTACATAAGGGTTGTGCACCATTCAGAATCAAATTATGGATGCCTTTAAAATTCCAATTCAGTTCCTGAATTGTAAATAAAGTTACATTTGTGTAAAAGGAAATAAAAATGGAATGATATTTAAAGAAATAAATATAACTGCTGTTATAATATATATATATATATATATATATATATATATATATATATATATATATATATATATATTATTATTTTTTTTTATTTATTTTTTTCAGTATGAATTACCAATAAACGTGATCATACAGTCAACATATGGGGTCTTTCCAGAAACATTAGATGATATTGATAATAATCAAGCTTTTAAATGCCACATATAAAAAAATATTGAATTTATAGATGGTATATTTCATTATATTTAATACATTAACTTTCATTATTTCAATCATGGTGTTATGTTCCTGTTCTGTCTGCCCTTTGGTCCCTGTCTATTTTCTGTTTGTGTGTGTTTGTCATGTGTATGTGAAATTGGCTGTGTCTGTGTTTGTCATGTGCTTCCCTGACCCGCCTCCTCGTTACCCTCATCACTTTCCCTCCTTTAGGCCTTGTCATGTTTATTGCCTTCACCTTTTCCTCACGTGCTTTGCCTCTATATATTGTACCCTCTTCACTCGCGTATTTGTCAGATTGTTTTGTTAGTAGCCAGTCTGTTTCAGTGTTGGTGATTATCGTTACTCTTGTTTATGTTTTGATTTGTTTTCTCTCACCCTTGAGAGTTTTGTGTTACTTCATTTGTTTGTAATAAAAAAAATCTATTTTATTTTTCACTTATTGCATTTGGGTCCTCATTCCTGGCACATTCCGTGACACATGGTTGAAGAGCGGTTCATTTCCCAAAATGTTACAATTTATCCCAAAGCCTACAAAAAGGAGCCAAACATTTATTCAACATATCAGAGAAGAAATAGTCATAATTGGTCAAAATTAATGAAGCATTCATGCTTTGTTTCAAAACTTGTCTAATGAAAGTCCTCTGAATTCCTTAAGTTGACTACTCATTTGATTAAGTAAACTTATCTCCTCAATTGAATGCGTAATGGTGTCTCCAAAATGTATGTAGTTAAGTTCAATTAACTTAGTGTTCACCTCATTCAGCCCTGCCCCTTTTCTCTACTCCACTCTTCCAAATTTTGTCATCTTAATTCCTGTTTGTATTGAAGATAGTGAGAAGAGTCAATCAAAATGGATTATGTGTGGGAGCACAAAGCATTTTTCAGTTGATGGTGTGAATCTACAGCACCCTTTTACTATGTGAAAATGCTAGTGACGTATTTAATCTATCATTAAAAATTGTAATTTTTTCAGACAACCGCGGAGATAAAGTGGACCTGGCACATTCGGACAGCTATGACACACACCACTTTTTCATAATACAAGCGTTCAACTCTATGTGTAATTCCATGTGTACTATTACACATAATAATAATTGTGTGTAATAGTTTCAAATTGTTAATAAGTTGTTAAAATGTGTAGTTGATATGACACTTCCAACAGTGACAGCTCATAGTACACATACATGTTCAACAATAAAGAAAATTTTAATTGTACTTTTTAAAATAAATTTGTCACCCTAAATTTTTTAGGGGATTAAATGTGATTAAAATAGTTAATAGTAAATAAAACAAACACTTTCACATGTGTATGTATGTGTATAATATACACATACATACTGTAGTATATACCCCTCCCAGTTTAACGATCCAAAAATCTGCTTACATTAACTATAACGTGATGGGGGGCCTGTTTAGCTCAGCAAGTAAAGACGCTGACTTCCACCCCTGGAGTCGCGAGTTCTAATCCAGGGTGTGCTGAGTGACTCCAGCAAGGTCTCTTAAGCAACCAAATCGGCCTGGTTGCTAGGGATGGTAGAGTCATATGGGGTAACCTCCTCATGGTCGCTATAATGTGGTTTGCTCTCGGTGGGGCAAATGGTATGTTGTGCATGGATGCCGCAGAGAATAGTGTGAAGGATCCACACACACACTATGTCTCCGCAGTAACACACTCCACAAGCCACATGATAAGATGTGCGGGTTGGCGGTCTCAGGCGCAGAGGCAACTGAGATTCGTCCTCCACCACACGGATTGAGGCAAGTCACTACACCACCACAAGGACCTAGAGTGCATTGGGAATTGGGGAGAAAAAGGGGAGGAAATACTCATGATTTTGACAATGCTATTACATGTAAATCCACTTCGCTAGCTAATTACACTTTGACATCAACACCATAGATATCTATATAGAACCGCTTGAATGGAAGTTCCGAGACAAAATCTTCAAGATCTCTGCACGCTAGTTTCTCTGGTGCATATGGTGAATAGAATTAATTTAACAATTTACAGTTGAAGTCAGAAGTTTACATACACTTAGGTTGAAGTCATTAAAAAAAAAAATTAACCACTCATATTTCATATTTCATATTAGCAAACTATAGTTTTGGAAAGTCGGTTAAGACAAACACGCTACTTTGTACATGACACGAGTCGTTTTTCCAACAATTGTTTACTGACAGATTTTTTCACTTTTAATTGACAATATCACAATTTAATTTTGTCAGAAGTTTACATTCACTAAGTTAACTGTGCCTTTTAAGCAGCATGGAAAATTCCAGAAAATTATGTCAAGCCTATAGGCAATTAGCCTATTTGCTTCTAATAGGCTAATTGGAGTTAATTGGAGGTGTATCTGTCTATGTATTTTAAGTCCTACCTTCAAACTCAGTGCATCTTTTCTTGACATCATGGGAAAATCAAAAGAAGCCAAGACCTCAGAAAAAAATTGTTAACCTCCACAAGTTTGGTTCATCCTTGGGATCAATTTCCAACACCTGATCATGTATCATGTTGATCTCTACAAACAACAGTATGCAAGTATAAACACCATGGGAACATGCAGCCATCATTCCGCTCAGGAAAGAGATGCATTCTGTCTCCTAGAGATCCTTTGGTGCAAAAAGTGCAAATTGATCCCAGAACAACAGCAAAGCATCTTGTGAAGATGCTGAAGGAAACAGGTAGACAAGTATCTATATCCACAGTAAAACAAGTCCTATATCGACATAACCTGAAAACCGCCATAAAAAAGCCAGACTACAGTTTGCAAGTGCACATGGGGACAAATATCTTACTTTTTGAAGAAATGTCCTCTGGTCTGATGAAATAAAAATGTAACTGTGTTATGTGTAATTATGACCATCATTATATTTGGAGGAAAAAGGGTGAGGCTTGCAAGCCGAAGAACACCATCCCAACCATGAAGCATCATGTTGTGTGGGTGCTTTGCTACAGAAGGGACTGTTGCACTTCACAAACTAGATGGCATCATGAGGAGGAAAAATTATGTGGATATATTGAAGCAACATCTCAATACAATGGGTCTTCCAAATGAACAATGACTCCAAGCATACCCACAAATTTGTGGCAAAATGGCTTAAGGACAACAAAGTCAAGGTATTAAGAGTGGTCATCACAAAACCCTGACCTCAATCCGATCTGAATCCGAATCTGATTATATGAAAATATGTGGGCAGAACTGAAAAAGCTTGTGCGAGCAAGGAGGCCTACAAACCTGACTCAGTTACACCATTTCTGTCTGTCGGAATGGGCCAAAATTCCAGCAACTGCCCAAAATATTTGAACCAAGTTAAACAATTTAAAGGCAATGATACCAAATGCTAACAAAGTGTATGTAAACTTCTGACCCATTGGGAATGTGGTGAAATAAATAAAAGCTTAAATAAATCATTCTATCTACTATTATTCTGTATTCTGAAATACTATTATTTCACATTCTTAAAATAAAGTAGTGACCCTAACTTATCTAAGACAGGGAATGTTTTCTATGATTAAATGTCAGGAATAGGAATTTAAATGTATGTATTTGTCTAAGGTGTATGTAAACTTCTGAATTCAACTGTAGGATAAGTTAACAAATACAAGTAGATTTAACTCAGATTTGCTATATAAATATTGTTGTATCTACTGTTGTTATTAATTTTAATTGAATTGATTCAATTTAAGATCAAACAGTAGCATAGATCAAATAAAGTTTGTAACAGATTATATGTCAGTGATTAAATAATCTTAATTGTCCAAATAAATGCACATATACCTGCACTTTAACTGCACATGCTCAAAGACAATTATTCAACAATTTGATCCATCTTGACCAAATGGGACACTGATTACCCTAATTGTGACATCACATGTACAACTATTTGCATCAAAACTAAAAGTACTAAATAGTACTAAAAAAATAGCTAAAACCTATAAAACTATTTAAATGCCCCTTAACTTCTCTTTGCTCAAAATAGCAATATTGGAATTCCCCATAGCCTCAATTTTGTACTCAAAAGTTTCGAGTTATTAACACTTACTATTTGCATTTTGTTTATTGCATGTTCACTTTTGGCCCACATTTGTTTACCAGGCGAAATTGGCATGATTAGTAAAATAACACCCCAAATGGCTTGGCCTGGGTTCCTAGCTAGAGTATTGTGTGACTTACAGGCTTATGAAGAGAAGAATATGTAATATGGATTTTTAAATGAAGGGTTCATAACCTTTTTTCCTTCACCGCCGTGTTGGCTCTGAAGCATTGTTCATACAAGACAGCTCCCTATTAAGTAAGTACCTGTAGGCTAGAGAGCAGTGGGATTTATCCTTCCCTTATGGGATCTGACGCTAGCTCTAATGCTGTAGCCGTATGCCCACTGGCCCATTTACAGGAATAACCTACACGGAGCTTGCTGAATGTTTTATTATCTGTGTTGTCTCATTGTTTATATTCCAAACAATGTGGAATGTAGGGGGACAGGATCCTCGAAAGGGAAGTTCTCCTAATGGGCTTCCCAGATGCGCACTGTATCTGTGATTTATAAACCTATTAATTAGATAAATAGCATGGGCGTATTGTAAAAGGTAATGCAATACAGCCGGCGAGGTGATTTGTCGCATACGTGGTTGTGTTTCACTAAAGCTCTCGCTTCTTTAGCACACCTGCCCCACTCTATTTTTAAAAGGTTTGATATTTATCATGATTCTCCTTTATTTTTCTGTTCTTCAATTGTTATCAATCCTCATTTCTTCTGTTCTGTTTTATTCTTTTTAGGATGTAAAAAGTACTTTTTTTAAATCACTTGAAGTTAGCTACTTTAGTTAAAGTATGGGTACTATGACACATCTGAATGAATTAAAAGTTAAAGAATCTAGCCAAAAATATATTTCCACATTTAATTATACTTCTGTTCTTAAAGGCACGCTCATTATCTTTTGTCTTTGTGTCATACTTACACTGACCAGGTGCGAGCCCACATAAGGGCCTGAGTGGTACTGGTCCACCCAGAATGATGGCTGGTCCATCCAATCAAAACTGCTGGAATATACTAACAGTTTGCAAAAAAAAAAAAAAACGTATTTGGTCACATGCAATACAGTCACATTAGTTCTCATTATTTCTTCTCTGTTCATAATCTGGGAAAAAATTGCAGGAATAGTGTCATCTATACAAATGCTGAAAATGATATCAGACCATCTCAGGATGCAAGGACATTGGGACGACAGGTGAATTGTCATGTGTCCAGGGCTGGTCTGGGAAGAGAAATCGGCCTGGTATTGTACATAGCAACTGGCCCAAAGTGGCTGTCCTTTTCTGCATATCGCGGCACCATTTTGTGGTCTGTTCTGCATAATGCGGCGACTAATTTTATTTTATCGTGGCCTGTTTCACGGCAGACCCACTGGCCCACTCGGTTCTCCTGATGGCCAGTCCACCCCGATCGGCCCCAAATTGCATCGGCCCACCAGGAAAATGCCTGGTATGCCAGATTACCAGTCCAGCCCTGTATGTGTCATAATTCAGTAGCTACAACCTCAGAAATGGATCTTGAACTGTTCTCTTTAGCCTCCATTTGAATGTAACACTGCCCAACTCTACAGGACAGTTGATAAATAGAACATCTGTTTCCCGATAACGTTGAAACTTTTACGATCATCTTAACTAACGTCGCTCATTATTTTACGATGGAGTAACACCTGTTTCCCAAACCAGCACATAGATCGCTCGTTATAAAGTAGATCTTAAGTGCTTAGTTACAGTCATGTCTGGTCCAAAGATGCTGAAAATTTGGTCAAAATGTCCAGGAGTTTGTCTTCTCAACATGAAAATAATGTGGAAATACTAACAAAATTGGTTTTATTTAATCTTGTTGAGGTGCCTAAATGTATTAAATATAACAGAATTAAATTAAATAAATGATTATGGTTTTGGTAACACAGGCTTTTAGATGTTTGCTCAGCTTATAGAGATTAATAAAAGTGATGCAAGGAGTGCATGAATGTACCCGATGAGCATCGCATTATAATAAGGGTATCACACACAGCCTGTGTTGTTTCTTTGGCTGGAAACTAAACAGATGTACACAGAACAGGATTAAAATGATGGACATCAGTACTAAACTACTCATAGACCTTTCTAAACAGATTGAAGAGAATCTCTCATTGCACACTCACTCTAACCTTCTAATTTTTTTTAGGCCTATTTATTTAAGTTTTAAAATGCAGGGTAACTTTACTCACATATGTCTTAATAAATCTGTTATTAAGATAATCTTTCTATTGCTATCGTAGTTATGATTAAGGCCAATAAGGCCAGTAAAACGTTATACTGTATTATCATGTAAATTTAGATTTATCTTTAGACCTAATTTATACCTATCACGTTGCATGCGCAGACTGCGGAGACTGCCTATTGATTTCAGAGATTTTTTTTGCACTTTTTCGTATAAAACAGTGTACAATGGCTTTCCAATTATCAAAATATATTAAGATAATTTATTCAATGTCCCTCTTTCTCTGATATACTGTGAAAGATGCTTAAAAAATAAATGTAAGTTGCACTTAATGGACTTAAGGGCAGTTCAAAGCTGTCGTTAATTTACGAGCGTTTATACGTAGATAACGATGCTGTTGGGTTAAAACAGAGATTAAGTACTACTTAAGTGCTACTAATGTTCTTCTTAGTGCTTCAGGAAACCCAGCCAAAACCTGTGCAAAGCAGGAGGACTGAAAAGTGACTAATAATAATGTTATTGCAATATCTCTTATTTTAATTTATTGTAATTGTTTCTATGGCAATTTCATTTTTCATTGCATCAGTATGACGTATTAAGGTAAATTTCTTATAATAAACGTAATAATTGTTCAAAAACAATAATTATTGTTATTGTACATGTAATTATGCAACTCTAAGTATTAGGTTAAGTGTAAATGAGTGAATATTGACTAATAAAGGCTGAGGAAATGGGAACACTTCATTATATTCATGATGAAATTATACACAGAACAGAGGTCCACACTGTTTCATTTGGAGATTTATGGCCTCGCCCCTGACACCTACTCCTAGCGGCTTGGATGTTTTATCATTTAAAATCAATATTTTTCAGTTTCAAATGTCATTGTAGAAATGTAGTATTCACAGTCAGGCATGATTACTTTAATCAATGAGTGAAGGTGTTAAATAACAAGACGGTTACTGAGATTAAGTGAGTAGTATTCGGCTGATCATTTGGTTCTAACATGACTGCCCCCATGTGCAGACCCTCTCCAAGTAGAATAAAACAGCTTATATAAGGTTATTGATAGGAATGGAGTCTTCATTTTAATGTTAGTGGTCATGATTTTCTACACATATTGCAAATTTACAATTCATGTCTTTAGGAGTTAAAAGTTTTTAATAAGGAAAAAATTAGTGAGTGCACCTTTTAAGTGTTTAAATAGTTTCTTTTTTTTTTCATTAAAGTAACTTTGATGCACAAATAAGATATGGAATATCTTATGCCATTTTGCTTATCAAGTAAATGTACTGTGTCTTGTTTCAGGGATGTTTAGATATTTTTACTTGACATGACAACATTTAAATTTTTGTTATGTATTTAATAATTTTTGAATGATTTCTTTTAACTTTCAAATATTGCAATGTTGCTATTTGATTACAAACTGATCACTTGATCGCACACAAGTTAAGTTTGTCTTTTACAATAATTATAACAGACAAATGAGATTTGACTTGTTAGCTTAGTAAGATACAAAGAATATTTTTAAATATCTGGATAAATTTACATATGTACTTGGTATGTTCTAAATATGTACTAAAATATTACATAAGGAAAGTACTTAAGTACAATTACTATTGTAATTTACACCCAAGTTTGCTATTATTTACAACACACTTCAGATAGACTGCAGACCAGTAAATAAACAATGCTACCCTTATCCTTGTTTGTCAGGATTAGCCTACGGATAGACCTCTTCACTGCCACTGTGATCTCTCCCCTTCCTCTCGATTTCTGTCTCTGTATCTCCTTCTCTTCCTCGTCATCTTTCCCTTTGCCTGCCAGGTGATAAAAATCTGTAATCTTATTTTGAAGTCCCTTGGAATTAGGCCTACGAGACATTCATCAACTGAGCGGGGGAATGAGCCAATCAATAAGTGTATCTCATGTTTATCACTTCCTCTGACAGCAGCAAAGCAGGGGAGATGCTCCAAGTCTTTCATTATTTCTGCTGCCGTTGGCTTGATTAGCAATCGCACTCAAATGTTTTTGTTGCCTTCATTAGCTCTTTCTTTGCTGGGTTCTCAAGATTGTTTACATCTAATCATATACAAATCACCTAGAAATAGATGCGTGTTAATTGTAGTATCTGTGTTTGCTTTAAACCGGTCTCAGAACAATTTTGTGAAAGAATACATTGGGGTTTAGAATGAAATGAGTGGAGCGTTTTACAGGTTATTGACATACATCAGTCATTTGTATTGTCAGGATTGGGCAGAATACTTAAGGTAATAAGGGCTGGATACTAAATACTCTCTCTTAAATATATTCATTATTGTATTCTGACACATCACATATAAAGTATATACATATTCAGATTACAAGAATACTTTTATAATACATATTTATAAAGTCAAGGCACAGTTGAAAGAATAGTGTGACATGTCATGATTACAGCATGCCATTCAGTCCTTATTTAACCATTTCGAGAGCTTTGTCCGCATCCTCATCATTAGGTCAAGCTTGTTCACAGTGACCGTTGGACTCCGACAGGGCTGTCCCTTGTCACCAATCCTGTGGTATTCATGGATTGGATCTCAAGGTGCAACCGAGGTATGGAGTGTGCCAGTTTGGGGGCCTCAGGAATGCATGCCTGCTATTTGCAGAGGATGTGGTCATGTTGGCATCATCATGCTGTGACCTCCAGCGTGCACTTGGGAGGTTTGTGGCCGAATGTGAAGTGGTTGGGATGAGAGTCAGCACCTCCAAATCTGAGGCCATGGTTCTCTGCCAGTTAAGGGTGGATTGCTCTCTTCAGTTAGTGGGAGAGCAGCTGCCCCCGAGTGGAGGACTTCAAGTATCTTTGGATCTTGTTCACGAGTGAGGGCAACGTTTCCCTCACTCGTGAACAAGATCCCGAGATACTTGAGAGGGTGAGATCTGATTGGTGTAGCAACTGCAGTAATGCAGTCGCTGCACCGGACCATGGTGGTGAAGAAGGAGCTGAGCCTGAAGGCAAAGGTACTCGTCATGGTGATGAGGTTTATAGCGGATTAGTGTCACTGAATGGCTGGATGTCTGAGTGGTGTCTGGAGAACAGCTTAAGATGTATAGACAATTGGAAAAGTTTTTGGGGTAGACCTGACCTGCTAAAAGAGATGGACTCCATCCCTACAGGGAAGGTGCTGCTCTCCTCTCTAGTAATATGGCTCATAGTCTTAATAGTGACAAACTGGGGCCAAGGTCAGGAAGCAGACAAACTGGTTAATCTGAACATCTTCTTGCTGCCTTGAGATGTCACACAGGTCACATAAACTACAATACATATGGATTGTATCACCTAAATATCATATAGAGACTGTGTCTGTTCCCCGAACTACCAAACACAAAACTCTCACTAAATAATTTCAGTAGTTTGCAAGTTAATGTAATCCTGCTGTGAGGATAGTGTAAACATATGTGTCTTGCTGTCCCTGGCGGAAGTCTGGAGGCTCGAGACTTGACCTGAGCTTGAATCTGAGCTTGAATTTAAATACCCCCCCCCCCCCCCCCCCCGGACTGGATTACTACTAATGGAAAAGATAGGAGGAGATGGCGAGGTGGTGGGATGCTGGAAACCAATAGGTGTAAGGTAGAGAGGAAAAATTAGGCTGAAACACTGAAAGACAGTGGCAGTTGCGGAAACGAGAGCTCGTGGAGAGCTTTTATAATTGCAACTGGAGGGCTTTGCCACACCCGAGCAAGGGGGACCGCCTCCCCTGATTGGGCAGGCCTGTCCCAGTCATGGGAGAACCCGAGCCTAGGCCAGACCTTAAGCGTCCCTCCAGATGCAATTTGCTTCACAGGATGGGCCTGCACAGCAAACTGGCTAACCCTGCACGTGTGGGGCTCGGCTGCCGCTAGAGTAGATGTGCCCATTCTGCAATCGAACTGGGGACCTCACTGGATTCAAAATGAAAAGGCCCTTTTACGAGTTGTACGAGCTGGAGAGCCCACGATACAAATAAACATGAGTAAGCTGACACAGCATTCACACGGGAGGACCCCCACTGTGATTTGAATGGGATATCTCTTGATGTATGTATGTGGGAGGGCCTTCATAGCGGTATGGACGAGAGGGCTTCCAGACATTCCGGGGTGGACCCTCCTGCGTTTTGAATGAGACAGCCCTTGGATATATGTATGTGGGAGGGCCCTCTCAGCAGTATGGATTGGGAGGGCTTCTGGGCCGACCGTGTTGGACCCTCGCAGCATCCGAACATGGTACCCTCCTGCGTTTTGAACAGAACAGCCCTTGAATGTAAGTGGGAGGGCCTTCACAGTGGTAGGAATGGGAGAGCTTCTGGGCTGGCTGGGGAGGATCCTCACAGGAGGTCCCAAAAATATGAACAAGGTATAGCAAGCTGCTCTTTCCCCCTTTTATATATTTTATTAAGGCAAGTTGTGCTTTCTTGATTTGGAGATGGTTTGTAAATATGTAATAGAGGCTGTAATAGAACTTGAAAGGCATGAGCCGGAGCGGCGTCCATTCACGGAGGTAGGCTTACACGATGAATCGTGGAAATTTACATAGGAGAACATGTGAACGGTCATAGAGAGCTGTTTGACATGTATATAAAGTCGAAGCAGCCGGTTTGCAGAAGCAGCATCACGCAGTTGGCCGCTCAGGGAGGGAAATTTAGATAGGAGAACATATGAGCAGTCGTAGAGAGCAGTTTGACATGTATACAGCGCCAAAGTAACAGGTTTGCGGAAGCAGCTTTATGCAAACGGACCACTCCGGGTGGAAAGTTTAGATGAGAACATATGAACAGTCGTAGAGAGCTGTTTCACGTGTACAGCATCGAAGCAGCCAGTTGTGGAAGCATCTTCATGCAATGATTTATATGATAAACATCATATAAAGGTAGGGCTACTAAACATTAGATCTTTTCTACCAAAGCACTAATTGTAATTATTACAGATCATAGTTTTGATGTGCTATGTTTGACTGAAATCTGGCTTAAACCATATGAATATATTAGTTTAAATAAATTAATCTACTTCCCCAGGTTATTGTTATAACCATGTGCTTCATCTGAAGGGTCAAGGAGGAGGTGTTGCTACAATTTACAGTGAAGGTAAAAATTGCCAGGTCAGCATATTTTAGCAAACTCATAGAAACCACAACAATCTGTAGAATCTCATGGGCTGAAGAATTGTTAATTTCCATGCTCAGAGTACCCTGGAAATTTCTCCAAAGCCATAAACTAAGAAACGTACAAAATGGCTCCTTAAAGTCTGGCATGACCAGATAAATGAGATACGGATGACCATCTATGTAACTTAATCATCTTGAGAAACAAGGACTTTTCCAAGTTAGCACATACCAAAGACATTCATGTTAATATTTATTCACTTGACTTAAAATCTAATCTTCTAAAGGAATACCCCACCGTTTCAAAGGCAGAGGATACGGGCAATAAAGACACAGAGCTATAGCAGGTTTCCTTGTAAAGACCCTCATGTTTGCACGATTCCAATAATAGGACATCTCAACTTAATTCAGGAACATTTCATACAAAGTTACAGTACTTTGCTGAGTTAACCCAATAAAATGTACAGAATGCATTTGGACCCAAAATGTACACAATAAACAGATAATTCTGAAAATGACTTTATGACCTGTGATCAATTTATAACTGACAAATTAATGATTATAGCCTGATGCACCTTTTAAAATGTGTAGTGATTTGTAATCACTTATAACTGACATATCGATGATTATAATCTTTAATCTTGTGTTATTCATATAATTTTTAATAAGAATGGTAACTATTCAGGATAAAACACCTCATGTTTACTTTAATTGAAATTGAAAACTTTCTGCATTTTAGGAATGTTTATGTCAATTATGTTTTTATATAGTCAGTTGTAAAATTTCATGATTAAACATGCACTATTTTGAATGGGACATTTTTAAGAATCCTCCAAACAAAGGATTGTAAATCAAAGGACAGACCAGTTTACCATGTGACTCTAAAAAGCCACTTCTGATTGGCTCAGGGCACCTTTAGGATGTTGCCAATCTCAATGCAAAACTCCAGTATCAAGGATGATCTCTTTGGTCTTCTCTCTTCTTCGACTCTCTTGCTTCTTCCACTTCCTCTGCAGCTCCTCATTCCTCCGTGCTCTTGCCCTCATGGCTTGCAGCCTCTGAGCCATGTAGGGTCCAAGAAAACTCGGGACACGAAGTCCCGAGGAAGCCTCTCAATCTCTGCTCTACAGTTCACACATGCAATGGGAGTCGCAATTCTTTGTGGAAGGCCTCGCTTCAAAGCCCAGCCTCATCATCTATCGACACAACAGGCAACAGACATCTATGATCTAACAGAGGTCCAAGACTTAGATGGAACAAACTTTCTACAATGAGTTAAAGAACCAAGCAATGAAAGGAAATGCAACTTGCGTGTTGCAAGTACATCTCCAGACTTTTGCTGAAAGTGTTGGTGTACTTTTGAAATAATTTAGGTAATCTGATTGCAAATGGATATAGTCTCAAAAATGGATAAATGGTTCTTAAAGGTTTAAATGAAACCCAAAAATGATAATTATCCCATAATTTAATCACCCTCAAGCCATCCTAGGTGTATATGACTTTCTTCTTTCAGCCAAACACAATCAGAGTTGTATAAAAAAAATATCCTGGCTCTTCCAAGTTTTACAATGGGAGTGAATGGTACTTTCGATTTGAAGCCCAAAAAGTGCATCCATCCATCAAAAAAGTATGTTTATAAAGGCCTTCTGAAGAAATGCAATGCTTTTTTGTAAGAAAAATATCCATATATTTGACTTTATAAACTATAATCAGTGGCTTCCGGTAACGGCCGTCCACACGTTTACAAGAGTGTCGAGTTCTGGTGTGTGACGTAGGCGTAGCGGTGAGGATTTTCATTTAAAAGTAAAATTTTTACATGAACTAACCCTTTAAGGCATTGTCTACAGACCCAATTTCATTTTCTCTGTATTGATAATTTCTTTCTCATTCTGTCACTTTACTCACTAACCTGTTTCATGTTTGTATGTGTTAGATTAGTTTTATGTCTAGATTAGCAATAAAGTGTTTGTATTCAAAGATAATTTGACTGTGGTAAATTTTGATAAATAATCTTGTCACATGATTTTAAAAGATCTTGCTTCAAATCTCATACCACAAATGAATTATAATTCCCTTATTAAAGCTAATTCATTACAATAGAAATTGTGAGAAGATACAACGAGACGTTGTATTGTGATTTTAATGGTGGAGAATTTTATTCAGAAAATAATCTAATTATTTATCTTTCTTATAATCTTTGTCGAACGGGACATTCACTCTACAAATCAATCAAAAAACAAAAAAGTGTTTATTCATTACTGTGGTAAATTGGTTAGGAATAGAGCATCGACGGAACCAGATATTCCATCGCAGCACAATAGTAATGACTTCATAATTTTTTTTACTGATACATTTTAAATAATCAGAAATAAAATTGGTACTATGCAATAAACTGTCACATCACCTCAGAAAACAGTGTCTCATAATTTTCCTCGTGAGCAACTTCAGTCCTTTGCTGTCATAGGTCATGAAGAGCTAACAAAACTTATCAAGAAATCATAAGCCACAAAATGCATGTTAGATCCAATACCAACAAAGATTTTAAGAGGTATTCCCTGTTAACTTAGAACCTCTTCTTAATATTGTAAGCTCTTCTGAGATTTCTATAGTACCAACATCAACTCCATATGACAAAATTAAATCTAGTGTATGATTATGGTGATGAGTTGGTCCTGAGACATTTTGACTGACTCCGAGAGAGTTGAGAATATGAATAAATGCTAATCCCAATGTGTCATGTTTATGTTTTGTTGTTTCACATTTGGATGTCACTCTAAATACACTGCACTTGGTTTCTGCACATCATCATCATCATCATCTTCCTCTGATTTGCATTGCCAGCGTTTGTTACAAAATCCCTGACCTAAACCAGGAATGCTCACCAGAAACAAGAGGAGAACTAATGGTCCTTGCAACTAACCCTTTGGGGTCCACGGACGCACTGGCGTGTACTGCTGGATATTTTCATCATTACAGCAGAAACAACTTAAAACACTCCGTCATTTTTGGCTATACAGATAAGTGTAAGACATCATTAGAGACTATAAAGGGTCTACTTTTATTTGTGTACACTCACAATAACAACAAAATCTTATGCATTTGTAAAATAAAGAAAATAAAAAGGGTGAGCTTTCAGCAGTCTCTGTGTTCACGAGCATATTTCAGAAACACGTCACAAAAATTAACTGAAACTCCGCGAATACTTATCACACAAGCAACATATGTCTAAAGAAAGCTTAAAATGTCTACTTTTAATATTAAACCAATTCAAATTTAAAACAAATATTCTCCTGTAATGCAATCTGTATGAAACATAGCAATGTATAGTTTGTACAGTTTTTACTGGTCTATCTAGTTATCTGTAATGTGATCCCACCCACTAGCAGAGCGTGCCATTCATACACTAATATGTTGAGACGATCAACGCAAATGTACACGACTGTGAGGTTTAATGTAAACACATTTCATTCATTTTTCTGCGTGTTTTCAACGATACACAAATGAGAAAGCTCCAGGATTGTAAGGAAGAGTTAACATTTTCTTCAGAAGAAGAGCGGGACTCTGATGAACATTTGTATTTTGAAGAGAGACTCGATCCAGCCGAGGATACAATTTCAGATGAGTAAGTCATTTAGTTTTCATTAGTTGACATGCTATTTTATATAAACATGTACATATTTTACTAGTGGGACTGTTTCCAAACTTGCCAGCCAGGATTCAGAGTATTGACATTTGAAACATGACTCCTAATAAGCAAGTTTAAGTTACATTTAAATGCTGTTTCAGCTAAAGAAGGTATTTCAATTGTAAGCTGTATGATATAAATATGATATGTAATATGATATAAAAATATTATGAGTGTTTATATTATATTTTATTTAGTGTTTATAATGCCTCATTATCATCAACAAAGCTTGTGCTTGCAAATATGTGTTCAGGTTAAATTAGTAAAATGCACTTTAAATATGCCCATATTAGAAAATCACCATCTTATAATGATTTCTGAATGATCATGTAACACCGAAGACTGCAGTAATGATGCTGAAAATTCAGCTTTGATCACAAATTGCATTTTACAAAATATTTAAACCGAAAACTGTTCTTTTAAATTGTAATAAGAGTTCAGAATATCAATATTTTTTTCTGTATTTTGGATCAAATAAATCCAGTCTTTGTGAGCAGAAGAGACTTCTTTTAACTGTAGTGTAGGTCTAAAATTAAGTAAAGTCTTTTTGTAAAGAAAATATGTAGTCAGATTACTTCTTTTAACTTAAAACTTGATTTTGATCATTAAGTCTCCTCATATTCATTCTCTTTCTGTCACATTCCTCATTGGATAGGCCCAGGGGTGGGGTCATTGTCTCTCAGGTGTGAATTACAATCCATATTCATGATCATTCACGCCTCCTCACATATTACCTTTCAACACTAAAATTGTCTTACAAAAGTTAAATTACTATATTGTTTTGTATGAATGAGTGATCAGGATGGTTTTCACATAATTTTGTAGCAATAACTACAGGCTACAAGATCCAGCACTCAAAAGTCTTGTGGACAAATGTTTAGTATGTGTTATATGGCCTTATTTCAGTGACTTAAAATTTTTGTTTTTTCAAAAACCATGCATAAACGTTATTTTCTCAAAAAATACAAACATGTACATACATGTTGCTCACATATTATTGTAGCCCAGTTTGTGCTGAATACAGTGTTATCAGACTTTAGCCGTTAATATGTTTTTAAGCAACTGAAAAAAGCACAAATGTCAAGGCATGTCAAAACTTCTCCAAGGCCCAAAATACCCTCAGACAAGGAATAAAACGACATGCTTTATATAATGACTAGGATGGTAGTGTTATCTTGGAAGGGTGGGAGTCCAGTGATGAAATCCATGGACAGGTGGGGCCAGGGCCATTGTAGAATGGAGAGAGGATGGAGCAGGCTTTGAGGTGACTGGTGAGGAACCTTGCCTTGGTTGCATGGAAGACAAGCCACAACAAACTTACACACATCTTCCTTGATATTAGGCCACTAGAACCTTCAATGCAGGAACACTAGGAACTAGGAATGATGGGGTCTACTAATTCTTCCTGTATATTGGATGTGCTAACTCATGACAGAGACTCTGGCTTGATTTTTTTGGACCCAGGTCGGTTCGAGAGGGTAAACAAACAAAAAAAAACGGTTGAAGAACAGAGATCATTGTGCTTGGCGAGGATTGAGTTGTCTTGCCTGCTGGATATATTCCAAATGCTTGTGCTCAGAAAGGACAAGGAACGGATGTTGAGCCACCTTGAGCCAGAGTCTCTATTCTTCCAGCGCATACTTGACCACTAACAGCTTCCTTTGTCTGACATCTTAGTTTCTCTCAGTAGGTGTCAGGTGCTGTGACAGGAAAGCACAAGGGTGTAAGTTGTTTTCAGCTCACCTCTGAGAGATAGCTGCTCCTACTCCCATATCCGAGGCATCAACCTCAACCACAAAAGGCTTCTCGAGCTCGTGGAGGACAAGAATGTGAGCTGAGGTGAAGCAGTGCTTGAGATCCCGAAAGGCTTTGTTAGAGTCAAAGTTCCAGAAAATCTTGGAACCTTTACCCTTGGTGAGGGCTGAGAGAGGAGCTGCCACAGAACTGAAATTTCTTATGATCTTCTGGTAGAAGTTGGTGAACCCCAGAAAATATTGCACATCCTTCACAGAGGAGGGAGTTGGCCACTCTGCCACTGCCTGAACTTTCTTGGGGTCCATCTCAATGTTAACTGGGCTTATAATGAATCCTAGGAACTGTATCTTGGTAACATGAAATTCACATTTCTTGGGTTTGCCAAACAGGTGGTTTTCCAGAAGTCAACAAAGTATATTCCTTACATTATCAGTGTGTGCATGAAGGGATCTAGAGAAAATCAAGGTATCGTCCCGGTAAACAAAGACAAAATGATACACCCATTTCTGGAGGACATCATTAATGAAGGCGTGGAAGACAACTGCGGCATTGGTGAGGCCAAAAGGTATAATCTTATACCCGTAGTGCTCAGTGGAGTTTTGAAGTCTATATTCAATTCGTTCCCTTGTCTGATCTGCTCTAGATGAAAAGCATTGTGTAGGTTGAGCTTGGAGAATAGGGAAGCTCCCTGGAGTAACTCGTAAGCTATAGCCATGAGGGGCAAGGGGTAACGATTCCTGGTGGTTATCTTGTTTAGGCCTCTATTGTCAATACAAGGGTGGAGACCCCTGTCATTCTTGCTGACAAAGAAGAATCCTGCTCCAGTAGGAGAAGAAGATTCTTGTTGAGATGTATTTGTCCATGGCAGCCCATTCAAGAGGGGCCAAGGAAAAAATTCTGCCTCTGGGGGGGGAACAGAACCAGGTAACAGGTAAATTGCACAGTCATAGGGTGGGGGATGTTCTATCGCCCTTATGCTTGCTGAAGACTTATTGGCAGCCATGATACACAGGGGGAACTCGAGAAAGGTCAAGGGACTTAAGTGGCTTGAGAGGGCTAGAGACAAGACAAATAATATGGGAAGCTTGGCTCCACTCCAGGATTGAACTGGAAATCCAGTCAATGTGGGGGTTATGTTGAAGGAGCCAGGGGTAACCAAGTATCAGGGGAAAGTCTGGGGAATCGATGAGGTTGAAGGATATCCCCTCATTGTGTTGGGTTATAGACAGACAGCAGGAAGTAGTACATCTGATCACCTCTCCACTACCCAAAGGTCTACCATCAAAGGCAGTAATGGTCAAAGGAATAGGGATTGACTCACAGGGGATATGGAGTTTCTGGGCTAGAGTAGAGTCCATGAAATTCCCAGCCACCCCAGATGTCCACCCAGATTTGTAGAGAGTGTTGTTGGTTGTCCCAGAAGAGTGTTGCAGGCAAAAACTTTCCAGCTTTGGCAGGGGGAGGGATTCAGGTTACTCCCGTCCCCTGTATGCATGGGGCCAAAATCTCGGGCATGAGTCTCTGAAATTACCAGGTTGTACACAGTAAAGACAGCATTGCTCCTTCATTCGGCAGTCATGTTCCACATGTGATATTCTTGTGCTCCCCAGTTGCATGGTCTCAGGAGTTACCTGGGTATCTTGTGGGCAAGGAAAAGTATGGATAAGGTGAGAAACTGGGGTCAAAGGACAGACAATGGTCTTACAACTCCATTCTCTCACTATCCAGTAGAATGGCCTTGTTGATGAGGGTCTCAAGATAGCTTGGGACACCCGGGTAGCTAGCTCATCCTTTATGGCTGATGAAAGGCTGTTCTGGAAACAGACAATGTGAAACAGACTCCATATTCCAGCCACTGGAGGCAGCAATGGTCCGGAACTTGATGGCATGATCTGCTACAGAGCGGTCCTCTTGCTGGATGGACAAGAGTTTTTTTGAAGACTACCAGCCATGGAGAGGATGGTTGAAAATGTATGCAATTCTGCCACCAAGTTGTCATAACTAGCACAAAAGGGGCTGTGTGTCTGCCAAACTTTAGAGGCCCAGGACAAGGCTCTTCCCGATAGCAAGATAATGATGTATCTGACCTGGGACTGGTCAGAGGGAAAGGAAGAGGGCTGGAGCTCAAAAGTCAGGACACACTGGATCAAGAATCCCTGGCAGGTACTCGGGTCTCCAGAGAAACGCTGAGGGGGTGGTAGATGAGGTTCAGCCACTGGGCTGAGGCAATGTTGGATGTTTGAACGCTCATAAACTGAGGATGAGCTTGGTGGCTGAGGGAATCATGGAAAAATTTCCCTGAAAGAAGTCAATATCTCGGCCATGAGTCCATCATGTCTAGCCATCAGGATCTCATGTTGGGCTAGAACGGCCTCCTGTCATGCTACTGCATCAATCAGCTCCAGAGAACTAGGGTTCTTTGCTCTGTCCATGAAGTGGCTCAGTTTTTCTATCAGGCTTAGGGGTAACACAAGGTCGAGGGAACTGTGCTCGGGAGGAATGGGATATATGGACCCAGTTGCAAAGAACACAGAAAGTCAGGGTTAAAACAAAACAATTCTTTAATAAATCCAAATTATAGTTCAGTAGCGATACCAAAAGTAAATCCATGTTAGAAACATAAAGTTAATACATTGGCTGTGTTAACTCCAAAAGGTTTTCCAAAAAAAACAAATCCATAGAACAAAAGGTAAATCCAAAGGTAAATCCAAAAAAACAGAAAGTATTCCAGAAAGAGGCAGTAATCCACAGAAACACGGGAGATACAGAGAACAGAATGTGAATTCACAAAAACTGAGCTATGAGTGAACTAAAAACAGTAACTTAAATACATCTCAGAAAACGAGGCAAAGGTGAAATGAATAATAACAAACAAGTGAGGTAAACACAGGGAGAACATAATAGGGACATCTAGTGTACAACATGAGGAACAACAAGACCAAAACACTGACCATTTTCTATTATATTACTCCTTCAAAGAGACATAATGAATGGTCTGTCTATCAGTCTATCTATCATAATCACAGTATGCCACTGAGCAAGCTTTAAGCTGACATAAAGGATGTAGGTAAGAACTTATTTTGACCTCTCTACCCCCCATTCCTTTTAAGTTTGACTTGTGGACGTGAAAAGTTTAGTGTGATTGTGTGCCCTGTGGGCAAGACTAAGTCAGAGCCTGAATGCTTACTTTTATTTAAACAGTTGGGTTTAAAAGTCAATACTCTCCCAGTAAGTGAGAGATAGACAGAGTGGCAGTGACCGAGGGAACTGAGGTGAAAAACAGCAGCACTTCAGTCTTTAGTAGTAGAAGGTTTGAGAACAGAATGTGACTGGTTTGCATTTGTAGAAATGTAATTAATGGATCTCAGAATGCAGTAGGAATCAGTAATCAGTTGCACTGCAGTATTTTGTCTTGTTTACCAGTAGAAATCTCTAAACATGCTTAAATCAAGATACATTTCTTTGAGAAGCAAAATTGCATATGATATAATACTTGTGTATCTTAATTCGATATGTGTATCGCATTAAGTTTATTTTTCTTACTCCTTTGGAAAATTGTTTTGTGATTGGTTTTTATGCCAAAATATTTTCTGCTATCCCAGATTTATATGCCTATAACTATTTGAAAATAATTTGTAAGTTTGTTTCCCTAAAAATTGTGAACATTTTGACACTATGGTGCTATCAAACTGTTGATGATAACCATTAGCATGAGTTTGGGGTGGGGCTGTCTGTTTGTTTGAGAAATGGAAGCCACTTGGAAGACCTGTGTGAAAACAATAATTCTGTTTGATTGCACGGAAATTACACTTTACCTTTAAAACAAGATTTTCTGGAGAAGCAAAGCTGAGAAAATAAGAAAATACACACACTAAGCACTTTATTAGGAACATTATGGTACTAATAAAGTGCCCAATGTGGTCTTCTGCTTTTGTCACCCATCCACCTCAAGGTTTGACATATTGTGCAATATGAGATGCTATTTTGCTCTCTACAATTGTACAAAGGGGTTATCTGAGTTACCGTACTGGTTGACCTGTCTCATCAACCAGGCATTTCCGCCCACGGAACTGAGCTCACTGGATGTTTTTTTTTTTGTTTTTGGCACCATTCTAAGTAAATTCTAGAGACTGTTGTGCGTGAAATCCCAGGAGATCAGAAGTTATAGAAATACTTAAATAAGCCTGTCTGACACCAACAATCATGTCACTGTCAAAATCACTGAGATCATATCTTTTCCCAATTCTAATGGTTGATGTGTACATTAACTGAAGCTCTTGACCTGTATCTTCGTGATTTTATGCATTGCACTGCTTCCACATGATTGGCTGGTTCGATAATCACATGAATATATAGGGGTACAGGCATTCCTTATAAAGTGCTAATTGAGTGTACACTCTTAGAAGAAAAGTTTCCATATAGATCCCTGAAGGGTTCTATTGCTTGCTTATATTTGCAACCCCTAAAAGGTTCTATATTGAATCCTTTTTAAGGTTCTATCAAACTAATTCTAAAGGGTCCTTTGAGCCACGTGGAAAGGTTCGATATAGAACCTTTTAAACATGTCCCCGTAACATTTGTTTTTTTTTGTTAAGTTTTTACATAAATTGCCAGATGAGTTTAATGGATATTCAAATTGAATAACTCATATACTATACAATTAAGAATGGGAAATAACCATATAAAATATATTTAGGTATCATTAAGAAAAGCATTTTTTACTGTTTGTATTTACAACAACACAAGCAATAATTAACACAATTCATAATGCAATAGTTATGAGAATTGACCTAAATCCACAGGTTTGTAATAATAAGCTAAAAGTTCATTAGTAGTTTATATTATTTATATAAAAATCCTAAACATTAAATAATTTAATATTAACTATAATTTAACATTATAACCATAAGTAAGATTAATAAACAAGTAAAAAACTAAGTCAAAATAAATAGAATCAAATGACCTATGAAAAGCTGTTAAAGCACTGGGTGGGAAACAATTTTAGCACTGGGGCAGATACAGAATCATTTTGTTGTCACTGGTCTGTCAAACTGAGTGAGGTCTTTTGGATACAACAATTAAAAAATAATAATTCATTTCACTTAACAAAAAATTTAACAAAACTTGTCATAAGTTTAATGCCGACTCTCTGCACTGAGGGGTCTTGACACCATATGAAGGATTAGGTTGAGCATGGATGTGCTGATCCTGTAAGTGAAACATTTAATATACCTGCTGTCAGTATGTAGAGTAATTAAAAATAAAGCAATTGTTATCTCTCTAAAGTACATAAAACTTTCTTAAAACTTACATGAACTTACATGTCGTTTTATGTGTATGAAGATGTTCAAACTAGTAATGCTGCACTCCAGATCCACTTAAAACAGAAATTAACCATTATTTAGTATCATAAAAACCATGATGCAATGCAAAATAATGTGAAATAATACAAAAGTGTGTACCTTTTATGACATTGTTTATGCCATTTCTTTTGTCAAATGTCCTCTTTGACTTCCACTTGTCATGGCTCTGATAATGTTGATGGCCAGAACTTCAGAAGTCCTTTCGAATTTGGTGAAGGCCTTTAATAAAACCCATGTTAAATTAATATGGCATCCTAAAAAAAAAAAAAAAAAAAAAAACATTATCCTTTAGGTCAGGGGTGGGGAAGCTTTTTTCCATTAAGGGCCATTTGAGTATTCACGAAATTATTTGCGGGCCATACAATTGCTTGCAATTTCTGATTGTGGGTTGAAATTAATGTACGCATTCCGATACGTGCTCACACAGCAAAAACACTGAAAGGTCTGTTTATTATATAATATTTTGTGTTGTTATCATTTAAAATTATTTTTAAACATTATTTGAAAGCAATTTTTTTTTTTCAGGTTAATTGAATCAAGGCCATTATTTGCTTGTCAAATTATTTCTCAAATGGCCTCGCGGGCTGGGTAAAATGGTCTCGCAGGCCTTATACGGCCCTGAGACTTCCCACTCCTGCTGTAGGTGGACCTCAGACAAAATGATTAAAAATCAAGATCTGACCCTTTTAATAAATTATAAAGACTCATAATAAGATGGCGAAATTGTAAGATATTGTACGACTTTGCTCATATTAAAAGTTATGACTTTTATTTCCATAGAGATCAATCAATAAACAAACATGCTGTGATGTGCTCCTGGAAACTTGTTTCATTGTTCCCATGTTTTCTAGATGCAAAGAAAATGTAATTATAACATAACCTGGGATCAGGACTACTTAGTCAGTCACAACAGAGATTTTAGTGATTCGAGTTTGAAATTACTTACCTCCTTGCGGAGAATATCCCAGGCCTGGACAAAACAGTTTTGTCAACATTTATTCTTTGTGCTTGCTGAATTAAATGTGTAAGCAGGGACTAAAAATGGTTCAAGGAACGAAAACGATCGAAATTGTTAGTGGAACATCACTGAAAACCAGAACAAAGCGATTTCCAATTGTTCCTGAGTGAAAATGTTGTTTTTAAGTGCTGGTAACTGGTTATAACTGCTTAATTTTTTTCAGATCATTTTTTTTCAATAAACCAAAGGCCAAAGGGTTTATCAGTCAATTTCTGGAACAACACCACTTCATCTTGCCTGAAAAAAAGAAACATGTACTTTGATCCTGAATGAAACTGCTGCATCACACATTTATTTGCCTAATTGCCCATTGTGGATGGTGCATTCATAGTTTTAACAACTATGTATAAACAACTATGTATAAACACTACATACTATATACATGCATGGCTACGAAAGATGCAACGAAAACATTATTAGAGGTAAAAAGTAAATTTCTCAGATTTTTCCATGTCTTCACTGAATTACTGTTAGATGTGATGCATTAATACAGCTTTGCTGCTGCCAGGTGACTAGGAAGCAGATCTTAAAATTATGCTTAATTGTTAATTAACTGCTTGTTATGATTTCTAGTGAATAAATCCACCACACAGAAAATAAAATAAAACGAATTGTTATTTTTGCTTATTTTGGTGAGGCAAGTGGTTATTTTGGGCTTGTTTTTTCATATCATGTTGCTTTTTTCTCTTGCGAGATCTGGCAACACTGCAATTGTTATCTCACCCACCCATTAATGCAGACTACTGTCATTTTAAAAAGAACGTTGTTAACCTTTTCTTTTGTTATAACCGTTAACCTTTTGGATAGGAGGCTACGGAACTTCTGAACCGGAACGAAAAAATACTCTTTTTGTCAGAACGAATCAAAATAAAAAACATTTAATTTTCAGTCCCTGCGTGTAAATCATAAATGACAAAAAGTTAGGCCAAAATAACATAAAATGAATCAAGATTGATTTATTTCGCTTACCAGGGTAGCATCGCCCTCAAGCATTCAGCTCAACCAACTTTCCATGACCATTAAAATTTTAAATGGGATGCTCATGCGTCTGCGAGCTTGCAGCTTAAAGGCGCATTTGCGCTATGTAGATAGGACAAAAATAACCAGTGATAAATGCTCAAGTTGTTTGCTGTTTATGATAAAAAATATTTTTGCATCTTTTGTTGAATTATGAGTCAAGAATAGACAATACCATAGACTGTTTATTAATACTAAGATAAACCTGTCGTAACATAAAAAAAAACCCATAAAAGTGAAAGGACATTGGATCTGATCATCTGTCATTTATCCTTTTCTAATCAAACCTAAAGCTGTGGAAGTATATTGTAAAAGGTTTTTTTTTTTTTTTTTTTCTGCAGTATGAAATGCAAATGCAAAAGTCAAGTAGTGTAGTGTTCAAAACTTTTTTTTTTTTTTGCCCTTTAGGGAAACTGTCCATAAATTATGCTCTGAATCTAAAGTACTGGTGGGTCTTGGTCAATTATTTATTAGGTTTGAGTTACTTGTATTTAAAAGATAAAGATCTATGCAATGTTTGTATAATTAAGCCATAATTTACCCTAATGTTATTGGTTTAGGTAGTTTACGACACTACCTTTGGACAAAACTAATATATTAGATGTGATTTCTTGTCTCTATACATCCAAGTAGATAAGTGAATCAGTTTACCCGGCTGCTGTTGTCATCACTGTTGTTTGCTTAAGGTGCATTATTGTGATTACATCATAGCTCTGAGAATATAAGTCCTCTTTGAAGGGCATATAAAAGGCAATAATCAAGGTTGAAGACGTTTGTGTAATCATTACTTCTGGTGTTTGTTGTTGCAGCCTCTCCCCAGCTAATTGAGAAACCCCATGATGTACAGAAGGCCATAGATGACTCTCTGCTGTGGGAATGCAAAGCCACAGGGAAGCCCAAACCCTCCTACAGGTGGATGAAGAATGGAGAGAATGTGGAGCCCACTGAGGTCAGTTCTCCTTTTGGAGTGTGAAGACGGTAACCCAACTTTCATTCGAAAGACTCTAGAGATGTTATGACTAATAGTAATAGCATTAAAGAGATAGTTCACCAAAAATAAAAGTTATTTTATCATCTACCCTCATGTATGATTTATTTTCTTTTCATGGAACACAAAGGTGTTATTTTGCAGAATGTCCAAGCTGCTCGTTTTTATATAATGAAAGTGAACTGGGAAGAACTGGGGCTGTCAAGTGAAATAAAGTGGCATAAAATTTTTGAGTATTAAGCCATGTGATCGCTTTTTGTGTGAAACAGGTTGAATTATAAGTCATTATTCAAATATGAGAGCTATGTCAGAAGGCAGGATTTTAAGTGAATAACAACTTTCAGTTTTTTCTTTTATGGCACAATGATCCATGGTATGCTCTTTGGAGATTAAGAGCCACAGATCTATTTCACTTTTGTTATATTTAAAAGGGCAGCCTGGACATTTTACTAAATATCCTTTTAGTGTTTCATGGATGAAAAAATGTGATTGTGTGGAATGACATGACAGTGAGTATGTATACAAAGCATAAACATATAAGAGTCTTAGATGTAGATTGGAAGTTCATTACAAATTAAAGAATCATTAAATGTGCAATATAATGGAAAGTGAGTAACTCACAGTATTATAATATTATTATTAGCCATATGAGACCAGTGCTTTAGAGTGTATTCCTTAATGGCATCTCTATGACACCATATATTTGCCTTCTAAATCTGAGAGAATCCACTGATGCACCTGATATGTCATTCTGGGTACCCTCTATACAGGCCACTCCAGAAATTGTGAAACAACAGGAAAAGACAAAATTGGGAGCTTCCAAACATCCGCCAATTGTTCCAAAAATGCAATTAACTCAAAGTGGCAATAGCCAGCACAAACTTTTACCATTAATGTCTAACAACACACTTTTGGACCAAACCAACACATTTTCATTTCATACAGCTTCCTGTTTTGTGTGCTTGCCAAAGTTATGTTTTGTCTGCTTTAATGAAAAGGTGCAGAGGAACATGCTTATTACTCCAACTCGTCTAATCATCATTACTGCTCATCATTACTTAAACATCATTACTGGTTTGTTACCAATAGTACACTACAGACATCACCACAGCATTTGTGCAGCATTTGAAGGGCATTTAAGCAGTCTTTTAATAAAGAGAAATACATTTTATGGCCATTATGCCTTGATTTAGTGTGGTTACTTGTAGCTGTGATCCTAAAGACAAGAGACACAGCAATCTTTCATTCAATCTCTAAAAGAACAGCTTTTAAACAAAGGCTATTTAGAGGAGGCTTATAAACCTTTATTGTCTACCAGACAAGCTCTTATTGTTTTGTCTTTCTCTGATATCCATTAAAACTATAGTGAAAGTGGTGATAAACATTTATATGTCTTCAAACCCTATGTAATATACAACCGATCTCCACTAAGAGAAATTCTCCCAGAATGCCAAACACTTCACATGGCTAATGTTCGTTGTCTTGTGGTTTAGCAGCACATTAAGTTATTTTTAGAGGCTACCGGCTCTTTGGCGCAATTATTCTGTGGTGAATAAGGAAATAAGCTTAAATCAGGAAGACTTGCAGACTTGAGTGAAATTTAAGATTACATTTATTTGATGAATGTAAAACAGAAATGTAATGTCTCTCATTGTCGTAGTATGGCAGTCCGAAGAAGTTGTATTCCTGCCGGAGATAGGAGGCAGGGGCAAGAAGCCTACCCCCGTGCAGGACGGGACTAGACTGGTGGTGGATGGGTGGTGGAGGTTGCCGTGTTAGCATACTGAAACAGCAATGTGATAGATTGTGAGCAAACTTATAAAGCAATGGCTTACATGTGATTGGCTGGGAATTACCCAGCTAATGGTACAATGATGTACGGCTGCTAGTCTTCCCGCTAGAACTACGCTGCGCTTACATTTCTTGTAAATTAGCCTCACTATGTTATGTGGGTGCAAACAAAACAAAGATTTTGATCCATTTAGAGACACTACATTGGGCTGTGTGATTCTCTCCCATGCTTTTTCCCAGGCTGGTTTCTTTTGATGGTTTTAGAGGGGTTCTGGGCACTTTTCAGTGGGTCAGGTTGGGAAATAAGATGGCTACAAACAGCTGAAGACCAGCTTATCAAGGCTGGTAGACCATCTTGAACCATCTTACATCAGCAAACCACCTTAATCTGGCCTAATTGTTTTTTTTTTAGTTATGACCAGATTATAACATCTTTCAAAATGGCTTAATTAGCAGTCCATTTCTTTTGTTTTGCACTTTATTAAAGGTGAAGTGTTTAATTTCCGTGCTACTACAGGGCTCACACAGGTCCTTAAAAAGTCTTAAAATGATTTGAATTCAGTTTTAAAAAATGTAAGCCATAAAATGTCTGAAATATCTTAAATGATATAACTAAAGTCTTAATTATCATTCAAAGAGGTCTTAAAATTAGGGACAGAAAAACAGGAATCCCAAAATGGCCAAATGTAATTATTAAACTGCAAAAGGTTCTTGATTTAATTAAATAAATCTATAGTCTGTATGTGCTCCAATCTTCAAAGTGAAGACATGGCACTGTTGCACATTCTCCAAGCATGCAGGGAGCACATGACAAGTGTTTCCATCGGTTTCAGGCTGGTTCAGAATCAGTTAATTACTGCTTATTTTTGTTTTATGACAATGTTTTTTTACACCTTGTATATAGTAATAAATTGTAGATTATTGTAACAGTGCATATTTTATTTCCCTTATCTGTTTGTGTAAGCAACTGGGAGTACATACATTTCAAAATAAGAGTCCCCACAGTATTATTTGTTTACAGTTATAAGTCTTGTGTTATGCACCATAATTTTGTTTTTCTGGTTATTATAGGAAATTCAGTTTCTTGTTGCCTCAACACATTTTTGTAACCGCAAAATCCAATATCTGTCAACCTTTATTTAATATGTGTTGATATATTGGTACAAAAAAAATTATATGATCTGGTATGGACATACCATACTAATTTTAGTTTTAAGAAATAAAGTCTTAAAAAATGTCTTAAAGTCTTAAATTTAATTTTAAAATCTGTGCACCAAAAATAATGGTTTTCCTGAACACTCCCCCCATCTGCCATTGGCAAGACAAAACAGATAATCCCACCCAAACTCATGCCATTGGTTGAGACAAAGTTGCAATGTCAGACTGTTGGTGAGTCTCAATCAAACTGAGAAACGTGTTTATAGTGTGACAGAGCCACAGGGTTTTCACTTTTTGGGTAAATTAACCTACTAATGTATTACTTATACAGAAGTTGTCTTTGCATATTAATCTGGGATATGAGTATTTTTACAGAATTAAAATACATACTTTGCCTTTAGCAGATTCAGCATTTACCAGAACAGTTCTGCTCCAGTCTATCTAAAAGCTAAAATAAACTTAATTTACATCTGTTGAACCCCAGGAAATAATTTCTTATGCAGATTGTCTTGTTACAGTATGATCACATTTGTTGAGTGAATTTGTATTTGCAAACTGAATGGTATTATCTTAATAATCGCTTGACAGGTATGTTTTTGTGCTGTTAAGTAATTACTAAAAAGAACACTTGACACTTGAGTCTCTTTATTTTGCATTACTTAAAACTGATTTGAAAGACATAACCGCATTCTTCTCTGAAAAAAAAATCTGTTTTGAGCAATGACGAAATACTGCCCATTTTGTGCCGTGACAGACTATTGTCCCAAAGGAAAAACACAATCTCTTGAATTATGCCCCTAGCTTACTTATTGACTCAGAAATGTTGATTTTCAATGTATCCTGGTTGAATGAATTAATCAGTGTAGAATTATTACAATTTCTAAATGTCATCATCAGCTTTCTAATCATTTGTATAACTAAAGGTCATTGATGTAGCAAAAGCATGGTTTGTTGACTTCAACCATTTGTTATTTTCCTTTGCGCTTAATCAATGAAGACCTTTCATGTTCTTTCTGGATTATTGGAAAGCAGCATTGCTAAGGTGACTAGCTAAAATCAGATGGCTGAGAAAAAGGAATATGGGTTAGGCTATGATGTGAGGCGCATACCGTGGCTTAGCTGATCTAGTAATAAACGTGTCAATGGTTCCTTTCACCCGTGTCATTATGCTTCTCTGATGCCAGCTCATATTGCATACAGAGTACATTTATGGCTATATTTACATTCATATGCTTCATTCCATTTAAAATGTATAACATAATAAAGAAAGTTTTCAACAGCTATAGAAGTGGTAATGAGGCCTAACATGTTTAAATCACTACAATGGACAAAAAGAGACTAAGCTTATGTTTAAATTAGAATGCAGATTTACCTATTACTGAATACAGCACAAGATACACTGTGTACTGCCTACTATTTAAAAAGTACGAAGTGAAACAGTTATGCTCTGTTTATGTGTCTTTTACTACTATGTACAGTACTAACTTTAAAATACATGTAAGTACAATGTAGCAACACATGTACATACTAAGTACATTGTATCAAATGCTTAAGTACATTATTGTTAAAGAAAATCTTATATAAAGTGGGTCCAGCTGCACTAAATGGAATTGCAACAGCTTTCTCGAGCACGCCACCTATCTACCACTGCTCATCAAACAAATAGTTTCGCCCCAAACTCACACCATTAGTTAAGCCAATGTTACTGTCTTGGGCTGTTGGAGATGCTCAAACAATGTTTTGACAGTTCCAAACCCATTTGTTGACTCTGGAAGTCATCCTACAAATGGCTTATGTAAAGTTTTCTCTCCACATTAGGTTGGAATGTAAAAACGTTTTTTTACATTAAAATAGAATGCATACTTCTCCCTTAAATCAAGATTTGAAAAGAAAAATGTAATGCAAGCCATTCACACAGACATTAAACCCCTCCAACCTATATCAAGATGAGATTTGCTGCAACTGTGGAGATGTACTGTGGTTTAAGTGATATGAACTGACCCAGTGACATTGCCAATCATTGCAATGCAGTGCAAATAGATGGTCCCCCCACCCTAGGCTCCGCCATGTGCAAAACTGTTGATTTAAGTGGACCATCATGCTTAATAAGTACAGTACTAAAGCGAAGCATTGCTCCACTCCAAACTGCTACAGTATGTGCCACCATGGGATTTTCTATGCTGGCTTATTTGCCTTATATTGTACATTTGTGCCTTCCTCCTCTCCACTGCAGACAGTATCCTTTTCACCTTAAACCCTAATGCAATCCCCATTCAAGTGCAAAAGATGTCTTGATATCTGAATGAGGAGGGATGACTTTTTCATATTGCACAACATGCGTCTCTAGCAAAATTGCGCTGGTGGAAACCGTTTTAATTATGTTAAAGGAATAGTTCACCCAAAAATTAACATTTTGTCATTATTTAGTCATGTTCCTATCCTGTATGGATTTTTGTCCTCCCTGAAACTCAAAATGATAGGCAGAGGATTAGGGTTAGGAACATCAGAATGTTCGAGCTCCTGTTTTCCATATAATGGAAGTGGATGGTGATTTATACTTCCGAGTTACACAAGGGAAAAAAGGGACCATTATGATTGATTCATGTGGTACGCTAGAACCAATGGCACTTGCCATCAATGATAACAAGCCTGCTGCAATGCGTCTAAAGGAGGCATTTTTAATTTGAACTCAAGCAAATGAGATTTTAGAGCTCTGATAGAGGAGAAAATTATAAGTAAATACATTTTGGTCAGTTCCTCAAAGAAAGCTAGTTTATGGCTTCATACGTCTTAGTATAGTGCACAATTCATATGGAGAATTTGATTGTGCTATTTTTGTCCTTTTTTGAGTTTGGCAGTAAAAATCAACACATAATTTCATTGTTTGGAAAACAGAATCTTAGAAGTTCTGCCTAACATTTTATGTTTCACAGAAATTGTGAGTAAAATTGTGAGTAAATGATGACAAAAGTGTCATCTTCAGGTGAACTATGCCTTTAAGAGCTAAGACTTCGAAAAAAAAATGCATTAATCAAGGACACTGTTAACTCTAAAACACAGCAGAGTGCGTTCTGGCTCTTTTCATGCCAAGTTTCATGACTGTTTTATGAAGCTTTAAACTGTTATTTATGCATTTTGGAAGGAAAATGCACTTCAGGGTGACAAAATCTGTCCTGGTTTTATAAGGTGTCTTTGAACTTTGAAACATGGTTTACCCTTTACTATGCTGTTTTTATACACCATAGTCATAAAACAAGTTTAGCTAATGGAGTAGTTTACTGTAAACTTTGCAACTTTTACTTAAATTATTTATTTTGACCATTTTGATTTGTTCCTTGCACAAAGTTACCGTTTAACATTTGAAGATGAAGATTAGAAGAGTATAGCACACACATTATTATAAAAAGTAAGTCAAAACATACACACTTGAAACGACATGAGGGTGAGAAAATTATTTTGCGTGAACTAATTCTTTAACACCAGAAAATATGTCAAATGCACATCACTGATTATTAGAAATGGTATATAGCCATCAGCTTAGAGATATTTACCCAGCTCATTTGTGATGGCAAACATCACAAAATCCCCCAATGGTTTGTCCAGGGAACACTGCATCTCAAGCTTTTGGTTAAGAAGTAAACAAGCCAGGCTTTATTTCCATCTCATAAACGTACAGATTTATCACCATCGTTTTTGAGCAGCCTCCCTACGCTGTGTCTCCCATTAGTAATGAACACTCAAATTTATGATCGTTTCCATCAGCCTCTAAACATAATTTACCTTCCCAGACAACCTTGTGTTTTTATGCAGATTAGCAATCTCATTAAATTACTTTTAATGGAGATATCTTGCTTACCACAGGAGAGGGTGCAGGTCATTAATGGCGCCCTGTCAATAACTCGCTTGGCGATGTCTGACATCGGAATGTACCAGTGCGTGGCTGGGAACAAGTACGGGGAAGTGTACTCCAATGCTGAACTCAAAGTTATCGGTAAGTTGTTGAAATTTGATTCATCACATTTGACTGAAACATTATTGTTGATTTGCAAAGACAGATTGTCCAACTAAAAGCACAAAATCATGCCTGAATTGATATATCTTAAACTAATTATATTATTTACAGTAAATATTTACAAAATAATTTAAATATAATTATTATTACAAAATAGATATTTAAATAATTAAAAATGTTTTTTTAATTATTATTATTATTATTGTTATTGTTGTTATTATTATTAAGTTGACAGACTTGAGGCTTCTACAGAAGCATATATCATTGCTTAAAACCTTGACGCTTATGGTAGGTCTGACTTAAATAGTTTATTGCTAAAAAAGATATATATTTTGCTATAGAGAATTTTTTATTTATTTATTTTGGCCTGGGTCTGGTATGCCAGCACATTGAGGTCCATGATCCAGTGGGCAAGCCTCTGTTTGGAGACAGCGTTCCCTTTCTGCTGTCCACCGAAGCAGACAAAGAGCTTCCTAGAGTGTCTACAGCTCTATGTGAGATCCAAGTGGGTGCACAAAGCATGCAGCGGACACAGCAACAATAAGGCTGGGTCTGACTCCTCCCAGGGCAGTGCTTGCAGGCTCACCACTTGATCCCTAAAAAGTGTTATGGGAACCTTGGGCACATAGCCTGGTCGGGGTCTCAGGACCATGTGAGAGTCTTCCGGACTGAACTCCAGGCAGGTGTCGCTGACAGAGAACGCCTGCAGGTCCTTAATCCTCTTGATGGAGGTGAGCACAGTCAGGAGGGCTGTCTTCAAGGAGAGGGCTTTCAGCTCGACAGACTGTAGGGGCTCAAACAAGGTTCTCCATAGGCCCAGGAGGACCATAAGAGGATTCAGTCTCAGGGCGCCTCTCAGGAACCTGATGATCAGGTCGTCCCCTAGGGAATTACCATCCACTGCGTCGTGGTGTGCCGATTTGGCGGCCAGATACACCTTTAATGTGGAGGGGGACAGCCATCCCTCCAGCCTCTCATCCAGGAAGGAAAGCACTGACCCGATTGTGCATCTCTGGGGGTCTTCGCCTCGGGAAGAACACCAACTCAAGAACAAATGCCACTTCAGGGCATAAAGCTGCCTCATAGAGGGAGCCCTGGCCTGAGGGATCATGTCTACCACCGCTGGTGGTAGACCACTTAGGTCTTATGTATCCTGTCCTGTCGCGAGGAGCTTGAGGTATGAGAACCAAGTCTGGTTCTATGGCGCCACTAGGATGACCTGCTCCTCATCCTCCCTGACCTTGCCCCAGGAGCCTCTGAAAGTGTTTCAGTTGAACCGCTGTTCTCTGCCTGAATGACTTCAGGCAGTGCAGCACCGACTGCACACTCAAGTTTGTGAGCTGCGATATCATCGAGACTGAGTCTAACTCCATGCTGAAAAAAGAGATGCTCTACACCAGGGAGAGCTTGCTCTTTTCCCAGTTGACCCGAAGCCCTAAGTGGCTGAGGTGCTTGAGCACCAGGTCCCCGTGCGCACACAACTGGTCTCAAGGGTGAGCTAGAATCAGCCAGTCATCGAGGTTATTGAGGATGCGAACAGCCACTTCCCTTAACAGGGCAAGGGCTGCCTCAGTGACTTTCGTGAAGACACGAGGCAACAGTGATAAGCCTCAGGGGAGTACCTTGTACTCATATGCCCAGCCCTCGAAAGCAAATTGTAGGAAGGGTCTGTGTCAAGGTAGAACCGAGATGTGGAAGTACACGTACTTCAGGTCTACAGCCACAAACCAATCTTGATGCCTGACACATGCTAAAAATGCATTTATGCATCAGCATCTGGAACGGGAGTCTGTGTAAGGCCCAGTTCAGAACTCACATGTCCACGATTGGCCGCAACTCACAGCCTTTCTTCGGTACGATGAAGTAAGGGCTGTAAACCCTTTCCTCATCTCTGCTGGAGGGACAGGCTCTATCGTGACCTTGCTCAGAAGGGTCATGATCTCTGCACACAGAGTGGTGACATTCTCGACTTCACCGAGGTGAAGCGGAATGCGCTAAACTGGGGCGGGCACCTGGAGAACTGAATCACGTAGCCGAGACGGATGGTCCTAGCCAGCCTCGTGTCTAAGCTCCGGGCGAGGGGCACTAATTGTACAATTGTGTCTGACGTACCTGTGGGTGGGACCGCGCGGCTGGGGGAGCAGGAAACACCACGTCAAGGAGCCTTGCTTCGTCTCAAACTCATGCCCGACTTCGCTGAGGGGGCCCTCAAACCACTTACTTTGCTCCATGTATCCGGCATCGGGGTCAGCGACTGGGAAGGAGGGACTTTTTGACCTTCCTCGTAGCTCATCACAACCACCTGGCTGTGGGTGTGAGTGTGGTGCGGTCGGGCACGTGAAGGCGGGAGGCCTGCATTCACAGCGTCCAAGTCGCAGGTGCTCGGTATCCGGTCGCCATGATAATGGTGGTCATAAACACTGGCTTTGTGACCCAAGGAGTGAGGAAACCACTCTTTTTTTTTAAATGTGTGTACTACAGCCCGTTCTGTGTGTGGCAAACATGAAACAAATGGGAACACAAGATTTATCTCCCGGCCCTACACCGGGGAATGGAGTTGTCCGGATTTCAGCTCCAGGGTTCCGGTGGATTTCTCCCTCCCTGGGTCGTCCATCTCAGGGGCACTTAGGAGCCTTCCTCTGGGTCCTAGTGCCATGCCATGAGAAAGGGGGTGTCCGCTTCCTACAGGGGGCTTTATGCCGGGGCCAAGAACTGGGCTTGTACTGTGGTGGAGCCGCCTGGGCCTTTGAGCTGCAGTGGGACACCCTCGGTGAGCAGGACATGTGGACATCGCCTGACCGAGTGCCTGCGCCGAGTGCCTGGTCAGTTGCTGAGCGCAGCTCCTGCATCACATCGGGATCAGGACTACCCATGTGCAGTTCTTTCAGTGCCTTGGCCTGGTGGACTTTCAGGAGGGCCATGACATGCAGAGCTGAGGCATCCTGTCCAGCAGCACTGTAGGCTTTGGTCACCAGAGACAATGTAGTCCTTGGCGGCATTTTGCAGACATGGCACAGTTGCACCACAACTGCTTTATCCACCTGTGGGATCTCTGTGTACCTGAGAGCCACCATGCCATAGAGGGTAGTGAGAGCAGATGAATTGGGAAGTCGGGTTTGAGCAGAAAACTCCATGACCTTGTCAGTTCGGCGTGCACTTCCGGGAAGAAAGGGACTGGGGAAACCCAGGAACCAATCATCCAGCCCTGAGGGCTCAGGGGAGGGTGGAGACAAGCATCGGCCTTAGACTGGGCAGGCAGACCTGAAGGTGTCAGCCCAGTCGAGTCCTCGGCATACGACATTGCCAGTGTGCTTTCCGATCCAGTGATCGAGAACTCATCCTGCTCGCGAGCTCCAAAAGAGACATTGACCTGGACGTGAGGCAATGGAGAATGGGAGGTCCACAGGGGTTTACCCTGCAGGGCCGTGCCCATTAGATTCCCCAAATCACCTTCAGCGCCAGCCGGGCCGGCTTTGTACCCGTAGGTAGAAGGCCCAGCGCGGGGGGAGGCAGCTGGAGCAGTTTTCCCCCAGAAGAAGGAAAGCCGTGACCGCAACATTGCCATGGTTATGGTCTTGCAATGAGAATATGAACAATCCACGAATGCTGCTTCAGTGTAATCATGGCCCAGACACATGGGCACTCCTGTGGCTGTCGGTGTCAGAGAGATAACGAACGCATCCAGGAATTACACGAAGATGGAAAGGCATCTTTAAAAAGACACAATTTTAAAAAGACGTTCACGTCAATGTGTTTTGCTCTAACAGAGGAAATATACTCTTTTGCAGGAATATACACTCTTTTAGCGCTGTCGAAGCGCCCAGGGGAGTACTCTGCGCTCTGTACTGTGCACAGATCATGCAGAAGGCTGTATATACAACAGCATACGCTTCTTATATAGAGGTGAATGGACCGGCAATGGAATTCATCTTACTGACACACAACCGCTCATCTCCAAAGAAACAATCTGAATGAGTGGTTGTGAGCCAGCTCCTATTAAACCCATATGTCCAGGGCAATGGCATGCAAATTCCACTCGCAAATTATCATTGGCCTTTTCTCAAAGATCAGAGGTGTTTGGGGCTCCCAAGTGTGACCCCTAGTGTCACTACATTGACACAATGTCGAGTAAGTGACAGAAGGGTAACCTCTATATCCACATCATACTTACCTACATCCTCCTTGGTTTATTGTTTTTTGTTTTCAATAGCCAAAGTGGCAGAGAAACTGAGAATAATTAGCAGTCCAGTTAAAGTAATTGAAGTGCCTTTTAAAAGACAGAGTGTAAAGATTCCAGAGCCTGGGAAATTATCAAAATATAAACTAATTTGAAGGAGAATCATGGTGAAGAAGTAGAAAGGATTTTTTTTTCTTTCTTAGCAGAAAAAAAGGACCATACGATAATTAAGGAATGCCATGGTTTGACAAGCCTCATCTCTGCCATCTCTGTTTCTACAACATAGGCGTACACACATTTCTTCTTTTAAAGTACAATAATTAAAGAGAGGATGTGCTCTAAATACTTCTTAATCCTTATGTCAGCATACCTGTCATTATCGTAAAATATGAAAGGGAACAGTCTGTGGCCTCATCTGTAATGATCTTTAGTTTTTAAACATATTTTGAAACATTATTAAAGACATGGTTCTTTTTATGTAATTTGATTTAGAGATAGAACAGGAGTGCATTGCAAATATTTGAAATAGGTTGTCTTGCAGAGGATTTGGAATGGAAACAAAATGTTTTCTGAATTAATATTTTAGTTATCTATTCATTTTTGCTATTGTTATATATAAATGAGGTTGTCTGCACTGAATATCACATAATTTCAAATACTTTTTTATTCGTAGCAGCATGGACCTTTAGAAATCAGATTCAGAGGTTTACAAGGCAATTAGTCTTTTATTTAATGGACTATCTAAGATCTGCACCACCTCTGTCAATTGGTTAGAAGTTATGTTTTGTTGTTGATGTTTGCACATAATATAATCTAAAACTCCCTCTTTTGTTTCAGCTGTCGCTCCTGATTTCTCCCAAAACCAGCTGAAGAGCCACACTCTGGTAAAGGATGGTGGCGATGTTCTGATTGAATGCAAGCCCAAGATGTCTCCTAGAGGCACCATCTCCTGGCGTAAAGGCAACGACGGCCTCCGAGAAAGCAGCAGGTAATTTGTCTCCACTGAGGCTTTACTTTGTTTTCTGTGCTTTTATAATACTGTTATAAGACCTGAGCTTTTAAACCCTGCTAAAAACTGTTTAAACCAGCCTTAGATGGTGTGTTGGTCGTAGCTGGTTTAAGCTGGTCTAGCTGTGCGCCCAGCCTGAAAAGCTGCAAAGTACACAAATCCCTTAAAAGAAACAGCAAACAGACAATTTAAAACCAGGTTAGGATACCAGCAAAGACCAGAAAACTAGCTTAGTCTGATTTTAAGATTTATAGCTGGGAAGTCTGATCCAGAAAAAGCCAATAGGGCTGCGGTATGAGTCCACAATATTGCGGTTGTGTACCAGATTGTGTTGTTGATATAATGTCTTCTATTCACATGAATAAAGCACTGGCACTGACTTTGGCCAGTCATCTCTACCTGTAGCATCATATTGTAGCAGACAGAGAAAGAGCATGCCTGTCAGGATTGTATGTGTTTTTGTTCATGTCTTTTACTTTAAATTAGTTCCATGCCATGTTTGTTCCTGTTTCATCATCATGTGATCTTGTCATGTGTTTCCCATGTTTTTGTGTCTTGTCCTCATTGGTTCATTGTTCATTAGGTTGTTAGCAGTCTTGTTATCTTGTTTAGAGTCCTTAGTGTTTATTGGTTATCATTGTCATGTGTTCTACCAAGTCAGATTATTTAACCCTCATGTTTGCCAAAGTCCATTGTCGAGTATTGTTTGTGTAACGTTGGTTCTATAGCCAAGCCATGTTTTCGTTTTGTTTCATAGCCAAGCCATGTTTGCGTTTTGTTTCATACCAAGTCATGTCATGTCATGTCAAGTTAGTTAATTAAGTTATGTTCATTTTTATGTTTTGTTCAAGTTAGGATTCTTGTATATCACTTTTGTAAATAAACTGCACTTGGAATCATCGCACTTCATTGTCATCTTCTCTGCCTCTACCTTGTTGCCAGCCAACATTACAGTGCCTCAGCATGTCTTGGCTAAGGGTCGCAAAGATACTTCTCTAGTGGGCTTTGTTTCAGTTTCAGCTGCTCTTCTTTCTGTCTATTTTACTGTCTCTTTCTGTTATTTGCTCACTTCACCAAAACACAAGGGCTCCGCTGCGGGCCACTATCTACAAAGGTGTTTTGGTGACCATTAATGTATGCCCTTTTTATATAATTTCCTTTATATTTTCAGTAACATTTTACAATAGCATTCCATTCGTATTAGGTATCATGGACAAACAATGAACAACATATGTTTTACAGCATTAATCTTTGTTAATTTTACTAAATAAAAATAATATTGTTCATTGCATGTTAGTTCATAGTACATTAACTAATGTTAATATATTCAACTTTTGATTAAAAAATGTATTACTTTATCTTGAAACTAACATTAACCAAGATTGCTAAATGCTGAAAAAAATGTCCATTGTTTTGCATTTTACATTTATTCATTTGGCAGATGCTTTCATCCAAAGCGACTTACAAAAGAGGAACACAAAAGCAAATCATCTTAAGGAGACAGTAGTACGAAAAAGTGCCATATTACAAAGTTTCACTAGCATCAGAATGGTAGTATTCAAAACAGATTAAAGTGCAACAACATTTTATTATTTATTTTTTTTTTCTTACACGCTAACTAATTTTATTAACTAATACCATCAACTTATTGATTAAAGGTACAAGAACTCATTTAATTTTGTTTCATTTTCAAGAAATCAGTGAGAAAGTAACAATTATTCGAATGAAGCCTGATGTTCTTATTAAGAGCTCCAGTAAGGATCCCGCTGTCACTATAACTGGACTCTGCAGTTTTAGCCTGTGACCAGCAGTAACCCCTCCCGAGCCAAGGCAGGGTGTTAATCAACATCTCTACAGTCTTAGTAGGAGGTCAGTGTCTCTTCCAGACTAACAAACATATGTCCCTGTCTCAGCTATGGACTGGCAGCCAGATCCAGCTTGAAACAAGTGCAGTATGTCACTGACCAGAGAGGTTTCATTTGACCACACTGAGACAGGCAAAGTTCAATGTGTCTGTGTGTTTGTGTATGCATCTGTCACTGTGTGCACACCACAGTTGCCCATCGTTTACATACACAAAGTTGGTGTTGTCGCTCGTCAAACAGAGTGGCGAGGCATTTGCATAGGGGTCATGCTGCTGGTGTCCTTCAGTTGTCCTGTTACAGCAAAGTAGAAGAATTCTTGATGTCCACACCTTGAAGAAAGGGTGCAGGAAATTGATTTGTCACGTGGTGCCTTACTACTTCTGATTTGCATATTTGCAGGTTCCTCCTTATTTCCTTAAAGGAATAGTTTACCCAAATATGTAAATATGTAAACAAAATTTTATGTTGTTCCAAACCCTTATGATTTTTTATTCTGATGCAGAACACAAAAGGAAAAGTTTGAAGGAATATCCCAGTCCATCTATTCAGTATAATGAAAGTTGATAGTGACACACTGCAAAGCTTAAAAAGCATCCAAAAGTATCATACTGTGAAAGTCTTCTTAAAAGTGTATTATAGGTTTTTAAATAATTAATTAAATAATTATAGGTTAGTTATTAAAAATACAATTGTTCATTGTTAGTTCATGTTAGTTTATAGTGCATTAACTAATGTTAACATATACAAAAAAGTTTTTAAATGTATTACTTGATAATTAAATTAACGTTAACCAAGATTAATAAATGCTGTAAGAGTTGTTTATTGTTAGTTCGTGTAAATGTTGTTAACTTATGTTGACAAATGGGACCTTATTGTAAAGTGCTACATATTACCTTTGGACAAAGGTGGACAGTATCAAAATTCATGTACTTGAGTACTGTACTTAAGTACACATTTTGAATATCTGTACTTTACTTGAGTATATTTTTTTCTGGAAAATTGTGACTTTAACTTCATTACATTTGAAAGACAAATATCATACTTTTCACTCCACTACATTTCTATTAAGGTCCTTGAGTAGAGGGTAACGTGTTATGAAGTTCAGTGATTTCCCAGCATTTTTTGGACACTGATCAGTTGGCAAAATGGAATACGGCAGTTCCTCTGCGCAGTGCGCACAGTACTCACTGCAAGAACATGACCATGGCAGCGTTGCAGTCGCGGCTTTCATTTCTTAAAATGAATGCCATATCAGCCACCCCCCGCATCGCTCCTTCTTCCCATGGGATTGAGGATGACCCGGCTGGCGATGGAAGCGATTTGGAGATGGCAGCGGGCTCGGTTTGGCTGGGTAAATCCACACAAACCACCCGCCCCACGGCACGCTCGCTTGCTTCCGTCCAGGCTCGAGTGTGGCTCACCCGATGGCCAGACTGCATTCTCTCTCGAGTCCCCAGAATTGGATAATGACATCGCCGCTGCATCAAAGAGTGTTCAGGGTCAGCCTGTCCAGTCTGAGGCCAACTCGCAGATGGCCAACATGCTTTCCCAGACCGCTGTGAGTGTGGACCTTCACGGCTTGGCGATTGGTACCACGGGTCAGGGTGCCGCTCGCACGATCAACCAAGACAGATCTCCCTCTACCAGGCAGCTTTACGCCCTAAAGTGGCACTTGTCCACCAATTGGTGTTCTTCCAGGTCTAAAGACCTGCAGAGATGCGCAGCTTGGTCAGTGCCTTCATTCCTGCAAGAGGTTGGAGGGGAGGCTGTCCCCCTCCACCTTGAAGGTGTATGTAGCCTTGGGTAAGCATGACTTGATTATCAGGTTCCTTAGAGGAGCCCGGAGGCTGAATCCAAGCCTGTTTCCCTCATGGTATCCCTCACTGGTCCTTTCTGCCCTCAGAGACCCCCCCCCCCCCCCACCCCTTCAAGCTGATTGACTCAGTTGAGCTCAAGGCCCTCGCCTTGAAGATGGCCCTCCTGATAGCACTTGCTTCCATCAAGAGAGTTTGGAACCTTTAAGCGTTCTCTGTCAGCTACACTTGCCTGGAGTTTGGTCTGGCAGATACTAACGTCATCCTAAGACCGTGACTGGGCTATCTGCCCAAGGTTCCTATGACCCCCTTCAGGGTTTAGGTTGTGAACCTGCAAGCAAACTGCCCCAGGAGGGTGATTCTAAAATCTCGGGGTTGAGTCGGTCTAGTCCCATGTTTTGTCAGGTCTGAGCCGGTATATCTAGGTAATACGGAACAGCTGACCGGGTGTTCTGCTTGCACCTATGGCCCTTCATCAAGTTGAGCCAGTGCACTTTTCTCTCGCAGGTTAGCCACTAAGCTCTCACTTCCTGGATGCTCTTCCTCCATAGCCTTCTGGCCTGTGAATTCAGCTGAGAAATTTGTGACCAGACCCACTACAAGTTGCATGTGGTCTGTACTGGGGTAGGGCTCCACAAGCTAAATTCCCTCTTCAGGCAACTCTCTGTGATGTATTTTCCATGGTACGGTCCCTCTGTTGGCGGACCTGTGTCTCCCTTGGGCAGTCCCTCTGCCCCCAGTCACTGTGTTTGTAGAGCTCCTCCCTCATCAGGTAGGACCTGCCACTGCGCCACTCCCACGTGTGGCTTGACAACCCATGTGGTGTATTGGCCACATATCACCTCCCCTTATTCTGGGCAGGATGTGGTCTCCGCAGGGTCTTTTCCCCCCTGAAAGAATAAGATTGGGAAAGATCACCTTACCCAACGCATTTCATAGCATTAAGATAGCCCCAGCTGTTTTACGCTCTATGCGAGAAACAAAGAGAGAGAAAAGGCCGTGGCTGGCTGGCTTGCTCCCATTATGGTCATGTATCGCCTGTTCCCCCCTGCTGGGAACCTAAGGTCTGTATATGACACCTTTTTCTGGCAGCCTTGGGGAGGGTTACGTACGGACGATACAGTTGCTTCTAGCACGCAGCAGCCTGCTTGCACCTGTGTCAGCGGTTCATTGTAACTAGTGCATGGCGCACATCGAGTGAGTGACAGAAGAGGAACGTCATATTACTGTTGTAACCTCCGTTCTCTGATGGAGGGAATAAGACGTTGTGTCCCCTTTGCCACGACACTAGACCTACCACTGTAAATGGCCGTACCTTATTCTCGGCTCCTCAGTAGGAGGTTACAACAGTAACCATGATGTTAGCATGCAAAAGCATGAATTCAAATGTAAATGAGCTTAAGAGTTAAATAATTTAATATCTTTTAACTTTTATAGTTTTTTTTATTATTATTATTATTGTTACCTTACATAATTACTATAGTTATGTTTAGAGTTTAGAGGATTAAAAAAGTAAAAAGATTGCAATCTCGATTCAAACACCCACACAATCGCTTTCCTAAATGATAACGATTCTGCGTTGATGCTGCCGCTGAGCCAGAGAGAGCAGTTATCATGTATAGGTAAGAAACTGCTTCATAAACAATCTTTTCTAGTCCTGGACTTACAGCCAATATGCATGGTCATGTCTGTATATAATTAAATTATTTTAAGTATTACATGCAACAATAATAAAACAATGCGTTGACATAAAAAAGGAAATTTACTTTTGATACTTAATTACTTTTAAAAACCAAGTACTTCTGTACTTTTACTTAAGTTAAAATCTCTCATTACAACTTTCACTTGTAATGGAGTAATATTTGACCAGAAGTATCTGTACTTTCACTCAAGTAATGGAAAAGTACTCAAGTAAAGTGTACTCTGTCCACCATTGCCTTTGGACCAGTTAGGTAAAATTACATGTGAAAATAGCTAATAAAAGTTAGCAGTGTTGACATGTCTGTAGTATCATTTGTGTGATGCACCTCGATTGGATTAGTTTTGGGGAACTAAGTTTTTTGTAGTTACAAAAACTGCAAAGAGCCTTGTTGAATTTTAATGAGCCATCTAGGTGCCAAAAAGGGTTTTTAAGTGGTTGCAATTTTACTGACTCAAATAGATTATTATTTTAAGACACCATGTATAACTTACAAGCTATTTAAATAATACATCTTCCCTTTGCAGTCAGGAAAAAAAATGAAACCAATGACAGTATTTATGGATGGGAAGTCTTCATAAAATCAGTGCATTTTTTAATATTTTTCATTTTAAGGTTTGGAACAATATAACAAATGCTCTTTTGTTTTTTTATTTGATTGTGAACAGTATTCCATCTAGACCCCCTTATCTATCTTTGACACAAAGGTAATTAAAAAGGAAAATGGATAAATCACAAGTTTGCGTGGACATGTCCCAGGTTGTATTGTGGCCGAAGTGGCCTGGTCAGAATGTTTGATTGCTTCGTTGATAGATGGAAGCCAGCCAGGGAAACTTTTTGCAGAATTTAATGTATTTCTGGAAACTGCTGACTTTCTTTCTAACCCCTTTGGCGTTGCCTTGCAGCACGTATGCCTACGCATACTTTGATCTACACACTTATTTATAGGGTGTCTCACTTCTGTGTCTGAAAGGTGAAGTGTGTAATTTTTTTATGTTAAAATACTCTTATTTTAGCTTAATATGCCAAATCAACTACACACATAAGCAAATTTGTTATGTAATGTAAACACTGTGGCTCTGTGATGTTATAAAATCTCTGGGCTTCCTGACCAGTCTGACTTAGCAACATTGGCTAAACCAATGGTCAAACCTTTTGGTGATGCTCAACATGATCATATTTGCTGGTTTAAAACACATTTCTGGTCTTATTGTGGATTATTCAAAAACATTATTTAATGCAATACCAATAACTTAAGCAGCTTTCACCCAAAAATGAAAATTCTCTCATTATTTACTTAGCCTCATGCCATCCAAGGTGTGTATGACTTTCTTTCTTTTGCAGAACACAAACAAAGATTTTTAGAAGAATGTTTCAGCTCTGTAGGTCCATATCATGCAAGTGAATGGTGATCAGGCCTTTAAAGCCCCAAAAAGGAAATAAAGTCAGCATAAACATAATCCATCAGAATCCAATGGCTTAATCAATGTCTTCTGAAGTGATACAGTTGGTTTTCAAGCTCAATTACACATTCTACAGTGCCATATAGCACTCTGCACATCTTCCTCCAAAAAACTGGTCATTGTGGAACTTTATGTAATGTCTACTTGTCTAGTTCTAATCAATTTCAGATGAATAAATCTCAAACAATTTTTTTTTTTAAACTGCAGCATTACGAAGCGATGAAGGACAGTGTAGCGCTAATAAAGCAAAGGCCAAATTAGGATTGGACGAGTTGCCTAAATTGAATGAATGACGTAATGTTGACTATGAGTCTTCCTGATAGAACTATTGCTAAGGCTTCCATTACTTTCCAGTTATTTATATTGTGTCCCATTCAGTTTTTGCTTATCTTGTAAATTGCAGCAGGTAAAGAGACCACTCTCATTAAGTGGAAATGCCATTAGAGACTAATTCATAATCAGATGTATTGCTTTATGCAAATCAGTGTTAGTGTGCGCTTGTGTGTGCATGGATACACGCTGAGTGCATGCACCTGTCTGGGAGCCAGACCTAATCAAAGTAGGGTGCATTTGAACTCTTTTTGTGTAAGATTAATTGACGTAATTGTGCGAGCGCTCCTTGATGTCTGAGAAACAGAGGAGACAGTGTCATCAGCAGGATAATTCATCTTTATAGCAGCAGCCACTTTTTTTCTGCCAGAGAGAAGAGATGGGAGATCGAAAGAGAGGGAGAAAGGGATGCAGTTTCTATCCTTAGAGCAATTGTAATTTTGTAATTTACTTACCCTCATGTTGTTCCAATCATGTATATTTTTTCACAGAATCTACACACAGCTCATAAACTGTACTTCCATATAATGACATAGTTACCACCAGAATGGACAAAATACACCACAATCACCATAAAAGTAGTCCATGTGACACTATATTCCTAGTCTTCTAAAGTCATATGATAGCTTTGTGTGGTGAACAGACTGAAATGAAACTGCGAACTGGTTGGTCGCAGCAGTTAACAGCTCACTGGGGGAGAAGATTATCAGTGGAAAACATGTAACATTTCTTTTTTACCTATTCCTTTTAACCAAAGTACCTAAAAAAAATTAATTAAAAAAAGCAGCTGCATTTTGCAAATTGCAGTGAGAGTTAACTTCTCTTGATTGTGTTAGAGGATTGGGGCACAGCAACAAAAACACAACTTTTGAAAGTCATACACTTCAGTAAAATAAATTATACCCATTGGAGTAGCAGATAAATAAGGAAGACAAGGTTGGAGATCTGGTGAAGATGTGCAATCAGCTGTTTTATATAGGACAGGTCAGTAGCTGTACTGACATTTACTGTACAAGCTGAGTTTGCTGCATCTGAGAGGGTGTTTCTGAGTTGATTGCAAAACCTGATGATCCATGAAATCCCAGCATGATTTGAAAATCTTCCAAAAAGCATCTTGTGTGCTTCAATGAAAGCAACCAAATATGACCTTTTGTGCAAATGAGTAAACACGGTCAATGTCACAAAATGCTTATTTGATCAGTCACCTAAAATTAGTGCAGAATCTAAATATTTCTTATTTACTTACATCTTATTAATTATTTTTGTAAAAAAATAGAATATTAGCAGTTCTGTGGACGAAAAACACCTGATGATGAGAGAGGACAGAGGAGAATGTCCATACTGGTTCAAGCTGACAGAAAGGCTATGGTATCTCAGATAACCCCTCTGTACAATTGTAGTGAGCAGAATAGTATCTCAAAATGCACAGCATGACAAACCTTGAGGCGGATGGGCTACAACAGCAGAAGTCCACTTCTGTCAGTCAAGAACATAAAACTGAGGCTGCAGTGGGCCTACCATTTGTGTACCTCAGCAGAAATCCAGATTTGTCAGACCAGGCAATGTTTTTCCAATCGTCTACTGTCCAATTTTGGTGAGCCTGTGCTCACTGCAGCCTCAGTTTCCTGTTCTAAGCTGACAGTACTGGTACCTGGAAGGGTCTTCTGCTGTTGTAGCTCATCTGCCTCAATGTTCCACATGTTATGTTTTCAGAAATGCTTTTATGCATAGCACCGTAGTAATGAGTGTTTATTTGAGCTACTGTCACCTTTCTGTCAGCTTGGACCAGTCTGGCTATTCTCCTCTGACCTCTGTCATTAACAAGCCATTTTCACCCACAGAACTGCTACTCACTGGATGTTCTCTATACACTCTAGAGACTATTGTGCATGAAAATCCCTGGAGATCAGCAGTTACAGATATACTCTAGTCAGCCCATCTGGCACGAACAATGATGCCACGGTCAAAATAACTGAGAACACATTTTCCCCATTCTGATGGTTGATGTGAAAATTAACTGAAGCTCCTGACCCATATTTGCGTGATTTTATACATTACACTGCTGCCACACAATTTGCTGATTAGATAATCGCATGAATAAGTAGATGTACAGGTGTACCTACTAAAGTGGTAATTTTTAAACAATGAAGGTGATTTAATAAGTGTTCATTATCTGAAATCTGATCTAGGTGACAATATCAGATAAATGTTGTAACGGGGTTCAGACGACTGACGAGGAGGTTGGACACAGAGGCGGGGGTGTAACTCAAAAAGGTAAGCTTTTAATTAATATTTAGAGGACAGTGAACATGAAACAATCTATACAGAGCTCTCTCTCAAGGCCAACACTGGACTGGCATTTCTCTCCTTAACTGGCGGTGCTGTGGCTCTTTTATGCCGCTCTCCCCGTGCTCACTGAAATTAGAGACAGGTGTTAGACATAATTTAGCTCAGGTGCAAGCGCCCTTACCGCTTTCCCTCTCCGGACGGGCGCTTGACCACGCCCCCGCTGCCACATACCCCCACCGCCCGACTCAGGCCGGGGCATCATCCAGCCTGCCTACCACTCCCCCCCCCATCCCTGGAAAGGAAGTCGGCGACAGCCATCTGCACCCCCGGTCTGTGGACCACCTCGAACTTAAAAGGCTGGAGAGCCAGATACCAACGGGTGATCCGGGCGTTAGTATCCTTCATGCGGTGGAGCCACTGCAGTGGGGCGTGATCCGAGCAGAGAGTGAAGGCCCGCCCCAGCAGGTAGTAGCGGAGCGTGAGGACCACCCACTTGATGGCCAGACACTCCTTCTCTACAGTGCTGTACTTAGTTTCCCTCAAGGAGAGCTTTCTGCTGATGTACAGCACGGGACGCTCCTCCCCCTCCACCACCTGCGAGAGTACGGCCCCCAGCCCCCTGTCTGAAGCGTCCGTCTGCAATAAGAAAGGGAGAGAGAAGTTGGGTGAATATAAGAGCGGCCCTCCACAGAGTGCGGCTTTAATTTGTGTAAATGCCTGTTGGCACTGCTCCGACCATTGGACCGGATCTGGAGCCCCCTTTTTAGTGAGGTCAGTCAGCGGGCTGGTGACATCCGAATAATTAGGCACAAATCTCCTATAATAGCCAGCCAGCCCCAGGAACTGCCTCACCCCCTTTTTGGTCTTAGGTCTAGGGCAAGTCGCAATCGCCGCGGTCTTGTCAATTTGGGGACGCACCTGGCCATGACCCAAGTGGAACCCCAGATACCGTACCTCCACACGCCCAATCGCGCACTTCTTGGGGTTTGCCGTGAGCCCCACCCACCGCAGCGACTTCAGGACCGCCCTCAAGTGTTGTATATGCCGCTGCCAGTCATTACTATAGATAATAATATCATCTAAATAGGCAGCGGCGTAAGCGGAGTGCGGGCGGAGGACACGGTCCATTAGACGCTGGAACGTGGCTGGAGCCCCGAACAAACCGAACGGGAGTGTCTCAAATTGGTGTAATCCGAACGGCGTGGTGAAGGCGGTTTTCTCAAGGGAAATTGGTGTCAAGGGGATCTGCCAATAACCCTTTGTTAAAGCCAGAGTCGAATAAAAGCGAGCAGTACCTAACCGATCGAGCAGTTCATCAACCCGAGGCACTGGGTACGCGTCAAATTTAGACACCGCGTTGACTTTTCTATAGTCCACACAGAACCGGACAGACCCGTCACTCTTGGGAACAAGAACGACCGGGCTAGACCAGTCGCTGTGGGACTCTTCTATTACACCCATATCGAGCATGGCATCCAATTCGTTCCGAACAATTTTCTTTTTATGCTCGGGGAGGCGATAAGGGTGGCTACGAACCACTACCCCCGGCTCGGACTCGATGTGGTGTTCGATGATGTTCGTGCGACCCGGTAGGGGAGAAAACACGTCAGCAAACTCCTTTTGCAACTTGGCAACCTCTGAACGTTGGCACGGGGAGAGGTGGTCTCCACAAATGACCGGGACATTGAGATCAGGTTTTGGGTTCACCTCTGGTCCGAGCTCCGCCCTCTCAGGGACCACCATAGCCAATGACACAGGGACCGCCTCCCTCCATAATTTAAGGAGATTGAGGTGGTATATTTGGCGCGCGTCCCCCCTATCGGTTCGCTTAACCTCATAATCGAGATCCCCCACTCGTCGTGTGACCTCAAAGGGCCCTTGCCACTTGGCGAGTAATTTGGAGCTCGATGTGGGGAGCAATACAAGAACTTTGTCTCCCGGTGCAAATTCCCTTAGCTGAGTACCCCTGTCATACAGCCGGCGTTGGCGTGCTTGAGCCCGGAGCAAATTCTCCTGTGTTAGTTTCCCCAGTGTGTGGAGTTTTGCTCGAAGATCAAGAACGTACTGAATTTCATTTTTACTACTCGAAGGTCCTTCCTCCCAGGCTTCATGATGACGTCCATCACTCCGCGCGGGCGCCGCCCATACAGCAGCTCAAACGGGGAAAATCCCGTGGAGGCTTGCGGGACCTCTCGTACTGCAAATAACAGGGGGTCAAGCCATTTATCCCAATTCCTAGCGTCTTCGTGTACCAACTTACGAATCATATTCTTGAGCGTTTTATTAAATCGTTCCACTAGGCCATCTGTCTGCGGATGGTACACACTAGTGCGAATCGATTTAATGCCCAATAGTTCATAAAGTTCGCGGAGTGTTCGTGACATAAAGGACGTGCCTTGATCGGTGAGGATTTCTTTCGGAATCCCCACCCGGGAGATTATTTTGAAGAGTGCCCCTGCAACACTACGTGCAGAGATATTGCTTAGAGGTACTGCTTCCGGATATCATGTTGCGTAATCCACCAGGACTAATACAAAACGATGTCCACGTGCTGTCCGATCTAATGGCCCGACAAGGTCCATTCCAATTCTTTCAAAGGGAACCTCGATTAATGGAAGGGGGTGCAATGGCGCTTTTGGGGTGGCCGGCGGATTTACCAGCTGACATTCGCGGCACGCCGCACACCACCTGCGGACGTCGCCGCTAATGCCCGGCCAATAAAAATGGGCTATTAGACGGAGCAGTGTTTTCCTTTCACCTAGGTGACCCGCCATGGGATTATAATGAGCCGCCTGGAACAGCATTTCCCGACGGCTCCGTGGAATTAACAATTGAGTTATATTTTCCTTTGTCTGAGTGTCCTGCGTCACTCTATACAACCGCTCATTTATAATCGCGAAATAGGGGTATGCGAGAGCGATGTCCGGCTGGAGACGCTGACCATCAATTGTTTTCACCTGATCAAACGCGTGCTTAAGGGTTTCATCCCGCAACTGCTCCAAAGGGAAATCTACGTCAGGGAATTCCCTGCGAAGGGGAGGGACGGAAGGCCCGCCCCTTCCCTCGTCATACCCATTCGGAGCAGCCGAGGATGTCCCCGGCTCCGCCTCCCCTGCCAAAGCATCGCACAATGCACATCTCAACATTTTAATGCAGGACCCATCCTTCCCAGTTCCCCCCAAAACATCCTTAAATGCAGGCCAATCGGTCCCCAAAATCAGAGGATGGGTGAGGCGGGAACTAACCGCTGCCTCCACTTTATGTTTTTCCCCTCGAAATTTAAGCAGCAAGGTCACCATCGGATAGCTGTGAACATCCCTGTGCACGCACCTCACCCTTAGCCGTGCCCAAAGCCTCGGGTTGAACCAAGCGTTGATGGATGGTGGTCTGATTACAACCGGTATCCAGCAAAGCTTGGTGTGTACCCCCCTGGATTCTTACCGGAACCCGGTATGCTCCAGCCCGATCGGGGGCAGCATGTGGGAGATCGGCGACCCGGACCACCGCCCCCACCTTCATCAATGGACACCGCTCGCGGAAGTGGCTCGGGTCTCCGGACCTCCGACAGGCCGGCCCAGACATCACACCCGTACCTGCTTCGACGGACGCCCCCACCTGAGGGGGAGAGCGGCTGTAGGTTATGGTGGGGGAATGTGATGAGGCTGTCCTCTGGGATGTTGAACTCTGCCAGGCTCCTCGCCTGCGTGGGGCAGCAACGGGACCTGGAGAGAGGACAGAGGAAGAGGGTTGGGGGGAGTGGGGAAGAGCGGAAGTAAACACAGGGGAAGGGGGAAGAGAGGGAGAGAGAGAGAGAGAGAGAAAGTGAGCTCGTCCGCCCTCGGGATCACTGCGATATGGTCCTCCGCCAACTGGACGGCAGCTTCCAGCGACGCCGGGCGGTGGCACTGGACCCACTCCGCCGTTTTCTGGGGCAAGCGTTGGATGAACTGCTCCAGCACCACCTGATCGACAAGACCCTCGACGTCGCAGTCCCCCACTAACAGCCACCTCCGGCAGGCATCACGGAGCCGCTGGGCAAAAGCAAACGGGCGGTCGGACTTCTCTATCTTCATGCCCCGGAAGCGTTGTCGGTTTTCCTCGGGGCTCTGACCTACCCGCTGCAAGATGGCTTTCTTTAAATCGGCGTAGGCCAGGAGGCTTGTTGTCGGCAGTTGTTGCGCCGCGAGTTGGGCTTCCCCGGACAAGAGAGGAATGAGGCGGGCTGCCCATTGGTCTTGCGGCCAGCCCCAGATTTCCGCGGTTCTCTCGAACAAATCTATGTTCTTCATCGTCGGCCGCCCCCATCTTCTGTAACGTGGGCGGCGGCAGCATGGCACGGGCGTCCGGGGTCGCGGCTGTGACTGGTGAAGCCTCCTGGCTGAGCAGGCTCCGGATGACGCGGCGATCCTCTGCTTGAGTCCGCATGATCTCGAAGAACCGCCGATCTTGGTCCTGTCTGAGCTCAAGCAGGGACTGTTGGTGGCTCTGATGGAGGGTAGCGAGGGACTGGAGGACTTCGGCCAGCTGGGAGGACTCTACGGGGTGACCCTTCTCCATCGTTGGAAGTGTTCCCGGGTTTCGGCACCAGTGTAACGGGGTTCAGACGACTGACGAGGAGGGTGGACACAGAGGCGGGGGTGTAACACAAAAAGGTAAGCTTTTAATTAATATTTAGAGGACAGTGAACATGAAACAATCTATACAGAGCTCTCTCTCAAGGCCAACACTGGACTGGCATTTCTCTCATTAACTGGCGGTGCTGTGGCTCTTTTATGCCGCTCTCCCCGTGCTCACTGAAATTAGAGACAGGTGTTAGACATAATTTAGCTCAGGTGCAAGTGCCCTTACCGCTTTCCCTCTCCAGACAGGCGCTTGACCACGCCCCCGCTGCCACAAATGTATTTGAGGATCAAAGGATCAAACGTTTTCTGCTGAGGCATAATTTGTAAAAGTCAAACTAATGGAGAGTTGACTTTTTTTCTTTTTTTTTACAAAACCAATGTTTCTGAAATTGCCCGCTCTCAAAGAATAGCCTTTTGAAGAAGATGAAAGGTTGCCTGCTATATGATGGAATGGGTTTTGGAGGAAACTTGGACTGTCTCCTTTTGATCTTCCTGAATTTTTTGGTTTTGGGCTATTGCGGAGGATATACGTAGATTAAAAAAAAAAAAACAGAGCCAAATGTACAGTATGTACTGTATGGATGAATCACACGAAACCTGCAAAGAATGCTTCCGGGTCATATTTCACCCCAAAATCAAAATAAAGATGTAAGAAATTATCATTTCCTATATATATATATATATATATATATATATATACATATATATATACACTCACCTAAAGGATTATTAGGAACACCTGTTCAATTTCTCATTAATGCAATTATCTAATCAACCAATCACATGGCAGTTGCTTCAATGCATTTAGGGGTGTGGTCCTGGTCAAGACAATCTCCTGAACTCCAAACTGACTTTCAGAATCGGAAAGAAAGGTGATTTAAGCAATTTTGAGCGTGGCATGGTTGTATGTGCCAGACGGGCCGGTCTGAGTATTTCACAATCTGCTCAGTTACTGGGATTTTCACGCACAACCATTTCTAGGGTTTACAAAGAATGGTGTGAAAAGGGAAAAACATCCAGTATGCGGCAGTCCTGTGGGCGAAAATGCCTTGTTGATGCTAGAGGTCAGAGGAGAATGGGCCGACTGATTCAAGCTGATAGAAGAGCAAATTTGACTGAAATAACCACTCGTTACAACCGAGGTATGCAGCAAAGCATTTGTGAAGCCACACGCACAACCTTGAGGCGGATGGGCTACAACAGCAGAAGACCCCACCGAGTACTACTCATCTCCACTACAAATAGGAAAAAGAGGCTACAATTTGCAAGAGCTCACCAAAATTGGACAGTTGAAGACTGGAAAAATGTTGCCTGGTCTGATGAGTCTCGATTTCTGTTGAGACATTCAGATGGTAGAGTCAGAATTTGGCGTAAACAGAATGAGAACATGGATCCATCACGCCTTGTTACCATTGTGCAGGCTGGTGGTGGTGGCGTAATGGTGTGGGGGATGTTTTCTTGGCACACTTTAGGCCCCTTAGTGCCAATTGGGCATCGTTTAAATGCCACGGCCTACCTGAGCATTGTTTCTGACCATGTCCATCCCTTTATGGCCACCATGTACCCATCCTCTGATGGCTACTTCCAGCAGGATAATGCACCATGTCACAAAGCTCGAATCATTTCAAATTGGTTTCTTGAACATGACAATGAGTTCACTGTACTGAAATGGCCCCCACAGTCACCAGATCTCAACCCAATAGAGCATCTTTGGGATGTGGTGGAACGGGAGCATCGTGCCCTGGATGTGCATCCCACAAATCTCCATCAACTGCAAGATGCTATCCTATCAATATGGGCCAACATTTCTAAAGAATGCTTTCAGCACCTTGTTGAATCAATGCCACGTAGAATTAAGGCAGTTCTGAAGGCGAAAGGGGGTCAAACACAGTATTAGTATGGTGTTCCTAATAATCCTTTAGGTGAGTGTGTGTGTATATATATATATATATATATATATATATATATATATATATATATATATATATATATATATATTTAAATATATATTAGCAATATGGTATTTATAAGTATTTATATATCAAGGTAATATTTGCTGTTCAGTCTTTATTCTCTGCATTTGTGCTGATTTAAACAAAAAATAAAAATAAAGTTACTGTAATGAGAATTAAAAGCAAAAACTTGAAATTAAAACATTTGGACACCATACTGACATTTTTTGGGGAGGAAATGTGTTTAATTATGAGGGTGAAATGTGTCCTGGCCAAATTTTTGTGAGTTTCGGCAATAAACATAATTATACAGATACATAAAACTTTGTCGTTTTTTTTGGTAACACATTCATGTTCAGTTAACTTCAGCCCACTTGAAGATGCGGTTGGTGACTTTGCAGAGTGGGAGAGAAAGATAAAGCAGAAAAAAGGAGTGGGATGAGTATACTCTATGAAGTGATTGCTTGTCAGGATGATTTCCATTTAAAAGCACATCTGCTACTGAAGGCTGCGCCGCAGGTGAGTGAAGGGCGGTGCAATAGCAATTCAAAAAGTTCAAGATAGAGTAGGTTGTGCAGGCAAGCAGCGCTGCTTTCATTGGTGATATAGGACGCGTTTGAGGTCAGAGATCCATTTACTCATCTAAATAAGGCCACTTTCCCTTATCTTGTTATTTTGGAATTAAGCTTTAACTTCATTTTCAATCTAATGCTTAATAGCATCCCAATGTGTTCACTAAGGTCATTGCCATGTTGACAAAATAGCAACTGTTGCAAAATTGTCAAAAACAAGTGTTTTGATAAAGAGTTCCCTTATGTTGTTATTTCGAAATTAATCTTTAATTTGATATTCAAATTATCAAAGTTCACTGATGTCACCATTGCACAAAATTGCAACTATCACAAAAAACCTTTAAAAAACAGGTCTTTGAAATAGATTGATTCCTTTTATTTTCAATTTAACGCTTAAAGCAGCCGAATTTGTTCGCAAAGTTTGTTGACGTGAGGCCATTGCACAAAATTGCAACTATCATTGCATTATGTTCCTTCAAAAACGTGTTTTAATAAAGAGTTTGAATCCCTTATCTTGTTACTTAGGAATTCTTTTTTACTTGAATCTAATGCTTAAAAGCAACCAATGTAGCATAGTGTTTTTTTCCACTAAAGCCTATTGTACTGTTTTTTTTTTTTAATCTTATTGAACACCTGTTTGGAACCTGCCATCTCATGGACACAAAAATTGAACATGATGGTACCAATGAACTTAAAATCTTGCACGGCCAAAAATTAAATACCAAATTAATTTTCCTCATTTGTTCACCTTAGCAACTGTTATGTTGCCAGCTCATATGGTTCACTTTAATTTTATACTCCTCTCTCACCATGGGAAATTAGGTGGTGTCTCTCAGATAAATGTCATGTGAAGGGGAATGGGCCCACCAGCTGAGATCTAGAACATGCCCCGAAGCTTCAAAATCTTGGTTAAATCCCAACCACAGTGGGTCTCTATCAACATATTCCTGGCCCTTTAACTAGAGTGTAATTTACTTAAACTCCTATGGCTTTGTTTTGCTAATGGTTGTTAAAAGACTCTTTAACTAGCTGAGCATAATTTGATATGTCGTGTGGTACGGCTGTGCTATAGACAGTCTATAGGTATAGATTTGCACAACAGACAATTGGTCAGTCAAGAAATTGGACAGCACATTGATTGCCACTAATGTTATGTTTGCAATCTCATTCAGCTTTTATTACATTACATTCTCCACACAAGAACATGTCAGAAATTTGTTACATTTATTGACATTTTTCTTAACATACAGCAGTCCAAAATTCTGAGACCACATTGAAAATCTTTTCAATAAATGCTGGAAATAAACAAAGTTTGTTTCTGAAAAAATGTAAAACAATACCAAATGGAATATATATAAAAAAAAAAATTAAAAAAAAGTAAAATTATTTAAAATTCTGCTGTATTTTATTACAGTTAGTCACTGGGATATGTGATCAAGTAGGCACATTTTTCAGTCCTGTCCATGTCAGCTCCTTTCTACAACTGGTCAGATATCCTTCCTTTCTACTGTATATACAGTGTATCCAGAAAGTATTCATAGCGCTTCACTTTTTCCACATTTTATTATGTTACAGCCTTATTAATTTTTCCTAAAAATTCTATAAACAATACCCCATAATGACAACGTGGAAGAAGTTAGTTTGAAATCTTGAAAAAAAAAAAAAAAAACATGTACATAAGTATTCACAGCCTTTGCTCACCAATTACAGCCACAAGTCTTTTTGTGTATTATGTTACAAGCTTTGTACACCTATTTTTGGGCAGTTTCTCCCATTCTTCTTTGCAGGACCTCTCAAGCTCCATCAGGTTGGAAGGGGAGCGTCGGTGCACAGCCATTTTCAGATCTCTCCAGAGAGAGTTCAATCGGGTTCAAGTCTGGGGTCTGGCTGGGCCACTCAAATACATACACAGAGTTGTCCCGTAGCCACTCCTTTGTTATCTTGGCTGTGTGCTTAGTGTCGTTGTCCTGTATGAAGATGAACTTTCACCCCAGTCTGAGGTCCAGAGCGCTCATCAAGGATGTCTCTGTACATTGCTGCATTCATTTTCCCTCGATCCTGACTAGTCTCCCTGTTCCTGCCACTGAAAAACATCCCAACAGCATTATGCTGCCATCATCATGCTTCACTGTAGGGATGGTATTGGCCAGGTGATGAGTCGTGCCTGGTTTCCTCCAGACATGACGCTTGCCATTCAGGACAAAGAGTTCAATCTTTGTTTCATCAGACCAGAGAATTTTGTTTCTCATGGTTTGAGAGTCCTTCAGGTATCTTTTAGTAAACTCCAGGCAGTCTGTCATGTGCCTTTTACTGAGGAGTGGCTTCCGTCTGGCCACTCTACCATACAGGCCTGATTGGTGGAGTGCTGCAGAGATGGTTGTTCTTCTGGAAGATTCTCCTCTCTCCGCAGATAAATGCTGGTGCTCTGTCAGAGTGACCATCGGGTTCTTGGTCACCTCCCTGACTAAAGCCCTTCTCCACCGATCGCTCAGTTTGGCCGGGCGGCCAGCTCTAGGAAGAGTCCTAGTGGTTCCAAACTTCTTCCATTTACGGATGATGGAGTCCACTGTGCTCATTGGGACCTACAATGCTGCAGAAATGGTTCTGTACTCTTCCCCAGATCTGTGCCTCGATACAATCCTGTCTCGGAGGTCTACAGACAATTCCTTGGACTTCATGGCTTGGTTTGTGCTCTGACATGCACTGTTAACTGTGGGACCTTATATAGACAGGTGTGTGCCTTTCCAAATCATGTCCAATCAACTGAATTTACTACAGGTGGACCCAATCAAGTTGTAGAAACATCTCAAGGATGATCAGTGGAAACAGGATGCACCTGAGCTCAATTTTGAGTGTCATGGCAAAGGCTGTAAATACTTATGTACATGTGATTTTTTTTTTTTTCTTTTTTTTTTTTTTCTTTGTAATAAATTTTCAAAGATTTCAAACAAACTTCATTGTTATTGTCATTATTGGGTATTGTTTGTAGAATTTTTAGGAAAATAATGAATTTAATAAATTTTGGAATAAGGCTGTAACATAACAAAATGTGGAAAAAGTGAAGCGCTGTGAATACTTTCCGGATGCACTGCATGCACACAATGTTGATGTTTTTTTTAATAATCATGTGCATGCTATCATGTTCAAGCAAAATGCAGACATATCAAATTATAAGAAATTCTGATTCTAATTTTAATGCATTTTGTTGTACTTTTCCCTCAAATTGTTATGCTGGTTAAATAATTTATAATACAAATTTATTTTTTATTTAATTAAAAAAATGCAAAATAGATGCATTAGTACTAGCAATCTCAGACTTGGACAACACTGCATATGACTCCCCCCTCCTTTTTTTCAGTAATAATGTTGTCCTGGGGAAATCAAATCAATTTGGGGAAATAAAACTCAACCTATTGTGCAAATGATTGCTGGGATGTTTAGCCAGGATTAGTTTGGTATGCTCTTTACCAGTCTAAGTACCATGTTAAACTTGGTGGGATTTGATTTATCTTAGGGGACCGGAGGCTAAAATCATTTTTCAAAGAAAGATTCTACCAGCACAGCACCATCCATCTTGCTCCCTGCACATATTTCGGGCAGCACATGTGTGTTGCTCTTTATTCCAAGAAGGAATTGTGTGCATATGAGAGAGAGATGAATATCAGTTGGAAAGAATGAAGCTGGGGAGCCATTTGTGATTAAAGGAGCTTGCTTTGAGTACACCCATAAGTTCACAGTGTTTGGACCTGATAAACACAATTTCTCACATATTTCCTCTATTATTCTCTCCCCACTGGTGCTGTCACTGGGGACAGATACTGCTGAAATTAAAAAGCTTGATTGCTACTGGAAAGACGCTCTGTGATTCAAACATGAAATCATAAAATAAAAGTATGCATTCAGACTTCTGAACACTTGATCTCTCATGATCAATATACACCAGCAGTGCACTTTATTAATCTATTATCTCACACTGGAATGTCATTATTATATTCTCCACAATACAACTACAGCATATATATATTTATTTACTTTTTTTTTTTTATTGACGTGCATTCTATATTATGTGTATTGTTTACTGTTACTATATTATTACTATATTATTATTGTGTTGAGTAATTATATGTACATTTGATATGTAAATTATGTTGTATAAATATGTTATTTATTGTAAATTGGTATGTGTCTCATCACTGTCATGACTGCTATGTTGCTCGGAACTGCACACAAGACTTTCACCTACTGTTGCACTTGTGTATATGGTCGTGTGACAATAAAGTGTTTTGATTTGATTTGATGTGAAAATTTTCAATTGTGATCATATATTATATAGGTGTCCTAGCAGAGAAACCACTGGTGTAGTTAATCACATTAACTATGGACATGTTTCACTTCATGTCTCACTGTCCAAATTCTTGTTGTCCATTTCAATATAGATAAACACAGCAAAAAAGAAATGTTCTCTCATTTTCAACTGCAAACGTAACATCTGTAAATATTTGTATTAACATAAAAAAATGAAACTACTAAGACAGATAGTAACAGAAATTTAACCTTTGTCCCTGAACAAGATTTTTTCAAAATCAAAAGTAACCAGCTGCATTAAGTACTGCAGTGCATCTCCTCCTCATGGACTGCACCAGATTCGCCAGTTCTTGCTGTGAGATGTTACCCCACTATTCCACCAAAGGGGGGAATAGCCCTAGCCCTCACCCTCCAATCCAACAGGTCCCAGACGTGCTCAATGGGATTGAGATCCGGGCTCTCCGCTTGCCATGGCGGAACACTGGCATTTCTGTCTTGTAGGAAATCATGCACAGAACAAGCAGTATGGCTGGTGGCATTGTCATGCTGGAGGGTCATGTCAGGATGAGCCTGCAGGGAGGGTACCACATGAGGGAGGAGAATGTCTTCCCTGTAACGCACAGCGTTGAGATTTCCTGCAATGACAACAAGCTCAATCCGATGATGCTGTGACACACCACCCCAGACCATGACGGACCCTCCATCTCCAAATCGATCCTGCTCCAGAGTAAAGGCCTCGGTGTAACGCTCATTCAATCGAAGATAAACGTGAGTCTGGTCATCACCCCTGGTGAGACAAAACCGCAACTCGTCAGTGAAGAGCACTTTTTGCCAGTCCTGTCTGGTCCAGCAAAGATGGGTTTGTGCCCATAGGCGACACTGTCATCGGTGATGTCTGGTAAGAACCTGCCTTACAACAGTCCTACAAGCCCTAATTCCAGCCTCTCTCAGCCTTTTGCGGACAGTCTGAGCACTGATGGAGGGATTGTGCGTTCCTGGTGTAACTCGGGCAGTTGTTGTTGCCATCCTGTATCTTTCTTTTGGTGTTTTTCAGAGTCAGTAGAAAGGTCTCTTTAGTGTCCAAATTTGTATAACTGTGACCTTAATTGCCTACCGTCTGTAAGCTGTTTGTGTCTTAACGACCGTTCCACAGGTGCATGTTCATTCATTGTTTATGGTTCATTGAACAAGCATAGAAAACAATGTTTAAACCCTTTACAATAAATATCTAGATTTTTACAAAATTATCTTTAAAATACAGTGTCCTGAAAAAGGGACGTTTCTATATTTTTGGAGCCAGTGTTTAGAAATATAATATGAATGTCTTGAAGCAAATCTATTTTTGATTTGGAGCTAAATTATTACACCAGCTGGTGCCTTGTTGATTTATTTTGAGATGAGAAATTACTTAAAATTGTCTTGTGGAGTAGCAAGAGCCAAATGTACCCATACTAAATCAGCACAATGAATTATTGAACAGCATAGAATGTGTTAAGAAAATTACCTCTGGATAAGTGGCAAGGCAATGCAAGCCTCCTTTTAAAGGGAAAAAAAAGTACTGGTATTTTGACGTTGCAAATTATTCTCCAAAGGGAATCAATCTTGACGTCCCCACCCACATCTGCAGCAGGAATAAAGTTTGGCAGCTGTGTATTTTTGGTTTACAAAGAAGAGATGAATACTTCTGCTGGCATTCAAGTTTACTTATATCCTTCATAAGAGACATAAAACTAAATATTACAATTATAATGAACAGTACACAGACTTTACAACAGATGTACAAAGACACTAAACAAAACCAAAATAGAAGTATGTATATGCTGTATAGTATAGTATATACACTCATTGAGTAATTTATTAGGAGCACCAGTACACCTTCTTATTCATGTGATTATCTATTCAGCTAATAATGTGGCAGCAGTGCAATGCATAAAATCGTGCAGATATGGGTCAGGAGCTTCAGTTAATGTTCACATCATGCATCAGAATGGAGAAAAATGTGATATCAGTGATTTTAACCGTGGCATGATTTTTGGTGCCAGACAGGCTGGTTGAGTATTTCTGTAACTGCTGATCTCCTGGGATTTCCATACACAAGTCTTTAAAGTTTACTCGGATTGGTGCCTTGTTGATGAGAGAGGTCAACGGAGAATGGCCGGACTTGTTTGAGCTGACAGAAATTCTACGGTAACTCAGATAACCACTCTGTACAATTGCAGTGAGCAGAAAAGCATCTCAGAATGCACAACACGTCAAACATAAAGACGGATGGGCTACAAGAGCAGAAAACCATGTCAGGCACTATAATAATAATAATAATAATAATTCCTTACATTTATTTACTCACAGCACTTTACATAGTATAGGGGTCCTCAATCACCATCAGTGTGCAGCATCCACCTAGATGATGCGATGGCAGACATAGTGTGCCAGTATGCTCACCACACACCAGCTATTGGTGGAGAGGATAGAGTAGAGTGAGATATATATATACCCGTATGTGTGTATATATATATATATATATATATATATATATATATATATATATATATATATATATATATTATAATATTTATTAATATATATTTATTTTGAAAAAAAAAAAATTATAATCAGTGGCTTCATAAAAACACATTTACAATGTTAATGTCTAGGTCCCTGAGGGTAATAATACTAGTACTTTGTTTGCATTTGAAAATCTTTAAAATTAATATGTGATTCAACTCTCCAGGTACTTTAAGTATGGTGTCCAAGCATGTTTTCGATTTTTTTTTTTTTTTAAACATTGCTAATTTTGCATAATTTGAATGTTCTTTGAATTGTATGCTAATGAGTTATATTCAGGGATATTTTCAATTAAGTAATATGGTTTTCTTTGCAATTGTTAGGGATACTATTAACAATGGTAAGAAATGGTTAGAAAATACTTTTTCCTTTTTTATTTTTACAAATCTCTGTATTGCCATGAAACTTAATGCTAGTCCTCTGGAGACAAAGTGTCAGCGTGCCGAGCGTTCATGGGAAAATTTCACAGGCAATTTAGCTTGCGGCTCTGCCATTCCTTTGCTATTTAAATACCAAAAGGAGAAAAACACTATTGTACAGAGCTGGTTGTCTAAAACGCATGCTCTTTGAGGTGGGATAGGTGTCCAGGTTCTTCCATCAATCATCTCTTATCTCTACCATTTTATCTGAATTTCCAAGCCCTTTGGACACCCGCAGAGTGAGCGACACCTGCATTATTAAACTCAAGAGCCGCCTTTGACTGACAAATAATACCCATTGTGAAGACTTAGATAAAAGCCATGGGTGAATCCTATGTGAACCAATTTCACCCTTTTCTCTTGTAAATATCCTCACAAATTTGGAAACGTTGAGCTCATGGCACTTTAAATTTACTTCACTTTATATTTTTGCTCTTCTGCGATTTTATACATCAGTGTATCTCACTGAAATCAATGTCTTTCTTTATATTCTGGATTTATACAGAATTCAATCGATAAGGCCTGAGTTATAAATGCAACTTGTTCACGTTAACTGTTAATCAGCCTAGATAGATGCTGTAATCCATTACAGTGAATGTAAACGTTTGACGTAGTTATGTGAGTGTAAGATGTGGTGGTAATGAATGTTATGTCTTAAGAACCATTGGCTCGTATACACACACAAAAAAAAATCAATATCAATTACCTGGCTATTGGAAAAGTGTCAGAAGACAACCTTTCCATGTCCCATTTTTCCCAACTCCTCTCTCATCCCCCCTCAACCAACAAGTTATTTGCTTTGTTGTTCTAGTGATAACAGCAAAACTCATCGGAAGGCTGTTTTTTTTTTTGTGACAGTAATTGCAGACTAACCTTGAAGTTGAGGGGTCAAAAGCAGAGGTATGTTCATCAAGGAGTCTTCCTGTAAATGGATCTCTTGACAGAGCACAAACCGAAATGACCTGTTTCTGCCTCCTCCGGTTTATTTATCCCTGACAAGGTCGTCAGTTTATCAAACGTGCATCTCCGCAGAGGGCCTACTGAGATATGGACGTACAATCTATCTGAGTAACACCAGGAGTTCTCTCACACCCCTCTTTAGGGTATTAGTCCTCAACATAGATCATAGGTCAACCCCCGTGCCCCATTTGGAGGATAAAACGACCTATCTGGTCTTTCTGTAGATGCTGCTTCACCCTGCTACATAACCTTCCCTCCCTCTGGGTCCTCGGTAAATGCTTTAAAAAAAAAAATCATCACATATACCTGCAGGTAGGTCAGAGACAGCCAGTTAGTGCATGCGGTGCTCAGTTTCACTGTTGTGCTGGTGTATACTGGCAGGGTTGGGAGTGTTACTTTTTAAATGTATTCCACTACAGATTACAGAATACATGCTGTAAAATGTCATTTGTAATGTATTCCGATAGATTTCACAAGGTAAGTAACATATTCGAAATACTTTGGATTACTTCTTCAGCACTGGTAGATTTTTTTCACTTGTTTTGACTATAGAAAGTCTGCCAGTACAAACACACTTGCTAAAAATACATTCTCTGAAAAACCAAAATATCTTACGCAGTGTTGTTTCTAAAACAAGATTAATCTAATTGATCTTGTTTTAAGGATTTTTACATATTTTTACAGTAAAAAAAATACAAAAATTATTATCAAGAATGTGAATTCTAACGTGAATTTTCTTGATAAAAAAATATGATCGTGCCTGGTAACGTGCATGTAAAATGGCTAGAAATTGCATTTTAGCTTAGCGTAAAGCTGACGATTTAGCTGACAAGGTTTATTTTTATTTCTTCTGCTCCGAACTTACTTCAAACTTCTCTGTCTGCTCGTATGAATGTAACACATCATAATAAAGAATTTCACAGCTGTTCAAATGCACTTTGGATCACATAACTTATATTTATAAATGTTTTCCATCTGAAAAGACTAAATATTAAATTAAACAAATGACAATAAAATGCAAAGTAATCTCTTCAGTAATCAAAATACATTTTGAATGTAACTTTATTCTAATTACCAATTATTTAAATTGTAACCGTAGTGGAATACAGTTACTTATATTTTGTATTTTAAATACGTAATCCCATTACATGTATTCCGTTACTCCCCAACTCTGCATACTGGTTTGCGCTGGTTTGGTTCTAGTCTAGGAAGAGCATTACTGTGCTGTTTATATAGTTTGTGAAGTTTTCAGTTATGCTTATTAACCTTGCCTCAGATGTTTCTTGCCAATTTCCTTAGAAGAAAAAAGAAAGACTCCGATTAGACAGTTTTATACAGTTTGAGTATAAAGCTTATTATTATTTAAATTATTGTGATCCATCCCTTTCTTATCTTAACAAAATGTGCTGATAAGTGGGGAAGAGAAAGGAGGAACATGACGTAGGCCAAATTTGAACCTTTGCCCCTGTTAGCACATTCATTGCCCACTGTGCCTTTATTTAATTCTGTTCTGTTAAACTGAGTGTTAAGTGGAAGAGATTGTGAAGAGCAAGTTTAAGAGCTTGTTGAAGTTTATTAGATGCGCTCAGACTACAAATGCCTCAGCAAAGTCGTCAGAATTTATATTATTCTCCTCTCCTCCATTAATCTCCTCTACACGTTACAAGATTTTCACAATTATTGCTTTTGTCCCATTCTTATGTTAACAAAAACAACAAAAGAGACACAGGACAGGGGCAGTAAACAATTCATCAACAGATACATTATTATTTGAGGCAAATCAGATCAAGTCTGGCCAGGAGAGACGTCAGGCTTTTTTTATTTTTTTATTTATTTATGATTTCCAGATTAAGACTCTTATAGGATAGTGTCTTATTAATTCCTCCATATCTTCTCCAACAAAAAAATAAAGTACATAATGACTTGCCTTTGCCTCCATTGTTGTCTCTGTGCCGGCACTAAGTGCTTCTTTGGAGATCTTCTTGGGGATCCCCTACACTATTTTTTTCCTCACTCCAGACTTGAATACTAATAGGAGGTTTCTGACTGTCTTCATTGGCTATTATGATCTGGAGATGAGGAGACTAGCACTCAGGTTCATCTAACTGGTGAATTATTGATATGTCCTCGTTCTCACTGGCTGGGAGCTTGGAGTCGGGGATGAGGGACTTGTGTGCTCTTCTAAGAATAGTTGTGCTCTCCAATTATGTTCAAGACCACAGACAGCACCACCACTTCTAGGAGTCTCCTCTGTTTGAACCCATCACCGTCAAGAGTTAATTGAATCTGTCAGGCTTGCTTACTCTGCTGAAAAAGTCCATCTTCAGCCAACCTAAATTTCCTTGCTGGTTTATACTGGTTAGTGCTGGTTTGGTGCAGTGTAAAAAGAACATTATTATGCTTTTCACATAGTTTGTGTTGTTCTCAGTTATGCAACCTTGTCTCAGATGACTCTCCTAAAATTCCTTAGAAGAAATAAAAAATACACAAATGAGTACTTGAAATACAGTTCAATTATTTATGTAGTTATAAAACATATTGTGGATTTTATAGAGATAATTTGGTCTTGGAAGAATTTGATAAGAAATATTTGCATTCATAATGAAATCTCTTTAATTGCAGACTTTGGTATCTTATCAAATGTAAGCTCTTTTTGTGACATTTTTTATTATCTCTTCTGCAACTCTGGAGGAAATACTTGAGATTATTAGGATGTGTTGGCTAGAAGAAAAATCTCAAGAACTGCCTTTCAAAACAAAACACACTGACTTTAATTCCAGTCTTTGTTGGCTTCCTACATTGTTTGCTGACACCAGGATCTGAAATCCAGTCACAACCTTCATGTCATAAACCATTATAATTACTCTAAACTCCAGTGTACATGCGCTGTGAAAGTCATTGCAATATATGACTTGCAGAACTTCCCAAAGTTGGAAGAGAGCTTTATGAAGAGATGGCTGAACATTTGTATCTCAAAACTCCTTGATCTAGATAAGACAATGTGCTGGCCTATTTGTAGGCATTCTCTGAAGGTAGGGTGCATACCAGAGGAGTAAGGGAGAAGGAGAAAAAAATAAAAAACCTCACCACTATCATTGATAAACAGTTTTTAACTTGTTTTGTTGTGACCTGGAATTTTTTCATTTAGATTATTTTGAAAATCCTATCCTGATCCTTTGAAAATGACGTGACTTTGGCGAAATGTTTGTGAAATTACATTACATGGGTTCTTTCATATATTGTGGCAGTTCCGAGGTGAAATGTCCACTGTGTTTGTGCTGAAAGAGAGTTAAATGTTCTCACAAACAGAGTTTTTTAAGGGTAATGCTGTATCAAATTCTAAATTAACCAAACCTGTATTCCTACCTTAAACCCTACACCTAAATCTAACCTAGTGTCATAACAAGCACATGTGAGATTAATTGTTGAAGCAACCACGTCATTTTACGGTGCTTCTTGTGGTTAAGTGTATGTGTTAAATGTAGCCCTGGTTCTTTGTATTTTAAGTGCAGTGCTCTATGAGCTACTTGAGCTACTGAGCAATTTGTTCACGCTCAAACAAGCCTGTAAATGTAGTTGGTAATGTAATGCAAACATTGAAATGTATCGCCTTACAAACCATGCACTATAACAAAATGTGTTTAGATGTCATGAGATGTCATGTGAGGAACAGGAGGAAAAGTACTTGTTTATTAATTGATAATCTGCTGCTTTACTCGTGATTTGTGTGAAAGTGAATAAAGGTAATTGTTGTTTTAGCACCTCTAGTGTTCATTTTAACATGAAACTGCGGTGACAGTTTCTTACAACAAGCCACTTGAATACGGTATAGTAGTGTGATTCTATAAGACCAGGTTAAAAAAATCCACAGAGGTTGATTTGTTATCATTGCAATTCCTAAAAAAAAAAATTACGAAGCCAATTTTTACTTGCATTTGGCAAGTTAGTTCGTTAAAAAAAGTGTTAATTTTGGAACCTGTTTATGACATTTTACATGGATATATCATAAAGTATGTGTAATGTAACTGTAAACGTTAATGTGTGCTAAATTATCGGTTAAGTAATAAGACATTTGATACACTTCGACTGTGTTAATTACAAATATGTTATTTATATTGGTATCCCTGAAGTCAATAATGAAATTCACAGTTTGTGAAAATGGATTATTTATATCCAGTGTTTTGTCCACACCAATTAAAACACTCTTCCCCCAAGCTATCGGAGTTTTTCACAATAGTATCATCTATAATATTGCACCATTTTGGGGGTTTTTCCCTGTTCTCTCCCTCATTTTTTTTTTCTTTTATTTTTCTTATTCACACTCATAGGACTTGTTATCATGTATAACTTGCTTATGGCTCACTCCATGTGCATCGTGGCTGGAATAATTAGAGTGCCAACGTGAATTAATGAAGTCCTCTCTATTTTTCTCCTTCATTCTCAAGGTCTTCACATTCTGCCTTTTATCTTTGAGGATATGTGTTTTTAAGACCCATTCAAGTATGTATGCACTACAGTTTTATTAAGACCCTAAGGCATGGGAAATTGTACAACTGATTATGCAACAGCCCTGCATAAAAATCCATAAGTGTTAAAAAATTTTATTGGATAGTTTTGTCATTTAAATATATATATTTGAGCATAAAAGTAAATATTAGGGAGTTAAATAATATATAATTTTTTTAATTCAATTATTTACACAATTTGCCAGTTAATTAATAGAGTTATCACAAACTGTATCATATTTGCAGCAGAGAAAGGCCCCAAAATGAAAATAATTTAATATATTAAAATTATAAAGACAATACAAAAAGTTGTTTAAGAAGGCAATATATTGTTTATTTCCATACCATTGAACATAAGTCTTTCAGTGGTCTAAAGTCCTTTTTGCAATTGCATTCGTCAATCCGTCCGAAACAGACATATATAAAGTTTTGGAGCATCGCTCTTGGGTTTTGTTGCGTTATCACACAGCATTTTTAGAATGCTATGTTAAGTTAAATGTAGTTAGAAACATCTTGTGACCCTGCATTCAGTTTGCCTATTTCAGTGTCTAAATGCAAGAAAGCGTCTTCATCCTGTGCTATGTGCTGTTAGAATGTGTGGTTTGTTGTGTGCACAACTACGCGACGCATTCCCTGTACAGCTGGAGTTGCACTTACTGCTCCCTGCAGAATGAGATTCGTAAAAACAAACCTTAAGGTGGTACTTCAATCTTGAATTGCTCCAATGGTAGTAACATTTCTTAATATGGTTATTTTCATATATAATTAAAAGCACTGAATTAAAATGTTGAATTTTAAATCAACAGCCCTAGTTAATATTTATATTAATTTGCATGGCTTTTAAAAAAAATTAAGTTGCATTGGTAAAACCTGGCACACGCAAACATAGTGTTTTTAACAAAAACTAATTTTAACAGTTTTCTATGTGGGTAGTCCTAAGCACAACATTTCAGTGGCCAATGTTACTTCAAAAAGTCTCTTAAAATCTGTATTGGGTGTTTGCTGACTGCAGTTTGTTGAAAGTGGAGGTTGAAGATCTTTCAAGAAAAAAGATCCATGGTAATGTGCACAAACCTTCAAAACTGTTTCAAAATTACACTCTTTCCCAAAATTGTCTCTGTAAGAATGTCTAGATCATCTTAAATCACACACTGAAAATCTCAAGTCTTAAAATGCTGCAAAACCTGTCATAGTTTTATGTTGGCAGAAAACAAATTGCTTTGTTGATTGCTGGCTCCAAGACACTGGCATGCAGTTTGAAGTAATATTATCATGCTTGCTGTTTTTTTTGTAGAATTGCTGTATTGGAGAGTGGAAGTCTTCGAATAACCAATGCCACCAAAGCAGATGCTGGCACATACACGTGTGTTGCCCGCAACCAGTTTGGGATGGCCAGCAGCACAGGAAACCTGCTTGTTAAAGGTATTTTCTTGTATTTAAGTTGTTCAGTCAGTTGGCACTTTTTATGGTACAGAAATTGCACACTTCATCTTTTAACAAAACAAGGCTTACATATGTCATACAGTACATCCACTCAAGTCACATTGAAAGAACTACAACACTTTTCACTGCATGATCAGCAGTAGTATGGCTAAGATTGTGTATGGCTAAGAACATATCGTGCAAAACGATCTGGTCTTTGGCAAGTGGAATACTTCTATTTCCTAATGAGATGAAGAAGGAATGTAGTGTTGGAGCATCAGCATGGAGGACTCAGATCACACTTGTGTTGAGTCACTGGAGCAGTGAATTATTACGCTGTATTAAATATGAATGAAAGGTGGGTGTACAGTGCTCAGCGTGTTCACTTAAGAGTGTTCTAAAGCTGGGGGAATTTTCAGGATGTAAGCACCACTCAGTGGAAGTCCCCACACCCTCTGCAGTGTGTGTGTTTTACCACCCAAGTCTCTCTCGGTTTTTTTTTTTAATCAAACTCTCTTACTCAAACTCTCTTTATGTGAAAAGTGAACATGTGCAGTTGTTACCTTAAGTAAGAATTTATACTAGGGGTGTGCATGACATTCGGTTGACTGTTCGACGTGCCTGTATTCAAATACTAAAATCGCTATTCGATTATTCTACACCTGCAATAGAGGGCACTGATCCGTTTCTGATGGTGCCAGACAAACTGTCTAGTTTTGGGTCAGGTTTGGGGGATAATTTTTCAAGTATAGGGACATTAAGGGGCTGTTCACACGTTTCTGCATGCATCTGTGCTATTTTTCAATAGCACAGATGCATGCTATCTTTGGTCTTTCCTCTCACTTTTTTCAATGTCTCGCGCAGGACCGCTCCATTTTTTTTAGACACCCTGTCAATTTTAAAAAGAACTTCAATATTTATAACCACATCTCAAGACACCTGCATTCTGTTTCACCATTCTTTGTGATGCATCTAGCTTTTTCAACAGGTGTGTCACAAAACATTCTGAAGAAGTTCAGGCTTCAAAGAAGTCTTCATGTGACTAAGTTAAATGGTAAACCATTTAAAAATCAAAGCATCCAGAAGAGGCTAATAAACCACAGCAGTGTAACTCACTTCTACATATTTATAATAGCGTTCACTGCCTCACGGAAATGTCAACCTGCCCGGGCAGAGCACATGTCAGGTTTTTCCAAGTTGCAAGTTGTGTTTTCATCATAGTTGTGTGCATTTCTTCTTATCAAATAAAAAGTTAGTACACATCAAGCGAGCATATAAAGTTTTAATGCATGTTTTGGAAATATTGATGTTTTCCCAAAATGCGCATTAAAATGCATTGATGGAAACCCAGCTAGTGGGTTTGATAATTTTTTTAATATGAGTGTTTTTATCATTTGAAGATCTATATATTGTGATATTTAGGCTCATTGTGGGCTTTATTCCCTGCTATTTTAAGTAGGATTTGATGCATATCCATTGCAACAATTGCATATCCATTGACAAATAACTGATTAACCGTTTGTGAATCGTCAGTTAACAGAATATTGCAAATTGTTACCGTGCACATTCCCTGTCCCTGAGGAGGTCCTCCCTCAGGGGAACTCACCAGGGAGGGGCATTCCACAAGGAGTGTGAGTTCCGTGCAGGGCCAGCAATACTGCCAGAAACTCAAGGCAGTTGATATGCCAAAGCAGTCGCGGCCCTGTCCAGAAGCCAGTGGCTGCGTGCCCGTTCCACATGGTGCCCCAGTCTAACTTGGAGGCATCAGTCGTAACAACAACATGTCTGGACACTTGCTGTAAGGGGACCCCTGCACGCAGAAATGCAAGGTCTGTCAAAGGGCTGAACAAGTGGTGGCAGATCGCCGTGATGGCCACGCGATGTGTGCCATGGTGCCATACCCATCTCGGGACTTGAGTCTGAAGCCAGTGCTGGAGTGTTCTCATATGCATCAACCCGGGTGGTGTGACTGTCGCCGAGGACGCCATATGCCCCAGGAGACTCTGACATTTTTCAGTAGGACCGCTGTTCTCCGTCTGAATGACTTCAGGCAGTTCAGCCCCGACTGCGTGCATGCGCTCGTGAGGCACGCTATCACAGAGACTGAGTCTAACTCCATCCCGGGATAAGAGATTCTCTGAACCAGGGAGAGCTTGCTTATTTCCTGGTTGACCTGAAGCCCAACCAGCTGAGGTGCCCAAGCACCAGATCCCTGTGCACACACAACAAGTCTCGAGAGTGAGCTAGAATCAGCCAATTGTTGAGATAATTGAGGATGCGAATGCCCACTTAGGGGCTGTAGAACCCTTTTTTCATCTCGGCTGGAGGGACAGGCTCTATTGCGTCCTTCTGCAGAAGGGTTGCGATCTCAGCACGCAGGGCAGTGGCGTTCTCGCCCTTTACCGAAGTGAACCCGGGCGGACGCCTGGCAAACTGAATAGCATAGCTGAGTTGGAATGTCCTAGCCAGCCATCGTGATGGGTTGGAGAGCGCTAGCCATGCTTCCAAGTTCCGAGCTCCGAGCACCAAGGGGACTATTGCGTCTGGCCTTGCGGCAGGGTGGAACAGGAGAAGCCGTGTCGAGGAGCCTCGCGTCCCAAGCTCGTAGCTGTGCTAAGGGGAACATCGAATCACTTACCCTGCTTTAAAAATTTCTCCATCAGTGCGCTCTATTTTAGAAGGAAATATACTATTTTCCGCAAGAATATATACTCTTTCAGCTGTCGAAGCACCCAGAGGCGTACTCTGCATCAATCGTGCAGAGGGGGAGAAAGCTACTGAAATTCCCATTGGCCTTATCTCAAAGATCAGAGGAGTTTGGGGCTTCCAAGAGTGACCCCTAGTGTCACTACATCGACACAACGTTGAGTGAGTGACAGATAGGGAATTCTTTATTCATTTCCTCCCTCACAAAACTTTTAAATGGAAATACTTTCTTAAACATCAGGGTTTCTTGTGCCACAAGTGCAAAGTTTAGTCTACTTCATTAACCTTTGTCAAGCTTTTAAACCCTAAATCGTTGTCTGACAAGGTGAGATCCATAAAAAAATTCAATAAGCATTGATCCCCTAATTTTATATTCGTATATATAATTTTAATAAGTTATTGATAATAACATGAGGGAATGTGGTGCGAGTAAATGGTATTTAAAGATAGATGGAGTGCAACAGAGCTCCTTAAACATGATAGATAGATGCAGTGGGGCTGGCCACTTTTAACTTGCCAAAGATGTCAACAGAAGTGATATGCCACTGGCAGCTGTATGTCAGTGGCCATTTTCTCTCCATTACAATGTCAGATGGGCGTATACCTGCTGTATCAGCAAAGGGCACTCATGATTCAACCAGACATTCAAACCTAGACAGGTTTAGAGACAAACTAAAACCCTTATGTTCTACAGCAACCAGCTTGATCTTTTAAAAATTGCATGATTGTGTCGACATTTTTTCAATATTACATTACAGGGTTACCTACACTTATTACAACAGTTTCAAGGTTAAATGTCCACTGTGTGGCACTAAAGCAAGATAAACGTTCTACCAAGCAGATAAGGTAAATGCTGTATTGAGTTTTAAATCAACAAACCTACCTACCCTAAACCTTAAACCTAAACCTAACTGACAGTGTAATAAAAAGCATATATGAAAAACGCAGTTGCTGAAGGAACCACATAATTTTCACATAAAATGTCTCAAGACAACATTTTGTGAGGAACAAGGCAAAATATAAGCATTTCTGAACTGATAATCTGTCTTTTTATAATCGTGATTTGTGTGAAAGTGATTAAAAGTCATTGTTGTCCTAGTGTTCATTATCGAGATACATATAATGAGCCATAAAAATTATTTATAGTAACGTGATTTTATGAGACCAGGATTTAAGAGAATGTTAACATAGTGATTTCCTGGCCTGGAAAAGCATAGAAATTAATACAATATTTAAAGGTCAAGGAAACCCTAACCTTACTTAACCCTAATGCAATATATAAAACTCATGGAAACTAATAGAAATGTCTATAAATATATTATAAAATTGTTCAAGTTATGCTCAAGTATTTAATTAGCTAGAAATTGCTCTTTGTGCGATCTCTATAATATATATTTTTTGTTCTATATCCAGTGCAAACCAGTCATTAAAACATTATGGAAATACATTAGATAAATTGTATGGGAACACTGTTCCCATACAATGCTCATACTGAGCTTTGATGATAATTAGGTGGTACTATAGAAAGGCATTCGTAGATTTTATGTCTCTTAAGATTGTATAGGTAAAAGAGTTTATGTAAACTCTCTACAGTATATGTCAGTATTATACACACCTGTAGTCCTATTCTATCAAAAATGCAAAACAATCTACATGTTCACTTTACCTGCAAATACTAATGTGATCACATAGTCCAAAGTGTGCTTATGATTGTGCTTTGAAGTTTAATACAGTCTTCTGCCCCCAAAAACCCAAATCCGACATAATAACAAATCTTTAGTGACTGAGCATGCTGTCATGTTTACTTAAAGGTTCAATCCATTTCAGTTTCCATCTCTAAGGCCTTCTTTAGATACCAGCTCAACAGCTTTCTAATAAAGCACTATGGATGTAGCTCTCCTTTTGGTGGTTGCTATAGTGATAGCTTTGATTGTTTCATTTGCCCTTTTATAAGATGCAAATGCAAATGTCTTTTTCATGAGTCATATAACCATATAATCAGCCATAAAGCAGATAGTCGTTAATGCAGACGAATCATTTGTTTTTTTGTGCCTGTTACTGTGTTCTCGCAGACTGATTAATAATTTATAAATACATTACTTGCATTATAGATTAATTATATGCAGTTGAGAAATCATAAAGGGAGTCTTTTAAGTCTTTTATGCTGAAACTTCGCACCATACTTTCATCTAAAGACAATTTTTTCCTCCCCAGGTGAAATTACGCAAGTGTGAATGTTATACGGTTGTGCACGTTTTCAGTTTCTAACCCTGGCATATTTAATTTATCAAGAAAGGAATCCTTTAATCTTGAAATATTTAATCAAAGTATTAAAAATCAAAGATCATTTCACGCAATGGTTGAAAAGTTTGCTAATTTTTATTATTATTAGCCGTTCCATATAAATTGCCATCTCTAAAAATAGAATTATCTCCTAATTTTCTATACTTGCATAGCAGACTACAGAAATATGTGCTTTCTCAACCAGTAGTGATTAAGTCAATGTGATTCTATGTTCTAGAAATATGGATTCAAGACCTCATACTTATACTTATCTTTTTTAAGCAAATTAAAAGGATAGTTTACAGCGGCTGAGAAGTGCACTACTCAACTAAATTAGCAAAGCTAATAAAAGCTGAAAATACAATGGAAATAAGCCACAACACCAAAAGATTAAGACACTGCTCAGCAAAATTAAGGGACAACACAGCAGAAAATATTATTAAGCACTTAATTTTAAGTTGTGTGGCAGTCTGACTCAAAACATTAGATATCATATGGGTGCTTGGAAGATGCAGAGGTTTGCTCATCCCACTATAAGTCACTACAAGAGTTCCCTGAAAACTGTGAGAAATCAGAGTTTCCCCTGAGCGCTTCCACATCCAAGCGGGGTCTAGAGCATTCATGCAGCCCATTTTTGCGGGAACAGGACACCTTATAAAAGCTGCCGGTACGCAAGAATAGCTGCAGGTACTGTGAAATCATTTTCACATAATAACATAACATAATCATAACATAATCACATAACTTTTAGTGTGGATTTGGGCAAATGTTGATGAAGTTATGTGCATTAAGAGTTCTGGAACTTTAGGACAAATAAGTACAGTAATTTAATTATATTGTGTCTTAAATTTGTTGTGTTGTATCTTATTAATTTCAATGTGTTGTGGATTAACTGTGATGTGTTGTGTCTTATTTCCATTATGCTGTGGTTTTTTCATTGTGTTGTGGCTTAAATTTTTCATGTTGTGGCTTAAGTTTGTTGTGTTTTTGTGGGTTTATTTCAGTTTTTCCTTGTGTTATGGCATAGTTTTGTCATGTTGTATCTTATTTCCATTGTGCTGTGGTTTTTCCATTGTGTTGTGTCTTAATTTCTTCTTAATGCGGCTTCATTTTGTTGTGTTGTGGCTTATATCCGTTGTGCTGTGACTTTTCCGTTGTGTTGTGGTTTAATTGTGATGTGTTATGGTTGAAGTTTGTTGTGTTGTGGCTTATTTCCATTGTGGCTTATATCTGTTGTGCTGTGCTTTTTTCTGTTGTGTATTGGTTTATTTCCATTTTCATTTCCATTTTTCCTTGTGTAATTTTATCATGTTGTGGCTTTTCAGGTGTGTCTTAATTTTGAACCTCTGTGGCTTAATTTTGTTTTGTTGTGGCTTATATCCACTGTGCTGTGGCTTTTCTGTTGTGTGTGGCTTAATTACATCATGTTGTGGCTTAATTTTGATGTGTTGTGGCGTATTTCTGTTGTTCTGTGGCTTTATTTTGTTGTGTTGTGGCATATTTCTGTTGTTCTGTGGCTTTTCCATTGTGTTGTGGCTAATTTCCTTTTTTGTTGTTTTATGGCTTATTTCCATTGTGCTGTGGCTTTTCCATTGTGTTGTGGCTTTATTTTTTGTGTTGTGATTTAATTTAGTTGTGTTTAGTTTAGTTGTTGGGGCTTATTTCCATTGTGCTGTGACTTTTCTGTTGTGTTGTGGCTTTATTTTGTTTTGTTGTGGCTTATATCCATGTGCTCTATGGCTTTTCCGTTGTGTTTTCAGCTTTATTTACTTTGCTAATTTGGTTGTATTATGCACCCTTCGGCCACCCTCATGTTGTTCCAAACCCATACAACTATCTTTCTTCTGTGGAACACTAAAGGAGATGTTAGGCAGAATGACAGCCTCTGTCACTTTTCACTTTCATTGAATCTTTTATCAAACCAGTGAAAGTGAATGGTAACTGAAACTGACATTCTGCCTAATATCAACATTATTGTGTTCCACAGCATAAAGAAACTCATACAAGTTTGAAACAACAAGAAAGTTAAGTGAGAAAAGTACATAAATGATGACAGAATTATCATATTTGACTGATCTATCCCTTTAAACTATATGGATACTGTGTAAGAACTACAACTTCCTTTTAGTTCTAAAGTTTGCTTTCAAAAATGACAAGAAATGACTGAACTTCAATAACTTTCTCTCTGAAGCAAACCAGTTTCTCTGCAGTCTAACAGGCTTGTGATTGGCTCTCACCCTGCCTCATTACATCACTGTTTGGTAAAAAGTCACTGTTTGCCCTGTACATGTTGTCATCTTACACATTTTATTCCATTATTTCTCTTCATAATGCAGTTCTCAAACATGTCCGCTGTGTCATTATCAATTACATTTATCCACACAATTTTTAATGTGTCTGAAGACAGGGACCGGGTGATTAAATTGGTTATCAATGAGTATCTGGGAAAGAAGGCATCTTTTTTTCTATCTGGATGAACTGCACAATTATCTTCAGATTTATATTTGAAAGAAGGAGTCATGGGCATTTATCTGACACCCATCCTAACCTTTTATTCTTTATTGTGCAGGCTAATTGTTTTGCATCCTTTGCTGAAGTACAAATGTTTGCCTTTAAGATTTAGCTCCTAACTGTCACTATAAATAAAGCTGTGAGACTAAGACAGGGTCATTTACATCTACAATTTCATTTAGGAGTGGAAACCTGCTTTGCCTGTGTACATCAGCGTCTGCCGCAGCCCTTATGGGAGATGACAGTGGTTTATTTAAATTGACTGCGGTGATATGAGGGCTGAAAAATACCTGTCACATTAGATTCCCTCAGAATAATATGTGTATAAACCCCCATGCCAAACAGCGGTGAGAAACAGAGTATGGTATCAGCACTGGTGATGTCCCAATCATGGGAACGCTGAGAGGATATTACCCAGATTAATTAGTCCTAATTAGAAATTGGTTTTGCTGAACAGAGATTAACTGAGGATCAAATAATGTGTTTGGGATGTTGGACAGTGATATCGGTGCTGGTGAGAGATAATTATTGTAATGAGTTTCCTCGCTGTTTCATGTGTACACAATTACCCCACAATCACTCCACCCACTTAAAGTTGCAGTGCACATAATCAACAAGTAAAATAGGCTATAGGACTGTTAAACGCAATCTAGTCAGTGCTTCATTGCAAAAAATACAAAATAAATAAAATAAAGTGCTTTTCAGTGGTTATTTTCTAATATACTGTAAGCAATTACTGTATACTCCGCTTGTGTGCATGCCATTCTAAACTAAAGTGTAAGAGCAGTGCAGATGTGTTTAGAGCTATTGTTTGTCTTTTTTTTATATACATTACATATGTTAGCCAGCAGGTGGTGGCAAAAGATCATTTTTGTGTGTAATATGAGCCAGTTAGGTGACTTGCGGCTCATCACAGAGTGACCATTGTGAGAGACACAACGGACTGATTAATTACACAATGGGTGCTGTTTAAAATGGAGGTGGACATTGCAGTTTCTATAGTGATCGATTCTTGCACACCGGCTATGGCGAAATAGGGAGAAATACCCCTGCTTGGATGCAATTTTTCCACTGAGAAAGCTGATCTTCAGAAAGCTGACAGCATCTCTTCTTGGGAGTGGCAACAGGTGATCACACACGCTCCGTTTCTCTCTCACTCACACACACACACACACACACACACACACACACACACACACACACACACACACACACACACACACACAAATCCATGTTTATTTAATAACTTGTTTGAAACAACACAAGCCATGATACTATTTCTGCAGTGACATTTTTGAATTACTAATGGAGGCTTGGATGCATCATTTGTTTTGAACCAGCAATGGCAGATTCTGATCTGTCGCGTAAGAAAGTAGTTCCATGCACAAATGCGTTTTTTATGACCATACTCGTTTCCTCATTTTTAAAAATGTACGTTCATTGAACTGTTTTATATAAGCAATATCACACTCGCAATTGTGCTATGGCCCTAAATCAGCACTGCTGTGCTTACCTATGGCACTCGGCCTGTGGCCGAATCACAGCAGTGTTGATGTAGGGCCATATGCTCTTGCTCGTGTGATATTTCTTATTTGTGATATTTTCAAAAACACTCTTTTAAAAAAGGATTAACACAGTCATAAGATTGCACACATATCCATTTGGTAAAAGAGGCTCTATTTCAATTACTAAGCTGTGCTGTTTTCAACCTGTGTTGTCTAAGAAGCTGCTTAAAAAAAGGGATTGTAAGATCCACAGGGTTATCGCAGAGGGTTGAAACTCAATTGGAAGAGGTTGCAGTGGTCAGGCCTTTTGTCAGTTTTCTTTTGGTGTGATTTTGCAGAGGTACTGGAGTGAAGATAAGGAGCCCTGGTCATTTCAAACTGCTTTATTGTGTGCATGAGTAGAGAAAAAAAGGTACTTATGATGGTATTTGTAAGCAGTAGGGAAAAAAAACTTCTTTTTTTTCATTAAGGGCTTGAAAATGACACAGATCCCATAAAGAAAATGACATATGCTCACATTTGCACCTAAACACCGACATACAAATTACATGTAGAATTTGTGAACAGGAAATAATCTAGTAAATTAATGTTAATAGGACAATAATCATTAATTCATTAATATTTTTTATATTTCATTTCTGTAAAATTTGACCAATGGTTCAAAGAAGGAAAAATTTTACTAATACAGCTGTATTTTTTTCAGAGCTGTTGCTTTGCGGATTACATACACACTTTGACACATTAAGCCATGGTGCTCATGCAGGCAGTATGGTTTTGAATCTGGCTTGTGACATTTTCTTATCCTTTTCCCTCTCATTCTCCCCTTCATTTCCTATAGCCTAATATTTTGAACTTGCTTTTAAATAATAATGGCAAAATTACAAGAAAAGCATGTTTTATTTCACTGTAGAAACACAAATTGTTTTGGGATTTTTTTCAATGCATTTCAAAAGCATATTCAATATGGCCAGTCAATTGTCTCTGCGGTGGTACATTTTGGATTTGGTTCTGTTTTGTGTCTTTGAGTTTTGTTATTAATCTTGTGGAACACAATGTTTTGATAGTGGCTTAGAGTTTTTCTTAAAACACACAAACTGACTGAGAAACATTTACTTTAGTTGTTTTTTTCTATTTTGACTTAATGTCAGTGCTGTATGACAAGTTTTAAGGGAAATATATTCCGAAATATATTCGGTTGTTTGGCAGTGAAGATGAAGGACATGTTGAAAATGCATTTGTGTCATGAAGGATCATTATGTTTGCGCATATATATTCCTAATTATAAATTAGACAGAATTTGACAATCTCAAGCACCGTTGCTGAGGGAGTTTCTAAATTCAGTTTATGTTATGAGTCAGTTTGCAATAAACAAGGCTTTGAATAATTGAACAGCATCATAGCTTTTTTCTGACATAATTTGACAAAATAATGGGTAATGCTGTTTGTACATTTTATATAGTTTTTTTATGGTTTAATATAGATACATTTTATTTTGTTACCATAACTGTAACATAACAAATAAGTAAATAAGTACCAAATACAAATGAACATGAGATGTATAAAACAGATACTCTAAATTTTGACTGGATGATTAGTCTGTTATAGTCATTATAAGCTGTTGTAAAATTTTGATAAATTCATAATATAATATAATATAATATATCCGAAGGCAGGGAAACACCCTGGACAGGTGGCCAGTCCCTCACAAGGCAATAATATTTACTGGCAGCCAAAAGTTTGGAAAGAAATTGGTTCTTTTATTCACCAAAGTGGCATTCAACTGATCATCTGTAGTCAGGACATTAATAATGTGAATAATTACTATTACAATTTGAAAACAATGTTCAGAAATTCTTAAACTACTTCAAACAGTTCTTATAAAAAATAAAAAAAAAATCCTCCACATGCAGCAACGACAGCTTTACAGATCCTTGGCATTCTAGCTGTCAGTTTGTCCAGATACTCAGGCGACATTTCACCCCACACTTCCTGTAGCACTTGCCATAGATGTGGCTGTCTTGTTGGGCACTTCTCACGCACCTTACAGTCTAGCTGATCCCACAAAAGCTCAATGGGGTTAAGATCCATAACACTCTTTTCCAATTATCTGTTGTCCAATGCCTGTGTTTCTTTGGCCACTCTAACCTTTTCTTTTTGTTTTCTGTTTCAAAAGCAGATTTTCTTTGCAATTCTTCCCATAAGGCCTGCACCCCTGAGTCTTCTCTTTACTGTTGTACATGAAACTGGTGTTGAGCGGGTAGAATTCAATGAAGCTGTCAGTTGAGGACATGTGAGGTGTCTATTTCTCGAACTAGAGTCTCTGATGTACTTATCCTCTTGTTTAGATGTACATCTTGGCCTTCCACATCTCTTCCTGTCTTTGTTAGAGCCGGTTTTACTTTGTCTTTGAAGACTGTAGTGTACACCTTTGTATGAAATCTTCAGTTTTTTGGCAATTTCAAGCATTGTATAGCCTTCATTCCTCCAAACAATGATTGACTGAGTTTCTAGAGAAAGATGTTCCTTTTTTTTTTTGTTGCCATTTTTGACCTATTGACCTTAAGACATGCTAGTCTATTGCATACAATGGCAAATCAAAAACAAACACAAAGACAATGTTAAGTAAAATAAATAAATAATAATAATTATATATTTCCCTGTTTGACCCTCTTTGATTTTGTTCTTTTGATACTAGCCTCAGTGGAACCATGTCACACAGATTTAATTAGCATTTAACCATGCTAGATCTTTATGTAGTTGTTTTCAATTTCTGCCACCTGCCCTTTTTCACTGTGAAACTGTAATGCTCCAAAAAGGTTGTTGCTGCGTTCATTCAAATGTGGGTAAACACAAACTGTTATTTCCGCCATGGACCTTTCTTTTCAATGTGATTGCCATGTGATTTGTACTCCTTGGTTTAGCTCAACACTTCCTGCCAGAAAGTGGGTGGAATCTATCTGAAAGGTTCCACAGTTGTGTCTCAGATTGGCCTTGTTAACATGGAGAGGTTAGTATTTTCTGGCAGCTTTAATGACAGACAGTAACCGTAACAAGGTATTATGCAAGATGGATATCACTCAAATTACTCCAACAAGAGCTGGAAGGCATCAGGTCTTTAAACGAGTTTATCTATGCAATCTGTCATAAATGATGATGGAGCAGGGTAATAAGAGGGCTTTTCCATAGTTCGACAACCTCACCAGCAAGTCAGCAGAGTAAATTCTCAGTTTACAGTTCAGGGATTGTCCTACCTTTCCTGTCTGGCGGTTTAGAGGGGAAAATGCTGATATCCTTAGTATTTTTAGCATTCAAATTAACAGAATTATTAATTTGCCGCAGCAATGGTTTGTTATTTTTGATTTCATCTTTATTTTTTATTGTTTTGTGTTTCATAATTGTTGTATTTTTTTATGTATTTATTTATTTATTTATTTATTTATTCATAGCTGAAAAGCTTGCAATGGGCTATTCAAAGGAAGGTTTCATTGTGACAGCTTGTTTCATACAGTGTAGGCATGTTGTCAAAAGAGGTCGATATGTGTTGTTGAATAATCAGAATTTTTTTTCCTGGGCAATAACGGTGGAAATTCTTTTTTTAAATGTCAGATGGAGGCAGGTTGTCATATTTTTGGAGGGCAAGTTACAATGTGTTCCCTTTCTGTCACTCACTCGACATTGTGTCGATGTAGTGACACTTGGGGTCGCACTTGAGAACCCTGAACACCTCTATTCTTTTGAGAAAAGGCCAATTTGAATTGGTGAGTGGAATTTGCATGCCACACCCCTGGATATACGGGTATAAAAGGAGAAGGAATGCCCATTCCGAAATCATTCCAATTATTTCTTCGGAGCCGAGAAGTTGTACTATCAGTGAGCTGAATACTACTGCTGATCCATTCACCTCTAACAAGCGTATGCTGTTGGATATACGACGCATTTCCAGCGGCTTTCTCTCCTTCTGCACGACGAGTACGGATTTCTCCCCTGGGTGATTCGACAGAGCTAAAAGAGTGTATATTCCTGTTAAAGAGTATATTTTCTCTATTAGATCACATAAATTGACATTAAACGTCTTTTTAAAGACACGTCTTTATAAAGATGCCTTTCCGTCTTTGTGTGATTCCTGGATGCGGTAATTATCTCTCTGCCTCCGACAGCCACTCACGTGTCTGGGCAGCGATCACACTGAGGCAGAATTTGTGGATGGTTCATGTTCTCATTGCGAGAATATGACCATGGCAAACGTTGCGGGAAAGCCATTCTAACAAATAACCCACACTGTTGCTTCTACCCACGGGTATGTGGCTGGCCCGGCTGGCGCTGGAGGCAATTTGGGGAATTCAGTGGGCGCGGTCTCACCGGGTAATTCCACGTGGACCTCGTGTTTCCCAGCACACCCGTTTGCTCCCGTCCAGTTCCACAATGAGACCAGCCCGCCTCATGGACAGCTTGGCGTCTCTTTCAGGGATGAGTCTTCGATCAATGCATCGGAGACCGCACTTGCGATGTCTGACGCTGAGGACTCGACTGGGCTGCCACCTTCTGGTATGCCCGCTCAGTCTGCGGCTGACGCAGAGCTGACCGCCATACTTGCCTAGCCTCCACCCTCCCCTGAGCGCTCGCAGCTTGATGATTGGTTCCTGGGTTCGGGTGCCGTTCACTGCATGACGAACTGACGAGGTTGTTGAGGGCACCTTTCGCTGCCCGAAACAGATTTCCGTGTTCATCCGCTCACACTACCCTCAGCAGCGGGTCAGTCCACGTGTACTCGGAGGTCCCTCAGATGGATAAGGCAGTTGCAATGCACCTGTACCCACAAAACACCACCACCTGGTGGGAACATCCGGCGCTCCCCTCCAGAGCCTGTAGGACTGCCTGTAGGACTACATTGTCTACACCAGGCCAAAGCACTAAAAGAACTGCATGTGGGTAGTCCTGATCCTGATGTGCTGCAGGAGCTGTGCTCGGTGACCAACCTTACCCTTAGGGCTAAGAAGGTCATGGCGCGAGCACTCGGGCAGGCGATGTCCACATGGGTCTAGGAGCGCCACCTGTGGCTGAATCTGGTCGAGATAAGGGATGCCGACAAAGTATGATTTCTCAACGCTCACATCTCCTAGATTGGACATTTCAGTGACACCATTGAGGACTTCACCCAGCAGTTCTCTCCGGTGAAGAAGCAGGCAGAGGCCATCCAGCACATCTTGCCCTGGCGCGGCCGAGGGCATCCCCCTGCGACAATGAAAGTCCAGGCGGTTCCACCTCAGCCCAAGCCCAGCTCTCGGCCCCAACATAGTGACAGCATCAGCACTTAGATGCTTTACTGTGTCACTCCGCGTTCATGATGATCTAAACTAAAGTGTATCTGTTAAGAATTACTGGCTTTATTTTTGAAATAACATATGTTAGTCAGCAGGTGGTGGCAAAAAAAGTTTTGTGTTTATAATATGAACCAGTTGGTGATGTAAAGTGAATCCGTTTGTCATTGTTTACATAGAACTGCGCTCCGTGATCGCTGTATTATTAATACATTACCAAAGCTAGGAAATATCTTTAAACGTCTTTAAATGGACAACTTCAGGATTAAGGCTCATGCTGAGAGACACAATAGACTGATTTATTACAGAACTCAAGTGCTTACCTTCAGAGTTTCCACCTTGGATACGTACTGTTTAAAATGGCGGAGGACATCGCTGTTTCTATAGTGAATGACTCTTGTGCACCGGCTACCGCAAAATAGAGAAGAATACCCCCTGCTTGGGTGTCTATTTTCCACTGAAAAAGCTGACAGCATCTCTGATTGGGTGTGGCAACAGGTGATTGCTCCATCTCTCTCTCTCTCTCTCTCTCTCTCTCTCTCACACACACACACACACACACACACACACACACACACACACATCCAGCCAGTTATCCTTATTTGTTAAATAAGCAAAATAAATAAAAATCCTGGGCAATAGCGGTGGAAGTATCCTTAGCTTAGTATTTTGAAGAAAGAAAGAAAAAAGAAGATAAAAAAAGTCAGATCAGAGCAGGTTACATGTGTATTCAATTTTACAAATGTATTGAATTTATTAATTACTATACATGTTGACCACAACAATAGTTTGTTATTTTTGTCAGTAACTAAATTTTTTGTGTGATCATGAGTTGTTTTGTGTTACATAATTGGTTTAAAATCTTAAAAAAACTCAAATAATCTATTTAATGGCAGGCTTCATTGTGATATTGTTGTCACAAAATTACAATGTATTTTAAATTAACTGTATATTTTTTTTTTCCTGGGCAGTAATGGTGTACATTTTCAATAGATTTTTTTGTAGCCAAGGCTTAAAGTTATATGACTATGCAGAAATTGACTTTTTAAAATAAATCCACCAAGAGAAATAATAACTGGAGCAAAATGTGTGACAACTAGCACTGGTCCCCATATTTTTATGGTAGTATACACAATACAGCTAAATCTCCCACATTGTATATACCGTCATACTGCCCAGCCCTAATTTGTAGATCAACAGAGCCATTTTTTCCTCTACTCTCACAATGAGACACATTGGCATGCTACATCCATTTCAACTACAATATAAGATATTAATAGATTCTCATTTGCTTGCGATGATAATTTTTCACCTTTTCAGCATACTCTCATAAGAGAATCAGACCTATGAAATTCCCATATGTCTAATGCTTGTTTAAATATAGACCATAGAGGAATCTGGATTGTATAGAGACACTGTGAACTGCCGCAAGAACAAAGAGAGTCATGGGATCTTCATCTGCTTTGAGAGTTGACAAACAATAACATAAGAAAATTGCACAGAGAACAGGATGAAAGTGTGAGAGGGAAAATCGAGGGGGTTGGTGGTGCTCAGACTTGGAAAGGAAAGGTACGTTATTCTACCTATCTTCCAACAAATGCTGTTCCTACAGGAGAAGAGCAAGTAACATGCGTTCTTTGGTGCTTTCAGGCACGGTGGTTGAATTCTGAATGAAACTGCCACTAACATCCAGGGTAAGAGCTGACAGTAGAATACCAGGCAGTGCCATATTGTAATCCCATTGTTTGAATCTGACAGACAGTCAGAGAGGGATCTCATCCGAACAATAAAAGAACCGAGCCTCATCCGTCGGCCCCCTCATTGTGTTTCACACAAAAAACCCATAGCTATGCACCTCTTAGCTTTGCCTTTCCAGTTTGATATCAGTTGAGATTGGAAAGGTTGTTCCATGTGTCATAGACCTATAATTTCAGAACTGAATCCTCAGATTTGAACTTGCGCTGGCTTTCTGCATAAATATCCACTTGTCTGGGGCAATGTTTGCCAAAATGAAAATTTTGTCATCATTTACTCACCCTCATGTTGTTCCATTCCAAACCTGAATTACTTTTATCTGTGGAACAAAAATGGAGAATTTAGCAGGGTTTCCATTTTGATCTCATGAAAATTATGTGTCTGTGGTTCCATTGTTGCAAAATAATATTACATTGTTTCATTCATGTATCGTGGCATATCCAAGATGAAATATCCACTGTGTGGTGCTAAAAGAGAGTCAAATTTTCTCCCAAACAGATGAGGTTTTTAGATCTATTGAGTTGTAAATCAACAAAACCTACCTCTCCACTCTAAACCTTAATGGGATAGTTCACACAAAAATGAAAATTCTCTCATCATTTACTAAACCTCATGTCATTGCAGATGTGTATGTCTTTCTTTCTTCTGCTGAAATCAAACAAAAAATCTTAGAAAATATCTCATCTCTGTAGGTCCATGCAATGCAAGTCAAATCAAATCAAATCAAATCACTTTATTGTCACAGTGAATAGTGGCCAGAACTTTGAAGGTCCAAAAAGCATGTAAAGGCAGCATGAAATGAATACACAGGACTTCATAAGTGACATGATAAGTGTAGGTGAGAAACAGATACATTTTTAAGTTATTTTTTTACTTTAAACTATCCTCCCTTCCCAGTAGATGGTGATATGCACAAAGAATGCAAGTCACACATAAAAAAAAGAATGTGAAAGTGGAGATTTATAGCAAGAAAGGACTAAAATATTGATCTGTTTATCACCCACACCTATCATATCGCTTCTGAATATATAGATTTAACCACTGTAGTCAAATGGATTACTTTTATGCTGCCTTTATATGCTTTTTGGACCTTCAAATTTCTAGGAACAACAGAGCTGAGATTTTCTTCTAAAAATATATCTTCTCTAATATAAGGAAAAGTGAAAAACATCTGGAATGGCATGAGGGTGAGTAAATGATGAGAGAATTTTCATTTTTGGGTGAACTATCCCTTTAAACTAAACCTAAACAAAAGTGCCACAATACACACAATGAGCCATGTAAAGATCATTTTGCAAGAATGTAATAATAGTAACGTGATTCTCAAGACCAGGTTGCTTGAAAATGTTATTTGACAGTTGTGGTCACCATTAACTTGCATTGTATGGAAAAGAGCAGTTTAGACATTCTGCTAGATTCTGCCTCTTGTGTTCTGCAGAAGAAGGAAAGTAATGCTAATTCCGAAGTTACATTTTTGGGTGAACTATTCCTTTAATTTTGTTTGGTGGATATTTCAGTGGAATACACATAGCACCCTCATGAGTTCGAAAAACAATCTACTCCGATGCAAAGCGTATTTTCTCCCCATGATTCTCTTATCATTTCTCTCATGCACCTGTTCTATACTAGGCTGCTCTCTGAAAATGGAGATGCAGGCATGCTTGTCATGTTCCCCAGTGAAATGGCACCAGCTCCTGTGTGAATAGAGACTTGGAAAGTGAGCTAGACCTGCCGGAACTGCTGTTATCTTTTTTTGGAGTATAGTGCATTCTGGGAGAGCAGATGGGACTTTAGGGGCTTAGCAGAGATCAGGCAATGACACATGGTGGAGCTCAGAGACCAGTCAGGGGATATTCACCTCTCTGTCCATCTTCAAACATTCCCCTGAAAGCTGTCCATCCGTCTGTCATTGAATCTGAACTGTTTTACTTGTCTGCGAGTGTTGTTTGTACATAGTTCAAGTATGAATGTACAACAAATTTACAATAATGTTCAGGATGATATTGGGTGTCCTAATTTAAAAATTGTCTATGTTATATGGTCACATAAAAATTATTGGAAACATTTTACTTAGAGTGTGAAACTAAAATAAACTAGTGAACTGTTTTAAGAGAGTATATTTTCTAAAAGTTCACAGGGCCAAAAAGCATAGTTAAACACCCTATTATGCTAAACATGCAGAATTAGTAGTAAAATGCAATGTGATTGCTAAAGTTTCCTTGTTTTGTCTGTAGTTTTTGGTTGCATGTCAGTCGAGCTAATGGTACATTTTGAAATTATGCACCCATTAATGTATTATTAATGTTTTCCAGAACCAACAATCATTACAACCACTCCGTCTACACTGGATGTGACTGTCGGCGAGAGCATTATTCTTCCTTGTCAAGTGTCCTACGACCCTTCGCTGGAACTCAAGTTTACATGGTTCTTCAATGAGCAACTCATCCACTTCGGCAGTCATGGAGGATACTTTGAAAAAGTCGGCGGAGTGAGAACACTTTTATAATTTCTAATTATCAAATATCAATATTTGGTGTTTCTGAGATGCCACGCTATCAGAACCTTTTGGAGAACCTCTAGACACCCATTAATTTCTCTGCAGAAACTCACTCTTAGTTTCTACAAGAAGTCCTAAAGACTGTCAACGGATCCTTCAGTAACCCCATCCTAATGGAAATGTTTTAAGGCAGTTGAAATATACATTTAAGTTACTTGAGTATATAAATAAAACATTTCCAGACTTCTTTAAAGGGTCCTAGATGTTTTCATGAGGGTTCCGCCACTGTGGCATCTGAGGAACCCGAAATAACCGGGTAATCTATTTTACGGTGTACACTGCAATAAATATTGTTATTTTTAATTTTTATTTAGCTTTTATCTTCTCTTTTCTCCTCCCCTTTTTGACCTTTTTTCATCTGTGGCACACAAAAAGAGATGTGAGGCAGAATGTTTAGTCTCAGTCACCATTCACTTTTATTGTATGGAAAAAAGATGCAGTTAAAATGGCTATCAGTTCCTAACATTCTGCCTATCATCTCCGATTGTGTTCTTCAAAAAGGAAAGTCATACAGGTTTGTAAAGACACGTGGAGTAAAATAAAGATTTTCATTTTGGGTAAAATATCCCTTAAACATTTTATACTTTAGCTGTTCATATTCAGTACTTTCTACTGAATTGTGAAATTCATTTAATTCCACAGTTTATGTTTGTGTTGAGTGAATAAGACTTTTTTTTCTTTTTTTTATAAGAAATTTTCTTATTATATTTACAGGGACTGACAGTCATTCTGTATTAATCTAGAGTATAATTAATCTTCCCACTCACTGATATGAATTACAGCACTTTGTACTATGCATTTCTTCTTATTCCATTAAAACTTCAGGGTTTCTTTTTACTTTTTGGGAAGGGGGGTGGGGGGCGCTACTTTTCTCGTCATCTAGTTCATCGTCCCATCTAAAGCCGCTCCATCACCAAAAAAAACAAGCACTGGATAACTTTCTAAATGGAAGTGCTCTATTTTCAGAAAAATTGTGCATTTCTATTTTCAGAGTCTCTTATATTACTTCACATGATTGCTATGATTTAAAATGAGTGATGTATGTTAATAGCAGCACGCCCTCGCTGCTTGTCTTTTGAGTGAAGACGTGGGGAAAAATATAAACCCTGTATGTGGATACATTTATTAACTCTACACAGTCGACTTTGCTTAAGTCAATTATTTTGTTTTAAATCTCACAGAGACAGGTAGCAAAAATAGTCCCACCACTCTGTGGCCGACATTGGTTTCTCAATAGACCCACTTAGACAGGACGAGACTCTGAATGACATGTAAAGCATCCAATCACAATTGGTTTTGATTTTACTTTCCATTTAAGGGTGGATACATCTGAAACTGTTGATACAGCAATAATAGGCTGATAGTATGGATAGTCCCAATAGTAAAAAAGATATACAAGTATAAAAGTTCATATAATTGCATAACTGTCTCAGATCGTGAATGGCTGTCGAGAAAATACTGAAAAAAAATTAATAAGTACCAATTATTTCACAGATGTAACTCAGAAAACTGTTCTTATTATACTTATTAAAACATGGTTATACAGTTCTGCTCATGGATATCCGGTGTTGGTTGTAATGGACTACATGTAATAATATAACAAAAAAAATGAAATACTTGTAATTAGATTACATATTAAACATAATCAGATTACATGCAAAAAGTAATCTGTAAGTAATCAGATTATATGACCTAAAAAGTGGTATTTAAAATATTATGTTACTTATTACAATTTTAGTGGTGTAATTTTTAATCAGTACCAGATTACATTTCAGAAGTACATGCCCAACAATGTATATTTCTACTTTCTTATATATCTACTTAAAACTCTGAATGCCTTTCAAAAGATCAAAATATAAATAACTACAGTCTTAACAATCACAAAATAGTTTTAAACCTTATAATCTGTACTTTACAATGTATGTAGGCATTATGACAAAAACTGAATAGGTGCTCTGAAACTTGCAGGCATATCAGAAGTGTTCAATTTTTATAATTTATTAATAATTTTGCACTGAACATATTATTGTAATCGGTAAAAAACATCAAACTGATCAAAAAGCCTTATGTCATATGTTGTTGGAAAGTCTTTTACAAAAATGTTACAGGTGTTGCTTATATGCCGCATTTTCAATTATAAATTCACAAAAAATAAACGGAACATAAAATATCACATAACATTACTTAGAGGAGGCAATTATCTTTAAAACAAGCCTACAAACAACATAATCAGATGCAGATAATCCACACAGAGCACAATGTGCACATAGCACATACTGTGCTATCTGACTAAAAACAGATCCTAGATCAGATGACTTCACCGGAAATGGTGCAGTATGTTGTCCAGAGTCACAGAACTCTATACCAATCATATTAGGATCCAGATCGCAACAATTAAATATGGAAGTCATCCAAATATGGGCAGAGAGAATCGTTAAGTCTAATTACATAGATTACATAGGAGATGGTGCCAAGTACATGACACAGACTCAGTGATGGCTCAAATAACACAGAATGAAACTGAATGAGATCTTGTTACTTGAGCCTGCATGTTTTGAAAAGAGAGCATACCTTTAGTCATTGTTGTATTTGTAATTATTTCTTATGTACAATTATTTTATTTCATATTTTGTTTGGAGGGGCTTTTTGACATTTTTGGACACTTGGATAAGTTATTTTTATAATGCTTTAACTTTTGATTGCTTTGTTATATCACCACAAACATTTCCTCAGTTGCAAGTGACGTGATTGGGAACAAAACAAAAGCACATATTTGGAGCTACCTTATTTACACCCTGATATATAGAATGTCAAATCAGAAAAATAAGAAACAAATACATTTTTTGTCTCAAGTTTTTTTCCCCTGCAGTTTCTTAGGATGTGAGTCTCAGAATGTATCATTATATATTCAATCACATCATTAACTTAGCAAAAGATTTAATAAATACATAATATCATTCTTTAAAATTATACCAAACACTTGTCTTTTCTTTTTTTTTTTTTTTGTCGAGTTATAAGCCTTTATTTTTGGGTATACCACTGAAATATATTAAAAATGCCCTCAGAACTTAAAGGGTTAAAGGAGATAAATGCAACAAAAAAGTAAATAAACACCCCAGATTATGTTCATCTTCTCTTTTCTGTCCTGTCCCCTTACCAATTTTCTCTGTTAGCAACACTCAGCAGGTGACATCATGATCCGTAACATTCAGCTGAGGCATGCTGGGAAGTACACATGCGCTGTACAGACCAAGGTGGACAGCAGCTCTATTGCAACCGACCTGATTGTCAGAGGTAAAATAGCTGTGAAACCTCTATAACACATTTGCATGGCATCGCATCACACTATATTGAAACACAACATGTTTCATGGTTAAACTTGATTGCCACTGGTTAGAAAATAAGATGGAGGTTTTTTTCACTGAATTAATGTACATAAAGTGGCACAACTGTTGAATTCGCTCCTAAATATCTACAATGAATACTGAGCATTGTAAAGCATTTTAAATATTTATAAAACTGTGGTATAGTAAATAATACCCATTAAAAATTACCCATAATCTAATAAGATGTTTTAACTCAGTGAAAGCATGTAGTGCAGCTTTAACCTGCTGTACTGCTGTGCTTTAGGCAGCGGTTTATACGCAAGCTACAAGCGTGACAACATGCCTTTGTGTGTCTGTTTCTGGTTTGCATGGCTTCTGTTTCAGGTCCCCCCGGCCCCCCTACCAGCATCCATGTGGAAGAAATCACAGATACCACCGCCACTCTCTCCTGGAGGCCTGGTCCTGAAAATCACAGTCCAATTACTGCCTACACCATCCAGGCTAGAACCCCTTTCTCCCTGGGCTGGCAAGCTGTTAGTACAGGTGGGGCATCTAACCAGCCTTCACTGATCAAAACATTTGTTCCATAGTTTTATGGTTTTACCCCCTGCTTTTTCCCCTGATATTATTTACTGAGATTTTATGTTGATGCTTTTTGTTTGTTTTGTTTTTGCTTTTTTACTCAATGCCAAATTGACATTGTGAAGTGAGTGAATTGTCTGCGTTGCTGTGTTTTATGTTGTGCTTTACCTCATGATCAAGATCAATTTGTTGCTAAACAGATATTTAGAGCATGTGAAAAAATGACTTTTATGTCGGTATTGATATAAACGAATATATTATATATATATATATATATATATATATATATATATATATCATGTAATAGAGTAACAAAAAAAATGCTTAAAGCCCTCATATTTATCTAGTTTTACCTATTATTATAATATATTTGATTATACTATATTAAATATGAATATTAATATATAAAAAATTTACAATAATTATATAAGCGATCCATTCATATATATAAAAAAAAAATAATTATGCAATGTTAATCCCCAAAATATCTCTTGGTTGTCCTCATCAGTAAGCATCAAGTGCTGCGTCTATACTGAAGACTGATTGTAAAACATGAACTCCACTTTCATTTCTATCTCTGATTTGATATCAAATCAATAATTGCATTCCCCTTTACCTGCAGATCTTATTATATTGCCTAGCCAAAGAGGCCCACGCTACATGTGTTGTCTTTGTGTGAGTGTGCGGGGGGGCCTGTGCAGGCACACGGGGCACCCGTCTCACAGAAAGTGTGTGTGTTTTGTTTTTTGCCAGTACCGAAGGTGGTGGGGGGAACACATCTGACTGCTACAGTAATAGAGATTAACCCCTGGGTGGAATACGAGTTCAGAGTGTTGGCAAGAAATTCAGTAGGCACAGGAGAGCCCAGCAAACCTTCGAAAAAAGCAAGGACCAAAGAAACATGTGAGTGCTTGAGACACACTAGTTAACCCTCAATGACTGTGGGTTAAAAAAAATGTCTTTTTCAATTCTTTCAACAAAACTGGCTTGATTTTGTTCATGCTGGATAGGGTATTCATCATGAAGAGAGGTATCCTTTTACTTTTCTAAGCGATCAGACTTATAATTTTCACCTAGCAGATAATAAAACAGGCTAAATTATCCCATAGACATACATTGAAAGAGGAACCCAGCTCATATATAGAGAAAATAGTATCATAGGGAATTGGGAGTTTTTTCTTTTGACTTAATTGAATGTTCTTGGTTCAATACAAGTTAAACTCAATCAACAGCATTTGTCACATAATGTTGATTAACTTTAAAAACAATTGCAACTCGTCACTTGTTTATTAAAAAAAGCAAAAGATTTGGTTACAGTAAGACACTTACAATGGAACTGAATTGTTCCTGTACATAAATGTTCAAATATGCACATGATATTAAAAGTCTAGTCACAAGATGCGTGAAGCGTGATAAAATTCGAGATATACCAGCTTTACAGAGTTTACCAAACTAAGGGTGTATTGTATGTAAATTTCAGTGCCTCAAAGCGCAATTTGCTATTTTCCTGATAATATCATTGCACTTCAATACCAACTCAGCGCAAAGTCCAAATTCAGTTCCTGCTTTTGCAGTTTGGAGATTCCACCAGCAGGTGCTTTTAAAGTTCAAATTCTGAAAGTACAGAACATCAAATGATGTCCTTTCAATCGCTGTTGAAGCCATTTGTTGAAACAAAAAATTATGAGGTTTGTGTTAAACTTCCTAGAGGTCATAGTTTATTTTTCAATAATTATTTGTATTGTTATTTTTAGATGTATTATATATTTACAATTGTATTTATGATTTATTTTAACTAGTAATTTTCCACCTGTTGCCGTAGAGTGATTATTAAGTCATTGCAAAAGGGGCCAGTGGAAGGAGTTGGAGAGAGTAAAATATTTGGATTTAGTATGATTTTGTTTTACTGCTTAAATATTTTTATTAGATGTTCATTTCATTTCATTTGAAGTGTAATTTAAGTTTACAATATTTCTAAATTGACTTTGCACTTATGACTTAAAGCATAGCATTTTTTTAAAACAGTGCCTATTTTAATGTTAATGGAATGGACCCATTCACTTCCATTGTTTGACGAGTCAAAATAAATTTTGTGGAAATCAACATTATTCCACAAAAGCTGTTAATTAAGCTTTTATAACATTTATTAAACCCGAAACATATTGAACCACCTAGCAATGCCATACAAACCACCCAGAACACCCTAGCAACCACATAAAAACATTCTCCAATCCACTCCATAAACATAGCAACACCCTGGCAACCATACCTAACCAAACCATCGTGGCAGCATGTTTTACAAGGGCAAGTACCAATCACATTGTATTTAGAGAATGTAAAAAATGTAGTTATGCATGTAGTTTCAAGATATATTAATTAATACACATCTACGTGGAATATATGTACTTTTAAAAAGTAATTTGTCACATTGCAAAACCATTAAAGTCAACCACAAGAGTAAAAAGGCTGATTCAAAATTGTAAAATGAAGATGCTGTTACTAGGCACAGTTATGCATTCAAATTATTATTAAAGTAAAATCATGTCCATATTATTTGTTAACTACTATGTTAAATTAAAAAAATCATTCAAATTTGTCTTAAATGGACAGACCCGATCAGAACTGAGTAAATCTTTCCCTTCATCCAGTTCCCAAGGTCACCCCGGCTAACGTGGGTGGAGGAGGTGGCAGTCGGTCAGAGTTAGTCATCACTTGGGAGGTAAGATGGCCAGTGCACTTCACTTGTGTGTGTGTGTGTGTGTGTGTGTGTGTGTGTGTGTGTGTGTGCATGTGCGTGTATGTTGCTCTTTCTTCCTTGAGTCCTTTGTATACCGTCTCCTTCTGCAAGCTGGCTAGACACCATTATTCCCTATACATGAAGCATTCATTAATCATAGTAAAGAAGATACACGTGACATTTCATTTTCTTTAAGAGCTGAGCAGCAATAACTGCCGCTGTCGTGCAGAAAAAGAGGCAAAGAGTGTGCAAAGATAATTAAATAGAGTTTCCCTCCAATTTGCGAGGAACTTTTCAAAGATTGTATTCTATCTGTAACTCTTTTCACGAGGCATGTTCTATTGTTTGGGGTTGAGAGTCGATTGTTGAGAGAAGGTGGTTTTATCTACTGAGGTGGAAGTTTCTCAAAGGCAGCTTGAAACTTCGAGAGTTCTTTTCATTGTGTCGTTTTTGAAATAAATAAGACAAATACCACAGAACTGCGTCTTTTGTACTGTAGAATTATATGTCTATTTTACTGCAAGAGCACCAATACATTCCACAAATACAGGGGAAAAAAGTGCATCTTTCGGTCTGCGTGAGTGTGTTTGCTTATCATGGCTCTGTTCTGAAACCTACAGAGCTATGTTCAGGTAGGTAATATTTTAATACTTCATAGGCAAGCTTCCGAAGCGAAGGCTGTTCTAAAAGGTGGGTAGCATACTTAGGGGTTGTTTAGATTGAATATGCATTTGCATCTGTCTGCACTGATTTTTAATAGTTTTTTAGACCGCTGCGGTGCGTCTTGGTTTTTCTGTGTTTTTTAGAGGGTTTGTCAAGTTAAAAGTACATAAACTTTTAAAAGCATGTTTTGAGACTCCTGAATTCTGTTTCATTCGTTGATGTGTCTAGTTTGGGGGTCTGAATGGCCCCTTAAGCTGGCTACTAACACAACATTCTAAAGCAGCATCGCATGTATGCTTTACTGAAAATGTAATCCGATAATGCATTGTACCAAGCTCAGAGAAAAAAATCCTTTCAAGATGGCAGATGAAACAAGACAAATGTTAAAAGTAGTTTAGCCTAATTAGAAATAGACTGTTGTTATATTTGTATTTTATGCTTATTAGTGTATTGCATTGTTAGCTTAGCAACAAGCTAACGCAAAAACGATTAAAATCAATTGTTGAGTCGTGTCTCCTTTGAGCTTTGTGTGAGGAGTGGTATATGTAAATTTTCAATAGCGTGTTTTGCTCAGTATTTGTGTTTAATACTTAATAGCGAATTGCATTGTTAGCTTAGCAACAAGCTAATGCAAAAACTTGAAGTTAATTGTCAAGTCAAGTCTCCTTTACACTTTTCGTTAGGAACGATATTTGCTCACACAGAAAAAAAATGTTGAGCAGTGGTGTTTGAAGAGGTGTGCATACTGTGAATTTATGAAAGCACAAAAGCACACGTGAAAAAGTTCCAGGTCAAAGGACTACTCATTGTTCTAACGGCAATGCGTTTCATCAATTATTTCTGGTGGGCATATGCAAAATCCTAAGAAAGATAGGTGGGCATACGGTGTATGCCTGCGTATGCCCTAGACTACACACTGAGCATATGTAAATACTTGTTTGTAATAAATAGGGTTGTTTGATGTCACCATTATGGAGATTACTGATCCTTCTAACTAACGTAAACCTTCATATGGTGAAATGATATTTGAACAATAGTCCTCTTAATATCACAGATTGACCTCTTAACTCAATACTATGTATACAAAAAGTGTTCCGGGAAAGTGTGAATGAATTTATATTTATTTAGAACAGAGGCCTCATAGCATGACATCATATCCTGTAACCCAAATTTGTAGTAGGGTCTGAAGCCTTTTGCATGTTCAAATTCTAGTCTGAATGCACCTTTAAGATGCTGCCTACATAGGCAGTATATAGCAAGGCAGCTCAATACGTTTTGGAACACAGACCATTTGTTTTAGTCTCTCAAAGGCAAATTGTTGTTTGCACAGCAGGTTACAGGTACATTTTCATTTAGTCATAAAGCTCTCCCACCGGACTAAAAATGCACAAGTGTGCATGCGTGAAAAAATGATCTCTCCCACATCTTTGAGTCGCACATTATGGTTTCAGACTAATGGATGCTATTTTCTGGTGGTCTCACCGTTACCGTACCGCATTACTGCATGGCCAGAGGCAGACCGATACTTCAAACAAAACCACCATGATATCATTACCTGGCAAAACGATTTCCAGGGAGATGGCAGAAGAGGCAGGGGTGACAGCTATTGGCTCAGACCGCGCTGCAGCAGAGATTAGCGGGAATGTGACGTCTGATGCCTGACAGGTGTTGGGAAAGTCTGCACGGCCAAAATATTAGAGATGGGAGTGTTTGTGTGTAAACAAAAAAGTACCATAGTACTAGGATGTTTTTTTGCCCATGTATCTACTACTATTGTCTGGTATTTATTTATGTTTTTATTTTGCTTATGTATCATGGTACTACTATGTTTGTTTGTTTGTTTGTTTGTTTGTTTGTTTTAAGTGACACTATTTATGAATTTCATTGCATTATATAACACAATATATAATAAAAAATTGGCCAGTCTACCAACAAATAATGCTAGACCTTTTCTCAGAACTAAGTTCACCTTTGCTAGTCACTTTAACCAACTGGTCCCAAGGTGATTTTTAGTGGAGATATAAAGTCAGTTCGCCCCAAGTTCACACAGGTGTCCTAGTAGAGGTGTAGTTCATCGCGTTAACTATGGAAATGTTCCACTAATGTTTCAAAACCAAAGTGTCCAAATACTTTTGTCTAAATTGTTAACAATATTGCTATATCATTTGAAACCTAACAAACCTATTTGAAATGATTTGCTTGAAAAGTGTGCTTGTGCTATTTTTATTACAAATAAATTTAACTTGATTTGATATTTTGTTATATAATGCAAATACATTTGTTCATATTTAAGTATGTCTTAAGTGTCCAAAAACGTTTTGGGGCCACTTTATACTATGGTACTGAACAACTATCATATTTGCGTGCCATGGTATTTACAAGGTATTCCAAAGTACTTTAAGAATATTAAAATGATTAATAGGATATTACAATCAAAGGAACGCACTGTATTGTAAACATTTGTGGATGTCTGTATGTGTATTGCAGCCCGTTCCCGAAGAGCTGCAGAATGGAGGAGGGTTTGGCTACGTTGTTGCATTCCGGCCCTTTGGCGCCACCGGGTGGATGCAAGCGGCTGTTCCCTCTGCTGAAGCCTCCAAATACATCTTCAAAAACGAGACCATATTGCCCTTTTCCCCATTCCAGGTTAAAGTAGGGGTCTACAATAACAAGGGCGAAGGGCCTTTTGGACCTGTGGTCAACATCTACTCTGCTGAGGAGGGTCAGTTGCTTTAACTGTAGTGTTTGGTTTTGTGCAACAGAGAAATTAAAGTGGAATGTACCTTGTGGCATTTTGCTGTGGAACAATTAGCAGGCAGTTAATAGGAGGCAAGTTAACTGAAAATGTATCGTGCCAGAACCCATCTAAATCATGGCTGGTCTTGTTTTTCAAAAGACATGGACATTCCTAGACGTTTGTTGAATGATACGGTCTAATCGAACCATTTCTCCTTCAAATTTAGAGCCTGGAAGGGCACCCACACGAGTCAGAGCCAAAAGCCTTTCAGCGTTTCACATTGAGGTGTCCTGGAAAGCCCTTCCCTGGAGTACAAGCAAGAAACGAGTTCTCGGCTATGAGGTGCACTTTACAATTTACAATTAAAATTACAGTATGTGTATTTTTTAGAGCTTAACCTACACGTTTTGTGTTTAATGTTGTCTTATAATTGTTTATACTTCCACAATTTTAAAATTGCCTAACCTTAAAAATGTAGAGCTTGTCAAATAGAGTTGTTCTCTAATGGTTCTAAGCAATTAAACTTGTGATTTTTACTTGGCTGATGATAAAACAGGCAAAATATTCTATAGACTTGGATTAAATGAGGGACCTGAATTATTTATTTGGTTCAGAATTTCAGAGGCTTGTTCTTTTGACATTTGACGACCTAGCAAACAACCAGTGATGCCGTAGAAACCTCATAACAATGACTGGATATTATGGTGGCAAGTTTTGCATGGGCAAGCACCACTCACATTTTCTCCAGAAATTATTAAAAAATCAAGTTAATGATTGTTATGAGTACAGGATTTTCTACTACTATGAGTAGCTCCATAAGTAATTTCTCTGACATCATATTGATGACTCAAGTTAATAGTCAATAGCATAATGCTAGCAGTTCTGTTCTTAGCCATTTAGGCCTAGCTTAGCCAGCTTTGTGTAAATTGCAAGTAGTGTGGTTTGTGCACTACATTGAAAGTCACATTGGTAAGTAAAAAATGTGAAGTACCGGAACCTTTTGTCCTCTGCAAACAATACAAATTATGTTTGTGCCATCACTGACATTTCACCAGGGACTGTCCAGACTTTGGATGAGAAAGTGGTTTATCAGTCAGCCTGACAGTTGTGAAACGTTGCAGGTTCATTTCAATATTGCTGCTGTCAGTGCTTAAGTAACCAAAGCATATCTGCCCCCCACCAGCTGCAAGGCAACATTGGCTCAACCAATTGTGTGAGTTTGCAGCGGGACTATCTATTTTTACAACCAATGGTGGACAAGGGTAGTTTTCTGGAATCTGTTTGAAAACAGTGATTATTTGTGCAATTCTGTTTGGTGGCGTAGAAAAACACTACAGCTTTAATGCAGTTTGTAACAAGTGTTTTTCTGTTTTATCATCATCTGTAGTTGAGATACTGGGAGAAGAATGAGAAGGAGGACACAGCTAGTGTTCTAAGGACAGTGGGAAATCAAACACTGGCTGTTATTCAGGGGTTAAGAGGAAGCAGTAACTATTATATAACAGTGAGGGCCTACAACACTGCAGGAACAGGGCCACCAAGTCCAGCAGTCAACGTTACCACTAAAAAACCTCGTAAGTTGAAACATTTTAAAAGATTGATTTTCCAGTAAATGAGGTGTTACTGCATGCAGGGATAGTTCACCCAAAAATAAAAATTCTTTCATCATTTACTCAAGCTCATGCCATCCCTGACGTGTATGAATTTTTTTCTTCTGCAGAATATAAACGAAGATTTTAAGAATATTTCAGCTCTGTAGGTCCTTACAATGCAAGTGAATGGTTACCAAAACGTTTAAGCTCCAAAAGCACATAATGGCAGCATAAACGTAATCCATACAACTCCAGAGGTCAAATCCATTCCTTCAGAAGCAATTTTATAGATATGGGTGAGAAACAGATCAATATTTATGTCCTTTTTTACTATAAATCTCCACTTTCCCATTCTTCTTTTTTGTTTTTGGCAATTCACATTCTTCATGCATATCGCCACATACTGAGCAGGGAGGAGAATTTATAGTAAAAAAGGACTTAAAGATTTATCCTTTTTTCACCCACATCTATCATATCACTTCTGAAGATATGGATTTAACCACTGGAGTCTTATAGATTATGGTTTTGTACTGGTAAGTGAATTTTGGAGCTTTAAAATTTTGGTACACAGTCATTTGTTTTGCGTGGTTCTACAGAGCTGAAATATTCTAAAAATCTTAATTTGTGTTCAATAGAAGAAAAAAAGTCAAACACATCTGGTGTGGCATGAGGGTGAGTAAATGATGAGAGAATTTTCATTTTTCGGTGAACTATCCCTTTAAGTGTTTACATTTAAAGGAACAGTCCACCTCAAAATGTTAATTCTGCCAGTTTATTAACACTTGTTATTCTAAGACCATATGATTTTCTTTTTTCCATAGAACACAAAAGGAGATTTTAGATTTAATGTTAATTTCAGTCACCATTCAATTTCATTGTATGGGGGAAAAAAATGCAATATAAGTGGTTGATGGCTGAGGCTAACCTGCAGTATTTCTGCCTAACATCTCATTTTGTGTTCCACTGAAGAGAGAAAACCATAAGGGTTTAGAGCAACAAGAGGATGAATAAATTATTTTTGGGGTTTAACAGTAGTAACAATTACAAAGTCAACAAAGTGACCAAGTAAAGTCTTATGTATGTCTTCATAAAGCTCCCAGTCAACCTCCTTCAAAAGTCATGTGGAACACATCAAATTCCAAAATCATTCTGAACTGGGAAGAAGTGAAACCACTGGAAAATGAGTCAGAGGTCATGGGGTATAAGGTGAGCAAGATCTTGATGTAGAATCTAAAGAATCTGATGATTGTGTATTTGGAAAGTGAATGTTGTGTAAGCTCAGCTGTACATTGGGGGTACCTAGTAAAAATAAATTTACACAACTTTTAAGGTAGATATAGAGAGCTTAGACTTAGAACTGAAAGTTGGCCAATATACCCAGGCCATTTAATCTATATATATTTTACAATTTGAGATTATTGGCATTGGTTGATAACTGTGCATACTTGGCCGATTAACAGATGTATTAGCTCCCCCTTGTGTCAGTTTTAAAATCTCTGGCAGTTGTTTAAAATTTACTTGCTTGAAAGTAATAGTTGTTCATAGTCAAATACGTTTGAGTGAATTTTTAATATTTTAGATTAAATTGGTAGGGTAGTAAATTGTGTACGTCTCATTTTCTAGACCCCTCGCAATCTTGGTATTAGCATCAGCAATTGAAAAACCCTTACCAGTCAATCACTTATTATTACAGCTAATACAAACAGGGTCAATACAGATGGAGATAATTGTCTGTCTCAGTAATGTCTTACACTGAGGAATCATTCTGTAGGTGCTTTACAAGCGGAACAGATTCAGCAGACCCAGCATTATGGAGACCAACACCACCTCAGTGGAGCTCTCTTTGCCCACAGATGAGGAGTATATCATCCAGATCAAACCATTTGGAGAAGGAGGGGAGGGCAGCAGCAGCCGACAGATCACTATTCCTAGAATATCAGGTAGATCTCCTCTCATTGATAGGTTAATGTAGTGGTTATTTTCCACTTATGATTTATGTATATAAATTACAAGTGTGTTATTCATGCATCCATATAACATAATGTGACCACATTTATAATACAATATAATACATTCATTATAGATGTAAAATGGGCTGCAAGGTGATTTATATGGAAATATGAATGTATTCCAGTATATGTACAGTCTTTACCTTTACGAAAATCTTTTGAATTCATTATGTATACACACTTCCTAGAAACCATTTCAAAACTCTACTTTGTCGTTTTAACATTACATTGCAAGCTTGTTAGTTTTAGCACTTCACTGTCTTTTATCTTCAATCCTTCTCTTACAGGTCCCAATGCTATCGGCTCTGCATCCAGTGTCTCCACTCTTTCAGCTCTCAGTACAATAGCTCTTTCTCTCACAGCTCGCACATCTTTATGACAGAACACAGCGCGGGCCGCTGACTTCACACGAGAAGCTCTTCCTCGAGAGGAGACTCTGAGACAAGTGACTCGGAATAATAATACTGGAAACGGGTGTGTGGTTTGGTCGCCAATTCAAAAGACGATGAAGGCTTGATGGATTGAATTTGTTGTTACCAAAGCAGCTTTACAAAAAAAGAGAAAAATATGTCACATGCTTATTTTGTTTGTACAACATATCTAGCTTTTTACTTTGATTGATCCAGTTAAGTCTGTTTTAGAGATAAAACAATAATTGGTTTTACTAATAGTTTTTACAGATATTCACACATTTCTACTTAATCGGTCAAAGTCAAGTCTACCTATGTATGGTTAAATGTCATTTCAAAATCACTGGTTTGCTGGTTTAAGCTGGTCTCCCAGCCTGGCCAGCTGAAAAGTGTTCAAAACTCCTAAAACCAGCCAACAGACTAAGCTAAGATTAGCAAACCATCTTAGGTTTGATGTTTGTTTTATTTTTTCAGAAGTGCGGAAGCAGTCCACTTTGTCACTTTGACTTTGTCTTGAAAAATAATTATTAAATAAATAATGTATATATACAGTACTGAGCAAAAGTTTTAGGCACTTGTGAAAAATTTTATATAGAGAGGATTTCTTCAAAAATAATGCCATAAATAGTTTTCATCTATCGATTAACATCATACAAAGTAAATATAATAAACTTAAAAAAAGCTAAATCAATATTTGGTGTGGCCAATTTTGCTCTTAAAACCTCAATTCTCCTCGGTACACCTGGACACAGTTTTTCTTGGTTGTTGGTAGATAAGATGTACCAAGCTTCTTGGACAATTTACCACAGTTATTCTATATATTTAGGCTCTCTCAATTGCTTCTGTCTCTTCATGAAATCCCAGATTGACTCGATGTTCAGTGTGTGTTTGTAGGGGTGGGGGGGGGGGGGGCACTCTGTGGGGGCAATGCCATCTCTTGCAGAGCACCCTGTTCTTCTATTCTAATCTTTTTTTTATTTGCAAAAGTAATGTTTGGGAGTCTAAAATGTATTTTTCCTATTGACACACTAAAGCTGAAGATATAAATAACCATCTTAAGACAAATGTTTTTGTGAAACATCTTAAGTGCATAAAACCTTTCCACAGTACTGTATAAAAAAAGTAACTGTACTATCATTTTGTCCATAAGTAGAAATAAAACTGGCTCTGCATATCGGTTATCGGACACTTAACATTCAAAAAATCGGCATTGATATCAGTCAAAAGAATAAACAATATGGGTTGATCTCTAGTCTTTGTTCCTATAATTGTATGCGGGGTGTGTAGGAACTGCTTTAGATGCATGTCGTGTGCTATGTTTTGTATGAGAATGCAGGTGTGTGTGAACCTTTATCATTCAGAGTAAGACATATCTGGCAAGACAGCTTTTTATCATAATTTAAGGTGATTGTCTTCTGAGGTCATACTCCAAGCAGAAACTCTCCAAGGACTAACTACTGTTTACAACATGGGAATATTTGCACTGAAATCACGTCAGAAGAAAGTAAAAAAAAAAAAAAGAAATACAGTACACAAACACTGACCAGGAACTCAGAACCGCTGCTGCAAGGCCAAGACGGGCATCTTCGTAGGTCCGTCCTTACTGGTCAGCAGCAAACTTTGAACTTATCTTTCATACTGAACACCGGCGTTCGTGTGGCTCTACTTTTTCCGTCATTGTCCGCTTCTCTGTTATGTCGCATTTAGACTTCTTTGCCTTCTGTGTGCCTCATTGTGTGTTTTGAAATCCTCAGGTCCTCAAAAAGCCTTAATACATATTTCTTAGCGTTACCTAGATAAGTGCTGGACACCAGGACTGTGAGTGGTAGTTATTATGACTGTGTTAAGCAAAAGGCTTGGGTCAGTGTCACATCCAGGGTCCAAAACTTGGCAAGCACTACATGCAAATAAATATTGCCTTTGGTGTGTAAATAAAAATAGATACTCAACAGTTGGATGATAACTTTATTAGGAACATAATAACGATTTAACACATGCAACATAATACACCCTTGCTAATATTATCGCAAGCCCTTTCAACATATAATCACGTGCAGGATATAAATGATAGATATCTGTAATTTAATTTTCAGTACTTCAAATGCTAAATCTATATATAAGCAATGGAATTACTACTAGTGAAAATGCTAATTTTTATCAGTAATTAGATTAACACTAGTAAAAAATATTAACTCTTAATATAAAAATGATTTTAAATCTAGTTAAAACCATGCCAATGTAACTGCATTTCTCTTGTAGAACTACGATGATCTGTCAATCACTCATGTTCGAAATGCAATTACAGATATAACTAATTTAATTTCTTACTACTTGAAAATCAAAATACACATCAGCTGTGCATGCGTTAGGAAAAATATGTTTTATATTAATAATTACATTCTTACTAGTCCAAATATAGCAATTAAATTACAACTAATGAAAATGCAAATCTAGAATTTGGTTTTCACAATAGTGGTGTTAAATGTTAATTAAGGATACATGTTATTGTAACTAGGAAAAAGCCTATTAAGATATATTAAATTACTCTGATTTAAAAATATCTGAAATAAATTTTCTAGATATCTAAAATTGCAAATCTAACATGTTGAAGGAAATAAACATACATCAATAACTAGCATTTTTGTGTTGTAATTCATCTGTTGATATCAGGAATGGACATTTTCACTAGTAGCAAATTTCTACTAGTAGGAAGTACATAGCTGATATGTTAATTTGGTATTACAACAAGTAAGAAATGAATCAGATATCTGTAATTGCATTTGAACAGGAGTGAATTACATAATTGTGAAGGTCTGCTATTGAGAATGCAGTTACAATTATCAGTAATTGGGTTTTTTTTTTTTACTAGTTGAAATTCAATATTTGAATTTCAAGGGATAGTGTCATTTTTTTATATCAAGAATGAACATTTTACTAGTGCAAATGTAATTACTGATATCAGTAATAAAAGATATCAAAAACAGTAGATATCTAGAAATCATATATCATGCATGTGACTAAAAGTCAACGCGGCTTGCCATAATCCTGCAAATGATTAAATGTCAATTCAGCTTGTCATACTGAATTAACTTGTGTTTGATTAAAATCAAACCATATACTACCGAAAACATTTGTCACAACTTGCTTGTCTTGAACTCCATGAGGTGACACATGTGGAATAGGCCTATTCCTTACATTAAATATTCATTAATAATTTTATCATAGGGCAAAAGTTCAAGCAAGAATACCATTTCTCAAATAACTGGCCATTGAAAGGTGTGGGGAAAAAGTACATTTTGGACCCTGGTCATGTCACAATTGGGTTTCAGAGTGGGGTTTGGGTTGTTGGTGAGTTCATTGCTTCCATGTTCCATATTATAACAGCCGTATGCTGTTTTTCCATTGTTTCAAGGCAATACAGTGTGTACACTTGTATGTTTGACTTCTACGAATGTAGAGGCTTATGGCTCTGCCTTTTTTTGTTTGTTTGTTTAAATGCCATGTGGGACTACGGTAAAGTAGCTTGTCATATATTGAAGTGCAAATAGTAGAAGTACTGCTTAAAAGGACATGTGGAGCTCTAAGACTGGGTGAAAAAAAAAATTATGTAAATACTTTTTGTATATTCCAGATAATTTATATTTAAGTGGACAAGTTTCCTACAAACTCATCTCTGTTTTTATCGAAATAGACATTTCTTAGCTTAACATGGCTCTGCATAATGATGTATTCATTTCACTCTTAATTCATTAGGTACTGACAAACATTTGTTGGATACAATGGAGTCATCCATATATGAAGATGTATGTATTGGTGTGTCTACCATAGTCAGATGGTCTTTTTTGAAACCAGTGCTTTCCACTAAACTACTTGGCTTTATCAGAGATCCATTTATTGATCCATACTCCTTTTTTCCTCTAAGGTTCTGTTTATACTGGGTTAAAAAATAAAGGATGTTTACATAAATAATTATATTTGGCTGCACAGATGTTTTGTTGGGTGCTTTAGGTGTGATGGACTCACAGAAAAGAAAATGTGGTTATAAAGTGCTCAAAAAGGGATAACGCACCATCATTTACTCGCTTTCATGTTGTTCCAAACCCATATGACTTCCGTGGAACACCAAAAAACAATTTGAAGTATCTCCAAGCAGCTTTTTTCCATGTATAGAAAGTATATAGACACGACAGCCTGTCAAATTCCAAAAGAACCATAAAAGTTGTCCCTATACAACTTTGCATGAGAAACAGACTGAAATTGAAGACATTATTCAGTGATAATCTTCTCCTCCTCGATAGATCTGAAATTACATTTGCACTTGCACATATTCAAACTTGCTTTGTCGTTATTGGTCTCTTGACAAATGAGTTAAAAATGGTGTTCTATGGAATAAAGAAATTTGGGTTTAATACAAAAGTGAGCAAATGAACGGATTTTAACTATTGGGTGAACTATCCCTTGAAACATCAAGAAACAATTGAAAGAGCAAATACGATTTCACCACAGATAAACTTACAGGTTGATTTGAATTAACATTATATCGATGTCATGCAATTCTCCTTGCAAAATCCTTTGTGATGCAGTACACTAGAATGTCCACTTCATGGTGTGTAAGGCATCTCTGTGTAGAACAAGACTGTTTTAACCTCTTAACTGTACAAGTAGCACTTTTTACAATGTGAGGTTTCTAGTATGATTACAACCCAAAAATAGGAACAACAAGTCTTTTACAGACAAAACTATTTATTGTCACACCAATAAATACAGTATGAACCCAACAATATGAAAGTACTTGTCATTTGTTGAATACAAGTAGAGGTGTACAATTATTATGCAAAGGAATAGTTTATCCGAAGATAATACTGTCATTTACTCACTCTTATGTTGTTCCAAGCCTGTAGCACATACTATCTTCCATGGAACACAAAAGGAGAAGTTAGGCAGAATGACAGCCTCAGTCACCAATCAATTTCATTGTACAGAAAAAAAGATGCAATGAAAGTGAATGGTGACTAAGACTAACCTATAAAGGGTTTGAAACATGAAAGTGAGTAAATTAAAAATGTTTGTGTGAACTATCCCTTTAATCATGAAGACAATAAACATACTTGATGATGATAAATGATGTAAAAAGCAACATCAAATATTTACTTTGCATTTATTTTTATGAAAAATCACAATGGTGATTGATGCAAAAGTCATCTGTGACACAGCAGAGTATAAAATGTCTTGGCTCTCCGTGACTATTTAAAAACAGCTAAAGGTAACGTGACCTTCAGGCATCTTTTCAGAGGATTCAGTCGTTGAGTTCACCTTCAACCAGAGTTAGTCTGTAGGGAGAAGCTGTATTTAATTCATTGACAGCAATAACAGGGATGATGTATGAGCATCTAATAAAAAGCTAATTGGGAGCATCTGGGGCCAAAAGGAAAGATTCCTGAAGAGACTGCGAAGCAGCTGCTTAAGACGCAGTCATAACAGTGATAAATGGTGTTCCACTGGATGATTTACTCTCTTATTGATGCTGTAGGTGACTGACAGCTGCTGTTCACTCGCCGTCTTCCTCCCCGACCTCCATCTGCTCCAAGACTCCCTCCAACACCTCCGCCCTTCTCCGCTTCTTAGGAGCATCTGAGATAGAGTAAAAAATGAGAGATGACTGGAAGGTAGATTGTTACCAGATTTGTTTTAATTAATTTAATTATAAAAGGGAACAGATTTCATATGAATTTGAACCAGTATTGGGGGAAGGTACTCCAAAACTGTAGCTAGTTTGCCAAGCTACTCATAAATTGTAGTACATAAACAGTAGGCAGAAAACCCTATTGAAAAAGTAACTAAAAGTAGTTCACAAAAAAGTAGTTTAACTAAAAGTAGTTCACAATTTTGAAGACATTTAAGCATTATCTTTTGAATTACTAATATTTTTTAATTATTTAAAAAATAACAGCAGTATTTATCTGGCACAAAGACAATAAGGATCTCAATTACATAGACAGCATATAGATATACTGTATATATCTATGTGCTAAAGGTATACTTAAGGTACATAAATATTTATTTTATCCATATGTATGTATATATATATATATATATATTCAGAAATTACACATTTTTCAATTAAATATAAATAATTTTTATTTTATTTATATAGATTTAATACATATTTATTTGTCTAAATATTTAATAATATACAGTTAATACCAAAGTTATAATAGTTTTATAGATATACTGTATACACACACACACACACACACACACACATATATACAAGGGAAGTTTGGGTTTTGACTGTTGCACTAATGTTGGAATGTGTTCTTTATAATTTTATTTTAGACACACTATCTATTTTTTCTCAAATGTTGAGATGTATATAATTAAAATATTTTAAAAGTCTTTAAATTATACCAAACACTTGACTCTCCTTGCTTTTTGTCGAGTTATACAATTTTGGGAATGCCACTGAAACAGGAAAAACTCTTAAAGGGTTTATGACTATATGTCTGTATAAAACTGATATTTTACCGTGGAAGTGTTGAGCAGTTTTCCGTCGCAGATCATCTACAGTCTCATCTGCGTCTGCCCACTCCAGCACCAGCCTCCTGCCGTAAAGATGGGTACTGTGGCACAGTGCTTTGAAGGCTTTCTGTGAGAGACAAGTGTACAAAATAAGACTCTTAGCTTGTGTTGGGATTATAACTGGCATACACTGATAGGAATATTGATAAACGATTGATATTTTGGACATACTAAAAACAGTTAATTATAATAGGTTAACTATGTTTTCAGGAGAATGTGTGAGTAACAAGAGAAACAAAGATAAAGAGACAGATGCACCTACTTTGGCATCCTGTTTCGTGAGGAAGTCAATAAAGCCAAAACCACGGTGGGATTCACCAATCCCTTTCTTTGGCAGGCGAACAGTCTTCAGCTCTCCAAATGTACTGATAAAAAGACAACCTTTATAAAACACCTGTACATCAAATCACACCTTATACAATAGGGTACAATGTTAATGATAAACAGACACCTTGAGGTATATCGATTAGGAACACTGTTGAAAATTACCTAATCTATAAAAACGTATTTCCCGCTTTAAATTACATACTTAGAAACATTTTACATTCATAAACATTACGCAGATGTTTACACTTATATAGTTAAAAAAAATGAATTATTTATATAATTACTTAATTTGTCACAAGGTGACATTTAAATTTAAATTTAACTACTGAAGGCAAAAAGGTGATTAAAAATGCGGAGAACCTTAAAAGAAAAGGTGACCAGTTACAGGACCTAGTATATGATATACACATGAAATCATAAAAATTCTTTAAATATAAAATCATGTCTAACCAGAAGAGTTCTCTCAGTTCTTTCACTGTGGCTTGGAAGGGGACGTTTCGCACCAGGATCTTAGACGTCGTCTGTTTCCTGGCAGTCTGCTTTTTCTTTTTGGCTTGAGTCACACCTGACCTGTGACAGCGACAGCAGGAAAACTGTTTTCAATGTATAATTAAGGCTATGTAGTTTGTCAATGACACCAATGGTCAACCGAATCAGAAAACAAGGGAATATGAAAGAAGCACACTGACAGCAGTATTAAAAAACAATAGCCGATAATTGTTTTTATAATATGGCCGCCAACCAATGAGATGAAATTTTAAATAAAATTATTTTATTTTTTTTTCATCACACTTAAGCTCCATTCTTTTATATGATTCAATTGAAATCAAAACTTTTTAACGTAAAGTAGAAAAAAATAACTGCGGAATACTTTTGTAACTTGCCATAGAAATAGAACTTACTGTTTGTAATGGCAAAAATCAGCCCTGATATTATATGAAAGTAATAGCTACCAATTTAGACAGAATAAAATAAAACACTAATTTGGGCCAGTACTAATGGTCACTAAAGTTCCTCCCAAATACAAATGGTGTAGTTTCAGCAATAGTACACTGGAAATTCTCTTACAGTAAAACTTAAACCTTAGATGCTGGACACAAAATTGAAGAATATAATCATACTTGGCTTCTCTTTCGGATATTTTCAACTCAAGCTGGTGCTCATCAACTGTGCAATGCTGCAAGAAAAAGTAATGAAAAAAGATGCCTAAATGAATTTCATCACATGAATATTTAAGCATCATACGTGGGCAAAAATACTGCAATGAAATAGTGGCAGATGGTCATTTACCTGCAGCTGTCTCATGGCTTTCTGTGCTGCCGCTGGAGTTTTATACTGCACAAAGCCATAACCCATTGATAACAATTTACCTGAGCGAGATAGAAAGAGAGAGAGAGACAAAGAGAGATGGAGATCAAGATGAGATAAAGACAAAGAGAAAGAGGAGAAATGAAAAACAAACAAAAAAGGAAATAGAAAACAGTTTTATTACTTGCGCATTATGTAAACAAGATAAATTTAAACATGGTAAATAGGCATGCTCTGATCAAAATCGGCAAAACCAAACCTGCTTTATCTCTCTTCTTTGATATTGTGCAGGCTTTCACCACACCACATTTAGAAAATGTCTGTCAATAAAACACAATGAAAACCATATGGTGAGACTAATATGGCTGACTAAAGAAACTTCAGAACTACAAACAATAATTACAAAGCCATAATGGCAAACCTCAAAATCTAAATATAATTTTTTTTATAAAAAACAACAACTGGGTAACGCTGTAACACGAAGCTAATATAAAATAACAATGAACAATATTTTTTACAGCATTTATTACTCAACTTTATTGTTTCAGCATATACTAATACATTATTAAATGTACACTTTCAAGTGTAAAAGAGATGCCATTAGCGATCAGCCACCATAGCATTCATGACACTCTTTGAGGAATATTTCAGTATCTACACATCTAGTTTGATTCAGAATCATCTGCTGCAAGTTGTGATATGACATTTTCTATATCATGATTATTTTTCATGAAGTTAAAAACCAAAATGTTACAAAATTCTCTTTATCTGTTTATTATACATGTGGATATCACACGCTAATACTCACTGTAGTTTGGTCTCTGAGTGAAACAAATTAGCTCTTTATATTCTACAAATGAAGACCTTTCCAAAGATATATGACACATGGCTGTGTGATCTTTTGTATCCTTTTACTGGTTCTAAATATAATTGTTTTAATCGCAAATTTGCGAATTCTGAAAATTCACAAACACTTCAAATTTTTCATCAAATTTAAAAGCAGTATTTTAGAATTGGTCAGATCAGCTATATTCAGTATAAATATAAGAGTCTAAGCTTTAAAACAACACCTATTTTTTGCTGATCAAGCAAGATGTTTGTTGAATAACACCATTTTTTTTTCTTTGTGATCAGCGCCCCCTAGAGGGGCGTTACCGAGGCTACTCCAGGTTTAAGAGGATAATATTAACCCAGTAAATGCATAAAACTTTTTAAAACTTTTTTTTAAAAAACTGTTGTTCAATGTTCATGATACCTACTGCATAAACTAACATTAAAGAATTGCAACATATTTTAAAGTCTTACCAAAAACTCTTTAGCTCTGTCTACCTACAAACCCTTTAACCTTATGCTTGTGAACTCTGTCCTCACCTCTCTTAATATTTCCTCTGAGGTTTTAAAGTTGAGGTTCTTAATGAAGAGGGTCGAGCCAGGCAAAATCTCATCCTCCTCTTCTTCATCATCATCATCATCTTCTTCCTCCTCCTCTACCTTTTTCACTGCATCCATTTTCTCAGCTGATTTGTCCTTCTCAGAGTCTAAGAAGAGTAAGGTATACAAGACAGGATGAACATATAGAATGATAAAACCAACAGAAAATGCAGCACTGAGACAGGTTTTGTGGGCTATGTTGATCGCGGTTCTCTCATTGGTGAAGCTTACTCTGCTAGACCATGTGAAATGTAGTTGTTCAACAGGAATTACATTATGCAACCCGATTTTTAAAAAATGAAGTTAAAATAACATAAGCATATAACATCGATGAACAAATTCAAAGCTCATGGTCGGTCCGTCTTTAAAGCTTTACAAGTTATCGTTGAAAGTTAATGGAAACATTTATGGGATCTTTACTTACGGAGCCAGACTGTTAAGCTCAGTGCTTGAAAGGTGGCAAAGAAAGATCAATCATAATGCAGTAGGGGTGGGCAGTATGACCAAAATTCGATATCACGGTACATGTAATTTTATAGCACAGTAATGGTATATACAGCACGATACCATGTTTTGTTTTTTTGTCCTTTTGGAAAATCAGCAAAAGATTTGATTAAATGTCCATGTGATAGTGTGGGCGATAAGTAAAAACTTACATAGCAATATTCATAAAAGTTTTGATTGATAGATATACATGAAGATATAGGAATATAGACTACTTTAATATCTATTTTAATGAAAAGATATTCAAAACGTCTGAACAAATAATGAGTCTCTTTTTTTATTTTATTTAAAACAATGTTTAAATTAGCCTAATGGTACACCCGTCATGTCCATTGCAATGAAAAAAAAAACTCAATCAATAAATAATAATTAAAATAATAATTGATCCGTTTTATTTTTTCTTGGCATCATTTTTCAATCAAAGAAAAAGGCTTCTCTGTAACAACATCAGCATATTTGAATTTATGGAGTACTGAACGTAGCATTCCACTTGACACTGAAACTATGTGTGTTTGTGGAGGTAACGATGCGTGTAGGAAAGCTTGACATGTCAGCAACACTAGAAAGAGCAGCAGGGTTTTTAGCGGGGGTCCATTACACACCATAGAGAATGCAGCATTTTATTAACGAGCTCTTCCTCGCTTTCTCTCGGAAATCTCTCTCTAACGAGCTCTTCCTCATTTTCTCTCCAAATTCTCTCTCTCCCCCCACGCACACTGTGTACATGTCAGAAAGACCGCATTCATCAATGAACGTGAGAAAACGGTGCCTTTAAATGCAAAATATAAATGTCTGACTTTGACTTGATTTGGAGTCATCCCGCATTCTGTGTTCATCTTTCTCCATGTTTGTCTCTCGCTATCAGTCTCACGTGCAGCTAGGAGCATAGCGCACACAGATATTTACACACATTCGTCGTTATGATATATCTCACCATACCACCCAGCCCTACAATACAGTATGTAAATATGACATCATCACAGTCAGATAAATTCTGAATGGCTAACATGCCATCACAGGGTCAATGGGACATTTTCAAACTAATGTTGAATTCCATCTGAAATTAAGTGCGAAACATTGTTTGATTGATTCTATATGTTAAGTTTATGAAGGCTGAATTAACTGCAAAAATGTGAAAGAATGAGGCAAAATAAAGAGGGCAAAAAAAGAGTGCAAAAGAGCCAATACTACAGTGAAAGAAAAAACAAAAGTATGCATAAGAAATTAAAAAGATAGCACAAAAGTGTGAAAGACAGACGGCAAAAGAAAGAGCACAGTGCAATTGAAAGAGCAAAATACAGGAAAGAATGTGCAAAAGAAAGTGCGCAAAAGGATGAAAGCTTGAAAGAAAGAAAGACAAAGCACGAAAGTGCATTGCGCAAATGAAAGAAAGCACAAAAAAGAGCACAAAATCAAGAAGAAAAACGTGAAAAGCACAAAATAAGCATTGAAAGCAAGACAGATACCACAAAAGTGAGCCAGCAAGAAAAAAAAAGGAAGAACGTGTGGTAGGTTTACCTGCTTTTGTTGTCCTGGGTGTTGTAAACACAGCAACAGGAGCCCACTCCAGATACAAGGGAACGTGCAGGAACTAGAGTGTGATAATATTGTATTACCTCATACAAGTGTTTATCACCTGTTCCAGCTTAATTAACTGAAGGCACAAAAATCATCTCTTACCTAACTCAATATCCAAAGGAAAAAAATACAAAATATCTCAGGCCTGCCCATGACAAATACACTTGCATTTACCTTTGTGTATGCCAGTTTCATGAAGGCCCGTTTGGCTTCGGTGGGCTCAAGGAACTCCACTATAGCAGTGAGGCCAGAGGGAGGCAATAGTACTCTTCCCAGAGATCCGTGAGGTGAGAACAGAGCCTCCAGCTCCTCAACCTGCACTCCTGAGGGCAAGTTCTTCACTAATATCACAGAGTTACTGCGCTGGCCTGCCGCCTACATACAAACACACGTATACAAAACTGTGATTTATGCAGATACAAAGTGGTTTGCAATTGTGGTTTGCTAAAGCAAAGCAATTTTTTTACCTAGTTGATTCTGAAAATTAAGCTGAAATAGGACCAAGTATTTTAATGCTGATAAATTACACACTTTACCTTTAACTACAGTACATATGAGTCTACAGCACACATTATACCTGACTGAATGAGTCCAGAGACACTCCGTTGTCCAGGAGAAACTGTCTGGTCTCCTGTACTATCTGTGTCTCCCCGAGGGCCATCCGCACAGCCAGACTGCCCGCAGACTCCTGCAGACACAAACACAAAATCAAGTTATGCTCACCGGAATATTCTCTGAGAAAAAAGCACAATCGTTTAAGTTCAATATACTCACATGATCTAAGACTTGGCTCTTGGTGGTGTTGTATTTTTGAGCAATGGCATCGGCCACGGCACTCGTGCCCAAAAACAGCGTATTCCAGTTGTGAGAGCTGCGCAACAAACACAAAAACTGTGAAAATACGTAGTAGGGAAGTCAAGTGTACCAGTACTTTTAAGTCCCAGCACTAAAAGTAAAACAATATGTTCTCTGTAAGCGCTTTTCATGTGGAGTTCAATGCACCGTGAATCATGCAAATGTGGCTATACGATTGCTGTAGCAAAGTGTATAGCCACAATTAACATTGTGGAGGAAGAGGGTTGAAGAGATTTAATGCCCATTGCAATGAATACACAAAATACAGGGACACTTACACTTTTGGATAAGTTTAGTTACTTGAATTGGTGCTAATTTAGTGTTTTCCGTCTTTATACTGTGGAATGTTTACTCAGGAATAGAAGTGCTATATATCGTCAAATTTCAGCAATTTCAAAATCAGCGATTAATCGCAATTAACTAAAAAAACAATGCAATTAATCATGATTAAATATTTTAATGGAATGATAGCCCTAATTTGTTTTAAAATGTAAAGGTACAAGTTTTTATGCAGTATCATTAGTACAGAGTAACGACTGAATTCAGCAACCAAGGTCCGCCTGACTGATCGCAATAATGTAGCTTAGCGTGTGAACCGCCAAATGCATTTTTCTGGTCAAAATACTGCCACAAATTCTTTTGTGGGGTTTTAATGTAAACACAGTCAGTTTGTATCAATGGTATGTAAACAGGTGAGACAAAAAAAATCTGATGCGTGTAAAAATACCAGATTGACCTCGCAGTCTATATGCAGGCTTATAGAACTGCCACTATTTTGTCATTAATATTAATTAAAGCAAAAGAAAAACAATTACATTCAATAACAAAATCCTTAATTTCTTTCTTTGTTTTTCATTGCTGACTATACATTCAAAGCATTATTTATCTAATTGGCAAATATGCGAATACTACACACCATTATTTTAAATTATTTGGTTAATATTTATGTTATTTAACTTTTTTTTTTAAGTTCAATGGCATATTGTTTTTTGCTGTGGTGTTGAAACTGGTAAAGAGAGTCAAGTAATTCCACTAATATTGTTTTTGACTTATGAAATCTTGGTATTGTGACAATCCCGCTAGAAAGTTTTACAATAAAGATTTTCAGCTCAATAACAATTTATGAAATGCTGACCTGCTGCTGGCTGCTTTGTCTTTGGCATCTTTCTGTCGCTTATATGAGGAACTGCCAGGAGCATTGGGCCCTTCATCGGGTTTCTCCTTCCTAAGTCTTGAGGCCATGACGTGCAGTATCCGCCCCTGGAGAGTTCAAACACTCATAAGGAAGCGAATAAAACAATACAGACAGAAGTGTGGTGTAATTAAGAAATCTATACCTGGAACACATGGCCATCCAGTTGAGCCAAAGCTGAAACTGCATTTTCTGGAATCATATATGTCAGAAAGGCAAAGCCCTTTGGTTTCTTAGTCAGATTGTCTATGGGAAAATTGACTTCAGAAAGAGGACCTAATGGTGGGTGAGAGAGAGAGGCATAAGTGCATTAAAAACATGAACTGCTCTTGAAGGAATTTTTCAGGTTCAAATCAAGTTAAGATCTATCAGCAGCATCTGTGATATAATATGAATTACCACAGAAAATCATTTCAAATCCCTAAGTTTTTAAAAACAAGCAATAGACATACAGTAACACTTACAATGGAATCTATGGGGCAAGGCATTCTGGAGGGTAAAAGCAGATAAGTGAAGCTTATATTATTGTTTAAACAATTATATTAATTCTTATGTATCAAAATTTGTGTTATTTGAGCTTTAAAATAGTCTAAATCTTCCTTTAAGTGGTAGGAACACTTTTATAAGCAGATAATCTTCTGGTAAATGAATGTTATTCCTGTGGGTGGAGTATTCATCATGTAAACAATATTTTGTGAATGCCACTTTTTGTATCCTTGCAAGATTTATGTGCAAGTTGCTATGACAGACTTTACATGGTCTTGACAGGAGGTGAAATAATAAATATTTTGCACAAACATAAGATTAGTAAGTTATTTTAATCACACTAGTCTCACACTTATAAAGTTTACATTGCATGTCTTTGCTTTCGAAACATCCTGCATCTTAACGTTCACGCTGTAGCGTACCATGTAACAAGCATGAATTCTATGTTGGTCACATGACCTACCATGTGTGATGAAAAGTTCTTTCAGATCTTCTTCAGTGCAGGTGTATGGCAAGTTCCTGACGAAGAGTCTTCCCGATTCTGCCACATCCTCTTCCTCCTCATCATCCCTCAGCTCACTGACAAAACTTTTTTCCTTATTTCTTCCTAGTGAAGAGCTCTCTTTTTTAAAGTTGTTAGTTCTGAACACTTCAATATACCGCCCCCCTGTGGGATTACAAAGAAAATGCACATTAAGAACAAGCCTATTTTTGCACCCCTTCAAATTTCTAGTGGGTCGCATTGAAACGATGAGTGAGTTTCTGAAACATGAGCTCATTTTTAAGAAATGCTTAAGATTGCTAAATACTATCCTAATGTTTAAATGTTTTAAAATTGGTAGAAATCAGCCCGACGTCAAATATTGCTTACCCATGTAGTCCTTGTTTAGTCGTAGGGCTCTATCGACCTCTGCCTCTGAGCGCAGGTCCACATACACGTAACCTTATTACAGAAAATTCAACATCATTCAGATGGCAATGTCATCCTCAAAACACCAACAGACAGTGAACAACAAATGTTCTTACCTGAATTGCGACCGTCACTGCTTTTACCAAATCGAATTGCAACTGGTTTCAAAGGCGTCATAAATTCTCTGACTTGTTTCTACATTTAAATGATAAATCAGGCAGACAGAAAAAAATTAGACAGGCATATAAAACAATTTTATCATTGTTCCTTCCCCCCCCCAAAAAAAAACCAGTTTAGATGTCTTATATGCATCATTTAAAAGCTATGCATCCCTTTTATTTATTTATGGGTTTTCTCACCTTTTCTCCCCAATTTTGGCATTCCCAATTCCCAATGCGCTCTAGCCCTCTGTGGTGACGTAGTGACTCGCCTCAATCCGGGTGGCAGAGGACTAATCTCAGTTGCCTCCGCTTCTGAGATAGTCAACCCGTGCATCTTGTCACATGGCTTGTTGAGCGCATTACCGCGGAGACCTAGCGCGTGTGGAGGCTCACGCTATTCTCCGTGGCATCCACGCACAACTCACCATGTGCCCCACTGAGAGCGAACCACCTTATAGCGACCACGATGTGGTTAACCCAACGTGACCCTACCCACCCTAGCAATTGTGCCAATTGGTTGCTTAGGAAGCCTGACTGGAGTCACTCAGCACGCCCTGGATTCAAACTTGTGACTCCAGGTGTGGTAGTCAGCGTGTTTACTTGCCGAGCTACCCAAGCCCCCCCCATTTGCTGTTTATAAAGAATTTTTTTTTAAAATTCCAATGATAATTGTTAATTATGGAAGCAATATTTTCTGTGAAACAAATTATAATACTTAATAAAATGGATATTAAAAATATGATATTGTCACAGCTGAATGAAACACACTTGTTCACCTAGCTATTGTGTGCATTACTGTGCAGCAACCATACTTTCGATCTACTTTGTTATTGTTTACATGTCAGGGAATATATCTTTTAGCGGAAGTTGTGCAATTTAGAAAAACACGCATAATGAAATTAGGACTCGGTTATATATTGAATAGCCAAAAAATAATCGCGATGATTTTGGTGATGATTTAAAATTAAGCAATTTCGTGAATAATTTAACATGCTTGATTATTTGTGCAATACGTTTTATAAATAGCGCATTAGTAGACTAATTTCACGATCCTTCAGGGCTGCACAATTCATTAAAATAACATCAATATGGTGATTTGAAGATATTTGATTATTAAATGGCAAAAGGCTGCTATTAAAGACATATAAACATGGCCAATGTGCAGGTGAAGTAAATAGGACAAAAATATATGACTTCTATATGAAACTAATTTAATCCTCAAAACAATAATGATAATTTAGTATTATATTATAATAATAAACTTGAATGGGTCCAACGGTTATAATTTAGTATTATGCAATATTCAACTGGGTTTCAATAAATTAAGTGTGAAGTAGTTTTCATACATCTTGTTAATTAGTACAAAATATATGAAGATAATGCTTTTTATTAAGCTATTATGTATCATTAAATATTCATATAAAAGTGTATGTCAATGAAAATTATCATAGTGGAAAACTGTGGGAAACATTCCTTCCTTATTTTTATTCAATGCCTTTTAAGTATTGAATCGACTTGGCTACAATGGCTGTTTGGATGAAATTATAAAAAAAACAAACATTTTTGAGTAATTTCAGTGCAAATACATAATTATCAAAATTTACATTGTATATCGTCAATAGGATAAAAAAATAGAAAAGCTTTAATTTTTGTAGCCATATCGCCCAACCCTAAATTGAATAACATTTTAATTTAACATTTGTTGCATTTTAATAATTGTATTATGTAGTAATAGTTTTATAAGAGTAATAAGGCACTTGAGGACATGCTATATTGTGAATACGGTCACTGTTTCAGGGGTTGGTGGCTCAGAATGTACTTTAGCCGTGATTATACTTACAATATAGTACTGCTTCTTGTACCTTATTGCTTAATTAAAAACTAGCAAGTCAATTCTATAATAATCAAACAAAATAATCTTGTTTCAAGCAGCCCTCTCACCTCTTGAACGTTGAATGGAGCGCCTCGTAGTTTTATTGTAAACTCTGTGCAAGGCTTAATCTATAACAGTGCACAGAGAAAAGAGAACAGTACAAACAAGTGAGCTTCCAATAGCCATTCCATTCCTAATTGATATCACACAGTTTAATATAATAAATCTTGTTCTGGGACGGTGCTGATTTTGAGCTTTTCTGATTGCTTGCCTTGTCACCACTCTCATACGCACTGTCTGTGTGCTGGGCTGGGGTCTCTTCTTCCTCCTTTTCCTTCTCTTCCTCCTCCTCTTCTTCCTCTTCCTCATTGTCATCAGCAGCATTGTCACTTTCATTTTCTTCCTCTTTATCCTCATCCACCATATCTGGTTTCTCCACGATTTTAGATCGAAGATAGTCCATGTCGGACAGACCTTTTTTCAGGGCTTCCTTTGAGGCATCTAGTGCGAAACCATATAAGGTATTTGTATATCCTATATTTCAACTTTTAGGAGTTTACTAACATATGGCCTCAAAGCTAATACACATGGAGTAAAAGCCACAAAATGTTAATTTCATGGGGTCTTTAGCAATTACCGCATAGAGACTTGCTCCTTGCAATCTAGTGGGCAAAGTTGTATTGCTTCCTGTGAGAAAAACAAAACAGGAAAGTTCTCACCTTCATCAGCATCCTCCTCCTCTTCATCCTCAGCATCACTCAGTTCCTCTGACTCATCTGAATCAAAGTTTAGGTAGTCATCAGTAATGTCCGCTTTCGGTTTCTTCTTCTCCTCCTTCCTTTTTTCAGGTCCAACAGAAGCAGCTTCAACAGAGTCATTGGCCCAGGTGGGCACCTGTGTGCGTTTCTGATGCACAGCGAGGAACTCCTGGAAGCCTTGGTCTTTCTCAAGCTAAGGATTACAATCAGACAACATTTGCAAGGGCATCTGCATGATTATGGAGTATGATTTGTGTAATGCAATGACAAAACAATAATCTTTAGGAGCAACAAACTTACATCTCCAAGAACATTCAGTGGCTGCTTCTGTTTCTTCTCCTTCTGTGTAGTTGGAGTAACAACATATTATCAAAATGACCTTGACTACAATTGATAATGCACCAGAGTTCTTGCTAACCTTTTCATCTTTTTCTCCCTGTTCATGTGGTTTCTGTTCTTCTTTTGCTTTGCTTGAGGGTGGTTGCCGTGTGTGTTTGCTCCACGGTCTGGCTTTGTTGGTAGCGCCAAAGTCTGTGCAGAATTCCACCTTATTCAAACAGATGATGAATAAGACACTGGTGTTCAGACATAGTTCATCTATAAATGATTTCATTCCAAAATTAATCTCATTAAGATTGTTTTGCATCATGACATTATTTTCATAAAAACTGAGCACTTATTCTCATTCTCATTATTGTGATGTGGACCGAAGTTTTCTATTTGAGTTTCTAGTTATAGTTTTACTATAGTTTCATAGTTAGAAAACTCTTCCTGTCCTGGCACAATAATGTTGTTTTCAAGTAAAAATCTGCATAACTTAAAGGTGATTCAAAATACTACAATGATGTATAAACACTTTTTTTATGTGATGATGTTTTTTTATACAAAAGATTTTTTTCTGTGGTTAGTTGCCATAAAAATAGCATCATGTAACCAATCATACTGGTCCTAAATAAACAAAATAAAATTATTATTTGTCTTTGGTTTAGGAGGTCTTCCATTAACTTGTCAGGCACTTACAGTAACTCTGGATGTATCCACAAAGCTCCTATTGAAATGTTTCAGAGCTTTTTCGGCGTCCTCTTCACTCTTAAAACCAACAAATCCAAATTTGCGGAATTTTCCATCTTTGCTGAACTTCAGTACACAATCAGTGAGCGTCCCAAAATCAGCAAACATCTTACGGAAGCGATCTTCCTTCATCTGGAGACATAGCAGAAAAAAAAATCAGCAATCACCAACAATCATATATGTGATTATCTAATCAGCCAATCGTGTGGCAGCAGTGTGGTGTATAAAATCATGCAGATACAGGTCAGGAGCTTCTGTTAATGTTCACATCAACCATCAGAATGGGGAAAATTGTGATCTTAGTGATTTGGACCTTGGCATGATTTGTGGTGCCAGACCTGCTGGTTTGAGTATTTCTGTAACAGCTGATCTCCTGGGATTTTCACACACAACAGTCTCTAGAATTTACTCAGAACGGTGCCAAAAACAAAAAAACACCCAGGGCGTGACAATTCTGTGGATGGAAACGCTTTGTTGATGAGAGAGATCAACAGAGAATGGCCAGACGGGTTCAAACTGACAAAGTCTACGGTAAATCAGATACCTGCTGTGTACAATTGTGGTGAGAAGACTATCAACTCAGAATGCTATTTTGAGATGCGGGTTGGCGCTCTTTTGACGGCACGAGGGGGACCTACAATATTAGGCAGGAGATTTTAATGTTGTGGCTGATCGGTGTAAAGTTCAAAACCACAATGCTTATAAATTATAGCATGACAGTGATTATAAGTCATTAATAAACTCACGAATTAGCAAGGAATGTTTTACTGAGAATAATAACACTTAGAAGTAAAATATTGTGGTGTTACCATGGTAAATTGATAGTATCAGATGGTAATGCCATAGTACTTGATTGAGTGATGTACCACGGTATATATTTTTTTCAAATTCATGGTATTACCAATTACCAAGGCTAAAACATGTGGGGGGGAAAACACTGTAACAACATATTACTTTCTGATACTTTTTAGATTGTATTCATAATATACGTGTGATTAAAAGTTTATCCAATTCTTCGTAGAATCATGTATATTTGACAATTCACTTACAATATATCCTATTATCATCAGAAATACTCACCCCGTTTGGAAGATTCTTAACAATTAACCTTGACATTTCTGCGATCACCGAGAAAGTTTATCAGGTGAAATAACGATCAAATATTTTACAACAATAAAGCATGGAGCGATTCAGTAAGTCGCCATCTTTGCTGTATGACGTTAAAAGCGTCATCATCTTAGAGATTGGTAATGGCGCCCTCTTGGGGACATCACGACAATGACAGGTGTGATAAAGAATAGCCTACAATGAAATACAAATAGAAACACCATCCTATTAAACATACACATATTTTCAATAGACCCTACAGAAAATATCACATCTTTTTATTGACCTTTTATCATTTGTTGTTCATTCTACACAATATTTAATAATAATAAAAACCTGAATGCATGTAATTGAACTTGTGTTTTCCCTTTAAAAAACAGAAAAGGAAGAAATGATCTTCAAAACCTTTCTGAAAATTATCTGGAATCAAGGTTGTGAGGGTTACTTTTGAAATGTATTCCACTACAGATTACAGAATACATGCTGTAAAATGTCATTTGTAATGCATTCTGTTAGATTACTCAAATTTAGTAATATATTCACTTGTTTTGACTATAAAAACTCTGCCTGTACAAATACACATGTTAAAAATACATTCTCTGAAAAGCCTAAATATCTTATGCAGTGTTGTTCCTAAAACAAGATAAATTGAACTGATCTTGTTTTAAGGATTTGTATATATTTTTACAGAAAAACAATTAAAAATTATTATCAAGAATAAGATTTTTTTCCCTAATATCAAAGGTCTTACTAGAAAAAAATTAATTACGATCCAATGTGAATTTTCTTGATAAAAAATATGATTGTGCCTGTTAACATATGCATGTAAAATGGCTAGAAATAGCATTTTAGCTTAGTGTAAAGCTGACAATCTACACAAGATTTATTCTATTTTCTTCTGCTCCTAACTTACGTTAAACCTTTCTGTCTGCTCATATGAATGTAACACATCATAAGAAAGTGTTTCACTACTGTTCAAATGCACTTTAGATCGCATCATTTACATTTTTCCATCTGAAAGGACTAAATATTAAATGAAACAAATTACAATAAAATGCAAAGTAATCTCTTCAGTAATCAAAATACTTTTTTTGTAACTGTATTCTTACCAATTATTTAAATTGTAACTGTTGTGGAATACAGTTACTTATATTTTGTATTTTAAATACGTAATCAAGTTACATGTATTCCGTTACTCCCCAACCCTGCCTGCAATTTAATATATGACATCTTTTCTTTTTTGCAGGTTTTCTCAGACATTAACATATTTGTCACCATATTATATTTACACTCTTGAGAACAACCTGCATCTAAAGTTTTCCACCCTTACTGGTAAATTTTCCCATTCAGTCTCCTCTTTGTAAGATCACTTAAAAACAGTAAGTATGTAGGCCACAGTCAACAATGGATGAATGAAGCCTAAACTAATCCAGAAGTTCTAACGTTTAACCTTTCACCACGACAATTGTCACACTATACAATTAAGGGCATTATGTATGTCTTGTTTTCTATAAAACACACCCAATTACTCAGTTAACATTAATTCTTCTCAGACATTTAAATTCTAGCACCATTTAGGCCTTTTGATAAAAAACAGGTGGTTAATTTGTGATTATTATGTTTCATGATTCATTTCAGGACATTTATATCTCATTAAAAGCCTGTGTGAGTGTAGTGTCTACTCGTCAAATTATTTAGAAAAATATCTAAACTCTGTTTGTGTTCTGGCGAATAGCAAATTACTTTTACAAACATTCACCAAGATAAGGCCTGCTTGTGCGTGAGTGTGTGTACGAGCGTGTGTTTATCACTTTGTGGGGACCAAATATCCCCATAAGGAAAACCCGAAATTTTTGACATTTTGGGAACAATTTTCCGGTGCCCATGAGGAAAACAGCTTATAAATCTTACTAAATTATGTTTTATTGAAAATGTAAAAATTCTTAAAGTTTTCTGTGAGGGTTAGGTTTAGGAATAGGTTTAGGGGATAGAATATAAAGTTTGTACAGTATAAGAACATTATGTCTAAGGAAAGTTCTCATAAAACATGGAAAACCAACGTGTGTGTGTGTGAGTGTGTGTGTGTGTGTGTGTGTGTGTTTTCTATTTGAAACTAGATCTGATCTTAAAGGAATTTTCTGGGTTTAATAAAAGTTAAACTCAATTGACAGCATTTGAGGCACAATATTGATTACCACCAAAAAAAAAAAAGACTTTTCCTTTGTTTTTTTAAGAAAAGAAAAAATCTGTGTTACAGTGAGGCACTTATAATGGAAGTGAATGGGGGCCAATCTTTAAACATTAAAATGCTCACTGTTTCAGAAGTAAAGCCACAAGACATAAACAATATGTGTAAACATGATTTAAGTGTATTAAAATCACTTGCTGACCTTTTCTGCATTAAGTTATAGCCAAATTTACAACTTCATGCCATGATGATATAATGTCAACAAACCCTAAAACAACTGTAAAAATGAGCTCAAATAATTCATGAGTTTTAATTAAATTAATGTAAGTGATTTTATACAATTATAAGCTTAACATTTCTGTCCTAAACCCTCCAACTATTCACCCATTCACTTCCATTGTAAGTGCCTCACTGTAAACTTGGTTGTTGCTTTTTTTAAAAGAAAATTATTTTCATGATAATTAACATTATGCCACAAATGCTGTCAATTGAACTTAGCTTGTATTGAAACTGGAATAATCCTTTTCAGTTATATATTGAGTAGACAAATATTGTTGGATAATATCCTTGAGGAACGTTGTCTCTTTTCGCTGTGTACTGTATATGGTTGAACGACAATACAAACCACTAGACTTGACTAATGTCATTAATTTTGGAGTTTGGATTTAAGGAATATTCCACCCAAAAATGAAAATTCTGCCATAATTTACAAAAATGTATACCAAATACCCAATTCGTCACAATAGTTAATAATTATTATTATTAGTAGTAGTAAAAAATTATATTTTCAGTTAAATAATTTTGTGAGGTTTCATAATGGTGAACACATGATGCAAATTTTGATGAGACTTACAAAATACTTTAATACTTTACAGTGCATTATTCTTTTTACAGACACAGAAATAAATAAAAAAATAAATATTAAATAAAAAGAGCTGAAATATGACATGTACACATCCGGTGCTGTTCATTTAAAATAAAACAGGGGGATGCCTGTCAAGGATTTGAACGAAAAAAAGACATTTACTACATTTGTAATTGTACAAACTTACAATTGGTAGAAGAAGAAAAACTTTAACCCCTTAAATTTGCAACTCTGTTGAATATGTGGACTTTTGGTAATATATGAGCACTAAGGAATCAAACAATAACCTGAGCTCCTATAGGTTACCATCATGTGCACTTGATAGTATCCTTATGTATTTAATCAATATTGCTTGAGTTAAAACAGAACCTAAAAAAATGTCAGGGTACATCTGACATAAAATTGTGTATAACTATATGTAAAAAGCTTTAATGAGGAACTATAAAATATCAAAACAGTAAAGTGGTCTTTCTTATTTCTCAAAGGGAGTTCATGTAATTGGAAGACAAAAATCTGGGATTTCTCGGCCAGCTCAGTTCAGTAAGTTTAGGCCGTCTCAACCATCCCCAAAGTCAATTCAGAACAGTGCTGCTTCAGACATCTGATAGTCACACTGCAAACAAATCCAGGGTCCCTGTTGGGTCTTGTAGGCCCAGAATGCTGTAAGCTATTCTTTTCTGATGTCCTGGCAAGCACACGCCAATGTTCCTAATGTCCCTTTTTGAAGAAAGAAAAAAAAAAAGAGTAAAAGGTTAGACAAGGGTTTATCAGTTATTTTGATCAATATCGTAATTATTCGTTTATTTTCATGATTTTTTTTTTTTTTTTTGAACAAATGTATATATACTTACTCAATTTTCAAGCGCAAAACCTGTTCCATAGTTTTAATTCCTGCATGGGCAAAGGTTTCTCTGTACTGGGCCATTTTGATGGATTCCAGCCATTCATCCACTGACTTGAAGGTGATGCTATCATTACCACTTGTGCTTGGTAGACGAATGGAGACTCTGATGAGAATAACAGATTTGGCAATTAAAGGAAATTTCTCGAAATGCTCAATTTAAACAGTGAAGGACCTGAACTACAAAACAATTCAATACAATGCTACATTTGTTAACCATTTCTTACCGGGGGTCAACACTGGCAATGGCCGAGAGAGACTCTGGGTTTTGGAGCAGCTTTTCAAGCAAGTTGACAATGTCAACAAAGCGTGGCCGTTTAGAGCGATCCTGCAGCCAGCACTGAAGCATGAGCTGATTAACCGCAGATGGGCAGCCTATTGGTGCCGGCAACCTGAACCCCTCATTTATGGATTTCATCACCTGGGACCAAAAAGAAAACTGTAAACTTAGTCAAGATTTTTCACAAACTTTCCACCATGTTGCTAGGGTGTTGGGGTGGTTGCATGGGCATTGCTATGCAGTTGCTAAGGTGCTTCTAGAAGCTTTTAGCACATTGTATCTGGTTCCTATGGTGTTTTGGGTGGTTGCTAAGGTGTTTTTATCTACTTGCTTACTGGCCCAAGGCAAAAGAGCCCATCCCCCAAGTATCTTATGATGTGGCTAGGATCCCACTGTCAATGTAATTGTCCATTTTAGACCAAATCCCTAAGTATAAGCAATAATAAATGATAAGACATTTCCCATACCTCATGGTTGCTCATGTCCCAGTAGGGTCTCTCTCCAAATGACATCACCTCCCACATGACAATGCCGAAACTCCATACATCACTGGCTGATGTAAACTTCCTGTATGCTATAGCCTCTGGTGCTGTCCAACGGATAGGAATCTTGCCTCCCTAAAAAAAGATTAAAGAAATAGTTTAATATTTTGCTGTGTTTCAACATTTTTAAATGATCCAATTTCCTGAATCTTTTATTTTAAATTATTCTATGCATCTTATGTTACTTACCGTAGTTGTGTAGGTTCCTTCAGGAAAGTCTTCTAGCACTCGAGACAAGCCAAAATCTGAGACTTTACACTCCAAGTTGCCATTGACTAGAACGTTGCGAGCTGCAAGGTCTCTATGGACGTAGTTCATATCGGAGAGGTACTTCATCCCCGATGCAATGCCACTGAGCATGCCCACAAGCTGGTATGAAGAGAAGTCCCCATCATGATCCTATGGAGATCAGAAAATGTTTCAATAATTCTGATACATTTTGGCAGATACATTAAATATTGACAGAAAAAAAAAATCGACATTGCCTACATTCGTTGTCTTATACATACCCTTAAATATTGGTCCAGAGCTCCATTCTCCATGTACTCCGTAATAATCATGGCGTGTTTGACTGAAATAACAATTAGAAAATAGTGTCCTGTTAAAATAAGTACAGTGGAATGGTTTTCAAAAGGAGGAAATTAAATGCTGAGAAATTTAACAGACCAAAACTGTGAAGGGACTTTCCACACTTACACTTGGTGATGACACCCTCCAGGCGGATTATGTTCTTGTGGGAAAACTGTCCCATGATGCTGGCTTCACTAAGGAAGTCCTGCCTCTGCTTTTCCGTATAGCCAGGTTTCAGTGTCTTTATCGCAACAGCAACCTCACAGCGTCCAGGTACCTTTAGAGAACCACGGTAAACCTCACCAAACTCTCCTATGGAACAAAAGGTAAGCACAATTATTATGTTAGTCATCTAAACATCAAATTAAAGTGCAATACAGTATGTAACATGAAAGATGTTTAAAGTATTGTCTGTATACCTGCACCAATGACCTTCTGTTTGGTGATATGACTGGGATGAATCTCACTAGCAAACTTGAGGATGGCCGCACAGGGGTCCTCGTATGTGTGGGGGTCAATGTAGGTCTTCAGAGGAAGGAGTTTCTCTGTAAAATGAACAGGAGGAGCTAGACTTTGGTTACTTTTTCCCCATGATGCCCACTATACAGTATGGAGATAAACATATGCAGATTTTCATGCAAAAGCATCTCTGATAAGCATCTTGTCTTGCATTGGTGTATTAGACAGGAAGCCCATAATATTTAGCACATAAAAGCCTACAAACGCAAAAGGGTTTAAGTTTAAAAACTGTTTCAAACCTGGACATGAAAAGTAATCTCCATCCACTCTGTGTCGGACATGGGAATTCAGCCTTCTGATGAAAGAGAACATTTAACATTACATTAGGACACTAATTTAAGCCCTTATCTTGATGATATCTTAAATGAGAATGATTGCACATTAAAGCTGGAATGTAAACAGTTTGGGCTATGGTTGATTCAGGTGATTAAGGCAAAGCAGGATGAAAAGTTGGGAAATCCCATTATGGTTTTTGGAAAAAGATGTGATAAGGATAAACAAGTGACTTGGGATGGAAAAAAAAAATTGATATGAAACACAAGAGTGGGAAAGGGAAAAGTTCTCAAACCTTTTGTGCACCAGCAAAATAACCACCACAAGCAGCAACATAACTCCGCCCCCAGCGACGGCTCCCATGACGACCATGGAACTGTTTTGTGTCTGAGATTCAGCTGTAGAGGAATAAAAAAAATTATTGGCAAATGCTCACCAAGTTGTTGCTTGAAGTGTCACCCACAGTATATCACAAATGCATCTAAGTTAAACACAATTCTATACGAAAACAAAAAAGTTCAAAACCAAAATCAGCCACATACGCATTTTCACGTATAAACTTACCTAGAGCCAATGTTTCAAACTCGAGCTCCGCACTGTGGCTGCTGGGGTGACCTTCTGCCGTAAGGGTGTGAACACGGAACACATACTTTGTGCCTGGTAAGAGGTCATTGATTTGCACCGAGTTCTTCTCTAGAACCAGAACAGTGTAGGTGGTCACATCTAACTCTCCCGGATCCTCCTATAAAAGAGTGAAACGGTTTTCGAATTTTCGTTTAAAAGTTAATTTCTAGAGAAAGTTCAAAACGTTGTTCAAAAGAAAGTTTGTTTGAAAGATGGACAAAAAAAATACAAAAATCTTAAATAACCTTCTTGCGATACATGAGCTCATAACGGGGGGAGAGGAGATTTTGCAAATGGTGGTCCACAACCCAGGATAAAGACAAACTGCTGGTCGTTCGATCTTCCACTCTTAGGTACAACACCCTGGGGCCATCTGAAATAAAAAGGGACAAATCATCAGTATTTTAGATTTTTTTTTAAAGAACTTAAAGGTGCTATAAGCAACTTTAGCCGTTCTGGAACTTCCACGAAACTAAGCTGTTGAATTAGACATGCCCCCTCTTTCCAAAACACCGCCCTCCAAAGATAGCGTTGAGAACCTAAATGAACCAAAATGATCCACATCAACTAATACACTGACAACGTACAAAATTATTGACAGGCAGAAAGCACATTAAAGTCTTCTGTTTGGCTGATCAAAGAATGTGTTCATGGCCTGCGATCACATTTTTGTTTGCGGTTTACACATATCTATTTCAGTGATATCTTTCAGGGAGAAAAACAAAATATTTGCTTATAGCATGTTTAATATTTAATCTCAATCTACATGTAAATACCCAATTTGTTACACCATGTCCTTAGTTAGCCCTCACGAAAACACAACAAGCAATCTCTTGCATGTTAATCTTGTCCTGCCACAACAAGCAATAAGACATAGACCTTATTCATAGTAGAGCCATCTTGATGTTTGACAGAATTGTAAATAAGGCTGTGATGTAGACTTAAAGTTTTATAAAGCTCCTACATCACATCTAACTTTCTACAACTCATGTTACCTGGAGTTTTTTGTCTACTGGAATTTCATGGAAAGATATTCTTCAATATCTCTTCAGCAGAACAATCCAAAAACACTTTAAACAACTGTATAACCCACTGAAAAATCCTACTTCACATAGACTGAGTATGGACAGAAATATTACTTGTCACTACAAACTTGTCCTAACACTGTGTACTGAATGTTCATAATGTGACATTGAGAAAGGAATTTGTTAGTGTAATTGCAACTTTAAATGTCTTACCTGTAAAGTGAAGTACCGTTGTGATGCTAGTCGTGGCTTTCTTCCGACTGAACTGGGATACGCCACTCTGGGCTTCAACCGTAAATGTGTAGTTAACATGAGGCTCCAGCTCGCTAACCACAACCTCGGGGTCTTTTAAGGCTGTTTGTGCAGGCTCAAAAAGCACCCTCCCCCCACATGGTGAACACAGATCACCCTCACAGCGCTCACATGCAACACTGTAGGTGATGTCATTTCTGCCGCCAGTGTCTACTGGGGGGTGCCAGGTCAGTTCCAAACTCCCCGCTCTCAGGAGGGAGGTGTATACTATGTCTCGAGGTGGGCTAGGCAGGGCTAAATAAAAAAACATTAAAAAGGAAAATTTTATTCTATGACAAATAAATATTAAAATAATTCTGCCATACAAAGCAAAGTCTAAGAGACTGGATGGATGGATGGATGGATGGATGGATGGATGGATGGATGGATGGATGGATGAATGCTTACCAGAGCAAGGAGCAGAGCTGGTGTCAGTAGGCGCCCGGAAGAAGCCCTCCAGGCAGGGACACAAGAGTGCTCCACGACCCGAGGGTTGGGTGTTATCTGGGCACATTTCACATGGCTGGCTGAAATCTGTGCTCTTGTAGTAACCCGGTTCACAAGCTTCAGTAGAAAAGACAGCATAACAAACAGGTGAGCAAAGAGACAATCAACAAATAAAAAAAAGATTCACATTTACCAGATAATACATGCAGTTTCAAGGACCACACCATTATTTAAAATTTTCTGTCATTGTGTCCACACATTTAGGGCAGAACAGCACCCTTAACAAGACGATGGTAAGAGACAATCTTTCAGCACTGTTGCAAATCCACACAACAAGAGCTGATCAGGCCAGTACAACAGACAGGAAGCCCATAACAAACAGGCATTTATGCATCCATGCATCAAACAAAGAAATACAACTCCAATTGAGCTATAAATACCAAGCGGAAGACTTTCAGGCCAATATAAACAAGACAAACTAGTCAAACTGGTCAAACTTTTATACACTCCTTGGTTCACATCATGCAGTGTGCGATATTGGTGGGATTGGATCCCCCAAAAGATGTTAAAACTAAAGGTTGGTTTTGCAGGGGGAGGGTTGCAGTGCAGAATGAGACATTCATTTATTTATTTTTTGGTCAGTTTTCCCACAAGCGAAAGCATACACATTTTAAATGTGTATATCTGTAACATTGGACGTTTGCCACCTTTTAGGGGAACAGTAGCATATACATGACCTCAAAGCAAATGCACATGAACTAAAAGCCACAAACTCTTATTTTGTTTTCATGTGGTCTCAAAAGAGATTTTCTTTACCAAAAATTGGGAAAAGCAAGGCAAGTGATCTATGTAGAGCATATGTGGATGTCCGTTGGACAAAACAGGATGTTGGAATTGCTAGCATGTGTTAGCCCTTTGGTCTCCTCCTCTCCTCCTTTCCTTCCTCTGAGGAAGGATGAGGACATGCCATAACAAACACAAAGGAAAGGGGGGGGGGGGGGAATAACAATAATTAACATAGAAGTGCAAGAGTGATTATTTAAAATCACATACAAAGACTAGTTATGAAAAGTGCACTTTTAATGGGCATGAGAAACTCACTGGCTTGCAAAATCAGAGTGAATATAGATTCCACAGAATGGAGGAACTTCCTTTGAAGGGAGTATGTCCCCCCTGGGGCCCTGTCTCTCAGTGCTCACCTCAAACAAAGGGCCGAGTTTCAGATTGATGGTGGGAGGTGGTGCGAGTGTGAGCGTGAATGGGTGCTGGATTGCTGACAGAAGTTATCCTGCTGAGATTTTACATTGGGTTTTGTGTATTTGCTCTGTGTATAAGACTGGATGTCTATAGGAGGGGGTACGCATAAGTAAAGCAGCCTCTCTTTGTCTGTTTCATTTGAAGCCAGAACAAGAGCGAGAAACTCCCACTCTATTCCTCTAATCTTCTTGTTTGTGACAATTGCGAGTGGCATACGTGAAATTGGGGAAATCTGAATGAATCCAAATTTCACCAAATGTTTCTGCCTCAAGTGTCTTATTCAAAAAATAAGTGTTGTTTCTTGGGGACTATATACAAGCATGTTAAAAAGATAGTTTTCCAAAAAATGGACAATTCTGTCATCGTTTACTCACCGGCATTGTTCCAAACCCATGGTAGTTCTCAGAATATTCATTTTTGGGTGATCTATCCCTTTATATAAGATACACTTGAGTACAGAAATCTGTTAAAAAGAGCCTTGTACCACCACTGTAGGGCTATGACACATCAGGCTGACTGATTTTACTAGGAACTATTTGGGGCCGAGTTGCGTTGGTGGAAACTGTCATGGTGCCATCAGAGCATTTGTGAGGGAAGTGTGGACTAAGTGACTAAGGCCAGTTTTAGCATACTTGTACTACACTTATGTTCCCACAACTGCTGAAATATGCATGACAAGAGTGATTGGCAGGGTAGATAAGACCCCCAATTCTTTGCTGAGTGGACACAATATACAAAGGGAATAGTTAATGCCCTTTGGGTGGAAAGGTCAAGAGTTAGAATAGCAGTTTCGCCAACATAGTACTCTCATACAATGTAAGAGATTTGTATGACTGCTTTTTAAGGGAAAAAAGTCTGAATGGTTAAATTTCAAGACATTTTAAGATAAAACTATTCTAAGAAAAGATTACCATACATAAATAGTTATAGAATAGTATATTAACCACACCAATTAATTGGCCAATATGTGGCTATTTTGAGATTATTGGTATCGATCAATTAGCAGAAGTGTGTCAGTTTCAAAAATTTACTAACAACCTGGTTAATGGAAAATAAAAAAGGTCTGTTTTCAGTTTGTTGGAGTTTTGTGTGAATTTTGATTAAATGGTTTAATGAACAAATTATGTTCATTATGTTCATTTGCATTAAATGTTAGAGTATTAGCTGCATTATATTGGCCATTGGCTGCCCTGCTCTCCAGATATCAGAATCCAAATCAGCCATTGAAAAACCCGGTCGACCACTAGAAATAAAACATACTCAATTGCTCATACAGTTTATATATCTTATATAGGATTATGAACCTTAACTGGTGTGTCAATCCAATTAAAAATATTTATTTGATATGTTACGGTCAACTTATAAGAAGAATCCTTGGTTGCCTATTATAATCAACTTCACAAGCAACAGAAACATGGGAATAGTACGGATCTCCCCTGAAACTTCTCAAATCCAAATTTCTCTGGCCACCAATTCAAATGACACCACTTCCCCCATACCAGCCCGGACAACTAACCACAATTGCCCCCAACAAACACTGGCAGGTGGTGATAAGCTTAAAAGAACAGCAGTCACGTAGAAAGCCACTCATAAAACTCCCATGAAAACAATGACAACAGCAACTTCATTGTCTCAGCAGTTGTTTGGGGTTAAGAACCTTCTTTTACTTGCTTTGAGGCATCTTTTCACTCTATACAGAGAAAGAACCTTTCCAAATTTAATCAAGAGGTAAAGTTAGATTGTTAATTACTAACGGGCAACAGACTTTCAAAGAGATGAGTGTATGGACAAAATTATAGAGTGAAATAATCGTTTACAGGAAAGAAAAAATAAATCTCTTTGTCAGAATTTGAAACAGAAAGAACCACAGGTTGGGATGTCTGGACATGTACTCCTCATTCCTGAAACATGTCATCATTCAAAGACAACAAGATAGCAGTCTCCATTACATCTCACCCACAAGCTATTTCATTGGGTCATCCCTCATCACACTTCCTCAGATGGTGTCAAAACATTTAGCATGTCTCCTGGAAACTACATTCTGAAGGAAATGTGTGGAATCTGCCCTTTTCCACCAACCCTGAATGCCTTCAAATATTCAGAACACCCTTGATGTTCCTCAATGTCCGTTTCAGGTGCAGGTTCCTGTACGACTGCCAGAGGGCAAGGTCTTCAAAACATTCTTTCCTAAAATTGCCCTGACTATTGGCTCCTAAATATGCTGTTTTAAAAAGGCTTTATAATAGCTTCGTTCAATGTGCTCAACAATTGTTCAACAATTGGACTGCAGCGCATATTTAAAGGTCCTTAAATATTGGGGACAAAATAAAATCTAATAGAAAAAGTAACATGATGTGGGTAGATATACAGTTTCAACATTTTTATTTAAAGTGCACTCATGATTTTTTTATTATTATTTTATTTTTAGTTGTTGCACTGCATGGCAGTCCTTTTTTACTTTGAACTTACTGACACTTAAATATCCAAAAGTAAGTTCCAAGTCACTGATACAAATATTCAAAATAATTTTTAGTTACGGATTACCGAAGCATTGCCCTGTTGCAGTCAGCCATGATTGCATTGTGTGTAAAACTTTAATAGGGGGAAAATTACTGAGTGCACCTTGAAGAAGTTTGTAGAATGTATGGTTTTACATTAGCGTTATGTTAGTGTGTCAGTTTTACAGCATATAAAATTCTTACATTTTTGCGTGTCTACTTGTAACCACATTTTCCCACAAATAAAAAAAGGTGTCCAGAGAGCTCCAACCCAACCTTTAATTACATGATGACTATCCCAGACTGAACTGACATTGGGCATGCCAAACCTTCTCTGTAATCTGTGGTAAGGCATTGTCATGGCAACACACTTACACATATAAAGTAACTCAGGTAATGGTAACCCTTTCCACTGAGTCATATCTGCTTTTGGAGGATGGGAGGATAGGAAAAGTGTAATATAACTTTGGGGAAATCTAAATAAAACCTTGTGGAAAAAATGAAAAAAATTATAATAATAATGTATTTTGGGCAATTTTTTTTAGTCGATCATGTCTATAGTTAAAGTGATCAACTACACCTGTGATAACAGATATATATTTAAAAAAAAAAAAAAAAATACTGGTTTGGTAAAAAAGTTGGTTAAAAATGGCTCAGAAATTATAGTTCGAATAGTTTGAGAAAAGGTCTAGTTATCATTTGTTATCTAATTAAATTAGATACATTTTAAAAGTGGCTTTGGTCTCCAAATACAGGTCCTTACAAGGCCTTTGTACATTTAAATTCCAGACTGACACATTTGAATAAACAATTTGTCACCCTTTTGCCTCAGTTCAGATTATCTAGCAATTTATTTTTGCAAGATTAACCCTCTCACCAAAGTCCCTTTCAAATTAAATATTTGGAAAAAGTCCAAAGGTCATAAACCTATGAATGCAAACCTTGTAATGGTTAATAATGTGCAAACACTCTTAAATACTAGCCTGGTATCTTCACACTTCCTTCCTGAATCACTAAACACACATGCTGAAATAATACACCAGCAGGTGAGAGGGTGTGGAGCCGACTGACATTCCATTGGACTGAAGTCATCTTACTGGCTTCTCACAAACTTCTCAGACAGCTCTTCGGCAACCACAAAAATCTCTCAAGCTTCCCAGTACACACCCTCACCCACAACACACATTTACCATCTGCCTACCCACAAAGACCTGCAGTTGTTCCCAAACTGTTAAAATAATAAGTTCAACAGTGCCTCAAACCAAAGAGTATAGTGACAGACCGATATATCAGCCTTTATTTGGTAAATCTTATATTTGACCAAATTATTGAACTATTCTTGTCAATGTCACCTGTGTATATATTGTGATTTAAATAGCAGAATACATTACAGTCATAAGACTGATATATCAACCAATTTTTTGGTCAATTTCAGAATTATCGGCATTAGCCGATAATTATGGCGGCTTGGCCGAATAACATAAGTAGTTTCCTCCTTTGCATCAATTGCAAAATGTATCTAGTCAATTCTCTCAGTGAACTCAGTGAGACCAATATATTGGCTATTTTTTTTACCAATTTGAGAATTATTTGCATCGGACAAGAATCATGTCAGCTTGATCAGTGCTTTCCTTCCTTGAATCAATTCCAAATTCAGATTCCAAATTTTCTGTTAAATTCAATTCTCTCAGTGAATTCTGAGTTAACACAATGTACATTTTTTGCTCGTTGGATTTCATGTTGTGTACTTCTCTTTGTCAACATTAAGCTGAAGTGTGTAATTTTTGCACCACTGGCCTCCCCAAATGGCAAAAAAATAGCTATTGTTTTCAAACTTGTTTCCAAAACACTACCCCTGTCAGCCAATGGTTGGTCAATCAGATAGTCACACCCCAAACTCACACCATAGGTTGAACCAATGTTGCCTGGCTGGCTGGGTTGCTCAAACAAATGGAGCATTATATTGAAAGCGCCAAAGAGCCACAGTATTTTTGAATAGATTACATATAGTTGTATCTCCAATATTAGGCTGGGATAGGAGAAATTATTTGAACATAAAAAATTACACATTTCTGTTTTAAATTGTATTATGCATAGTATATTGGCATCATCCATTAAAACCCTATGTCAGTCACCCACTAGTACATTAGAAAAGCAATTTTTAAACCTTCAGCATGTTAGTCAAGCATTCGATTGCAGAAAACAGTGCTAAATAATAAACACACACACACTGTAAATAGTGGTAACCTTCAATTGTTACCTTAATAAGCTATTTCCACCTGATCTAACCTTACAATTAGTTGTATTGGTGTAACAATGTATTCAGGTTCATGTAGACATGTTAAATTATATTTTTTTACTTGAATCAAACCATCAATTTATAGATTATCACATAAAAGCCATTTTTAGAGTTGACATTTTTCCAGTGCAATCAGTATGACTCACCTTTGCAAGTTTCTCCAACAGCCTGATACCCTGCTCGGCAGAGACATTGGCCCACAGGAACAACCCACTCTCCCTCAGCTGTGCAGTACATTCGCGGAGCAGCTTCTCCAACCACCACCGCGTCCTTCACACAGGTGCCTTCCACCTCCACCAGCGCACCCGATGCCACCTGCTCAGGAAAGGCAGCCAGGCTTCTCATTGTAGCTGGACAGGTGGTGTGAAACACCCTTAACCCCAAGAGAGCAACACAGCCCCCTAAATCTTGGAAAGCCAGGTAGAACCCCCTCCTAGAGAGTGGCCCAATGCTTCGCGTCTCAATGTTCACCCGTAGATCGGCTCGACCCCCTCCACGATCAGCTGTTACTTCGTCAGGCGCTACAGTAGCTACTTTTCGAAACTGGCTCTTGCGAAAATTTGTGCCAACATCTGTGTCGGTTTCAGCAAGATAGAGGCCAAAAGTTTCACGACAGGAAGGCGAATAGCCGCCAAACGTATTGCAGTCCCGGACGACAAAGCGTAGCTCCACTGATATGCGAGAAACGTCAGGCCTACGTTGTATGAAGGTCGTACGAAGCCAATTGTCCTGTTCAAGGTCACTTGCGACATTGCACACACTGTAGGTATATAGGAGAGAGCCGTTTACCACTGTCTGGACAATCTCCCACTAAGGAAAATAAAAGAACAACAGAGAAAGACAAAACAGGTTTTATTACAATCCCATAATATGTGAGAAGTCAACATGATGGCAAAATACAAAATTAACCCTCTTTACATTTTACTATTTACTATATGTTTGTCTTTGTAATTTTTCATCAAAATGTAAAAACTCGCTCCACCTCTGAATTTTTTTTTTTAAGTTGACGTCACCAAAACCTCTTTTTTTCAATCTATTCCCTCTAATAACCTTTTTACAATCCAATGGATAAATCAAGTCCCTTTTCTCATTTTTGAAGTAAAATGGGTTGTAAATGCCATTTTATGTTGACTTTAGATAAAAATCCACTTCAGATAGGTTTAATGGTTGTAAATTTGTTACTTATTAATTCTTTTCAAACATTAGACTGCAAAACTGAATGTCGGAATCGCACCTTTGTAAAAGTATCTCACTAAAAGGGTGTGGGAGACTAATCAGGCCTCCGTGAAAGAACAGCCCTACTCTTTCCCACCAGCATTCATGCCTTTCTCCGTTGCTAAAAATGCCTTTGACTCGGCTCTTCAAAAAGCCCTGAAATAGCTGGTAGAATAATCATGACCTTAAATAGCTTTTTTTGGATACAGCAGATGAGTAGAGCTGATGGAAGACTTCGCAACATCAGGGAATGAAGATGAGAGTACTAGCCTCTAAAAAACTAATTAAACACTTTAGTCTGTGAGTATGCATTCTCAGAGGAAGTGGTGGGACCCTCTCTGTACATCACATGAGAGGTCTTATTGTGGCTGAAGAGGAATTCACAGTGGATTCGTATAAACCAATGATTCAAAGAAGAAGAAAAAAGTGGTTTGCTCATTGCATAGCCTCTGACCAAAACCTATTTCTTTTCAAATCACTCAGAAAAGAGATATTTAGACATATAAAAGACCCTTTGATGTAGAACCTATTGGTCTGCCTTTTACATTTCAAAGTGAAATATATCTTAATACAGTGGCCCTCAAAATAATATTTTGAACGTACTATTTACATTTATACTACTTAAAAATTTTGTAATTCGGTAGATAATCAAGTTTGTCATCTGCAACCAAATAATGTTCTACAAAGTCTGACAACCAGAAAGTGTCCAAATACTTTTAATTTTTAGCTGTATCTATTTATTGTTGTACATTAAAACATACTAAACTTCTTTATGTGTAATGTCTTGCTTGGAAAATATGCTTGTGCTATCTCTCTTTAAAATGAATGGCAGTATGATATTTTGTTATGTAATGCAATGACATTTTAAAACATTGTTTAACCGTTCAAATAGCTTTGGGGGAGGGGGGGGGGGCACTGTATACATACTGTAAATTTAACATATTGTAATGTCATTGCAACAATACAAACAAAATGAATGTTGTAATAGCTTTAGAAATAATACACAATAGCTTGCATTCAAGCCAGTTGCTATAGGGGAAAACTGACTAATGTTACTCAGGTATCAACTTTAATAGCAGGAAAAGCTTTTTAATGGATCTGAGGATATGACTCAAAGGAGATGTTGTTTTAGAGCACTCAGTGGCATTGACTCATGCAGGCTATCTGTGCAGCCCTTAAATTTATAGCCAACAAAACGGAACCGAATGTAGACTATTTACTTAAGTTTGCAGTCATATAGTTTAGAAGTTCACTCACCCCTTCTTCATTCGGCCAGGTCAACCATCCTAACTCACTTCCGGCAGCCTTCATATCAAGCAGCACATCTATAGAGCATATATAAAGTGTTAAGGTAGATTAAAACACCATAATTACGTTTTGTTGAAAAAAAGGCTACTAAAAATATGAGTACAAAATATCAACCAAAAATAAACATACATTTAGTCTAATCTTTTAATTTATAATTGATACAATTGTGTTGTTCTCATTTAACCTAACATAATAGTTAAGAAAATATTAAATAGTTTTAAGAGCAATGTTTTTCAAAGGAAAGTCAGATTTTACTTACGTTCTTTACACTGGATCACAATAAATACGCTGTTAACAAATAAATACAAATATAAGAAACGAAGCGATGTGTGCTGGTACTCCATTATGGTTCTTCTGAGTCTAAACTTATTTGGTTCTCACGAAACTCCTCAGACTGCGGCACACGCGAAACTGGTAGCCTCATTCATGGATATGAGAAGCCCATTGACCCCGCCCCATGGAATGCGCTCCATGTATTGAACTGGTGGGCGTGGCCTAGGACGTGTGGGCGCCTTGAGTACACCTGTTCAATGAGTTTCGGATGTTTGCCCACGTCCATTTGCATAAAATTAATTTTAGCCGATTGGGCACGGGATCGGTTCAAAGAGAGGGCTTTTAAAACGCTTACTCTTTGAAGCTAATAACCAGGTGATTTCTTTGCAGACTGCAATAACTTTCATGTTTCAGAAGACAGCCAGTTCATGAACTTAATTAGCTAAACTATTGTTAAGGTCACAAAGAATGCTTACTAGTACATTTACATTTACATTTGTAGCCTACATTTAGTTTTTGGGTGAAACTTGAAAACATGTCCAGGTCAGAGTTCACCACAAATTCAAAAGACAAAAAATATTAAATAATTTGCAATTTTGCATAAAGAAAATAAAATCTAGATTTAGGACGATTAAGATTGTTTGCATTCTTAATTTATTTTTATGAAAATTAAGCACATTATTTCCACCAAAATACTAACTGGCATAAAGTGTAGTCTATTATTCTTAATAAAAATTCTCATTAGATTTTCATTATTGTAATACAGTATGTTTTTCTCTTCATTTATTGTTTTAAATGTAATGGTCCTTAAAATATGCTTGGCTTTCTTTAGGCAATATATTTTAAGATATTGTAATTATTGAGGTATAGATGACAGGGTTATTTGTTGAAATTCATGTAAAACATGCTGAAAATATTTTGTATATCGTACCATCACTATTTCTTTCCCATGACAAGTGAGAGAAGGGGTTAAGTAGGCTTGCCTCAATGAATGAATTAATGACTTGAAGAAGTATGAATATTTAGACAGCGGAATACCACAAACAAAAGCATCGCCAGGCAACAGGAAAAAATGCTTGAGTCAAGACTCCTTTGTGCGACAGTCTGTCAGATTTCCTTGACCTGTGAGACAAACGCAAGCTGACTTCTTCTCAAGAGCTTTACAGGCTGCCTGCATTGTGAGAGCTGCTATGAATATTCATGAGATAGACATGAATTGTCCTCAGCTTTAATTTTGGACTAGGGATTTATGTGACAGGGCTCTTTACAAATTCAAAACTCAGAAAGCACATATTTACTGATATATCAAGACTAGAATAAACCTCTGAAATATGGGTTGAAGCTCTCAAAAGGATTAGCATGTGTCCCAAATTTACATGTGAGGGTTATATTTTTTTTTTATTATTATATAGAATGAATGCAGAAGAAAGACTCAAAATAATGCATGTATGGAGCATAATTAAAAAGAAATACCCACATCAAAAATGTATAACAGACTTCCATAATGATGTCCATAACAGACAAAATCCATAACCACTTAAGTGACTACAAGACCCTTCATTCCAATGCCCTTACCAAGAGATGACATCAGAAAGGAATGTCCTCAGTCAGTTGGCCTTAGGATTGTGATCACAAATGACTTGTATGTCAAACATGTCTGGCAGAACCCCAGGATAAAAAAAAAAAAAATGCAACCAACCAAAATAAAATGATTAAAACACAGAAAGAAAACAAATGTATGAGATTGGAGATAACATAAAACTAAACAGAAAAGTAGAATGCTATCTGCTATAAGTCATTAATAAGCCATAATAAGCAATTCATTTTTTATTCTCCCCCATGTGCGTAATTATCAGCACAGAAATCGAAACAAGCAAAATATACTGTAGCCTACGTAAAATGTTTTTTTTTTTCAATAAATTATTTAATATGAAATATATTCCCCAAAATATTTTAAATATTCAAATATACATTTGGCCATCCAAAAACAATTAATAGGATTTTTATGCAGGATTTGTTTGGATTAAACGTCATTTTATGCAGATTAAATGTAATTTTATGCAGGATTTGGTTGGATTAAATGTCATTTTATGCAGGATTTGTTTGGATTAAACGTCATTTTATGTGGATTAAATGTAATTTTATGCAGGATTTGTTTGGATTAAATGTCATTTTATGCAGGATTTGTTTGGATTAAACGTCATTTTATGCAGGATTTGTTTGGATTAAACGTCATTTTATGCGGGACTAATTATTTTATTTCAAACATGTAATATTTTATTATTTTATTTAACTCATTGAGAAATGTACTTTCAATATTATTACTTTTATCTGGATTTACCGTCCATGAGTAGTGATTATATATACTGGTTCTCTAAAAGGTCTTAAGCATATCACAGAACGCTACATCCACAAAGGCAAAGAAAAGTGTGATGCAGCATTTTCCTTTAGAATCTAAATGCATGCGAAAAGAAAAGAAGCCTCTTTTTTGGGCAACAGGAAGTGGTTATTTTGAAAATTTATGGTGTTAAACCATTTAGACTTTAGAAAGAAAACATTTAAAATTAGCGTTTTCACACCGGAACAATTGAAAGGGTCTTAAAAACGTGTTCATTTTCAGTTTTCGTTCCTTGAAATGTTTTCAGTTGCTGTTGGTTACACCATCCATTGGTTAATTTTAAATTTTCCTGTATGGGAGTAAATTCGTTTTTATACAGTACGAGCCAACCTATATGATACGACTACAGTATTTTGCCATCTCATACTATTACAACTTTTCTTGAGAGTGGGTTGAGTCTTACATATACAAACTCCCTATACATCTACATAGATGTATTTCATTATTTGATCAAACTGCCAAGAGTTACAACTTTCTAACACAAAATTGGATGCAAATTTAAATATAACAGTTTGAATTTCCATTATTTCACTCCATGACTGAATGCACTTGCTAAATAAAACATACAATGTGATGATGAGGTCATGTGACAACCCATTTTAGCATCGCTTAATAATGCATACATTATGTATTCTGCATCACAAACTATTTTTAAACAATAGTAAGCAGTAAATAGTGTATACTGCACAGTATTCAGGAAGTAGTAACCTTTTGAATATCCAGTATTTACTTATATGAAAGTGACCAGATTGTAAATAATATACTATTTTGTGTATATTTCTAAGTATGAGAGAGAGCCTACTGAGTATTAGGCATGTGATGGTTTTTGGTAATATGATATATTACAGTAATTAACTTGCATGATATTGCTATCGTGGGCACTTCAAACTACTGTAAATAAGTCTAGATAACCTCTTTTGTTTAGATTTTTCTGATTGCACAGTTGTTTTATTTCCATCAACATATCAAGCATATACTGTGTGTATGTGACATAAGTGACACCTGTGCACTCTTACAATAACTCTAGAGTTCTGTCAATCTAGCCACAAACTTGCCACAAATTTGCACTCATTATTTTTACATGAAAATGAGCTTGTGATTCACCACAAATGTTTTCCGGAAGTTTGCAGCTCTTCACCGGTAGTGGTGAACCTGTAGCAAACCTTTGGCAACAATGGATAATTTGCCGCAAGTTTGCTGCAAAGTTCATTTGCCTGTAAAAATAAACAGTGTCGAATTTGTGGCAAGTTTGAGATTTGTTATTTGTTATGAACTCTCAATTTTTGTAAGGGAACGTGGACGAGAAGCATGGCTGAATGAGGAAAGCAGTCCTTTATCCACAGTCTAAAACGGTTTAGTCAGAAGTGTGGAAGTATTTTGGGTTCCAAAAAATGCAGAGGTCACAAATGGTTTCCCTTTGTGTAATACTTGTTGCAGAAAAGAGGCAACAAAACATGTTCACTCATGGGACAATCATACAGTGCAATTCATCAAGATAAAGGTGTGAAAGTTCTGCTCGTTTTTCCGAACTGTTTTTGGAAACTGAGAGACAACACACTAAGTGACAAAAATGGTACTGTTGTTGCCATTTGCCCCAAATCGTGCCACCCTGCCCCCGCACAGCTTGTAAGATCACGATGGGAGAAAGGTGCCCCAACAGGCTACTCAGCCTTAAAGCCTCTTTATGGTTGGGATTATGGATGTAAATTAACCATGATAAACAGTAGGCCTACAGTTAGACTACACCATGACACAGGATCTTCTTAGTGGTCTTGCAATAATTAGTATCAACCATGTGATTGCTGGGCAGATTTGACAAAGTCATTGATGATTTTGCATCAATGAAAACTAGGAGGGTTAGCAGGGGGGGTTAAATATTTAATTAGGGATTATTTGTAATAGCACAGTGTAGCAGCAATTTGTAATTACTTTTTTTATTGACTTTATAATTTAATTGTGCAAATTATGCTCTAAGTCCTCATGGTGGCATAGTGGCTCGCCTCAATCCTGAGATTCGGAGGACGAATCTCAGTTGCCTCCACGTCTGAGACCGTCAATCCACGCATCTTATCACGTGGCTTGTTGAGCGCATTATTGCGGAGACCTAGCACGCATGGAGGCTTCACACTATTCTTTGCGGTGTCCAGGCACAACTCTGTCCCATGCGCCTCACCGAGAGCAAGAACAACACTATAGTGACCACAAGGAGGTTAACCAACGTGACTCTACCCACCATAGCAACTGGGCCAATTGGTTGCTTAGGAAGCCTGACTGGAGTCACTCAGCACACCCTGTATTCAAACTTGTGACTCCAGGTGTGGTAGTCAGCGTCTTTGCTTGCTAAGCTACCCAGGCCCCATATAATGTCAATGTTAATAGAATGTGACATTTATATATATATATATATATATATATATATATATATATATATATATATATATAAGGGGCGTTAAGGGGAGGTGTCATGTCCGATCTCGTCTGGGGCACCAAGATAGCCAGAAACGCCACTGCTAACTACACAGTAATGTTTGTGTCTTGTAGTAACAACTAGAGTTGTAAGTCCTGTAATTAATAATGGAAATGTGGCACATACTGTTTATCATGGTTATTTTACATCCATAATCCCAACCATAATCGTATGTTGCTATACAGTGTGAGTGAACTTGCAGTTATTACATTTGTAGATGGCGCTTAGCTATATATTAGCAACTGGCTTGCTATCCAGAAATAAAACATGCATAATTTTTTAGGGCTGACAATATAGTGCCTTAATTCACTGTTGTTAATTATACAAAAAATCACACATACAGTTTTTTACGCAATTAATCATGTCCACAGACCGTAATAAGGAATATTCCTTACAGATGAACAATTCAAACTTTGAATACCAAAAGCATCCATCTGAAGTAGGTGTCCTTAAAACAAGCTATAATAAATCTAGGATTGATTGACAAATTCAGTACAAAATGGATTGCTATGGACTGTAGACCAATGATAGGCTTATCTTCAATAATATGGAAAGAAACAATATAATGCATTCTAAAGCCACTTTTTGTACAGTCTTTTTTAATGCTTTACGTGCGTGCCAAAATAATGCAATGCATTTTAATTATCTGAATTATTATTATTTGTATAATATATATAGTGTATATATTTATTAATTAATATACTTATAATATATATTTATAATATATTTATTATTAATATAACTATTTAGAATTATTTAATCATTATATATTGAACTATTGTTATTTAAGGGGCTTTCTAAGCAAAAATGTATGTATGCAATTAATTGTAATTAATTTGATTAATTAATCAGCATACCATGCAGTAATTCATTTGATTAAAAACAGCCATAGATTGACAGCCCTATTTTTTTTAATACTCAAGGTTCCTTGCTATTTGTTAATTTAAAAGGCCAGTGCAGTATTGAAAAAAGTAATTAAAGTTGTTATTAAGAGAACAACAAAGTTTATTTGTCATTCAACCCATTTTCGTAATTCAATACTGTGTTAATACCATATTCCATAAAAAAGCTTCAGCATTTATCGTGATGTGAAAATGTTATACAGTCACAAGCCTACTGTGTATTAATGCTTAAACAAAGTAAACCCTTGTTTATCATGCTAATTTTTGAAGCAAGTGCCTGGCCACACAAAATAGATGATTAATGACTTTGCTCTGTGTAGCGTGTAAGCACAAGACACTTATGTTCAGAGTAACATTTGTCTTCAACAAATGAGGAGATAGAGCCATTGAGATGCTTTCACAATGTAGAGGTCCCTTTTCATTCAAAGGCTGTGTGCTGTGCAGGAGGCCTGAATTATCTGCTGCACTCCCATCATCCCCCTAGCAGCCCTCCACGCTGTTCCACACAACCACCATTACAAGGCACATCACGCCAGGAGGTTGGCCCATTACTCTGGGGGTCAGGGTCTGCAGTAGGTCCACAGCGGCAGGTTCATTCAAATCTTCCACCCCTCGACACCCTCTTGTCAACCTTGTCACAAGCTCTCGCCAAAAACGCAAATACAGAGGCGGCCCTCCATTGTGGGGTCCTTTAAATCTGTCTGCCCCTCAAAAGCTTTGTTAACAGTCCAGACTGATCCCTTAACTGGGGGTGAAGGGATGCTGTCGTGGGATATGTGCCAGTGACATGTTGAGATGTTAACACATTATTAATGCAAAGTTAACAAAATTATTAATGGACATAAATGGATTTAATATATATAGGCACACAATTAAATGAATATAAATAGCATTTTACTCACTCAAACACAAAACACAAACAGGGTAACACATGTGACAATAAAATTATGTAATAAGCATTAACTGCACTACATAAAATATAACACTGAACAACCCAAGGTACATACAGTAACTACTATCAAAGCTACAAACTAAACACAACTATTTCCATAAAATATTATGAAAATGTGATGCACCACACAGGGACTTGGGATTATTGTTTTTCACTCTAATTTTAACTATAGTTTACCGTAAAAAGCATATGTATTCTCTTGTTAAGTATGGTATACATTTTTATCATTAAATATATGGTAAAAACATACTTTTACTGTTAAAATTACAGACATTTTTAAAGTGTATACTCACACAGCCTATTGAGTCTATAATTTATTTTAATTGACCCCACATTTATATAAGACTTTTCATTAGAGTTTCACCTAAAACTGTAATCATATCATAAGTGAATGCGTTCAGTGTTATCAGAAAATATTACATTTTAGTCTGTTAAAATAAAAAAAAATGTGTATCCTATGGCATTGTTGAATTCTTGATTCTGAATGGTTCTGGTTTCTTGATTAAAAAAATGTATAACCATGTAGCTAGATCAGCTTTGTTGACCATATTTCAATATCACTGCCACATTCTTTCCAAACTACTCACAGTGTCTTGGGCAGTTTTAAGCAAGATAATAAACAGTGGCGTAAGAAAATTGTTCTAACAAAGCTTCTTCAGAACAACTTTTCAGAACTGTTTCTATTTATAATTTTTTTCAGGACAAAAACATGAAAAATGCCTTAAGATAAACATTATAGACCACTATATATTATAGATTGTATATTATGTAGGCCTACTTTGAATATTTAGACAATAAACACTGACAGGGTGATCAGGACCCCAACGTGAATTTGAAGGGGTCTTATATCACCCTGAAGTGATTTGTTTTGTGAGAATGACCTTCTGACACTACATTATCCTGCTTATTACATGTCTAATTATAAAATAAATAAATGGACATGAAATACTGATGTGTGATTAAATGTATTTTGTGAGAAGAAATTATAGATAGATAGATAGATAGATAGATAGATAGATAGATAGATAGATAGATAGATAGATAGATAGATAGATAGATAGATAGATGGATAGATAGATGGATAGATGGATAGGCAGGCAGGCCTGTAAATTAGTCATATGCATGTGTTTGTGTGCTCAGCTTGATTGGAATGCCATGCTGGAAGAAGAACAAAGGACTTAAGGAGGAACAAAGCACTTGAATCTAAAGGAAGGAAGGCAAGTGGCTGGGTGGCAGTAGGGCAGGGGGTGATGGGAAGAACGAGGATGTTTGTAAAAAGTTTAGGAGATATTCAACACAATGAGCTCCCTGTTGCCATAGCCATTCTTACCTCCACATTTCTTTAACACACACACACACACACACACACACACACACACACACACACACACACACACACACACACACACATACCACACGTAACCCCATTGGCTGCATGTTAAGACAGCAACATCTAAGCTTTTTGTTTTTTTTTCTGCATGACACAAACACATACTTACAAACTTGCTATACTAGAAACATAATCTTGAAGCATTTACATGTGTGTGATAAAATCACTTAATAACCTTATCTGTGTAAAGTTATTTTCAATATTGGGATTACAGGCGTTTGTTGTCATGACCACAAAGTTGTATGATATTGGTTATATCTTTACAAAGATATGGTAAGTGGTTTTGTATTTTGTTTACGTCTTGTGGCTACTTTTGAAATTGTGTGCATTTTAGTGTTCATTAACTGGCCCCTTTCATTTCTATTTTAAGTTGTCTTTTTTTAATAAAAAATCATTTGAGGAAATCAACATTGTGCCACAAATTGAGCTTAACTTGTATAAAACCCTGAATATTCCTCTAACAACCATTCCAAAAATAATTCTGATTTGGACCAAGCCAACGGGGTCAATGCCCTGAGGCCTCTGACTATCAGGGGCCTCCAGCTGAGAAGCCCTGCGGTGGCCCGACACCTGGAAACAAGTCACAGCAAAACTGATGTAGATGGATGAAGAGCTCTTAAATGTGTGCTAGTGTCTATTGTCAAAATGTAAAACATTACATGAGAAATGTGATCTATTTCTGGCCCCTTGCAGCTTTGATGTTGAATACCAGTAGAGGTCTCTTTTGCAATCTATTATACAAACATTTCTACATTCATTAAACTCAAGCAGGCCAAATATTGGTTTTTAAGAACAATCTACATAAAATCATTAAGGTCCTTAACAACAGAGTTAGTCAAAACCTGAGATCCAGATGCAGAACAATACCAGACTTAACCCAAGCTCAGATCAATACCAGACCCCTAAGACACAGATCCCTCAAGATCCCTCAAGGTCCAAGCTCTAACCTAAAAGTCCATACTGAGTCCAAGTACCAAATTATCAGGCTGTCCAATTCAAGGAACCAAAATATAAACTTTGGTCAATCTGATCCATTAAATTATTACTACATATAGTTTGATCTCTCAAATTGAATACCTCATCCATTTTATGCTTTGTTAATTCTTGATTTCTTGCGAGAATGTAGGCTACAGTGTGGATCAGAAACTTTGGAAACTTGCTTACTCATGGGGAGAGTCTACATGTAATGAGAGGTTAATGACTCTCTAAAAAAAAAGGCAGAATAAAGACATGTGCATAAAGATAGGAGTAAACTATAATGAAAACTCATTACACAATACATTGTGAAATCGGTTTGAGATGGCACAGCCTTTCTTATCTCTAGGTTTGTAACTAGTGGTTAAAAAGAACTTTCCTGACCCATGACTCATTAAAAAATATGTATCAATTATTAGTTTTTTAAAATAATAATAATATTATATTATATATAATATTATTATACACACACACACACACACACACACATACATATATATATATATATAATGTATAGATAAATAATATAAAGACACACACACACACACACACATATATATATGTGTGTGTGTGTGTCTTCTTTATATTATGTATCTATACATTTTGGTTGGTTTATGCATATGTTTTAATATTTTAAATAATATTTTATTTTATTTATTTTTTCCTCTGTACTTGTCTTCACGAGTCAGTGATTGTATTCATTGTATGATCCTATTGAACATTTATATAGAATTATTTTTTTAGCACAATGTGTGGACTTTCAGACGGTCTCTTACTCACCATAGCCACATTTTCCAACTTATATCAATGTTAAATTAGCAATCTGGAACGATTTCACATACGAGACGCATCATTTTATTGGCAACCCTAAGGCAAATATCGCCCCCTCTGGGCCTCATACCGAGTTGCATAACACAAACAGTCATGAATTTCAAACACTTATGAAAACGTTGGATTGTCATTTCGATTTAAACTCAATTAATCAATCAATAAATATACTCAAGAAACATATCTTCCTCATATTCAACACTGATACACTGAACGAGTAGACAGCGTACCTTCTGAAAACAGTACTGTCAAGAATTCGATGGATTTAAATATTCGATGGATTTAAATATATTGTTTCACATCACCCGCTCATTTTATCTTCCTCTTAGTGTATTTTACCGTAAGTACACAGAAACAACGAATAAAAAGTACAAGTATATTGCTAATATTTAACACAAGCGAAATAATATCAGACTGCTACTATAATTACGGCGTTTTCTAGTAATAAAAGCGAATGTTCTCTGTATTTAAACCACAAGATTAACTCGACCTGAGATCACGTGACCATCAACTGGAAACGCTTGTTGTTTGTAGTATGTCACTATCAGCTCGTCCACGCTGCTCGCGCTGTCACCATACTGTCCAGAGGTGAATCAGGTATGTCCACACAGTCTCTCCGTTTCAAAAATAACCTTTGTCGTTAAGAATTTGCAACTATGGGTACTGATATCATATATTGTTTGACGTTTAAAATGACATATCTCGCGTGCCTGTGTTAAAGCTTGTGTTTGTTAGCTATAACAGGTGCTGTCAGGAACTGCACTTTCTGGTGTAGACTTCTTTCTGATAATATTTGTGGCCGAAGTAGGCCAAAACCAAGTATAATCTCCTATTAATAAAATATGAGTAAGTATACTTGTCACAAAAAATGGTTATATTACCAGTCTAAATATGCTCAGGTTATTTGTGAATTTGTACATTTATGTTGTTAAATCACCAATGATAATTGACAATTGATTAAAAAAAAAACACACACACATATTAGGCTACACAAACACTGTGTTGTAGGTCTACATTTGTATGTCCCCATCCTAAACAATAGCCTCAAAAAGTATTTGGAAAATTTAGCCACACTTATCAATTGCAGTAGATAACATAATTAAAAATTATGTTATTTAAAGTAAATTATTTACTTTAAAGATAGCAGAAACACACACAAGCACAACATTTCACAAAAAGAAATGTTAGGATGTATATTAAAGATAAAGCTGTCCAGAATTAAGACAAAAAGTATGTAGACTATTTCTGGTTTTCAAACATTATAGCAACATGTCCACTAAATCGTGCATTCGATTGTTATCTAATGCAATGGCATTCACACATTTTAAAGTGTGACATAAATGTCCAAATACCTTTTTGGACCTCTGTATATCTTTATATATAAGTAAAATGTTATTCACTTCCTCCAGAAAGTCTTTGGTTTCCTTGTATAACCCTAAAACAGTCCATACTGCTTTACACAATTGCAGATATCTATATGATGATATCAACATGTCAAAAGATGATGATACATTTTAAGAAAAATAAAAAACCCTTCAAGTTGACACCCTCATGCAACGAACTCTCAATCATTCGCTAAGCAGTGGGTACCTTTAGCTCTTTCTATTCTGTTAGGTTCCATATGGCTAGGCATCTTGTTAAATTTCTTGCCTTTGTGTAAATAATCAAGATATAATTGATAATGTTTGTGTCTCAGCTTGACCAGAGCATATTTCCAAGAGTCTGTTATACTTAAATTACAAACACAAGCATTTTCATTTTACTTTCATTTTCAAGTTACAGAGTTGAAAAGGTATTGCAGAACAAAGTGATCTGACTATAAAACTTGCTGAATTATAGCAGTCTAGCAGCTGACTGAGTTTACTAAGGACTAACTCCTCTGCATCCTGTTATACTATATAATATTTGATAGTCTCGACTTTGTTCCTGTGATACAGTTGTATTTACTTGAAGGAAAGATACTGTCTTTATATGTTTGGCCATTTGCAACACCCAAATGAGCAAACAGTGCTTGCTTTGTCTTGATTATTAAGGTCGCATAGATTCAGTCATCTTTGCCCTTCACACATTAGATATTTCCTGGTAGACTATTTCTTTTAGATTTGTCACAATTATTCTTGGAACATCATTCTCAACTCTACCATCTAAAATTATAGTGTGGTCACATTCTCACCTTCAGACAACATGTCTGAATGTGATCGACGAGAAACAGCTACTAAGTTAGAATGCATTATTACACAAGTTCGCTTCATTTACTGAGAAATTATATGCTTTTCATTGACATTTCTTTCTTCTGCAAACAACTCTCAAATGTTTGCCTTATTGGCGACATGTTTTGGCTTAACGAAATAGCCTAGATTGTGCAGAAAAATTATTTGTGTAAGGTAGAGGTACCATGACTTGTAGAAAAACTGAGCCTAACGGTTTGTGCTCAGACATTGCCTGATGTTGCAATGCTTGATCCGTTGGACCCTGATTCATCCTCCATACCTTTAGACCTATTAGGGCTTGTTTTCAGTGCATTTCTTGTTTGGAAGCTGTAATTCTGCTTATACCTCAGACAAAATAATGAGCTATAATAAAACTAGGTAAAAACATCAAAGTGCACATGCAGCTCTCACACCATTTATACAATTGGTGCAATGTGTTGCGTCAAAGCGAATCGCTCCCATTTTACAGTAATGAAACATGCTGTCTATTAGGGTTAAACTATATACCGGTATTATGATACCATAATAATACAATGGCTCGATATCAACTTGTTGCTAATTTCGGTACCAAACAACATTATTATGCTATTAGCAGAATTTTATGAGCTGTGACACTTTTTTTTTTAGATGATATCAGAAACAATTTGACAATTAATGAAATTCAAATCTTGATCTGGCCAAGTGTGGTCATTGAACATTGGAAGGATGGCATTCAATTAAATAATATGTCTACATGCAAACAAGAGGTGCTGCTGCGCTCCATGTCATACTTCACACAAACACTCACACATATACGCATACACAAACCAGATCGCACGTGATGCACATTATACAGTGTTTAAGGGTGCACTTTATAACTTTTGTCTTTGTGACATCTAGCGGCTTGGACGCAGCATCATTTAAAATCAATTGTTTTCAGTTTCAGATGCCATAGTAGAAATGTATTATTCACAGTCAGCCATGATTACTTTAATCAATGAATGAAAGTATTAAATAACAGGACGGTTACAGAGATTAAGCGAGTAGTATTCGGCTGGTTATGTGATTCTAACTTGGCAGCCCCCATGTGTGGTCCCTCTCCATGTAGAATAAAACAGCTTTTATACGGTTACTGATATGACTGGAGTTTTCATTTTAACATAAGTGGTCATGAGTGGTTTCATACATGTATTGGAAAATTTCAATTCATGTCTTTAGGAGATAAACTATTTTTTAATGAGGATAAAATTACTTAGTGCACCAGCATTTCATTAAGATTTAAACTACCACACAGGAGGAACTCAAAGCCTTGTCAGAATAAAAGTTCTGCCAAAATAAATGCTCAGTTTTTCTCTGGATGTATGCAAGAAAAAGACAGATAAATATTATTTTAATGAAAAAAATGTATATTCAAAGTAATAGCAATCATTTAATAATAAATAGTTTTATTATTATAATTTATAAATATTATTACAATTATTATACATGTAAGCAATATAACAAAAACAAGTGTACTAAATATCAGCACACTGTGATTCAGCCGTAGCAGCCTTGTGCCACAGGTTATCAGATTTTTTTAATTGTTTTCATTTATACTTTGAAGCTCTGTTATGCAGCATTTTTTGTTGTTACAAAATATATTTTATTTGATTAAACACTGTTTTGATGATATTTAATTTAAACATAAAACTTTGAATCCAGAAAAATGTAATTGGAAAATGCATAATTTGCAACTGCAAGACTTTATGAAGTCCTTTTCTGTGTGATTTAATCAGTTATAATCTGAGGCTATTTTGTTGTTGTCGAAGTATCAATTCAGTATCGAAACCGAGGTACCAGGGCTAGTATCGTACCAAAGCAAAAAAAAATTGGTATCGAAGCAACCCTACTGTCTACAGTAGATGCGAATGTCACATCGCGCCAATAGTTTACAGACATCTCGTTCTATGTCTACAGATTACAGCTGATTGTCCGAACGTTCTCCTCTATGCATCCAGCCTCAATCCCTTACCCCCCCCCCCCCCCCCGTTCCTTCCAAGCCTGTGATTGGATAGTGATTATTATTGTGATTTTACTTTTGCTTGTGGAATGATTTAATGCACTGTTTAAAATGAAATCTATTATAAAGGACAGAATCACTCAAAAATATTGAATAACGTGCTTAAGATTTAACTTTCCAAATGAAAAGTGTCTCAGATTAAAGAATGCAATATAGTTGAGTGGATTACATTTCAAAGTGTTTAATTCTAGCATTAACTCAGCATCTATTCTTTAAAAACAAAATAAATTACAGGTTTACTTTTAATTGTGGCACTATTTCCACAGGTTGTTAATGAAAAGCAATGAATTGAATTTAGAATTGTCCTTCTAATGATTGCATTTCAGTGGCATGAATTTTGTACCAAATATTTTGAGACTGAAGTCTTATCTTAGTTGCAGTGCTGACCCTATGGTTTTTGTGAGCAAAGAGGCTAGTTTGTAATCATCAGCCAGATATTTGCATAAGATGTTAGCTTTATACAGAGTTATTGATGGGAAATGTAGCCTTTATACTAAAGGCCATGGAAGCAAAGTCTATAATCTAGCTTCTAAATGGGCCTTCAGGGAGTGCAGTGCCATTAGTCACTACTGAGGGTTTTTTAATATCAGATTTTTTGGTTTTCTTTTAGTTTTTCTAACAAGTAATTTTAATTTATATTTTATATCTGATATAGTGTCATAACCAGGTGCAAAATGACAATCATTCAGCATATTTTTAAGACCACGCTGATCGTGAAAATGCACGACACCACAATCATACACAATTGGAGCATATTTGATGTTTACAGTTATGTGGATTGTTATTTTGGACCAATGAGATTTCACTGTGGGCATAGCTTCCCAGCACCAAGTGACCGGCAATATTTTCTGTAGCTAGTGGTTGCGGCTGATTTAGATAAAATCACAAGAGAGCATTTTTTTACTTGTCACTTTATCATGTTGCACATTTTATTTTATGGTGTGACATTTAAATTTAGTCAAATGCATTTTGAATTTGCATCTCTAGCTTTTTTAAACACCCGGAAATTTTTTTCTTTTCTTAAAGGGAAGGTGCTTGGCATAACAATGCTGCGGATACGATGGGAGCTGCTGCTAATGGCCATCATATTCTGGCAGAGAGGCCAGACAGATATAAATGAGACCAAGCAGAGTCTTGGGCATGTGTCTGTGGTAATTGTGGGTGGAACTGGTGACTTGGCCAGGAAGTACCTGTGGCAGGGCTTTTTCCAGCTCTACGCCGACCAGGTAGGCAAAGGATACACATTCTCATTTTATGGTGGGGGCCTTTCACCTGCTGGGACGGGCACCGAAGTGCTGTTTGGGATCTTGAAGGACCTTACTTGCCCTTCGGAGCTTTCTGCAGAGCGCTGTGCATTGGTTAAAGAGCAGTTCCTGCATCTGGCCCAGTATCATCAGCTGAAGACTTCTGAGGACTATGAGAAGCTCATCCAGCTGATCAAACTGCAGGTAGAACAGGAAGGTATGGTGGAAGCAGGGAGGCTCTTCTACTTGTCTGTACCAGCTTTCTCATATGCAGACATTGCTGACAAGATCAACAACACTTGCCGCCCCTCACACAACGCATGGCTGAGGGTGGTACTGGAGAAGCCATTTGGACATGATTTTGGTAGCGCCCAGTTCCTTTCCAAACAACTGTCAGGCAAGCTTAATGAAGAGGAGATGTACAGGATTGACCACTATTTAGGCAAGCAGGTATAATGCTGTTTTATTAATCAACCTGATCTCTTGAAAATTACATGACTGCGTCAACATTTTTGCAAAATTATATTATGATGTTCAATACTCATTGTGGCAGTTCTGATATGAAATGTACACTGAGTGGTGCTAAAAGTTTCTCTCAAACAGATTTTTTAGGTAAATGTCCCTTTCAAGATTTAAATCAACAACTTGCCTACCTTAAACCTTACCAAATAATGACATAAAAGCAAGTGTGAGATGAAAAAGGCAATGGACCCTTTTCACAGACCTATCTACAAAAATGCAAAAAAAAAGCAAAAATGTTATTTGCTGTGGTCTCCCATTCAACACCATTCAAGTTTACCCTGCAATGTGTCTACTTCCACTCTCCAACCTGGATATGTGGATCTGGTCCATTGCTGAAGCAGCCACATAATTTTGTGGTACTTCTGTTACACTTGGCCCATGTGTTGACTGGTGTGCTCTTCAGAACTCGTCCCCCGGTCCTTTGCTTTGCAAGTGAAATACTATAAATTAGATCATGCTTGGAAAAAGCTTATATACTGTATGTAGTATGTTATATAATGAAAAGTTCAAATGTATTACCTAAGTCATGGGCTATAGTTAAGTTGTTTTAATGTCATAAAATTGTGTGAGGAACAGGTCGAAAAAGTGTTTATGAACTGATAATCTGCTGTTATACTCATGATTTGTGTGAAAGTGAATAAAAGCCATTGTTGTAGTAGTGCGTTTAGTGTTTATTTCACCAAGAAACTGCCGGAATATGTAGACTGAGCCACATTCAAATTATTTTGCACAAATGTGGGTATATAGCCACTTGATTTGACGAGACCAGATTGTCATTAACATACTTTCACATCAATTAACTTTAGGCTTAAATAATGACACCTTTTTGTGCCCCAAAGGTTGTGTCTAAAATATTGCCATTTAGGCAAGAGAATAAGAAACTTCTGGACCCCATCTGGAACAAGCACCATATTGAAAGAATAGAAATTGTATTAAAGGAAACCTTAGATGCCAAAGGTACTGAATGCTTTTACATTGCTTGTTGGTGTCATAAAGCTCTGGACAAATATATGTACTGTAGACAATATAGGACAAGTATAACCATATGCCTGTTTGTAATATGTATTCACAGGGCGGATTCAGTTTTATGATCAATATGGAGTCATCAGGGATGTTCTCCAGAACCACCTTACAGAAGTCATGACCCTTATGTTGATGAACCTTCCTGCAAACCTATCCAACAGTGCGGAGATACTACAAAACAAACTCAATTTCTTGGCTTCCCTTCAGTTCATTGATAGAAGTAATGCAGTTATTGGTCAGTACCATGCTTACAATGGAGAAGTTCAGAAAGAGCTTAATAAAACAAAGGATTACTTCAGCCTTACTCCCACATTCGCTGGTAAGATGAAGAGCTTTTTAGATATCTGACTGATTTATTTGAACTTTGAAAAACATTCAACACATGCTTGCGTTGACAATGGTTGTGTTCACAGGTGTGGTCATTCATGTCGACAATGCACAGTTTGAGGGCATCCCCATTTTTATGACCTCAGGCAAGGCACTTGATGAACGTGTTAGTTATGCTCGTGTTCTCTTCAGAAGTGACACATTTTGCGTCCAGGATCTCAACAATGTTCAGTGCAAACCCAAACAAATTATATTTTTTCTGGGTCATGGGAAACTTCAGTACCCAGCGATTCTTGTCAGCAAGAATCTCTTCAAACCTGACCTGGTGAGCAGCAATTGGAAAGAGATCACAGAGTACAAAGATGTGAATGTGCTGGGGTTACCACTCAGTGATTATTACATCCAGACACCAATCATACCCAGAGAGGCTTACTGCGAGCTGATCTCGCATGTCTTCGTTGGCCGCAAGGACAGCTTTATCAGTTCAGAGGGACTCCTTGGTTCCTGGGCATTCTGGACTCCACTCCTAGACAGCTTGGCTCAGGACTTTCCTCGGCTATACCCTGGTGGTTTAGCCAATGGCAACCTGCTGAACTTTCAACTGCGTGGTCATCAGGTCGCCTTTAGCCATGAAGCAGTGGTCAATGTGATCAAGACAGGTGTGGAGGAGAACTTCCAGGTGATGCAAGGGAAGTTCCGTAGTTCTGATATGGTGTCCGCATGGGCACAGGAACTGGTGGAACGTTTGGCCTCTGATCTTTTGCTGGCCGCTGAGAAGGCCATTCATGAAGAAGGTCAGTTTCACCTGGCGTTTTCTGGTGGCTCCAGCCCAGTGGCACTACTCCGTTCTCTTGCCCTGAACCTCTACACTTTTCCATGGCGCAACACTCACATATGGCAAGTGGATGAGCGATGTGTCCCACACACAGAGTCAGGCTCCAACTTCCAATCCATTCACAATCTCTTGCTTCAGCATATTCGCATACCCTACTTTAATATCCACCCCATGCCAGTGCACCTTAACCAGCGGTTATGTGTGGAGGAGGATGGTGGTCCTATGCTATATGAGAAAGAAATCAATCAATTTATCAATGCCTCCAGGTTCCATTACATCCTTCTAGGTGTGGGTCATGATGGCCACACTGCCTCGCTGTTCCAGGACACCAAGTTGGACGGTCATGGAGAACGACTGGTTACTCTGACTGAAAGCCCAGTTAAACCTCACCAGAGGATGAGTCTCACTTTCACAGCTATCAATAGAGCTCAAAGGGTAGGTGTTTTAGTTATGGGAAAAAGCAAGCATGAACTTGTCACTCAGCTCAGCCGAATCAAGGGGGAATCAACCAAGTATCCCATAACCAAAGTACAGCCAAAGAGTGGTACTCTAATATGGTATTTAGACTATGATGCATTATTAGGATAGGTGCCCTAAACATTGATCTAAATGAGTATACAACAAAGATGACCCCTATTTTTCAGATTGAATGCTGTATTAGGAGTGATGGAATGATCAATTGAAGTTTGTTTATCATCAAATGTAATGTGATGACATCATTTTAAATAGTTTGTGCAGTTGTGAAGTAGAGGATTTGTGTGAGAGTTATTTCAATGCTGTGAAATTGACTTTTCAAACGGCTAATTTTACTGTTTGATTGCCTTATAAATGATTGTGCATTTGAAATCTCAGGAATACTTGTAGTTTACAGAAATGTATTTAAAATGACAATTTTGGTTATGTTGCTAAAGTACATTCACAAGATTAGACTGTAAAATTTAGAAAGCAATAATGGAGATACTTATGGAACACTTCATTCCACATCAATCGCCACAGATGAGATCAAGCAGTGGTCAGATAAATTTACTCTATTTCTTAAAGAAAACTAATTCATTTAAATGGTTGATTAATACATAGGTGCAGCAGACATGTCAACATTTGAGGTGGAAAACAATTATGCCCTTGAATCTTAAAAAAAAAACTGATGTATTTGGTTTCTTTTTCTTCCTTTAACAAGGATTTAATTTTGAAATGAATGGTTAAATCCTGCTCTAAGCATAGTCACAGACCTGAGGTTAAGAATCCATACTATACATATCCACAAAACTTGGAACTTGCCATATCCAAAGTTTCATTTCCATATTCAAAAGTGCTTTTTATTTTTAGATTGATTTGAAGTTCCTGTTATTAGTCTTGCTTGATAAAACCATTCCAGAACAACGTTGTTCCGTCAGGTTTGGTGTCAGATTTTTGTAACGTGTTTAAAATATTGAATCATTCCATGCTTTGTTACACTGCAGGAGTTTGGACAGTATTGTTTAATTGATTACCACCACCACTAATGTTGCCAATAAATCCATTGTAGCCCAGATGAGTAACATTACATTCCATAGGGATGAACTAATGTGTAAAAATGTGAATGAAATAAACATGCTTGATAATGAAATAATATACTGAAGTCCTTACTATCTGTTTGAGCAAGTTTTTGAGTGGCTTAGATTTGTATTAAAATCATATTTTAAAATAATATATAATCATGAACATGTAAAGATCATATAAAGATCTTACTGTCTGTATTTCAACAAAGTGGGTGTTTTGCTGCAAGGTTTAACAAAATTGTATTTTATTTTTAAATATAATTGTATTTAAAATCAATTAACGACATACAAAGTCCAGTAATCATAAAAAAAAAAAAAAAACCACTACATCAATATTTGGTGTGAACGCCTTTGCCTTCAAAACAGCACCAATTCTCCTGGGTCACCTGGACACAGTTTTTCTTGGTTGTTGAAAGATAGGTTGTTCCAAGCTTCTAGGAGAATTCACAATATTTCTTCTATCTATTTAGGCTCTCTCAACTGCTTCTGTTTCCATGTAATCCGAGACTGCCTCTATGTTTTGTTGGGGCCATGCTATCTGTTGCAGATCTCCCTGTTCTTCTATTTGCAAAAGGAATGTTCAGGAGTTTAAAATGTATATTTCCTATTGACACTAAAGGTGAAGATATACAATCATCTTAAGACAAATGTTTTTGTGAAACATCTTATTTGCCCAGTAAGACTTTTGCATAGTACTGTACATACATGTACCTGACCACATTCTCTAATACATGAGACCATCTAAATAATAGATGCACCTGTATTTAGTTTCAGTTGAAGGTCACAGTGGATCATATTTCTCCCCAGGATTAAGTATATCTCAACCAATGGGGAAAAAGTCTGTACATGAGACAAAAACCTCCTCTGACCAGAAAGAAAGCTGAGAAGAGACACAACAACCATGGTTAAATGAACTATATAACTATTAAAGTGGTTTTATCTCTTAACTGAAATGAAACTGACTGAAATAATAGTTGTTTACCTGTTGATGTTATGCAAGCCCAAGAGATTACCAAAGAAAATATATACAGTTCTGGGGTGGTGTTTGCCTGAGAATGATAACATGAATATTCAGTATGTATGTATATATATATATATATATATATATATATATATATATATATACTTATCATAAAGCCATATTTCATTCACACTTACACATTCAGGTGCAGTCAAGGTAAGAATGGCAGTACCGAGTCCCTCTGCGAATGAGAACACCCCAAATAAGTGGTATGTTACCCTGATACTCTTGGGAACTGGATCAGTCAGTGTAAGAGCTATAGCCAAACCTTGAGTGGGGAGAGAGGGACTGATAATCTGTAATTCTATTTATGATGTGGGAAAATATGGTAATATATATTTTATAAAGAGTACACTGGTAAAAAAAAAAACAAGTTATAAAAAGAACCGATTACAATAGGAGGTTACCTGTCGCTGTAAAGGAGAACACAATGAAGACTATTAGATTGCTCAACAGTGGCTTTTCACAATAACGAGAGGATTGTGGCCTGTGAACATATGTCAGAACGTTAGTCATCTGAGCCTATGACATTCGGTGCATGTCTGTTGAGAGGAGTTTTTTTATCTGGCAAACTTTGCATAGACACACAATGGCACTTGCCTTGTCAAGACATAAAACTGTGGTGCCAAGAAAAGCACCACAAAGATGAAAAGAACAATCTGACTGTTGAAGAGAGAAAAAAAATTACTGATAACATTTTATTTTGCATACAAAAAAAGAGCAATGAAAAGGATAATTGTTATGCAGTGTAGATAGATTAATCTTACAATTTCAACCTTTGGTCCCTTGGAAGCCATCTGCTGGTCTGAACAGCTGCATGGACTAAGAAGTGGTGAAGCATTGTCACCCTGAAGTTTTCAACTAGGCTGAAAATCTCCAAAAGAGGGTGGGGAAACTCCAGAAGGGGGTAGGGCCGACTCCAAAAGGGGTGGAAGTGCTGCCCCATGAGTTGAGCTAGGGCTCTTTATGTCTTTCCTGGCGGTTCAGAGCTCCTTCCTTCTTGAAGCTTGAGGTGATTCATTTAATTAATGAGGCACAGAAGTCATATCAGGTTTGTTAACAGAAGAAAAGAATAGGGACCAGGAAGGTCTGCTGCCTTAAAAACAATCTTTAATTTATGGAATAGTTCAACAAACATAAAAATTCTGTCATCATTTACTTACCCACATTGTTCCAAACCCAGGTTGTTTAGTTTACTTAATTAAAATGAACTATAGCAACATAATTCTAGAACATTTTGTCACAGCCTGATTTGATTGTTTTATCCAATTAAATTAGTAAAATTTTAGTTTACTTACTACATTAACACTTTTTGAAGCATGGGCAGGGGATTTCCATTTCCCAACATGCTTTGCATGGGACTAGATGAGGTGAACAAATGTTGAAATTAAATGTTATTTTATGCATTTTCGAGCACGATGAGAATAGGTGATTTGTTCAAGTTTAATGTGCTGTTATATGGTATTTAAAGAGAGTCTGTTAGGCTGGAGCTTTGGTGGTTACCATTATGGTGAAGATTGGCGGTTGTGCTTCTGCTGAGGATGAACTTTCACTTTAAGAGATGCGTAAATTTATAATCAGTTGCTATCAACTTGACAGAGCAACAGTTTCACTGACCTTAAACTTGCCAACCTGACATATACAGTACTAATGATTAATAAAATAAAGTTGGATCAACATAAATTCATTAAATTAAACATTTGTCAATTTAGTTTGACTTTTACTAATCTAAAAAGTTGATTGACCTAATCAAACTAAATTATGTTAGCTGAATGAAACTGACTTATTTTTAATTAAATAAATCAAATTGCTTGTAAAAACATTCTCAAATTCAAATATATTTTCAATAAATAAAAACATATTTCATCATTTCAGTATGTTCATCACATCGAAGAAATATGATGTGTTTTAGACATAATAGTACAATTTTGAGAATTTTGTAAGTAAAAAGTTCAATTTGCATATCAAGCACTAATCTGACTACAGGATAAATGTGTCTACAGTGCATCAATGTCAATGGTGTAACAGCTCTGCTCTGAAGCATCTCCAAGAAGAATTGAGAAAAGATGGCTGACTGGATGAGAACATCTGTTATTGTCACACCATCTTGTTTTAATAAAAAGAGAAGGAAAATACACCACATTACTAAGCTGTCGATACCACTATGGTTCTTCAAAGCCATTACCACAGTGTTAATGGGTTTAAATATTCAAATATATTATTCTTATTATAATAATATTAAAATAAATACAATTATTACAAAACAGAGCAGAAATGCTCCATCAGAAAGAATTCATAACACTTTAAAAAAAAACTATTTGTAATTCTTGCCAAGAGTTTTAAGAGATTGTATAGCATGCCGGTATGATATATTTTAATTAAAAAGACTTTAGGTAAAGAATCAAGCCCAGATAATGATATAAAACCAGTCATTTCAAGCCAGATGTGACTTCTCTGACAGTTAATCTGTTGCCAAACTGTTAACTCCCTGTACATTAGTCCACTGGCAAAGCAACATGTGCCTTTTGAGTTACATTGTTCTTTTTTATTCGCTAAGAGACATGTACGCAATACGTTTGTAAAAGTTGTTCCGCCTCAGGGAACAGAGCCTCTCACCAAGCCTCTAAAATAGCTTTTGTGTGCTAGGGAACACCCCTGCCCCAAATAACGAAACACAGACACACTGAAATACGACACATCACGTTTCTCTCATTTCCACACATATTCACTTAAATCCCAACTTCTAGGTTTAAACAAGAAGGTAGATCTGAGAGAAAGTAAAATGTAACACTTTGGGATGAACCTTAAGAATGTCAGCAAACAACAGTGGAACGTAGGAATTAGTGGAAAATGACTATTTGGACGCTTACATGGTGGCCTTCGGTGAGCATTTTATTCATTTTAACTACCAAATTATCATATTTTTTCTCAGTATTTGTTTTCTTTAAATATTATACCTCATATAATGGTTAGTATCAATATTTCTGTTAACATTTTTGTGAATATAGACTTTTATATAGCCATTGAATTTTTTGGGCATATTTACTAAGAATGAGGATTTTATCTCATTGTAATACAGGAAATGACCACATGAAAGATAGCAGGGATGCTAAAGCCACAGAAGATTATTGAGTAAGGTGTAAACTCTTTCACCATTAAAACGTTAACAACATTCTAACATTCAAAATCGGCGAAGAGTTTGAGAAGGTTACGAAAGGCCTGACAACAGAAAATGCATAAATATACATAATGCAAATCATATAGGCCAATAAGTTTGGTCATGAATATAGCAGGATAATGTGACAGTTTTTTGTGTGTCAGATCCCATATTTTAATACTCCCGTGCCAGAACTAAGGAGTTATATATTTTTTTATTATAGACAACAGTTAATTGGGACAACCACAAACAGTTCAGAGTTCAATTCAAAGTGTTCATAATGGAGAGGATAGACACACTGGACAGATAGAATTACTCTTTATCTTGTGAGTGAATATCAGTCATGCAACATAAGTATCAGATGAAATGCAAACCTTATGTACTCTTTAACTCTTCCTTTTAAGGAACTTAAATGTGAAGACCAGACCTGCAAGCAAACCTACAAAAGAATTGCTTGATTCATAACCATTATGTTGAAATGAAAAGGATAGTTCACCCAAGAAGGACAATTCTCTCATCATTTATTCACCCTCATGCCATCCCAGATGTGTTTGACTTACTTTCTTCTGCTGACCATAAACAAATATTTTTAGAAGAATATCTCAGCTCTGTAAGTCTAGAAAATGCAAGTCAATGGTGGAAAAAACATTGAAGGTCCAAAAAGCATATAAAGGCAGCATAAAAGTAATCCACACAACTCCAGTGGTTAAATCCATATCTTTAGAAGAGAAATCACATTATGATCATTTATTAGATTTAAATTCTTAATAGCACCAAGTAAAATATGGTTTTACTTAAACACTTTGTTTTTAAGTAAGATTGTTCTATTAACACTTTCATTGCTACAGTTTGTTTCATCAACTGTTGACATCCTTTGAATCTTTTGTTGTGCTTTTCTGTTATATAGTTACAAAAACAGTAGTTCAGTTGGAATTGGGATGGTCTTGAAATCACAATAATTATGGCCAATTTCGGCATGTTGGTGATTTTTTTTTAAAAAGTATCCCCTTTTCTCCCCAATTTGGAATGCCCAGTTCCCACCATTTGGTAGGTCCTCGTTGATGCGCGGTTTCTCCCCTCAATCTGGGTGGTGGAGGACAAGTCTCAGTTGCCTCCGCTTCTGAGACAGTCTGTCCATGTATCTTATCACGTGGCTCGCTGTGCATGACACAGCAGAGACTCACAGCATGTGGAGGCTCATGCCATTTTCCGCTATCCACACACAACTTACCACTCGCCCCGTTGAGAGTGAGAACCACTAATCGCGACCACGAGGTAGTTACCCCATGTGATTCTACCTTCCCTAGCAACCGGGCCAATTTGGTTGCTTAGGAGACCTGGCTGGAGTCACTTAGCACACCCTGGGGATAATAGGACTTATAATTGAACATGTTGGAAAGTTCTCAGATTTTAGCCTACATGTAACAACTTGTAAACACAAACCTAAATATATATTGCTTCCCTTGAGGTTGGTGCTGATATTGGGAACATGCAACCCAACATTGGGCAAAATATTAAAAGGTAATCAGTACAACATCAAGACAAGCATCACAAGAACAGAAGTAGGTGGCTGACATATTGTGGATGTTGCTGCTGTACTGTTTTAGTTATCCATTGTGTATTTTATTCAAATGCAGTCCTTTAGAATGTACTGTTCTAGCAAATCATAATGTTCCAGAAATGCTGTACCATTCATTTACCTCCACAGTACAACTACATGCAGCGGAAAAGTGAAGCGCTGGCTTTGAACAAACAAGAGCTGAAGGAGAAGAGGAAGATTGCTACTAAGAGGAAGAGTAAAGACATGGAAGCAGAGGAGGAGAATGAGGTTGAAGACTGACGGGAGAAGATTTAAATGTTTACAGTTAAATGAGTTACAATATACAAACTACTTTGGGTTGATGATTGCGAAAACAAACCAAACCATCAGTTGAAAAAATATCTCAGAAAATAAAAAAAAAGTAACATCAAATTAGATACTCGGTCAACTGAAAATTATTATTTTTAATGAATTACTCAAACATACATCTGGTTGTATATTTTATTGTAATACGGAACTTGATAAATAATACAACAAATTATTTTTGCATAAAGCTGCATAAAACAGTGCAGATTTGTACTGTGAAAAATATCTTTTAATATTTTAATTAAAACATTTAAGACATGGACTTGAAAATGACTTAAACCCATGTCTGAATATACTTTCTTGTAACCAGGGGCCAGATTAACAAGAACAAAACGTTCCAATGACAAATTATCAGATGTTTGTAAGAATGTTCCTTAATGTAATATAGTATAAAAACGTATCTTCAGGACTATTTCAAGACTTAATTTCTTTCTTAAATGAGAAATTTAGATAGTGGAGTATACAATTCTTTAGAACTATTGTGTTTACATGGATGTTCTTAACCCTATCTTTCTTACTAAGCTAAAAACATGTAAATGCCTTAAAAGGTCATAATTAAAATGTTTTGCTCATTACCTATATTTTGTGATGCATATTAACACCTTAACTGCCATTCTTATCGGCTTTTACCCAATGTGTGCAAGTGTTTTGCACTAGATTGTTTACATTTTAACATCAAAAGCAGATAATAATTAATAATTTCAAGCCTCATGTAACGGTAAACACAGTTTTCCTGCGTTTTCGGAATAAACAGATTTTTTGTTTTTGCACCAATTATGCTTAATAAACAGACAATGTGTGTGGTCATGCAAACACATTAAATGGCTTTCTTTTATCAGTGTACAGTGTATACAGTGTTTAAGAATATACTAATTGACTCTTGATTTTTGCTCATTACCCCGATTTCGCATTGCATGTAAACACCTTTACTGACTTATCCAATGTACCAAATGTTGTGCGCATGCCTCTTCACGGTTTGACTTCAAAAGCAGAGAACAACTGATTTCAAATCGCATGTAAATGTGGTTTTCCTTGTCCAATTTTTTAAATAAGATGATTTTTGGGAGTTATCTGCCTATTGGTATGCATGTAAACTCGCCGTTTTGTGAATCCAGCCCCAGTTCACGGTAAATACTATTATTGTTCCACGTTCAATACAATTTGAGCTCAAATCGACAGCATTTGTGGCATAATGTTGATTACAACTAAATTAGTTTAGACTAGTCACTCCTTTTCTTTAAAAAAAAAAAATCAAAAAATCTGGGTTGCAGTGAGGCACTTACAAAGGAAGCGAACAGGGTCAATTTTTAGAGGGTTTAAACATAAATGTGAAGCTTAAAATTTTATAGAAGCACTTCCATCATGGTAAATTTTGTGCATTATTTGAGCTGTAAAGTTGTTTAAATTGTAATTTTTATTCATTAGGGTTTTGTTGACATTGTCATGGTAATGAAGTTGTAAAATTAGCTATAACTTTTTATTACACAAATCATGTTTACACATATCCTTTATGCCTTGAAGCTAGTCTTTTGAACCGTATTTTTACATTAAAAAATTTTCCCCATTCAATTCTATTGTAAATGTCTCACTGCAACCCAGATTTTTGCTTTATTTTTTTGAGGGGGGACAGGTCAAATTGTTTATTTTTTTTTGTGGTAATCAATATTATGCCACAAATGCTGTCGACTGAACTTGTATTGAACCTGAAATATTCCTTTAAGGTTACTTTAGAGGGACTGGAAATTGTAAAGTATGGACCTTGATCCTTCATTAGGCTTAAACTTATTCTGAGAAGGCAGCCCATCATGTGGCATCTATCAATTCATCTACATTCTACAGTGTCCATGGCCGTTACCAGAGATGCTATTGCTGTAATGGGGTACCACAGCATCCTCCATCTTCCTCCATCCCCAAACGGACTTCCCGCCTGGGGTTCTGTTGCGGCCAGCGATATTCCAGGCCCCTAAATGTGTGAATTAAATTAGTTTTCTGGTCTTTGCTCTTAAATATGTGACAAACAAGTATGAGAAAACAACAATCTATTCAAATTAAGTTTTATTGAAGCACTCCCTTCATTTGACAAGTCATATAAAATGCCTTTGAAAACATTGAGCAACATTATCTAGAGGGAACTCCACAAACATCCACAGCACTCAACATACAGGTCGCACTTACACCATCACTCATGTTTTCCCCCCTCAGTGTCCACTGAAGATGTTCATCCACATCAAAGTTCACACTTACAGGTCAAGTTACAAGGAAATAAAGCACACACACCATACAGCATTCAGATGGGATTATAGAAGCAAGACAAAATATGCATCATCATCATCACAACATTCCACAAACTACTTAAGCACATTATCAGTATACTAAAGGAGTAAAGTAAAATGGGGGACCTAGGGAGACAAAAAAAATAAACAAATTCTTCGAGGAAATTAATTTCCATCATTTGGGCTTAATTAAGGGGAAGCTGGGAATTATCAGCAGCTCTCATTCACACGCTCACCAAAGCCACCCACTGCAGTCACAATTGGGCTCTCTTTCAACGCACTCGCAAGTCTTTTCGTTCGTGCGCTCCACACTTTCTTCGCTCACTCGCAGCCTTCTCACTCTTCGTCATCACCAATCGCACTCAAGGGTTGTTTAAAAAACGTCAGTTTCTGCGCAGTTCTTGTCATAAAAAGTGGATTAAAAAGTAGACACCCACCGTGTCATCGAGCTGTGCGATGAGAGCATATAGACATGTGGAGGAAGGTGACCTAATGACCTCAGCCACACTGTGCTGCCATAGAGGGCGCTCTTCCCTGGCAAACCCCACAGATGTCAACTGCAGAAGAGATTTTGATGAAGTCTTGTTTTAAAGTGTTTCCACAAAACTGGACTGCAATAAAGCTGATCTTACATATTTCTAACCAGATTCTTTCGAATGCAAGTTTCTTTCTTCCAACGTAATGATAAATGTACTTAAGACTATGCAATTCTCATGCATTTTTAGATATTCAGATTGAACAACATGCATTATAAGAATCCAGTTGAAATGCTTTGTGCATTAACTAAGACAATACAACATTGGGGGGAAAACATAACACCAAAGATGGTACATTAACGTAACACCCTGGTTAACATGTCACTCCATAAACTAAATTAATTTGCATTCAATGTACAAAACATTCTGTTTTTGTTGAAGTCCCCAGACTCCTCATTTTACCCATCCCCAATCCCAAACACACGTGACGAGATAAGTATCTAAAAAAAATACTTACCAAACACACTAGAAAGAACACTTCAAAATCAAAACACAGCTTACATACCCCACCCCGATGACTTTGTGTCCATACTAGAACCAAAGCTTGAGTTAAACCCACTAGCACTAGTGCCAGAGTTGGAGCCGGCACCCCACCCGAGAGCAGCTGTGTTGCTACTGTAGTTGCTGTTGGCCGAGCTGTATGTTTGGGGCTGGTCCCGAGTGGTACTTGTGCCGCTTGTGCCAGACGTTGTGGATGGATTCTGCTGAGCTAGCATTCCCATCATGCCCCAACTGCTCTGCAGGGCAGCCTGTGCCGCAGCCATCATAGCTGGATTGAGGTTGAAATTGCCAAAATTCCCCAAGCTGCTGGAGCTACCACCCCCCATGCCACTCCGGCTGCCTGCGAAACCCTGACCACCGAACCCGTTCCCAAAGCGCCCTGCCCGCTCCATCATCTGCCTAGTGTTGTTGTGTTTCGGTTCAGCATTGGAAATGTGCACGCTAACTCCCTTAATGATCAGATCCTCTCCACACAATGACGCAGCAACCTGGAGGGAAGATAGAAATAGATTGATTTCTCAATACAGAACAGAACACTTCCTGAATGCTTTAACTGTAATGCCTTGTTTATAATCTTAAAGGGATAATTCACCCAAAAATGACAATTCTATAATTTAATCACAATGTTGTTCCAAATTTGTGTGAATTTCTTCTGTGGGAAAACACAAAAGATGATGATAGGCAGAATTTTAGCCTAAGTCATCATTTACTTTCAGTGCATTCCAGGGAAAAAAGAAAAGTATATGGTTTTGGAACAACTTGAGTAAATAACAACAAAATTGTTATTTTTGAGGGCACTAACATTATAAGATCAACAAAGAGTCGCATTCACACATATAGACTTTTCCTGAAAATTACCTACAATTTTCAGTTTAGAGGTCATATGTACACCCTGTTCGAAAAATACTAGTACATTTTACACCTGAAAAATAAAGTTTTGATGCTAGGTGTAAACAGTGGTAAGATTATTGGTTTGAGCATGAGCAAAAAAAAAAAAAAAAAAAAGTTAGCAAATTGGACAGATAGTGAAATTACTCCATTTAGTCAAAGGATATAAAAAAATATTAGATATTTTAGAGCAGTGTGTAGAGAAAATCTCATTGTGTATGATGCGTCATGACTCATATGAATTTATACCATCAGCAGGCAATGGAAATCGGCCGCACGTTACCACAACACTAGACTATTAAGAAATGGAGGAGAACAAATTCCTTAAGAGTGGAGAAAACATTTAACGCCACTTAACTTTCAACTCCACCCAAGACCACACCCATTTCTTTTGAGACTCAGAACAGAGCCACATCAATGGCAGAATTACGGTACTTTCATGTTTATTTACATCTGTAATGTGTCTCCTAGAACCGGGCATATGTTTCCATGCGAGTTTGTGATTGGATCGACTTAAGTGATCCTCAGTCATTTAGTGTGTGATGCCCAGTATTTGTGTATAGCCATTAACATAGGTAATTGTGTGACACCTTATATTTTCAGATTTTAGAAATGGTGTAATCCAGCATTAAAGTGCAAAGAAATTTGTTGACTGATAAAATATCTAACTACATCTCTGAGTTTTGTCATTTTAGTGCTGATTTGTGAATGGTCAAAAACAGAAAAGACAAACTGTTGTATGTTAGAATAGCAGATGCTGTATATTTATCAGTAAAGACAATCTAACATTTTTACTGCAATTTACAAGGTAGCATGTGTGAAATGGGTTAATGGCAGCTTACCTGGTCATCAGCAAAGGTGACGAAAGCGAATGCTCTGAAGGGTTTTGGAATGAAGACATCTGTGACATCCCCGTACTGCATGAAGAACTGACGGAGCTCATCAGCACTTATGTCTTCTGTGCAACGGCCCACAAACACTTTCCGGCTCCTCATTGGCTCATCTGGACCTTGCTGTTAAATGTTCAGATAAAAAGCACACTATTTAGTTCCTCCAAAATGAATGCCTAATTTCAGGAAAGCTTACATATACTTAAAATTAACCTATATAATTTATTACACAAAAGGAAAACAAAATACACTAACCTTTGAGTTGGGTAGTTTGCAGTCACACCACCTGCCATCAATCATGTGCCTCTGTGTCATCACCTTGGTCTGAGTCTCCCAATCAGCAAACCTCACAAAACCAAATCCTTTCGAATTACCAGTCTTCACATCTCGCTTAACCTGATGACACAGAATCAAGTCAAGTATTGCCTTCCCGCTTATCTGTACTTTGCTCTAATTTGTCTTATACATCGCCTGATTAGGTGTCCTCTTTATATATAGAGCACTAATCATGGATCGTTCTGAAAGTTTCTAGCTAAGGTTCTATAATATATTCACATCATATCTCCATCAAAATATCTTTCTGTTCCACAGAAGAAAGTCATACGAGTTGGGATGGCATGAGGGTGAGTAAAAGATGAGAATATACATTTTTGAATTACCTAGTCTTATAAGTATTACATTCAAATGAGTTATTCATGAATTACCTGCACCATGATGACTTCCCCAAACGTTTACATTCAAATTAGTTGTTATTAATGCATTACCTGCACCATGATGACTTCCCCAAACGTACTGAAGTAGTCTTTTAAGTCTTGTTCTGTAGTTTTCCATGGCAAACCAAGAACAATCAGATCCGAGGTCTTCTGGTCCCCTCTCTTGATCTTTGTTGCTGATGAGGCATCAATCTCATCCATCTTCCTCTTATTATCTGGGAGGACAGTTTCTTGAATAAATAAGTTGACAGAAAAGCATTTGTTACATATACACATCCAGAAAGCAACAAACATCCTTTAAGCCATAAAAAACAAGCCCCATAAAATTTAAATAGAACATGACAACTAATAACAGATGTAAAACTACTGTTGAAGAGCAATAAACCTCAAGGGTGAAACTCGGGAAACATAAAAAGAACATGTCTAAGTCATATGTCACCCCCCAAAAAAACTAAAAATTATGTTTTGCTGAAAGAAAATAAATAAGCATTACAGTAATGAGAAATTAGATATTTTAGTATTACAGAAACTACAATTTGGTGGGCTCATGTTTAATTGTCATGTAAATAATTTCATGATGCATGAATGACCCTACAGACCAGACTTCTTATGCAGTGTGTGCAAAATATAATTTATTTTTCTCTTTGATTGAGGTGAAATGTGACCTGGACGTGTTTGCATTAAATTCACCCATAAATCATTGCCTGGTTTAAATGTCAACGATGCATTTGACCAAATAATAAGATTCCATAGCATGCCGTTATCAAATTAGGCATATAGGCTTCATAATACTGAGCACTTAAACTACCTTTGGGATAATTGACCACATAGACCAGGTTTCCCCAGCCGTTTTCAGGAGCGTGCAGGATTCCTTCCACTAAGCGCACTCCCCTCATGCACTGTGACACTGGGCTCCGGTATCGCAGGCCGCAAGCCCCTGGAAACTGAGCGGTCACCGTGGACAGTAGCACCGTGCCGTCGTCCTCTGACGGGATCTCCATCGGCTCCTCATTCTCCTCCTCCGCGACGCGAATGTACATTTCGGCCATCTCTTCTCAATAGAACAACTCGCGAATCAAATACGGTAACGTGAGCTGTTGACTGTTCACGCGACTACGTTGCAAGCTAGCGCGTGCGTGAACAACTGCTTCGCGAGCTAATATATTGCTAAGCAACGGTAAAAGATAGCCTCAATCGATCGCTAAATGATCGAAATACGGCAAAAAAAATAAATACTAATCTATAGACACCAAGAAAAATTGCGAAGAACGTTACCAGTAAACAAATGATCGATTCTGATATTCCTTTGTTAGCGCTCTTGTCAGAAAAAAATATGGCTCTCAGGAATGAATGAGCCAGTTAACACACCCCTAACGGAAAATGCTTTCTATCTAAAGTTCCAGTTTTGTAAGCTGTATTCAGAATAAAACAAAGTAATGTAATTTCTGTATGTAAAATTGTAAGAATAGTACTCATACAACTCACGCGACACTGTTTTCGTAGCAAGATGGCATTTTACCGAAGTCATGAAGGAAATGCGTCACTTGTGGACGAGCTCATTTCTCTCTCCCCCTCCACGGGGTGAAATAAGCCAAAACAAACATTTAAGGTGTACTAAGGTGTAAACATTGCTTATTATGTAGATGGCTAAAATATAATAATATAAATATTTGTTCATTTATAATGTATATTTCATAAATATGGTTGTGTCATTTGTGTAATATAAACACTTTTCTTATGACAGAAATTGCAACGTTCCCCGTAAGGTGAAATGGGATGTTCTCAGAGATATAGTGCTCCTAGCGGTAGATATGAGTATCACACCCATGTAAATTACCTATTACGCACAGTGATCTGACCTCTATGCCATGTTTAAAAAAATAAAAATATACAGTTATACATCTTTTTAATGTACTACTGTACATTATAATGTATTTTTATTGGTGAAAGTGCATTGAATATATATATATATATATATTAGTTGAAATCACAAGTTTACATACACCTTAGCCATCTACATTTAAACTCCAGTTCTAAACTTGTTGCAGAAGTGTACATACACTAAGTTAACTGTGCTTTTAAGCATCTTGGAAAATTCCAGAAAATTATGTCAAGCATTTAGAAAATTAGCTTCTGATAGCAGGTGTACTGAACTGGAGGTGCCTGTGGATGTATTTTAAGGCCTACCTTCAAACTCAGTGCCACTTTGCTTGACATTATGGGAAAATAAAAAAAAAATCAGCCAAGACCTCCGATAATTTTTTTAGACCTCCACAAGTCTGGTTCATCCTTGGGGGCAATTTCCAATAGTATGCAAGTACTACAATAGTATGCAAGTACTACAATAGTATGCAAGTATAAACACGCAACATCTCAAGACATCAGCTAGGAAGTTAAAGCTTGGTCACAAACGGGTCTTCCAAATGGACAATGAACCCAAGCATACTCGCAAATTTGTGGCAAAATAGCTTAAGGACAACAAGTCAAGATATTTGAGTGGCCATCACAAAGCCCTGACCTCAATCTGATAGAAAATTTGTGGGCAGAACTGAAAAAGCGTGTGCGAGCAAGGAGGCCTACAAACCTGACTCAGTTACAGCAGTTCTGTCTGGAGGAATGGGTCAAAATTCCAGCAACTGCCTAAATTGTTTGACCCAAATGAAACAATTTAAAGGCAATGCTACCAAATACAAGCAAATTGTATGTAAACTTCGGACCCACAGGGAATGCGATGCAATAAATAAATAATTCTCTCTACTATTATTCTGACATTTTGCATTCTTAAAATTAAGTAATGATCCAAACTGACTTAAGACAGGGAATGTTTTCTATGATTAAATGTCAGGAATTGTGAAAAACTGAGTTTAAATGTAATTGGCTAAGGGATATGTAAATTTATGACTTCAACTATGTATGTATATATATACAGGGATGGGAGGGTTACTTTTGAAATGTATTCCACTGCAGGTTACAGAATATATGCTCAGTAACGTATTTGCAATACTTTGGATTACTTTAGCACTGGCAGATTTTTTTCACTTGTTTTGACTATAACAACTCTGCCAGTACAGTAAGACAAAATACACATCAAACGGTTTTTTTTTTAGATATTTTTACAGGAAAACAATACAAAAATTATTATCAAAAATACGATTTTTTTCCCTAATATCAAATGTCTTACTAGAAAAAATAAATTATGATCCAACATCATAATTAAAATTTGTAAAATTTTATATATATATATATATATATATATATATATATATATATATATATATATATATATATATATATATATTTCAGATGGAAGTTAATGATTCGTCAGTGCCAATTTGTCTACATGCTAAATGCAATGCATGGCAGAATTCAACTTTTTAGTGTTTCTGAATCTAAGATTTATCCTGTCAGATTTTTTTTATCTTAACCAAGATATAATTCAGTGCATCTGTTGTAACTGTATTTGCTTGATGAGAAACTATTTTCTGTAACAGATAAAGGTTAAGGTTAAGAATGCTAAGTTGTTCTACATTTGAACATATTCTGTTTTCCTATTAAGGAAGCATGTGTCACTGTTTTTCATGTTTTTTTATATAAATACAGTATAATAATAATAATAGCTACATCACTCATAATATTATTCAAACATGGTTTGTTTGCATTCAGAATTTATGATTAAAAGTCATCGAGAACATATTGCTTTTTTCTTGACTTTATTCAAAAATGTGATCTTGAGGTAATCAAAAAAGTAATCAGATTACATTACTTTCTTATCGATGTAACTTGATTACATTACTGATGTTTTATTCTTTTTATTTTTTTGAGTATTCATTATAGGCGGGAGCTTAAGGCAACCCGTCAGATAGTTTTCTCGGTTGTTGTTATTACGTCATATATTCAGGTCACGAGACGATGTCAACTTCCCGGGATGAAGTATGTCCGAAATCTATTCCTACTAGTCGAATGCGTACCTAAAAGAATGTACTGTTTTGCTGTCAGATAAGTGCGTCCCTCATCAAATACAGTACATACTGTGACAGTACTTCTGAAGAGGCCCAATGGGGTTTTGGGTAAGATCAGACCAACATATAACTCATTTTTCACTGTAAACCTTGACATCGACAGTCTCCTTGGCAATCATGATTTCAAGCTCAATTACACTCGAAAGTGTAATTTTCATTTGTGGGTTAAATATTCCTTTAAGCAACAACTTTGCTGTATTAAAGATACCGTCGTGCATTTTTGTTATAGATATCCAAACGTAGTGTTATTATGAAAGATAAATTACATAATTTAAAAAAATTAAATATAAAAGGAGTGTATTTTTAACCTTCTTTGAACAACTCTAATAAAAAAGTTTGTTTCCCTTTCATGATCATTATTAATAAAAGACATTACAAACAAAACTCAACATCTCTTTTAATAAGAAAATAAGGCTTTGCTCATCTTCTAACGACTTGTAAGACTTAAGAAGATATGACGACATTTCCGGTAATGGAACATATAGTGAGCAACGATGCTCCCTGGTTTTTACCGTGCATTCTGGGAATTTTTAGGGAGAAAACGTTATAGTGCACTGGAGCGATTTTGCAATTGGGACAGCCCTAGAAATGGCCGACTGACTCATCAATGCCCTGACAAATGAACTAGGGAGCTGATTGAGATGCACATTGGGATTGCTTTTATGCTGCCTTTATGTGCTTTTAGAGCTTCAAAGTTTTGGTCACCATTCACTTGCATTGTATTGTTGTGTTCTGCAGAAGAAAAAAAGTCACATCTGGGATGGCATGAGGGTGAGTAAATGATGATATTTTACATTTTTAAGTGAACTATACCTTTTACTAAATATTATGTCCAGTTGGTGCAAGTCCTCACATATGTTGACAATTTTTTTTACTTTTATACAATTATTTAAATACACTTACTTTTAGCTAAAACAATGATCTGATATTTTTGTCTTTTCTGTTTTTTTGTCTTTCTTGCCAATTAATGACTTATGTCATAATTGTTTAACTCTTCGAATTTAGCTGAAATTACAGTTACACGTTTTTTTTCCCCTGTAGCCACGACTTTAAGGTAAATGCTTCTGTACATACAGTAAATTTAATTAATCAATTAAGTAAAAAGTGTGACAACTACTGCAGCTTCAGTTTGTTTATACATTGGTGAGTCCATGTCATGAAACCTTTCCAAACTGTGACCCCATAACTAACTTTTAATAACTTTTAGATTTCCCCCTTAATTTTAAAGTGATCTTTTAACTTTTAAAGTAGTTTTCAGATGAGTATTTATGCCCCCAAAGCAACTTCTATTTATTATGAATTTTCAGTTTGATTAGTATCTGAAATGAAGGAAAACAGACATATTTAGATCAATATCTTTATATATTACAAAACAATAGAAATGCTACTGATAACAATATATGTTCACAGTTGCTGTTATGATACCACACTCAAATAAATGTATATAAGTTAGACATAAAATGGCATATCTTAATAAATAAAAAAAAGAACATATTAATCTAACAAGTCACAATGCTTGACGGTTAAAAGTCACATCATGATGAGCATTAAGTTGAATGTGGAGCTTCTTTGTGTACAGCGTCCATGTGTATGAGGCGGATGTGTGTTAATGTGCTGCCACTGATCAGAAATGCTTTGAACACGATTATCAACAATCAGATAGGCATCAAGTAGTAACACTGACAGTGTAGTGCAAAGTAGACAGCTGCAGGTTGCTGTGAGGTGTGTGTCTGTGTGTGTGTGTGTGTGTGTGTGTGTGTGTGTGTGTGTATTGGAGAGCAGGTTGTGACGCTCAGCAGGATAACAAAAAGCAGCAAAAATAAATATCAAAAGAATTTATTTTTATCAGTATATAAAAGCTCTTTTTTGTTGTGTTTCTTCTTTTTTCTTTTCACCAAGAGTCTGGGGAAAAAAGGCCTCATGGAAAGTTCAAGGAATCAGTTTTTCCGTCTCCTTTTCCGGGAACTTCACACCAAAGACTCCATGCTCTCAGCCTGATTGGATTCTTCTGTTACCAATATCCCACCCATTTTGTCCAGGTAGTTGAAGCCAAGTCTGAAGTCTTTACTGCTGACAATGCTGAGCATAGCCTTGTAAAGGTAGTGATAGTGCTCCTAAAAGAGAGAGAGAGAGAGCAATTCGTGTGTATTGGGCCAATTTTGCACAGTTCTAAATAAATAAATAATTAGTATTTTTTGTATCTTATTTGAAACATCAGGCTTTAAAGGTCATTATCCTCATGAGACACAGCAATTCATTTTTGAATAGGAGTTTGTTATTTAAATATCTCTAAGCCCCATATATCCACAGTAGTAAATCTTGGGTGTATATTAAGAGGACACGCTGGGCTTTTCAGAGATAGCAAATGTTTGGGAGTTTGGCCATTACAACTTACTCTCATGGTCTATAGAAATGTACATTATGACATTAAAATTCAGCACATCAAATAAATATAAATAAATGTATATTATATATAATGGTTTTTTTTCTTCTTCAAAAAAACAGTTATTTTTATATGCTTGTTACACACCAAACAATATATTGACTTTGAAATTGTAAACTTTTTTTTTTCTGGGTTTCGGAGGTTATTGTAAGATGAAATCATATTAGCTTGTAATGCTAAACAATATCTTTATAATAAAATCTTTATAATAAAAAAAGTTGTCCATCCATCCTCAACCACTTATCCTGTGTACAGGGTCGCGGGGGGCTGGAGCCTATCCCAGCTAACATTGGGCGAAAGGCGGGGTACACCCTGGACAGGTCGCCAGTTCATCGCAGGGCCACACATAGACAGACAACCACTCACACTCACATCCACACCTAGGACAATTTTTGGAGACATCAATTTAACCTAGCCTGCATGTCTTTGGATGGTGGGAGGAAGCCAGAGCACCCGGAGAGAACCCACGCAGACACGGGGAGAACATGCAAACTCCACACAGAAAAGCCGGGGCAACCGGGGTTTGAACCCACGACCTTCTTGCTGTGAGGCGACAGTGCTAACCGCTGCACCACCGTGCTTTTCCAAGAGCACTTAACTAGTCACTTAACTAGTCAAAAAAAAAAAAATGTGCACTTGTATAGGTTTTGAATTCTATTCTGATCCTAGTGAAACATTGTAATATGGCACTTTTGTACCACTGTCTCCTTAAGATGATTTGCTTATGTTTCCCTCTTTTGTAAGTCGCTTTGGATAAAAGCATCTGCCAAATGAATAAATGCAAATGTACACATACAAAAAAATCAGATCACAATTTAAATATTTCTTATAAAAACGGCACATTTCAGTATTTTCAAAGCACTGTATCCTCGCTCCTCCATCCTCAAGCCTGTTCAAAGTCCACCATCATTAAGGACGTTTTCATTTTCTAAATGCAACACGAGGAGGTGTGTACTGAGTACAGAGGAAGCTTCCCGAGCAGGTTTGAGCGAGGAAGCACAGGTTGCATCCTATGTGGAAGTCTTTTTGGTTGAAGCACCAGATGCACACATAAATTCTCCTCGCCCTTCACATCTTGCACAACACTTTTAATTAATGTTAAAATAAACCACAATTGTGACATACTTCTTGAAATATTAGGTTTTATTGTGAAAAAAAAAAAATCAATAAATCAAGTTTCTTCTGCATAACGGCAAACGCTCCAAAGTAATGCAGCTGTGCAAAGTGAGAGTGAGTGAGCAAGGACATTTCATTTTACAAATACATCTTGCTTCGGTTTCTCCATCCTCGCTTCCTTTTCTCACATCCTTTCCTTGTTTCTTTAGAGGGTGGAGAAAGAACGCAAGGAAAGGAAACGAGGATACACAATTTCAGAAATGAGAAGCACCCAAGGTCTTCTACTTTCAGAAAAGCACGGAAACGTTCACCAGGATGCAGTAGATATCTAGTAAATTGCATACAACAGGTTTTTCAGCGAAGCATTGGTCATGTTGATAATGTAGAGGCTTTAGAAAATCATGTATCAAATATGATACACTAGGCTTATAGGGATAAAAAAGATACATATATAAGTTGCGTAAAATACGACTTAAGTTTACTTCTCTTACATCAAGACAAATTGTTTCTTTCATGTTTAAAATATAGAGAGGGTGCTAATAAAACAATTTGCCAATGAAGGAAGAAAAATAAACTTAATTCAAAATATTGTTTCTGAAAGCATGTCTTGCTATCTTACACAATTTTTGCTTCTTAATTAAATGTATTTTGTTTTTAGATTGTTTAGGTAGTATTACAGAAAATAATTTTTTGAGGTTCTCCAAATGTATCTATCATCAGACAAAATGATGTCTCATTTTATCAACTTACAAGTTCAGTGAAGACACCAGGCCTCATGAGGTTAATCATCTTGGCCACTTGGTAGACATCCACAGTGCGCTCGTTCTCCAGCTGCTGGAAAAGAGTTGTCAGAGCGCAGAACATTCCAGCTGAAACGGCCCCAAACCTGAAACACAATCAATGACTCAATCTCTCCCTCTGGTTACATAAAACCCAAATGCACACTATATATACTGACAAAACACATACAGGATGCAATGCTGCATAAAAGTTGTACACTGAAAAAAAAAGATTTTTAAATATAAATGTGAGCAGAAATACAACAGAAAAGTACTTTCTACATTGAATAAGTTAGTTTAAGTGGAACTTGAAAATAGTAAGTAAATTCTACATTTGTGCTTAATACAAACATAAAAATGAATGCTATTGCTTATAAATAAAGATAATGTATAATTGTTTTCTTTACAATGCATCATCATCATGTATCAATAATAAATGAGAGAATCTTGTCATATTTATTTGCTCACTGGAGTAAATTTCACAGGAAATAAAATAAGTACATTTTACTTAACTTGTTTAACTAGCTTGTGTTCCTAGCATGCACTGGGCTTGAATAATTCACGATTTTGCATAGATTCACTGTTAGCAAGTTTGCTTACACCATTGTTGATTTCGTTGTTACTTTTGGTAACTTCCTGTTTTGTGAAGTCTGATGTTAATTTTCGATGCAAAATTACACATTCATGATCAAATAAAATTATCCGTTCATTGTTGCTGTCGTCGTGTTTTGTGCACCAAGTGTTGAGGTCTGCATGCACAGCTTTGCATCTTGTGTCTTTTCAAGTCATGCAAGGGGATGTTTATGGATGTACAATGAAATCGTAAAAAACATAATAAATGCTCCTTGTATTTCATTTCAACACTAGTTTGCAACCATTTTCATTTTAGCCATATCTTTGATATTTATCATCTCCTGATAATAATAATAAAAAAATAAAAAATAAAAAAAAAAGACACAAATCTTGTGCTTAAATTTCTTTCCATTTTCAGGGTTACAGTTACCGGCATGCCACTCATTTAGGAATTTCTATGAACTTTCTGATTAGGGATTTAATTTTTTCAATAATTTTTTTTATTTCACAAAATGTTTGACTACGTTTAAGTACCATGTGCATCAGATTTGTAAGTTAGACTTACTGTATTAACTGAAATGTTTAAGGAAAATGTACTAACTCCCTTTAACCAATATTATGACATAAGGTTAAATAGATTTTTCTTAATTTTATACCATTAAATTGTACTTTGAAAACATTTCTGTAAAAACTTGCAACATGAAAATGAAATAAACATTACTAATAATTTTTTCAGCGTACTAAAATATGCAGGGACTGACCTGAAATTGCAGTGTAAAAAAATTGGTTTAAGTACACAGGATACTCACTCATCATGGATGATGGTTGGCCCATCCCTTGTCATGGCCTCCTCCTTGATGATGTTGATGAGCTCAAATGTGCTGCTAATTGATGCATCGGGATCTGGCCAGTTTGGGCACTGGAAATGTCTGACTTCCAGCACATAATCATCCTGCACAGCAAAGAACTCATGCAGTCAATAATACGTACTTGCTGCTTTTAATTATTTATGTCAAATCATTTCTGAACTTGAGTGATATGGTTGCAGTGCTTTATAAAATGTGTTTTTGATGTGTGGTGACTGAGATACCTGTGTGGCCTCTAGGATGAAGTCATGGATGACGAGTTGTTCCTCATTAGACAAACAGAGTCTGCCAGTGTTAATAAGAGTGACGGTGAAGGCGACACAGTTCATGGGCTCCTCTCTGCTGGGCCAGTACACAAATTCATCCTCTGTCTGTGGAAAGCAGAGCAGGGCCAGGTAAGTTCATAATATCATATCATATCATATCATATCATATCATATCATATCATATCATATTGTTAGTTAAAGGTGAACTTAGCAATTTTTTGTAATGTGTACATGCATGCAGGAGACAGAGATTTTGGCTATTGATTTTAGATGCCCAGATGTACTTTTGAAATATTTTAAAGGTGCAATTTGTTCATTATTAAATAAGTTGAACTCCTAAAGACATGAATTGAAAATTTGGAATATATGTAGAAAATCATGACCACTCACATTAAAATGAAGACTCCAGTCATATCAGTAACCTTATTAAAGCTGTTTTATTCACATGACCAGCCGAATACTACTCGCTTCAGTAACTGTCCTGTTATTTAATACTTTCACTCATTGATTAAATTAATCATGGCTGACAGTGAATAATACATTTCTACAATGGCATCTGAAACTGAAAACTATTGATTTTAAATGATGCTGCATCCAAGCCGCTAGGTGTCAGTGTCAGTCCAAGATGAATGCACCTTTAAGGCTAATTATGCATAGTCTGTTACCACAGTCAAAACTTATAAATGTACAAGAAAATGTAATATATTTTTTTTTAAATAATAAATACATTTTTAAAAATAAAAATAAATAAATAATGTAATAAGGGTCTAATACCTAAATTATGTATTGTACTGTACTGTGTATTTATATAATACTAAAATTATTACATATGATTAAACAAACTGTATATATATATTCAAAATATTTGCTTTTATTTTCAATTTCACAGCTTGTAAATCTCATGAAAATAACATTGAAAAGATTTGCCTTGAGGTCTCTCTTAAAACAAATGCTGCCATGCTACTTTTAGATAAAGATTGTGAGTTGATGCCAGAGTTTTTATACAAAGTCACATGAAAGTCACCCCCTTTTCAATAATTTTCTGAATTGTAAGAATATCCAGATACCATACGGATATGAAACGCATGTTAGTGTAAGTGTAAATGGGGCTTAAGTGCTATAGAAACATAACATGTTGGCCTGAAAAGCGTCAGGATGCATTAACAGAACACATTGGATTTGTAACAATTCTAAATATCTTTAAAAAATGCAATAAGTTCTACATCACATGGCATGTTCAGTATTTCTTTTAGAGCCCATGTTCAGAAATGGCTTTGTAATGGTGTACTTACAAGGCCGAGGTTGTCTGGCAACATCACAATAACTTGAGCATTATGATCCCAGATCATTCTCCAGAAGTCTGTGGTTGTGCGGGGCAAAGGATGCTGAGTAATTATGAACTCATTGCTCCTGTTGTAGCCCTGTGATATGTTAAGCATTCATATTAATTTATAAAAAAATCATAGCAAATTTTGAGACAAACAGAAAGAGGGCTAAAACACAGTTAAACACATATTTAAAAGAATGTTCAATACAAGTGAAGTTCAATCAGCAACATTTTTGGCATAATTTTGATTACCACAAAAAAAAAACTTTATAAAAACAAAACAAACAAACAATGGAAATTAACGAGGCCAGTGTATACACATTCAAATACACACTGTTTCAAAAGTATAGCCACCGTGCTAACTTGATTTTAGGTTGAAAACAAATCAGGGATTTACAGCCATTATGGTGGTCATGTAATATTGTAATAGAGTATATAACTTTATTTCTTGACACTAAAATCATGTTAAAGGAATAGTTCACCCAAAAATGAAAATTCTCTCATGCCATCCCAGATGTATATGACTGTCTTTCTTCTGCAGAACACAAACAAAGATTTTTATAAAATTATCTCAGCTCTGTAGGTCCATACAATACATGTGAATGGGTGCCAAATTTCTGATGATCCAAAAAGCACATTAATGCACAGTAAAAGTAATCCATATTACTCCAGTGGTTAAATCCATGTGTTCAGAAGTGATATGATAATTTTGGGTGAGAAACAAATGCATTTTTAAGTACATTTTTGATAGAACATTTTTGCTTCTCCCTGTCCAGTAGGGGGGATATGCATGAAGAATGTGAATCACCAAAAACACAAGAAGAAGAATGTGAAAGTGAAAGTTAAAGTGGAAATTGACTGAACAGGGAGGAGCATTTATTGTGAAAATGGACATAAATATAGATTTTTTTTGGTGTTTCTCACCACACCAATCATATCGCTTCTGAAGACATTGATTTAACCACTGGATTACTTTTATGCTGACTTATGTGATTTTGGAGCGTCAAAATTTTGGCACCCATTCACTTGCATTGTATGGACCAAACAAGATATATTCTTAAACAAAATCTTCATTTGTGTTCTGCTGAAGAAAGAAAGTCATACACATCTGAGATGGCATGAGGGGGAGTAAATTATGAGAAAATTTTAATTTTTGGGTGATCTATCCCTTTAACACTTATAATGTTTACATCTTGTGGCTATACTATAACTGCCAGAATGGACTGGCACCATTCACTATCATTGAAAGCGCCTTTCTGTAACCACAATTTATTTATTTAAATAAATAAGGGACAAGTCAAAATATATTAACAATTTATATGTTTTAATGTTATCGTTAATATCATTTAATGTTTATTAATGTTGATTAATTAACATTAATCAACATTATACCAAAAATGCTGTCGATTAAGCTTAACTTGTATTGAACCTGGAACATTCCTCTAATTACTACACAAATATTTACATTTCCAACATTATACTGGACGTTATCCTTCAGAGAATGAACAATACAAACACAATGTATAAAGTTCCAGTAAAGTGTCAGTGCAATACCATAATATAGGAGGCATTGATATAGTCTGTTCCTTTTACCCCTGGGAGAGGAGCTAATGCCACACGGGCTCGCTCTGCTGTGGGAAGAAACAAACAAATCACATTCAACTATTGTTCTCTATTGTAAACCACTAAATCTGTTATTTATTGAACATATATGATTCTTAAAAATGTATATTTTCACACTAAGACTGGTAACACTTTACAATAAGGTTCCATTTGTTAACATTGGTTAATGCATTAGGTATCATGAAATAACATTAAACAATATATTTTTTACATAATTAATCTTTGTTAATGCTAGTTAATAAAAATATAATTGTTCATTGTTTGTTAATGTTAGTTCATAGTGCATTAACTAATGCTAACATAACTTTTGATTTTAAAAATGTATTACTATACGTTGAAATTAACATTAACTAAGATTAATAAATGCTGTAAAAGTATTGTTCATTGTTAGTTCATGTTAACTAATGTTGACAAATTGAGTACCCTTATACCTACAGAAACAAATAATGTTTTGACATATGTTTAAAATTATCATGAGATGACTACTCAACAGTCATATCAGTAAAAACCATTGTATTCTACATAAGGTTGGAACCCTCTCAATGTGGCCAACATGCGGACATCACATTACTAGCCAGATACTTATCCCTTTATTTTGGTAACCTACCGTATATCTGGGACATTCTGGTTATGAAATAAATTAATCATTGGTGACAAATATAGAGTGTATCAAATCAGTAACCAAATATGTTTGCTTTTGCATGATGATGCCACACAGATGTCAGATGTTATTTTTACAATAGAAAAATGGTCGTAAGTTCTACACACTGCTACATGGTGTTGTTTTGTCTATATTGTAGCTGTGCTACTTTGCATCTTGAGAAGATCAGAAGGTTGAGAGATACATATTGTTAAATGGGTGTTGATGATTTGGTGACTCACTTGGCAACACTGAAGAGGTGCGGTTCTTCTCTTTGTTATAGTCTTTCTGTGCACTGAAACACTCTGTGAGATGTGCATTGCATTGTGTCACCAACTAGAGGAAAAATAATAAAAGCGCCCACAAGGAGGAGCAGGTTAGTCATATATCTGTGCAAATTATCTCATCCTAATGCACAGAGGTACAACAGAAGTCATCAAGTCCAGACCTTAAGCTGTTTGTCCATGCGTGTTTGTCCCGTGGGGCTTGGGGTGAGGATGCTGTTGACATAACTGTGGAGTTGCCAAGCAGGCACCTCTGTGTCTTTACTGAGCACAGTTTCCATTAATGTATCATGGATGAAGATAAACTGTTCCTGTAGGGAACACATACACATATTCATGAAGACAAACAAGGTTTGACCTAAGAATATGACATTTGCACAGTATATTTATGAATCCAGAAGCAAATATAGCAATGTTCACAAAGGCATACTACCAGACTAGTGTTTTTGCAGTATTTGCAAGTATGTGCACTGTGCACAGTATGCTCATGTTCTGAATGTATGGAATACCTGAATGGCATACTATAGTTGAAGTATAGAATAGAATTATAGAATTCAGTGAACTAGACTTGACCTTCTATTTCCAGTATATCATGATTTGGAAGCAATATCTACCGTGATTTTTTACATCTCCATCTTGACTCATTATTTGATCAGACTGCAGATAATTGGATTCAAACAATGCAAAATAACTGGACTCCACTTGGTTAATTAAGGGAATGTTCTGAGTCCAATACAAGTTAAGCTTAATTGACAAATGGAATGCTGAAGTTTCATTAGCTGAAGTTTAAAATCTCAAAACTATTATTTTTTCTGGCTCCCATTCGCTGGTTCTCTCTCACCCGGTTTCGCTTTTGACACTGGTTCAGATGACAGTGAGTAAGCGTTTTTGGGTTATGCAAAGAGATACAGCAGCATGCCTGTATCTCTCCCACACCTGGCTCACCACTTGCGGGTCAAGTCTCCATTCTCCGTACAGTATTTATAATGCGTGGGACATGCGTTGCATATAATGAATAAGTGTGCACTGCTCCACACTATCAGTTAGTGAAGTTTCAGGAAGGGAAAAGAAACAAATACTGCATAAATTATTCTTTAAACAAGTATGAATTGCAGAAATTGTGTTCAGTTTCCCAGCCCTAATTAAAATAAAAAAGTGATTGTGAATTTTGAGTAAATATTGAGTAAAATAAATGCTCATTTATACTAAGCAATTTTGTGTACCTCTTTTTTTCTATAATATTGAATTATACTGAGCATTATATTGGCCAGATATTTAAATATATCAGAATCATCATCAGCCATTAAAAAATATTAACCCATATCAGTCGACTACTAATACAGAGTGAATAAACTAAATGTTAACCTCAGTCTGGACCAGGAAGTTCCGCTGGGTTCGGATGTGCTTGAGGAATCCCAGGACATTGACTGTGCCTTTGTCCTTTATCTGCTGGAGCATGCTGTCTATGACTATGTATGTGCCTGTTCTGCCCACCCCTGCACTGCAAGACACAGACAGAGTGATGGTATGAGAGACAATTTCTCCCTTCCTCTCAGAAATTCTGTGAAGCTGTAAGGAGAAACCTTCAAAAATCTTCTTGGTATTTTTATCAATGATAAAATGAAAGGCGTTATTGGAAAGTACACTCTCGCAACTGACATTTACACACCATATTATTGATTTCATAATCCTAGATGGCTGGTGGGCGGGGCTTATGTTTCTCTAGTGTACGGTACCTGCAGTGCACTAAGACAGGGCCTGTGCCTGGCAGGCGTGCTGCTGAAGATCGAGAGATGAATTTGATGACTGGTAGTGTATACTCAGGTACGCCCATGTCTGGCCACTGAGTGTAGTGATATTGGGCCACCAGTCGTTCAAACTGCCTCCCTTTCTGACCCTGAGTGAAGAATAGAAGAGAGAATTCAGAGCTCAAAATGCAAATTCTAATACATGATAAAAATGCATTGTAAACGCGCTGAGAATGCCCTGACTCACCTTCTTCACTTTGGTGTTGCGTATGATAAAGTGGCGGAGTGTGTAGTATGCATAAACTTTAGTACTCTTTAGAGTCACCATTATGCTTCCATATACTTCACTGTTCTCCGATGGCCAATACTGATCACATTTCCTCTGTAAAAACAAGACAAATTAATTTTTCTTTTCAAAACGTCATACCTCCGTTCCCCAAGGGAGGGAACGAGACGTTGTATTGAATGAAGTGACACAAGGGGTCTTCCTTGGACACCAAATCGTAACTCTGAACCTGAGAAAAGGCCAATGTCAAGTTGGCAGACAGAATTTGCATGCCCCGCCCCAGACATACGGGTATAAAGGGAAGCGGGGCAGCGAATGCCAGTCAGGATTTTGCACTGAAGAGCCGAAAATGAAACACGGCCATTTACAGTGCTAGGTCTAGTGCTGTGGCAGGAGGGACACAAAAGAAAATAAGGTCCATAAAAAAGCGCCACGCACTGACCGTGTTACGTGACTGTCGAAAGAGATGCACAGCAGGCTATTGCGTGCTAGAGGCACCTGTACCGGCTGCACGTAGCCCTCCCCAACGCCCCCAACTCTTTTTTTTTGCATACAAACCTTAGGTTTCCCACACCCCTGAGGGGGGAAAAAGGTGTTACATGCCTAGCATGGGAGCAAGCCCAGCAGCCGCTGCCTTCTCTCTCACTATGTCTCTCACATAGTACGTAAAACGACTGGGGCCTATCTTAAGTCGGGGAAGGCGGTCTTTCCCTGGGGGGGAGCAGGAGATAGCATGTCGGGAGCAGAAGGATGTCCTGAGGCTAGGGTGCTGAGAGAAGACTCGAAGCCCTTACCCTGCTCTGGGCACCTGGCAGGGGGTGGACTTAGAGACTGAGGAAGAGGCCTAACGGGGCGTCTTCAGAACTCGTCAGCGCTGGCGTGCCGGGGCTGAAGGCGAGGCCGGAGGCAAGGTAGCTGTCCAGTCCACAAATTTCCTATTCTTTCAGGAGGGAAAGACCTTGCCCAGATTTAGGGGGAGGTACTGCGTGGCAAATACACCACGATGGTTGTGAAGCCGGACGTGGGATATGGGTAGGTCCAGCATAATGAGGGGGGACTCTACAAGCGGGGCGGCCGGGGCAGCGGGGCTGCCCGGGGGAAACGCGGGTCCGCTGACAAGGGGGACCGTACCACGGAAAATAAATCACGGGGAGTTAGTCTGAAGAGGGAACAATGCCCGTGGAGCCCGACCCCAGTACAGAGCATTTGAGATTTGTAGTGGGTCTGGCCGCGAATTGCTCTGCTGAATTCGCAGGCCAGAGGGCTAGGGAGGAGAAACATCCAGGCAGTGACGTTCAGTGGCTGACCTGGGACCGAAGGCGCACTGGATCAACTTGGTGAAGGGCGCAAGGTGCAGGCGGAACACCCGTTCGGTTGTGCCGCTTTACGAGTTCTACTGGCTCAGACCTGACAAAACACGAGACGAGACCGACTCAACCCTCAGTTTGCAAAACCTGGCAAAGGTATTGGGTGTTGCCCTGCCTGCTGCTCTACAGATGTCTGCTAGGGAGGTGCTATGGCTCAGTGCCCACGAGGATGTGTTGCCACCTGCAAGGGGGCAGGCATGGCCTGGGTGTGATAGGCTAAGGCAATAGCATCAACGACCCAGTGGGCTAACCTCTATTTGGAGATGGTGTTCCCTTTCCACCATCCACCAAAACAGACAAAGAGCTGCTCAGAACATCTAAAGCTCTATGTGCGGTCCAAATAGGTATGCAAAGCATGCACCGGACCTTGCCTCGGATTAGTGGGAGAAACTTCCGTAGGGCAAGGATTACAACCATCAACTCTAGGCAATTGATGTGCCACCGCTGCCGGGGTCCTTTCCAAGGGCCAGCTGCAGCACGCCCGTTCCACATGGGATCCCAACCCTGTCGAGAGGCATCTGTGACACATGCTGCAGGGGGACTCTGGTCCGCAGAAAGCAGAGGTCTGTCCAAGGGATGAAAGGCTGACGGCAGGAAGGGGTGATTGTCACATGGTGTGTGCCATAGCGCCATGCCCATCTGAGGACTCGAGTCTGTAGCCAGTGCTGTAGCAGTCTCATATGCATCAACCCAAGTGGCGCGACTGCGGCTGAGGATGCCATAAGCCCCAGGAGCCTCTTGAATTGTTTTAGAGGAACCACTGTGCCAGGCTCGAAGTGAGCAAGGCACCTGAGCACTGACTGAGTGCGCTCGTTGGTGAGCCGTGCTGTCATTGAGACTGAGTCTACCTTCATGCAGTGAAAAGAGATGTTCTGAACCGGGTCGAGCTTGCTCTTTTCTCAGTTGACCTGAAGCCCTAAACGGCTGAGGTGCCTGATCACCTGGTCCCTGTGGGTGCATAGTAACTCTCGAGAGTGGGCCAGGATGAGCCAGTCATCGAGGTAGTTGAATATGCAGATGCCCACTTCCCTTAGGGGGGCAAGAGTGGCCTCTGCAACCTTCGTGAAGACGCGAGGGGACAGGGATAGGCCGAAGGGGAGGACCTTGTACTGATACGCCTGGCCGTCGAACGCAAACCGTAAGAAGGGTCGGTGTCGCAGCAGAATGGAGACGTGGAAGTATGTGTCCTTCAGGTCTACCACCACGAAACAATCTAGCTGTCGAACACAGGTGAGAATCTGTTTCTGTGTGAGCATTTTGAACGGGAGTATGTAAAAATAAAGCCTGAATGAGAACTCGCAGGTCCAAGATTGGTCGCAACCTGCCTCTATTCTTGGGTGCGATGAAGTAAGGGCTGTAGAAACCCTTCTTCATCTTGGCTGGAGGGACGGGCTCTATCGCATCTTTGAGGAGCAGGGTGGAGATCTCTGCTCGTAAGGCACTGGCTTGTTGGCCACCCACAAGAGTGGAGCGAATACCGCTGAAATGAGGTGGGAGCCGGGCGAACTGAATTGCGTAGCCGAGTTGGATGGTCCTGGCCAATCAGCGCGACGGAATGGGAAGTGAGAGCCACACATCCAAACACCGTGCGAGGGACTGGGCAGTCACTAGGCCGGAGGCGAGGGAGCTGCCTCCGGGGAACCAGGACTGTAGAGTTTTAGGGCAGAGGTGCCGTGAGAACGGCGCACACCGGCTGGATGACCCAGGGAGTGTGAAAATCGCTCTTTTATTGAACGTGGGTACCACAACCCGGAGAGGGTACGGCAAATAAAAATAAGGAAAACAAGGATTCTCCTCCCGGTCCTCCACTGTGGGACGGAGTGGTCTTGGTACCATCTCTGGAGCGAACATCCGACTGCCTGGGTTACCCGCATCAGGAGCGCTTCGGAGCTTTTCTGGTCCGGGAAGGGGTCCTGGAGACAGGGGGCATACGCCGCCTGCGAGGTGCTCGATGCTGGGGCTGAAAGCTGGGCCCAGGTTGCGGAGCTGCCTGCCTTGCTTGGTCATAGGGGGACGCCCTCGGCAAGCAGGCGGGGCACGGGGCACGCTGGTTGGGCGGCGCCGTGACATGATGTGTGAAATCGCCTCCGTCCGCTTCTTCACCGCGAGAACTGATGGGCGAAGTCGTCGACGGTGTCGCCGAAGAGGCCAAGGTGGGAGATTGGGGCGTCGAGGTACCAATCATCAAGCCGCAAAGGCTGTGGGGAGGACGGGGGCTTCCAGTCAAAGCCCATGCTCACGGCAGCCCGGGAAAGCATGACGGCCATCTGCTCATCCGCCACCAACTGGGCGGGCTCGACTGGGCTGCCAACTTCGGGGCGGATGTCTTCCACATCAGACCCCTGGATGCTCTCCGATGCAGCGGTGATGTCATCATCCAAGCCCGGGGGCTCGAGGGAGAATGAGCACTCATCCTGAGCCCGGACGGAAGCACACGAGTGTGTCGGGGGGGCAGGTGGTTCGTGGGGATTTACCCGGCGAAACCCAGCCCGTTGTCATCCCCGTATCGCCTTCATCGTCAGCCGGGTCGTCCTCAATCACGTGGGAAGAAGGAGCAACGTGGGGGGGGGCGACTGAAGTGGCATTCACCTTCAGGAAGGAGAGCCGCGACCGCAACGTTGCCATGGTCATGTTCTCGCAGTGAGAACGTGAACCATCCACGAACGCCGCCTCAGTGTGATCGCTACCCAGGCACACGAGGCAGCGTCTGTGGCCGTCGTTCTTGGAGAGAAATCGACCGCATCCAGGAACAACACAGGGGCGGAAAGGCATCTTGAAAAAGACGTGCCCTGAAAAGGGCGTTCAACGCCGCTGTGTACTGCTCTTTTGTGAGTGGAAAACTCAGACTCTTTTAGAGGAAATATAACTCTTTTAGGAGGAGACACTCTTTTAAACAGAAAGAAAGCACTGTCGAAGCGCCCAGGGGCATGAACTGCACAGCGTGAAGAGAGAGAGAGACGCCAGCTGGAAATGCGCCATGCGGATCCAACAGCAATGCTTCTCACTGGTAGAGGTGAGTGGAACAGTAGTGAAACTCAGCAGCTTGCTGCACAACCATTCGGCTCAGAAGAAAAATTCTGACAGGCATTCGCTGCCCCGCTTCCCTTTATATCCGTATGTTCGGGGCGGGGCATGCAAATTCTGTCTGCCAACTTGACATAGGCCTTTTCTCAGGTTCAGAGGTACGATTCGGCATCCAAGGAAGACCCTTTGTGTCACTTCATTCGACACAATGTGGAGTGAGTGACAGAAGGGAAACAAGAATTGATGTATACTTTCATTGGTATTGTGCATTCAAACAGTAAAACAAGGCAAGTAATGCATAGGAGGCTTTTAAATAAATAAGCTTTAAGTCAAAATAAGGTTTTTAAAGAGCATATTTTAAAGGCCTATACACACTAAGAGCAAATTTTAGCTTTGAATTTCAACATGAAAAACAAAATAATGCATTTGTATAGACTATTCACGCCAGGGGCAAAATTCCTCATTTGACAAACCAAGTTTTTTCTTGTCGTGTAGGCTGATTCTTTTGACTTGCGGAAACACAGCCTTCATTTGTGCATATATTTCAAGTTTTTTTTTTTTTAAATACCACGTGTAATATTCCTACTACCTTTAAAGGAATCCTTCACCAACATTTTTTAATTCTCTCATCATTTACGTATGACTTTATTTAGCAGGACACAAACAAAGATTTTTAGAAGAATATCTAAGCTGCTCTGTAGGTCCACACAATGCAAGTGAATGGTACCAACACTCTGAAGCTGCAAAAAGCACATAAATGCAGCATAAATGTAATCCATATGACTTCAGTGGTTTAATCCATGTCTTCTGAAGTGATCCAATCATTTTTGGGTGAGAAAGACCAAAATTAAACTCCTTTTTTCTATAAATATTGACATCAGCAGACTCCTTGGCAATCATGATTTCAAGCTCGATTTCTGTTTCGATGTGTCAAGCTGTATGAAGTGTAATCGAGCTTGAAATCATGATCGTTCCAAGAGTCTGCAATGGCAAGATGTATAGTGAAAAAGAAGTTACATTTTGGTCTGTTTTCACCCAAAACCAATTGGATCAATTCAGAAGAAATGGATTAAAACACTGGAATCTTATGGATTCCATTTATACTGCCTTATTGGAGCTTCGAAGTTCTGGCCACCATTCACTTGAATTTTGAGGACCTACAGAGCTGAGATATTCTTCTAAAAATCTTTGTATTCTGCTGTAGACAAAAATAAGTATATGAGAGGAGTAAACGATGACATCATTTTCATTTCTTGTTGAAATGTTCCTTTAAGAGCGTCTAGAAGTGAGATTTGTATTAGGTAAGTGTCCTTGAGCATGGTGAGCAGTGTACTGATAACATACCCTGCCTTTCTCCACCAGGTTGGTTATCATGACAATCACACTGGTGTTCAGTTCCCAAATCATTCTCCAAAAGTCCTCAAAGGTGGACTTCAGAGGTCCCTGAGCAGCTATATAAGCCCTGGATCTCTTATAACCCTGAGAATGTGAATATTTAATTACAAAAAATAAATGAACAAACATACATACAAACACACACAAATAAATACTTACATCGACATAGTTGGCGTTGATGTAGTCCGTGTGTTTGGTGTCTTTCCCAGACAGTTGCTGTAGCTTCACTCTACTGTGATCATCTGGGTATTAAAATGCAATAAATGATGTATCATTTGAACCACCATTTGACATATGTAATCTATTTAGAAATGCTAGCAGTGCATGTACTGTAAGGGGGAAAAAGGGATGAGGGAAAGAAGAATATTAATATATTTAATGCTACGCTAGATTTTCAGAAAATTGGATCACAGATGAATTCACAGTGTACACACAGTCACCTTCACTTAAGAAGGTAAATTTATTCATCCATTTTCACAACTCACATGCAACAATGTTGATGTATCTGTTTTTGTGCTTGTTGTCTGGGTGATTTGAATGTTCGGCTGTGATCTTCATGTCAGATGTGCAGCGCTGAACCTCCTGCAGAGAATATTTAAAATGGATCAAAAAGTTACTACCGGTATATAGTTTAGACCTGGTTCTTCAGTATAGATATCCTTATGTTTGGAATAGCATGCTACCATACTACTCTGTACACTATTATTTCTTCTGTATGTGTATTATACAGTATAATGATTTTTTGTATGCATGAGCTACTATATTTGGCAATTGAACCAGAAGGAATATCAACTTTTAACGTTTCGGACTACCAAAAATAACATATTTTTACACAAACTTGGATAAATTAAAAATAGTCTAATCTACAAGATTATAACTAAACATCACTTTCTGAATTGAACATGCTGGATGAGGTCTTGGGACAATAATGTAGCATACTAATGCTTGTAATATTTATCACTGCATAATGAATATTGTTTCACATCCTATTATTTTTATTTATTATTTTATGCAGTATACAGTGGATACTGTGCAGAGTTCTGTCAGAATTATCTTTCATGGAAGTTTTGTTGACCATATTATAGGTAAATTATTTAAGACTCATTTGCAAATTAATTAGTTCATTATTTCAGTAATTAGGCATACTTTCATTGCAATTTTCATAAATTGCCCCATTTGTCCAAATCATTTAATTATTGTTACATCAATTCAATTGAAAATAATTTTTATACAGCAGCATAATAATTAGCTTCCCACTGTGCGCTAATGAAGAAGACGTTAATCTGTCAAGAAGTTTATTTGGGCTACAACACTAAACAAAACACTTCTATTATGAAATGTATCTCAAATGCACGAAACAAGCAATTGTCATCATTTTAGGTGAATCTTGTAAAAGAGACTGAGTTCTGAGTTGTTTAATGTGCCCATATTAGATTCTGATCATGTAAATGTTTGCTATGGGCATGAACAAGACTCAAGTCATCCTGCATTCCTGTATTGATTCCTCCAGCAAGAGGAGTGATTTTAATGAGGCTCTCCTCTTTAATTAGTCCTTTTCCCATAGCCATCTGTGCTTCTGTGCAACTGGGAACGCCGGTACATGTAGAGCACACACACACATACAGTATATTCTCACACACTCCTTTTACAAAGACCACACTCACATCAAACTCCTGAGAGAATCCATGCTGGTTGTTGGAGTACATCTCCATGATGTGTTTGATGAACTGCCTGACTGGGACAGCCTCCAGGTCATCTGTAATACATAAACCATTTACACAATCATGCCATATTGAATCTGCTGTGTAAAATCCAAAAATTTCCATTCAAATGATACAGATTACCATAAATCTGATCAAATACCTCAAATATTATTAATGGTGTTTGCTAACATTGTGGCGGCGACTTTTACAAGGACAATCGCCACTCACATTTGTTTTTAGAAAATGTAAAACAATAACAGTAACAATAATAGAAATAGAAATAATAGAATATATACTATCTAAATAATATAAATATATATACTATTGTGTGTGTACATACACTATATATAAAATATACTAAATGTATTACTATTAAATATACAAACATATTATATTTGATGAAATATTAAATAAATATTTGACTTGACCTAAAAACATAATATTTATGGAATTTAGATATACACATAAGTTGTTTAGTAATAGAAAACATATAATGTAGTATTAAATTACAATATTAAAGTCAATTACATTTAATTATCTATATATTTCATTGTAGTATTAAATAATTAATTAAATGATTAATTTATTTGTATCAATTATATATATATATATATATATATATATATATATATATATATATATATATATAGTAATAATATCATTCATTATATAACATACAGTGTATTGTATTATTTAATAATATATTTATTACAAATAGATACAGTATATATTTGAATTCATCATTTATATGATATATTTATTAAATTATATTTAATAAAATATTACAAAATGTACCTAAAAACATCAGATTTATGTTTAAATTATGTAAAAAAATAAAAAGGTCTGATGGTCTATTGTCAAGTTGAATGGCCATATAAAGGTATGCTTCATTACTGCCCAGAGAACCACACAGCTGGGGCCATATTTAAAACAAGACCAGAATCCCCTGGAGCATTTAGCGCTTTGGCATGGCGATGGTTGATCAAATAAACATCAAGTATTCACTGTCTAAACCGTTAACCATAGAGATTTCACCTTATTGAACTACTGAGACATGCACACACTGGCTTCTTTCTCAATTTAACAGGGATTGTTGATGAGTATCATAGCAGAGACATTAAACTACCACTTCAAACAGAGTTCTCATAAACATTAATGGCTGGTTTTACCTCCCTGGGCTTACAGTTTTATAGACCTGTCAGTCAAGAGCTGGGCTGATTCACATGGTAGAATGACAGAACGAGAGACAAAGGCACATAGCGAGCAAGAAAGAAAAGATGCTAGAAGAGTGGCTATACTGACAGCATTTGAGCAATTTTACAAATTCATGCACTGCTCAAACTGAGCAATCAGACTTTCCCTTTGCCCACAGAAGATGAATAAACACAATGACTCAAAGAACATTAAATATGCATCCATTAAACATCAAAGAAAATGGTAAGATTGAAATGCAGATTATTTAAACCATACAAACAGATTGTAAACAAAAAGGAATGTAACTTATTATGATAAGGTTGACCATCTTTCTGATCCATCAAAACTGAAGATGATGAATGGAGCCACTTTTGTTGAATAGTCATTAACTCATATGAATGCTGTGATGAAAGGTTTGCAGTGTGATCTGTCTAGTCAAACTTTGTACTTATATTTAGTGGTGCAAGCGTCACTATTTTTATTGGTAATACTAAGGTTTAGAGATTTGAACAAAAACTTTAGTGAAGTTTAAGCTTAAAATAATAATAATAATAATAAAAGAAAAGTTTATAGTTAATACTTCTTACCCCATTGATAAATAGTTCAGTCTTATTTCAAGGATGTTTAGATATGTTTACTGGCAACATAGACAAAAATACTGAGCAGGAATTCTCAAGTACATTTGATTCTAGCCATCTTTATATTTTGACTCACCTGCTGCAGAGAGGATGGGAAAACTATCATTGCGGATCACTCTTGGGGAGTTTCTTTCTTCGATGTAGAATTGTGCAGTCTGAAAGAATCTCCTATGGGCAGAAAGGCTCCATTTTATTTAAATTAAATAAATTCGAACGGATAAAAATTTACCAAACAGAGACAATGGGTCTAAATTGCATTAACATTTTTGAGGATGCAGAACTTGATTAAGGGGCAGGTGAACAGTATGCTTTTAAAGAGCTCCTTAATTCTGAAAAGGTTGTGGGCTTGCTTAGAGTGGCTGCTGTGTATTTTCTGAACATCACGAGATGTAATACATCAAGTCTGTCCAATCTACATACTACTTTGGTAATCAATCATTACCCTCCTGTTTGTATAGAGATGTAGAGGGAACTTTGCTAAGTGTTTCCAAGATCAACTTTTAGAGTGAAAGTTATAACAGAAAGTGTGTTAAGTGTCAATTTAAAAGAGCCATTATTCTAGGTAATTTGCTGAGATAAATCACATTACATCATTTGTATATTTTATATATAAATCAACATCATTCACCCTGCTTTAAAGATATCAGAATCAGCATTGATGAATGAAAAACCCATATCATGATTTATGATGTTGATTTATGTATACATTTATATAATATGATTTAATCTAAGGAAAGTAGATGCACACAATTTATTTTACTCGACATTTACTCAAAAATATCTGAAAATGTGCATTATCTTTTCTTTTGGTCAATAGATTTTGGTACTAATACACTTCTGTTAATATCACGGTGTTTGACAATCAGCTAATGTGATAATCACAATATGGCCAAATATCATACATATATCATCAGTAACACTTTACAAAAAGGTTACATTTGTTAACATTAGCTAATGCATTAGGTTTCATGAACAAACAATTAACAATATATATATATATATATATTGTAAAGTGTTACTGATGATATATGTATGATATTTGGCCATATTGTAATTCTCACATTAGCTGATTGTCAAACACAGTGATATTAACAGAAGTGTCAAGTCTATATATATATATATATATATATATATATATATATATATATATATATATATATAGACTTGACACTTCTGTTGTTCTGTTGTTTTTATATAATATGAAGCTTTGTTAATGTTACTAAAAATACATTTGTTCATTGTTAGTTCATGTTAGTTCATAGTGCAGTAACTAATGCTAACAAATATGTACAACAGGGGCGGCTGTGGCTCAGGTGGTAGAGCGGGTCGGGTGCCAATCGCAGGGTTGGCGGTTCGATTCCTGGCCCACATGACTCCACATGCCAAAGTGTCTTTGGGCAAGACACTAAACCCCAAGTTGCTCCCAATGGCAGGCTAGTGCCTTGGTGTATGTATTGGTGTATGAGTGTGAATGTGTGTGTGTGAGATTGGGTGAATGGGACACAGTGTAAAGCGTTTTGGTAACCTCTAAGGTTAAACAAAAGTGCTATATAAGTGCAGACCATTTATCATTTACCAATAAGCTAAGATTAATGAATGCTTAATAAGTTTTGTTCATTTTTAGTTTATGTTAACTAATGTTGTTAACTAATGTTAACAAATGGAACCTTACTGTTAAGTGTTACCTTACCATGTCATCAAAATCATGAACGGAATGTAAATCTGCTGAAAAGCCCCAAGTAATTATTTTGCTGCCATGTTGTATATTGCAATAGTAGTGTATATATATATATATATATATATATATATATATATATATATATATATATATATATATATATGCAAAAAAAAGAAGAGAAAAAAGAGTAATCTCATTTAATATAACATTTTACTAATACATTCATATTTATTCATTTGGCAGGCGCTTTTAGCCAAAGTAACATACAACAAAAGCGGTTATTCCTCAGAAGATCAAATTTTTTTTTTAGAAAAGTACTAGCTACTACACAGATGTACGTGGGACACTATGAAACAGATAAGCAGTAGTAGTTTTTTTTAAACGTCCATTTTAAAAATATAAAGTAAGAATGTTATTTTTTTTAAGGTAAAGAGGGACTTATAACTTCATTCAAACCCATAACTTCATTTAAATAAACACATTCAAGCAGGGTAAGTTCAGAACAACAACAGCCTTTCGAGATGTCTGAAATAAAGCTAGAACAAGAACTCAGCCAAGTACATAATACAATCCCTTTTCATATTGTCATTAGTACATTAGCAAATACAAACACTCCTAAATGTCTAGTTCTCCCTCTAGATTTCATAAAACCTACACAAACTACAAAGAAATTATACATAATATCTAGCCAAACTTTGCACCTGCAACTCTCCATATTGCTGTAGCCTCTCTGCCTTGGGAACAATCTTTTAAAAATTGATTAATTTATTTTACTCCAAATGCACAGGAAAGACGGTGCTATCCCCCCTGAAACCCCCATTTAAGACTTACTGTCATGTAAATGTTAGTATAGTATTTTCATAGGAGTGTCCCTACCTGTACTGTATGCAGAGCAAAGAGCAGATGCTATTCATCCTTTGAAGATGAGATAAAAAGAGGGGCAAGAGAGGGAGAATGCTGGCTGAGCACTGATGGGAGGTGGGGCTAGGTACATAGAGAGGGTGGGTGGGTGTTGGGGGCAGGCACCCTGCACTAATGACCTTATAGGATAGGGGATCTGTTGTTGGCAGACACACATTTTGCAGACTGATTTTATAGCAGGGTCCTTCAGCTACGTTTTTGGACTTCTTGAAAATGCACAACTAAGCAAATGGAAAAAAGACAAATATAACCTCTTATCATTCCCCATCTGCGTCTCTATCTGTTCGAGTTTGAAATTGCTTTAACTCATAGCGATCTCATGCGTACATGTAGAGATGTACCACCGGAGATGAGTGCAGTATCTTTGGTCTTTAATGGGCATCTGTGAGTTTGAACAGACTCTGAGCTGTCCAGATGGAACCCTGCCTACATAAAGCTCTCATTAGCCTATTGCCTTGGCAACATCATTACTTCATTTTAGCAAATAATAGTAAACTTTGTGGTAAACATTTATTTGCTCCAGTTCTGAGAAAATTAGAAAGTTTTTGCAAAGGAGGTAGTTTTGCACCTTTTCACCTCAGATAATGCAGGAATGGTATTGTACTAATAAAAGGATAAAAGGATATACATTCACTGAGTACTTTAGTAGGTACACTGTGGTCCTTATAAAGTTCCCGATGTGGTCTTCTGCTGTTGTAGCTCATCCACCTCAAGGTTCTACGTGTTGTGCATTCTGAGATGCTATTCTGCTCACTACAATTGTACAGAGTAGTTATCTGAGTTACCGTAACCTTTCTATCAGCTCAAAACCAGTCTGACCATTCTTCGTTGACATCCCTCATCAACAAGGCATTTCCCTCCGCAGAACTGCTGCTCACTGGATGTTTTTTGTTTTTGGCACGCATGAAATCCCAGGAGATCAGCAGTTACAGAAATACTCAAACCAGCCCGTCTATCTATTTATAATAATATATTTTGTATACATTTTTTAAAAGATTTTGCTTCTTGGTGGATTTTTGGTGCATTTGATCATGACATTCTTGAAAGTTCATGGAACAAGTGCATTAATTGCTCACGTGTCTTTACTCACATTAAGATTTCAATACAAATGTATGGGTTCACATTCTTGAGGAAGCAGTTACGTATTAATTTGTCTTCCTCTCACTCACTAACCGATAGATCATTGTATAAAACAGCAAATTCAACCAGCCTTTTATCAACTCCTGGTATATTCAATCATCATTCCTTACAGAACTGAATTTGTTAAATTAATATGCATAGGTCATGGTGAAGTAATAAATGTTCACACAGAGCTCTGGAGTTGATTGAGGTAACTTACAGGCAGAAATTGTTGTAATTAATGGTGTCTGGTATTGCTCATACTTAGGATTAGGGATTTGAAAAAACCTATGACTTAAGTATTAGACATTCAGAGCATAACTTGTCCTGCACTTTTTGTGCTATGAACATGAATGATACCTAAAATTGTATGGTTTGTTGAGGGGATGTGTGCTATTACTTTTTAAGAAACCAGAAGAATCAGACTTTAAGTGATCACATGACTTTTACCAGGTGGTTGACAAAATGGGCAAATTAAATACCATAAATTTACAATGAATGAGTGACCCGGGCCTTTTCATAGAGACTTTTCATAGAGAGGGGGTGTTTTTTTCACTTAGGCTGGTAAGCAACCAACTAGAACAACTTAACAACTTTGGGTTAGTTCACCCAAAAATTATCCCATAATGTACACACCCTCAAGCCACCCTAGGTGTATATGACTTTCTTCTTTCAGACAAACACAATCTGAGTTATATTAAAAAATATCCTGGCTCTTCCAAGCTTTGTAATGGGAGTGAATGGTACCTTAGATTTTGAAGCCCAAAAAAGCACATCCATCCATCATAATTGTAATTCATACGGCTCCAGGGGGTTAATAAAGGCCTTCTGAAGCGAAGCGATGCATTTTGTAAGAAAAATGCGTTCACGACTCTCTCGTGAACGTGCGGATGGCCGTTACCGGAAGCCACTGATTATAGTTTATAAAGATATAAATATGGATATTTTTCTTACAAAATGCATCGCTTCGCTTCAGAAGGCCTTTATTAACCCCCTGGAGCGTATGGATTACAATTATGATGGATGGGTGCACTTTTTTGGGCTTCAAAACCTAAGGTACCATTTACTCCCATTATAAAGCTTGGAAGAGTCAGGATATTTTAAATAGAACTCCGATTGTGTTTGGCTGAAAGAAGAAAGTCATATACACCTAGGATGGTTTAAGGGTGATTACATTTAATTTTTGGGTGAACAAACCCTTTATCAACCATCTAGCAATGCCATAGCATCCACCCAGAACAACACCCTTAGGAATCACCTAGCAACCCCCCAGAAAACAATGGCAACTAAATTACAACATGCTAAAACACTCAGTACACTTTAGAAAATGCATAGCAACCACCCAAAACAGCTTAGCAATGTCCTAAAAACAACCCAACAATGCCCTAGCCACCACCCAGAACACACTAACAACAATAAAACAATATGCTAAAACACTTTAGAAAACACACAGCAATGCCCTAGCAACCACCAAGAACACCCAAGCAACCTCATAACAACGTGTTAAAAACACTCACAACACTTTAGCAAATGATTAGCACTGCCATTGTAACCACCTAGCAATGGCCAACCAACCACCCAGAAATGCCTTAGCAACCACTCACAACACTTTAGCAAATGAATAGCAACACCACTGTAACCACCTAGAACACCTTAGCAACCTCCTAGCAATGGCCTAACAACCACCAAGCAATGCTCTAGCAACCACCCAGAACACCCAAACAACCACATAACAATGTGCGAAAACACTCAGAACCCTTTAGAAAACACATATCAATGCCCTTGCAACCACCATTTGTCTTGAACATGGGGTGGCGGGTGGGGAATCTATGCCTCTGCACAAAGCAATGTGCTAAAAATATTCTTTTGCACAGACAAACATCACAAAATTCTTTTTTAGAAAGTGTAAAAATATTGTTGGATTTGTATGACTGCCTGATGGTATAATTAAAACAAACCCTGGCTGATTGTGTACACTCTGTTGAGTCTGCCCATTGTACTTGGTCAGATATAATTTTTCTAATGCTAAAAATATAGTTTAAATAAGAAAACATACAGTGCAGAATAGCTGGTATATATAAAAACTCCTTATTATGGTCAGGTATAAGTGCTGCATATATTATACCAACTAACACATTACAAAATAAAGTGTAATGTTAACTATTAATGTAATGTTTCATGTTCACAATTTAATGACACAATCAGACCAGTCAGCATCACAGATTGGAGCACAGCTGGGTCCCTACGCTCAAGACTCATGATCCCTAGGGGGCCTATAACCTCTTAGCCATACACAGACACAAGACAAAACCGGACAGAACAGGAGGATGGTGGTATTTGGCAGGGAGCTAGTTGGGAGGATTTTGATTCAGCTCCCACAGGGCTGAGACAGGACTGGGAGAGGGCGGGCAGATGGGGCCAGGATTCTCAAGAGAGCTGAGCCATGTTTATAAAGGCCAGAGAGAGAGAGAGCGAGAGACTAGATAAGTAGAAAGAGGTTGATGAGGTGTGGATACAAGGGTCAGAGTGCCCTTAAACGTTTTTTAACAGCCACAACCACAACAAGATATTAAGATGTGCTTGGTTTCTGTTTTTGTTGTGTCGAACTGGGTAGCTCAGCCTGCATAGAAATCTCACTGGTCAAAAATACTGTTCTTCGAAGCATAATTTTGACTTGCCCCTCAGTTTGTAACAAAATAAAACCAAAAATGCACTGACGATCATTGTTGCCATTTTATAAAAACTGTCAAAAAAAATCCACTTTGCCTATAAACACCACTTACCTCCCATAAAATCACTTTAACACACAACGCTATTGTAGCTCATTGCTTTATTATAGACTGTGGTCCTTCAACTCTGCCATACCTCCAGTAGACGAGGACAGCCAACAGCATAATCAGACAGAGGAGTGTGAGAGCAGAGACCACCATCAGAGGGATGATCCACTCCATTCTACTGGATGAGGACACAGGGTTTCGGGTGACAGTGGAGATGCTGTTCCTCTCTGCATAATGGTCACAGAGACCAGAGAAGGGTAACAAAAATAACATGTATTTCTTCAAGTCAAGTACATGCATTTATTTGTATAGTACTTTTTTACACACATTTCAATTAAATTATGCTGTAACAGAAAATTCTGCATTGTGTGGTTGGACGCAAATGGAAATCATGCCTTTAAAATTATTGTCTTCAGGCTGCCAGTAAGCAAGCCAAAGGTGACTGTGGCAAGGAACACAAAACTTCATAAGATGTTAGTTTATGGAGAAAAATAACCTTGGGAGAAACCAGGCTCAGCTGGGGGAGCCAGTTCCCCATTGGCTTCTACACAAGGAAAGACAAAACACAGACATCCGTAAAGGAGTCTCATAAAGGTGTGCTGAAATAGTATAGTAGGCTCCTGTAAATATTTTAGAACAAGAGCACAAGTTAGTTTAGGTTAGATTTAGGACATGTCTACACTAATACATTTTAATTTGAAAATGCCTTAATTTCACTACATTTACACCTCTCATCCACACTAGAACAGCATTTTCCTATATCGAAAACAGAGAGGTTCTTAAATGCTCTCCATTACAGCAACTTTTGAAAACGATGATGCTAGGAAATATAAAATTGTTTTCAAATGAAAACAGATAATTGTGGATGTGGCCTTAGTCTTGGACTTAGCATAGTATAAGATTTTCCAGAATTAAGGCGGTCGCATTGAATTTAATGGAAAATATGCAGGTTGTGTGTGGCAGAAATTTAAGCAGCCCCGGATTCTTGGCTGGGCACTGCCGACAGAAACCGGGTGGTGGTCACCATACCTTCAATGAAAACAGTTGTTTCGAATTTTAAAATGCGCCATGTCTTCTGCCAGACACATCTGACACATCAGACACATTCTGCATCTTTAAGTTACAGACTGTGGTACACAAAGGTCATAATGTTATCACCCAGAGGAAAGATGTATTGCTCAGAAGTTTCTCTTTCATAGCTCAAAAGATAATATTTAATTAAAGCATACATTTTGTCATAGATATTTCCTTAAAATAGGCACAAATGAGCCAAAAATAATGAAATGAATGTGGACAGCACAGTTCAGATCAATTGGTCTGGAACAATTGTATAAGAAATCTTTAAGATAATCATCTTGAAATCTCTGACATTTGATTGCAGAATCTGAGAACAATTTGTGACATTGTGGAGTTTTTCTCTGAAACTCTATAGAAGACACAAGTGAGATTACGATGGTCTTTTCTCGGGAGAAAAATCTGAGAAGCAGGAGAATTTAGCAAAAGTCAAAATCTTTCTTTCAATATAATCTGATTGCTTTCTAGGAGAAACGACTGAGCTATTAAATAGATCTCATCTGTGATTTTTCTTTCCTAGGGGCATTTCTCAGAGAAGAGTGATTGTGTAAAACTTTAAGCCTCCATCGCACTACACTTCACACTCCATTCCTTTTGTTCCATTCAAAAGCATCCCAACGCACGAGACAGCAAACACAAGCTCATGCGAAGAAATTTCCCATTCCGCTGCGCACAAAAGTTCAGGTTTGATGAACTCTAAACCACGAATTGGCATGAAGAGAAGACGTGGGACCAATTGGAGATCGATATGTCACACACGGGACTCTTGGATCAATACAAAGAATAGATATTTCAAAGCTGCGTGCTTTTATTGTTGCAGGGAAGTGAGAAGTTGACCGATAGTGGCTTTTGCTGATATCAATGTCTAAGGTGGTGGGAAAAGCAATAATCGGCTGATAGTTTTTAAAATCTTTCTTATCTATTATGCACCTTTTTTTCTTTTTTAAAAAATTTTTTTTTTAGATATATTTCACCAGATGAGGTTTAATGAGGAATAAGGTTTAATATTATTCACAAGATTTAAAGCTGGAGACACGATGTATGTGCTGACGGAGCATATTTCCTTTTAGTTGCATTTTTTTCTTTGCATCCCCTTGCTTCAATTTAAAATACAAAAATATGTATTGAAGTGAGGATAAAAATATGAATGCATATTGTCAATGATGAAAGACATAGTCGGCATAGATTCTTGCTGATAACCAATTGTTTCAAAAGACAACTATTGGCACAGATTAATCTGTAAAACCTATACTGTATATCTAATCCATATACCGATATTTCGAATAAAACCCTAAAATGTTTAGATTTTAAAAACATTATTAATTGTTAATGTGATTTATTATTTGTTTTAACCAGAAGACTTCGAGCGTGACATCATATCCTGTCAGTTGCAGTGTCAGAATAATGTTGCATGCTCAAATCTTATTGTGATCGCGGTTTCAGATTGTGGGTCTTTTGGACTGGGGAGGTTATTAGTAGCTCACCTACCAGTGTGAATGTAGTATGGCCAGTGAGCCCTCTCCACATTGGTTAGTTCAGTGGATTTTGTTGAGCTGGCAGGAAGTTGCATGTCTGCAGTGTTGTTATCCTCCAACCATGTTGGTTTTGACGAATCCTCACCAGAAGTCTTTTCTGTGGCACTAGTGACATGCACTTCCACTATCCTAGGCGACAACGTGGAATTCTCATTGCTAACATCCGCCCTCTCTCGTCCTCTCTCCCTGTATGTTGAAGTTGGGAGGGGGGCTGTTGGTTTTTGGGGCACCATATTCTCCCGCTTTTTGTCCTTGACATCTTTATCCTTTTTTTTCTTTTCCTCTTCCCCCTGTTCCTCTTCCTCCTCCTCCTTCTCCTCTCTTTCACTTCCTTCTTCCTCATCATTATTTGCTTCTGTGGTATCTTCAGCGGTGAGGATGTTGTTTTCAGAAGGGACGGTTTTGGTAGTAGGAGTGACTGGGTGTTGGGTGGGTGTGGGGCCTGAGTTGGTAGAGTGGGTGGGCCAAAGCGAACCCGGGAGGGAGGAAATCACGCTGCTGCTGAAACCCAGCCCAGCCAACAGAGTGCTGGTTACCACAGATGCTACAGTAGCTTGCCCGCCACTGGATGGAGGCCCCATTCCCGTTGCCATGGAGACAAAGGAAAAGGGGAGGCCAGTGGATGTCCAGGTGGAGGAGCCTGAGCTTATAGGGGCCATGTCCGCAGAGGAGGCTGGGGAAATGGTGGGCTAGAATTGGACAGGACAGGACAAGAAACATCAGTAGTTGGGTGAATAAAACAAAAACAGTCAAGAACATGTATTTTATGCAGAAATCAGCATTTGCTTAATGAAAATATGGCCTACGTTTAGAACCATTAAGATTTTTGTGATAACATTTTCACGATAATTAGGCACACCTCCCAGCACACACAATTAAAAATCTCATTACTGTAATGACATAAAATTAGTGATTGTTTGAAGATGAAGTATTTATATATCATGGTAGTATTTGTTGTTCTGCCTTTCATTTATGCTAATTTGTGGGGGATGTGATGTACTTTATGTATCATAAATAAATAGTGCTACAATGAACAAACTATTAATGGTCCTAAAATATCGTTAAATTTCTTTATATATTGTGTCATTATCGTAATGAAAACTCCCATTTCTTATGCATTAATTCAAAAAAAGTATTAACATTAAATTGAAAAATATTTATATTTATTGTAGAGCTTTTAAAGTATGCGGATTTAAGCAGTACAACCCTATTTGACCAATGACGACTTCAGACAAATTTTTGTGATAACTTGATACATATTTTTTTAAATAATTTAGATTCAGACTGATTTGCAAATTAATCATTTAGAATAGCGGTGCTCATACGTCTATGGAATTAGGTCTACTGTTTCATAATATGATCATAGCAAGATCTACCATACAAAATATATGAATAGTTGGTAGTGAAATTTGACAATTATACCTCTTTTGATACCACAACAAACAATAATACTTATTTTTTTAATTATGTAAGCCTTGTTTCAAGTTCTCAAGTAAATATTCAAGACAAGTCAACAGTTTTATTAAATAAGAACAAAGAAGCAAATTAATAAAAAATAAAAGCAGAAAATACAAAACAAATAAAAACAACAGAAAAAAAAAATCGAATTAAGAAAAGAGTGCTTTTTAAAAAAACTTATTAGCCTATCAAGTATTCAAGTAAACATTCAGAATTAAATTAAATGTAACATAAAACTACTAGCTGCTGGTCTCCGCTGTTTGATAAATTCCATTAATACTTCTTAATGCTACTAAATTTATCAAGCCAAGAGTAGTGAGTGATTTGTTTTCTAGTTTGATTAATATTAGACATACTGCAATTATCACATGTAACCTTAGGTTACATGTACACTTCAAGTCCGACAGTTTGATACAAATCTGCTTTTTTCTCCATTGTTAACGTTCACTTTAGACATTACTGACTGTATTTACATTAATACCTCACCAAGACGGGTATTTTTGGCAGAATTTTGAAGTGTATTTGACCATTTACAGTAGGCGCGTATCTGCATTACCATAACCGCTCTTAGAGCAAAAGTTCATGTAAAGTGCACACACGCAGGCCACCTGTCTATCAAACAGCACGTGGCTACAGTACCGAGGAAAAAGGAAATAGTCAAGAGCCCCTTGGCACTGGCCCCATTGGCCCAGTCGGTAATCCGTCCCTGACAATGTGCTTTAAAATAATCATTAAACTAATACCATAATGCACAAAGAAAATAACAATAAAATAATAAATAATCATAATTAATTGTCCTACAATACAGCTACATTTTCTTTATGCCGTATTATTTTCCTATGTTATTTATTTTTGGTTTGATTTTGGGATAGCCCTGGACATGTGACCGAGACATGTTTTTGTGAGATTCACCCAGATATAAAATGAAATGGACAATTAATAAACATAAACACATCTGTTTCACAGAAGACTAGACCAATGCTATTGCCTACCATTCCAGTTTTTACAATCCTTGTTCCCTCGAATATCCTTGTGGTGTTTGCTTTAAGAAAATAAAATCAAGATTAATCAATGACCTGATGGATTTTCATGAATAATAGAACATTTTCAAGTGGTATAAGAAGAATGGACAGGCATTGGGTCATTTGACAAACCTCTGAATAATAGTGTTTGGCTGAAGTCACTGCGCTGGTCTCTCTGACACACAGCTTGCACTCTGAACAGATACAGGACATCTGGAGACACGAGTGAGATGACTGCCCTCTACAGGAGGCAAACAACACCACATATTTCATTAACACATTTATGAGCGAAATAGACATTGACACAAGAAGGGTTGTCTTGGCACTTTTCTGCATCTAACATGGGTTACGTTTTGGTCACATGTAATGCTGTCTTTTTAGTTGTGTACTTGTGTATTGGTTAAAAATCCAAAAACAAAACAAACAAACAAACAAACAAAAAACTCATTATAAAACATGGACAGACAGGATGTCCATTTGATGAAGTCATATTTCCCAAAACCAAAATGTCAAAGCAAATTTGACATCTGCCATTATCATTTGAATAAAATGACACTTATTTATTACAATGTCCTGTTCAATCATACGGCAATCCACAATCCCACAAAATAGATGGGTGGGATCATTTAAATTTCATATGCTTGATTCTCCAGCACAACCTGTGGCTGAGCTCAAAATTTAAATAAAAATGTAAATTTAGAATTGAAAAGATGAGGGAGTCATGATGGGCTGTAGAGTGAAAGGAAGCAATTGGACTTTAACCGTGGCAGTTACATCCCTCAATTGAATCCAAATCTAATTTGACCAAGCCAAAAATAGACTGACAGTGCTCATCACAAAAAGTTCAATCAACTTGGTGGACACTCTCTTGTAGTCATGGAGACCGTGTATGTAAGGCTGCCCCAATAAGGTAACTGACAGATATGGGTGTAAGCCATTCAATAGACTTGAGGGAAGAAAGACCAAATGCTGTCTAAATCCATCAAACCGATGACAGCAGTCCATCCATCAGACTTATGAGGAAGTGTTGGAAACCAAGATAACGTCCACAAGGAACACTTTGTTCTTTGTTTTTCCAAAGCTCATAAAGGGATGTACTTTTTGTAGGGAGAGTTTTTGTGGTCTGTGTACACATCAGATGGTCTCTCTGTTTTTACAGGAACTTGACAAGTAAAGTAGCAACATTATACATTTAAAAATGTCTATATTTCCCCAAGTTTTGCAACATAATCAATACACATGCAGCATAGCGAATCAATGCCAGTTTTATAACAATGGACCAATCATAAGATGCTGAGTTTGGACAAGTATATTCAGCCTACTAAGTGTTTACAGTAGCAAATGTAACAATGTATAATGTCTTATTAATAACTTAACAGATGGGTCAATGTTTGATCCTCATTTTGTTTTTGTCTGGATCTATTAAAAAGATGCTTCACCCAAAAAGGAGAATTCTATTATCATTTACTGCCTTTCACAAGTTTCTTTCTTCTAATGAACACAAACAAATATTTTTAGAAGAATATTTTCACTCTGTAGGTCCTTTCAATGCAAGTGAATGGTGACCAGACCTTTGAAGCTCCAAAAAGCATATAAAGGCAGCATAAAAGTGATCCATATGACTCCAGTGGTTTAATATCTTCTGAAGTGATACAATCACTTTGAGTGAGAAACAGATCAATATTTTCAATCATTTTTTACTATATATCTCCACTTTCACATTCAGAACGTGAAAGTGGGGATTTATAGTAAAAAAAAAGGTCTTGAATACTGATCTGTTTCTCACTCACGCCTATCATATCATTTCTGTAGACATAGCTTTAACCACTGAAGTTGTATGGATTACTTTTATGTTGTCTTGAAGTGATTTTTGGAGCTTGAAAGGTCTGGTCACCATTCACTTGCATTGTGTGGACCTAGAATGACAAAAATGCTTTAAATGTTTAAAAAAAATTATGAGACCAAATTGGACACAAGGATTACATTTCTACATACTTGACACAGGTGCTAAACTCGATTTGAACAGATTTCTAAATTGTATCACCTCAGATCAACAACACATGTTGTTTTTAGTAGAGGATTTGAATAATTGTATACATTTGCGTCACTTACATCAACGAGGGTCAGATACCATTCAATTGAAACCATACATTATGATGTATTTCCTTATGAATAACACTGTTTTATTTACTCACCAAAGCCAATTTTTACTAAGATCAGTTGCATATCGAGTGTTAATGTGGACCCTGTGTGAGGACACATCCTGTATGTAACCCCCACCCCCCCAAATCAAAGAAAACACAACCATCACTGTGGGATTGAGGCTTGGTTAAAACTTGTTAAACACTGTGCTCTTTTATGATTGCTCTGCTTGCCTTTTCGGACAGGGAACCTCACCGTGCTGTGTTCACTGCTCTGTGTGAAGGTCTTCTCGAAAGGCATTTCATCTTTCACCCAGCTGTAGGAGACCAGGAAGCCCACTATAGGTGGGTGGTAGACCATTGACGGCCAATCCCAGGTAAACACAAGCGCCGTTTGGTTCAGTGGATGGACCTTCATGTTGTCAGGGACGCTACTACAGACTGAAATGGAAAAGAAGGCAGAAAAAAAAGAGGCATACAGATATGATGAGACAGATAAAACCAAGAAATTCAAGTCTTCATTAGAGATGGGAAGAAGGTAGAGTTGTTCTCATTTGATTAGGGATGTGTGACTGGAGATAAGCGGCCGGAATTACAGCTCTCCGGCAGTGGGAGCGGAGCCAGATCTCTGACGCACGGGTCCCTGGCTGCAGCCTGGAGGTGAAGCTAAATCTTTCATCGCTGTCTGACTCACCAAAGCGTTCTCACTAGAAACTGCTTCAAAGTGAAAAATAATACATGAGTTCATCTCAATCTGCCTCCAGGCTTACAAACAGCCTTTTGGTGGGCACACGCATGCGTGTCTGTGTACTTCTATGGACACAGCAGGAAATATAAAGTGGCTGTGTAATACTGTGGTGCTCATTTAACAGGGGGCACTTGACTCTGCCCTTCAAATATACCCTCACAGCAAAGGTATCTGAGGAGCACTGAGTGTGATATGCACGACAGAACATTCTCACCATGATGCTTCAGTGGCTATTGTTTTCATCTTCCTCGTTTAAGTGACTTCATTATTGGTATTGTATTTAATGTCGCAGCCACCACAAACATGAACCCTAGGTTACAGTTTTGCAGTATAAAAATTGTCCATTAGGATTACATTAAAAGATTATTTCGCGCAAAAATAACAATTCCGTCAAAATGTATAATTTGCTTCTTCAGTCTAACACAAAAGTCAGGCAGAGCTTTACATCTTTTGTCCATACAATGAAACTGAATGGTGACTGAGACTAACATTCTGCCTAAAATCTCCTATTGTGTTCCACGTAAGAATGAGAGCCATACTTGTAAAACTAAATGAAAATCCATGCGTCACGTAAAGGTGATTTTACGAGGTTGCTCGGCAGTAAGAAACCGGGAACTGTACACAGTAAACAGTGAAGATAATGAAAGCAAATAAAAGAGGTAACATGCATTTGAGAGTGAAACAGAAAAAAGGCCTGGCAATTTCTTTGATTCCCCTGCTTAAACTAGGCTGGTTGCAGGTCTTAGCTGGTTTAAGGTGGTCTCCCAGCCTGATTGAGCTGGTGCTCATTTGGTTTAGATGGGTGGCCAGCTGGGTAGCCAAAACCAGGCTAGGAGACCAGCTAGGAACAGCTTAAGCAGTTTTAAGTTGTTTTTTAGCAGGGCTAGAAAAAGGAGTCATTGAAAGTGATATGCCTTTGTGCTGTACAACTTGATGTGGAGTCTTTATTTCCATTCCATTTTAAATATGTGCATGGGCACTGCTTACGTAATGATACATCACACAAATTTTGTAGTACTCAGCATCCGCTTTTCCACTATCGAGCCAATGTGAGCCATGGCTATATACTAGTCAGCTGTGGCCAACAGCCTCGAACTTCGAGCCACGAGACCAAAATTGATCAGCATTCCCACCAACGGGCCAGTAGCCCTGCAATGTTCAAACTTTCAATGCTTGAAGTATGCACAAAGCGGCAATGGAGCTAACTCTGCAGCTTTTTGCTGTGCTCCGTAGATTTCAATCTATTGGGAAACACTGACACAAAACCAGTCTGATCTCATGAAATTTATGTGACCATGGCAAAATGTTTGCAAACCAAAATTACATGCTGTATTACATATTTGGCTGCAGATTCCCATTGAAATGTCCAGCGAGGGGTACCAAAAAACAAGTGAAATTATTTTATCAGACGAGGTTTGGAAGGTGAATTTTAGATTTAGGTTTTAATGCGTAAAAACACACTTCCATAACCTAAAACTTTAGCCTAAACCTAACCAAAAGTGTCCTAGAAACAAATGAGAGATGAACAAAACAGACATCCTTACCCTTAACTTACACCTAAACCTAACCGATAGTATTTTAAAAGCAAATTTGAAATGAAAAGCGCTTTATTTTAAGCAACCACGTCTTTTGTATGACACTTTCGTTTTACTTTGACTTTCGTTTCAGGCGTCCTTGGCTGGTTTTGAAAACACTATTTTCCTGAGTCCAAATTCTAACCCTCTTATCAGGTGAGTTAACGTGGAAATGACTTAACATTATTACAGTTTTCCTTCAACTTCAAGCATTTTTAGAACTGTAAAATTCTAGAAAGAAAAGTCTCGATAAAAATGTTTACACACTCAATATTTTTTTTTAATTTGTCAACTAACATGGTGGAAATTACATTTTTAAAGTTTTTGAAAAAAAATGTCCACCATAATGTCCATCATGTGTTCCACTTGTTTCATTTAAAGAATGCATTTTACTGTCTTTTGTTGACTTGGTTAACAAATACACATTTTGGACAACTGAACTTTTTCTAAAACTTAGGGGCAAAATTGTCTGGTATGGTCAATTTTGACAATTTGATGGAAATCAATTGCTTGTGTTTATTTAACTGTTTGTTTATATTACCATAGTTATAAACATGGTATAAGTTGTAAACATGTTATAAGTTGTTAACAATGGATATCCATAGTTTAATATTGAATGTCAGGGTCTGGGACAGGCTAAAACAGTAAAATCTATACATAAAAGTAATTTGTGGTAAAAAAAAAAAAATATTCCAAGAAGTCCAAGAAAAAGTTTAAATTGAAGTTACTCAAAACTCAAACTGTCCTATATGGTTTACATTTTAAGTCATGTAGGCTTTTTATTATATAGATAGTGCAAACTTGTGTGGAGAGAGGGGAGGAATAAAATTATGTGAAGTTGCAGGCCAGATTCAAACCTCCATCATCTGCGTGAGCACCATGGCTCAACATACTTGGAGTAAAAGCACTAACTGCTGCACCAAAGCTCCATCTTCGTAAACATCCTGCAATATTTGCCAAAAACGCCTAAAAAAGGCCAACCCAAATTAAAATGCATGCTGTTCTTGAACCCTTTGGAGTATATGCATGCTTTTGGTCTCTTTTAAAAGGGGAGACTTTGAGGTTTGTTCCTGAATAGTCAGAATCACTGTAAGTCTTACTTGTATTGAGTAATAGAACTTTGAACACACTCAAAAAGGGGAAATAAACTCCGCCTACATTTTTTTTTTGTAAAAAGATGCCTGCAGATAACTACAGCTGGGAGGACATAGCTGGAAAACACAATTAGATCACAGCATGAAGCCTTACCAAACCCAATATAAAATTTGATAACAATACATTAGAAAATGAGTGTTTTACACATGTTTATCCAAGTGTATGTATAGGCTTCAAGGATATTGATACCTGGCCACACCTCTATCATGCACCGACTGGCTAAAATGACCTGTCCATCTAAAGTCCAGGGGTCAGCGGACATTTTGACATAAAAATATCTGTAATGTTTACATGTTCAAGGTAGATTCATCAAAGAATACAAAGTTGTGTCAGCTCTGTCGGTTAGCTCGAAATGCTACATCTATACTATGTGGGTGTTTATTGATATATAAATGTGTTATGGACCAAAAACTTTGTTGAATTGGATTGTATGGACCCTTTACAGTGTAACTAAACCATTTTTGATGGAATGAAGTGGATCAGTAGAGTAAGATGAGCATTATAAGTGAGTTTCTACCATTTTGGATTCGTTTATTTTGCTGTAAGTGGTCTGAGAAATACACCGATTGTACCCGCTGTGTTAAGTGTATATTAAAATGGTTTACATCGTTCGAATCACAAGAGTCTCAGCTTTCCAACGATGTAAGATATGTGTATCTTTTCATTTTTGAGTTTTTGCATTTCGTGCAGTTATTGCGCAATAGTCGACCGGGCCCGCAGACGACCCGTCGGGCTGTTAAAAAAAATTAAAACCAGAGTATTAGTAAAAGTATTTTTAATTATGACTGGAACTATTGAAAAGACAAACAATTGCTCGATTGACGTCACTTATCACACAAATCATTGGGTGGGATGTGTTTTTATCAAGCTGGGCGGACCGCATAAGTGGCGCTTGATAAGGTTATTATGCTGAAAGCCTGTGCTATTTATGTGTGTATCAGCATTAGCGACCTGTCAACAAGCTTGTGATAAACATGTCTGTGAAGCGAGAGGCAGATCCAGAGAAACACAAGATGTGAAACGAGGACAAGGGAGTGAATTGAAAAAGGGCATCTGCTGTGGAAACCGGCCTCGAGAGCTCCGTTAGCACGGGTGACTCAGCGAGAGCCCATTATTTTCATCAGTTCAATCATCAGCATGCTAATGACTGCCACCATTACTGTCCGACAGAGATAACACACATGCTGATGATTCAAATTGACTCTATTCTCAAGGCAGTTCTTTGGGTTATGTAGTCTACAAACTAAGATGTCAGCAATGGGTACAGAGAAACAGCAGTGCTGTGTGCTAAATAGGATTATACAGTTGTGGCCAAAAATATTGGCACCATTGGTAAATATGAGCAAAGAAGGCTGTGAAAACAAACCTGCATTGTTTATCCTTTTGATCTTTCATTAAAAAATTACAAAAATCGAACCTTTAATTGAAGTAAACAATTGAAACAGGGGAAATATCTTATTATTAAATAAATATCTTTCTCCAAAACGCATTGGCCATGATTACTGGCACCCTTTTATTCAATACTTTGTGCAACCTCCCTTTGCCAAGATAACAGCTCTGAGTCTTCTCTTATAATGCATTATGAGGTTGGAGAACACCTGGCAAGAGATTTGAGGCCATTCCTCCATACAGAATATCTCCAGATCGTTCAACTTCCGAGGTCCACGCTTGTGGACTCTCCTCTTCCCACAAATTTGATATGGGGTTCAGGGGACTGGTATGGCCATGGAAGAACCTTGATTTTGTTGTCAGTGAACCAAAATTATGTTGATTTTGATGTTTGTTTCGGATCATTATCCTGCTGGAAGATCCAACCAGGGCATATTATAAGCTTTCTGGCAGAGGCAGCCAGGTTTTGATTTTTTACATGTTGGTATTTGATAGAGTCCATGATGCCATGTATCCGAACAAGATGTTCAGGAGCTCTGGCATTAAAACGGCCCACAACATTAAAGATTCAGCACCACATTTAACCGTGGGCATTGGGTACTCCATCTCTGTGTGCGCCAAACCCATCCCTGGTGTTTGCTGCCAAAAAGCTCTTTTTTTTGTTTCATCTGACCATAGAACCCATTCCCATTTGAAGTTCCAGTAGTGTCTGGCAAACTGAAGATGCTTGAGTTTGTTGTTGGATGAGAGCAGAGGCTTTTTTCCCTCCCAAACAACTTGTGGTGATGTAAGTGATGTCTGATATTTTCTTTTAGACTTTTTGACCCCGAGACCCAACTAATTTCTGCAATTCTCCAGCTGAGATTCTATGGCCACTTGAACCATCCTCCTCACTAAGTGTGGAGACAATATAAACACATGTCCTCTTCCAGGCCAATTTGTGACATCTCCAGTCGATTGGAACGTATTAATTATTGCCCTATTAATTATTTTCAATGCTTTGGCTATTTTCTTATAGCCACTTTTCATTTTGTGAAGCTCATCTACCTTTTGCTGCATATCAGAAATATATTCTTTAATCTAACACACTGTGATTGATGATTACGGGAATTTGGCCTGTGTGTTACCTCATATTTATGCCCCTGTGAAACAGGAAGTAGCAGCTGAACAATTTCATGTTCCAAGTCACCCAGGTGCACTGAACATTTTAAAATATGAATGGGAATTTACTTCAGATATATTTTACTCATAAGACTTTCAAGGAGTGCCAATAATTGTGGCCAATGTGTTTTGGAGAAAAATATTTACTAATGAGATATTTTTCCTCTTTCAATTTTTTGAACTTATTTTTCACAGCCTTGCTCATATTTACTAAGGGTACCAATATTTTTGGCCACCACTGTATGTTATAAAACCATGGTTCACAACTGATTTTGCTTCAACTCCCAGACTGAACTTTGGACATCCATTGGAAAAGTGTTTGCTACTTAGTTTGGTTTTCTGTTTACTGTTATGTCCATTTTAGCTAAATAATTGATTTGTTATTTTCTGCACCACTATAGTAGGCCTACGCATATTTTGGAATATTTGGTAAACATACTTGCAAAGCTACTGCACAACTTTACTCATGATTATTATTTGTTCTGCATGTGTTACGGGTATATTAAGTTGATTTAAAAGTTAGACTTATTGGCCAATATTCATGACAGATCTCATTTATCTTTTAATTATTGTGTCAGTGTCTACAGTAAATGTTCCTGTTAGATGATATGCAGTGTCTATTATGATCAACGGTCTATTTACTGTCTGTTAGTTGCATCAAGTCAGACATGTTATCCTTTATTCATATTAACTCCATAATTAATGTAACATCAGTTTTATTTTTATATTTTTACTTGCAGTCACACATAAACTAAACATAAAAGCTCCCTTTACCTACTACCTACAGTATATGCAAAAAATGTTTAGTAATGATTTTTTGATCTTTGTACTGCGGTGTGTTCTTGTGTTCCGCACAATGATCACACATTTAATTCTTATTCAAACAATTTTTTTTTGATCCAGTGAATATACATCAGTTGTATTTTTGTCTTGCAGGCTATTATAGCCTATATTCCCAAATGGTGCAAATTGTCCCTTCAATAACATTTGTGTCTTAATCGTATTTGGAGAAATACTTATTAATTGTTCTAAAATAATCAAATAGAATCATGACCGAATTTCAGACTTCATCACTACATTTTAAGCTTAATATTTGGATCCATTAACAGGCCTATCTAATCCATTGATAAAAGTGGCATTCATTTGTTAAGTCATTATAAAGTAACGCATAGAATTTATAGCTACATGACACTTTATTGTTCTTCAGTTCTTGCACACCCTGTTTTCACGTGGCATTCCCAGAGCCTTGATTCTGGCTATGCCAATAAGTGGTGGCTCAACAAACCCGACACAACCAATTAAGCAAAAATTTGCTTAATAATAATGAATTTCAAGTACAAAAAAAAAAATCACATGAGCAAAACTTAAAACTTAAGTTACAAAATACTAAAAGGAATAGTTCACCCAAAAATTCAAATTCTGTCAAAATTGACTCAAGCCATTTCAATATCATATGACAATATGACTTTCTTACGTGGAACACAAAAGGAGTTATTTTAATGAATATCCCCAGTCTGTCTATTCAATACAATGGCAGTGGATAGCGGCTCACTTTAACGCTTAAAAAGGACACAAAAGTATCATAAAAGAAGTACAAGCAACTCATGTGTCATTTTCCATGTCTTTTGAAAGCATATAATAGGTATTGGTGAGAAACAACCCAGAATTTAAGTAATTTCAGCAAAAATATTGATGTCCGTTGCATGTTCATGAGCTCTATGACAGAAGCTAGCTCAAAGATTTGGAACGACATGAGTGTGAGTAAATTATGAATTTTAATTTTTTAGATTACTATCTCATTTGTTTTGTCTGTTTTTGCTCCACCAATGAAACAATGAAGCAGTATCAACCGTTGCATGTCGTTGGTTTTGGTGAGAAATAACTCACAATTTAAGTCAATTTTTTAAAACTCAATTTAAGATTTCAGTTCAAATTTTGAAATCTGTAGTACGTTCATGAGCTAGTGCTATTATTCCATGTAGTGTCATGCATATGCAAACGAAAACTTGCGTCGTTTAGCACTAGAAACAACGTTCTTAAAATGAGTTCTTGCGTGAACATCTCCTTTTGTGTTTTAAATAAAATATAAAGTTGTAAGTGTTTGGACCAACATGAAGGTGAGTAAAATATGACATAATTTTATTTTTTTGTTTTTGGTGAACTATTCATTTAACTTGTTTTTAGAGCTGTTGTATAGAAGCAATTTCACACTCTGCGCACACAATAGTGCTGTTGTACTGAATATCTGCCCAGCTGTGATTCGATTAATATCATAAACTTATATTTTATATTTGCTTTGTCTATTTTTGCTCTACTGATGAGAATAGTTTTAAACAAAGCCAAAGCAGGATGAACTGTTGCGTATCACCGAGCAATGCACAGATTGAATCCCTGTCAGGAATGTCACAAACATAGACAAGCAAAGTGATACAAACCGTGAGGCGTCACAGTGCTGTTAAACTAAATATCAGCACATTTGGAGCGCAACTTGACTAGTCAGATTAGAAAACTAGAACTAACTGTTCTATAATGTTTTATTTATTTATTATATTTACAGGATAAAGCCAATAATTGCATAGTTTTGTTCATGGTTTAAGAGGATGAGGGCAACCTGTCTGTGTTGGCATCTGTCTAATTTGGCTAGCTTGATGAAGTTGTGCCAAAATACTGTAGACTTTGATTGTATACACATCTTTTGGGCTGTCAACAACAAAAGATATGGGAAGATATTGCAACCCACAAGTTGAGAACACTGTAATATAAGGATATGTCAGGATGGTGAAAAAAAAAGAAAAGATACGGAAACAGAGAAAATATAAAAAATAAAAGAAAAACTTTTATTGCAGTGTTTTCACAGCTCATTTTGCTTGCTTCAAAAAATGGCAGAATTGCTATTTGGCCACACTGTGTTCATCGGTATGGGTTTATTTTTAGAGAGAATATTAATGATGATTATTCCGCCTTTCGGCTGTGTTGCATCACTCTCGACTTCACCACGACCAATAGCAATCAATGCCCTCAGCTGGGGAGGAAAACAACGCTATCATTAACGCACAGAGTACACATTCCCCTAGTTACTGGGCTCGGCTCAGAGAGCTGTGCTAGTGTAGTCACTGCATTAATAAATCGTATTTATTCGGTTCTGTCTCAAGAGCAATGAATATCCCCAAAACAACCAGCTTTGCACTTTATGCATGAGATGAATGAGAAGAAGCCCAAACAAGATGTCAAGGAAGAAAAACTGAACTATCGTTGTACCTACGGGACTTTTATCACATTCACTGTGGTAAATACACTGATAGTGCATTTATAAAGGAATAGTTTATTTATAAAAAATACATGCTCACTCCAAACATGAAAAAGAGATGCTTGCCAAAATGTTAAGCTCAGTCATCATTTAATTTTATAGTATAGAAAAAAGATGCAATGAGGGTGAATAGTAACTTGTGTTACAAGGGGGAAAAAGGTCACATGGGTTCAGAACAACATTAGGGTGAGTAAATGATAACAGAATGTTAACTTTTGAGTGTACTAATCCTTTAAAATGCTGTCTAGGTAGGCAGCTCACTAGGTTTTGGAACAGAGCTTTGTTTTCATGGTACACCAAACTTTTATTTCATAAGATCAAGTTAAATATATATTTGTATTATATGATTCCTATAATAAAATGCATGAAGCTTTAAACTTTCTGCTCTTTTAGTATGGTTTTAGTATGGTTTTGTTACATATATTTTTAGGATGAAAGCAGTCATACCTCTGTTGGTTTCTGTGTCTGCAGCACTGGCCATATTGTCCGTCATGATGTCGGGAAGCCATGCATCTCTCACAGCTGATTTGAATATCTTCCTGCTATCGAGATCTTGAGTGGGCCGATGGTTATTCCTAAGGTAATCCACGGACTTCACATGATCCTGCTGCTCTGTGGTGAAGATGGAGTAGAAGGCCTCCAACTACAGAAATTGAGACACAAAGAACAGCTTCATTAAAACTGAAGAAGCAAAATGTATAATAAATCATTGTTTTGAGATTGCATTGCTGTTATGACATATGTTATTAAAAAGATAGAACCAAAAATGTAAGTTCTCTCATCATTTACTCATCCTCATATCATTCCAGATGTGTATGACTTTCTTTCTTCTGCTAAACACAAATTAAGACTTTTAAAAAATATCTCGGCTCTTTAGGTCTTTCGATGCAAGTAAATGGTGGCCAGAAATCAGAAGGTCCAAAAAGCAGAAAAAAGTAGCATAAATGTAATCCATACGACTCCAGTGGATGAATCCAAATCTTCAAAAGTGGTATGATAGGTGTGGGTAAGAAACATATCAATATTTAAGTCCTTTTCTACTATAAATCTCCACTTCACATGTGGCGCCTGTTTAGTTTCAGTGTCACATCTGAAAGTGAAAGTGGAGATTTATAGTAAAAAAGGACTTAAATATTGATCTGGTTTTCACCCATGCCTATCATGTTGCTTTTGAAGATATGGATTGAAACACTAGGGTCTTATGGATTACTTTTGTGCTGCTTTTATCAGCTTTTTGGACCTTCAGATTTCTGGCCACTATTCACTTTCATTGAACAAGCTGAGATACTATTCTAAAAATCTTTGTTTATGATCTGCAGAAGAAAGTAAGTCATACACATCTAGGAAGGCATGACGGTGAGTCAATGATGAGAGAATTTTTATATTTGGGGTGGACCTGTCTCTTTAAAGTTCAATGCTGATGTAACTTTTTCGATGAAAAAATGATTCGTATCCCAGTTTAAAATGCAGAGTCAGCTAAAATAATCAATTTGTAGGTTGATTTCACCTAAAAGTGTAATTATTTGTTGATATGATAAAACAATGCTGTTTTGCTAACTGTTTGTTAAAAACACCAAAAAAGTAAAAAGAAAACCACAATACCAAAAAATTAAATGTACAGTAGAAGAGCTGGAATACTAGTACTTGTGGAATGTGGCATAAAGTGTGTAAAGAAAAATGGTTATATAAATCTGATTGGTATATCTTCTGCACTGCCTCATTTCCAGGAACATTTGAGCACACAACAGATGAGTCACATCACTTGTGTGGGTTTGAGTGTGTGTGTGTGTGTGTGTACGAGTGTGCATGTGTGCAGATGGTATGAATCTGAAACAGAGGAATGAACATGCCAATTTCAAGCATAGTGCACACAGCTGGAGGTGATGTTTATACATGATCATATGAATGTTGATGTGCATGCATGCATGATTATGTGGGCGTGTTTGTATGCTAACCTGGTGGTAGGACAGGTAAACAGGCTGATTGAAGATGATCCACTCGACTACCTTACTGCAAGGTGGCGTCGTGAGGGAACCAGTGTAACGGTAGTAACTATCCAAGGATGATGGCAGTAGATCTCTCAGTATAAACGGACCAAGGCTTGTCTCCTTCTCTGTTCAACAGATGACACAGTACAGTCATGTAAATGAAGTCCTATAAGGTCAAACATACATTTGTTGGATGTTACATTCACAAACTGAGATTGTTAACATACTCTAAAAAAAAATGCCATTAAATAACTTTTTTTTGTATTTTTTTTTTTTACAGGGGTTGGATACATTTTTTTGTCATTTTACTGTGTTGCTTTCCCTGTGGTCCACTTAGAATGTTATGTTTTTATGCATCAGAACATTCATAATTGTTGTGAAATATGCTGTACAAATGGTTGAAATTAGTATAGGACATGCAGAGTGGTAGATACAATACACAGCCAGAAACAGCATTAAGTTTGGGTATCTTTCCCACGTTTTAATATTATTATTTCTGGTGTTTAGGAATAATTGGATCAGTCCTATTTCCTCCTGATTGTTCATGAATTTGGATCTCTGATGACAGATATTCAAAGATTTCAGAGAGAGCTGTTTTTGCACCTTAGATTAAATAAATGATCTTTTTTTTGGAAATGGGTTGGATGCTTTGAATTCCAAGACTTGCTGTATGTTTTCACAGTACAATTAACTCTTTTATCTCAAAACATCAAGGAAATGTATTTCTCAAGATATGACCCCTAGAAGTTCTCATGATGCCACATAGAACCATTTTAAAGAAATGTTCTGGGTTCAATACAAGTAAAGCTCAATTGAAAGCATTTGCTGCATAATGTGAAAGAATTTAGACCCCTCCCTCATTTATTAATAAAAGCAAAAATGGCGGTTATTGTAAGGCACTTGTAATGGAAGTGAATGGAGCCAGTCCATAAACATTAAAATACTCAATGTTTCAAAAGTATAGTAACATAGTAACCTTATCTGTGTAAAGTTATCTAATATTACAACTTTGTTGTTATGATAACATAGCGCTGTAAACACTGTTAACAGGGGTATATTTTATGAAACTAAAATCATGTTACAACACGTATTATTGTTTACGTCTTGTGGCTATACCTTAGAAACAGTGTGTATTTTAATATTTATGGAAGAGCCCCATTCACTTCCATTGTAAGGGAGTTGAATTTTTGTGTGGTAATCAACACAAAAATAAGGTAATCAGCTTAACTTGACCGTGAAGTTGGCACCCCATATAATTAAATAATCACCAAAACTATTCTATTCATTTGTGCTGTGTTTGTGCTGATTTGTGTCGCAAAAATGAACGTCTGTGCTGGTTTAGTGTTTGAGTAATTAAGTATTCTTTTTTGGGCTGTGTGACATCACCCTCCACCCCATCTCTGAACACTTTAACTATTTCCATTCCTTAGAAATAACAAATATGATTCGGGGCTGTGACGCTGTTTCCACCCCATGTCGTCCAAATCGCTCCAAACCGGTGTCATTCGTTTGTGCTCGATTTGTGCTGTTGAAAAAGACCCTGTTGAAAAAGACCCTGTAAATGCGATATAGGGCTAATAAAATTAATATGAAATTAATTTAACTTTGTGCTAGGCAATGAAAACATATTCATCCATGTCCAGGTTGGTTTGGCTTGAAAATGTGATTTGCACGGAGAGTTTAATGGGAATTGTCGTGAAAGTCAAACGAATGTCAAATATAAGTCTAATTTTACCGCACTCACAAATACAGGGCATATGTGATATGGATTTGAAGCTTGAAGTTACTGCCAATGATCAAACTGTCAATATTGAATAAAAAAAAAAACAATTACAGCAACTGTAAGAAACCTGCACCAAGCGAGCACAAACGAACGAGTCAGAAAATGAGATCATTGGATGAGAGGAGGTAAATGCATGACTGACGTCACAGATCCGGGAGATAATTTTGTTATTTCTATGTAAGGGAATTAGTTTGATTGTTTCTTTCAACAGCACAAACCAGCACAAATCAAGCACAAATGAATGACACTGGTTTGGATCGATTTGGACGACATGGGGTGGAAAGTGACGTCACAGCCCCGAATCATATTTGTTATTTCTAAGGAATGGAAACAGATAAAGTGTACATTTTAATGGCACAATCCGGCACAAATCGAGCACAAACGAATGACACCGGTTTGGAGCGATTTAGACAACATGGGGTGGAGAATGACGTCACCACTCCCAAAAACATTTTTGCTATATCTAAGGAAGGGAAATAGTTACAACATTTGTTTTAACGGCACAAACCGGCACAAACCGAGCACATACGACCAGCACCAGTTTGGATCGATTTGAGCGAGATGGGGTGGAGAGTGAAGTCACACAGCCCAAAAAAGTCTGCTTAATATCTCAAACACCAAACCAGCACAAACGTTCATTTTTGCAGCACAAATCAGCACAAACACAGCACAAATGAATGGAACAGTTTTGGTGATTATTTAATTATATGGGGTGCCAACTTCACGGTCCTCTTAACTTATATTGAATTTGAGCTCTATCGTTCTTTAGAAAACCATCTTTATAGTTGTGCTTCAAAGAACAAAGGGGGGCTTCACTTCTCCTCTGTTAACATACAATACCTAGAAACAAATGTTGATCTGAGGACCATATAATATAGCAATCAAATATGTTTTAATGTCCAAAGAACCACATATGAAAAATTAAGGAGTCCTATATAGTGGAAAATGGTGCTAAAACCACTAACAAAAGATGTTAAAAAGTGGTCAAATTTACCATGATGGACTACCCGTTTGAGACCTGTGATGATGGGCTCAGCTGCCAAATTGTCTTTCTTCCCCACCTAGAAAAATCAGAGCAACACAGAAATTAGAGATTATGTTGTTTTTTTCTGCCTATTTAAGCACAAAAATATGGGTTGCACTTAAATAGTGCTATTATCACCTTCCCCGCTTATGCAACATTAAAAACTGGAGCGTGCTGACATAAGCGCCTTTTATTCAGGTTGATGGAGAACCTCATTCAGGTCAGAGATGAAGTATACTCACTTGGGCTCCCAGAGGATTCATTTGGTTGAGTGAGGTGGCAATAAAAGTGCCCATGGGAACCTCCAATACAGGAGCTCCACATCGAATAACTATACAAAACCCCTAGGAATGGACATGTCACACTCCATATGACACCATTCCTATAAACACTAATAGCGGTAAGCCATAATGCTGACATGTGGGAGGAAGTGTTTAAGTCTGCCGACGTAGGTTATTCTCTCCTCGTTTGACAATGGATAAACATAGGACACACCTGCGTTCCACATTCAGCTTGAAGAATAAGGCCTGTCACATTAGTAAAGTTGTGTTAAAATGTATGAGGCTATGTGTGAATGTTGAGACTGAAAGGAGAACAAATTGGGTACTGTATGGCAAATATCTTATATTATTTCCACGGATCATGATATTGGCCTGTTAAGCCTGTTTTGCTTTTGTATTCATATGATACCCTTGAATACTAAGGGTATGCACCACAAATCTTCCTTTTCTGCTTCTTACTTATTAAGAAAACAATTGCACAGTTTTCACCCCATTAAGACCATTTGTCACAGTTGGAATGAGAAGTAAAAATAAACATAGACCAATATATGGCACATATAAACAAACAATAAATATACAACGACTAACAGCTAATTTGTTAATGTACATCTGAATGCTTACAAATGCCATTCAAATTTTTCATAAATGCTTTCACTGTGCTTTCAGGAGCACAAATGTTTACAACATCACAAAAACTTTTTCTACTCTGTGATGTCAGTTTTTTCAGGTTACAGTAAAAACTTAGTTGCCTTTCACACAGAATGTGTTTTTGCATCCCTTTACCCTGTTTTCAAATCATTTTCCTATGTAAACATGCGCTAGACAGAAGTGTTTGGCAACTGCGATGCATCTCGCTGTTTTTTGATGACCATTGCGTTTTTTAAGACTGTCTTAATTTAAAAAAAAAAAACTTTTAAAACCACCTGCGTTCTGTTACATTCATTGCACTGCATCTAGCTTTTTTTTTTTAAATTTAAGAACATGTTCGGTCTGAACAGCCCCTTAGAATGGAAATTCATGGGGAAAGGTTTTCTGGAGGGTTTAAAAGTAGTAAGGTGAAGCTCATACAATAATTCTTTTATACAACAAGGGGTAACACTTTATAATAACTTTCATTAATAAATTATTAACAAACATGTTATAATGCTTATCAGGTCATTAGTAAATGTATATTCAAATAATTAGAAATATGAGATAATGTACTTGTTTTTTTGTTGTTTTTTTTAATTTTCTCCCCTTTTCAGAATGCCCAATTCCCAAAGTGCTCTAAGTCCTCGTAGTGGCGTAGTGACTCAATTCGGGTGGCGGAGGATGAATCTCAGTTGCCTCCGCTTCTGAGAACGTCAATCCACGCATCTTATCACGTTGCTTGTTGAGCACGTTACCGTGGAGACGTAGCGCATTTGGAGGCTTCACGCTATTCTCAGCGGCATGCACGCACAACTCACCACACTCTCCACCGAGAGCGAGAACCACATTATAGTGACCACAAAGAGGTTACCCCATGTGACTCTACCCTCCCTAGCATCCGGGTAAATTTGGTTGCTTAAAAGACCCGGCTGGAGTCAGTCAGCACGCCCTGGATTCGAACACACGACTCCAGAGGTGGTGGTCAGCGTCAATTCTCACTGAGCTACCCTGGCCCCCACGATAATGCACTTGTTAATGTTTACTAATTAACTGAAATAACATTACATAATGCTTAACAGATAATTAGGTAATGTAAATTCAAAAATGTACAAATGAGATTAAAATTCCATTCCTAAATTGCCCATATAAACAAACAATTAAAAAAAGAGTTATACAATAATTAACTGATAATATGTGAATGTACATCTGAATGCTTACAAATGCCATTAAACTTTTTCATAAATGTTTAATAAATGAGCTCATGCATTTATTTTACATTTACAAATGTTTTCTGAAATTATTATAATTATTCACCATACATACTATTCATGTTCTAATTGGTAACCAAGGTCATTAAAGGCCACACATGTGCTGTAGTATGTATGTATGCTTTTACTATTTACACATATTTACAAATCATTTATTAATTATTTGTTCATATTTGTGCAGAGTCTAATCTAAAGGTGATACTATTCATCCATTGTAAAAGTTTATAAAGGTTTACTAATGATTATTTAGTACCTAAATTTAATATTGGGCTACTGAAATATTCAAAATATTTCAGCTACTTTTTTAAAGTTTGTAAAGGGGTGTGTTGTAAAATTGTGTTGCGTGATTGCTATAGGCATCAACAACAACATAAAATAACAAGAACAGCCTAGAAATTTATTTATTTTTTTTTGCTTCAATAACAGATTTAATAACATTTGTAAATGTTTGGATTTTCATTAAATAATGTTTAACAGATCAGTTAAATTGATTAGTAAACATTGACAAGCACATTATCTCATATTTCTAACTATTTGAATATACATAGATCAGCCACAACATTAAAACCACCTGCCTAATATTGTGTAGGTCCCACTCGTGCCAACAAAACAGCGCCAACCTGCATCTCAGAATAGCATTCTGAGATAATATTCTTCTCAACACAATTGTACAGAGTGGTTATCTGAGTTACCATAGACTTTGTCAGTTCGAACCAGTCTGGCCATTCTCTGTTGACCTCTTTCATTTACAAGGTGTTTCCGTCCATAGAACTGCCGCTCACTGGATATATTTTTGTTTTTGGCACCATTCGGTGTAAATTCTAGAGACTGCTGTGCGTAAAATCCCAGGAAATCAGCAATTATAAAAATACTCAAACCAGCCCATCTGGAACAGAATTTGTTTGTTTTATTATTATTATTATTTTTGGATGTTTATTAGGTGCTACTACTTACAAATCAAGACAACTCCCTTTCTGGTATCCTTGTGCTTATCATACCCGAATTGCCAGGTTAATAGGGTTCATTAAAGATTGGATAGAACCCGTACAGACAAGGTTAGCCAGTGATATTATAACACAAAACTAATTGCTAACTGTTAATACGTTCAATGTTTAAGTCATGTGGTTATACTTTTGTAACAGGTTGTAATTTAGTGTTTATTCAACTGCATTGTCTTTCCCTGTAGACTTCTGTTCTTTATTGAGTGGTGTGTTTACAAACACTCTCTGTGAAAAGGTACCATCACCTACAGCATAAAGCACTACTTCACAAGCTGGTAAACATAACATTCAAAAATCCACAAAGATCTTCACCTGAAAGAAGACAGCCATTGCGGCAATGATCCGTCTCTCCTTTATCGCGGTGCTTAGACTGTCAAAGTCATCAGAATTGTAGAAATAAATCTGCATCTATGGGCAAAGAGATGAGAACAGGGTTAAGGAACAGCATTTTTATGTGACAGCATACGAAACAGCTCACACTAATGTTCTGCTTTGAATTTCCTGTTTGGCAAACATAATGCATTGTGATATTGGAATTGGTACAGTATGCTGTCAAATCCCCACGGATTGATATTCGTCTCATCATATTCACACACAACACACACAATAACTGCATGTCTGTCACATCAGACGTCTCTCATAACTCTACATTTTGACAACTAATGATTATACGCTCTCTCTGAGGATGGATTTAGGTGGAAAGCAAATCTCAGAACTAAATCACCTCATGTTGTTTATTGTGGCGCAATATACAACATGTCTCCATTGCCTTAAACATTGTCTCTGAACAAACGCACAAAGTGTCATGTGTCAAATAAATGCAAAATCTACTATTACAGAAGAAACAGGGACACTCGCACAAAGAGAGAGAAAGATAGAAAGAGAGAGCAAAAGAATAAAGGAGAAAAGAAAGTAGGATGAATGGCACGTGAAAGCCTGCAGCAACTGAGAAATTGGTGAAAGGGATCATTGAAATGCAGGGGAAAAAGATAAAGCCTCTCTTCGACAGGTATGTTCCTTTTTAGCTTGATCTCTGGCAGTATCTCATGCTCTGATGTTATTTGCTTGCCAGAGTTGGTCTATCTCACCAGTTTAGATTGTAGACTTTTGATTAGCACATTTCTTTGGTCATTTAATGGTACATGCAAGAAACACAACACAGAACCTCTTCTCTCTCACTCTGTTAGACCATTCTTAAAGTCGATGCAAATTGTTGTTTGCAACCAATTTAACTTCAATAATGTGGCATACTGTAAATAGCCTAATGCTCTAAATAGCCAAAACAGCTATTCATCCAAGAGTCCGCACCTTAGTGACATCATACATTATTTAGCCTGAGACAGAGCACTTGGTTTGAAATGAATGGGAGAAATTGGAACACCCAATATGGCAGATGTAGAAAAGGAAGTCCCGCCTTAGTATTAAAAGAGCCAATCACATTTTAGTAATAGACATCGGCTGTCAGTCAAATCGAGAATGCAAAAAATTGCTTTTTTATTTTTACTCGATCTGAGCAAAAGAAGCACCATTTATAATACGGTTGTCGTCAGATTTTACTGCTGATATGAAATATGTTCTTTTATCTTAATCTTGAACAACCATTTTGGATATTTCAGTCTTTCCCCATTCAAGTAGATAGGAACAGTACTTTCATGCCACTTTCATCCATAAAAAATAGCTGCCCGGGAGCGTTTCTAAGACTTGCCATGAAAGAGACATTTGTGACGTTAGCAGAAAAGTTAAAGTCGTTTCAAAAGAAGAACAAGTTAAATTCAATGTTGAATCATGATTCCAAAGATAAACATGTTTTATCTTTGGAATAACTTGCACCAATCAATTGTTCATAACAAGACCACAAATTTGTATTAAGTATTTAATCGGTCAATTTTGTTTTTCATGTTTTACTTTAACCTTGTGCGACCCCACGTACACACTTGTGGAAGTTGTATTTTGGCTCCGCTATACACAACACAAGATTTTATTCCATTTAAACCAACTGATCTCAGTTCAGGAGACTCTGGGATGTCAGTAAAGGGTTAAACCTTGGACATATGAAGTCATGTGACCAAACAACATGGCACCGATCACAGTGGAGTTTATCTTTGGGAGAAATAGCAACAACAATACATCTGGTAAGAAACCTTGTCTCTTATGCCTTTTTAAAAATATAAGCGATTTATTGCGAAACGCCATGTTGCTAAACACAATGTACACTAATGTGTGAAATAGCACAAGGTTTTCATTAGAAAGCCTATAATTACTGTGCATTTTCACACACACACAAAAAAAATGCTTTTAGAGGCTTTATGTGGAGTTAGGATAAAAATAAGCTGAATTTTGAACTTTTCTGAGACCAGTGCAGATAGACATCACACAGGAGGTTAAGTCATTCAATAACTAGGGAGTAAGCTTTCATATGAAGCCAAGTGCATTCAATCCTAATTTCCAATCAAAAATTTAGTTTCAGGCTGCAGATGATGTTTGAACCAATCAACATTGTTGGCAGACATGGGATAATGGTAATCAGTACATAGATTCAGAATTTCAAACATATGATTGGACGATGATGGCCATTACTTGTATCAGAATTATGCTAATTTCAGATAGGTAAAATACTTCAGCACTGGCCACCACATATTTGTTTGACAGTGCAAAAAGAGAAAATTTAGATTTTTTTTGGCAAAGTAGAAGAAAAATTGCAACATAAAAACCAAATCAGGTCAAATAATTTTTATTTGTATAGTTTTTTTTATCTGTGCTTTTGCCAATACACATAGTTCCAAAGTAGCTTAATAGAAAATCAGCTGTAATGTCTGTAACGTCTCAAAAACATGAATAACCAACACTCCTGGAAACAATATAAACAATTAGATTTTTCATAGCTTGGTATAATTTAAATTTCACAAATTAGTCCCACTGTTCACATATTCTGACATACCTTTTTAGGAAAACTATTTGCTCTAGAAATACATATATGTTTTGCATGTTTATGATGTGCTACTAGTAACAAATCAAAAAGGGAAATGAAAAAATGTGCATGAGTCATGCTCGGGTCACAGGAGGTTAAAACACAAAGATTAAAATTTCAAACAAACTTGTTAAAGGCATGGCCATCCAGTTTCCTGACCTCTCTCTGTTATATGTATACTATGTATTTATAAACTGTATATGTAACTAGATTTAACTAGATTTATGAAAATGTGAGTTGCGCATGCATATGTATAAGTTGACGCCTCAATGTACGTTTTAAGTGTTAAAAAATGCGTTTGCAAGTGCATTCATTTTAATGATCATTCATGGTTGTAGCACAGTAGTATAGTAGTCAAGTGCAGAAATGTTATATATATATATATATATATGGTTAATGGATTTGTTAATATCCTTAACTCTAATGAGCAAAAGTGATAGTAATAGTGATGCATGCCTTAGCAAGCGCCAGGAATAAAAGACAAATACAAGTTTAATTTACTGAACTATATTTGAACCAGAGGTCATCTGAGCAAGTTGAGGGATAATTGGATGAATCTCTTCCTGTCTGTGGCTTCAATGTGTTTGGGTCTTCATCGTTAAATCATGGATACACCTCAATTGTATTTTTTGTGTAGAATGGGATTTAAGGACCAAAGTCGATCCGTCTAATGAGAAAGGGCTGCCAGAGAGGTGTCCTAAGAGGATCCACCCCAAGTCCCCTCACCTCTGTGCCAACAAATTCTGAATAAACTGAGACTGATGAATACAAATGATGATCCCTTCTTCCTATCCTCTAGATTGTTGGTCTATAGACATTATATTGATAGAGAGAAAATATTGCCGATACATTACAAAGCCAAGAAAGCATCTTCTAATGAACAAGTTTGGATAAATGCAATTTTTGGGGGGCATTTTGGCTAAATACATTGTACTTGTAGTTGTTTTTCCTCTCCATCGTGACCCAGTACAAAAGTTGAAATGATATAAACAACAATCTCTTTAAAGGAGAGCGGTATGCCTCTGGCAAGGAAACAAACACATCTGAAGACCCCGGGCCAACCAGGCAAAGCTACACAGAAAACCTACTCTGCAAATATAATTAAGACTAGACAATGTCTTAAAGAGTGGAGAATGAATTAAACCTCTAATAAAGAGAGTAAAGAACAAAGTCAAAGCCTTGTTAATGAAAACGAATCAGTCTCCTTCAGGTCTCTTTTAAATCACAGACTTTAATGGTGTCCAATTGTTGTGTCTTCACTGCAGGAAATAAATGACAAATGTATCACTAAACATCATTAGCTTCCTCTAAGAGCCAATGCAGAGTTTACAGTGACCATGATTAAAGAACAGCACAGACATGTTTAGTTCATGAAACAAAATAGGACAGAAACCATGTGCACAATGGACAACAAACAGCATATGTGACTTAACATATTCAAGTGTATAATGTGCGAATGCACAACAATGCAGTGGTGCATTGACACTGGGTTATCTGGCCATGCACAATTTTCTCAGGAATCTTGAAATGAAAACTGATTCCTGATGTACTCTTTCTTTCTTTTGTACATGATTTTATCTTGCATAGCTCTTAAACTTGAATGACATACTGTTTTATCAATGTCAGTTAAGAGCTAATGCTATTCATTATTTGGATGGCAATATGCCACTTTTAAACTGCAATGAGGTTGAAAACAGAATAGATGTTGAACCATACAAGGGATGTGAATGGAACTACACAGGCATAGATTTTTACTGAACACGCCATAAAATCAAAATTAGAGTTTTGTGTAGTCTATTTGCTAGTGTACTCCTAAGAGTTTACAAATCTTATTCAGACAAGTTTACAGTATTTCTCTTCCAGGAAAACAGACCAATAATATATGGTGGCTCATGTTGCACTACACAGATTCTCTAGAATGAGAATGCAACCCCTGAAACCAACCAGCATGTAGCAAATCATGGTTCATGGCTCTGACATAACTAAAGCCATTAGAATATTTTAACAAAAATATATATGTCTTACGCAAACTTCATGTTTCACTATGAAAATATGTCAAATCAGGAAAGAAAAATGAACTCGCCACGCATTTTCATAGTATTAGAAGATCGAGGGGACACATTTTATCATTGTTCACCATGGGGCCGTTCAAACTAATTGCGTTTTGGTTCTCGAAATGCTGTGCCACGAATGAAACAGGACGCAGGTGTCTCAAGATGTTATTTTTTTTTTAAAGTTTGAGTCCTTTTACGCCCATGTTTACATATTAAAACGATTTAAAAGCGGCACAGACGAGTGCAAAAATTTCTGCGTGAACATTTACCCCGAACAGTGAAATTCCATGGATTAAATACAGTACAATGGGAATCTGCACGATCAGGAATTTCGCGGACTTCTTCAAGTGGCGAAGAATTTCCCTACATGAATTTTTTGTGGGGTTAAAACTTGGTGAATTTTTTTTTGTGATCAACTGTTTTTGGTTGAATATGTTATAAGCTATTATACAAAATGAACATAGAACAATTACATTTTAATGTTTAAAATTTTTAAATTTTAAGTAAAAAATAGTAAAAACACTGCAGTGCTCGAAAATGCACAAGCTAATATTAACAGTAACCATATTAACATAGATACACATACACACAGCAGTCATAAAAAAAAAAATAATAAAATAAAAAAAACTGAAGAAAACAGAAACCTTGCCTAGTAATGCAGAAATCCAAATAATCATGATTAATATATCTAGAAATTGTTTTTCACTCCATGTCAGTAGGGAGGATGATTTTGCTTTGTTTATATGTGTGGTAGAGAGCTCCAATAGTACAATATGCTGAAATTATGCTAGCCATTTTCAGATATCAAGGGTGTGTGGAGATAGCCAATGTTGTGCTGGCAATTTTTTGGCAGCTGTTAAGCCAGCAAGTCAAATTACTTTCTGTTTCTTAGAGAGGTTGATGTGGAAGCACTTTAGGGTGAACAGGTATATTGTGCTCAATTATTTCTAATAACACTGAACACACCATAGTCCAGAATTCATTAAGCTTGGTGAACTTTGACACATGAGTTTGCAACGTTGACCGATCAGAAGTTGCTTGGTTGCTTGGTTTGGCAGTGACCTCTGTTTTGGCAGTGTTTCGTAAATAGCTACACTGAATATTCACAACAGACAAGGAAATGTAAGTGCAGTGTAGTTCTAGCGGGAAGACTAGCAGCTGTACATCATCGCACCATTAGCTGGGTAATTCCAGCCAATCACATGTAAGCCGTTGTTTTATAAGCCTGCTCACAATCTATCACATTGCTGTTTCAGTGTGCTAACACGGCAACCTCCACCACCCCACCACCACAGGTTGAGTCCCGTCCTGCACGGAGGTAGGCTCTTCGCCCCTGCCTCCTATCTACGGCAGGATACGATGGTTCCGAGTACAACTTCTTCGGACCGCCAGATGGGGCATACGTCAAAGAGAGACATTACTTTTCTGTTTTATATAAATCAAATAAATGTAATCTTAAATTTTACCCAAGTCTGCAAGTCTTCCTGATTGAAATAGTATAAAGAGTATAAAGTGCAGCATAAATGTTTTTTTTTTTTTTCGTGCTTCACACTCGCTTTACATTCTCCCACACCATCATTTCCATATTTTGCTGTGCGAAGACATTAAGACATTATTTTAGCTAGGTGACAAAATGGAGAGCAAGTAGCATTGGCATAGGGTTCCTGTTTTCTCTAATTCAATTCCAATTCAATTATTCTGTTGTTAAACAACCCTAGTTTGATTGAAATAATATTAAAACATGAGAGGCAATCCAGACAATTTCCACAACAAGTCTAGCTGGTGGAGGATAACACAGGGATCAACAAATAATTGTAAAAGATTCAACCCTGAGGCGAAATGGAAGCCAAATATCAGTCCTCTTGGGTGAAATGCAGCAACTGCCCTGTGAGTCAATATCATTCATTGATCCAAGCATCAATGAGAGGTTCTTCATTAAGTGCAGATTAGCGCATCACAGTCAACCTTTTCAAGTCAAGGTTGAATCCTTGAATTCCATTGAAGATACTCCGCAATCCATCAAAATTACGATTTTTGAATGTGACAGTGCCTTTCTCACCTCTACTGGAAACTTCTTGCCATTGATACTGTGTTCAGAACCAGCCGAGCCATTGGTGCTGCCCCAGTGAAACTCCACCTTCTCTGCTTTGAAGCGTCCAGGTAGACCAGCCCCTCTCACAAAGTACTCATTCCTTAGACCAATAGAAACTGTAATGAGAAAAGAATCAAGAATGAGGGAAATAGAGAACAGGGCCCTCAGTAAAGAAAACTTAGGAAATACAAATCATGAAAGGTCATTCACTTGGTTTGAATTTTTATTTAAAAGAAATGTTGACAGTACGGAACTTTAAGGGAAAGGTCTGCTTTAGATACTACAATTCTGATGCAATTGAAAATTTGTGATGCAGCAATTTTCATACCACTGTCTCCTTAAGATGAATTGCTTATGATGGATTATTCTTTGTTTGTAAGTCATTTTGGATAAAAGCATCTGCCATATGAATAATTATAAATGTAAATGTTGTACACGAGAGTATCTTAGCTCTGTAGATCCATACAACGCAAGGGAATGGTGGCCAGAACTTTGAAGGACCAAAACGCACATAAAGGCTGTACAAAAATAATTCGATCCAGTTGTTAAATCCATATCTTCAGAAGCGATATAATAGATGTGGATGAGAAACATATCAATATTTAAGTCCCTTTTTGCTATAAATATCCACTTTCACTTCCAAATTCTTCTTCTTTTGTTTTTGGTGATTCATATTCTTTGTGCATATCGCCACCTACTGGGCAAGGAGTAGAATTTATAGTAAAAAATGACTTAAATATTTATCTGTTTCTCACCCACACCTATGCTATCGCTTCTGACGTTATAGATTTAACCACTGAAGTCGTATGGATTATTTTTGCTGCATTTATGTGCTTTTTGAACCTTCAACGTTCTAGCCACCATTCACTTGCATTGTATGGACCTACAGAACTGAGATATTCTTTTAAAAATCTTTGTTTTTGTTCAGCATAACAAAAGAAGTCATACACATCTGGGATGGGATGAGGGTGAGTAAATGAGAGAATTTTTAGGTGAACTGTCCTTTAAATTTGAAGGCTGCTAATAAACGTTTAAAATTGCATATCACAGTATAACCATTAAACATTATGTATTTGCATGATGATAGAAATGGGTGTTAAAGCTAATAAAGTTCAACAACACATAATGCAGACATATTTTAATAATCCGCTCTGTTTGGAGGAAGCTGACAGTAAAACAATACTCTAGGGGAATTGTAGCTTTATATGATGACAACGGACCTATAAAACAAATACTGACATGGAATTTTTTTCAAAGCTGCAGCAAAACTGACACATCAAAACGAGATCCACAAGCTCTGCTGGCACAGGCTGTCACAGTATACTGCATTAATGGTCAACCTCTTACCTCTTTAATGCCTGCATTGGTAAACAAATTAAATTTTCTCCAAAAGTCTCTCTTTTTCAAACTTTTCTCACCCCACATTTTTTCCTGAAGTTCAGCTAAAATTGGAAAACTATTTGCAAGAATAAAATATGTCACTTAGTTTAGCTGAACCATACAGTTTGTCACTTAGTTTAGAGTTCTCCATGGCCAATTAATTGGTCAAATTCAATTATGTTGTCGATTTTGGACATTTTCACCCTTTCAACTGAAAGAGAAGACAATTTGAAGAAGAGTCAATGAAGGGTGGGTATTGTTATGACTGAATCCTTAACAGTAAATAAATCCATTATTAAACTCAAAAGGCATTAAGAGGCCATTCAAGACCAAATGCGCTCTTGCAGCAAAAGAGCTAGACACAGCGTAACAAATAGAAAAGAACGTAGAGTGCTGTGAAAAAGTATTTGCCCCCACCCTGATTTCATGAAACAAAGGCAATCTGAGTAACACAAATACAGTTTTTAAATGATAGTGTTATTTATTGAAGCAACATTTTTTATCCAATACAAACTTTAAATTATTTGCCCCCTAAATCCCCAAATCTATGAAACTGATGAATGGGGTTCAGCTGGACTAGACACACCCAGGCCTGATTACTGTCACCCATGTCCAATCAAATCAACACCTAAATAGAACTTTTTCAGCAGCATGAAATTGGCTAAAAGGTCTCATCCAGTTGCACATTATGCCAAGGTCGAAAGAAATTCCAGAAATGTTGAGGAAAAAAGTGATTGAAATACATCAGTCTGGGAAGAGTTGCAAAGATATTTCAAAGGCTCTGGGACTCCAAATAGCCACAATAAGAGCCATTATCTCCAAATGGAGAAAACTTGGCCTCTCTCGCATCAATAAAGGTCACTGTTCACGACTCTACTATCAGAAAGACAATGGCCAAAATTGCCATCCATGGAAGAGTGGCGAGGCGAAAACCACTGCTAATCCAGAAGAACATTAAGGTTTGTCTGAATTTTGCTAAAACACACCTTGATGATCCTCAAAAGTTTTGGGTGAATGTTCTTTGGACTGATGAGTCGAAAGTGGAACTGTTTGGAAGACATGGGTCCCATTCAATCTGGCGTAAATTAAACAGAAATGAAAAGAATGAAACAAATAAGGTTTTTAACCGTGTTTCACAGGCAGATCATAACAATATTAACTTCAAAGTGCATCTATTGATGGAACTTCATTTCACAAGACTCCTAACATTTTAAATTGATAACTTTAGTTAGTTTTCATTTAGTGTGCCACTTAAATATGTTATTATAACATTATATTGTATTAAACTGGACAAAATGTTCATCACTCTGCCACATACTCAGTGTTGAGTGCATTGCTCTCATTAGAATGAGAAGGGCCAAGGCCTGTTCTTATCCAATGCTGAGCGTAATCAAAGAAACTAGGATGGATTGCAAGGAACCACTCAAGCAAGCCTTGAATCACAAAAGCTCTTGGATGGAGTTCTGTGCTTAATTCTTAAGTAAACATAAGTGGTATGAGAATAAAAATAATTATTCCAGAGGATGGGAGCAATGTTTGTGGAGAGATGGATCTTTTGGTGAATACACACATACAGTATTTCACTGTATACATACAATAAGCTAAAGACTCACGGTACTCAGGAGAGGCAATTGAAGCCATGGTCTTAAAGGATCTAATTCTGTGCTCTGCAAACAGTGGAAAAAGCCACTATGGATATTATGCCACAGTGTGTTGATGTTCCTGGCAAGCACTCCCAAAACCAACTCAAAAGTGAATGTACAATAGTACACTAAAGAGTGTGATAAAAATGGTGCACAATTGTTGCAATTACATCCACATTTACACTACATTTACATTTAGTCATTTAGATGATTTATGGACCTTAGGGCCCAAGGATCTAGCCCTTACCCAAACCTTTTATCCAAAGTGACTTAAAAATGACTTACCCACAAGAAGGAACAATTTGAGATAATACAATCAGTGTTATTATCATAACATTAATTGGAAAAACTAAAACTAAACTAATATATTATATATATATTTTCATGACTCCAAAACTAAGCAAAATGATAATCTAATGTCCACAAATGAATAATACTTTAAATTATGAATGTGAAATTTATAACCTGCCTTCATTAAACATGAAAATTACACAAGATGATATTGAGCCCATTTACATGCACACCAATGATCACGTTATTATTTTCTTGTGATGTCAAACCATGAAGAGGCATGCGCTCAAAACGTGTGCACATTGGATAAGTAAGAACACCGGGTAAGGTGTTTACATGGCATGCAAAATTGGCATAATGTGCAAAAATCTACCCGTCTATCGGGTTATTGGGACTCTAAATAAATGGTAAATGGTCTGCACTTATATAGCGCTGTGGCAGCGGGGGGGTGGTCAAGCGCCCGTCCGGAGAGGGAAAGCGGTAAGGGCGCTTGCACCTGAGCTAAATTATGTCTAACACCTGTCTCTAATTTCAGTGAGTATGGGGAGAGCGGCTTAAAAGAGCACCAGTGCCTCCAGTCGAGAGAGAGAGCAACGCCAGTCCAGTGTTGGCAACTTAAAGAGTATTAGATTTGCATGTTAGAAGTTTATGTTCACCCCCACATTATTATTTGGAATTAAAAGCCTTACCTTGAGTTCATCCCTGTTTTCGTGTCCTCCTTCTTTCGGAGAAGCGAACCCTTGTTACAAGCGCCTTTTTAACCTTAGTGGTATTCAAAGTGCTTTACACTGCGTCTCATTTACAAACACATTCACACCCCAATGATGGCAGAGCTGCCTTGCAAGGCGCTAGCCTGCCATTGGGAGCAACTTGGGGCTCAGTGTCTTGGACATGGACACTTCAGCTTGTGGAATTGTGAGGGCCAGGAATCGAACCACCAACCCTGTGATTAGTGGCCAACCTGCTCTACCACCTGAGCCACAGCCACCCTGGCTGTAAACACAATAAGCATGTGAATGCTCCTATACTGTATGGTAGTATTTAATCAGGGGTGGAAATATAATCTAACACTATTTCACTTTGCTATTTACACTAAGCAGAAAAAGTCTCTGCCTTCGATTTTTATTTTATACATATAAGCTGCACAATCACACAGTGTAATAAGAACCTATAACGGATGCATTTTGCACCTTACTAGCTATTGGTATCTTTTGTTTTTAACTAATAAGTTAATTGATAGGAAAAAATAAATGTAAAGAGGCTATTAGGTAAGGGTAAGAAATCAGCAAACAAAAGCCAAATAATTCTCAACTCTCAAATTCGCAATGATTTCGCCGAGATGCAGGGGCATGATGTCACACATGTTGTTGACACTCAGGGAGATATACAAAGTAAGTGATAAACATTCACTTCATTAAGTAATATCAATAAAAATTATATTAAAGCTTGTTTAACAAACTGCAGAAACAGGTGTTTTTTAATGTCTGTTCGGGAGACGTTCATTTCACAAAACAGTCATGCTGCAGTTAAAATTAGGCTTGCTTGAGCATTAAGTGTCATTTAAAGTTCTGGCTTTCGTACATGAACGTGTTTTCAAAATGTCAATTGGTATTATTAGTTAGCTGTGACATAATGTATGATGCCCAAAGGCATTGGGTGTCTTATTCATTGTGAAACTGTGTTTTCTTTATGGCATGAATCACACTGAAGGCCTAGACTTTTAATGCACGGCCCGCCACTGCTTTTAAGCATACACCTTTTTATTAAAAAAAGTTTTAAAGATCATGAGAAACATAAATTCAGTCAAGTGTCCAAACTTTTAATATGTAGATTAAATCTAAAAGTACTATCATAACAGTATCACTACAGGGCAACCTTTATCATTTTTATGGCAATTGTAAATACAAAACTAATACAAGCAACATTTTGGAGAATGGAAAATACATTTTTCTATAACAACATTTACAGAAAGTCTTTTGGTAATCTCACTCTTATCCTTTTCATTTAATTCTTGGAATAAGCTATAATTAATGTCTGATTTTTGCTTGGGCTTTGACTCTTCAGGGAGGAGAACCTTTAAACCCTCACTGGCCTGATGCAACTTGTCTGTCACGATAGAATGCTTGTTTCGTACAATGCAGTTACTCTGATATAGTTAAACATTTAGGTGGCCTTAAGCAAAGAGTGCAATGATTGTCAGAGTGTCTCCACGACAATGATCTGGAGAGCAGACAATATTGTTAAAGGATAGTTCACCCAAAGATCATTTACTTACCCTCATGTTGTTCCAAAAATGTATGAATTTCTTTCGTCCATGGAACAAACACACACACACACACACACACACACACACACACAGTATATATATATGTATATTATATATATATATATATATATATATATATATGGCAGAGTAAGAATAAGTTTTGAGTAAGTCTAGACAAACCTGTTTTCCCTGTGTTCTTCATGGTGGTTCTGTTTGATGACTTGGTTTCGAAGCCATCTAGTGTGAGTTCTTGACACTCCTGAGAGAACTGGGAATCTTGATCAAGGATGTCCACTGGAGACTGATTTTTTTCACCACACTCCGGATAGGCAGAGGCCCATCTACGAGGTCCATAGGTCCCTGTGAATGAATATGACCAAATGAGTGAACTTCAAATTTAATTTCAAAACAAATTTACATAATAGCAGACACTTTAATAATCAATAATAATAATAGCTCAGCTGGTAAAGCATGGTACTAGTAATGCCAAAACCATAGGTTCGATTCCCAGGGAACTCACAAACTGATTAAATGTATACCTTGAATGAATTGTAAGTCGTTTTGGATAAAAGCATCTGCCAAATGTGTGAATTTGGTATACATTTGATCGGTATGTGTGTTTTCTCAGAATTAAATCAATGACTATGGCATTCCTAGCGCCTTGCTGTACCAGTTGAGCTACAGGTCAAACTGTTATTAAGGCTACTTCCACACTAATATGTTTTAGTTTGGAGGTGCATCTTTATCTCTATGTTTTGTCCTTCGGGCCACACCAAGACAGCTTTTTGTCAGCAAAAACAGAGCTTTATGAAAACGCTCTCCCAAGAGGGTAAATTTGAAAACACAGTCTTCACATTGTAGTGTGGATGTAGAAGATGGAGATATCAGAAAACGATGACATATTTGTTGTCATGTGACACAGTCATGTGATCCAATCAACCCAAAACTATCAAGATGGCGGGCCACATTTTAGCTGCATTATTGTGCCTGTTATTCACTTTGAGAGCGTTGTTAAAGATAAATGTTACTTTGTACAGCCTTAACAATGCATTCCTTCAAACGCAAAGTTTACTCAGAATTGCTGTCCAGCGACGAAACACGAGGACATCTGCATTTCAGTAAGGGGATTTAAGAGTTTTCATATGTTTCAGTGTGGACGAGCAACATTTGGAAAATGTTTGAAAACAGCATTGTGGACAGCGTTTCGAAAAAGAAACCCTGTTTTAAAATTTATCTGGATTAATGTTGACGTAGCCTACGACTAATGTTATTATTGTTAATGAATTAATTTTTTTGAAAACTTGCAGTGAAATATGTTTTTCTATAAAAAATTTAATAAAAAGGGAGTTTGCAAAAGACAAAAACTAAACGTCTAGGTTATGTATTTAACCTCCGTTCCCTGATGGAGGGAACGAGACGTTGTGTCGAAGAAGCGACACAAGGGGTCTCTCTTGAGTGCCGAATGTGCCTCTGATCTATAAAAAAAGGCCAATGAGAAGTTGGCAGACAGTATTTGCATACCTCGCCCCCAGACATACGGGTACAAAGGCGGGGAAATACGTCTGTTTCATTCAGGATTTTTCTGAGGAGCCGGAAATGGTCCGGCCACAACAGTGGCTCGGCTCAGCGACATGGCCGGGAGGACACAATGTCTCGTTCCCTCCATCAGGGAATGGAGGTTACATACGTAACCTAGACGTTCCCCGTCTGTTTCTCACTTCGACGTTGTGTCGAAGAAGCGACACTAGGGGTCAAATTTAAATCACGCCATGTGCTGAGCCATGTACTGCTGACACAGGAGCAGCTGTGTCAGACTGCACGTACCGTTCCCCAATGCCGCCAAAAAAGTCGTCAGAATTCTTCTGGCTATACTAGAGAGGAGAACAAGGTGACGCTTGCCAACCTGGGAACGGGCCAAGCCTGGCTGGGCCTCTTTTCTCTCTATGTTTCTCCGCATAGAGCAAGAACGGCCGGGGCCCTTATACGCATCGAGGGAAGGGGGTCTTATCCGGTTTCCTATTCTTTCAGGGGGAAAAGACCCTGCGGAGGCCACACCTGCCCGAAAGAGAGAGGTAAAGGTGGCGAATACATCACATGGGTTTTTAGGCGGCATGTGGAATGTGGCGCAGTTTTAGATCCAGCCTCAAGGAGGGGGGAGTTGCTACAACACGGCAACCGGAGGGCAGCTGGAACTGCCTGAGGGAGACGCGGGTCCACTTTGTAAGGGGGCTGTACCATGGACGTTGCACACAGGGGGAGTCCACGTAGAAGTCCTGACCTGTGGAGCACCAATTCCAGTACAGGGTAGATTAAGTACCCGCAGTGGATTGGGTCGGTGAGGTTCTCCGCTGAACTGCGGACCTACAGGGATAGGGAGGAATCATCCAGGGATCCGAATGAGTGGGATCTTCTGGGAGAGAAAGCGCACAATTTTACCTCGGCCGAGGGAAAGGGCGCTAAGCGCAAGTGGTCCACCCGGTCAATCCGTCAGCGTGTTACCGAGTTCTACCGGCTCGGACCTGAGAAAACACGGGACAAAACTGACTCTACCCTGAGATGTAAGATCTCGCAAGGGTGTTAGTTGTTACCCAACTCGCTGCTCTGCATATATTTGCCAGGGAGATGCCTCTGGCCAGTGCCAGTGAGGACACAACACTCCTTGTCGAGCGTGCTCGGACCCGTAAGGGGAGGGGCATGGCCTGGATTTGATAAACCAATGTACTGGTGTCAACTACCCAGTGGGAAGGCCTCTGTTTGGAGACAGTGTTCCCTTTCCGCTGTCTTTAAAGAGAGGGCCCTGAGTCCAACTGATTCTAGCGGCTCGAAGGGGGGTCTCAAGAAGCCCGCGAGGACCACTGAGAGAACCCATGAGGGGAACAGGCTTGGCCAGGATGGGTTCAACCTCCGGGCGCCACTTAGGAACCTGATTAAGTCATGCTTACCCAAAGACTTGCCATCTACTGCGTCGTGGTGGGCCGCGATAGCGGCAACATACATATTCAGAGTGGAAGGGGACAGCCTCCCTTCCAGCCTCTCCTGCGGAAATAAGAGCACTGACCTAACAGTGCACCTCTGTGGGTCTTCAGCCCAGGAAGAACACCAATTTGCGAACAAGTGCCACTTCAGGGCGTAAAGTTGCCTGGTAGAAGGGGCTCTGGCTTGTTTGATCATGGCTATGATGGCAGGTGGTAGATCAGCTAGAACTTCCGCGTCCCATCCAGGGGCCAGACGTGGAGGTTCCAAAGGTCTGGGTGCAGATCCCACATGTTCCTCCCGTGACTCGAGTCTGGGGCCAGTGCTGAGGCAGACCGCCATGCCCGGTCTGAAGGTGGGGAGGCATTTTAGCACTGACTGTGCATGCTCATTGATGAGGCGTGCTGATATTGAGACTGAGTCTAACTCCATGCCGAGAAGAGAGATGCTATGAACCGGGGCGAGCTAGCTCTGTTCTCAGTAGACCTGAAGCCCTAAACGGCTGAGCTGACTGAGCATCTAGTCTCTGTGAGCGCATAGTATCTCTCAGGAGTGGGCCAGGATGGGCCAGTCGTCGAGGTAATTGAGTATGCGAATGCTGGCTTCTCAGAGCAGGGCAAGGGCAGCCTCTGCAACTTTCATGAAGCCGTGAGGGTACAGAGACGTGCCGAAGGGGGGGACTTTGTACTGATATGCCTGGCCGTCGAACACGAGCCGTAGGAAGGGTCGGTGATGAGGCAGAATTAAGACGTGAAAGTATGCGTCCTATAAGTCTGACGCTCCAGACCAATCTAGATGCCGGACGCAAGTTAAGATATATTTTGCGTGAGTATTCTGAACAGGAGTTTGAACAGAGCCCGGTTGAGAACTCACAAGTCCAAGAACGGTCGTAAGCTGATGCTGATCCAGGTAGAGCGTCAGAGAAACAAAGGCAGGAACAGGTGTGTGACTCGCAGCTGACTGCATACACGACCAAAGAAAATTTCTGAATAAAACAGACGTAATTCCCCACCTTTGAACCCGTATGTCCAGGGGCGGGGTTCTCATTGGCCTTTTTTCATAGATCAGAGGCATATTCGGTGCTCAAGAGAGAACACTAATGTCGCTTCTTCGACACCACATCGAAGTGAGCGACAGACGGGGAACTGAAAATTAAACTGAAATGTGCACTACAATACATCACAATATATTGAATGAAATGAATATATTTGAAAGATTTTATGCAGTAACTTACAAAAAAGTACCCTCACAGTACCAAAAGTCCAAAAAAAAAAAAAAAAACAACCTCCATGTACAATCATGCAATTTTTCTTTTTTGGTATAAACCACAAAAACATTGTTCTCCAGTATGATGGTAGTTACAATTTATTTCTAAATGTAGCAGTAATGGTACATTTATACAAATGTATATTTAATTATCCACACATGCTGCACTTACTGTTTTATTGTAATTTTTTTTCCTCGCTTGCTTTATTTTTACTTTTAAATTTATATGTTAAAAATCAACCTTGCTGTGTGATCTACACTGAAAATATATAAAAACTAAAAGTAATAATTTTCTTTATTATTAAAAAATACAAAATTCAAATGATTTTTGCACCGTTAAAACTAACTAAAACAAAACTGAAAACACAAATTTAAAAGTAAACAAAAATAAAAACTTCTGAAATGTTCTAAACCAGGGGTTCTCAACCTTTTGCAACTCATGGCCCACCAATGACTGTTTAAAAACATTCCGAGGACCACCTTTCCAAATATGATAGTATAAACACAGAATAAAAGAAAATTCAAAAAGTACAATGATATACTCTGCTGTTAATCTGCAAGGTCAACTTGTGCGAGTTGAAGTTTTAGGCTACTGTCAGCTGATAGTTCCATTAGTTCATTTTCCAATACAGTGGAAAGAGCCATGTCTTCTGAAGCAGGATCCACAGAGAATGGGTCCAAAATCCAAAGGTTTCCATGTCGAGGGTCCTCTGGGAAGTAGTCAGCAAACTTTTGAGACAACTGAGACAAGTGCTGGGTTATAACACTTGATATGTGCACATGAGAAGAGGCTTCCAAAGTTTCACTTAGATGTGGAAACATGTCAAATCGTCCCTCCTTGACTCTTCTATTCCAAAGAATGAGTTTTTTCTTGAATCCCTCAATTTTGTCTGAAACCAAAAACACTGTGCTGTTTCTGCCTTGCATTGATACATTCAGCTGATTTAACTGATCAAATATATCAGATAAGTAGGCCAGTTTTGCACAAAATTTATCATCATTGTAATGCTCAGCAAGAGGGGAGCGTTGCTCTTCCAGAAATGTGTGCACTTCTTTTCTCAGTTCAAAAAGACGATTAAGCACACATCCTCTTGAAAGCCACCTTATTTCACTGTGGTACAAGAGCTGCAAATGATCAGCATCAAGACGTTCACACAGAGCTGCAAAACACCTTGAGTTGAGTGCATTTTTCTTAATATAGTTAACAGTTTTCACAGCAATGTTCATGACCTCATGCAGTTCTGGTGACATCTGCTTTGTTGCAAGACTTTCTCTGTGCAAGAAACAGTGCGTCCACTTTGCTTCTGGCGCTCGCTCTTGGATTTGTTTAACAACACCGCGGTGTTTTCCCGTCATAGCAGCCGCGCCGTCTGTGCAAATACCTGAGCAGTATTTCCAATCAAGACCTTTTTCAGTGAAGTACTCATCAAGGCAGTGCATGACATTATCTGCCGCTGTTCTCGTTGGAAGTTCTTTGCAAAATAGCAGATCTTCACAAAGATTACGGTCCATGCAGTATCGGACAAAAACTAACAGTAACGCGGCGTTGCTTATGTCCGTCGACTCGTCCAGCTGTATGGCAAAATAAGGGCTTGCCTTTATTCGTTCCACGAGTTGGCACTCAATGTCATCGCTCATGTCAACAATTCGTCTAGCCATGGTGTCATCGGAAAGTGGTATTGACTGAATTTTGGTTGCAGCTGCATCACCCAGTAACTCTCTACAAATATCCACAGCACTTGGCAAAATAAGTTCCTCGGCGATAGTAAATGCTTTCTTACTACGAGCAACACGAGCGGCAACCATATAGCTAGCTTTCAATGTGACTTTTGATTGAGTTGATAACGATGTTATGACTTTTTGTTGAGCCTGAAGCCCATCTTTTTTCCTTAGAAAATATTCTTTTGGCTTCCCAACACAGCCCGGGTGTGCAGCTTTGATGGTCTCTGCAGCTTTGATGGTTTTAGCGCCTCATTTGACAAAATTTCTCCACATTCGACACACTGCGCCTTCGGCTTAGTCTCAGTACCTGCACTTATAAAACCAAATTTAATGTATTCAGCGTCGTACTTTCTCACCACACACTTCGAAGCCTTTGCTTGCACAGGTCTGTCTCCTGCATCTGCTTTTCTTTTCAAAAAACGATCCATATAACATAATGTTACTGCATGTGTTTGAACGAACTTTCAATCTGACGTTGTGACGTGATTGGTGTTGCGACATTTAAACATAAATTAGCTTTTAGATAATGCATCTTGACTTGAGTGTTTTTGATCAAATAAATTCATAAGAACAATTAGATAATCAGAAAATAACAAGATTTGTCAATTAAAAAATATAAAATATAAAAAAATTGTCGGTAGTCTACCACTGCCTACACGGCCCACCAGATGGCGCTCCGAGGCCCACTAGTGGGCCGCGGCCCACCGGTTGAGAATCACTGTTCTAAACTACATTCCCTACATGAGGCTACTTCTACATTCATCAGGATACATTTGAAAACAGCGTTTTCGATTCAAAATGCTCTCCGTCCACACTAAAGTTTTCAAGCATTTTCCAAAAGTTGCTCGTCCACACTGAAATTTATGAAAATGCTTAAATCATGTCACTGCGCATGCGGAAAATCCCTGCTGCATGTACGGTCTGAAAAGCAATTTTCCTCATGTTCCGTCACCGGACACCAATTGTGAGTAAATTTCCCTTCGCCTCTGAATGAACACAATGTGAATGTTGTACAAAGTGACGTTTATTTTTTTTATAACGCTATCAAAGTGAGTATCAGGCACAACACCGCCGCTATAACACAGGCCGCCATCTTGATTGTTTTGGTTGGATAGATCACATGACTAAAAATGCATCGTCATTTTCCAAAGCATCCGTTTTCACAGTCCACATCACAATGGGAAAATGCCGTTTTCAAATTTATCCACTTTGGAGTGCGTTTTCAAAAAGCTCATTTTTCGCAGACAAAAACGCAGTCTCAGTTTGGACAGAAGGCCAAAATGGAGAGAAAAAGATGCGTTTTCAAATGAAAACATATTAGTGTGGACTAGGCCTGAGACATCTAGCAATTTAAAAACAAAGTAGAATGATAAAATGCATCATTTCAAAAAGAAGAGCTCAATTCCACTGTTGATTAAACATCAACTCGTCTCCGTCTACCAGTCAAGGTAAAGTCCACATTTCCAATGTAAATTTGAAGTAGCAAAACACAAACTTTTTCCACATCTAAATCCCTCTCTTGCTGATGTAGTTGCACTATCATTTGATGCTCATCAGCCATCTGTGTTGGCCTAAGACAGAGAAATATGAGCACACATGTTCGGCAAACATGAAGTGCTAAACTGATTAATGGTTTCATTAACCGTGGAGGCAGTCATATCACACTCCATGTCAAAGTGGTGTATGTAAATTGCCTTCTAATGGTTAGTGGCTTAAACACCAAATTAAGTCTCCCACACAGTATGAATAATGTGAAATATAGAGGGCTACAGTAAACATCTAAAATCCTTTTCAAAAACTGAGAGTTCTGGCAAACCCCTGTGGCAAACTTGCTGCAAATTTGCCACTCATTATTTTCACATGCAAATGAGCCTTGCGGCAAACAGTTCATTGTTGCCAAAGGTTTGCTTCATGTTTATCACTACCAAAGAAGATCTGCAAACTTCTGGCAATAATTCTAGGCAAATCATAAGCTGTGGCAAATTTGCGCCAATTTTGCCAGAACTCTGGGATAAGGGATAAGATTCCAGTGACAGTAACATACACATCTCTTTTTCATCAGACAGATTAATGTCAGATCACTTTCCACTGGGAGAGAATAAGTCATGGTTTTCCACTTTAAAGGAAAGGTTACTATATTACTCTCTTACCCAGTTAATGAAAGGACAAGTATGTCATTCCAAAGTTCTTGGCCCACTGCTGCGGTATGGAAATCTCTTTGGGTGCTCCGCTAATTGACACCAATTTTCCCAGTGATGGAAAAGAAACTGGTTGCTCAGCTCTCAATTTTGTACTAAGACAATACTGCTGTCTAAGACAAGAATGATGAATTGCAGTATAACAGGACACTACAATCCAAAGCTACACTGTTTTTTCCAAGTCAGCAAACACATCACGGGCCACTTAAACACATCATGAAGCCAGAAGGGTTATTGTAGCTTTCATCATTCCTCCTCAGGGTTCTTCATCTATGCTTTTAGGCTGGCAGTTCAGATCACAGTAATTTTTTTTTCTGGCATTTCACAAGGCCTCGGCACTAATGAAACTTATATGTATGCTGAGTTACCTCTTTCCACCTCCCAATTGACTTCTCCTTTGACCAGGCTACATTCTGATCTGTTAAGTGTTGACATGGTGTGCCCGAACTTGTTGTCAGCTTCTATCCCGATTGGGGTTGGATATCCACACAAAGGCACTACACCTTAAACACTCAATCTCACCTCCAAAATGTAACTTTTCCCATAGCAATGCAAGTCACCATCTTCTCTAAAATAGATTTAAAACACCTGTGCAAAGCCGAGTCAAATTCCCTACACTCTCTGATTTCCTAATAAATTAATCCTTCAAGTTCCTAGTTAATTTGTGAAAGGACCAAGACACTGTTCTCATCTTAAGCTTCCATGCTATGGTATTTCCTGCACGCTGTCTCTGTCCATCTGACTGACACTCCACAAATCTTAATTGAACTATTTAATCTCTTCCCGTCACAGACTAAACAATCAGTTCTGCCTATGTCTCTGAATGTGACAGTGACATTACATTCACCCTGCCAGGGTAATGGATCCTTTCAGTCGACTCAATAAAAGCTTGATTGGTGGAATGCTCTCTTTGAGTCTGATTCACTAATAATTGCGTAGATGTTGCATACTTCTGTGCAACAAATGTTCTCACACAAAATTTCCAATGGATTCACAACAGGCGCATACATGCATAAATTTGTTCTGACAAATCTGTTGCAAATGTCGATGAATTTATATTATTCTAAATGAGGCAGAATGTAGTTAGTTATTTGCATAACACACCTTTTCATCACACGGCTAAACAATCTCGATATGAGCGATTTCTGTGCAACCTCTCCTGAACCGCTATACATCAATCTATGTGGACATATCCTTAAAATGTGGTCAAATTTACCTTTGCACAATGAAATTCCGTAGGCAATGAAGGCATGAATGGATGATGTGAAACCTGCAAAAAAGTTCCAGATCAAGCAGAATCTTAAAGATAAGCTCCTGTCTGAGAACATACGCAGAATAGCTAAGCGTAAATTCTTGAAACTGCTCAGAAACACAACATAAAATCTTTTCACTATTCCTAGACTACATGTGATAGGCTGCATTTTAAAGTAGAACTTACCCCAGATCAAGCTATAATGTACATAATTTCTGTTCGAAATAAGGAAGACTTATTGTAGGATCACTTATGCCACATCCACAATCTTTTTGAAAACATCTTTTAATTTTGAAAATCCAATGGTTTTCCTACATTTACACCTCTCATCCACACTAGAATGGCATTTCATCGATCAAAAATAGAGATTTTCAAAAACACTCTTTATAACTCTCTCTGAAAAACAATGACGTTAATAAAAATGGTGGTTTTAAGCATAAATGTATTAGTGTGGATGTGACCTTAGTTATTCAATTACTAATGATAATGAAACTTAATACATTTATGTTTGAGATGTGAACATAATTATACTATGTAAAGTCCAAGTGATATTCAACACAGTCATCAAAAAGTGAAATGATCATATTGCTATGAAATGTTCAAATGGATTCAGACCTCTAATGGATAGTGTTCACTTAACGTGATTTTTACTGCTAGCTCTATTAAGTCTCAAATTAACTTTTATTGTGTACAATCCATGTTCACTATATCCAATTGTGAATAATGTGTTGCATCAATGCAGTGCTGAAACCGGGAAGGTATATATATATATATATATATATATATATATATATATATATATATATATATATATATATATACAGTATCTCTGTGTGTGTGTGTGTGTGTGTGTGTGTGTGTGTGTGTAACATACTATAACACATTCCATGTTTCTATGATTTTTGCTTATTTCTTCGTTTCAGTTGGATCAGTGAGCGGGACTCCTTATGTGTGGGGCTAATTTTCATGTATCTTTGTGTCTCCACTGGTTTGGTCATTAAAGACCTTATGAATATCTCACAACCGGTCACCTCAACCATCATGGTTCACAAGTTCTCAAGATGCAACAGCTTCTATCACATTGCATGGAGAGATGTGTTGAGTGAGACATGACAGCTGACAGTTTTGTCATGTCTCTCGTGTCCTGCACTCTCAAGAGGCAAAATAACGCATCAAAGATGACACATCCCCAACTGAGACAAAGGCGATGATCTGACATAATTCTTGAGACACTTTAGTAGACTTAAGGGAATCGTTTACCCAAAATCATTCCATAGATTTTGCATCTATGGAATGCAAAATATGTTCATGCCCCTCTTTTTCCATACATTTAAAGCTAGCAGTAACCAGACAGGACAGAAAGCACTTTAAGGAAACAAAACAGTACCATAAAAGTAATCCATACATTTTGGCTGCTGTTTCAAGTCTTCTGAAACCATACAATAGTTTTGTGAGAGAAATAGATTAAAATTTCAGTCTTTATGCACTGAAAATCTTTACTTCTGCCATAGCTTTTATATCTTCAATGCTTCTACATGTTCAAACTTGATAAGAGAAATGCAAGAACTAATGCTATGAACTACATTCTGATTTTGGAGCTTTACAGTCCCTGGCCACTTTATGCTTTCATTTAAATCAAAAAGAGAAGCGTAAGCATTCTTCAAAAATTAGGGGTCGCTGTCCTTTTTTGCATATTGCAGCGCCATTTTGTGGCTCGTTCTGCATAACACAGCGGCTCATTTCAGCTTAGTCTCAGTTCTCCCGATGGCCAGTCCATCCTGATCGGCCCCAAAGTGCGTCGGCCCACCAGGACAATGCCGGTATGCTAGATTACCAATCCGGCCCTGTCCCAGACATTGGACAAGGTTCAAGCCTGACAACCCTGTTACCTAAAGCTAGACCTATTCAGACAGAATCTAAGATTTATGGACCCAAAGCTTATGTCAAGCCAAAGGTTATGCTTTAAGCACACAGAGTGAATGAATGAATGAATTATGCCCTGATGGCTTCATTAATTTTCACTGGCTGTCAAGAGCTTCTGCTGGAATATACTATATTTAAAATAATTTAAAGATATCACTATGGATTAAAATGAAGGTACTATGCCTCAAAGCCCTTTTGAATTTTTTATTGACACTCCAACATCAAGGCAGTATGAGACGCTGTGTGCTACATGTGTTCATTTTCAAAGTGTTCCCTGAGAGATGCAATTACAGTGCAATACTTTCTCTCTCTCTATAGAGCTCCAACCAGTTAAAGATTAGCCTGGATTTAAACATGAATTTGCGTCATAGAAGCTATGCTAAAATGGGCAGGTGTGGCTGGTCCGAACATCTTCGAATTGAATGCCATTTTCTTTTATTAGTTATTTCATTTAAAAAAACACTAAGTTCTTATATTTAACCCATTATGCTATTCTGACTCATTATTGACAAATGCATGGATTCCCTACTTTACAGACAGTTCAATCTGGGAACATATTAATCAAAGATATTGTAATGTAAAAATTGCAAAACGACTTGTGTAATTATTTTTTTGTATGACTCATCATCCTTTCCAGATATATTACCCTTTATCAGCCATTATGCTCCACATGACCTTTCTGTATACAGCGGAATGTCAATAAACCTATAACACAACCCCATCTACTGAAAGAGTTTCAGTTTCTGCTTCAATGGGTTACTTTCAATATTTTGAAGCAAGTAGATTTCCAGAGCACATTCAGCTGTGTGGTGAAACACATTCAGTTGTTTCTTCATTAGTAGCACTGATGTACTATATCTTGGGAAACTAAATTGTTGTTTCTCAACACACATTAACAACAGACTTTTTTTTTTTTTTTTTTTTTTTTTTAAGAACCGCTTTCTTTTTTCTTTTCTTTTCTTTTCTTTTCTTTTCTTTTCTTTTCTTTTCTTTTCTTTCTTTCTTTCTTTCTTTCATTCTTGGGCAAGAAATAACTCTTCAAACTTTCAAGTCCTGCCAATATATATAATTCTCACTGCATTTTAATTAGTGTTCAGAACAATCTCACCAAACAATTTGACAAAGCTCTAATTTATATCTCAGTCTTGGAATAGCAGACTAATTAGCAGAGACACTAATTGGATTAATTCTGCGTGATCTGATTCCCAGAAAGAGACAGGAGAAGCGAGATAATGATAATGAGAACCAAACGACAGTCTTTTTTTTCCTTCTCAGGCCTGGCAATGTTGAGAGACACACAAAATAACATAAACTGATTTATTTTCAAGCTAGCTTTAATTCTGTAAACATTTGGGGAAAACTGTAAAACAGGAAGTAGTGACTTATTTTAATTTATTTCACAACAGTGGCTGGTATAAACATATTTAATTGATTATAATGCTGTTTGTGTTGCCCCTTCGGGCATCTGAATTTATGAATGAATGAATGAAGAAAATGAGTGGATACAGTAAAAAGCCAAAGATGCAAATTCAACATCAAAATATACATTTACAATAGTAGGAAAATGAAAAATCCTTTGGAATTATCTGGATTTCTTCTTTGTTCAATATGTTTTATTTAACAAGCAACACCCTACATTTATAACATAAATAGATTTGCTAATTTTAGAGTAGTGTTTTCCCAACATGTGATGTTAAGAGGTTCTGGGTTGTTGCCAGGGTGTTGTTATGCAGTTGCAAAGGTGGTTATAGAAGGTTGCTTACTGGTCCAAGTCAAAAAAGCCTACTCCAGATTTGATGGAAATAGTAACTGCATGTCCGTGTTAATGACCTCTTGAAAAGAGAGTATTTGTTTAGTGTTCTAGGTTGGTTTGACCTGACCTGAGATATGGTTAAAAAAGTACGGTAATAGTTATATCCTCCTTGCTTTAGCAGAATTTAATTGAAATGTCAGAATACATTCAGATAGGAGTGGATTCCTTGAAAAGATCCAATCACATCATGCAGAATGAATAAAGGGATTATCCTGGTACTGGATATAACTTTACACAGAAAAGGTTAGTAAGCGATTTTATCACTCTAAAATCATGTTAATGTAAAAGGTATTTTAGCGTTTATGCACTGGTTCCATTTACTTCCATTGTAAGTGCCTTAATGTAACCACTTTTTTAATAAACAAGGGGTGAAACATTATGCTGCAAATGCTGTTCATTGAGCTTAATTTATATTGAACTTGGATTAAATAAGACACAAAGAATTTATTTAAAAATGGACCTTTCAATTTAGCTTCATACTCTGGAGTTTTTTCTTCTTAAAAATAGCTTTATTTAAATATTTTTTTTTTCCTTGAGTTTTCTAGTTTACAATTACAACCCTGGTGCTCAAAAGTCCACCCAAACACAAGAGTCAATCATCTGAAAATTATCACAGAGGAAAACTCTCTCTTCAAAAAAAGACAGCAACTCCAGTCTTGAGTTTGCTAAGTACTATCCAGATGCATTATTAGAACAATTTTCTCTGAATAGATGAGACATACTTTCAGAAAAATATTAACAGTGTTATGTAAGCAAGATGATCCAATGTTTCTAAATATGCATAGCCACATTCAGATCACCTTTTGGAGGAAAAACCAGGAACATCAGCATAAAACTGTTTTACAACTCATGTGTATATATTGAGCACCATCTGTTTGGGCTACAGCCGAGTCATTTAGCTCAACAGCTAGCACACTCTGTCACATTCCCTTTACTCCAACGGGCAAATGTTTGTCTCAATCACTATATTTGTTACCAGCTGTAATCCCACTAACCTTGCAGATAAATAATCCTGACCGCCGTTACCATGGGAACACTGAATGCATGGAGACTGCCTTGTCATGACCTCCCCACTCTCCCAAGAGAAAATGGGACATGTAGCACACACTTTGGCAGCCGTCACACTTTTTGGCACAGATTCGCTCACCAGTCGTGTTCAATCTAACCCTTTGCGGTCTGTGGACTCTGCATGGTCGACAGGAAACAAACATGCGATTCAGATGCAATTGATAGTGACAGAGGAGCTGGTTGGGGTTCTGGACAGGAGACCTGTGGTTATTTCCACTTTTCATGGGTCATTGATAGCTTCAAGTGATGCGAAAAATGCAGGCTGAATAGTGCGGTCTGGGCAAATGCACGTAAAACAAGTAACAAATCAATAAAACGTTAATGAGCCATTCCTGTTATGCAGTACTTTATGAAATCTAACTTTTAAAAAATTAATAAGCTTGTAATTTAGGGGGTATCAAAGGGTTTACCAGTCTTTCAAAAGTACAGCCCCTTTGCTCACAAGGGCTGAAATGCCCCTTTAGGGTGAAATACATTATTTTATTCTATTAATTTAAAAGAAACTTACACATGTGTGCGATAGTTTTGTGCTGTTTTAGTCTATGTACAGTAGTACAATTGGGGTCTAGACCTTCATTACCATTCATATTATTGAAACACATATTCACATGGTCACGTATTGTTCTATTTGCACCTATGCTATTAAACAAGTTAAAATAATGCATTTTCATTTTGGCCATAATTAACTTTTATTTCCTTTAAGAATAAGTTTGAGTCCAGTCTAATCCACAGAATGGTTTGGGAGAAAAAATTAAGGTTAGATATACTAGAACATTCTTAGAGTAAAATGTATTTACAACATGTTTGTTTTTTTACATTTAGAGAATAGAAAAAAATGAATATTTTTTAACAAAATTAAGCTTTTCATTGTAGTGCAGAACACCCGAGGACATGAAAAATACACTCATTGAGCACTTTATTAGGAACACTTTGGTCCTAATAAAAGTGCCCGACGTGGTCTTCTGCTGTTGTAGCCTATCCGCCTCAAGTTCAATGTGTTGTACAATAGTACAGAGTGGTTATCTGAGGTACCATAGCCTTTCTGTCAGCTCGAACCAGTCTGGCCAGGGTCGAATTTACTGAGATAAAAAATAAATCCTCATTTTAATAGTTGATGTGAACATTAACTGAAGCTCCTGACTAGTTTCTGAATGATTTTATGCATTGCACTACAGCCAAATGATTGGCTGATTAGATAATTGCATAAATAAGTAGGTGGTGTTTCTAATAAAGTGCTGCTCAGTGAGTTAATTTGCTTGGGGCATGACAGTGCACTGCATAGTACAGATTCTGATATGGTCTCAGACACTAGCATTGTCTGTTTTTGGTCTCAGCACTAATTATTTAGTGAAAGTTTTGTGTTCGAAGAACAGAAGTTGTGCATACTGAGAGCTTTACCGCAGGACAATGCAAAAACAAATAATGGTAACACTTCAAAAAGAATTAAACATGTTAGTCATGGGAAAAAAATATTTAGAGAGACTCTTTGTGAGCAGATTATAGATATGCACATTCAAATGGATGACAAAAACTTCCAAGTATTAATATTCATGGGAAAATATGCTAAATGACTAAAATAGGAAGCAATAAACAATCTGTCTCGGTGATGGATTGCCTTATAACCATTTGAGAGCAGCACGCTGTTACAAATTCAGCATATTCATTAATGTATATGTTTTTCAATTATTGTTGTTATGATGATCAATATATATTTATCAGTGTTGTAGTCCATCAATTAAATGTATTCACAAAAAAAACACAAGGCAAGTTACTACAGTTTGGTATGCTAAATACAATTCCTACACCTTAAAAATACATTTATAGTATCAGGTGGTAATACTATGGTACTTTGATATACCATGGCACTCAATGATATTCATATACTACCTATCTATACTATCTATGTACTTAAAAGTACAACATACTTCAAAAAATACCATGGCATTACTAAGGCACCATGGTACATCTTCCAAGAACAGGGTAATACCATGGTACTATCTGGTACTTTTTTGTTAGCTGTATAGAAGGAACTTGGTTCTTTGGTGTTATTTCAGTGTGATATTTAATTGATACCTTTCAGCCTGAATTACACCCTTTCTCACTGTCTCCATCCACTTCCTTTGAAAAGTGTACTAGGAATAACTGTGTTTTGCCTACACTTTAATGAATCTAGAAGACATGCACGCACACATGTACACAAGCAAAACAAACACTTAAGCTAGTTTAAGCGGTTTCTCAGCAGGGTTTGGATACATTCTTGACTCAACACACAAAACGGTTGTAATACCTTTTAGCTCAGTTGTTTGATGTAATGTCCTCTTAAAAAATGAATGACCCACAAGACTAATAAGAAAAGGCCTTAGATGCAAGACTTGAATTGTACTTATGTTAAAACCTGAAAAGTGAGGCAAATTATACACTTATATAATGGATATACATTTCAAAAGCTTCCTCTATAAAAAGAACCATATGTTCTTGAAAGATAATCTTTGACCCTGTCTTCTAACATATCTTGGTTGCATTCCACTTGTACAGTGAAAAGTCGCAAGTAATGAAATTCTATATCAAATGGCTATATGCGTCTAATTAGCTGGCAAGTGGCATTCCAGACAAAACATAGGTCTCCAGTATTATCAACTTCCATCTTATGGTACTTTGTCAAGTAAAAAAAAAATGCTTCCTGTTCTGAGTACTTTAACCAAAAGTTCAAGTGAACTGGATGTTGTTCCACACCCTCTGAATCTTTATTTAGGAGGCTGGAAATAAGGGACATTGGGTTTGTGTGCTTTCATTTGGAATATGCTGTTTCTGGTTGATTCATGTCTGTTTCAACATTTTACATTCCCCAAGATCTTTATAGAAGAGTAGAAGGGTATTCTTCAGATCTGGTAATCAAAAAGCCCTGTCATGTAAATTTCACACAAATCTTTGTGGAGATTCTTTTACCAACAGTGCGACAACGACAGTCCAATTTTTCAGCTGCCTTTGTTCCAGCAATATTTTTCCCATTAATTTCCTCCAAATGGAATTCAAAAAATTCTTCAATAAAAAGAATTAAACCAGCTCTGAGATGAATCATAACATCCCAAACTTTGATTTGAAGCAAAAATGTACAGTAGATGTAAATCAGAAAAAGACTGTGTACATAAAATTCTTTAATGGGGGAATTAACTACTCAAAGAATTGCATATGCCCTATGTTAATCAAAAACAATGTGGAAAAAAAAACCTCTTGACTCATACTAAATCAACATAAGTATAAAAAACATATTTAACACTAATTGCAATATTGTAAAAAAATATAAGTAGTTTGAGAGTGTATATGATTCACAGTGCTTCATGGGAATGGGCAATAACTGCTTTGCTCTTTTGCCACAATTTCTGTTTTCATGGTAATAGCGACATTTCTGATTGGTTGAAGTTTCTTCACTGGCGACCTGTCCAGGGTGTACCCCGCCTTTCGCCCAATGTTAGCTGGGATAGGCTCCAGCCCCCCCACCCCCCCCCCCCCCCCCCGCGACCCTGTACACAGGATAAGCGGTTGGCAATGGATGGATGGATGGATTAAGTTTCTTCAGGATTGATTTTTAAGGATAGCTTATAAACCTTTAAAGACTGACCTACTGTAACATGAGCTCTGAGTTTGAACATGAGATAAAACTGAGATAGTTTTTCCCACCTATTCTGATGGTTGATGTGAACATTAACTGAAGTTAATGAATCTTCTGACCTATATCTGCGTGATTTATGCACTGGTGCCACACGATTGGTTAGGCAATCGCATAGATGATTGTTGGTTCAAGATGGGCTGGTTTGAGTATTTCTGTAACTGCTGATCTCCTGGGAATTTCACACACAACAGTCTCTAGAATTGACTCAGAATTGTGCCAAAAACATCCAGTGAGTGGCAGTTCTGCAGATGGAAACGCCTTGTTGATGAGAGAGGTCAACAGAGAATGGTCAGAATGGTTTGAACTGACAAAGTCTATGGTAACTCAGATACCTGCTCTGTACAATTGTAGTGAGAAGAATAGCATCACATAATGCTATTCTGTGATGCGGGTTGGCGCTGTTTTGGCAGCAAAAGGGGGACCTACACAATTTTAGGCAGTTATATATATATATATATATATATTAGTTATATATTATTTACAGTATATACAGTATATTGCCATACACTTAAAATATTGTAAATATACCTACAATCTTTACATTAAATAAATAGTTGTAATGTTTTTGGATTACATTATTCACATTGTAATGGGACTTAACAACATAGTTTATTCACTCAAGAAATATGTGAAGTACACAGTCTTGTATCTTTGTCCAATTTTAAATACTTTTTTGTTTAAAATAAAATGTTGTAATGTTGTATGGTCTGCTTAATGTTTTTATGAAGAATTTTAAACAATTTCCTTGAACAGGAAAAATAACTCTGGAACCAAGACAACTGATATAATTATTCATAAAAGCACATATCATCTCTTAACCTCATGTCTCTTCTTGAACAGTTGAGAAAATGACTCCAGAACCCCACTGTTGCACTGTAATACAGGGCATATATTGTATACATTTACAGCACCCTGCCTTCTCTATAAAGATGATTTCATTTTGACTTCTAGACAACCTTTTATCTATTGCTTCGCTACACTTTGTACAAGTAAGCAAAAGCAGAAATGAGTTTTCAGGGAGTCTAACATAAAATTATATTCTTATATTATTCTTGCATTATTGTGAATTATGAATGGCTCAGGGTACAACTGTAGCTTCCAGTGCTTAGAAGCAGTTACACAGAGAAGAAAAACTATGACAAGAAACTAACTAAATGTAAATTAATATGCCAATTATTATATCGCTTTTTCAGATTACTTTCTAGCATGTAGCTGCATGTTCTGGAGTCCGCCCTATAATGTGTTCATTTCCTCTTATCCTGTTCAGACGGTGAGATATGATCACATCCATTGTATGCAGAAACGTTGTTATGGGTGGGGAGTAAAGTTTCCCTCCTCAAATAGAGTCAAGATTACAGAACTCTTGTGTGCTGGGGTCAGTAAAAAAATCTAAACAATGAATGCCTAATGTTTCCCTTTGTGTTCCATGAAAGAAAGACATTTGTGGGTGAACTATCCCTTTAAGTCTTCTCAGCTTTGACAAGAGGAACCTCTGAGCAATAGGACTTTCCTCAGGGACAGGATGCAGCCAGATAAACAATACCACAAAACTGTCTCTCAATATCTTTCTTGATTCTCTCTTGATGTTGCAATACACACCTCTTCAATGCCTTCCACAGAAACTTCTTATTCTTTGTGCAGTTTTGAATTTATTGGGAATGGAATTAATATTTTTAGAGTCGCTACTGCATAATTTCTCTTAACATAACACTCTTTTCTATCCATATATAAACAAAAAGTAACCAATTCTCAGATTATTTTAAAGGAATAATTCACTTAAAAAAAGGAAATTTATGTCATTGTTTTCTCACCCTCATGTTGTTCCAAAGAATTTTTGAAGTACATACTGTTCAAAAAAATCATAAATATGGTAAATGGTCTGCACTTATATAGCACCTTTTTAACCTTAACGGTATTCAAAGCGCTTTACACTGTGACTCATTCATCCATTCACACACACATTCATACACCAATGGCGCAATGCCATGCAAGGTGCTAGCCTGACATTGGGAGCAACTTGGGGTTCAGTGTCTTGCCCAAGGACACTTCGGCACGTGGAGTCATGTGGGCCAGGAATCGAACCCTGCGATTAGTGGCCAACCCGCTCTACCACCTAAGCCACAGCCGCCCCATAATATCATCAAAGTATTATATTCGCAATATTCCAAGTCTTCTGAAGTCATACGTCAGCTTTTTGTGAGGAACAGACTAGAATTTGATTACTTTTGGTAGGGCTGGGCAATATGGCCAAAATTGCTATCACGATAATCTTTTTCATATTGTTCGATATCGATATTTATCACGATATACATTAACGCATTGCACTTTCTTTTTTTTATTTCAAAGCTGATGGAAGAAAAAATGAATTCTAAACTGAAAAAATAGCCTCTACAAAACTGCACAGGGGGTCCAGAGATGGCCAAAGCAGTGGTGTCTGGGGGATCTTTTACCAAAATATTAAAATATTTTATAGTTTATCAATTGAAAATGAGTGTTAAAAGATCATCTGTTTGTTCTGAAGCATAGTGACAGCAGTCCAGTATTTGTTGGAATATTTTTACATTAAAATTAAATATTTTTTATATTTCTTTAGATTCAGATAAGGGGCATAGAAGCCCTTGTGACTGTGGAATGATGCTGAATGGGGGTTACGGGGTGTCCCGAGAGAAAATTTAGAAAACGTAAAAAAAACAAAAAAAAAACATTTGTATATTTACATAAAAGTGAGAGACTAGTCTACCAACTAGTAATTTTAGTCTTTCCTGATCCATTCCAGACATCAAATTAATTTTCACAAAATTAGAACAGAAATCGATTTGTTTATTATTAAAGGCTCGTAACATGCTGATTATAAAGATACATTTGGAAGTAAAAATGTTTTGGTCTAAATGGTGCTTTGAAACCACGTTAACTCATGTGGCGCTTCATTTCTACACACATGCAGGGAAAAGAGGCAACGTGTGCAGAGCGGAACAGGGCAGAAATGATGCATGTTTGTTGCTAGAGAACAATATTCAAGATTGAGTGCAGAAAGATCAGAGCTGTTGTCCACATCACTTTTGTTCTGTCGTGCTCTTCACTAGAGATGATGACAGGGTGCAACTGTTGTCATGTGGTGCAGATGGAATCAATCCGGTGTCTGACATAGCCTAATCGCTAGCAAGGCAGCTAGCATTAGTAAGTTCATCCAGTCTGACCCTACGTTACCACTGGCGTGTTGTCAGCGAAGCAGAAAGCGTTTTCAATTAAGTCCTATGAAAGCCGAGCGCCATGCTCGCAAGGTGGATCGTAGGATTGGCAAGCTCTCTCCTAGTGCTGTGAGTGCCCCAGTGGAAATGCAGCCTGAGAAATCCAAACTGCTTGTGTTTTAGCGACATGCAGTAAATATCGAAAAATTCCTCAAAAGCTTATCGTGGATTTTCTTTATCGTGATAAATATCCAGCCCTACTTTTGGGAGAATTATTATTTTAAGCATCCACTTTCCCCCTACTATATTTCATTATGTTAAACAGATCTGTTTTATATTAAAACTTTTTTTTTTCAGGGTGGGCAGGCACTTTGCCACAAAAAATGCATGAGGATGATATAGGGGCTTTCAGATTTCTCACACAGATTGGTTCCTGTCTATGCAATTTATCATTGCAAATTATGAGGGCTCTTCTTGCATAACATCCATGCTGGCCGTCTTGACCCATCAAGGTTGCCAGGGACACAGAAAAATGATGCTGTGGAATGTTGGTCTGATTTAATCTAGTAACCAACCACAACATGAGATTTGAATTGGAATGAAAGGAAGTTGAAATTACACTAAACAATTTAATTAGTAGAAGACACATTTTGTCACAAATAATTAGATTATAATTTTTTACCATATATGCCTATTTATTCCCTAGGTAGATTTTTTTAGCTTATAAATATAACATTTCTTTCTAAAAATAAATAAATAAATAAAATTAACATAGCCATCAAAATATTCCCTTGGGCCCCACCACCCATTGGAGAAACCACAGGAGTCAGGTGCTCTGCCATATGAGTGGCAGTGAAGGCCGGAGGTCTCAACTGACCAGACCCGGGTGGCAAAGGCTAGCTCTGGGGGCATGGAACGTCACCTCGCCGGGGGGGGAAGGAGCCAGAACTTTTGAGGGAGGTGGAGTACCAGTTGGATCTGGTGGGGCTTACTTCGATGGACAGTCTTGGCACTAGATCCATACTCCTGGATAGGGGATGGACTCTATTCTTCTCTGGAGTTTCCCAGGGTGTGAGGCGACGGGTGGGTGTGGGGATACTCCACAGTCCCCAGCTGAGTGCAGCTACGTTGGAGTTTACCCTGGTGGACAAGAGGGTCGCCTCCCTATGCCTACAGGTTGTGGGGGGGGGGGGGGGGGGGGGGGGAAGACAAAGAACTCTGACTTGTTTGAACAGCAGTTCAGAGTATTCGGCCTTCTTGGAGACCATGAATGGAGTCCTGAATAGGGCCCCAGTAGGGGACTCCATAGTGATGCTGGGTGACTTCAACGTGCACCTGGGAAATGACAGGGACACCTGGATAGGCATGATTGGGAGGAATGGCCTTCCCGATCTGAACCCGAGTGGATGTTTGTTGTTAGACTTCTGTGCTAGTCATGGATTATCTATAACAAACGATTTTAGATATTTCTATTTTTTTTTATCTATAAAAAAATTGAACCACATTGTTTTCAGAAAACTTCATAAAAATAGGTTCAAAATAGTAAAATGAATTCAATAAAAATTTCTTTAAGTGGCAATTTAAACATTATTACATTCTATTATATTTATTATTAATACTATAAGCAATGTAAACTTAATTTAATACTACAAATATTCCTTTTTATTAAGTTGAATTCATCTACTTCTTTTTAAGTAAATTTACTGAAATTAAAATGTTAAACTGTCATGACTTTTACATATTAGCCGTACATATTGTATATTAATTTTACATATTTAATAAATACATATTTAAATTAAGTAACTTTAGAAGATTTCTTAAACTCTGTCAACTTACAGTAATCCTGTAAATGCTTCCTTTAGTTACATGAATTTAAACTGTTCAACATTCTGAGCATTTTATGAATGTTTCTATAAACATATATTTCATGGAAAGCAATGTGCTTGCTGTCTTAAAACAAATATATCACACTTTTACTCATCACATTAACAACAAACAAACAAAGTATTTTAAACTGACCTCAACACTTGGTACATTAAACATGACAAGGGTAACAATCAACAAACTGATCATTTTATTAGAGAAACTCATCCAAACTCAAGTTACGGTAACACTTTATTTTTGATGGTCCCAAGTAGATATTTAACTGACTATAAGTGATTATCAACTGGCTTGCTATAGCTAGTAAACAGTGTTTCAACAAACATTCAGTAGACTATCAGTAGCCTGTATATAGATCTTTATTTATGATCTTTTAATGAACTGATGTTCTCAACAAAAATGTAAGTAGGCCATTAATAAATATCTATATACAGGCTACAGAAAGTCTACTGTGTTTGTTGAAACACTGTTTACTAGCTATAGCAAGTCAGTCGATAAGATGTTATTTTGCTGCTGTTATACAGGCAATATACTGAATGTTTGTTGAAACACTGTTTACTAGCAATAGCAAGCCAGTTGATAAGTCACATATAGTCAGTTAAATATAACAACAATGTAAATAAAACAATGTAAAATGTAAACATTTTGCTTATGCCAGTTTAAACTTAAATAAATAAATTAATCCAACTCCCTACTATGCACTCCTGAAAGTTGCCCAATGAAAAAAAACCTACAATATACAGGTAAATCTTTCAATGTTTTTTAAGCATTATTTACTTTATATAAGAAATTATTTTCACAGTGTAATGTTTCTAGAAACAACCCGTTTGTTATGCATATGATAATATGATAAAATGTTTCATGTTATACTGAAAAACCTAATTAATTATTAAAAAAAATACACTTCTGAAAAACAATCTGAAAAAACGATATGAATTACTTTGAATTTCATCCAATTTTAATTCTACTTCCTTTAATTCAAATTCAAATTTCAATTCTACCTCCATTTTGCTACCTCAATTCAAATTCAGTCCAAATTCAGGAATTTGATTGAAATTTAATTGCCATTTTTCATTCAATTCTGAATGGTGCACAACCCTTCTTGTGGCTATACTTTTGCGTGAGTATTTTTACATTTACATATTGTCCCCATACACCTCCATTGTAAGTGCCTCACTGGAACCAAGATTGTTGCAGTTGTTAAAATAAAGGCATTTTTGAGACAATCAATATTATGCCACAAATGCTGTCTATTGAGCTTGATTTGTATTGAACCCGGATTATTCCTTTAATATGAAATAACTATCCAATCAAAAATGTAAATAAGCAAATACATATACAAGCAGGATGTCTTAACGGATCTTCTTCAGTGTGTCTGATATAAACGCAGGTACACAGATAAGAAGCACATACATCTGAAGCTCATCTAGCATACATAATTCTTGCTTGAAATGTTGCGTTTATGCTTAGATTACATTTCAGCTGCATCTGGAAGAATCAGTGTGCCGGTTTTGTTTGCACTTATTTTCTGACTTTTTTTGTGGTTTATTATCATGCAACACAGTGACAGATGTATGTCATGAAATTAGAGACCCTCCCCTCAAAATCCGAACATAAGCGGTCACAGGAGGCCCATTTCAGCCATGTGTCTCACCTGACCACATGCAATTGGATCACCTGAAATCTTAATACCAGGTGTAAACAGGGTCATAGGGGTTTGGAACAACAAGAGGGTGAGTAAATGATTACAAAAATGTCATTTTTCAGTGAACCACCCATTATCTAGCTCTAAATCCTGCAGGAAGGAACTATCATATGAAAATTATGAACTATCATGTAAAACTATGACTGAAACGACCCAGAATTCACCCTAAAATTATATTTTATTGTGAAAAATGTGGTATGAAAAATACAAGCGTGAATATAGGCAGGAGATTTCTACTACACTCTTTATTAGTCATTTGCATTATATTATTATATTTTCGTTTCGTTATATTATTATATTTTCGTGTAAACTAAATCTGCAAACTGCTCCTATAATAATAGCATGCTGTGACAGCCGAGGGGTGTCAAACACAGATACTCTCTTTTTAGCACAAAGTGAATATTTGCTCAGATATAGCGAGAGGAAAGGGGAGGAAAATAGATAGATATGGGAGCGCGAGCGAGAGAGGAAAAGAATGAGAGAATTCTGGCAGAAGAAAATGAAAACCTGGCAGAATATGAGAGGGAAAAAAATGAGTAATGATGCATACCCGTACCTCCTGGGGGAGACCCCGCAGTGTGGCATATTATCTGTCCTTTTTGAAAAATACCTTCACATACACATATTTTAAATAAACCATCATCAAGTCTCACCTGCAAGCTTTATATTCCATTCCTGGGCTCCTTTCTTAGGCAGAATTCAAACCTAACTTTGCTTTTATATAGAGACTTTGTGTCTAAATTACATTAAAATTCAATTGTGCATACATTTGAATTAGACAGGATAGAAAGGCACAATAATGTTTATTAAAAATAAAATTAAAAATAAAACGCATGAAAAATTTTTAAATAACACATTAAAATTAGTTTAACAGTGAAGTAATTTAAAATGAAAACTGCATCTGCAAAGGTCATTAAGTTGACAGGCAATTAGTGGTATGTCACAGCAATTAAAGAGACTTGACAATTAGCACTTCGATATGACACTTTCTAAAGCAACAGTTTGCAATCTTTATTCTGTCAAAGGGGACGGTCCGAAAGATTATGACAGCATATGCCGAGCATGGACAAATTGCATGTTCTACACTCTAAACTAGCAGAAACAGACAGATATATATTATTGAATAGCATATAAATATAAAAAAGTACAGCCTCATCAGGGTGTAGCGGTTGCCACATGTTCGGATATGCTGCATGCTTTGGTGCACATGTGGCTGACAAAAGTTTGAGTTTGGCTCTTGAAATATATCCCATAGACAAAGTTCCTTACATTAAGATCGCTAATACATAAAGCAAGTAAGGATACTTCAACCAAATATGATTGAGAACTCCATTAAGTCTCCTGAGCTATGAAAGAGCAGCAAAAGAGATTTCCTGACACTGTTCAAACCTGTTCTCCACATTATTTCCAGGCCCTTTCTGTTATTATTATGAACAATAAAAGTGGCAAAAGGCCAAAAACAAATCTTTTTAAAAGGTATAGCCTTAGAGATTGAACCCTGGTAAAACTAAAAGTTAATATCAAGAGCTTCACAAAACTGAAATATATTACAGGGAACTGTCTGTACCTAGGACCAACACAAAGACATATAACCAGGTGTGGCACGGTGGAGGGCAGGACTGGCGCGTGATTGCGCACACCCGGTCCCGTATCAGGCTAATTGAGCTATCTGCGAGTGGCCTTTATCCCTCTTGATGGCTCAATTAGCCTGATACGGGACCGGGCGTGCGCAATCACGTGCCGGTCCCGCCCTCCACCGTGCCACACCAGGTGTGCATAAAACCTAGACTTCTGTGCATTAGAAAAAGCTATTTTCCTCCATCCAAACTGATATGACTACTATTTTGAAGAAGACAAAGAATGCCTTCAACCCTCAATGACATGTTGCCCAATACTAAGTATAAGCAATGTTGAGGGAATGTTAATTTTAGACATAACATGTTCTATTACTCTTCAAAAAGTAATTAACACCGTTATATTTTATGGAAAGCACCACATTAGTTGCTTTATATATATATATATATATATATATATATATTATTATTCCTATTTTTTTACCTGAGGTCCACTTATAATGTTAGTAAAGTTTTTTTTAAACTGAAACTGTTTACTTAGGGTTTTGCGATCAGGTTAAACAGTGTTTTTAACTTCCCTAACCTTCAATAACAGCTCCTTTGCAAAGCTTGTATCGCTTTATGAATGGTTCACAAGCAGTCCACGCTAGAGGTCTGCACAGGCCTTAAAATGAAACCCCAACCCGAACCTGAAACTTACCCAAGACCGTGTGACCCGACCCGACCCGACCCGAACGATTCTGTCAGATTTAAAGTCCTAACCCAACCCTAATCCGATATCGCTCACAATCTAATTTCTTCTCCTTGCAAGTACAGCTGCAATAGGCTGTATTTTATGTAAGCAGTTAGGCAACATTTGTAACAGTATCAAAACTGTTAAAATATTTTAACAAGGCACGGCAGCCCCTCAGTACACTAGAGCTGAAGGAAAAAAAAGCACTGAGTTACCGTTTATTTGCTGAAACTTCACTTGGTGCAGAATAATATGGAATAATATGAAACAATTAAACAGTCACCTCTAAGCAGCCTGAACTTGTTCTGAACATTGAATCTTTGTGACTTTGCTAAAACAATCTAGACGCAGAGCAAAGAATGAAACAGAACAGAGGTGTCTCAACATGCGTTTCTGAAAATGTGTAGATCTTTTTACCTTGACACGATGTTTAAACAGTGCCGGTCCTGTGCAAGACGCTGAAGAAAAAGCCAGACGTGGTGCAAATGTCAAAGACATTTGTCCAGAATATGCTAACATAGGAAATCAATGGGAAAACAGACACACAAAAACTTTAATGTGAACACCACATAACTAGTCAATTCACGCGTGAGAGCACGTGCGCGAAACAAGTTTGGTAAGCCTGTTTATTTTTTCATGAATTACAAACCCGACCCGAACCTGAAGTCCTACTTGAAAACTGACCCGAACCTGGCCCGAAACCAGTCGGGTTAGTCCAAAACTCAATGAAACGTGATGTGCACACATACAGTTTCATCCAGCACTGAGGCACACATCAGCTGAAATGCATCAAAATGGACAAAGACATCCATCTAGTGCATGTTTCCATACACCAGCAATTAAAAATAGCACAGATGGCCTCAAGAACACGTCCAGGGTGCATTCATGCTAAAAACAGCAAGAGGAAGAGCAGCTGAATGAAGCAGAAAGAGGTCTCCTCTCTTTGAGAGTTGTAACATGAAGCAACATCTTTTAAAAGAGATACATGACAATGGACAAAGATGTCTGTCAAGTGCAATATACAAACATTATTCAAAATAGTCCAGATGGGTCCCTTTGGTGTCCAGGAATATTAAGTAGGCAACACTAAGCCTGTTTGTCCTGCTTTCTCCTGTTTACGATGTGAGCGCAAGTGGGCGGGGCCAAGGCTGCAATGATGTAAAAGTAGGTGATGATGCTGTTGCTGTAGAGGAAGTCATGAATTAATGGGTCCCCTAGTGACATAGGGGAGTTGTGGAAGTAGAGAATGAGGCATTTTTGCAGCTTGGTTTCAATAAATGCTTTTATTGCATTGGGATTACATTTTTAATTCTAAAATTGACAATATGTTTTTATAATAGAATGGCCTCTTATATGTCAGAATATCAAGGACAATGATTCCTCATGACATGACCCCTTTAACCAATAGGATGAGTTTAAGGTGTAACTCTTTTTTCTGACCAATGGTAAACAGGAAATGTGTTTGTAAAATCCTAACACGGTCACATGACAATTCATAATAATAGTATAGCATGGTGAAATTGAGTTGGCTCACACAAAAACATAATTTTATTTGAATAAAAAATCAATGAAGAATGGGCCTCATTCACTAACCCTGCTTACAATTATTTTCAGGCAGAAATCATGATTCATAAATAAGTTTGCAATAAATAACTCCAACACAGATGATGAGGGATCATAAATGGTATGGGCATTTTTTGAGAGCTAATAGTCTTTATGATTGCTTTGCATAGAATATCAAAGAGTAATCAAAAGTTAATTCAAGAGTGGTGAATCATAGAGTGTCGCTTTGTGAAGTTCTGGAGTGCAGGGAGAGAAATAGATTTCTACCTCCTTCATCCTTCACAGAACTGGAGGCTTTTCTACTTGAGGAATGGTGCAATATTCCACTTGAGATTGTGCAGAAAGATGTTCTGAATGCAAAGGCTGGCCCCACTACTTATTAGGTTCCTAAGATCAATATATTGTTTTTTGTTATTTTATCAACCACCTGTAGGGGTACAGTTTAATAAAGACCTTTATAGGTCTTTGGCATACAATGCTGATTTGCATATAGCAGCTTCCTTCCAACATTGTGAACATGCACGTAATCACGATTGGAAGTCCAAACTCAACAAGTTTGCATCTTTGCATCTTTTATGAGCACATAAGGCTCATAATATAAGAGTATATTAAACTTACACTCCATCTGAACATGCAAATGACTAATAAAGAGTGTAGTAGAAATCTCCTGCCTATATTCACGCTTGTATTTTTCATACCACATTTTTCACAATAAATTCCAGAAAGCAACTGTGTAACTCCTGAAATACAATTTAGATATAATTAAAATTTTTTGGTAAGATGTAATTGTTCATGCACCTGTCAAGCTTTGATTTACTGTCGCTGAAAGTAAAGAGGTAAGCCTGAAGAACCCTTCTGGCACAGGAATTATTGTGCAAGCATTAAAGGATCGAGTGTATTCTGGCTCGGCTCAAAACATGCACACATAAACACATGACTCAAAACTTACATTGCTTCAAATGTCACCCAATATGAAAAAGAGTATTAAAGGACCCCCAAAAAATATATATATTGAATAGCTCTCATAAACAGCCTGTTAGCAGTATTTGGGGTTCACCTAAGAATTACTAAGCAACTGTTAAGAAAAGCATTAGTTATAATGTTGGTTCACACTGTCCCAACAAGTGCCAAGAAACAACATTTCAAGCATTCTAAAGGTGGAGGTTTTACTTAAAATTTTGTGAATCATCATTGTCATTTCACGCAGCCCTAACAAACAGGGTTAAAGCTCTAATTTCTGCAGCACTTGCATCACCAAACATGATTTCAAAAATAATCACTGTTTTCAAACAGATTCCATTGGTTGTACAAACAGATAGTCCCACCACAAACTCATACCATTGGTCGATTAGTCATTGTTTTGATAGTGCCAAGGAGCCATAGTGTTACACTATTTGGGGAAATCAACCAACAAATAGCTTACTGGTAGTTAGCTAGGATATGAGAAAGGAATTACAAGATCAGTTAGCACACTGATTCAACAAAACCAAACAAACAATGGAATTTGGTGTTTGTGGACGTTTGTTGGGATGGTGTGAATTAGCCTTTAGAAAACATAAAAGGCACATACAGTACAGTGTATTGCTGACTGTGGTAATTTGCTAGTAAACCATGATTTTATGAGGTGCATTTTAGGTCAACCTCACAAATTCCAGCGGGCACTGTTAACAGACTGTAAGAGCCACCATGAAAGCTGTGAAATAGCTTTTCCTACCTGAGGAAATATTTACAGTCAAAAAAACATTGGTTGCTAGAAGCAGATTTCTGTAAAACCTACTAGCTTAATTCCAAAATCTAGTGAGCTACAAAAGTAGCTAGCTGACTTCTAAAGCAGCATCCTAACGCAATGGAACCTCATTAGTGACTGATTTGGAACATATTCCTAGGCAGCAACGTTACAGCACACCTATGATGCTTTAAAATGTTGTCAAGATAAGCCACTCACTATGTTTTTTAATAAACACAACATCTGCAAGTGTTGTGTAAAAACTAATGCTTTTTTAAATCCTCCTAAACCCACTCACACACGTTTTCTAAAATGCTTACATTTCTATTAATCAAAAGCTCTTGTGGTATAAGTCTAACCACCAAGTGATGTTGGCAGTCAGTTTTACCTGACAGTGAAATCACAAAGCATTGCTCTGACACAGACAAGCTTCAAAACAATTAAATTAATTCCAAAAGAGAAGAAAAACAACAGATAAATTGTATAGTGAGAAGAGAAAAACAAGCTTATTGTCGAAGAAAATATTTGTGAAACACAAGAATGCACATAAGGAAGTGCACCAGACAGCTATTGCTTGAGAACTGAATCATAAACTTCATATACTCCATATACCCTATCTGTCACACACTCGACGTTGTGTAGATGAGTTGACACTTGTGGTCCCAATGGAAAATGGCACAATAGCTGAACTGGGTTGCAGACTGGCACAAATGCAGACTGGCGGTGCAAGATGGGCAGAAGTCTGTGTGGTTTGTAGCCAGCGCAGCAAGCCGTCGCGTAACTACCCCAACACACTGGCAGGAATTCTCGGGGAGAGGGCCTTCTGCCCAAGGAAGACGCGGTTTACCAGCAGGGAAAACATTTAGCAGAATATACATCACACGGGGTTACCTAAGGAGACAACCAGCACATGTGGAGCACTTACCACAGTATGGGGGCCACAGTAAGTGATGCACGGGCGGCGGCGAGCCTCTCGAAGACTCGTCGGCCACTGGGCTAAGGAAGAAGAACGTCCAGGGTTCACAATTTTTTGAGAAAACAACTGGGGAAAAAGTGCAAGTTTTCACCTCAAGGGAGGGGAAAGGCACTATGCGCAAGTGATACACCCGGCCAGCTGACCCGAGCTTACCTGTTTGTGTCACCTGATAACACACAGGACAAAACTGGCTCAACCCTGAGGATATAAAACCTTGCAAAGGTAATAGGTGTTCCCAGCCCATCAGCTCTACAGATGTCTGCTAGAGAGGTGCCACAGGACAACGTCCAGGAAGCAGCAACATCCCTGGTAGAGTGGGCTCGCAGGCCAGCAGGGGGCGGCACATGCTGGGCATGGTATGCCATGGTGATGGCATTGATAACCCAGTGAGCGATCCTCTATTTGGAGACAGCGCTTCCTTTCGGCTCTCCATCGAAGCAGACAAAGAGCTGCTCAGAGCTTCTAAAGCTCTGTGTACGATGGAAATAAGAAGAGCAAGCACCGGACACAGCAATGCCAAGGCTGGGTCTGCCTCCTCCAGGGGCAGTGCTTGCAGGTTCACCTGATCCCTGAAAGGGGTCGTGGGACCCTTGGGCACGTAGCCCGGTCGTGGTCTCAGGATAACTTGAGAGTAGTCCGGACTGAACTCTAGGCACAGTTCGCTGACAGAGAACACCTGCAGGTCCCCTACCCTCTTGATGGAGGTGAGCGCCATCAGGAAGGCAGTCTTCAAAGAGAGCACCTTAAGCTCATTTGACTCAAGGGGCTCGAAGGGAGATCCCCGAAGGACCACAGAGAGGTCCCATGAGGGATCAAGGTGCGGCCTGCAGGGATTTAACCTCCTCGTACCTCTCAGGAACCTGATGGTCAAATCACAATTCCCCAAATACTTACCGTCCACTGCATCGTGCTGCGCCGATACAGCGGCCACATACATGTTCAAGGTGGAGGGGGACAGCAATTCCTCCAACTTGTCTTGGAGGAAGGAGAGCACTGACCCTACTGCGCATCTTTGGGGGACTTCGCCTCTGGAACAGCACCACAAATGGATGCCACTTCAGGTCATAGGCCATTTAAGTCTTCTGCGTTACGTCCAGGGGCCAGACATGGAGACTCCAGAGGTCCAGTTGTGGGTGCCAGATGGTTCCCCGTCCCTGAGAAAGAAGGTCCTTCCTCAGGAGACTTTGCCAGGGGGAGGCTGTCGTGAGGAGCATGATGTCCAAGAACCAAAACTGGGAGCACCAGTAAGGGGCCATTAAGAGGATCTGCTCTTCATCCTCTCTGACCTTGCATAACATCTGTGCAAGTAGGCTCACTTGGGGGAACGCATATTTGCGTAGCCCCAGGGGCCAGCTGTGTGCCAGGGCATCTGTGCCAAGGGGAACCTCAGTCAGAGAGTACCAAAGCGGGCAGTGGGAGGATTCTGGGAAAGCAAACAGGTCCACCTGTGCTTGGAGGCTTGACTCGCGCTCACCAACCTGTCGCACTGGTTGACCAGGACAGTCCAACTCAGCTATGCGATTCAGTTCACCAGGTGCCCGCCAGGTTCAACGGCATCCGCTTCACTGCGGTGAGAGACGAGAATGCCGCTACCTTGCTTGCAGAGATCGCCACCCTTCTACGGAAGGATGCGATAGAGCCTGTCCCTACAGCCGAGATAAGGAAGGGGTTTTACAGCCTACTTCATCATACCCAAAAAAGGTGACGGGTTGCGGCAAATCTTGGACCCAGGAGTTCTGAACCGGGCCTTGCACAGACTTCCGTTCAAGATGCTCACACAGAGACGCATTTTAGCGAGCGTTCAGCATCAGGATTGGTTGGCGGCGGTAGATGTGAAGGACGCATACTTTCATGTCTCGATTCTTCCTCGTCACAGACCCTTTTCTCTGGTTTGCCTTCGAGTATCAGGCATACCAGTACAAAGTCCTCCCCTTCGGCGCTGTCATGACAGGTTTCACCCATGGGAGAGTGGAGACTCCACCCTCTGGCGGTCCAGCTGATCTGGAGTCAATTTGGCCAAGCTCCATGCAAGAGGGACCAAAGGGACTACCATGTCGGACATACCAGCGGACAGGGCCTCGCAACAAGGCGGAGCCAGAGGTACTGAGTCTAGCACTTACCTGGCTCCTTGTGACCGCTCCCAGAACAGCCTGGGACAGGGGAGAAAGATCTTCGTCCTCAAAACCCATGGAGACCATCGCATCGGGGAAGTGTTTGTGCCACGGCTGGCACACGGAAGCAGGGGGGGGGGGGGGTTCCATGGTGGCGTACCTGCCAAAGAGAGCATGTGGCCAGCGGTTGTTATAACGACGGCCGGGGAGACTCGAAATAGAGCCCAGGGAATGAGGAAACTGCCCTTTTATGGAAAATATGGGAAAATATGGGAAAACGCAGCCCGAGTCCCGTGGCTGCCCATCTCAGGGGGCTTCAAAGCCTTCTTGGGTTCTGAATGCTATTTCATGTGGATAGAATTGCTCAGATAATTTGGTCTTAAAATAATTGATAAGAAATATTTGAGTTTACAATGCAATGTCTGACTTTTGATTGCATACAGTCTTGACAAACCAACAATCTGTTGACATTGTTGAGATCTTTTCTGAAACTCTAGAGGAGACCCATGTGAGATTACTGGCCTCTATTTCTCAGAAGAAAATTCTGAAAAGCAGGAGACTTAAGCAAAATGTCATCACTTTGCTGTTGCAATTGAGATATTAAAGTGATCTTATTTGTGATTTTTCTTTACTATGGGAACAACCGCAACAAATACTTGCTCTGAAAACAGTATCCTCTGACATCAAGACCATTGGATCATGGAAATGACATTTCAAAAGTGCTGTATTGCCTATTAGAGCATACACAATGAAGGAGGAATCCTCGCAGGGTTTGTTGAGCGAGTTCACATGGAAAACACATATGGAAACACAAATGAAAGGAGAAGCACCATTTAAAGATCATTCCCTGCTAAAGGGATGCTGGAACTGCAGGCATCAATGTTCCTCATGCCTTTGAGCACCATCAGAAGTCTAGAAGAACTACTAGCACTGATCTGTCAGAATTGATGAAGCAAGCAGTTCAGCTGCCCATAGGAAAGAGAGAAAAAATCAGAAAGAAAAGATAAAGAAAAAGGATGAACCGGAAAAAAGAGAGACTTTCATGAGAAAGTTGAAGCACTTTACAGCATAAAAAACATTATTAGTTATATACTAACCACCCACAATTCAATTAAATCTTTCAAAAAAAATAAAATAATTACTGAAGTAATGCTGCACTGTTTTTTAATTAATCTTTTCAGTACAAACATGCCTCCTGAAAATTAGGCTTATTATATGTAAAGAAGATCATTTTCATGGGCAAGGAAGAGGCGAGAAACCGGCTTGTCAACATAAATAATAATTTAATGAAGAACTTAAAACAAACACATAGGACAGTAGACATGTCTGCTGATTAAGCTCTCTCTCCCGATCGCCGTCTGCGAGTGGCCTTTATCCCTCTTGACGGCTCAATTAGCCTGATACGGGACCGGGCGTGCGTAATCACGCGCCGGTCCCGCCTTCTACCATGCCACATTATACATTGCGTCTTATTCACAAAACTGTACTATTTGTGTGGTGCAATTAATATCGAGGTAATGGTGAGTTCCACTCTGAGTTTGAAATGAGATAAGATCCGTTACTATTTTCAATCATTGATTGGATGTCTGCCAGTGACATGGATTGATTCATTTTTAAACACTCAATAAAGCCCTAGAAGTATGAAATGCAAAATATCCAACAATCTTAGGAAGATCCTGCTTAGATGTTAGATGACTAATCGATTATGTTAAAATTCCCTCTCTAGGATAATGTATTCAACATTTTCATTGATTTTGTCCAGTAGCTCCCAAAGTGGCCTTTTTTTCTGGTACAAAACCTGTAAAACTAATGGACCATACCCACCTGCAAGCTTTCTAAAGGAAATAGGTTCATTAAATTTCCCAATAGGGCTGAATCCCCACAGATGGACAGGCTTAAGCCGAGTAAACATTGTTGCTATTGCTTACTGATGCTGAGCACACATTATCATTGTTTTTTGGTTGAAGGATACAATGACTAACCTGAATATGCCCAATAGGGTTCCCCGGTCGCTCTCCGCTCCCTTTGACTGGCTGAGCTCCCATAATCCTCCATTTCCACTTGTGAGGCTATCAGAGATAAATCAGATGGCATCATAATGGAGAATTTCCACAAACCATTAAAATAATCAATGCAAAACATTATCACAAATGCAATATTATACACCCTGGAATACGGAAGGAAATATGTTTATTAGAAGTTGACAAATGGGCATGGACATTATCTATTTATATTACATCAATTGAAACTAAATGTATTTATTTGTATGAGGGAAATTTTTTATTTTTAGATAACATTGATGGTCTCCATTTATTTTATGTCTTTCCACCACTTGTAATATAAAGTCATGAAAACAGCATGCAAACTGATAATAATACAATATGAAACATGCCTCTTAAAGTAGATTTAGATGGACTTTATCATATCACACTTAAAAAGGTTTTAAACTTTTTGAAATTATTATCAAGTTAGACTCCCAAAAGCTAGCATCCTCAGAAATAAGTAAAGCTTTAACGTATTACACGCTTATATATAAAGTTACTTGGATTAAACCATCTGTTAAATGACTAAATGTGCATGTCATTAAAGTAATAGTTTACCCAAAAATGATCATTCTTTCATCATTTCTCACCCTCATGCTGTCTCAAACTCATGTCTTTCTTTATTTTGTGAAACTTAAATGAATATATTTAGAAAAATATATGATGTGTTTTTTGTCCATACAAAGCAAGTCAATGGGGACCAAAATTTCCCAAAAAGGGAAAAAGGGACCAAAAAGGCATCATAAAAGTAATCCATATGTCTTGAGTGGTTCAATCAATGTCTTCTGAAGCAATACGATTGCTTTGTGTCAGACCAGACCAGAATCTTTGTCCCGATTCATTACAAATCTTGACATCCGACCCAACTGGAACACAGTGCAGGCTTCAAGATGGTGATTTTTTTTGTCATTGTATGTACATCAATAAGATGTTCATTTTCTAGTGTTTGCCATCAATCTTTCGGCGTCTGTGGTACATTTTAAAAGTATCCCAAAAAAAAAAATCATTTTAACTCACATCTGCATTTTTAAAATAGCCCAACTGGCCGTGAAAACCACAAATCTGGCAACACTGTGTCTGGTTAGTGTACAACGCTCTACACATTCTTCAAGTGCAAGGAAGTGTGTGAACGAGCTGCACACCAAAAAAGATTGCAGATGTCAAGATTTATACTAAGTAAGGACATAAAACGTTGGTCTGTTTCTCACCCAAATCCAATCATATTGCTTCAGAAGACATGGATTAAACCACACGAGTCACATGGATTATCTTTATGCTGCCTTTTATGTCCCTTTTGGAGCTTGAATGTATTGAACCACATTGAATTGCACTGGATAGATATAAACACATCATGAATCCTTCAAAAGTCTCTCCCCAAAAATCATTATTTGGTGAGAAAATTGAAATGAATTGAAATTACTTTGTTAAAACAAAAGCAAATTATTTGAATGGATAGTTTTATATTTATGCACACAATCTGAGTTATTTGCTGTCTAGCCAAATTATAAAAGTATAAGAGAAACAAATTATTGCCATTTTTCCTATAAGGACAGTAAAATTATGTCACATAAACTGCCCTTCTACAATCATGATTATGCTGTACTATACATTGTACTGTGCATCTGATCCTTTAGCAGCACTCTGCATAATAAAAGCTCATGTAACTCCTAATGCACGTATTTGTCGTTTATGTAATCAACATAATCATGCACTGGTTCAATACTGTCTTGAGTTCTCGAAGTGTAGGGAGAAATCCTACCTGCATACACAACTCACTAGAACCGCTCACATGCAGTGTCTCTCGATGAAGTAATCACAAGTAATAATAACAATAATAATAACACTCAAAGAGTTCTCAGCGGGGCTCTAAACCTGTGAAAAAGCTGGCACTCTACTCTCATTAGAAACACTCACACTAGCTAAAGTTCCGGTTGCCTTAACCAAAGAAATGCAGGATTTGTTGATCTCAGAAGTAGTAGGAGGTCATACTTGACAAACAGAAAGTTTATTTTTGATCATCAGACCACTTTTGCACTTGTCTAGCAAGTAGGAGTTCATGAGTCAATGAAGGGATATATGGAATTTTGATTAAGATTTGTTTAACAGAATTCAATTTTATCTTGTGCTTATACAGTGCTTTTAAAAAAAATATATTCAGACCCTTGACCAATTCCCTTAATTAACATCATTGATATGTAATGATATTAGATTTATATTTCAAAGTACTGAAGTTCTAAATCGAAAATATACTTTAATAGCACAGGGGCATATAAATTGAAAAGTGTGTGTGGAGGGCACATTCACAAACTAATCAACTTGGCTCATGAATATTAATAACATGGCGTAAAGCTCGTCCAGTAGTCTAAATTCCAGTAGGTAAAGGATTGCTGCTCAACTTTTGAAATTTTGCATTACACCACGGCACATATTGGCTTAATTAATTGCTTGCGTATTTATTTTCACACATTTGTTAATCACTTTGGATAAAAGTACCTGCTGCTGAATAAATAAATGTAAATGTAGAAAATACTCTTAACAGAAATGTAAAAATCACCTTTTGTAAAAGGGATGACCTTGTGTCTTGCTTTAGAAAATCTTACTGACTTAATGAAAAGCAAACTTGGCATGTTTTGATCAATTAGGAAATATTTGTTAATTTTTTTGGAAAATGCTGACTTTTACATAATATGTAATTGTGTATAGCTAATATAACTAAAGTAAAAAAATTCATAAAATGGTTTCCATCAAATTAAATTGTGTAAACTTTGAACAAGATTAAATTAATATAATTCAAATCTAGTTTTTTATTTATATAAATATTATTTATATGAATTAATGTATTTTGTTAATGATTACTCAGTTCAATTTGGTGGAAATATTTAATGAAATTGAAATTCTTTAAATTTTACAAAATATAATTAGAGTATATGTACTGTAAATATGCACCTTTATTTAAAATTGACTTTTAAAATAATTTTATATAATATATATATATGTATATATATATATATTCATAAAAATATAGCGATCAGTTGGTAAATCTGTCCCTCTCTTAAAGTAAATCCGTTCCAGGTTATTCAGAAAAGATTAGATTTCAAATAGTGTCACTGACTCTTAATTGGACTGAGATCTGTGCTTTTACTGGGCCGTTGTTGGACCTCAACCTCTTTTTTTTGTTGTTTTTTCGTGTGCCATTTCAAAGTTAATTTGTTCTTCTATTTGAGATCACTGTCCTGAAATATGAACAATTTTAAAGCAGACTTAAACAAGTTTCCTTGCAGTATTTCACAGTATTTTACACAAACCATTCGTCCATTTGTGCCACCCTCCCATGCAGGCGAGTCTTATGCAAAGCTTCTGATACGGTTGACTAGTGCACCTTTACTCTGCTCTCAGCAACTGAACTCTGTAGCTGCTTCAAAGAGATTATTCGAGTCTTTGTAGCTTCACTCACAAGTCTCCATCTTCATGTAGGGAGTTGAGGGACTGACTTTTCTAGGCAGAATCTGGATAGTTTGATGATGTACTGTAGCTTCCACTTTCTGATAATTGAACAAAAAGTGCTCTCTAGGACATTTGTGGATAACACCCCCCCCCCCCCCCCCCCCACCCCACCCCACCCCACATGTCTTTGTTTCACTTCAACGGAACTGTTCAACAAACAAACAAGCAAATTAAACTGAAACTTTCTTTCATTTTTATTGCATCTTTTTTTACACAATGGTGACTGAGGCTTACATTCTGCCTTTTCATTGAAGAAACAAACTCACATTAGTTTGGAACAAAAAGATGAGAGTTTTTAATTTTTTGGGTGAAATATCAATTTAACTTATTTGAAAATGCTTTTTAGTCTTCATTTTCACAGGTGTCTTAGTTATTTTAGTCCACAAGTCATCAGGGCCATAATTTTTCATTAGTGTGAACTTACCTGTCACAGTAAACTAAGTTTGAATACTTTATTTTTAGAATATTTATATATTATTAATTTCAATGACTTGTAATTCTGTTAAAGTGATGCATTGGTTAAGGTCATGTCCTAACACACAATGTGATACATCAGCCAGTGACAAAAGCTATCACTTACATGTAAATCTGAGATTTTGTCCTAATCAGCCAAGGTGGCGACAAGTGACGAGCAACCGGATATTTTATTTGTCGCTCTGTATCTATTTCAGCTGTGTTATGCTGGGAGGGAAGCCCTGTCTATAGTGACATCTTATTGGTCAAAATCCTTCTTCACATAAATGCATATTAAAAATGTGTTCTGTTTAGCTCTGTTTTATGGCATTGCGCAATTCACAGCATTTTCTCTTTTATAGTAGATCGACAAATTACTTGCCACTGGAAACGTAAGTTAGGACACAATTTAGGGTGTAAATACTTGCAACAAGTTGATGGGCATGTGCAAGAAGTTTATAGTACCATGGACTGCAAGTAATGATAAGACAGAATCAAATATATTGAAGTATATATATTTGAAGGACGAGCACAGACATTTTGAGGGGCAGGGGCTCTAAACCTTTTAGAGGGTTTTGGGGGTTCACATACACCTTAATTTCTTTTTTGCTATAGTGATTTTTATTTATATATTTTTTTGCCTTTTGTTACTTTTAAAGCTTAACTATATGTATTCAAATATTATGCTTAATAGCCAAATTAGACATAAAACTTGATAAAAATTATTTTGTATCAATAATTATTTTCTGTAAGAAGATTCAAAATCTTTTCCAACCATTCTTTTCATTAATGGACTACAGGGAGATTTGGTCTACAATATATATATATATATATATATATATATATATATATATATAAAACTATTGTTACGATTTATTGAGCCAGTTTGAATAAAGGATTATAATCTCTGAATTTATGCAAACAATTTTATAAAGCTTAAAAAGTAATTTAATTTGGTTGTGCAAGCTTTCATTTTGGGTGGCATTTGCACACCCTGGAACACTGGTCTGTTGGAGGGGCACCTCAGAAAAAGGGCAGGGGTTCAAGCCCCTAGAGCCACCCCCCCTACACGTCCCTGCCGGAGTGCATTAGACAGATGCATGCTGGGCTGAACAGAATAGGTTTTCACCTCCAGACATATTAATAATTCAAGCAGCAGTACCCTAAAAGTACAAGTTTTCCAAACTGTGTCTCATTTACCCCGCTATTCTCCCTATGGCTCTTAAAAGACCTTAGTTATCTTGCTCTGTGTGTTTCAAAGCTTCCAGTGAGAAACCCTGTGTTTCCTCAGGACAATTAAAAACCTGAACAGCACTATGACTTTTCATGCTCAACTGTGTGGTTTTGAAGAGCTTCCAATTTTCTGCTTTTTACAGTAGAACCATATGGCAGATCACATGTCAGAAACAGACTGATGGTCTAGTGCATTTATCAGTACATCTGGTAATAGCTTGTTATCTGAAGACTTCACCCAAAAATTAAAATTCTCTCATCATTTACTTTTTTCTTCTGTCAAACACAACGGGAGAATGTTCACACTGCACTTTTCCATAAAATGTAAGCATATAATTTTATTTTGGAGAGTAATTAATAATTAAATCTGATAGTTGCAAGGAGTCAAACCTGTGGATGGAAATCCCCCACAGCAGTATCTATTAAATCATCCAGTAATAATAAATGATTATCCTAAACAGCGCTGCGAAAAGTAACAGGTGCCATGTGACAGCACAGTCTATGCGCTGCTTAAGCAGCGGTCAGGACCTTTGGAGAATAATTTACTTCTGATGATAATGAAAAACGTAACTTAATAAACATAGTGAGCTCGCCATGCCAAAGGATTTGAACAGACCTAGGCAATTAAAAAATTGCAGTTGTGTGGTGCCTCCCTGGGACGTGGTGCCCCCGGGCATCTGCCCGATTGCCCATATGATTAATCCGGCCCTGATGACCAGGCCCTGACAAGCCTAACCATTAGAGTCTTATGGATTACTTTTAAGGCCCTGATAAGCTTCCGGAGAATTTCTTCTTTGTTCATGGGTAAAAAGAAATTCTAAACAGCTGAGCAACGGTACATACTGTTCGCGAACATTCAGACACCTGCCACACCACTGTGGGAGGCGTTTAGAATTTAAATATAAGAAGGCACAGTAAAGCCTTAACTAATGTTACGTTAAAATGTGTTATCAATGACTTTATGCCTCATTCTATGAGTAGAATTCACATTAGATTAGTAAAAGAAGCTGTTTTAACCACTTAATGATGATTGAAGTAATATATATGCAGTAGAACATTTTTAATGTGTCTTGTTTACAAACTGAATTCATGACGCTAACACTCCATACCCGGCCATAATATGCACCAGTTACACTGTTATCATAATTTATGATGACACTGATACTACTGCAAAGATGGGTGCATAAAAGAATGTTAATGATTAGAATAGAGACAAAAGACTGGTGATAGAGGCATATCTTACTTTGGGTATATGTGTGAATGGCTTTCACTTCAGAAGGCACATGAGTGAATGGGCACTTGAGAGTATTTGAGTAGATATTGTTCCTTTTGTAAACTAATTAAACAAACAAAAAAAATCACATGACATGATCTTGGAAAATGTCTCTAAGCGGACGATCGTACAGATGTAGATACTGTACATTTACATCAGCTTGCTAATAACTCATTCTGTGCATTCTGTGTGTTCATATTGACTAATTTTGACTGACAGAACAACACAGAATTAGCTGAAGGCCTCAAGGTAGGCGGAGCTCCAGGCAGGGGTGGACTGGGAAGAGAAATCGGCCTGGGATTTTACATAGAAACTGGCCCAAAAGTGTGTGTGCTGTCCTTTTCTGCATATCGTTGCCCCATTCGGCATATCGAGGTGCCGTTTTGTGGCCTATTCTGCATAATGCAGCGGCTTATTTCAGCTTGGTCCCGGTTCTCCTGATGGCCAGTCTGCCCCTGATCGGCCCCAAAGTGCGTCGGCCCACCGGGAAAATGCCCGGTATGTCAGATTACCAATTCAGCCCTGGTTCCAGGTCACACCTAACATTGACCAATGGCAGTAAGAAAGTGTTTAGCAGCAGATAAGAATTTTGCCAAAAAGTTTGCCCCGGCCAGCTGTTACGAACCACCGGAAGAACACAAAAACACATTCTTTTTGGCCAGATTTAGTTCTAAATGACATCAAACCCATTCCTTCTTCGATTTCTTTATGCTGCCTTAATGTGCTTTTTGGAGCTTAAAAATTTTGTTACCCATTCAGTTGCATTGTGAGGACCAACAGAGCTGAAATATTCTTCTAAAAATCTTTGTTTGTGTTCAGTAGATGAAAAAAAGTCATACACATCTGGAGAGGCATGAGGGTGAGTAAATGATGAGGAAATTTTCATTTCAATATCCCTTTAATAGTGTTGGGAATCGAGAAACATCTCTTATTCTCAGCCAGTTTCATTTAAAATAAATACAGAATCCTAATGTTTTTCATGACTAAGTTCCTTTATTGGTTCTTGAACATGCATTAGTTCGCCATCGTGTATGGGACACTATGCTAAATACTCCAAAAATCATTCAGAGGCACTGCAACATCCCTAGCAGCACAAGACATTCAGCGCAACCAGTAGTCCGATTCCCGAATGAATGACTCTTATATGTAAATTCTTTTGAATCTACAGTGTGAAACAAGCAGTGTGACTAGTGTAGTCTGATTTATGAACAAATTACTCTTATGAGCCAAATTATTTGAAAATCCTGCATTAAACATAATGGGCAACAAGCGTAGTCCAATTCCTGAAGTCGATTCTTTTGAATCTATAGTGTGAAACATACAGCGTGACCAGAGTAGTCCAATTACCAAACAAATGACACTTATAGTCTGATTCTTTTTAATCTACTGCACAAAACAAACAACGCAACCAATGTAATCTGATTCCCAAATAAATGACCCTTATGAGCAGATTCATTTGAATCTACAGCTAGAAACAAACAGCATGAGATGTGAACTGGATTTCCAAACAAATTACTTTTATGAGTTGGTTCTTTTAAATGTAGATTGCATAGATACAGCATTACTTCCCGAACTAATGATTCATATCAGCCGATTCTTAGTAGTGAATGAATTTAGTGAATTAAGCAGACTTTTTCAGTGACTTTAGTAAACTTACTGAACCACAAGTCATTCATTTCACAGAAGCTGTTACTGAGTTGTGTGCTTAAAGCTTGCAAGATTTCAAAAGACAAAAGTACTAAAAAAATCATTAATGGAACTGTTAAGGAACCAAAATAGGTAAGAGGAATCTGAACTGGAATCGTTAAATTCCTTATGATGCCTATCCCTATTATTAAATGAAAATCTTGGCTCTTAAATAAAAAATGTAGGTGAACATTTCCTTTAACACACCATTATCATATGTACTGATATACACTTTACCTAGCTTGGTAACCACTTAAATAGTACACCTTCCCAATGGATCACTTTGAAACAAACTCTTCGTCTTCGTCTCAAAGCTGAAGTGGAAATCTTTTTTTTATTTCACTTCAAAGTGTCTTAAAAGTGACTCCGTCTCCTGGGTGAAGACACCCTAGTGCTGCTCGTCTTGCATAAACAGATTTTCCAATCCTCTGCTCCGCTCTTGCCCTCACTTGCATCATTACTTCAGAGATTAATTAGTGGCTTCACCTAGCCGATTCCCTCCATTGCAGCAATTACGTCCACTCTAATTGGTTAGTAAGCCATTAGACCCTTCTCTCATTGGTTAGCGACGTAACTGGGTTTGTTTATTGTTTAATCCCTGATGGACAGCAACACAGACTACTTGAAGAGCTGTACCAGCACAGTAGTAGTGTCTACAAAAGCAATCAGAAAGCATTCAAAGGTTATAAATGCTCAACACTAACCTGTAACTAGATTAAAAAGTTTGAGTACAAACTTTAGGTTGGCTTGAGAAAGCCTAGCATAAAGTTTGAAGTAGTTGTAAAAGTTTGAAGATTTACAGTTTCTAGTTTGATGTAATTATAAGTAGTAGTTTTCAAAGTTCAAAGTTTAGAGATTATAAAACCATTCAGTCTATCAAATAGATTAGATAGATAGATAGATAGATAGATAGATAGATAGATAGATAGATAGATACTGACCCTCAGATAGATAGATAGATAGATAGATAGATAGATAGATAGATAGATAGAGTCTGACCCACAGATAGAGAGATAGATATATAGATAGATAGATAGATAGATAGATAGATAGATAGATAGATATTGACCGTCAGATATATAGATAGATAGATAGTCATTGACCCTGAGATATAGATAGATAGAGTATGACCCACAGATAGATAGATAGATAGTTATTGACCCGCAGATAGTTAGATAGATAGATAGATAGATAGATAGATAGATAGATAGATAGATAGATAGATAGAGAGATAGATATTGACCCTCAGATAGATAGATAGATAGATATTGACCCTCAGAAAGATAAATAGATATATAGATAGATAGATAGATAGATAGATAGATAGATAGATAGATAGATAGATAGATAGATAGATAGATAGACAGATAGATATATCATTTTTTACTTGGTTGCTAGGGTAACCCAATCTGGTTGCTAGGCATTTACCAGAGTGATATAGATCAAGGCTACTTTCCATCTTGAGTAAAATAAGTGAAACAGGAAGTCTCTAAGATTTTCTGGTGCAGAGTTATGTGATTTGTTACTTGGTTGCTAGGGTAAGCCCTTGTCGTTGCTAGGCAGTTACCAGAGTGATACTTTTCAAGACTCCTTGCTATCCTGAGTGAAATAAGTCAAACAGGAAGTTTCTACGATTTTCTGGTGAAGAGATATATTTTTTGTTACTTGGTTGCTAGGGTAACCCCATCTGGTTGCTATGCAGTTACCAGGGTGATACTTATCAAGCCTCCTTTCCATCCTGAGTGAATTATGTCAACCCGGAAGTCTCTTCGATTTTCTGTTGCAGAGATATGTGATTTGTTACTTGGTTGCTAGGGTAACCCTGTCTGGTTGCTATGCAGTTACCAGGGTGATACTTATCAAGCCTCCTTTCCATCCTGAGTGAAATAAGTGAAACAGGAAGTCTCTACGATTTTCTGGTGCAGAGATATGTGATTTGTTACTTGGTTGCTAGGGTAACCCTGTCTGGTTGCTATGCAGTTACCAGGTTGATACTTATCAAGCCTCCTTTCCATCCTGAGTGAAATAAGTGAAACAGGAAGTCTGTACGATTTTCTGGTGCAGAGATATGTGATTTGTTAGTTGGTTGCTAGGGTAACCCCATCTGGTTGCTAGGCAGTTACCAAGGTGATACTCATAAGGCTCCTTGCAATCCTGTGTGAAATATGTCAACCCCTAAGTCTCTACGATGTTCTGGTTCAAAGATATGTGATTTGTTACTTGGTTGCTAGGGTAACCACATCTGGTTGCTAGGCAGTTACCAGAGGGATACATATCAAGGCTACTTTCCATCCTGAGTGAAATAAGTGAAACAGGAAGTCTCTATGATTTTCTGGTGCAGAGATATGTGATTTGTTACTTGGTTGCTAGGGTAAACACATCTGGTTGCTAGGCAGTTACCAAAGTGATACTCATAAGGCTCCTTGCAATCCTGTGTGAAATATGTCAACCCCTAAGTCTCTACGATGTTCTGGTTCAAAGATATGTGATTTGTTACTTGGTTGCTAGGGTAACCACATCTGGTTGCTAGGCAGTTACCAGAGGGATACATATCAAGGCTACTTTCCATCCTGAGTGAAATAAGTGAAACAGGTATTCTCTACAATTTTCTGGTGCAGAGATATGTGATTTGTTACTTGGTTGCTAGGGTAACCCCATCTGGTTGCTAGGCAGTTACCAGAGTGATACATATCAAGGCTACTTTCCATCCTTAGTGAATAAAGTCAACCCGGAAGTCTCTATGATTTTCTATTGCAGACATATGTGATTTGTTACTTGGTTGCTAGGGTAATCACATCTGGTTGCTAGGCAGTTACCAGAGTGATACATATCAAGGCTACTTTCCATCCTGAGTGAAATAAGTGAAACAGGAAGTCACTACGATTTTCTGGTGCAGAGATATGTGATTTGTTACTTGGTTGCTAGGGTAACCCCATCTGGTTGCTAGGCAGTTACCAGAGTGATACATATCAAGGCTACTTTCCATCCTGAGTGAAATAAGTCAACCCGGAAGTCTCTCTGATTTTCTGTTGCAGAGATATGTGATTTGTTACTTGGTTGCTAGGGTAATCACATCTGGTTGCTAGGCAGTTACCAGAGTGATACATATCAAGGCTACTTTCCATCCTGAGTGAAATAAGTGAAACAGGAAGTCACTACGATTTTCTGGTGCAAAGATATGTGATTTGTTACTTGGTTGCTAGGGTAACCACATCTGGTTGCTAGGCAGTTACCAAAGTGATACTCATAAGGCCCCTTGCAATCCTGTGTGAAATATGTCAACCCCTAAGTCTCTACCATGTTCTGGTTCAAAGATATGTGATTTGTTACTTGGTTGCTAGGGTAACCACATCTGGTTACTAGGCAGTTACCAGAGTGATACATATCAAGGCTACTTTCCATCCTGAGTGAAATACGTGAAACAGGAAGTCTGTATGATTTTCTGGTGCAGAGATATGTGATTTGTTATTTGGTTGCTAGGGTAACCCTGTCTGGTTGCTATGCAGTTAAAAGGGTGATACTTATCAAGCCTCCTTTCCATACTGAGTGAATCAAGTCAACCTGGAAGCTACTATACTGTGGCTATGAAGATTTTAGGTCATTACTTATTGGCTGCTTGATAAAAGAAATCCTCTGAGGGAGAGAGAGAGGGAGAGACGCAGGGCTGACAGGCCCTTTTTTGTCTGTGTGTGTGAAATTGTCAGTTGGGATTTAAATTTCTGAACATTCCGCAATGTTAAGTCAATGGGAGTTTTTCCGAGTTTGATCGTCATTTTTAGGAAAACCGTAAGTCCGATCAGTTAGAAAAGATATAGCACACTATTCGGGATTAGTCTGAAGGTCTGTGCCGAGTTTGGTGCATGTAGCTTAAAAGCTCTAGGAGGAGTTAGATTTAGAAATTTAGTCTCAGAATAATAATAATAATAATAATAAGTTTAAATAGGATTTCAGTAAGTTGGCTTTCTCAAGCCAACCTAATTACTTTCACATAGCTTGTTACGTAGGGTAAACATTATGTTTCAACCACAAACGAAGGACTTAATCCTTTAGTGCTTATGTAGAGTTTGTTTGAAGTGTCTCCTGTGGGCCTTTAAAAAAGTAGCTACGAGTCGGCAGTTGCCACCTCAACAAACCAGTTCTCTGAGGGACTATGTTTGCACATTTGCTGTGTTACACTGTATGGCTGGCGTGCTAAAGGTGAGAGGTTGTGTGAGTGTAGCAGGCTTGTAGTTATGAGACAGAAGGGACAAAATAGAGCAAGGCAAAGTGTGCACTGGCAGATTGTGATGGCAGATGCATTTATGCAGTTCCACGTAGCCAGATGTGATTTTAAAGATGAAATGCTGTCTCCCAAAAATCAACATAACAGGTAACCTTGGTAACCTACACTTGGGTACACGCATGTACATGCATGCAAGATCTGGAGATCTGTTTATTATTATGTCTAGTATGTCTCACTGTACCCAGATTCGTTTTTTTGCAATTAAATAACATCCCTAACTATATTTGTGCATTTTCCAAGTTAAACATGAGTGGTGCTTGTCTGTACAAAACTTGACGTCACAATGCTAGGGGTTGACTGGGCATTGCTATGCAGTTAATAAGGTGATCTGAGTTGTGTTTAGCATGTTGCTATGTAGTTACTGAGGTGTTCTAGGTGGTTCCTATGGCATTCTATGCATTTTATAAGGTGTTCTGGATGGTTGCTAAGGTGTTCTGGATGGTTGCCAGGGTATTCTGGGTGGTTGCTAGCTGTCCAAGTTAAAGGAATGTTCCAGATCCGAAACAAGTTCAACAAAAAAAGTACTTTTATGGTTCTTAAGTTAAACAAGTTCAATGCAAGTTAAGCTCACATCATGTGTCACAAATTGTTGATTACCACAAAAAATTATTTTAACTTGTCCCTTGTTTAAACAGCTAAGATCAATAAGCGATTTTATCAGACTAAAATCATGTTAACACATATAATGTTTACATCTTGTGGCTATACTTTTGAAACAGTGAGCATTTTAGCGTTTATTGACTGACCAGTTGAATATATTTGGATGCAATGTGTTGGATGTGCATTTTGTGTAAACCCAAACCACCAACCCAATGTTTATGTTATTTACTGTATTAAATTGTGTGATATATCGGCATTGTATCGGCCTATAGGCTACACTGCTCTCTGGATCTCGGCATTGTCCATTAAAAAAGCCATATTGGCCGATTGTTAATTAATTCATGGCTGCCTATACAGCTAAAAACATCAACACCTACTTAAAATCATTGCACCTATGGCCCTGCCCACTGGTATTAATTTCTTACTCAGAAAGAGAGAGAGAGAGCAGGACCTACTATGGCTTCAATATGCCTAAACACCAAAGGAGACCCATCTGGACTATTTTGGATTATTTTTGTATATATTCATGCACTAGACAGACATGTTTTACCGCTTGATACATACATACATACATACATACATACAAACATGCATCTTCATTGTATTTCAGTGTGAATTGTATGCTTTTTCGGCTCATGTCAGCGTGGATTGCTTGTGAACCAGTCGTAATACGATTCAAGCTTTGTTATTGAAGCTATTATTTAAGGATGGGGCAGTTAAGTAAGTAAACCATTTCCTTCATGAATATTTCAAATGTCATGACTGTTTGATATTTTATAGTGCTGAGGTTTAACAGTTGTGCTTTAGTAAAGAGTTGAATAACCCCCCCCCCCCCCCCCCCCCCACACTGGGCAGTTTAACACTCTCACCAACTCACCATCCAACCCCCCACACCCCAGTCAGATGGAATTTTGGTGCCACCCAGACCGATCAGTTTACTGGCCAACGGGAGAACTGAGTGAGCCGCTGTGTTATGCAGAACTGACCACAAAATGGTGCCGCGATATGCAGAAAAACATCTTTTGGGTCAGTTGCTAGGTAAAATCCAGGGCTGATTTCTCTTCCCAGTCCAGCCCTGCTCCTGGGTCCCTCCTTTAATGCTATTAAAATCTATGGGATTTATTTATTTATTCATTGCATGTTTTATTGTATGCCAAACAAAATCATAACTCTGATTGCTTAGTAAAGTAACAGCAGACCTCCCCTCAACAAGCCAAGACACATAATTTGAGGTATCGTTCAAGTACGTAGGCTTAGCACAAAAAAAGTGAATTTCATTCATTTCTAGCAGTGTCAAACACCACTAATAATGTGTAGAGGAAAGCTGCACAGGAGGTAGTCAGTTTCATACCTGTGAAATAAAATTAATTATATTAAATATACTCCTTACACAGGATAAGACAGATCTAAATAGTCTATCAGACCTAAATACTGCAGTTGGTTATGGTGGTTTGTTACACACAGCTCAATTAACCACAGACTAGCCAGATGTTCCAATGCTGTGCATTTGACAATATAAAACTACTGTTACCATGCTCACATCAGCTTCTCACCGGACTCGAGCATAATACATAAACAACCCATACTCCCACTAGACTCGCTGAAAATAGCTCATCACACTTTAACATGAGAACTCAGAGGTTTAATTAAGCCCAAACACCCACTATGGCCTTGTTTGACAAATGAGCATGATTAAAGTAAAGCCATGATAAAACACTGATGATGTGATGTGTTGTGACATGGTTCTCATCGACCATTTTTCCATAAGGCTGTGCATTTTTAATAGCCATTCTAATATCTGTTACTATAGTAACATGCAATGTTTATGACACCCAATGGAGACAAACTGTTCTCACAAATTTGCACCAAACAAATGCCATTTTTTTCAAATGTGACATTTGGGTTTGTTTATCATTGTTTATTAAAGTCAGTTCTGCACAGACGTAATTATTACACACACACACACACACAAAAAAATAAACACTGTATTGTGATGTAGTTTGTGTTTATGTGTAGTTGACAAAATACTTTTGGAAATTTGACATGCTACAGTATATTTTATTTTGCTAATTCTTTTCAATTATATAATAATAATAATTATTATTATGCATGCCATTTTCATTAGCATATTAGCAGAGACTGACTGACTTAATGGAATATTTGTACTTTTAAAAATTTATTTGACAAACAAAAGTAATATTTAAATGAACTAAAGGCAAAAAGGTGATATAAAAATGGTAAAAAAAAAAAAAAAAAAAAAAGGTAAATTTAAAATACACTTTTAAATGTATATGACTATTAACCTAAAATCTTGTTGTTAATATAAAAAAGCTCATGTTATGCACCAACTAACCTAATCTATAATTATGCACAAGGAATCAGCTCTATAATAAATATGTTTTAAGTATAATACACTTTCAGTTAGCTGTAGTTGTGCACGTTCATATATATATATATTTTTTTTGTGCACGCCATTTTTATGATACTGGATATGGCAAAACAGCAAAAATGTCAGAGGGAATGTAGGATTAATGTACTGATGACAACGTGATAAATTATTGCACTCTAAACAGCATGTGTGTGTTTAAGTGCACGCATGGGTAAGCAATAAGCAAATAAGCAGGAGTGGGGCAACTTTGAGGGTCTAAACACATCTTTTTTCAACACATAGGTCAGAGCAGGTGAGTCTATAATCTGCTCTACTCAACTACCTTAACAATATCTCTCTTTTTTCGACCTTTACAGAAAGCTCTAAATCTGCCACACAAACATCCTTAAATGGCACGGCAGACATTTACACTGTGTTCCAAAGCAAGATCTCAAAGGGCAAACATGCCACACACAGACCTGGAAACAGAAAGGTCAGTGAAGCATAATGGATGCATGACTCCACCCTCATCTAAACACCTGACGTGCTCAGAGATATATACAATAGGGACAAACCTCGGTCTGTGTTTGTGCTAGGGGTGGGAATTAGCATGGACCTGGAGGTACAGCATTATATGAATATCTCACATTAATATTGTGATTCTGTACGTTCAGTTGTGATTCAAAATGTTGTCATATTGCCATCATTTATTTATGTTGTTGATGTCTGTTCAGCTCAGCTGATGTCTGTTCAGCTTAGTTGAAATGTTTATTGTAACATTTTGCAATAATAATAAAAAATAAAAAACTTTCTATTTATCCTTCATTGTGAGACATTCCAATCTTTTACTCAATTTGTCTTATTTATATTAAAGGGAAAATTTACCCACAAATAAAAATTATCTCATCATTTACTCACCCTCATGCCTTGCCAGATGTGTAGGACTTTCTTTCTTCTGCTGAACACAAAGGAAGATTTTTAGAAGAATATTTCAGCTCTGTAGGTTCATACAATGCAAGTGAATGGTGGCCAGAACTTTGAAGGTCCAAAAGGCATATAAAAACAGCATAAAAGTAATCCATATGTCGGAAGTGGTTAGACGTGATATGATGTGGGTGAGAAAAGATAGATATTGAAATCCTTTTTTACTATAAATTCTCCTCCCTGCCCAGTAGGTGGCAATATGCACGAAGAATGTGAATCGCCAAAAACAAAAAATGTGAAAGTGGAGACTTACAGTAAAAAAGGACTTAAATATTGATCTGTTTCTCACCCACAGCTATCACATCGCTTCTGAAGATATGGGTTTAAACACTGGAGACTTACGGATTACTTTTGTACTGCCTTTCTGTGAATGAATTGTATGAACCTACAGAGCTGAAATATTTTTTCTAATGATCTTCATTTTTGTTCTGCAGAAGAAAGACATACACATCTGGGATGGCATGAGGGTTAGTAAATGACGAGTTTACTAGAATAAAAGTTTTGGGAGAACTATCCCTTTAATTGGACTCCTGTGTGTTTTGTGTAACAAGTGCCATAATGATAATATTGCAAATCTTTATGTTTAGTGTATTGCAAATACAAAACTGTGATATGTTGCAATATTTTGCTCACTTGTTTCTTATTCGTCTTATTTGGACTTTGGTGTTTTGTGCAAAAAGTGCTGAAACAATAGTATTGCATTTCTTTATGCTAAGTGTAATGTGATCCATAAATGTCACGCATTGCGATCTTTAAATCACACAGCAATATATCTTAAATACAATGGCAATATAATGCGATTTTTCACTCACTTGTTTTTCATTGATCTTAACCGAACGTCAGTGCTTTGTGCAAAAAGTGCTGAAACAATAATATTGCAATTCTTTATGTTTCGTATATTAATTGCAAACCACAAGGCATATAACACAAACTTTTACTCACTTCTTTCTTACTCATCTTCATTGGATTTCAGTGCTTCGCACAACAAGTGTTAAAACGTTAATATTGTGATTCTTGATGTTCAATGTATTGTAATTCAATATTGTAGGATTTATGATCATTTACTCACTTTTTTTCTCATTCTTATAAACTTGTCTCCAGTGCTTTGCGCAATAAGTGTTGAAATGGTAATATTGTGAATCTTTATGTTCAGTATATTGTGATTTGGTTTCTAGCCAGGATGGTTGTAGACTTCTAAACACGTTCTGAGTGTGCATTTTGTTGGAATAGCAACAATTAGGTGTGCGTTAACCTAAAACGACAGTATGTTTACCTTCTCGCACAAAAAATAAATGATTAACATGAAACTTCTAACTAAAAATATATTGATTATTTTCGTTAGAACAGTATTGTCAGGTAAAATACCTCAGTTGTTGAAATGTCAATTTCCCCTTGCCTTTAGTTTGTGCGCACAATCTTTTCTTAAATGATTCGACGTGTGATTTTTCTTTGCGCACACAAAAAAAATATATAATCTGCTTTCGTTACAGTGGCTTTTCAAGGGCAAATCTAGAGCCAAGCATGCATTCTCTTGAGTTATATTTAACTGGGCCTCTCTTTCCCACTCCGGCTTCATAATCTATTTTTGCGGTTAGTGTTTACATTTGTCTGTCGACCCTGTGGATTTTGTCTAAAAAAAGCTGCCAGGTTAAAGAGCTGACCCAAGATTATGTTTCTGTGTGTGAAATCAGTATACAAACTGTGAAATCACCAGAATAGGAAGAACCTAATTAGTAAAGCCCTTTTCAAACTGTGGTTGTAGGGCTTTGCTAGGCATTGGTAGTGCACACAAGTTGCATCAGTGTGCATAGAGTATATCTTATCGTTAAGCGCAACCTAGTTCTTATCCCTGAAAAACTGTCATCATTAAATAAAAATAAATCTAAACTATATTTTACAATTTAATAAGAAACACTCAATTGTATGATATTAGAGTTGGCCTGACATTTTCACAGTAATTGCTAAGCTATTGCAAAAACTTTCTGAGTGGTTTCCAGGGTGTTGATAGGGTGTTCTGTGTGGGTTGTTAGGACATTTCCAGGTTGCTTACTGATCCAAACCAAAAGAGTCCACCATTAAGTCTATATGATATTCTGGGGCTAGATTCGCGAAAAAGTCTTAAGAATAAAATATTTTTTCTTATTTAATAGCTTAAAAAATATTTTGTATTCCTGAAGTCTTAAACCATCAACATTTATAGCTAGACACCTTCTTATGAACTTATAATTTATCCTAAGGAGTTTCTTAATTATTTTATTCCCACTACAGATCCATATATGTATACTGAATATATATATATATATATATATATATATATATATATATATATATATATATATATATGTATGTATACATGTATATATCGTAACCCTGATTGCTTAAATATAGTTTGCCATACAATTTATTTATGTAATTAAAACAGTGCACTTTAAACCATAATGCCAACCAAAGTTAAATCATACAAATAAGTTCATATAAATTAACCTTGATGAGTATTTTGAGTTCATGAAATAAGTTACTTTGAAGTATTTCAATGGAGATTACTTGTTAATGCTAAATTTAGACAGTTAAATTTAAAGTTAAGGTCCATCAAAATGTATGAGTTAGCTTACCCAGTATTTTAAGTTAAGATTAATTAACATGCATGTGTAGTACAAAATTAAAATTTGAAAGTTAACTTATAAAGTTATCAGTTAATTTATTAACTACTAGATGTAACTGATTGCCTCAAATTTGTTAAGTTCTGCTAACTTTTTAGGGTTTACAGAGTGCAGGAAAAGTTATGTGTTGAACTTTAGGCCACACAAAGTATTTAACAGTTAATGTTCATACGTACCATTAAATATCACACTATTTCTGCCAGGTAGGGACACAAACAATGAGAGGCAATGGCTTCCTTCCACTTAGCATGAATAGAGATTACCTATTGTAACTTAATCTATAGTCCTAAACATTCATTTTAATTCATTCAATTCCAAATCAATGGCCGAAAAGGAAGAAAAGATCCTATCTAGAGAAAAAGGCAAGGGACAAGGTGGACTCCATACTATAAGTGTCTGGAGTCAAAGCTAGCAAGCCCACATTGTGTGCGCAAACCACCAACATCCTGGCTTTATCCTGTATTTATGGAAATAGTGATGACCTATTGTTTCATTGTTTGGTAAGAGGACTGACCTATTTTAAACAGCAATATAGTATGACTTCCTGAGTGGAAAAGCCAACGGTTAAAGCAATAGTGCACCCAAAAATGGCAATTCATATGACAATTCTGTCAGGTTTGGAACAACATGAATGTGAGTAAATGATGACAGAATTTTCATGTTTGAGTGAACTATCCCTTTAAAGAAACATAGTATTTTGAGTAAGCTCTCTTCTGTTTCATAGAATTCGCCATAGGGTTCTACTGGAGTACTGCTTGATCATTCATGAATAAAATGAATATGGCAAATTAGACCGCACAAGGTAAAATTCCATTGAGGCTATTAAGAGCAGAGAATGTCTTAACATCTGCCTGGTCTGAGAGATAATTACAGTATAATTATGATCCCTATAGACTGAGGCTCTCAAACTGGTAGCCATCATCTAAAACTGCCAAAGCTAACATTGAGGACTTACCTGTTATAGCTAAATGCTCTGGTGATTGATTAATCATATGTTACAGGTTTGAATTAAGGGCAAACACACTTCCCCTTTAATTAGCAAGCAGTTGAGTGTGTAACATCCTTTAATAGGACAAATGTAATCATAGAATCATAAGATTTTCATCAAGTTTCTAATCTGAGAGCGTCCTGGTTACCTCCATAACCTCTGATCCCTGATGGAGGGAACGAGAATTTGTGTCATTTAAGTGACACTAGGGGTCCTAGTGTCACTTCATCGACACAACGTCGAGTGAGTGACAGATAGGGAATCTTTGTTACCTAGTTTGAAATTTTATGTAAAAAAAAAAATATATATTTACTGTATACAACAGACTTGCATGTAACACTTAAATTACACTGTACAAATGTTTTGCGACAGGGGCAAGGTAAACTCCTTAAGATATTATGTAGCATGAGGAAGACCTAAGGAAGCAGTCTGCATCCTGCTCACCATTTAAAATAATATCAATTTGGCAAATATTAAGTAGCTTCATACACTTTAAAATGTAAATAAAAAGAAATGTTTTGTCAGGTAACTAGAAAATATTTCATATGGTACCACATAAACAAACTGGATTTATTCAAGCCAAAAATATATTTGATGACTTAATCAACTCACCGGCCTCTATGACAGCAACAGACTGTGAATAGCAAACAGGCCGCAGGCTACAGACATATTCTTTGATCAGCCAATCAGAAGAGTTTGATGTGCTTTCTACCTGTCAATCATTTTGCATGTTCTCTTGGTGTTGTAGTTGAAGCGGATCATTCAGGTCATTCAAGACTACTACAAGGAAAGCCTAATTTAAATAACGTCCTCTTCAAATAACAGGTGAATTGCTAAAGTCTCACAGCAGTTTAATGTCACTTTCATACACTGTGTTGGTCCACAGCAAATATCCCTACCCTAAACTTAAACCTAACCACAAATGTATTTTATTTATTTTTTTACATTTGTTAAATTATTTGAAAAAAATACAGCAATATAAAAGTGGTGACAGTGAGTAGGAATTTTAAGAAAATGACGAGGAGAATATAGCATATGCTAAGCTAAAAAGCTAACCGGTTAGCTTGTGATCGAACTGGAGAAAACAGAACAGAGAACATTTAATGCCACCATTTATATGTTAGGTTTATTAATATGTTATATGACATATACTTTATATGTTTTCTTTGTTATAGATGAATCATAGAGCAATTGCATAGGATTTTAAAAGTTATTTTCTTGCGGGATGCAGACAGATACACTTGGAGAGGTCTCCTGTCACAATGTGGCCGCGAGTTTCTGACAATGTGAATGGGCCTTAATATTTGGTGATATCTCAATGCTATATTTGGAGGGCAGTGTTTTGGAAACAGTGGGTGTGTAATTCAACAGTTCTAGAACTGTTAAAATCGCTTACAGCACGTTTAAGGTAACAGCTGCACATTTGAACTTTTTACTGTGTAATTTTAAATCATATTAACAATTTATAGGCTATTCATTCTATATGACTTGTTTTAATGTCTGTGACTAACTATGCAATATAAAATCACCAAAACCCTTTACCATGAGAGAATTATACCTGTATAACTATTTTTATGTTTTTAGGGGCCAAGCTTCAAAGAGGCTGTAGCCACTATTGTCTCTGTTAATTTTCTTCTTCTTCTTATTATTATTATTATTGTTGCAGTTATTATTATTATCATTATATTATACAGATTGTACAATCAAGAGAGACTGCAAAAAACAAACTCACAAAAATCCTGATTTTACTAAAGGACTTTCAAATAAATTTAAAATAAAAAATTTTGGGGGGAAGGGAATTGATTTCACAATCATAGCTTCACTTCATGACTTTCGAATAAACTACAAATAATACAAGTTTTTTTGTTGTGCGATGGAATAGTATGGACACTGATTTCACTTATTTCAAAATCATGATTTTACCTTGTGATTTCTCAATAGCAATTTCACTACATGATTGCACAATCATGATTTCATTTACATTTATGCATTTTGGCTGACGCTTTTTAACCAAAGCAACTTACAGTGCACTTATTACAGGGACAATCCCCCCGGAGCAACCTGGGGTTAAGTGCCTTGCTCAAGGACACAATGGTGGTGGCCATGGGGATCGAACCAGTGACCTTCTGATTAACAGTTATGTGCTTTAGCCCACTACGCCATCAATCATGATTTCCCAATAACTCCCAATAAGCAGAATTTCACAATCATGATTTCAGTCCATGGTTTTACAATAACTATTTCACTTCAATATTCACAATCATAATTTAACTTCATGGCTTCAAAATCATGATTTCAGAATGATATCACTGATTTAACATCAAGGGTTTCAAATAAACTACAAAAGGGTTTTTGTGGGGAGTGATGAGGCAGGACACTGTGAGCAAACTCTATGTGTTGTATTGAGTGTGTGTGTGCATCTGTGTGTGTTTGTGCACATGTCCATCCACAGTCCATCCTCTGCACTATCTGGAATACATCTGAAAGCAGGAAATTGCCTCTTCTCTGACCATTCTGTCCAGGCTTCCTACAACTCCGGGTGAGATAACTGTCTTCTACTTTTATACTTCACAAGTATTAAGGTCAGGAAGATAGTGAGTGAGAAGGGAAGACAAGGACAAAGCAAACACACGAGAGAGAGAAAAAGATTACAACTCCAATTTTCCAGAAGCTGTCAGCCTATTAAGGGCACTAATCAATCATTACATTAAGATAATATAACCTCTCTCTTAAAATAACATACAATTAACAGAATCATTTGTAAGAGGCTACACAGACTGACAACCAATTAATGCCATCAGATTGTTTTAATCTTGAATATTTTTGGCCACAATTAAACAGAATTCTTAAAGAGATTGTTCATTTAAAAATACAAATTCTGTCATCATTTACCCACCCAACAAACCCGTTTGATGGGTGTCGATGTTAGACAGAATGCTCTAGGCCCAATACAAGTTAAGCTTAATCCACAGCATTTGTGGCATTGTGTTGATTTCCACAAAAAAATAATTTCAATTTGCCCCTCCTTTTCTTAAAAAATGTACAGTGAGGCACTTACAATGGAAGTGAATGGGGACAGTTTTTTGGAGGGTTTAAAAGGCACAAATGTGAAGCTTATAATTTTATAAAAGGACTTCCATTCTGGTAAAACTTGTGTATTATTTGAACTGTAAGGTTGTATAAATTGTCATTTTTACAGTCGTGTTAAGGTTTGGTGTCATTACATCATCAAAGTGATGAAATTGTAAAATTATCTATATCTTTACACAGAAAAGGTTAATAAGCAATTTTTTAAATCTTGTGGCTATACATTTGAAACAGTAAGTATTTTAACGTTTATAGATTGGCCACCATTCGCTTCCATTGTAAGTGCCTCACTGGAACCCAGATTTTTACTTTTTGTAAAAAAATAAAGGAAGGGCAAGTGAAAATTATATTTTATGGTAATCAATATAATGACACAAATTATGTTAATTGAGCTTAACTTGTATTGAAACCAGAATATTCCTTTAAGGACTGATAGCCATCTTTATATGGGGAAAAAAAGATGCACTGAAAGTGAATGGTGACTGAGGCTAACATTCTGCCTGACATCTCCTTTTGTGTTCTGTATTTTCTGTATCGTATGTATACAATATGCGGGCAGTAAATGATGACAGAATTCAAATCCTTGGGTGAAGGATTTTATCCTTTTAAATTCTAGTAGATATTTGTACCCTCTAAATAAATATTTCGAAATAAAATTTTAATTAGAAACATTTTATACATACACCACATGCATAAGATACATTTGAGACTGGCTTCCAGCTAAGTAGCTTGTTCGTGTGCTCTCATCAAAGAAGGCTATGATCCACCAGAAAGTAATCATAGTCTTTCATTTCAACATCCTAAGCCTTTCATCGCAGTTTGCTAGTGTCATTGGTGTGGGTGATTGGACAAATAGCTGGGAATCGATACAAGAATACACAGGTCAGGGCCCTTAATCAACCAATGACTGCTCCATATAAGAGATCCAAAGCACAGTATGTGGCAATTGGAGACATGTGATAAAAGCCACACATGGAGCTTGTGGCTAAAGAATCTTTGACCCGTACATCGGCCTCAAGTTGTGCGCTGAATCTTCAATAAAAATGTAAATATCTCAGCTGCTCCAGGCGACTACATTGCCGGTAAAGAAATGGAAATTCTGCTCTAAATAGGGAGTGGGTTACATAAATGTTTTCACACTCTCAATTTCTCTTTGTCTTTTAGAATACTAATTAGAATGACATTATATGTTATGACTACTTTATGGTAAAAAGAATACAGAATATTCATTACCAGAAAATCACAAAATAATCTAATAGTGATCAGTCTTAATTTTGCAATGAATCCGATTGTTACATACAATAAAGAGCACTTTATTAGGAACACCTAATCACCAATTATTCAAGCGATTATCTAATCAGCCAACCGTGTGGTAGCAATGCAATGCATAAAATCATGCAGATACATTCAGGAGCGTCAACTAATGTTCCATCAGAATGGGAAATCCGTGGAATGATTGTTGGTGCCAGATGGGTTGGTTTGAGTATTTCTATAGCTGCTGATCTCCTGGGATTTTCACACACAACAGTCTCTACAGTTTACCGAGAATGGCCAGTCTGATTCAAGCTGACAGAAAGGCTATGGTAACTCAGATGACCACTATGCACAATTGTAGAGAACAGAACACGTCAAACCTTGAGGCGAATGGTCTGCAACAGCAGAAGACCACATCGGGAAATGTATTAGTACCATAGTGTTCCTAAAAAAAGTGCTCAGTGAGTGCATATTCATTTGGCAGACAATTTTATGTAAAATGACTCTACCATTTGAGCTCCAGGAATTTACAGCAATTACAGGGCAATCATAGTTTTACATGCATTAACATACATGCAAGTCACATCTCTCATGTGGTCTTTCAATGACTAATGTAGATTTTTAATGCCAGATGTAATGGCCACAATCAAAAACATAACCGTTAAATGTCAGAAATTACTATGCAATGCGAGTGAAATGAGGTATGAGATGGGCGGGGGGAATGGTCCCTCCTGAAAACCTCCCTTGCTGACAACATCCTGCTGATGAAGCAGATTTGTGGGCATCTTTGGGTCATCTACCGTAAGACAGAGTACATGCTAAGCATCCAAGAATAAGACGTTGCAAATCCAAAACCATACACGTATTCGAACTCAGAGTTTATGCCACTGTAAAATCATTACTTTGTACTTGGATTCCAACCACAGAACATAATTTAACAAACTATGAAGGGAAATGTTTGTGTTTTATTAGTCTAACAAGCCATAATGGAGTCTATAACACTTACAATATCCAGTATTACATCTAGAGTGGGAACTACAATTTTAAACCGTCTATTAAACCACTTTTCTCCAGTCAAAATTCCAATCCATTTTTAAAAGACTGTAAATGCATTCTAAAGTAAGCCAGTGACATATGTAAAATCCACACCCATCTGTGGATATGAAAGATGGATCTGGATCACTGCTTCTCATTACTTTGAATGCTCCCTGCGTATTTATTTTTGACATTCCACTTTCAATTAAACGATTTACAAGCACTTTGTATGCAGCTCAGGGTTTTGGAGATGGGTGGATTAGAACAGCAGAGGAGTAGAGGGGCTCTCTTCTGATTTTATTGCACTGACTGCCTTTCAATCACAAAGGAAAGGACTCCTCATTAGGGAAGAGCGAGAGCACTGCAACAGAGAGTGAAGGGCAAGGTATGATATTAAAAAGCCAGTGTCTTTTGACAAGAGGCCCTTGATGGATACTGGTGTCAGACTGAAGCATCCTGCGGTGTCGGGCTATGTGTCGGACAGAGGACATGAAGACATCCTCCATGGGTTGCATGATCTTTGACCTTCCCTAGCACATGCTCTTCATGTGCACACAAAAAGTAACACACAAACGGCGTTACCAAAGTATTGCTCTTTTATAGCTCATGAGACTTAAAGGTGTTCTCAGTTGTATTTTATTTAAGCATCAATTTCAAGTCTACAACTCTCAGATGTTTCGCCTAAATTGCCTCAGGAGAAATAAAAATAGACACAAATGAGAAACCCAGATTTTTACTTTTTTCAAGGAAAAGGAGGGACAAATCATAAGTATTGTGGTAATTAACATTTTGCCACAAATGCTGAGCTTATCTTGTATTGAACCCGGAATTTGAAATAGTCTCCATTAGCTCTCCATTAAATATAATTGCTGTCTAGGAGAAACAACTGAGATATTAAAGGAATAGTTCACCCACAAATGAAAATTCTCTTATCATTTACTCAACCCATGCCGTTCTAGATGTGCATGACTTTCTTTCTTCTGCAGAAAACAAACAAATATTTTTAGAAGAATATCTCCGCTCTGATGGTCCATACAGTGCAAGTGAATGGTGTCCAAAATGTTGAAGCTCCAAAAAGCACATGAAGCCAGCATAAAACTAATCCATATGACTCCAGTTTTTTAATCCATGTCTTCTGAAGCAATCCAATCTTTTTTAGGTGAGAACAGACCAAAATGTAACTTTTTTACTACGAATTTTGACATCTGGAGTCTTTAGGCATGATAATTTCAAGCTCGATTACACTTCCTAGTGCATGACGCATGTGCAAAACGCCCGATGGCTGATGAGTGTAATTGAGCTTAAAATCATGATCGGCAAGGATTGCTGATGTTAAGATTTATAGTGAAAAAGGAGTTATATTTTAGTCTGTTCTCACCCAAAACAGACTGGATCGCTTCAGAAGACTTGGATTAAACCACTGGAATATTACGAATAACCATTATGCGGTCTTTATGAGCTTTTTGGTGCTTCACAATGTTTTGTCATTCACTTGCATTGTATGGACCTATAGAGCTGAGATATTCTTTTAAATATTTTTTTGATCTGAGGAAGAAAGAAAGTCATACACAACTGGGATGGCATGAGTGAGAGTAAATGATGAGAGAATTTTCATTCTTGGGTGAACTATTCCTTTAAAGAGAATTCTCATATTTAATTTTGCTTTACTATGGGCAGTCACACATTTACACCTGATACAGATTTAAACACACAAAACACACACAGAATCTTGTAGCTCTAGGGTATTCATTAAAACTTTTCACAATTCTACTCTAATGTGAACAGGGGCCATGTGATTGACTGTCAAAGTATCCCTTGCTGAATTCACATACATGCATACAGACTAAGATATAATACAAATGGAATTCGAAACAAACAGAATTATATAATCAGAAATACAAATAATGCAGTGCTCTTTCATTTTTAAGTGGCTGTGGGATAACCAGGGATAAAAGTGTGAGAGAGAAAGTTTAAAGACTGAATGCTGGTGTGGCCAAATAGTCTACAATGAGCATAAAACATCTGTACTGATTTAGATGTCAGTAGGTGTGTTCGACGTAAACAGCGCCTTGCTTTACCGATCGGCGAGATTTTGCAGAGTTGGGGAAGGAGTTGAAAAGAGAGCCATCAAATTGGACACTTTCTGCTCTGTGACTACGAAAACAGTACTAGCTACATCACTACATGAGATACAGTTGACAAGGACAGGATCTGTGACAGTATACAAAGTGAATTTCTATACTCAAACAAAAACTAATGAGGGCTGGGACAGGAAAAGGAAACACTGAGTTGTGATGCCCACCATATTCTGTTCATCTAGTCACACGCACAGGCTATTGTCCCTGAGTAATAACGTCTCAACAAAATTTCAAGCTTTTATTTTCTCTTAATATCAGTGCCGTCTCCATGGTAGTAGCGGAAAGATCTGGTTTGCTCACTTCGTTATCATGTACCGTTTTTCTAGCCAGACTTATAGCTTAGAATTTTACTATCAAGCTCATTAAGCTCACACAATGTCAAGTGTGTCCATGACCCAGAGTTTCAAGTTTAAAGGGAATTTTGGCATGCAAAAATAAAGAATGGTTATGTCTGCATGCCTTCTGTCTTTGCTGAAATTGCTTACATGATGCATGATCTGTTACACTGTACAACAACCTTTGCAATGGCAATGTGATAATGAGTGTACACAACAATTTCTCACATTTATGCATTTGGCAGATGCTTTTCTCCAGAGCAACAGTGCATTCAGGGGATACATATGATTAGTTTGTGTGTTCCATCGGAATCAAACCCATGATCTTGGCATTGCAAGCGCAATGCTTTACAAGGTAAGCTACAGGAAACCTGTAGCTTTATATTAGAATTACTAAATAATATTCTCACAAATGGTTGGAAACATTTCAATGCCACCAGACTTCCACTAAATGTGTCAGTTATGTTTACAAAGAGTCTTCTGGACTTTATTTTCAGGTTGAGGCTCATAAAAAAAAAAAAAATTTCTGATGCATGGTGTACACTACAGTGGGTTGATGTTTTAAAGCCATTTTTTAACCATTCAGGTTGTGCTGTAACATGCATAGGCTACCTATGTTGAAATGAAGCTTTTTGGCAAATAAGGATTACATTTTTGCTTTGTTTCTCAACCAAAGTGATTGTTTCACTTCAGAAGACATGGATTAAACCACTTGAGTCATTTGGATTACTTTTATGCTGGCTTTATGTCCTTTCAGAGCTTGAAAGTTTTGAACCCCATTGACTTACATCGTATTAACAAAAACACCTCATACGTCCTTCAAAATATCTTTGTTTGTGTTTGCAGAGGAACAAAAGTCAGGCGAGTTTGAAATGGCATGAGGGTGAGTAAATGATGAGAGAATTATATATTTTTTGGTGAACTATTCCTTTAAGTACAGTTAACAGCATTTGTAACATAATAGTGATTTCCACAAAAAATATTTTGAATCGTCCCTCCTATATTAAATGTAAAGAAAAAAAAAGAGAAGCAAAAATCACAGTTACTGTAAGGCACTTGAATGAGGCCAGTAAATAAACATAAAAAAACACATTAAAAGTATTGTTACAAGACGTAACACTTGTACTGTACATTTTAACATGATTTCAGAGTGATACAATCACTTACTAACCTTATCTGTGTAAAATTATTATTACTATTGCAACTTCTTTATCATGACAATGAAAATTTGTAATAACCTGGATATAACTTTACACAGATAAAGGTTAGTAAACCATCTTACTGCATTAAAATCATGTTAATGTGTCATGTTTGTGTCTTGTGGCTATACTTTTGAATCAGTGTGTATTTTAACGTTTAGGGACTGGCCCCATTCACTTTCACTGTAAGTGAGTCTGTATACTTTTTTATTTATTTTTATACATATTATGCCACAAATGATGGTAATTGAGCTTAACGTATTGAACAGTGAAATGTAATTTTATGAATAAATACGTAGCCTAAAATTGTAAGGCGCACTGGCTTTCTTTATAGTATACACTAATACGCTGCGCAGGACACAAGACAACCTGCGTGCGTCTTTACAGCCTACGGAAGTAATTTGGAAAATCCTGGACCATCCGCTCTCAACCTGCACGAACTTCATAAAAACTCTCGGCATTTCTCCGCAGATGTGTTATATGTGCGCCAGATTACAAGTGATTCATTTATGAATGCGCATCGTGCCGCCTAAAAGATCCAGAAAAAAAGATTCATAAATAGAAGTTGTATCTTTTTTCTTTCTGGACACCACATAGCCTGGATTACATCACCTTGGGAACAATCAAGCCCATAAAACCATCCGAGCTCCCACTAATGTCCTTCCTTCTGTTACCAAAGAGGACCAAGGATCTGGAATTCGATACGTGCGCCCTTTGAAAATATTCAATTAAAGCATTTACGGATCCTTTTGCTTTGCAATGCACACATTGTAATCTTGCTTAAGTAGCTCTTGAGTAATAACCCGTAAGGCATAGACAATTACTCAAAAATATGCATTGTGATCTTGGCGCTGTACGACTTGAATGCACCCGGCTATTTAAGAGCTCAATCATCAACATAACTTTTTGCACTGACATGTAGGGTAATACATTACCCGCTATGGCTATAAAATATAAAGCACAAAGGCCCTCTTACCGGGATGACAGCTGATCCGTTGGATGAGAAGGGCTGACAAAGTCAAACACAACATCCCCAAACGACACGGTCCTCGCAGTCTCCACATGTCAAAATGCGCAATTAGAGCAAAACGCAATGGCGGATCAAATTAATGCGTCAACGCCAAGAATGAACTAAACTTGAACAACTAAAACAATGGCAAGTGATTTAATAACTGGCGAAAAATCTCGTGTCTGTTTCGTGGGACATTTCGTGCTGCCCACAATCCGCACACACACGCTTGTTCTCGGTGGCGTCCTTTACATTCTCCAAGTTAATCGCGACCGGTACGTTTCGCCGGGCGCACTTAAAGGCGCTTGTATTTAAGGTGGCATAAAACACTCGCTACAGTCCCTCTTCTGTATAGTGGCTGTCTTTTGCTTGATCTCTACAGTCAGTCGCTTCTATTACATTCAGCACGCTCCGCTTCTCTATCCAGGAAGTTGTGCATAAGAGCGTTTCGTGTTTTGCCCGAGGAATTAGTTGACAGTCGGGAAGGAAAATCAAAGCCCTGCCCTCTAGATCCTAGCGCCGAAGGCTGGAATTGTGTACGCCAATACTGAGGCAAGGCGATGATTGGCTAGTGGACAACTGGAAAGTACCAGCCTGTTTCTCATGTCTCTTTCAAATGGATCTTGTACGCAACTGTGCCCTCCGGTAATGGCTCATTTTGGGTGTTTGGAGAGCTCTTGATTTGAATACTACACAACCGGTGTTATTTCTTCTACTTATAGAAATATAATAAGGAAGTCCGAGTTGATAAAAATTAGAAATCTTTTAAAATCTAATTTAAAACACGTGTCAAGTTCATAGAAACGCCTTCTTTGAGTCCATGTTGGATTCGTACATTAAAAAAAAAAAAAAAAAAAAAAAAACTTTTAGCCTGCAAAAATGGTGTAACCATCAAGTAAATATATTAAAATAGTCCCCTTGTACCTTGAATACACGTGAGTGTACTTACCTTAATCTTTAAGTTTACAGATTTTTTTTTGTTAATTTTCATTATTATTATTATTATTTATTTATATATTTTACAAAAATAATTTTGTAATCAAGACGTTTTCTTTGGGTTACTCCATTTTACATGAACAAAACCTGCCTGTTTATAAAATATATCTTTTTATTACATTTTTTATTTATTTATTGTCACATGTCAACAGAATGACTAGCTGCATTTGGATTACACCAATTTGGTCAATAATTTTAACATGTAAAAACTTTTGTCTGCTTATTTTTCTCCACTGCTTATTCCTACAGATTATTTACCACTACTTATTTTAGCTTTTAATTATTTATTTTATTTTGTTTAAATTATATTAAATGTTCACCAGACAATTACACATGTGTACGGACTAAAAAAACAAAAAAGTATGTCACGTCATTGACTCATGGTTTTTCATGAAACACATATAGACAACTGACATCCTTTATCAATGCATGGCATCTTGATTCAGCGCTACATTCTTTTAGGAGAAATAAGGATGTGTCAAAATCATACGATGTCAACAAATTGGTATGGCATCTTCTGAGCTTCTCAAATGATAAAAGTCCTCATATTTTCCCACCGCTAACAGTTTACATTATTAAACATTAACATTAAACATAATTTAAGTGTAGATATCATGTAGATAGCATTGTGTAGATAGAATAGATCATATATCCTTTTAAAAACCCCATAGATTTGATGTTGTCCCTACTTGGATTTCACATTCTGTCCATAGAAACTGGAGCTGTCCGAGGTGCTGAAAGTTTTTCAAACCATCATGCGTTATCCACAGTGCTGATAAATTCCACTTTCACATCACCAGTGTCACCAGTTACACTATAAAAAAGTGATCAACTGCAATTATTAGCTTAAGGAGCTATTTCTACCTAAACTAACTCTTAAAATTTGTTTTGTTGGTGTAACCCAATGTGGTCAAGTTGATTCAGACCTTAATTCAAACCAGTTAATTTAGATGTTATCACACAAAACACTATTTTACTTGATCTGACCTTTACTTGTTTTGGTTTAATCTAATGAAGTCATGTGGATTCAGTCAGTATGGTTGAATAAAACCATTTATTTTAAAATGTTACCACATGTAGCACATTTTATTAAAGTTTCATGACAAAACATTTTTTTACAGTTGTACCTACTTGATTGGCATTTTAACATTTATCTTAAACAGAGTGACTATTTGCCCTTGTTGTAAATAGCACCTGCCACACAGCACGGCTATTTGTACTCCAATAGTCTGATGGAAACACAAAAACCCAAGTGTCACTGCAATGTCATAGTGTGTTAAGATGGTGTGGATGTGCTTTTTTCATGCGGATGAACTGGGTATGAATTGCTCTTTTATCCCACTTTACCCTGTCCTGTTTCCTGTCTACACTTCTAATATTTCCTTTAATACTACATCTAATAATAATAAAAAGACAATTAATATAAAGGTTGCTTTCCTCACAGTGATTTGGTCTTGGTGAACATTGGGGTGTTGAGAGAAAGGGTTCGGGTAAAATTAAACATGGTTTTCCTATAGTAATATTATAGTAACTATGTGTTTTGGTGGAAGCCATAGATTTAATACAATTAACCATGGTGTTACTACAATAATATGGTGTTAATATTTTGTGGTTACTATGAATTTACTACAATATAGCATGGTGATACTATGGTTGCTGTAGGAAAACCATGGTTAATTTTTGTAAGGTAAGGGCTAGGAGTTGGTGTAGGGTGTCTGTGGGACTCTAAAAACACAAAGCTGCGATGCCCCTATACTGTATTTTAGTATTTAATTAGGGGTGCAAATAGTATCTGCCACTATCTGCACCGGGGTGTAAAAAGCATCTAACACTATTTACTAGAAGATGCTTTTTGATGCTATTTACACTTAGTGAAAATAGCAATCGCTATTTGCACTTAGTGGAAATAGCCTCTGCCTTATTTAAATGTGTGTCTGCTAGATGTGGATGGCTCTCCTGAGTCTGGTTCCTCCCAAGGTTTCTCCCTCATCCTCTCTAAAAATCTTTGGGGGTGTTTCCACATCACTGTCGCCTTTGGCTTGCACACTGAGGGTATTTAAGCCCTATTATCTGTAAAGCTGCTTTGGACCAGTATTGTGAAAAGCCCTATATAAATAAAACTGACTAGATCTGACTTATCTTTCTTAGTTAATAGCTGGTTTGTACATTAATCAGCAGAATGACAGTGCCATGGATTCAATTGAGGATATCTAGATGTAATTAGCTATATTTGCATCTTTCATCTTCAAATAATATTTGTGATTTATTTGGTTAATGTTGATGTTCCCACATGAAGCACATTTTTAGGTTGCCTGACAAAACTTTCCTCAAACAGCAATGATTTCTTGTCGATTCCACAAAAACTGCTTTGATGATTCAAAATGACTATCTCCACGGATAGAATTTCATATGAAAATTAAGTAGTGTTGCGTCCTTGTTGTCAGGTCAAGCTCTGAGAATGCTCTCATGGGCCAATGGTTCTCCATCACCCTGTCAGAGCTGAGTTGAATACTTTATCGCTAATTATCACTCCCAGGTTTTTTTCACAGTGCACAAGCCAGAGTGTTTGTGTTTTCTCCGAAGACTGACACAAAAGAGGCTAAGGGACAGGGAACAGCAGGGGCATTTGGGAGAGTTGCCTAGCTGGACCTTAATTTGAAGAATCTGATTAAATTTGGTATTTAATTACTCTTCCCTCAGAGGAGCTGTTGGGGATTGTCACAGTGTTTTGAGCGTGTAGGGTGCGAGCCATCTGCCTGTACTTCTGGAGCACTCTCTGGTGACCCTTGCAAAAAGGAAGAAATCTTTTTCTATTTAACTTTTCATCTCTCTCTCTCTCTCTCTCTCTCTCTCTCTCTCTCTCTCTCTCTCTCTCTCTCTCACACACACACACACACACACACACACACACACACACACACACACACACATACCCATTCCTTTATATATAACAGCTCTTTATTATTTTTTCAGTTGATTTCACATGTTGACAGTTGCTGCATTATCTATGACAGAGTGCATCAATTATGTACCATTTATTAAAGCAGCAACTATACAGTATGTGAAATTCATTGAATCTGTGCAACCCTGTGCATTGTAAATCTCAGACAAGAGTCATAATTCACTGTTATGAAGACTAATACATATTTCTCATTTTGTTTTCATAGAAAACATATAAAGGAATATAGAAAGTGTGTGACAGAATCTGGTGGTGTTCATAATAGTTTAAGGAGCTGAGGTCAAACAGAGAGTGCTATAGTATCAAGGGCACACTACGTAGAATGCAATGGGGCCTTATATAACTTATTTAAAGGCATTCATTGACGAACAGTCCTTGCAGTCACAATCCTTTGTTTTATCACAATGGAAGGATATGATGCAAAGAAAGCCACATATGGAAATGTATTGGGAAAAATTGTTTGTCGACGAAAAGAAAGAGATGGCTGCCTGTCCACCTTGACAGAAATATGGTTTGCAATTATTCTACCTCTTAAAAACCTTTAAAAAAACTTTAAAAAGATATAGAGAATATTTTAGAAGATAAGCGCTTTATGATGTACAGCGCAGAGATTCAAAGCTAAGGTCATTATACAATAGGTCATTTGTATTTTTAATTGCTTTACAATCTTAATTAATCTACAAACAAATAGAGAAAAACGAATAGTTTATCCAGTCAGAATTTCATTCCTTGATGCTTTCAAGCGAAGCGTGACAACTGTTTCACAAATCAGCACCTTTCACAACTTCAAGCAGCGCGTGAGTTTGAGCTCCACCCTCTCAGGTCTCAGGAATTTCCACAGAATCCCTCAACAGTGCAAATAAATGAGCAACTAAAGTCAGATTGTCAGATTCATCAGCAAATCAGATTGATTTATTTATTCTTGGTGGGTGTGATTTTTAAAATATGTCCTGGTCAAGGCCTTCTAGCTGGCCTTGAGTGACATAATTTGAAAGCTCATATCTTGCTGACGAGTTGACTGTCATTACTGCTGCTATTGTCATTGAGAAAGAGATCCTTATGGATTTTAAAACAGGAGATGCATGACCGTGTGATTGCTTAATTTATTAATGATGAAAGGAGAACAGATTTTCTCTTCAAGCAAATTGGTAAGTGCTTTTTTCATTGTTATAGCAACATCAGGAGTTTTCTAAGTGTAAATTAGGCTGCTTGAGCATTCAGTGTTGGATCAAGTTTTCAAAAGTAGTGCTGCGTTCCATTCAACTCGGAAAGTCGGATTTTACAAGTTCCTACTAGGAAAAGTGCAATGGAATGCTTCTTGAAGTCAGAATTACAACTTGTAGGCTTGTGCAGAAATCAAGTCCGATTTCACCGAAATGCAGGGGCATGATGTCACACAAACATATCGAAACTCAGGGAGATATACAAAGTAAGTTATAAACATTCACTTTATTATGTAATATCGATAAATTAGATTGTTTCCACATTACATGATATTAAAGCTTGTTAAACAAACTCCTGCAGAAACAGGTGTATAAAACATTATAATATTTTGATAATCGTACACCTGAAGCACAAATGCTAGCACTGCAGCATTGTTTATCAGTTGGGTTGCTAGGAGACATCTCTAATGAATGTGCAGTTTTGTTTCCTTAAACTTCATCTTCCGAATCTCTGGGAATGCATTTATGGTCAGAGATATAAAGTAGGAATATCCCACATACAATTTAACAGAACTGTGTACCCTGACAAAATGAAATTTATTGCAAGAAACATTTAAATCGCAATTATTATTTGATAGATTTTTCCAGGTATTATAGACCTCCTTGGTAGATTCATATGAAAAATTATGATTTTTGAATGTCTGCTCGGGAGACGTTCATTTCACAAAACAGTCATGCTGCAGTTAAAATTAGCCTTGCTTGAGCATTAAGTGTCAGTTTAGTCTGTTTAGTCTCATGTGGTTCTGTGTTTGTCCTATGTTGTTTATGTAGCTCCATGGTCCAGGAGGAATGTTGCCTCATTTCGCTGTGTACTGCACTGACTGTAAATGGTTGAACGACAATAAAAAACCACTTGACACTTGACTTGACTTCTGGCATTCATGCGTTGATGTGTTTTTAAAATGTCAATTGTATTATTTGTTAGCTGCAACATAATGTATGATGCCCAAAGGCATTGGGTTTCTTATTCATTGAGAAACGTCTCGGGTTACATGTGTAACCCTTGTTCCCTGAAAAAAGCGGAACGAGATGCTGCGCTTTGCTAAGCGCTATGGGGAACGACCCAGTCGTGAACGAGCTGTGAATATGTGTGTAACACGTCAATGAACATTGACCGGAATTTATAGCCTCGGCTGATGTAGTCATTAGACGCACCTGTGGCCAGGCTATAAATGGATGCGTCACCAGGTGTCGTCAGATACTTCTTTTTGAAGAGCAGTCCTGGGACGTCCCAGTGCGGCAAAGAAGCGCAGCATCTCGTTCCGCTTTTTTCAGGGAACAAGGGTTACACATGTAACCCGAGACGTTCCCTTTACAAAAAGCTTCACTATGATGCTGCGCTTTGCTAAGCGCTATGGGGAACGCAATGCCCACGCCGCCGCACTGGGGCTGTCCGGACCCCTGACCATTGTGAAGTGTTCTCACAAAACACGAGAGGTCCCAGACATGAGCTTGAGATGTCGACTCAAGGGCATAAAAGCCCGGAGTAGCAAAACATCTAACACCATAAAATCCGAAGAATGTGTGCGGAAAGGACTAGCCTGCCGCATCACAAACCTGTTCAGACATGAGCTTGAGATGTCGACTCAAGGACATAAGAGTCCGGGGTAGCGAAGCATCAAGCCCACAAAGTCAGAAATGAGTTTGAGATGCCGACCCAAGGACATAAGAGTCCGGGGTAAAGCATCTAACTCAAAAAGTTCGTACCACAAACTTGATTTGGCATGAGCCTGAGATGTCGACCCAAGGACATAAGAGTCCGGGGTAGCAGAGCATCCAGCCCATGAAGAAAATTGTAGAATGTGCGTGGAGACGACCAGCCCGCCGCGTCACAAACTTGTTCCGGCATGAGTCTGAGATGTCGACTCAAGGACGTAAGAGCCCGGAGTAGCACGAACATCCAAACTATAGAATCTAATGAATGTGTGCGGAGAGGACCAGCCTGCCGCATCACAAACTTGCTTAGACATCAGCGTAGATGTCGACCCAAGGGCATAAGAGCCCGGGGTAGCAGGAACATCTAGCCAAACCATAGATCCTGAAGAATGTGTGCAGAGAGGACCAGCCTGCCGCATCACAAACTTGCTTAGACATGAGCGTAGATGTCGACCCAAGGGCATAAGAGCCCGGGGTAGCATGAACATCTAGAAACATGACCATGAAACCAGATGAATGTGTGCGGAGAGGACCAGCCTGCCGCATCACAAACTTGCTGCAGAGAGAGAACTCTAACCAAGGCTTTAGAGGAGGACAGCCCTCTGGTAGAGTGCGCCCTAAAACCTACTGGCGAAGCTTGACCGCGCGCCTCGTAGGCTGGGGCAAAAATGTACCTCACCCAAAGTGACATAGTCTGCCAGGAAGTGACCGCCCCCCGGTCATGGCTTCCAAGTAAAGAATTGCTGCCCTGACTTTACGCCACTAGCAAAAGCGGTGGACATAAGTCTGAAGGGTACAGACTGGACAAAGTCTGAGAAGTCTTAGCTGCTCCGGCGTTACAAATGGCAGGGAGCAGAAGGCTTAGAAAATAACCGGCCAAGGGTCGCTAAAGGCACCTTGGGCAGGTAGTTAGGGTGAGGGTGCAAAGAATGCTTTTGGTCATTCTGGGGCAAACTCTAAACAGGCCGGCAAAAGAGACAGAGCCTGTAGGTACCAAAGTCTCCTTAGAGACGTAATTGCCATAAGAAAAACCATCTTGAGAGTCAGAAGTCTACCAAACGCTGACTCTAGAGGTCTAAAAAGGGGGTCTTACCCTGTGAAGAGGTCCTAGCAAGGACGCCTCTTAGGGGGCACCCCGCCCACCAAGGCGTGGCAAACCGCAGTGGAAGCCACATAGAACCTGGCAGTGGCGAGGCAAGTGCCCGCTGACAGTTCTTTCTACAGAAAATCCAGAACTGAAGCAAACTGGCAGTTAGCTGGTTCTGTAATATGAACTTAGGGGGGGGGAAACTGGGCGACTCGGGGAGAAGTAGAGGAGACATTGCGCTATCAAAAGAGGCGAAGAGGTCCTCTTCTGCCCTGTAAAATCTACCCAGATCAGTTCCAAGTGGAGGGAGCCCTAGCACTTGAAATGTTCTCGATAACCTCAAGAGAAAGCCCTGTGAACCTCAGTTGGTACTGTCACGGCCTTGCCTGGCTCCTCCTCCTGGCTGTGTGCTGTGTCTGTCTCCTACAGGTGAGCTGGGCACAGGTGTTTGGAGTTGTGCTAATTAGTTCCTGGTCTAGGCCTTTAAAGACGCTTCAGATGAGACCATGAGGAGGACCAGCCTCTGTTGCATCTCTCCCGCACCGTTTTTATGATTTTTGTTTGGTTTATTCATTTCTGATTGCTTTCATTTTTATTTTTGTTAAAGCCACCTTCAGTACTGGCTGAACACAGTTTATTCTGTTAAAGTTCTATTTATTTAATAAATTTACTATATTTATATTCCGTGTGTGGCCTTTCCCTACTCTGTTGCTTGCTTTGAGCCAGGCTCGTAACAGATTTGGGGGCTCGTCCGGGATTTTGAACCATCGATCGGTAATTATTATTTTTTTTGTTTTGCGTTTCTCAATTGAGTTTGAGTAGTTATATTGAAGGCCGTTTTGATTAATGTGCCAAAATTGTAAACTGTATTTAGATCCTACGGGGATCCGGCGCAGTAAGGTTGATTGGGCATTTAATGCATGGTTATTGGGAAAGACAAACGCGGATTAGTTTAATCAGGTTTGGAATTGTTTTTTTTTGCAGTATGTCAGTGCGGGAGACAAAATTTGGTTCGTTTGTGCCTGGGGTTGTTTAAATACAGCCAGGTTATAGTATTAGGGGGTTGGTTGTTGGGTAGGTGCGGGTCTTCTCTGTGTTTGCGAGACAAAAATTATTAATAACTAATTGATGGTGTAGCCATTGGAGCTTTGCAAATCCCTGTTAAGCGCTTAACGCTTGTTTGTTATTTTAGTTTTTTGTTTTTGTGCAATACCCTGGGCGGAGGGCACAGTCGTGGATGCCTGCTTTAACGGCATTTTGTCGGGGAAGTTAGGTGCCGCTGATATCGTGTATTAAAAATCTCTGTTCTTGGGGTATGCATGAAGTGGATCGATGTGTACAGGGCAGCTCCGTTAGTTTTTGTCTTGTAGCTGCAGGTGGCCGCACTTACATTGATGAATGTGCTTAAAAAGAAATATTTTATTTTTTTTTTTTTTTTTTTTTTTGTTGTTGTTTAGGGGTTAAAGGAAAAAGGCAGAGTAAATAAATGGATACGTTGGATAATTTTTTTGCTGCTCCATCAGATCAGGTTTTAGATACGTTGACTAAGGAGCAGTTGTGTGACGTTAGTGAACATTATAATTTTGAATTGGGCTTGAGAAAAAATGCGAAATTGGTGCAGTTAAGGCAGGCTGTCAGATCTAAATTGGCTGAAAGAAAAATTCTCCCATCAATAATTTCAATGGATGAGTTGGGGCCTGAAGGTGCTTCAACACCATTGGCAACATTGGGTGAGTCTCGCAGTAATTTTGGTCTTACTTTTGAACAACAAAAAGAGTTGTTAGAAATGCAACAGAGAGAGAGAGAATTTGAACGCGAAGCCGAACGTAGAGAGAGAGAAGCTGAACGTGAAGCTGAACGTAGGGAGAGAGAAGCTGTACGTCAATTAGAATTTGATAAAATCAAAAGTGATAGAGAAATTGCTTTAGAACGTCTTAGGTTGATTGCAGAAGGGAAAATTACGGGTAATACCGGTGGCGATGTTCTGACTGGACCAGCGCGCACTCCTGATATTTCTAATATGGCCAGATTATTACCAAGGTTTAGTGAGAAAGATCCAGATGTGTTCTTTTCACTGTTTGAAAGTGTGGCAGATGATCGTGGTTGGAGTGATCCTGAACGAACTTTGTTACTCCAGAGCATTCTAGTTGGAAAAGCGCAGGAGGCGTTTATTGCTTTATCGGGGCCTGAAAGAAGGATTTATAAAAGCGTGAAAGATGCTGTGCTTAAAGTGTATGAGTTAGTTCCAGAAGCATATAGACTGCGATTTCGTAATTGGAAGAAGGGAGAAAAGCAGACTTATACAGAGGTAGTAAGAGAGCTGAATTGTCATTTCAATCGTTGGTGTGCTGCAGTGGGCGTTTCTACCTTTGAAGAGTTGTGTAATTTAATTGTTTTAGAGCAATTTAGAAACATCCTCCCTGATCGAATTGCGATATATATAAATGAGCGGAAGGTAAAAATAGCAGCTGATGCCGCAGTTTTATCTGATGAATACGTTTTAGTGCACAGGCAAAACTTTAAAGAACACAATTCAGTAAGGGGCTACCGTGAGCAGCGCTTTGGACGTTTCAGTGAACGTTCAGTATTTTCTAATACTCCCGCTAGTCAGTCTGCTGCCAAAGAACAGTCTCGTGGTAAGGCAGATCCGGATGCTTGTCATTATTGTTTAGAGAAGGGGCATTGGAAGAACGAGTGTCCGGTTTTGAGAGCAAGGGGTCAGAGGAGCAAATCTGGCGCGGCAAGACCTGTTGCTCTTGCCGTTTCGGATGTGCGCGCATGGTCTGAGTTCACCCACACAGAGATTAGGTCCAACCCAGAAAGGGGTGTGGCCTCTAACTTGTCTGTGGACAGCCTTGTGGGGTCTAGCCAGTCTGATGTAATTGAGGCCAATGTCAATGATTACTCTCCTTTCATTTCAGATGGTTTAGTATCATTGGTGGGCAGTTCTGCAAAGGTGCCAGTTAAAATTCTTAGAGATACGGGGGCTTGTGAATCTTTTCTTCTAGAGTCTGTTTTGCCTCTTTCTAGTGAGTCCAGCATGGGTAATGTTCTGGTGAGGGGAATTGGGTTGCAGGTGGTAACTGTTCCTCTGCATAGGATTGAACTACAGTCAGACCTGGTTCGGGGTGAGGTTGTCATTGCCGTGCGCCATTCGTTGCCTATAGATGGTGTACATCTCATCTTGGGTAATAACTTGGCTGGAGAGCGTGTTTGGCGTGATGTACCGCCTCTTGTGGTGGTTAAGAGTGTTCCATCTATCCCATCAGGTACTGATTGTAGCCTGCAGAGCTTACCTGAGGTGTTTACTGCTTGTGCAGTAACACGTGCCATGAACCGTGCCTCTGGAACTGAGGTTCTAGAGAAAAATCGTAAACCTGATTTACAGCCTATTGTTTTGCCCGATTTGCCATCTTCTCTTTCATTTAGTGATTTTGTTGTAGCTCAGAAGGAGGATTCAACGTTGAGTGAACTGTTTGATGGGGTTTTGCCTGTTGAGGAGCGACTTAGTGCAGCGAGGGGTTATTTTGTTCAAGATGGGCTGTTGGTTCGTAAGTGGATGCCTCAGACTAAAGAGATGTTCGAGGATCCTGTTTTCCAAATAGTAGTGCCGATGAAGTTTAGAGACTTGATACTACAGACGGCTCATGGTGATATAGCGGGTCATTTGGGTGTGCGGAAAACGTATGACAGACTTATGAAGTACTTCTATTGGCCTTGCCTAAAGAAGGACGTGGCATGCTTCATTAAGACCTGTCATACATGTCAGATAACGGGAAAGCCTAATCAGGTGATCAAGCCAGCTCCCCTTTATCCTATTCCGGCTTTAGGGAATCCATTTGAGCATTTGCTAATCGACTGTGTTGGACCATTGCCTCCATCGAAGTCAGGGTGTGTTTACCTTTTGACTGTGATGTGTCAGGCTACCCGTTACCCCGCTGCCTATGCGTTACGTACAATTTCTACCAAATCGGTGGTGAAGGCGCTCTCTCAGTTTATTTCCATCTTTGGCATCCCTCAGATTATTCAGAGTGACAGAGGCTCTAATTTTACATCGCGTATGTTTTCAGAGGTGCTTGAGCAGCTGCGTGTTAAACATCAGCGTAGTAGCTCTTATCACCCCCAGAGTCAAGGCTCTTTGGAGCATTTTCACCAGACGTTTAAGTCATTGCTTAGAGGTTACTGTGTTCAGCTCAGCAAAGACTGGGAGGAAGGGCTTCCATGGTTGTTGCTTGCAGCTCGTGAGGTAACACAGGAAAGTACAGGTTTCTCACCTAATGATTTGGTGTTCGGCCATAGAGTTCGTGGGCCATTAGCTGTCCTGCAGGATAACTTGAAGTGTCCTGAAAGTCCTTCTAACTTGTTGGAGTATGTGAACGGCTTTCGCCGGAAATTGTTCTTAGCTTGTGAGATGGCTGTAGAAAATCTGACTAAGGCTCAGAAGAAAATGAAGAGTTGGTATGACCGCCGGGCTGAGCCGAGAGTGTTCAGTCCTGGAGATCAGGTTCTGGCACTGTTGCCGATAGCCGGTTCACCCTTTCTTGCTAAATACTCAGGTCCCTATACAGTTGTTCGGCAGGTGTCGGACCTGAATTATCTAGTTTCAACTCCTGACCGTAGGCGTAATACGCAACTCTGTCATATTAATCTTTTGAAACCGTATTACAGTAGGTCTCCGGTTTCTGGGGCAGCAGAGACCGGTGATCAGGTTAAGTCAGTTGCTTTGGCTGCAGTTGCGGAGATATCTGGCTTCTCTCCCCACATGGTGGCAGCGTGTGGTGATGAGGAAGTGGTTAGCCCTGACGACTGTGTGCTCCAGCCTCGGTTGAAGAACTCAGAGAAGTTGTCTGATTTGGACACACTACTTGGGCATTTGTCCAAGGAGAGGGCATTAACAGTTGAGTCGTTGATTTTTAACTTTCCTGCTTTGTTTTCAGATACACCGTCGTGTACTCATTTGATCAAGCACGACATCGATGTGGGTGATTCTGAGCCGATAAGGCAGAGGTTCTATCGGGTGTCACTCGAGAAACAGCAGCACCTAGAGGCAGAGGTGAAGTATCTTCTGAATAATGGTTTGGCAGAACCCTCTTATTCTAGTTGGGCTTCACCTTGCATTCTAGTTAGTAAACCTGATGGGACGTATAGATTTTGTACAGATTATCGGAAGTTAAATAACATTACAAAGCCAGATTCTTTTCCGCTCCCAAGGGTTGAAGACTGTGTTGACCGGGTAGGTTCGGCCCGGTTCGTAAGTAAGTTTGATTTACTTAAAGGCTATTATCAGGTTCCTTTGACACCTCGGGCTCGGGAGGTTTCAGCCTTCATCACACCGTCTGGCCTGTATTCGTACTCTGTGATGAGCTTTGGGTTACGAAATGCGCCCGCCACATTTCAGAGACTAATGAACCGCGTAGTCTCTGGTTTACAGGGCTGTGCTGTTTATTTGGACGATGTGGTCGTGTATAGTGATGGGTGGTCTGACCATCTTGAGCGTATTCAGGCTCTTTTTACACGGCTAGTTGAAGCTCGCCTCACTGTAAATCTCGCTAAGTGCGAGTTTGCCCAGGCGACAGTTGTTTATTTGGGGAAGGTGGTGGGGCAGGGCCAGGTGAGGCCTGTGTACGCTAAGGTGGTGGCTATCGATAATTTCCCTGTACCAGCTACCAAACCTGAGCTCAGACGCTTTTTAGGAATGGTGGGGTATTATCGTGGTTTTTGTGCTAACTTTTCCACTGTTGTTGCCCCATTGACTGACCTTTTGAAGGGCCGTACTAAATTTGATTGGACTGCAATCTGTCAGGCCGCATTTGATAATGTGAAGTTGTTGTTAACATCTGCTCCTGTGTTAAGGGCTCCCCGCATGGACCAGTCATTCCAGATGCAGGTCGACGCTAGCCACGTGGGTGCTGGGGCCGTACTCCTGCAGGGGGATGAACAAGGTGTAGACCGGCCAGTGTGTTTCTTTTCAAAAAAGTTTAACTGTCACCAGTTAAATTACTCGACCATCGAAAAAGAAACCCTAGCTTTAATATGGGGATTACAACACTTTGATGTTTATTTAAGTGGGGGTGCTGTTCCGGTTACCATTTATTCTGATCATAACCCACTAACGTTCTTATATTCTCTAAAGAGCCCAAGTCAGCGTCTGATGCGCTGGGTGTTGTTTTTACAACCGTATAGCTTACTGATCCGGCACATTCGGGGTGTGGACAACGTCATGGCTGACGCTTTGTCCCGTGCCCCATGTGAGCCGGAGTGAGTCCGTGTCTTGTCCTGTCCTGTTTGTCTCTCTCTTGTATCTCATCTTTTTCTCTGCTTAGTCTCCTTAAAATTTGCTGGAGCCTTGGGTTCGAGGGAAGGATTGAGTGGAGGGGTGGGGGCCTGTTGGACTCAAGTGACCAATTTTACAGGCTTGGGGAGAGTGTCCAAGCCATAACCCCTAGACAAAGTTGAGTATTTTTAACATCTTTTGTTTATTCATTTATGGGGAAGGAGTGTAATTTTTCCAGAGTCTCTCTTTGAGAGGCCTCTGTCGTAAGGGGGGGGGTGTCACGGCCTTGCCTGGCTCCTCCTCCTGGCTGTGTGCTGTGTCTGTCTCCTACAGGTGAGCTGGGCACAGGTGTTTGGAGTTGTGCTAATTAGTTCCTGGTCTAGGCCTTTAAAGACGCTTCAGATGAGACCATGAGGAGGACCAGCCTCTGTTGCATCTCTCCCGCACCGTTTTTATGATTTTTGTTTGGTTTATTCATTTCTGATTGCTTTCATTTTTATTTTTGTTAAAGCCACCTTCAGTACTGGCTGAACACAGTTTATTCTGTTAAAGTTCTATTTATTTAATAAATTTACTATATTTATATTCCGTGTGTGGCCTTTCCCTACTCTGTTGCTTGCTTTGAGCCAGGCTCGTAACAGTACCCTTAGGGGCCAAGCATGAAAGGTTTCACAATTCGGACCAGTGATGAGAAGGTCCTTCCTGTTCGGAATCGCCCAAGGCGAGCCGTCAAGGAGAGATATTCGAGAAACATATCCTGTTCGGCCAGCGCAGCGCCATTAGAAGGAGGTAAGACCCTTGCTGGCGAACCTTACCAAGACTCCCAGGAGCAGAAAAACCGGGGGACAAAAACGCATACAGACGTATTCAGGGACATGCAAGTGCCTTTAAGCCCAGACCCAAGGGGGCTGGGTGACTTAGGGAGAAGTAGAGGAGACATTGCGCTATCATAGAGGTGAAGAGGTCCTCTTCTGCCCTAGATTTGTAAATCTGCTCCCACACACACACGGCATCCAGGGACGAAACTGTCTTGAGCTGCCCTGGGCCCCAAGGAGGATCTAACGTGCCAGAAATTCAGCTGACGTGAACGTGGATCCCCCCGATGGTTTATGTAAGAGGCTACCACTGTATTGCCCACCCGCACCAAGACATGGCAGCCTCAGGAGGAAGTATTTCAGGGCCAGAAATACGGCAATCAGCTCGAGACAGTTACTGTGACAACCAAACTGACGACCCTCCTATCCCTTTAAGCCGGACGACCACTCAAGGCCGCTACCCAGCCCATCAGGGAGGCGTCTGTCGTTAGCAGCCTGCGACGACAAGACGCACCTAGAGTGGGACCCAAGGTAAGAACCGGGGTCTGAACCACATAGAAAGGGAAAGAAGCACGTGGCGCGTTACCCTTATTTGCCATAGGGGACCGGCCCTCGGATAAAACCCCCTGGCTTCCAGCCACAGCTGAAGCGGTCTCATGTGCAGAAGGTCCGAAGGGATCACCGTGGACACCAACGCCATGAGACCTAGTATTCAATGATACTGACAAGCAGTGCAGCCTCGACCTAGCCTGACCTTGCTCAGGGTGTTCTGAATGGACACGATTCGTGCAGGAGACGATTGTGCCTGCATCGAGACCGAATTCCATATAACCCCCAGATGCGTCAAGACGATATCCCTGTGCTGAACTGCCAGTTCTTGGAACTGCGCTAGGATCAGCCAGTCGTCTATAAAATTCAGAATGCGGATGCCCTGGAGTCACAGAGGAGCCAGTGCTGCATCCATGCATTTCCTGAATGTGCGGGTTAATAGGGCTAGGCCAAATGGAAGAACCCGATACTGGAAGGCTTCGCCCCCGAAAGCGAACCTCAGGAACTTCCTGTGCTGTGGCTCTATATGAAGATATGCGTCCATGAGATCGATGGTGACCAGCCAAACTTGATTTTGGGCTTGTGACATGATCGTCTTGATAGTCAGCATCTAGGACTTGAACACTGAGCGGTTCAAGTCTCGAAGATCTAGAATCGGACGCAACCCCCCACCCTTCTTGGGAACCAGGAAGCATCTGCTGCAATAGCCCGACTCTTTCTCTGGAAGGGGAACATGTTCTATGGCCCCTTTAACCAAGAGATTTTGCAGTTCTTTCCACAGTAGACATGCCTGTCCCGGTTTCACGGTAGTGGGAACCACGCCGTCGAAACGGGGAGGACGGCGAGCAAATAGAATTCTGTAGCCTATTTCTACTGATTCTAAAAACCCACATAGAAACACCAGGCAGAAGTTTCCACGCTGCCAGGTTCTCTGAGATGGTATTATTTCTGACACTTCCTGTTGAGGGGATGTCGAGTGTTCCGCGTCCTGGATCAAGGCAGGAAGCAACGGTACACCCAACTCTTTGATGGAAGCCTCTATCACCCGAAACACCAAAGGCGGCGGGAGTGAAGAGGTTTCGTAAGGGTATCGGGAGGGCCGAAGTGGATGATACACGCGCCCCGTCCCGAAGGGAACTACCCCCACAAGGCTGGGTACAAGAATGTCAGGGTTTCTTTCTCTTAGAAATCACACCCCTGAGGTCTTGCATTGGGGGCTGCTGAGGGTGACGAACTGGACCCCAGTCTTTACGAGGGGGAGCACGATTCGCCACGTTTTGTTTTAGAGCCTCCCGTCTAGAAGGACCGGGCGGGGCTGGGTGGCCGATGGCCCCTCCCCCTGAGTGAGGTGCCCACACTCAGGTCCTTCAACAAAAGCCTAGTGCGCTTGTAACACTGCCATAGTGTGCAGAGCAACACCAGCCTGACCTGCTGTCTGATAAGCTTTCCCCACAAGCGTGGAGGTGGTCCTGCACAGCTTTGTGGGGAGAGTAGGTCTCTTTAGCGATGATGCCAAGCCAGGCGAGAGAAAACCCGCATGTGTCTCTTCTACCGGCGGCATCATCGAATACCCCCGAGCTTCAGCACCCACGATAGTTGAATACACCAACGTCGAGGGCACGAAGATACGGGAAGTATACATTTTTTTTTTTTTTTTTTTCATAAGGAACATAGAAGAAAGGAAGGGACTGATATAGAGTTCCATTCCCTCTTTTATTTATTTCATTATTTTGGCCACCAGACAGAAATTTGTCTTATAATTTGGAGCGTTTGGGGGAGGGTCTCTTGTTCGCGTGGCCAGTCTAGCTTTAGTCTGGCCACAGCCCGCATAATACCTCGAGTAATTTCTCAGCCGCTTTATTATTGTGCGTGAAAAAGTACAGAGGTTCAGCGCTCCGCCCCCCTCGTGAACCGAAGAGGCGCCGAAGCGCGCTTCGAGATCACGGGAAGGACCAGATGGGTCTGGGGTGAGAGCCCTGAATGAAATGTGGCGACTCCCGGAAGTAAGGGAGGCGAGCGCGAAACATTTTGCCCGAAAGCAGATCGCAATGCTCGCATTTGTCTCTTAATTCCGCAACCGCTTTATTATCGCGGGATTTACAGAGATTCAGTGTCCTCGTGAACCGAAGAGGCGCCGAGGCGCGCTTCAGGCTTACGAGGATCAGCTGGGTCTGGGGAGAGAGCGAGTGAAAGGGACGAACCCGTCTCTCGCTCCTCAGCCAGATCAATATGAGAGCCCCACAAATTAAGTGAGAGTGCTGACTCCCGGAAGCAAGCGAGGCGAGCACGAAGCACTTTGCCTGAAAGCAAATCACAGTGCTCGCACCCCCACTGCTGCAACGCGAGAGCAGCGTGCTCTTCCCCCAAACAAAGTCATTCTCTCTTTCTTTTAAAAATATATATATATATATTCTAGACAGAAGAGAAAGGAGAAAAGGTTCACTTCACACTGTTTCACAAATTCTAAATCCTAACAGATGAAAGAAAGTTTTGACAGGGTTTGCATAACACACACACACAGAATCGCTCTGAAAAAAGAGGATCTGACGACACCTGGTGACGCATCCATTTATAGCCTGGCCACAGGTGCGTCTAATGACTACATCAGCCGAGGCTATAAATTCTGGTCAATGTTCATTGATGTGTTACACACATATTCACAGCTCGTTCACGACTGGGTCGTTCCCCATAGCGCTTAGCAAAGCGCAGCATCATAGTGAAGCTTTTTGTAAAGGGAACTGCATTTTCTTAATGGCATGAATCACACTAAGGCCTAGATTTTTAATGCACGGCCCGCCACTGCTCAAGTCCCACTAATAGAAAGGCACGTTAGAAAATTCTTAATGATGTTCGGATGATTCTGAAACCAGAGGGGGGCAACTTATTTATCGTCTTTCCATGAATTATTATCTTGCCTTACCCTCAGTGCTGATACTAATCAAAAACGGACCTGAAACCCTTATTAAAGACTTATGGGAATGTATCTCAGCAATCATTCTGCCTTAACTCAGAGATTATTTATGCAAATTGGATGTTTTGTCACCATGGTTTGTCATATATTATTTGTGAACCTCATAAAGAGCTCGACTGTGGTTAAAAAAAGCCAATATTTTCTTTACAACTGCATAAAAATGTAGCCTATTTGCAAAGCACAAGGTATCATAGCCAAAATGTACAAGTAGTATTTTGGTTTGAGTTACACACCCATATCAGCTTACATGATAAAATACCATTTGCATATATATGCAATTTAACATAATTTCATCACACCAGCAAATTCAATCCACAGGAAAATCTACTTATCAGAATGGCATCCACAACCCAAGACAAACCAGACACTAACCTGAGGAGGCTTGTCAAAATAAGTAGGAGATAAGAATAGGAGCTTTGCCTCCGCTTTCACACGCCATAGCCCATAATTAGGCCATTTTGGGATTAGGGAATTTGAATTTCAGCAAAAAATCTGCTGCACCACTGCTGTTCCAAGACTGCTTTACATTTCTGCTTCAATGTGCCAATAGCCCTAGGCGGTGTGAGTTAAACATTTAGAAGGTACCAACTCACAGGCTCAGTGTTGGAGTTGGAGTGGAGAAGTCAGAGAGAGGGGCTGACCCAAAGTATAAAGGAGGAGGATGGGAAAAAAACATTTTCCATTTTTATAAACTCTGACTGGATGACTCTGAACAGTTTGTATGGATCATTATAATGGGCTTGTTTTATTGAGATTTGGCAGTGTTCCGTTGATCATACAACCCAGTCTCATAACATGTCTTAAAAAAGAAGCCTTCAAGATGGCGAAATCGCATGAGTTGGCTCGTACAAAAACATTTAAAATTACTCCCATAGAGTAAATTAAATGAACCAACGAACAATGCGATTCAATTTTTTTTTGTACATTTAGCATCAAATTCTAGCTAGCCTCCTATCCAACACTTTATTAGGTTTAGGGTTTGGGTAAGAGGTTAGACTTTATGGTTAGGTTTTGGTTTGGTTTAGGTGTTAAATTTACAAAAAATGGTGCTAACATTGCTTGTTGGTTCGTTTAATTTGTGAAGAACTTGATAAAGAGCTCGGCTGTGGTAAAAAGCATCATGGTTACTGTTGTAACCTCCATTCCCCGAGGGAAGGAACGAGACGATGTGTTGAATGAAGTGACACAAGGGGTCTTCCTGGGACGCCAAACGTATCTCTGAACCTGAGAAAAGGCCAATGTCAAGTCGGCAGACAAAATTTGCATTCGGGTATAAAGGGAAGTGGGGCAGCGAGTGCCAGTCAGGATTTTGCACTGAGGAGCCGAAAATAAGGTACGGCCGTTTACAGTGGTAGGTCTAGTGCTGTGGCAAGAGGGACACAACGTCTCATTTCTTCCCTCAGGGAACGGAGATACAAGAGTAACCATGACATTCCCCTTCTGTCACTCACTCGACGTTGTGTCAAATGAAGTGACACAAGGGATCCATATAAAAATGCCACACACTGACCCAGACAGGTGCAAGCTGGCTACTGTGTGCTAGAGGCAACTATGTTGGCTGCACGTAGCCCTCCCCAATGCCCCCAAAGAGGTGTCACATACAGACCTTAGGTTCCCCGCACCCCTGAGGGGGGAAAACATTCGCTACACGACTAGAATGGGAGCAAGCCCGGCAGCCGCGCCTTTGTTCTCACTATGTCTCTCACATAGGACGTGAAGCGGCTGGGGCTATCTTAATGCTATGAAATGCATCAGGGAAGGTGGTCTTTCCCGGTCCTATTCTTTCAGGAGGAAAAGACACTGCAGAGGCCACATCCTGCCCAGTCTAGGGGGAGGTAACATGTGACAAATACACTACGAGTGTTGTGAAGCTGTACGTGGGAAATGGCGCAGTGGTAGGTCCAGCCTAATGAGGGCGGACTCTAAAATCATGGCAACCGGGGCAGTGGGGCTGCCCAAGGGAAACACGGGTCCACCAACAGGGGGACCGTACCGCGGGAAATACATCATGGGGAGTTTGCCTGAAAAGGGAACTAAGCCTGTGGAGCCCGACCCCAGTACAGAGCACCTGTGATTGGTTGTGGGTCTGGCCGCGAATTGCTCGCAGAATTCGCCGTCCAGAAGGCTAGGGAGGAGAACATCCAGGGAGCAACGCTTAGTGGCTAACCTGGGATAGAAGGTGCACTGGATACACTTGGTGTGGTGAAGGGCGCTGTGTGCAACCGGAACACCTGGTCGGTTGTGCCGCGTTACCGAGTTCTACCGGCTCGGACCTGACAAAACACGGGATGAGACCGACTCAACCCTGAGATTATAAAATCTGGCAAAGGTATTGGGTGTTGCCCAGCACGCTGCTCTGCAGATGTCTGCTAAGGAGGTGCTATGTGCCAGTGCCCACGAGGATGCCACACTTCTCGTAGAGAAGGGGGCGGGCACGGCCTGGGTGTGATAAGCTAAGGAAATAGCATCAACAACCCAGTGAGCTAACCTCTGTTTGGAGACGGCGTTCCCTTTCCGCCGTCCGCCGAAGCAGACAAAGAGCTTTTCAGAACATCTAGAGCTCTGCGTGCGGTCCAAATATATACGCAAAGCACGTACCTGACACAGCAACGAGAAGGCTGGATCTGCCTTCTCCCAGGGTAGCTTGCTTGTAGGCTCACGACCTGGTCCCTGAAGGGTGTCGTATTTACCTTGGGCACGTAGCCCAGTCGCGGCCTCAGGATAACGTGAGAATGTGCCAGACCGAACTCCAGGCAGGTGTCGCTGACAGAGAACGCATGCAGGTCCCCAAACCTCTTGATGGAGGCCAACGCGATCAGGAGGGCTGTCTTCAGAGAGAGGGCCTTGAGCTCAACTGAATCAAGCGGCTTGAAGGGGGGTCTCTGAAGGCCCGAGAGGACCACAGAGAGATCCCAGGAGGGAAACAGGCTAGGCCGGGGAGGGTTCAGTCTCCGGGCACCTTTCAGGAGCCTGATAATCAAGTCATGCTTACCTAGGGACTTGCCATCTACTGCGTTGTGGTGGGCTGCAATAGCAGCTACATACACCTTCAAGGTGGAGGGGGACAGCCTCCCCTCCAGCCTCTCCTGCAGGAATGAAAGCACTGACCGAACTGCGAATCTCTGCGGGTCTTAGGCTCGAGAAGTACACCAATTTGCGAACAAGTGCCACTTTAGGGCATAAAGTTGCCTGGTAGAGTGAGCTCTGGCTTGGTTGATCGTGTCTACGACAGCAGGTGGTAGATCCACTAGATCTTCCGCATCCCATCCAGGGGCCAGACGTGGAGGTTCCAGAGGTCTGGGTGTGGGTGCCCCATCCCTGAGAAAGAAGGTCCTTCCTCAGGGGAATTTTCCAGGGAGGTGCTGTCGTGAGGAGTTTAAGATCAGAGAACCAGGTCCGGGTGGGCCAGTAAGGGGCCACCAGGATGACCTGTTCCTCGTCCTCCCTGATCTTGCACAGCACCAGTGCAAGAAGGCTCACTGGAGGCCCACGGGGCCAGCTGTGTTCCAGCGCGTCTGTCCCGAGAGGAGCTCCTGTCAGGGAGTACCAGAGCGGGCAGTGGGAGTTGTCTAGGAAGGTAAAGAGATCTATCTGTGCCTTGCCGAATTGGTCCCATATCAGCTGGACCATCTGCATCAACCCGAGCGGCGTGGCTGAGGATGCCATATGCCCCAGGAGACTCTGGAATTGTTTTAGAGGAAACGCTGTGTCGAGCTCAAAGAGAGCGAGACACCTGAGCACTGACAGAGTGCGCTCGTTGGTGAGACGCGCTATCATTGAGACTGAGTCTAACACCATGCAGAGAAAAGAGATCCTCTGAACCGGGATGAGCTTGCTCTTTTCCCAGTTGACCTGAAGCCCTAGACGGCTGAGGTGCCTGAGCACCTGGTCCCTGTGAGCGCACAGTAAGTCTCGTGAGCCAGGATGAGCCAGTCGTTGAGGTAGTTGAGTATGCGAATGCCCACTTCCCTTAGTGGGGCAAGAGCTGCCTCTGCAATCTTCATGAAGACGTGAGGGGACAAGGACAGGCCGAAGGGGAGGACCTTGTACTGATACGCCTGGCCATCGAACACGAACCGTAAGAAGGGTCGATGTCGATGCAGAATGGAGACGTGGAAGTACGCATCTTTCAGGTCTACCGCCACAAACCAATCTAGCTGTCGAACGCAGGTAAGAATCTGTTTGTGCGTGATTATTTTGAACGGGAGTCTGTGTAAGGCCCGGTTGAGAACTCGCAGGTCCAAGATTGGTCGCAACCCACCGCTTTTCTTTGGGTACGATGAAGTAATGGCTGTAGAAACCCTTCTCCATCTCGGCTGGAGGGATGGGCTCTATCACATCCTTGAGGAGCAGGGTCGTGATGCCGCGTACGGAAGTGGAGCGAACACCGCTGAAATGAGGCGGGAGTCGGGCAAACTGAATCGCATAGCCGAGTCAGATGGTCCTGGCCTGCCAGCGCGACAGATTGGGAAGTGAAAGCCACGCATCCGAACTCTGTGCGAGGGGCACTAACGGGACGGTCGATTTTGACATACCGGGCAGGGCTTCGCTGTGGGGGGAGCAGGTAATAGTACATTGGGAGCCAGAAGAGCGTCCCGAGGCTTGGGTGCTGAGAAAAGACTCAAAGCACTTACCTTGCTCTGCGCACCCGGCAGGGTTAGAGACTGAGGAAGAGGTCCTATAGAGGCGTCTTCGGAACTCGTCAGCGCTGGCCTGCCGGTGCTGAGCAGTCATGGGGCCGGAAGCAAGAGAACTGCGTCCGGGGAGCCGGGACTGTAGAGTTTTGGGGCCGGGGTGCCGTGAAAACGGCGCGAACCGGCTGGATGACCCAGGGAGTGAGGAAAACGCTCTTTATTGAGAATGTAGGTGCCACAGCCCAAAGGCGGTGCAGCAAATGAAACAAGAATTCTCCTCCCAGCCCTCCACCAGGGGACAGAGTGGTCTTGGTACCAACTCCAAGCGAATGTCTGATTGGCCCAGGAAAGCCTAGCGGACATCTGCATGTCAGCCCAGATGAGTTATCAGCATCAGACGCCGCTGTGACGCTCTCCAATGCAGTGACGATATCGTCATCCAATTCCGGGGGCTCAAAGGAGAATGCTGGCTGGCCGCGAGGTGAGCCACTCTCATCCCAAGCTCGGACGGAAGCAAGCAAGCGTGCTGGGGGGCGGGTGGTTCGTGGATATTTACCCGGCAAAACCGAGTCAGTCGTCATCCCCAAATCGCCTTCATCGCCAGCCGGGTTGTCAATCCTGTGGGAAAAAGGAACGACGCAGGGGGCGGCTGAAGTGGCTTCCTCTCGTGAGAAAAGTTGCCATGGCTATGTTCTCGCACCGAGAACATGAACCATTCATAAAACGCTGCCTGAATGTGATCACAGCCCAGGCACACGAGGCAGCTTTTATGACCGTCAGAAGTGTAGAGAAATCAACCACATCCAGAAACAACACATGGGCGGAAAGGCATCTTGAAAAAGACGTATCCTGAAAAGGACGTTCAATGCTGGTGTGTATTGCTCTTTTGTGAGTGGAAAACTCAAACTCTTTTAGAGAATTCAAAACTCTTTTAGGAGGAGAACACTCTTTTAACAGTGAAAAGCGCTGTCAAATCGCCCAGGGGAGTAGACTGCACAGCGTGCAGAGAGAGAGAACGTCAGCTGGAAACGCGCCGTAGATCCAATAGCAGTGCTTCTCGCTGACAGAGGTGAGTGAAACAGTGGTGAACTTCAGCTTGCTGTTGCACAACCGTTCGGCTCCGAAGAAAAATTCTGACTGGCACTCGCTGCCCCACTTCCCTTTATACCCGTATGTCTGGGGCGGGGCATGCAAATTCTGTCTGCCAACTTGACATTGGCCTTTTCTCAGGTTCAGAGGTACGTTTGGTGTCCCAGGAAGACCCCTTGTGTCACTTCATTCGACACAAGGTTGAGTGAGTGACAGAAGGGGAACCAACATTTTCTTGACAACTGCATTAAAATGTAGCCTATTGCAAAGCACAAGGCACCATAGCCAAAATGTACAAGTAGTATTTTGGTTTGAGTTACACACCCATATCACCTTACATGCCAGGAAACAGGTGCATGTAAAATGTCTGGAAATAAATGTTCACACAACAATTTACACAAGGTTTATTTCTTTTTCTGCTGTTCCAAACTTATTTTAAACTTACTTCTCTGTCTGCTTGTATGAATGTAACACATCATAAGAAAGTGTTTCACTACTGTTCAAATGCTCTAATGTATATAGAAATGTTTTTCAAATGAATAAACTAAATATTAAATGAAACAAATGACAATAAAATGCAAAGTAATCTATTCAGTAATCAAAATATGTTTTGTTGTTTCTCCCCGTTATCTCACAATTTAGAATGCCCAATTCCCAATGTGCTTTTTAAGTCTTCGTGGTTGCGTAGTGACTCACTCAATCCAGGTGGTGGAGGTCGAATCCCAGCTGCCTCCACATCTGAGACCGCCAACCTGTGCATCTTATCACGTGGCTGGTTGAGCGCATTGCCACGGAAACGACTTCACACCATCCACCGCGGCATCCATGCTCAACTCACCACACGCCCCACTGAGAATTAACCACATTATAGCGACCATGAGGAGCTTACCCCATGTGACTCTAACCTCCCTAGCAACCAGGCCAATTTGGTTGCTTAGGAGACCTGGCTGGAGTCACTCATCACACCCTGAGATTCAAACTAGCGAACTCCAGGGGTGGTAGCCAGCATCTTTACCATGGAATACAATTCTTAATATTTTGTATTTTAAATGCATAATCCAAATTACATTTATTCCGTTACCCAACTCTGTTTAATTAAAGTCAAGTAGACCGATCTCATACGATTTTGCCATCTAGAAGGAATTATTACAAGTTATCATGAGACTACGTTGGATCATAGGATTGTCCCCTAAAGCTGCTTAAACAATTTGACCCTAAATGAGAATGATACTCCACAGTGGCCTCAAGAAGTATTTGGACTCTTAAGCCACATTTAAAAATGTCTAAATGTCATTGAATTAGATAACAAAATATCAAACCAAGTGGCATCTGCAAAACAAATAATGCTACAGCTGTTTTCAGAACTAACTTCAGGTTTCTTTTGGCATTTGTGCTATAACTATTTATCAACTGGTCTCAGGGTCATTTGTAGTAGACATATGAAGTCAGTTTCCCTCAAGGTCACACAGGTGCCCTTGCAAAGAAATCACACATAATTTTGCTGTAACTCTGGCATATTTTACAAGCAGAAAGTGTCTAAAACACTCAATTTTGAACAGTAAATCAAAACAAGCATCTCTTTGTGAATAGTGTGCTTGTCTATCTTTTAAACAAATTATGCATTGATTGATATTTTGTTATCTAAAGCAATGATAATGCAATGATGCAAATACATTTCCCCTGTGTATGCATATTTTATCCTACACACCTAAGGCTTCGCTCACATATCCCAGTTATAGCCAGTTCTAAAAGGACAGAGGTTTTTGAGAGTCAAGGGACATCAATGAATTTATATGTACTGTCAGTGTCATCTTTCCCAAACACCCTTTAGTTTTTTCTCTCGCCCCTCCCCACCCCCACAGAAATCTCTCTTCTGTTTGTCAATATCTGTAACCATCAGTTCTACCAAGGACATGGGAATAGAAGGGTCAAATACTGCTGCTCAACCTAATTATGCTGATGGCTACAGGCAGCTAAAATCGGAAGGTTGTTAACTTCCAGAAAAGTCCCTTTACTGTCCTCTGAACAGACACTCAGGACTGAGATTCCAATATACCATATTAGCTTTGCCAAATGGGACCACTGGGGCCGATGTTGTTCGTGACAACATCAAAAAACATGTTCTTTTCAGAATATCAAACATGACCTAATGACTGCTCAAAGGAAATGTCTATTGAATTCGCAATCAAATATGCTGAGCTAATTCAATATTATTAACTCGAAATGTTGTACTTGATGTGAGATACAAAAGAAGAAATCAATGCACATGAAAATGGAGCCATACGTATAGTAAAATGCAGTAACATTTGCACAGTTTGAAAGCTAGAGCTCCCATTCACTGCTGAAGAATAGCCCATTTTAAGGAATCAGAGGCTTAAGTTAAAACTCCACTATAAATCATTTTTATAGCATGTGACTGCTTGACCAAACCTTTGATATACGACCACAGGGCCTTATCCACAACTCTGAAAGTCCTCTATCTCTCTTCCCAAAATTCTACAGTGGGGTCACTTTTTTCTGGAATGTTCTTCCATGTTATGTTATAAAAGTGTTGACATGCATTAAATGCACGAAACATACTTTTTGTGCATGTTAAAGGGATAATACACAAAAAAAATGTCAAAATTAAAAAAAACATTTCAGTAAATGTACTTAAATATATGTCGTTCCAAAACTGTAAAAATGACATTTTTAGTAGAACATCCAAGCTAATCTGTACCTGGTCACTATTTACTTTCATTTTTCCATATACAATGAAAGTGAATAGAGACAAGGGACAATAGCTTGGACATTCTGCCATTGATCCTTGCAAGAAAGATAGTCATACGGGTTTGGAACGATGTGAGGGTGAGTAAATGATGAAAGTACTTTCATTTCTGGGTGAAATATCCTATTCATATTTAGAACAATAGACCAAAATGAGTGAATAAATAATTCAGTCAGTGATATTAGATGAGTATAACATTCAAAACTAGGTCAAAATCTTGCAACAAGACCCTAATGTGGAAGCTTATAGTCTATATCCCAAATCTTGACTAAAATCAACTTGTAATATCTAGCACCCCACGTAGTGTACAAGCAGATTGACCAAGATATAATCTTTGCAAAAAATTGGATGGGATGAATCATTAATTTGAATAATTCAGGTTTTATTCAGTGAACTCAATAGCTGCAACTGGGTGATATGATTTGCCTGCGTGAAATGGAACTTGTGTCTGCGAAATCCTTCCATTTTCCCCAGCCTTTTCCAATTTATCAGTTTACGAACACCAAACATTAAAAAAAAAGTTTGAGAAAGCTATGTTTAGGATTTTTTTCAATCTAGGACATTACGCATTGTTAATGTGCAATCTATATTTGTTTATGGCTGCACTTGGAGGAAATTAATAATAGATGTTGTACCCGCATTTCCCATGGGAAAAAGAGAGAGTGCACTAAAGACAATTAACAAGTAGAGATAAGCATAAGGTAACCTCGGGGGCTCTTCCCACATCACTGATATTTAGCCACAAAACATTATATATATGTATATATATATATATATATATATATATATATATATATATATATATATACTGGTGGCCAATAGTTTGGAATAATGTACAGATTGTGCTGTTTTAGAAGGAAAGTGGTAAACAAAGTGGCATTCAACTGATCACAAAGTATAGTCAGAACATTACTGATGTAAAGAATAGCACCATCACTATTTGAAAAAGTAATTTTTAATAAAATCTAAACAGGCCCCATTTCCAGCAGCCATCACTCCAACACCTTATCCTTGAATAACCATGCTAATTTGCTAATTTGGTACAAGAAAATCACTTGCCATTATATCAAACACAGTTGAAAGCTATTTGGTTCTTTAAATGAAAATTAACATGGTCTTTGTGTTTGTTTTTGAGTTGCCACAGCATGCAATAGACTGGCATGTCTTAAGGTCAATATTAGGTCAAAAATGGCAAAAAATAAACAGCTTTCTTTAGAAACTCATCAGTGAATCATTGCTTTGAGGAATGAAGGCTATACAATGCTTAAATTGCAAAAATAAACCATAAGATTTCACACAAAGGTGCACACTACAGTCTTCAAAGACAGGACAACTGGCTCTAACAAGGAAAGAAAGAGATGAGGAAGGCCCAGTCACAACTCAACAAGAGGATAAGTACATCAGAGTCTCTAGTTTGAGAAATTGACACCTCATATGTCCTCAGCTGACCACTTCATTGAATTCTGCCTGCTCAACACCAGTTTCATGTAACAGTAAATAGAAGACTCAGGGGTGCAGGCCTTATGGGAAGAATTGCAAAGAAAAAGACACTTTTGAAACAGAAAAACATAAAGGCAAGGTTAGAGTGGCCAAAGAAACACAGACATTGGACAACAGCTAATTGGAAAAGAATGTTATGGATCTTAACCCCATTGAGATTTGTGAGATCAGCTAGATGGTAAGGTGTGTGAGAAGTGCCTGACAAGACATCCACATCTATGGCAAGTGCTACAGGAAGTGTGGGGTGAAATGTCACTTCAGTATCTGGACAAACTGACAGCTAGAATGCCAAGGATCTGCAAAGCTGTCATTGCTGCACATGGAGGATATTTGAAGAGAACTCTGTGTAGTTTAAGTTAATTAATTTAAAAATTATTTAAAAAAAAAAAAATTGTAATAGTAATTATATTTTGATAAGATAAATGCCACTTTGGTGAATAAATGTACCAATTTTTTTCCATAAGGGCAAAATCTGAACACTATTGGACGCTAGTATATAAAAGTTCTCAAATCTTAAAAAAAACTTTCAAGAAGTAGATACAGTATGATGTCATGGTGATTTTCATAAAGCTTTTAAAGGAGCAACATGATCCTAAAATACCAGATAGTGCATTGCTCACGACAAATAAAGAGCTGTTGTACTCACTGGGGTCCGGGATCGATTCCGGCCTGGGTCATGTCCCAATCCATTTGTCATCTCTCTTCCTCCACTTTATTGTCAGTCCTCCATTTTCCTAACTAATAAAAAATAAAAAAAAGCCAAAAAAACTCATTTGGAAATCTACAGAATTTGACAATTAAACCTGTCGAACACCACTGTAACATACCTAGATATGTGCTGATAAGTCTCTATGATATTCTGGTCCCTAGAAATGGCTTGGGTCTTTCCTTCAATGCAAGTTTGCCAAGTGAAAATTAAGAGTCTTATTGATTGAAAAAGTGTGACCTCAAAAAGCTGCACAATTCGCAGTATCATTCATATCTGTAGCACCAACAGTGCTGGTTACGCGCCCAAATAGAATACTTCTAGATAAAAAAATGCATTCTAAATTCCAAATATGAGCAATAGTAATAGTGATACTTGCAAGTGTCACTAAGAGTCAGTCTTTATTTTGTCAGTTGGGTGATTCTCATGAAAATTGTCCTATTTTACTCCAAATTCAAAACAAATGAAACAAATAAGAAATTGTATTTTGCACATACAAAATTAAGCCTATTTTCGAGCTATTAATATCCAGTGCATCCAATCACAGTTTATCAGCAGTACAGTGCTTTTAGGCCCCATTTTATGCTTCTCATGCCATTAACAATGACCATTTTTTACCCACAGTCCACTTTATTTAGAATGAAAGCACCTGTTCTGATGGGATTTATTATTGGCCAACAAATTCTAAGACAAACTGTTCATCTCTGAACATTAGCCTTGGCAGTTCTTCAATAAGCTTATAATTATAATATATGGTGTTTGTCTGCTCTGAATCAATTGATTAGTGAAGTATTATATTAACACTTGAGAAAAGCAGATAATAAATCACTGAAACTAAAAACCAGATCGCAATTTAAGTTTTGCAGCCATGCTTCCTCTTCATTCAAACCAAGCGGATGCTAAACAGAAATTCAAGCTTTTCATATCAGTGCTTCATCATTATATATGCATGTTTACACGTAGCTTGTTAACATTGATATTAGAACCTGATAGCATTATCCTGTCATTATGAAGACACAACGTAAAGAGATCCTTCACCCAGAAATGCAGAACATTTACAAAAACAAAACATGAGGGTGAGTAAATGATGACAGAATTAAAATTGTTGTGTGAACTGTATCTTTAAGATCAGAAGCACCATGCCCATTCAACCTGAATGGTGTCCCCTCAGCTTTCTTTTTTTGTCCCCTTAAAGTTTTCAAAGTGGATTTTGAATACAACTTTGTGCATAATTGTAACTTAAATAATTATTGTAGAGAAAGTGTTTGTATAAAAAGGTGTTCAGGATCTTTCTTTTCTTAATGCAATGGAAGTATTATGTGCAAATTAATCAGATGTGATGCTTTTCTTTTGTTCTAAAAGCAGCTGCTAAACTTTAGCTGCCTACAAATGAAGAATGAAGCAATGGAGTACAGAGAAAAGAAAGGCTATACATTTCCCTGTAGCTTTAAACTGACAGAAAAGCTCTTCCCCTCTACCCCAATCTTTTAATCATCTAATTTCTCCCAGACTCTCAATTACATATGACAGTTGGCTTTCTGTTTGAACGAGGGCCACTTTATCTTTGTCATGATTCGTTAATCACATCTTTCTTCTATTCATGTCCAACCAGTTGAACAAAATAGAGAAGGAAGTCTACACAATCAAGAAAACTACAGTATTTTAATACTTAATGGAGTCTTAAACTTTATTTGTCTGGGGATCTCTTTTTTTGCATAGGAGTCCATTACACCATTAGTGTGTCCATTATGAATGTAGCAATAATAGATATATAAAATAGAATTCTACCTTTTCTAAAGAAAACTTAAGTGTTGTTTGCCCGTACAACAGTCACGTCACAATGCTAGGGTGTTGATGGTGGCTGCCAGGGTGTTGCTATGTGGTTGCAAGGGGCCTCTGGGTGTTTGCTAGATAGTTGCTTACTAACCCAATTAAAACGAGTCCACCCCCAACTCTCTGTGATAATCTGTTTCATAGTTTGTAGGTCCTTTCAATAGAAGAGAATGGTGGCCAGAAATTTGAAGCTACAAAAATGACATAAAGGCGGCATATAAGCAATCCATACGACTCCAGTGGTTTACTATACATCGTTTGAAGTGATGCAATCACTTTGTGTGAGAAACAGATCAATATTTAAATCTATTTTTACCATATATCTCCACTTTCACTTTCAGAATGTGAAAGAGAAAGGGAGATTTGTTGTAAAAAAAAATACAAAAAATACAGACATCTTGATCTGTTTCTCACCCACACCTATTACATCACTTATGAAGATATAGATTTAACAACTGGATTTGTATGGATTACTTTTATACTGCCTTTATGTGATTTTTGGAGCTTGAAAGGTCTGGTCACCATTCACTTGCATTGAATGGATATGTAGAAAGTCATTCACATCTGGGATGGCAGGAGTGTAAGTAAATGATGAGAGAATTAAAAATTTTGATTGAACTATCACTTTAAGGATGTGCCACAATATAAGGGAGACCGGGGCTAGTTGTCACAAGGGCTGCATCTCAGTAAAGATAAGTTTTATGGAGGTGACCTGATCTATTTCAGATGGATACTGGTCTGTAGACCTCTGTGTCTAATCTTCTCAATGCTTTTGTAAATGCCCTTGGTCCTAAGTCACTCGCTCATGCTAATCTAATTCTACAAGCTCAATGTCTTCACTGAAGTTTGTGATATGCTGACACAGCACACTAGTAATGATTTATGAACATGCCTTAATTGGAACCTTTGCTTATTCTAAATGTGCTAGAAATTCCACTGGCGTATGCACATTTTAATCATCAAAACATGTATGGGGAGTCTGGGACATTTCAATTAATTGTCTTTTTTTAAATTAATAATAAATATAAACACATATTCCAACATGTATATTGAAATTTATTTTTGATACAGGCTAATATCAATTATGCCAATTTGTCTGTGATTTGTGTATGAGATGTGCATGAGTTGTAACAGGTTGTGCGGTGCTTTCCTTCATGCTAGCATAAAATCGATATTTATGGTTGATATAATGTGTACATCTTATTTTCAATCACCTGACTTTTGGGCTTATGGAAAATAAAAGACATAAGCGAGTTCTTTGACTCAACACAAAACTGAGCCAGAGCCCATTTATGATCTGTCAGCTAAGTGCATGATGGATTGATGAGTAATGGTTAATGGGACATCTCTATAAAGTTAAAAATTGATAGTGCTCTTACCGTTCACTTTTTGAGTCATTTACAGTCATCAAATTTATGATGTCATTATAAAGTCTTATTTTAGTCTATAATTCTTAACATTGCTGTTTACAGATCCTCAAACAACCTTTAAAAGGCTGAAACTTTACTAAAAGTCTATTGGAAGTTTTTCAGCATGGTCGAATTCTTTCCAGTTCTGATACTGATTGATGGCATTGCAAGGTATTTGCCAGTAAAATTGGTTTCTAAGATTACATCATCATTCTTAATTACACAGAGTCATTCATGTGAGGTGGCAACAGTTAATTGAAAACTAATTCCCTTAAGTGGCAAGACTGCTGCTGTGAGTGTAGGTCAGCAGAAGTTATAAAACCACAGTTACAGCTGCCTTTCACTTCTCAACTTACTTGTTAAACCTGATGCTTAAAGGTTCAAGGTAAAAGGTTCAACCTAAATTTAAAGTCCTTATTTGCTCAAACTTTTGTTGTTCCAAATATGTATGACTTTCTATTGTCTGTGGAACACAAAATGAGTTGTTAGGCAAAGTTAGTTAGCGTAATTTTTACATTCAATGAAAGTGAATGTTGACTGAGGGAAACATTTTTGGGTGAACTATCCCTTCAAATAAAAGGGTGACGTTTGTCTCTGTCTGATGGGTTTTCTCAATTGCTTTGGTTGTTGAGCAAATCCAGATTTGGTGGAATTATATTTTTTTTGCACAACAACCGTATAAACTAGAAAAGGAAATTTAATGGAAACAAATTTGATGCTGACTTGACAAAGACTTGTCAAGAAAACCTGTACAAAGCCTTGACGTCTGAAGGTTATTTAGGATTTTGTTTTGTAGTTTGAATACTTGGGCCATTTTAAGAGAGATTTCTTTGAAAATATATGTTGCTGATGGTGTGTTCTAGGGGATTGTTAGGGTGTTGGTAAGCTAAGATGTTTCTAAGTAGGTGTTAGTCATGCCTAAGTTAAGGTGTTCTAAGTGGTTGCTAGGCTGTTGCTGATGGGGTTGCTATGGGGTTCTAAAGGGTGGCTAGAGCATTGCTATGTGATTTCTAAGGTGTTCTGATTGGTTGCTATTCAAAATACAGATACTGTAAATAGATTAATTGATAGATAGATAGATTGATAAATAGATATACTGTAGATAGATGACAGATAGACAGACAGACAGACAGACAGACAGACAGATAGACAAACAGACATAGATTATTTTTATCGAACCAACATAAGGGAGAGGAGGAAGACACATAGGAAAAAGAGAGAGAGCAAGAGCAATGGGCTGGTGGAGGGGGGATGTGGGTTTGGGCAATGAAAATTGACTGCGGTGGGAGGAGACATTCCACCAGTCTTGGTCAGAGGTGATCTATAGTCCTGCCTGTTTGAATTTATGAGCATTAAGTATGGAACTGTGATACTTGTAATTTCAAATTCCTTAAGATATACTGTATGCAGGCGACTATAATCCTGCTCTAAGTGATGAATTTTAATGGTCATTCCAGGATTAGAAAGAACCAATTTATTTTCAGGGATGTGAATAACAGAAATGTTCATGCATAGAGAGGCGGAGAGACAAAGGCCTAATTGGTGTCTTGTTTTCACTGCTAAGCTTGAGAGCGACCAGAGCGACACCAAGAAACGGACACAGAGGGTAACAAATGAGACTGTGTTGCAAATGTCTGTCTAAAGGTGCATTTTTATGCTTTATTGACAATTTGACTTGGAGGCATTCCATCACTTACACTGGGTGGAAATAATTGCAAGGAGTATCTCAAGACCAAAGTTAATTGGGGACATATGAATGTGACTTATCTTTTTTGATGCAGCAAAACCCCTCAAATTATGAAGTCATGAATTGTTAGTTTGAGTAATAACTGCATGAATAACCAATAATAATAATAATAGGGGTTGTTAGGGTATTCTGGGTGGTTACCAGGCTGTTGGTTGCTAGGACATTTTTAGATTCAGATAGATAGAACCGATTTAAGTTTGGGGCGCATGCGTGCATGTCTTTGTTTACAAAAGCACAGCATAGAGATCACACCATATAAGGAAAGTAAGAAATTGTACACAAACTTCATTGGTTCTCAAATCAGTGCCATAGATTTAAATAGCCCCTTTCCCACACACTGGCACTTTCCCCTTAAGAAATTTTTAGATGAGAGCTCTTGCTTTTGCACACACAAAAGGAACCCGACCATTTCTCTTCTGACAATGTTTGCACGTCATATCCAATAGCAACAGCAACATCAAAGTCAGCAACACGGATGGAGGACATCAGGACTGAAGCTACACTTTTGTTAGGACTGATTACGGGACCTGTGAGCCATGTTGTGCAGTCACTGAAGCTGCAGAGTGAGGTTAATCACAGGTAACTACACCAGAGAAGGAGCTAATAAATCCCTCAAAGCAACTAAGAGGAAATTTCCAAAGTTCAGCCATGCAACTCCTGCAAGTTATTTGAAATTGTTATCTGTTATCCAATCAGCATGCTCGCATGTGACACGGTAAGCCAGTCGTCTTGATTGACGCCTCCACAGGACCTCCTCCTCAGTCACTAACCCGCCCCCTGCTGGGTGTGTGGAGCAAGGTAAGTGCTTTGAGTCTTTTCTCAGCACCAGAGCCACTGGACGCACCCTTGCCTCCCGACGACACATTACCTGCTCTGCCCCACTGCGAGGCCCTGCCGGGTACGTCAAAAATAACCATCCCCTTAGTGCCCTTAGCTCGGAGTTTGGACGCGTGGCACTCACTTCCCAATCCGTCACGCTGGCTGGCCAGGACCATTCATGCAATTCAATTTGCCAGCATATCAACTGCCTAGAGTTATTGGCTGAAATTTTCTCCCGGTTCTAACGGCTTCTCCCGCTAGTTCAGGGCAACGACGTCTTGTCACCAAGGTAGCGTACATAAATCGCCACGGCGGCATATGCTCCCGCCACATGTCACAACTCGACTGTCGTCTCCTCCTTTGAAGACAGCAGCGACTCAAGTCGCTGTGTGCCACTCACATCCCGGGCAACCTCAACGTGGTGGCGGACGTGCTATCACGACAACGCTTGCCCAGCGGAGAGTGGAGGCTTCACCCCCAGTCGGTCCAGCTGATTTGGGAATGGCTTGGCAAGGCTCAGGTGTTCACCTCCCGAGAGACCTCCCACTGCCTGCTCTGGTACGCCCGAATGGTGGCTCCCCTCAGGGCAGACGCGCTGGCACACAGCTGTCCCATGAGGCTGCGCAAGTACGCATTTCCCCCAGTGAGCCTCCTACCACCCCCTTCAGAGACCAGGTAGTGAGCCTGCAAGCGCTGCCCCGGGAGGAGCCAAGCCCAGCCCCTTCGTTGCTGTGTCTGGTACGTGCTTTGCGTATCTACTTGGACCACACGTAGAGCTTTAGACGTTCTGAGCAGATCTTTATCTGCTTTGGCGGACAGCGGAAAGGGAACGCTGTCTCCAAACAGAGGCTTTCCCACTGGGTAGTGGACGCCATTACATCGGCCTATCACACCCAGGCCATGCCCCCCCTTGCGGGTCCGAGCACACTCAACAAGAAGCATTGCGTCTTCGTGGGCACTGGCCAGGGGCACCTCCCTGGCAGACATATGTAGAGCAGTAAGTCCCAATGAGGCAGGATCTACAACCGCGCCACTTTCCACATGTGACCTAAAAGCCCATGTGATGTATTTCACCACTCTTACTTCCCCCAGCTTGGGCATGTGTTGTCTCCGCAGGGTCTTTTCCCCCTGAATGAATAGGAAACTGGGAAAGATCGTCTTCTCCGATGCGTATGAGGGCCCCAGCCACATTAGCTCTATGCGAGAAACATAGAGAGAGAAAAGGCGCGGCTGGCACGGCCTGCTCCCATGCTTGGCGGCGTTGCCTTGTTCCCCCCTGTACGGTGGTAAAGAACCAGAAGGCTCTGACGATTATATGGGGCACTGGGGAAGGGTACGTGCAGTCTGATACAGCCGGTCTCTTTGGCACGTAAAATACCTGCCCGCTCCTGTATCAGCAGTACACCTACATGGCTCAGTGCATGGCATAATTTCAATTGGACCCCTAGTGTTGCTTCTTTGACACAATGTTGAAGTGAGCGACAGACGTGGAAAGTCTAGATTACAGATGTAACCTATGTTCCCTGATGGAGGGAACGAGACGTTGTGTCCTCCCGGCCACGTCGCTGAACCGAGCCACTGTTGTGGCCGAACCATTATTGGCTCCTCAGAAAAATCCTGATTGAAACAGACACATTTCCCCTCCTTTATACCCATATGTCCAGGGCGGCACATGCAAATTCTGTCTGCCAATTTCTCATTGGCCTTTTCTCAAAGATCAGAGATACAAACGGTGCTCAAGAGAGACCCCTAGTGTTGCGTCTTCGACACATGTCTCGTACCCTCCATCAGGGAACGGAGGTTACATCCGTAACCTAGATGTTTTCCTGTAAAAATATCTAAAAATCCTTAAAACATGAGCAATTTCATTGATCTTGTTTTAGAAACAACACTGTATAAGATATTGAGATTTTTTAGTCAAAACAAGAGAAAAAATCTATCAGTGCTGAAGAAGTAATCCAAAGAATTTAGAGCGGAATACGTTACAAATTACATTTTTCAGCATATATATTAAGATGTAGTGGAATACATTTAAAAAATAACCCTCCCAACCCTGAATGTCATACTCACATTAACATGCTAAATCTTTCCGATAGTTGTCATTACTAATCTATAGTTCCTCATGTGCAAAAACTATGAAAAGTAGTAGGTCTGAGAAAAAGTAGCTAAAACATTCCTGCAGTCAGAAAGGGCCTAATGTAAAGAAATGTAGTTTTCTGCACCCCCTCATACCTGCATAGAACCCCCTACTGGTGGTGGGGATTTTGGTTCATCCAAGTGAGTCGAGTATTCTGAATCCGTTCTCAAAAGAGATTCATTCACACAGTAATTTAGTCACCATTTCTGAAGATGCCAGTTGGTGGCGAGAAAGGATCGTCTTTTATGTGTTATGAGTGAGTCATTGAATCATTGATTCATTGATACAATGAAAGTGAACAACACCGATTCACACAAAACGTCTCGGGTTACTTGTGTAACCCTTGTTCCCTGAAAAAAGCGGAACGAGATGCTGCGCTGCTAAGCGCTATGGGGAAACAATCTTATTGTGAACTGCTCTGAACATGTGTGTAACACGTCAATGAAATTGACTGGAATTTATAGCCTCGGTTGGTGAGATCATTTGACACACCTGTGGCCAGGCTATAAATAGGAGGCGTCACCAGAGTGTCGTCAGATTATTTTTCTGAAGAGCGGTCCTGGGACGTCCCAGTGCGGCAAAAGAAGCGCAGCATCTCATTCCGCTTTTTTCAGGGAACAAGGGTTACACAAGTAACCCGAGACGTTCCCTTTACAAAAAGCTTCACTTTGATGCTGCGCTGCTAATCGCTATGGGGAACGAAATGCCCACGCCGCCGCACTGGGGCTGTCCAGACCCCTGATCGTTGTGAAGTGTTTTCACAGAACGCGAGAGGTTCCAGACATGAGCTTGAGATGTCGACTCAAGGGCATAAGCCCGGAGTAGCAGAACATCTAACACCATAAAATCCGAAGAGTGTGTGCGGAAAGGACTAGCCTGCCGTATCACAAACCTGGTTAGACATGAGCTTGAGATGTCGACTCAAAGACATAAGAGTCCGGAGTAGCGGAGCATCTAGCCCACAAAGTCAAAAGATGACCCAAGGGCTCTAACTCAAAAGTTCGTACCATGAACTTGGATTTGGCATGAGCCTGGGATGTCGACCCAAGGACATAGTCCGGGGTAGCAAAAACATCCTAGCCCATGTAGAAAATTGTAGAATGTGCGTGGAGAGGACCAGCCCGCCACGTCACAAACTTGTTCCTGCATGAGTTTGAGATGTCGACTCGAGGGCGTAAAAGCCCGGAGTAGCATGGACATCCAAACTATAGAATCTAATGAATGTGTGCGGAGAGGACCAGCCTGCCGCATCACAAACTTGCTTAGACATTAGCGTAGATGTCGACCCAAGGGCATACCGGGGTAGCAGGAGCATCTAGCCAAACCATAGATCCTGAAGAATGTGTGCGGAGGTGACCAGCCTGCCGAATCACAAACTTGCTTAGACATGAGCGTAGATGTCGACCCAAGGGCATAAGAGCCCGGGGTAGCATGAACATCTAGAAACATGACCATGAAACCAGATGAATGTGTGCGGAGAGGACCAGCCTGCCGCATCACAAACTTGCTGCAGAGAGAGACCTCTAGCCAAGGCTTTAGAGGAGGACAGCCCTCTGGTAGAGTGCGCCCTAAAACCTACTGGCGAAGCTTGACCGCGCGCCTCTTAGGCTGGGGCAAAAATGTACCTCACCCAAAGTGACATAGTCTGCCAGGAAGTGACCGCCCCCCGGTCATGGCTTCCAAGTGAAGAATTGCTGCCCTGACTTTACGCCACTAGCAAAAGCGGTGGACATAAGTCTGAAGGGTACAGACTGGACAAAGTCTGAGAAGTCTTAGCTGCTCCGGCGTTACAAATGGCAGGGAGCAGAAGGCTTAGAAAATAACCGGCCAAGGGTCGCTAAAGGCACCTTGGGCAGGTAGTTAGGGTGAGGGTGCAAAGAATGCTTTTGGTCATTCTGGGGCAAACTCTAAACAGGCCGGCAAAAGAGACAGAGCCTGTAGGTACCAAAGTCTCCTTAGAGACGTAATTGCCATAAGAAAAACCATCCTGAGAGTCAGAAGTCTACCAAACGCTGACTCTAGAGGTCTAAAAAGGGGTCTTACCCTGTGAAGAGGTCCTAGTAAGGACGCCTCTTAGGGGGCACCCCGCCCACCAAGGCGTGGCAAACCGCAGTGGAAGCCACATAGAACCTGGCAGTGGCGAGGCAAGTGCCCGCTGACAGTTCTTTCTACAGAAAATCCAGAACTGAAGCAAACTGGCAGTTAGCTGGTTCTGTAATATGAACTTAGGGGGGAAACTGGGCGACTCGGGGAGAAGTAGAGGAGACATTGCGCTATCAAAAGAGGCGAAGAGGTCCTCTTCTGCCCTGTAAAATCTACCCAGATCAGTTCCAAGTGGAGGGAGCCGTAGCACTTGAAATGTTCTCGGAAACTTCAATAGAAAGCCCTGTGAACCTCAGTTGGTACCCTTAGGGGCCAAGCATGAAAGTTTTCACAATTCGGACCAGTGATGAGAAGGTCCTTCCTGTCCGGAATCGCCCAAGGCGAGCCGTCAAGGAGAGAAATTCGAGAAACATATCCTGTTCGGCCAGCGCAGCGCCATTAAAAGGAGGCAAGACCCTTGCTGGCGAACCTCACCAAGACTCCCGGGAGCAGAAGAACCGGGGGACACGTAAGTGCCTTTGAGCCCAGACCCAAGGGGGCTGGGTGACTTAGGGAGAAGTAGAGGAGACATTGCGCTATCATAGAGGCGAAGAGGTCCTCTTCTATCCTAGATTAGTAAATCTGCTCCCCCACACACACGGGCATCCAGGGACGAAACTGCCCTGAGCTGCCCTGGGCCCCAAGGAGGATCGAATGTGCCAGAAATTCAGCTGACGTGAACGTGGATCCCCCGATGGTTTATGTAAGAGGCTACCACTGTATTGCCCACCCGCACCAAGACATGGCAGCCTCAGGAGGAAGTATTTCAGGGCCAGAAATACGGCCATCCGCTCGAGACAGTTACTGTGACAACCGAATTGATGACTCCTATCCCTTTAAGCCGGACGACCACTTAAGGCCGCTACCCAGCCCGTCAGGGAGGCGTCTGTCGTTAGCAGCCTGCGACGACAAGACGCACCTAGAGTGGGACCCAAGGTAAGAACCGGGGTCTGAACCACCCAGGGAACGAAGCACTGGGTGCGTAACCCTTATTTGCCTGAGGGGACTGGCCCTTGGATGAAACCCCCTGGCTTTTAGCCACAGCTGAAACGGTCTCATATGGAGAAGGCCCAAAGGAATCACCGTGGACGCAGACGCCATGAGACCTAATATTCGTTGATACTGAAGAACAGTGCAACCTTGACCTAGCCTGAGATTGCTCAGGGAGTTCTGAATGGAGATGACACGAGCGGGAGACAACTGTGCCTGCATCGTGATCGAATTCCATATGACCCCTAAATAGGAAATTTTCTGGGTCGGGGAAAGAACGCTCCTTTGGCGTTGAGTCTTGGACCCAGGGAACCTAGATGAGCCAAGACGATATCCCTGTGCTGAACTGCCAGTTTCTGAGACTGGGCTAGGATCAGCCAGTCGTCTAGATAATTCAGAATGCGGATGCCCTGGAGTCGCAAAGGAGCCAGTGCTGCATCCATGCATTTCATGAATGTGCGGGGTGATAGGGCTAGGCCGAATGGAAGGACCCGATACTGGAAGGCTTCGTCCCCGAAAGCGAACCTCAGGAACTTCCTGTGCTGTGGCAGAATTCCAATATGAAAATATGCGTCCATGAGGTCGATCGTGACCAGCCAATCGAGACGTTGGAACTGAGACACGACGGACTTGACTGTTAGCATCTTGATCTTGAGCGTCTTGACCGAGCTGTTCAAGGCACGAAGATCTAAGATCGGACGCAACCCCCCCCCCCCCCTTCTTGGGGACCAGGAAGTATCTGCTGTAATAGCCTGACTTTTTCTCTGGAAGGGGAACATGTTCTATGGCCCCTTTTTCCAAGAGATTTTGCAGTTCTACCTGAAGTAGACATGCCTGTTCCGGGCTTACGGTAGTGGAAACCACGCTGTTGAAGCTCGGAGGGCGGCAAGCCTTTTTCTACTGTTTTTAGAACCCACATAGAAATACCTGGCAGAGGTTTCCACGCTGCCAGGTTCTCTGAGATGGGAACTAATTTCAAGACTTCCTGTCGAGGGGGTGTCGAATGTTCTGTGTCCTGGATTATGGCAGGGAGCAACGGTACATTCAACATCTTGTTGGAAACCTCTGTCACCCGAAACACCAAGGGTGGCGGGAGTGAAGAGGTTTCGTGAGGGTATCGGGAGGGCCGAAGTGAATGATACACGCGCCCCGTCCCGAAGGGAACTACCCTCACAGGGTTGGATACAGGACCGTCAGGGCTTCTTTCTCTTGGAGATACAAGCCCTGAGGTCTTGTTTGGGAGGTTGCTGAGGGCAACGAGCCTGTCCCCAATCTCTGCGAGGGGGAGCACGACTTGCCACGCTCTGTTTTTGAACCTCCCTCCTAACAGAATCAGGGCGAGACTGGGTGACCGACGGCCTCGCCCCCTGAGTGCGACGAGGAAGAAATTGCCCAAAGGCTTCCTCATGGCTTTTCGCTTCCTGGAATCTGGAGATAACCGAATTCATGGCGTCTCCAAAGAGACCAGAAGGCGAAACTGGGGCATCAAGGAGGAAAACTCTGTCCTTATCCTTGATGCCTGATAGATTAAGCCATAAGTGCCTCTCAGTGCTGACCAAAGCGGACATAGACCGGCCAATAGCACGGGCTGACTGCTTGGTGGCACGGAGAGACAAATCCGCAGCTCGACGAAGTTCAGAAAAAGCTTCGTCGTCGAGGTCTCTTCCAGCACTCAAGTCTTTTAGTAGGTCAGCCTGGTACGCCTGCAAGACAGCCATGGTGTGCAGCGCAGCACCAGCCTGACCCGCCGCTTGATATGCTTTCCCAACCAGCATGGAGGTTACCCTGCATGGCTTAGAGGGGAGAGCAGATTTCTTAAGCGACGATGCCGAACCCGGCGAGAGATAACCCGCAAGTGTCTCTTCGACCGGTGGCATCTTTAAATACCCTCGCGCCTCAGCGCCCACGATAGTCGAATATACTGACGTGGAGGGCACGTGAACGCGCGAGGTATAAGGTTTATTCCAAGAACGAGAAAGCTCGTCGTGGAGATCATCAAAGAAGGGAAGGGACTGATGAGGTGTTCCCTTCCCTTGGTCACCAGACAGAAATCTGTCTTCTAACTTAGAGTGCTTGGGAGGAACTTGGTCACGTGGCCAATCTATTTTAAGTCTGGCCACCGCGCGAGTAATCACATCGAGCAGCTCCTCCGAAGATTTAGAATCGCGATTGGAGCGCTCAGATGCGGTTAACTCGGAATCTTATCCAAGGGAATGGAGGTCCCCCTCGCGAACTGAAGAGGCGCCGAAGCACGCTTCAGGATCACGCGAGGGACCAGCAGGATCTGGGGAGAGAGCGAGCGAAAGGGGCGAACCCGTCTCTCGCTCCTCAGCCAGATCCATGCGAGAGCCCCACAAATGAAGTGTGGGTGCCGGCTCTCGGAAGTAAGCAAGGTGAGCGCGAAGCATCCCGACCGAAAGTAGGTCGCAATGCGCGCACCCGCCCTGTTCCAACGCGAGAGTAGCGTGCTCTTCCCCCAAGCAAACAAAGCAAAATTGATGCGTGTCCTTGTCAGACATAGAACGCTGACAAGGAAACACGCATTGTTTGCCCTGTTTTTCCGCCATTTTCCCCTTTCTTTTTCTTTTTTTTTATATATATATAAAAGAGAGAAGGAAGGAAAAGACTTAGATTTTTAACAAATTTCTAACAAGAGTTTTGTGAAAACACACAGAGAGAAAGCTCTGAAGAAAAATGTCTGACGACACTCTGGTGACGCCTCCTATTTATAGCCTGGCCACAGGTGCGTCCAATGATCTCACCAACCAAGGCTATAAATTCCAGTCAATTTCATTGACGTGTTACACACATGTTCAGAGCAGCTCACAATAAGATTGTTTCCCCATAGCGCTTAGCAGCACAGCATCAAAGTGAAGCTTTTTGTAAAGGGAACATTGATTTGAGAACAGCAAATGAAGACTATCATTCATGCCAAAGGTTTGTCAGGAACATAGGTATGACAGATTGTAGATTCACGCTTTAATACAAAAATGCATGACTATTTAATGAGACAATTCTTAAAATAACAGAGACAGCCCATCATCATCTCCTTGACAGCCTCTGTTATGTACTGGCTTGGTAGCTGACATGGGAGTATTTGTTCTGTTGTCCATTCAAATTTTTACAGTGAACACTAGGTGATGAGATGTTTGCTCTGTCTCAAGTCTGTCTGGCAATTATGGAGTTGTCACAGAAAAACCGAAGGCGGTATGAGATGGAACTTTATTCCTCGGATTCAGCAGAGACGAGAAAGTCTCAAAGGAAGCTTATTTACTTTATCTTCTGTTTAAGCATGCTGTCACTTTTTTATGCATTTGATCCTTGTGTATTGGACAGATAAAAGACCATATCTCAACTTTTAAAGGCATAGTTCAACAAAAAACTAATTTAGTCACCCTAATGATGTTCCAAAAACTGTATACCTTCTTTCATGGAACACTAAAGGTGACGTTAGCCAAAGTCACCATTCACTTAAATGCAACTTTATTTACATAATATGAAAGTGAATGGTGACTGAAAATAAATAAATAAATAAATAAATATATATTTTTTTAAAGAAATACATACCTGGGTCCAATTTAGTTTGGTTTACAATACAGTATTCTTTTTATCAAAAGGTTTCTATAAACATGAGAACATAAATTCAGTCATTGTGTGTTTTTGTCAAACATTTATCTGATAAGTGTACAGTACAGTACATGAATATTGAATACTATTGCATAAAATCTCAATCTGTTAATTCAGGAATTGTAATTGTGTTAGGAGACGTTGCACTTCCCAGTGGTCATATTAACTTACTGAAATTAAATTACTTTTACAAGCTTCACAAATAACTACCATTTTAAAATGGGTCAAAGAACAGAGCCTTTGATGTAAAAATAACCAAAAAATAACTCAGGATAAGGCGTTCATTAAAACAGGTGTGCTGGTAAATTACTGTTATGTCTTTTCCAATATCAAGCACATTAAGCAAGGTAGTGAATGAGCCAATTTTCCCACATTGGGTTTATTCCCAAAATACAGTTAAGATGTTAAACAGAATCCAAGTGTGGAGGTAAAACAAGAAATTAGATTTTACGACTTAAAGTGGCAAGTAAAATTATTTGAACCCCTAGGCTAAATATTTCAACAATAATTAGAGCCAGGAGTTGGCAAACATGGCATCCAATTAATGAAAGGAGATTGAAGCTGTGTGTTAGAGCTACTTTGACTTATAAAAAGCACTCCAACATTTTGAATTTGTAATTCACAAGAAGCATCTGCTGACATGGACCATGCCTTACAAAAAAAGAGATCTCAATAGACCTAAGATCAAGAATTGTTATTTTTCATAAAGCTGGAAAGGGTTACAATGTTACGTTGAAGAGCTTAGATATTCCTCTGTCCACTGTTAGACAAATTGCTTATAAATGTAGATGATTTAGTACTGTGTCTACTCTCCCTAGAGGTGGCCGTCCAGCCAAGAAACTAAGGTTGAATTGTTTGGCAAGAGCACAAAGCACTATGTATGGCATAAAAAGGCCACCACATACAAACATTAAAACATCATCCCAATGGTAACGTATGGTGGAGGGAGCATCATGATTTGGGGCTGCTTTGCTGCTTCGGGGCCTGGATAGCTTGCATCATGTGGCAGACCAGCCTCTTGTTCATCGGAAAGGAGGAAGTGGGAACCAGACTTATAACCAGACTTATAACCAGGTTATACAGGTATATACAAAAAGACTTTTAGTAAGACAAAAACAACATAAAACTCAGCAGAACAAAACACGTGTGCACACACAAACACAGGTCCATGTGTCTCTATCTCTCTGGTGTCTCCGGCTCCTCCATATCTCTCTCTCATGCTGATTGGGGCAACTCAGTGTCAGGCGTGCATCCTCCCTGCCCGGCCACGACCTCCTACCCGTCATATACCCTCCTAGTGGAAGGCAGCGGGCTCCTCCACCTACTGGCAGATGGCAGTGGGCTCCTCCGCCTCCTGGCGAACCGCTCCGGTACCACTTTATCTTGTATCCTCAGCATCACGATCCTCTGTCGATGGTGTGGGGCTCTCTGATGCCGCATTTTCCTTCAGTCCTGGGATTCGGCACCAGTGTTTACAACCAAAAGACTTTTAATTCAACACAACATAAAACTGCTTTACATCATAACAAAACCATATGCACACACAGCTCCATGTGCTCTCTCAATCTGATGACATTTCAGTCCAACAGGTGGAATGCAAATGTTTAGTGTCTGTGAGCAACTCTCTCTCTCGAACTGGCGTTTACAGCTCCTCTTTATCCTTCTCCCGGCTGATTGTGGTAGCTCAGCCCCAGGCGTCCATCCTAACGGCCCGGCCTTCAAGATTTCCTTCAGGATAATGTCAGAGTGGCTGTGTGCCAGCTGATGCACAGTAGAAGTTTAGTGATGCAGCAGGACAATGACCTTAATCTATTAAGTAAATCCAATACAGAATGGCTTCAAAAAAGAAAATCCACATTTTGGACTGGCCCAGTCAAGAGCCCAGACCTTAACCCAAAAGAGATGCTGTGGAATGACCACAAGAGAGCTATTCACACAAGACATCCTAAGAATATTGCTGAAGCAGCTCTGTAGGGAAGAAAGGTCCAAATTTCCTTCTGAACATTGTGCAGGTCTAATTCACAAACACTTTGTTGAAGTTATTGTTGCCAAAGGAGGATCGGACATTTATTAAATCCAAGGGTTCACTTACTTTTTCCACAGCACTGTGAATGTTTAATGGGATGTGTTCAACAAAGACAAAAAAGATTATGATAGTTTGTATGTTGTTAGCTTAAGCACATTGTGTTTGTCTATACTTGTGACTTTGATGAAGATGAGATCACATTTTATGACTAATTAATGCAGAAAACCAGCTATTTCCAAAGGGTTCACATACTTTTTCCCACGTTAACAATGACAGCTTGACTCCCATGAATGTAGACTAAAGTAAATTCTGCACTAACAATGCTATATTTTACCCAACAAGAAATGGCCTATTAATACTGTTAAAGGCTGTAACAAATTCACCAAATTCACCACAGACGTGGTCTGTTCTCTAAATGCCCTGAATGAAAACAATGTGGTTATTTCTATTTTTTATAGGAGCAGACAACACATAAAAGATCTTACCTCCTCAAAAATTTGCCTCATTTACATAGTATTACTTATGCAAGGTATTGATGCTTGTGAGTCATCGTGTTCACACCAATTTCCACAACAAATCTTTCATGATTTTTTTTTTTTTTTTTTTTTTACATTTTAATGCTAACAGCTTTAGCCAAGATAGATTAAGTTCCTCCATGACCCTTTATGTTTCTAAAATGTTCAGTCCCAGTCACCATTCACTATTACTGTATGGAAAAAAAAGATGCTGTAAAAGTGAATGGTGACTAAGGATGTCAATCTGCCTAACATTTCTGTTTGTGTTCCACTGAAGAAAGAAAATCATACAGGTTTGTATTGAGCAAAATAAGGGTGAGTAATGATTGCAAAATCTTAATTTTTGGTTGAACTATGCCTTGTTTTTACTATTGTAAACTAAGTTCCTTGTTGTTTGGTCCAAATCTGATTCTAAAAAAAATAATACAGTTGGTGCCAACATACAATAATGGATAAAGTCCATTGAAAAATTATGTGATTGTAAGGTTCCCTTTGAAGATTATTCATCAGAGAAGGATGAAATTATGTGCTTTCTAGATCAAAGATATTTTTTTTTATAAATCACCCACACTGGAGTATTATAAGAGCACAATACACATTTTTATAACATATGCAACTTAAAACACATACTGAGAGCGATGCTGCAAAGAACCTCAGTTAATATTCTTAGAATACTGAAACTATTTGAACTATGATTTTAAAAAAAAGGGTTGACAAAATTTCTTCTTATTGTCAGTTTCATAAGGCATGCATTTTTATATTTTCGTTTTTGCAGTTTAAAACCACAACTTATAATGTTTCTATAAATAGCAATAAAATGCATTTCTGATTTAGTGATTTTATGATTGAGGAAATGGAAAAAAACAGTGTTCCCCGTCTGTCGCTCACTTCGACGTTGTGTCGAAGAAGAGACACTAGGGGTCTCTCTTGAGCGCTGAATATACCTCTGATCTATGAAAAAAGGCCAATGAGAAGTTGGCAGACAGAATTTGCATGTCCCGCCTCTGGACATACGGGTATAAAGGCGGGGAAATTTTCTTCAGAGCTGATGGTCGTGTATGCAGCGAACTGCGAGTTACACATCTGTTCCTCTTCCTCTGAGCGATCTGCTAATAGATCAATGGCACACTTCAGCGGCTTTCTCCTTCTCTGCACGGCAGTGCAGTTTGCCCCTGGGCGCTTTGACAGGCAACTAAAGAGTTGTTATTAAAAGAGTGATTTTCTCTTGAGATTTTTCCTCTATAAGAGCAATACACAGCGGCGTTGAACGTCTTTTCAGGACGCGTCTTTTTAAAGATGCCTTTCTGCCCCTGTGTTATTCCTGGATGCGGTAGAGTGCTCTCTGCTTCAGACGGCCACAGGTGCTGTCGCGTGTGTTTGGGCTGCAATCACACCGAGGCAGTTTGTGGATGGTTCATGTTTTCACTGCGAGAACATGACCATGGCAACCATGGCTTCGCCGGGTACATCCCCACGAACCGCCCGACCCCCGGCACGCTCGTTGACTTCCGTCTGGGCTCGAGGCAACAGCGGCTTGCCTCACAGCCAGCCTACCTATCCTCTGGTGCCCCTCGAGCTGGATGAGCTCGCCACTGCATTGGAGAGCGGTCCGACATCTGACGCGGAAGACTCGTCTGGGCTGCCACCTTTGAGACATAATTGCTTGCCTGGGCCGCCGCCAGCTTGGGCTTGGACTGGAACCCTCCATCCTCCCCACAGCCATTGCGGCTGGATGATTGGTTTCTTGGATCTGCGCGTCACTCACAGCCACGCACCCCCCGGTCCCTTTCTTCCCGGAGATGCATGATGAGCTGATGACTGCATGGAGAGCACACTTCTCCACTCATCAAAAAGCCCCTCGCTCATCCGCTCTCACTACCCTCGACGGCGGAGCGGCCCACGGGTACACAGTAATTCCCTAGGTGGATAGGGCGATCCACCTATGGCCTGAGAACCCTGTGCTCCCCTCCAAGGCCTGTAGGACGAAGTCGGCAGTGGCAGCTAAAGCCTACAGTGCCACTGGACAGGCCTCTTTCGCCCTGCATGCCATGGCCCTCCTGCAAGTCCACCAGGCCAAGGCACTCAAAGATCTGCATGAGGGTAGTCCTGTAACCAACGTGCTGCAGGAACCGTGCTCAGCGACCAACCTCACCCTCAGGGCAACGAAGGCCACAGCGCAGTCACTCGGGCAGGCGATGGTCACACTTGTGGTTCAGGAACATCATCTGTGGCTGAACTTGGTCGAGATGTGCGAGACGGACAAGACACGCCTCCTCGACGTCCCTGTCTCCCATTTCGGCCTCTTCAGCAACACCGTCGATGACTTCACCCAGCAGTTCTCCGCGGTGAAAAAGCAGACGGAGGCCATCTCACATATCCTGCCCCACCGCAAACCTGCCGCTATGGGCCATGCCCCGTCTGCTCGCCGAGGGCATCCCCCTGCGGCTAAGCAACGCGCAGCTCCCCCTCAACCCGGGCCCAGCTCTAAGCCCCAGCGTTGAGTGCCCCGCAGGAAGCGCACACCCCCCATCTCACAGACCCCCTCGAGGACCTGGAAGGCATCCAGGCGCTCCTGAGATGATTTGCCATTTCATTTGCCGAACCCCCTTGGGGCTGCGGTACCCACATTTTCAATAAAAGAGCTATTTACTTTGTCTCTGGGTCACCTGGCCCGCAAATGCCGTTCTCATGGCACTCTGCCACCACACCTCAACAGTCCCGGCATGCTGGACGCGGATCCTCCGCCTTCAGCCTCATGACTGTTCCCCGGCCAGCCGGTTCTGACGAGTCTAGAGGATGCCTCAACCAGACCTCCTTCTGAGTCACTAACCTGTCCGCTGCCGGGTGTGCGGAGCAAGGTAAGTGCTTAGACTATTTTCTCAGCACCAGAGCCTCGGGACACACTTTTGCCTCCCGACGCCGTACTAACTGCTCCGCCCTGCTGCGAAGCTCCGCCGGGTACGTCAAAAATAATCGTCCCGTTAGTGCCTCTAGCATGGAGTTTGGATGCATGGCTTTCACTTCCCAACCCGTCACGCTGGCTAGCCAGGATCCGCCGACTCAGTTTACCCCCCCTTGGCCAACCCCTTTACCGCAGTACACGGCGAACATGCCAATTCCCTGCGCGCGGAAATCGCGACCCTCTTACTCACACATTTTAACTTGCGTCCGGCATCTAGATTGGTTCGTAGCGGTAGACCTGAAGGACACGTACTTCCATGTCTCAATATTACCTTGACATCGACCCTTTCTATGGTTCGCGTTCGACGGCCAGGTGTATCAGTACAAGATCCTCCCCTTCTGCATGTCCCTGTCCCCTCGCGTCTTTACGAAGGTCGCAGAGGCAGCCCTTGCCCCACTCCAAGAAGCCGGCATCCGCATACTCAACTACCTAGTCGACTGTCTCATCCTGGCCCACACCGAAGAGTTACTATGCGCCCACAGGGACCAGGTGCTCAGGCACCTCAGCCGTTTAGGGCTTCAGGTCAACTGGGAAAAGAGCAAGCTCGCCCCGGTTCAGAGAATCTCTTTTCTCGGCATGGAGTTAGATTCAGTCTCAATGTCAGCGTGCCTCACCAATGAGCGCGCACAGTCAGTGCTGGAATGCCTCGCCGCCTTCAGGCCAGGCACTGCGGTCCCCTTAAAACTTTTCCAGAGGCTCCTGGGGCATATGGCATCCTCCGCGGTGGTCGCGCCGCTTGGGTTGATGCATATGAGACCGCTTCAGCACTGGCTCCAGACTCGAGTCCTGAGACGAGCATGGTGATGGTCACCCCCACCTGCCGCCAAACATTCAAACCCTGGACAGACCTCTGCTTTCTGCGGGCAGGAGACAGACAGACATGTGATCCTAAGATCGAGTACAGGCTATGTGCCCAAGGTTCCTACCACGCCCTTCATAGATCAGCTAGTGAACCTGCAAGCACTGCCCCGGGAGGAGGAAGACCCAGCCCCTTCGTTGTTGTGTCCGGTACGTGCTTTGCGTACCTACTTGGACCACACGCAGAACTTTAGATGTTCTGAGCAGCTCTTTGTCTGCTTCGGTGGACAGCAGAAAGGGAACGCTGTCTCCAAACAGAGGCTCTCCCACTGGGAGGTGGACACCATTTCATTGGCCTATCGCACCCAGGCCATTCCCCCTCCCCTTTGCAGGTCCGAGCACACTCAACAAGGAGTGTTGCATCCTCATGGGCACTGGCCAGAGGCACCTCCCTGGCAGACATATGCAGAGCAGCGGGTTGGGCAACTCCTAATACCTTTGCAAGATTCTACAATCTCAGGGTAGAGTCAGTTTCGTCCCATGTTTTCTCAGGTTGAGGTAATACTGTGCACTTTTTCTCCCAGGTGATCCCACTCACTCGGCTCCCTGGATGATTCCTCCCTAGCCCTCTGGGTCCACAATTTGGAGGAGGAATTCGCCGACCCAATCCACTGCAGGTACTCAATCTACTCTGTACTGGAATAGGTGCTCCACAGGTCTACGTGGACTTCCTCCCTGTGTGTATTTTCCAAGGTACGGTCTCCTTTACGAGCGGACACGCGTCTCCCTTGGGCAGTTCCCACTGCCCCCCGGTCGCCATGTCTGTAGCATCTCCTCCCTCCGAAGAGGCTGGATCTACCACTGTGCCATTTCCCACATGTGACCTAAAAGCCCATGTGGTGTATTTACCACTCTTACCTCCCCCTCTCTGGGCAGATGTGGTCTCCGCAGGGTCTTTTCCCCCTAAAAGAATAGGAAACTGGGTAAGACCCCCTTCCCCGGTGCGTGTAAGGGCCCCAGCTGTTGACTCTATGCGAGAAACATTGAGAGAAAAGAGGCCCGGCTAGGCTCGGCCCGTTCCCAGGTTGGCAAGCGTTACCTTGTTCTCCTGTCTAGGGTAACTATAAGGATTTCGACAACTTTGTGGGGCATTGGGAAGGGTACGTGCAGTCTGATACAGCTGGTTGTTTTGGCATGTTAAGAACCTGCCCGCTCCTGTACACGTACACGGCTCAGCGCATGGCGTGATTTAAATTGGACCCCTAGTGTCACTTCTTCGACACAATGTCGAAGTGAGCAACAGACAGGGAATGTCTAGGTTACGGATGTAACCTACGTTCCCTGATGGAGGGAATGAGACTTTGTGTCCTCCTGGCCACGTCGCTGAGCATTTCCGGCTCCTCAGAAAAATCCTAAATGACTTATTTCCCTGCCTTTATACCCACATGTCCGGGGGTGGGACAAGCAAATTCTGTCTGCCAACTTCTCATTGGCCTTTTTTCATAGATCAGAGGTATATTCGGCGCTCAAGAGAGAACCCTAGTGACGCTTCTTCAACACAACGTCTCGATCCCTCCATCAGGGAACGGCGGATACATCCGTAACCTAGACATTATATTTCATTTGAAGCATGACTATTTGTCCAAGAACAGCAGTGATGTATGAATATGGCTTAAACAGTATGCATAGCGCATATTTCTGAGCTCTTGTGTAACTGAAAAATACACAACAAAAAGAACTCTCATTACTGAAATGACCATGAGCTGTGCAAGCTTTGTGTTAAAGCCGATCAAATGCTTTGTTGAAGAAATCCAAAGGCAGTATATGGGTCATCAGCAAAGCAATTAGATTGTGAAACAGTCCCTGAAAACAAATAAGGCCTCGTGATTCTGTTCATGCAGAGATGAAATTCCAAACCAAGGACTTTCATCATTGTGTTGTTTCAAAGCAAAAGTCATGTTATTGTTTGATTGATAACTAGGTATAAAAACATATTTTATTAAGCAAAAATGTATGGCTTGCTTTCATGTAACAGTTCTTACCAATTACTGAAAAAAATTGTTAAATTGTTTCTACTTTTTATTATAGTATTAATTATGCTCTTCAAAGCCCTATTTATTTGCATGTGTTGTTAATGTTTTAGCATCCGATTCACTAAAAATATTCCCCACCTTTACAGACATAACTCAGAAAACAATGCAGAATATTCAGTTTTGCTTGGACATATCCACAGTACTTTACAGTAGTTTAACCCTTTAAACTTGGATTGGACCAGCAGGAAATAAATATTTATATGTTAATAACTGCAGTCTTGACCAACACAAAATAGGTATCCTTTTAAATATTACAGTCTTTACTTTACAATGCATGTAGACATTATTCCCAAAACTGAAGACATATCAGAAGTGTTCTGTTTTAATTTATAAAAATAAATAAAAATAATTTATCAAAACTTCCGCACTGTATTGTCATTGGTTAAAGCATCAAACTCATCATATGTCATATGTTGTTGGAAAGCTCTCGCAGACACTCACAGACAAAAATATAGTGAGTAATAGCTGAGATTACAGGGTGGCCCAAAAGAACAGGTCCAGTATGTTTGATTGCTCATATCTAAAAAATACATAAAGGCGTTTGCACAATTTTTGGCATACTTCTATGACTTTTTGTAAACCAAAAATTATGTCACTATGCCACTTGGCCTAATTTTTTTAGGCCAAACGATTTACTTATTTATTTATTTGTAGCAAGTTGTTGCTCACAATCGCATCCCAGAGAAGTAATTTTATTGTTTACAGAAAGTTGTAAAAGTATGGCAAAAATTGTGCAAACTTTATGCACATTTAAAACATGAGCAATCAAATGTATTGGCCCATTTTTATTTGGGCCACCCATGTGTCTTTGACATAGGCCTACATGTTTCATGTGAACAGGTAATGCTCATGTGCTGCGTTTTACTTATTTATAACTTCACAACAATAAACAGTACATAATATATCACATACCATTACTCAGAGGAGGTGATTATCTTTCAAACGAGCCTCCACACAAAGTAATCAGATGCACAGATCATTAGATAACCCACAATGTTCACACAGCATCTGGCTAGCTGGCATCTTGCTATCTGGCAACAAACACGTTAGCTTTCCTGGATTGGATGACATCATCAGAAATGCTGTAGCATAATGGAAATCTAAACCAATCAGATTGGGTTTGGATTTCTCCAACCAGTGGTGATAGTCATCCATATTTGGGCAGAGAGTCATGTGATCAATCACTGTAATAACATATGGCCACCAGAAGATGGGGCCAGGTGCATGACACAGACTCAATGATGACACAGATTGCACAGAATGAAACTCATTCTGTGAAATCTTATTACTGAAATCATATCTGCTGCTATGCAAACCTTTAGTCATTGTGTTTGCATGTGTAATTGCTTCTTATGTACAATTATTATATTTTATTTGTTTGGAGAGTCTTTTAGACACTTGGAGATGTTTTTGGACATAGGATTAATAATTTTTGTAGTGCTATAACTTTTGATTGCTTTGTTCTATCAACAATTTTACTCAATTTTACAACAATTTTGAAACAGGTGACATGGTTGGGAACAAAACAAAAGCAGTTTTTCGAAGCTACCTTATTTACACCCTGAGATATATTATGTAAAATCAGAATAATAGTCAAGTTTTTAGTCCAAGTTTTTTAGTCCAAGAATTTATCATAATCTATGTCACAATAAAATTACAAAAATTCTTTATACCTAACACTTGACCCTCCTTGTTTTTTTTTTTTTGTTTTTTTTTGTTTGTTTTTTTTGTTTTTTAGTTATAAGCCATTCATTTTGGGTATGCAATTGAACAGGAAATCTTTAAAAACACCTTTAGAGCTTAAAGGGTTAAAAGGTTCATCGTTCATCGTTAAGGAGACTTTATATCTTACAATTGTGACTTTATTTTTCACAAATGTGGCTTTATTTCTTGCAATTGTGTGATATAAAGTCAAAACTCTGAGATATAAAGTCACAATTGCAAGTTTATGTCTTGAAATTACATGATTTAAGAGACTGCACCTTCTCAACATGACTTTGTTTCCAGGTGGATGGATAAAAAAAAATGTTTTGAGCTGTTTGTTATGAACAGATCATTAATAGCCGCAGTTCTGTCTTTGTTCATATACTTTGGTTCTTTTCAGACTACTATACCAGACAATTGTGCTGATAGTTAATTGTTCAGTAATTTTCAATCTATTCTATTTTAAGAACGAATCATAATTTTCCTTAGAAGAGTCTGGTGAATGTGTTATGCCTTGGATTTTATAAATGCAGACAAATTGCAAGGAAATATATCAAAAATATTTATAATGTTTTCTAATATATATATATATATATATATATATATATATATATATATATATATACTAGAATAAATTATTCACAGACAACATATTGAGAAAAGAAATTGTAGCTTATCAGTTTAAGTTAGATCCTGCACACATACTGCTTTGAAATAAAGCAAATGAGTGACATAATGAGACCATCTATTATATCTCTGGAACTTATTTGCCAGCAGTAAACATAGTGACCTATATATCACATACTGAAAAGTGATAAGGCAGAGATGGAAATAATAGACCATGAACATCTCATTCCCTGGAGCCCCTGTGAGATTGAATTTGCAGTTCAAAATGTCAATTTATAAACTCTCTCACATCACAGCAGCAGGTCTGCCATAAAATATTACTAACAAGACCACGTTAACAGGAATATAGATGTATATGACACCATGTGTGAGTTTAAACTGAGCATTGCCAGTGAGTGTTACACAGAAATCATTAAGGAACAAGTTTTCCCTAATGGGTGCCCCAGGAGATGGGAGGTCGAATGGACAAAATGTTGCCACGCTGTCTTCAAACGAAGCAGCTTGCTGTAACAGAAGGTACAAGAGGTCAAAAACATTTGGCATCCACCAGGCTCCTGTGTGTCTGGTTAAACAAAATAAAGCAAAAAAGCTGTCAAAGGGATAATTCATTACTTACTCACCCTAAAGTCGGTTCCAAACCAGCATGACATTCTTTTTGTTGTGAAACACAAAAGGAGAAATTCTGAACAATTGTACTAGTCGTACCTTTCCCTTCCATTTACAGTGAATGAGGACTGTGAATTTCCAATTTCTAAAAGGTTGCAAAAGCATCATAAAAGTATCATAAAAGTGGTCCATATGACTCTATGTTATATTCCAAGTCTTTTGAAGCAATACGATATGACATACATTTCAAAGTGTTCCTCACATTAAGCTACTATATAAGGGATGTACAGTTTTTTCATTCTAGCAACTTCTATAGTATACAGTACACACACACACACACACACACACACACACACACACATATATATATATATATGTATATATAAGGGTTGTCAATCAATTAAATTAATTACATGGTGTCCCGATTAATTAATCGCATTTAATCACATACAAAAATATTTGCTGAGAAAGTCCCCCATATAACAATAATTCAATATATAATGATGAAAATCTCTCTCTCTCTCTCTCTCTCTCTCTCTCTCTATATATATATATATAAATATTCAGATAATTAAAATGCATTACATTCGTGTAACAGAAGAATTAATCATTGATAAGACAATACAAAAAGAGGCTCTAGAATACAATGTATTGTTTACCACCATATTATTGATCATAAGTCAATCATTGGCGTACAGTTCACAGCAATCCATTTCACAAGTGAATTTGTCAATCAGTTCGAGATTTATTATGAGGGCTTGTTTAAGGACCCGTCAATTTATACCTGTGTCAGACACACTTGTGTAGTGTCTCGGGTGCGTTGCGTTACTGTGTCAAGTTAAATATAGTTTAATACTCAATCTTTAATCACATCTTGAGATCCCTTAGTTCGCATTTGCGCTCCTTCCAGTGTTTTGAACCTCTATAACTCTATAAACTGTGCGTTGCTCATATACCTGAAATTTCACTTACTGCCCTTTGGAGTAAATAGGTGGTACTACATGCTGGCATTGCGATTATTTGTGTTAATTTTTTTAACGCGTTATTTTTGGTCAAATTAATCGCACTGAATTAACGAGTTAAATCGACAGCCCTAATATATATGTATATTTAAGTAATATCACACTTGCAATCGTGCTATATGGCCCTATATCAGCACTGCTGTGATTCGGCTGCAGGCACGAGGCCGCTGGCCGAATGCCATAGGTAATTACAGCAGTGCTGATGTAGGGCCATATAGCACGATTGCGAGTGTGATATTGCTTAAATATGCAACAGTTAAATGAACAATTACAATTTTAAAAAATTAGGAAAAACTGAGTAAGGTAAAAAAAAAAACGCATTTGTGCATGGAACTACTTTATTATGCTATGGATCAGAATCTGCCGTTGCTGGTTCAAAACAAATGATGCGTCCAATCCACTGATCTATATATAGATATATATTTATATATATTGATCAGTGGTCCAAACCTCCATTAGTAATTTAAAAATTAATAGTATCATGGCTTGAGCTGTTTCTAACAAGTTATTGGATAAACAAGGATGGATTGATGGGTGTGTGAGTGTCTATGTGTCTTTGTGTGTGTGTGTGATAGAGAGAGAGAGAGAGAGAGAGAGAAGGGGAGAGTGCAATCACCTGTTGCCACTCCCAAGCAGATATGCTGTCAGCTTTCTGAAGGTCAGCTTTCTCAGTGGAAAAATAGTGTCCAAGCGGGGGTATTTCTCCCTTTTTCGTGGTAGCCACACAAGAGTCGATCACTATAGAAACAGCGATGTCTTCCACCATTTTTAAACAGTGTGTATCCAATGTGGAAACTCGGTAAGCACCTCAAGATATGTAATCAAACAGTCCTTCCTGTCTCTCAGCTGCCTTAATCCTGAAATTATTAATTTAAAGCCGTTTAAAACAATGTCCTAGCTTAAGCAATGTAGTGGTAATACAAGCGATCACGGAGCGCTGTTCTATGTAAACAGATTCACTTTTCGTCAACTGGGTCATATTACACACAAAAATTATCTTTTGCCACCACCTGCTGGCTAACATATGTAATTTAAAAAATAAAGGCAGTAACTCCTAACAGATATGCACTGCTCTTACGCCTTAGTTTAGCATGGCACGAACACATGCGGAGTGATACACACAGTGAAGCGTCCGAGTGCTGATCCTGAACATTTGTGCTCATGGAACGTCTCTCTCCAATCAGAGTTGATGACCGGAACTAACTGTTGTATATACATATATAAAGAACTTGACTAAAAACTAATATATATTAGTTTTTAGTCAAGTACTTTCATAGTAATTATACTGTATGTCTCCAGAAGTCACAAGTCATATGAACTACTTTTATGATACTATCGTGCCTTTGGAACCTTTTTGAAACTTTAAAACCACAGTCCCCATTTGTTGCAATTGCATTGAAGAAAACGACATATGTAGTTGTTCAAAATGCCATCTTTTGTTTTCCACGATAATATTAATGTGTGTTTAGAACAACAGAAAAGCGAGTAAATCATGAAAGAAATTTCATTTTTAGGTGAACTAATCCTTAAGCAATATTTGCACTGCAAGGAAGAAATGATGGGTGTGAAACAGGCTGGGGGAAGAGTACCCAAATGCACAGGGTCAGTTGCAGGACCCATATTCAGATTTAATTAGAACATCCCCATTGGTGTGCTGTAGAAATGTATTATTGGGTGTTGACTGATGTAATTGGCCCATTTGAATGCTGCTTTGCAGAGTTTAATATTTTATGGAATCTAAAATGGACTGATGGGATGTTTTAGGGCCTGCAGGGATAGCTTGTAAAATCCAATTAAGGCCATGCCTTAAGGAGGTGGACCAGAGGCGTGGTGATCACGCTCCAATCACTTTCAGTTGGTTATTGTGTGTTTTTCTTGAATAAATGTCTGCAGGTGGTGAGACAAGACTTAACTTGTGTTTAGTGGATGTGGCTTGGTTAGTTCAAACATGCCCATGGGCAAAAAATTGATTTAAAAGGAACGAAAAGTTAACCGAATATGCTGATGATTACAACAACACGTAATCATCTGCTTTTTTGAAACTTCATCTACATTCCAGGGATGATCAGAATTGAATGAATCAAGAATGCCTTTTAAATATTCAATTATTGAATTTGAATTGAAGAGGCAAACAGGATGGGCAATTGTAAATGGAATTCAAATGTAAGAAAGCAGAATTAATATGAAATGAAACAGAGAGAAATGGAATTGTAAGCAGTAGTTCTATCAGGAAGACTTTTGTTCTTTACACATTCATTCAATCAGACATCTCATCCAGTCACAATCCAGCCTCAGCTTTATAAGCTCACATGTACAGCTGCCTTCATCGCCGGTAATGCATTTTGTTTTCACTCACGTGCATGTGAGTGAAACACAACCATGTCACACTTTTCCAACCAACAGTCACTTCTTGTGGGATTACACATTGTGGTCTACTTACCATGATGTTCACAATCAATGAAGCTTCATGTTGGACTATGCATTGTGGTCTACTCACCATGACTTTCATGCTCCTCACCACAGCTGGTCTCCATCAGGAAAATATGCTAAGTTCTCCGTATATTGTTCTTTGGGGGTACAAGCGTCAATGCAAATAGCTGATGGTCGATGGGGTTCCAGGCTCTGCAATCTTTGTTCCCAATTATATGTGCATCATATCACTTATACTGCATCAATATCACTTTTCAAGTGGCAATGTTTAATTTTACTAGAGTACTCAGTTCTCACCAATGTTATGTGATTGTGTGTCAAGCGGGTAACAGAGCATGAGCATTTTCCCATTGGGGAATCAGGCTCCAATATTCATGCACGCCGTCATGCATATGCACTTCAATATATAGGTCTGAATCAGATCTGATTTCATCCATTAAGATGCTGCTCACGTTCTGCTGGCGCTTCCATCACACACTAAATCATGAAAATCAAGTGTTTTCTTGACTTTGTTGGGTAAGCCTCAATCAGTTCCCTAGTTCAGTAGTCAGGACGGCAGGGAGTCAGCCATTTTTAGGACTGTCTCAAAAAATCGTTCCAGTGCACTGAAACGTTCGCTCTCTAAAAAAATCCAACAATGCACCGTTAAAACCAGAGAGCCTGTTGCTCACTATGTTCACTTCCAAGAAACGTTAGAGAAAGTCTCTCTTGTCGTTAGATGACGAGCACAAGTGTAAAAATATGATGTCCAAGCCTTAGTTTCTCTTTAAAAGTTATGTTGTTTTTAATGTCTTTTATTCACAATTACCATGAAAGTGAAACAATCTTTTAAATATTTGAGTTGTTAAAAGGTTTACACTCCAAATACACTCCAATATATATAATTTTTTTTTATTATTATTATTTTATGCAATTTATCTGTTATAATAATACTGTACGTTTGAATATCTTCAAAGAAAATGAAAAAAAATGTATAATTTATACAGTGATGGTGCTGATTAATAACAGCTGTGCTTGAATGCACGAGCTGGTTAACGTGTCGCATGCAGGTGATTGAGTAATAAGTGTACCAATGTTCAGTGGATCAATACAAGGGTACCAGTGCCCAAACTGATTCATGACATAGAGAGCTAGGGAGCTGATTGAGACACGGGGGTTGTCCACATCCGCTTCTTAAAGGGGAAGTATCTGTGCTGTGTGCCCTCTGACACTTAATTGAAGGCAAACGCTCATTACATCTCAATTTCATTAACAGCACAAAGCACTTGCTGTTCTAATACAAGAAATAACCAAATCAAAACAACTAATTTCAATATACAGTTATGTTACATGTTCTGTTTTACTAGATTCATGCTGGCATCTTACAGTGTACAGATTTGCAATATAATGGGCTGTACTCGTTCATATTTATTATTTATTCATATTTGTGATAGGACTGGAAGCTTCCTAACATGGTTTATAACTCATGTTCCCAAATACAGTAAATATTTTCAGCATATGCTGGTCAAAACAAACTCCCATTAATGCTCAGCTCCCCATTAATGCTCTACAACGTTAGCGTAACAACATTTTATTTTATTTCAAGTTACCAATGCAATTTGATCATTTTGCTCTGTTACTATAGATGCGCTTACTGTGGGGTCATTAACATTTAGTAGCAGTACATATTTGCATTATATTTATTGTGAAAAAACCTGTGATGGATAGCACTTCATTTGAAGCAAATACAGAATATTCAGTCGATTGAAGCTTCCCACATCATGGATAGTGTGTATGTGTTGTTGGTTTGACAGGTTTCAACAGAAGCCTCCGTATAAAACATTACATCATTATTCGCATTTACATAATTGTCCCTTTTGATCTGCATCTTATGACATTTGCCAGGCCCTTGACCTTTCAGTCAACTAAGATTTCAAATAGTAAGGATATTTCAAATGGTACCATTTCAAGTCATTTTCCATTCTTTGACTTTCACTAGTATTTTTATGGTTTAACCTTATTGTTTCATTTTCATAATATATCATAGTATATTTCTTAATATTTCCCTCCTTCTTCTGGTGATATTACAGTTCACGTGTCATTTTCCCTTTGTTCTCTGGTAAGTGCATCTATGCTCTCCCTTTTTGCAAGATCCATATCCAACGCAAATCATGAAGTCTTTTGTTATGCTTCACTGCAACAGCGGTGCTTCTGCTATTGGCTCAATTAATCTCCTAAGCAGTGCAAATGTGCTGTGCAGGTTCCGCAACTGTAGTGTGTTTTTTGCTATCGGCTATCTCCTATTAGAGCAAATTTGCTGTCGAGGTGCTGCAACTATGGCATATCTTTCGGCCACGCTTCTTAGCATCCCACCATACCACAAAAGTGGTTTATTTTAAGCTTTCAAATACCCTTAAAATGGCAAAGCATTGTTTATCTTTGCAGGGGTATTGCACAAACAATGCTCGCCATTATCATAGGGCTCAAACGCAAAAGCTGTCTATCCTTTTGCAAAGATACTGCAAAAACCATGTTGCTGCAGGGTATGGCACAATAGTAGATTATTTGTACAGTCATTTACTGACTAATGTTTGCATCTTTCATTTATGTGTTTTCTTCTTTCAGATTTGTCCCCACCTTCGGAAGACCTGGTTGTTTTCCTGAGTCTAATTTATTGGTTTGTATTTTCTTTTGAGGGGCATAGGTTTTCAATTAGGTTCTAATTACTTTTGGGAAAGCTCCACTCCCCTTCTGTCTTCGCCTTCCGGCTGGATCTGATGGTTCGAACAAGTATCTAAGTTCTGAACTGTAGGACGGGGCTTATGCCAAATGATCTAACTATCTGTCACGATTCCCTGTTGTCAGCCTTGTGCTTTTCCCTCACCTTCACCATAAACTACGTTTCCCACATTTCCCGGCCCTAATCACTCCCTCATCATCCCCACCTGTCTGTCATTCCCTCGTTTAGTTCTATGTGTATATAAGCCCTGTTGTTTTGTCAGTCCTTTGTCGATCGTTGAATGTTGTTCCTGCCTGTCACCGTGTTCCAGCCTCTTCCCCTCGTGGTTATTTTATAGTGTTTCCCCATCGTGGATATTTCTTGGTTGCAGTGTTTTCCTTTGTTTTATGTTTAATAAAGAAGCTGCATTTAGATCCTCACTCTCCGGCTGCTCATTCCTAACAGAACGATCGACCCACAATGGATCTAGCAGCATTTTTTATGGAGCTGACCCAGGCAGATCTAACCATTCGGGAGTTCACCCACTACTTCTCCCGCGTAGCTAGTTTCACCGGCTGGGATGACAAGACCCTGAAGTCAGCTTATAGAACCGGTCTACCCATACACCGATGGTGGGAGTTGCCTGAGATAGGTAATTACACCTGGCAGGAATATGTGGAGCTCATCCTGGAGACGGACGCTGCGGAGGAGCCTCCTCTCTCGATTCCGGGCTGGGCTTCTGGGTATTCCACGCCTGCCACGGCCAACGAGCCAACGCCCACGCCTGCCACGGCCAACGAGCAAACGCCCACGCCTGCCACGGCCAACGAGCTGGAAGCCTCGTCCGTCCCAGAGCCGGCGTTGCCAGCCTCGTCCGTTCCAGAGCCAGCTTTGCCAGCCTCCTCTGCCAGGAAAAGGAGGAGGAGAAGAGGAGGGGCTTCTGCTCACCAGTCTCCGTCCTCCATGGCCAAGTCCTCAGAGCCAGAGCCAGCGCCTGTAGCCTCGACCGTCCAAGAGCCAGAGCCAGTGCCTGTAGCCTCGACCGTCCAAGAGCCAGCGCTTGTAGCCTCGACCGTCCAAGAGCCAGAGCCAGAGCCAGCGCCTGTAGCCTCGACCGTCCAAGAGCCAGAGCCAGCGCCTGTAGCCTCGACCGTCCAAGAGCCAGAGCCAGCGCCTGTAGCCTCGACCGTCCAAGAGCCAGAGCCAGCGCCTGTAGCCTCGACCGTCCGAGAACCAGCCCTTCTTGAGCCTCCCGAGCTTTCCAGAGCTCCGCCTCCCGAGCTTTCCAGAGCTCCGCCTCCCGAGCTTTCCAGAGCTCCGCCTCCCGAGCCACCCAGAGCTCCGCCTCCCGAGCCACCCAGCGCTCCGCCTCCCGAGCCACCCAGCGCTCCGCCTCCCGAGCCACCCAGCGCTCCGCCTCCCGAGCCACCCAGCGCTCCGCCTCTCAGGGCTCCGCCTCTCGAGCCACCCAGGGCTCCGCCTCTCGAGCCACCCAGGGCTCCGCCTCTCGAGCCACCCAGTGCTCCGCCTATCAAGACACCCAGTGCTCCGCCTCTCGAGCCACCCAGTGCTCCGCCTCCCGAGCTTCCCAGTGCTCAGCTTCCCTGTGCTCAGATTCCCAGAGCTCCGCCTCCCGAGCCTCCCAGTGCTCCGCTTCCCAGGGCTCCGCCTCCCGAGCTTCCCAGAGCTCCGCCTCTCGAGCTTCCCAGAGCTCCGCCACCCAGTGCTCCGCCTCTCGAGCCACCCAGTGCTCCGCCTCTCGAGCCACCCAGTGCTCCGCCTCTCGAGCCACCCAGTGCTCCGCCTCTCGAGCTTCCCAGAGCTCCGCCACCCAGGGCTCCGCCTCTCGAGCCACCCAGGGCTCCGCCTCTCGAGCCACCCAGGGCTCCGCCTCTCGAGCCACCCAGTGCTCCGCCTATCAAGACACCCAGTGCTCCGCCTCTCGAGCCACCCAGTGCTCCGCCTCCCGAGCTTCCCAGTGCTCAGCTTCCCTGTGCTCAGATTCCCAGAGCTCCGCCTCCCGAGCCTCCCAGTGCTCCGCTTCCCAGGGCTCCGCCTCCCGAGCTTCCCAGAGCTCTGCCTCCCGAGCTTCCCAGAGCTCCGCCTTCCGAGCTTCCAAGGACTCCGCCTTCTGAACCTTCCTTGGCTCCGCCTACCATGGCACCGCCCCTGGAGTCCTCCTCGGCTCCTCCCTGGCCTTCTGACCCTGTCTCGTGGCCTCCTCCCTGGCCTTCTGACCCTGTCTCGTGGCCTCCTCTCAGGCCTTCTGACCCAGTCCTGTGGCCTTCTCCTTGGCCTCCTGACCCTGTCCCAGTCCTGTGGCCTTCTCCTTGGCCTCCTGACCCTGTCCTGTGGCCCTCTCCCTGGCCTTCTGACCCTGTCTCGTGGCCTCCTCTCAGGCCTTCTGACCCAGTCCTGTGGCCTTCTCCTTGGCCTCCTGACCCTGTCCCAGTCCTGTGGCTTTCTTCTTGGCCTCCTGACCCTGTCCTGTGGCCTCCTCCCTGGCCTTCTGACCCTGTCCTGTGGCCTCCTCCCTGGCCTTCTGACCCTGTCTCGTGGCCTCCTCTCAGGCCTTCTGACCCAGTCCTGTGGCCTTCTCCTTGGCCTCCTGACCCTGTCCCAGTCCTGTGGCCCTCTCCTTGGCCTCCTGACCCTGTCCTGTGGCCTCCTCCCTGGCCTTCTGACCCTGTCCTGTGGCCTCCTCCCTGGCCTTCTGACCCTGTCCTGTGGCCTCCTCTCAGGCCTTCTGACCCAGTCCTGTGGCCTTCTCCTAAACCTCCTGACCCTATCCTAGCCCTGTGGCCTTCCTCTAGGCCTCCTGACCCTGCCCTAGCCCAGTGGCCATCCCCTGACCCGGTCCATGCTCTATGGCCGCCTCCCTGGCCACCTGACCCACGGCCATTTCCCTGGCCTCCTGACCCTGTCCCTGCCCTATCTGTCTCCTTGCCACCCCCCCGTTCTGTCATAGTCTTGTCCCTCTGTGCCCCTTGTGTCCCCTTGGACTGCCTGTTTGCCCCTTGTGCCCTCTTGGACTGCCTGTTTGCCCCTTGTCTGCTCGCCCCGAGCCCCTCCCTCACCCCTTGGACAATTGTTTTTTTTTGTTTTGTTTGTTCTTATTTTTTCTTTGAGGAGCGTCTGGAAGCCGCTCCTTTGAGGGGGGGTTATGTCACGATTCCCTGTTGTCAGCCTTGTGCTTTTCCCTCACCTTCACCATAAACTACGTTTCCCACATTTCCCGGCCCTAATCACTCCCTCATCATCCCCACCTGTCTGTCATTCCCTCGTTTAGTTCTATGTGTATATAAGCCCTGTTGTTTTGTCAGTCCTTTGTCGATCGTTGAATGTTGTTCCTGCCTGTCACCGTGTTCCAGCCTCTTCCCCTCGTGGTTATTTTATAGTGTTTCCCCATCGTGGATATTTCTTGGTTGCAGTGTTTTCCTTTGTTTTATGTTTAATAAAGAAGCTGCATTTAGATCCTCACTCTCCGGCTGCTCATTCCTAACACTATCTCTATATTTCATATTAATCCCAATCATTCCAAGTCTTTCCTGATAGAAATGTATGTAACTGCTGTGAGTGTAGTTTTTAATATAAATTTTAATTTTTTCATATATAGTAAATTACCCATATAAATGACAACTTACAATTTGTATTTCCAGAAACATTATATTACTTCAAGGGATAAATTAAAATGTTCTTATCGTTTTCTCACCATGCCATCCCAGATGTGTATGACTTTATTCTGCTGAACACAAATGAAGATATTTAGATGAATATCTCAGCTCTGTGGGTTCTTTGAATGCAAGTGAATGGTGACCAGAAATTTGAAGTTTCAAAAAGCAGTATAAAATTAATCCATAAGACTCCAGTTGTTTAATCCATATATTCAAAAGCGATATGATAAGCATGTGTGAGAAACAGATCAATATTGAATTCCTTTTACGATAAATTTCCACTTTCTTTATCTGAAAGTCACATGCAGCACCTTTGAAAGTGAAAGTGGAGATTTAGAGGAACAAATAACTTATATGATAGATGTGGGTAAGAAACAGATCAATATATATCACTTTTAAAGATATGAATTTAACCACTGCTATAGAGATTATTTTATGCTTTTCTTTTTTTTTTTGGATCTTCAGATTTCTGGCATTTCACTTGCATTGATCGCACCAACAGAGTTGAGATATTCTTCTAAAAATTGACATTTGTGTTCAGCTGTTCAGAAGTTATACACATCTGTGATGGCATGAGGGTGAGTAAATGAAGATAATTTTCATTTTTGCATGTACTATCACTTTAATAATCAATGTTTGAAATGCCACCAATAGAATTGTCTTTTTAATAAACTATATGTTTAATATAATACAATATATTAATAATGTTTAATATTCAGTGCATTCAGAAAATATTCAGACCCCTTAATTTTTTTCACATTATGTTGCAGCCTTGTGCTAAAATGCTTTCAATAATTTTTTATTTTCACATCAATCTACACTCCATACCCCATAGTAACAAAGCAAAAAAAAACAGATTTTTTTATAACTTTGCAAATTTATTAAAAAGAAAAAAAAAAATGAAATATCACATTAACGTAAGTATTCAGACCCTTCACTCAGTACTTAGTTGAAGCACCTTTAGCAGTTATTACAGCCTCATGTATTTTTGGGTATGATGCGACTAGCTTTGCACACCTGGATTTGAGGATTTTCTGCCATTCTTCTCTGCAGATCCTCTCAAGCTCTGTCAGGTTGGATGGGGACCATAGGTCATTTTCAGGTCCCTCCAGAGATGTTGGATTGGGTTCAAGTTCGGGCTCTAGCTGGGCCACTCAAGTACATTCAAAGAGTTGTCCCTAAGCCACTCTTGTGTTGTCTTGGCTGTGTGCTTAGAGTCATTGTCCTAGTTGGAAGGTAAACCTTCGGACCAGTCTGAGCGCTCTGGACCAGGTTTTCATTTTGCTGCGTTCAACTTTCCTTCAAAACTGAGCAGTCCCTGCCGCTCAAAAATACACCCACAGCATGATGCTACCACCCCCATGCTTCTCCATTGGGATGGTATTGCGCAGGTGATGAGTGGAGCATTGTTTCCTTCAGACATGACACTTGGAATTGTGGCCAAACTGTTCTATCTTCATTGCATCAGACCAGAGAATCGTTATCTCACAGTCTAAAAGTCCTTTAGGTGCTTTTTTGCAAATTCCAAGGGACAGGCTTCCGGCCGCTCTGCCATAAAGCCCAGTTCGGTGGAATGTTACAGTGATGGTTGTCCTTCTGCAAGTCTCTCCCATCTCCACACATGATCTATTGAGCTCAACCAGAGTGACTATCGGGTTCTTGGTCACCTCTCTTACCAAGGCCCTTCTCCCCCGATAGCTCAGTTTGGCTGGACAACCTGCTCTAAGAAGAGTCCTGGTTGTTCCAAACTTCCATTTAAAAATTATGATGGCCACTGGGCTCTTGGGAACCTTCAATGCAGCCAAAATTTTCTTTTTTCTTTTTTTTCCTCTGATATGCATTTTCGTATGATTTTCAGCTGTGAGACTACATAGAGACAGGTGTGTGTGCCTTTCATGTCCAATCATGTCAGATCAATTGAATTTGCCACCAGTGGACTCCAATAAAAATTTAGAAACATCTCAAAGTTGATCCAGAGAAATGGAATGCACCTGAGCTAAATTTCAAGTGTCAACCAAAGGGTCTGAATACTTATGTCAATGTGATATTTCAGTTTTTGCAAGTTTGCAAAGTTATAAAAAAAATGTGTTTTTTGCTTTGGCATTTTGGGGTATGGAGTGTAGATTTAAGTGAAAAAATATATAATTTGAAAAAACTAAAGGCCGCAACGCAACAAAATTTTATTACTTTTGTTCATAATAATATTACTTTCTGAATGCACTGTATATATATATATATATATATATATATATATATACACTGTATATATATATATATATATATATATATATATATATATATATATATATATATATATATATATATATATATAATGCAATAGATCTATCTATACCTACATCAATTTATTAAAGTCTTCCTATTCCAATTGAAACTCTAGATCAACATTCTATGAGGCATGGCCAGCTCAATTCAAATACCAACTCCTGAATTGAAAGCGAGTCAATCAAGACAAGAAAAACAGTCAAGTGAAAATGCTGAGGATTACAACAACACACAATTTATAAACACACTTGTTTCTTATGAGACTTCGTTTGCATTCGCCTGTTGCTATATCCACTTTATTTAAACTGCACAAATCTTCACCTGTTGCCTTCGAATCAACATATTCAAATTACGGCGTCTTACTAGAACCAGAAGGCTGCATACTGATTGGCCCCCTGTGCTGAGCTTACTTTAGGTGAGTGTATATTCGAGAGCCTTCAGAGAAGTATCAGCCCGCCATTCTCAGCTGGACTCTTAAAACAGGTGCGCCACTGGCTGCTTTTCTATTACTACAACAATGCTGCCCTCCCCCATTGTGTCAGCTTTTGAGGACTATACATCTGTGCCTTACAACCCTGCATTTTGTCAACAACACTTAGCAGTCAGCCCCCAAAGGGGTTGTCAGCATCAAGCTATTATTAATCTTGTTTGTTCAATTATTTCTTCTTTTTTTTCCACTCCCTTCCCAGTACTACAAACGCTTAATTCCCAGAGGTCTCCGTTATCCATGGATCTGTGTAATCAATGATTTATCTGCATGCAGATGGTGACTGAAGCCCATGTAGGACATGTCTGCTTAATAAAGTGTTGCTCTTCTGTCCTTCAACATTAATGAGCTCCTTGTTGCCTCTGATGCTCATATCGTTCAAAGTATTCAAAGTTGAAAAGAAACTGGGTGCGTTGGGATGCACACAGTCTGTCCAGACCCACTTTATATTAGGAGACCTTAACATAACCATCTGATACAATGTACTTATATACATGCATGTTGTTGCATTTTAATTACATTTAAAGTATTTGCATTTAATTACATTTGTAGTTATACTGTTAATTTTATCCCTAAACCAACCCTTACCCCAAAACCTAATCCTAACCCTAACCTTACTCCTAAACCTACCCCTACCTCAACCTCAGAAGCAGCAAATGTGGGAATTTTGCAGAACAACATGTAGTTACAAAGTAAATGCATAGTCTGGTATGTATTTAATGCTAGAAAATAGTAGTTAAGGCCAACTAATATAAAGTTTGACCATATGTCCTGTAGAAAAGAAAGAAAAGGATTTTTTTTTAAAACTGCCTAAGGTATTTAACTGGTTATAGAGGGGTTTTGAGCACTTTCAGCTGGCAAATCAGCTATTTCAGCTAAAGATATTTGTGGCCTGGCTTGGAGACCAGTTAAACCAGCTTAAACCAGTAAAAACCACCCAACCACCTTATGCTGGTTTAAGCTGTTTTTAAGCATGCTTTCTATTTAATAATCTGAAGAAGAAAAAAGTTATTTATATGATGACTCATCATTGATATTTGAAAGTGGAGAGTTGTTGCATTCAATCCAATACCCGTGCACTCTCATTTAACACATTTTGAGACTGGATGCTGAATATGTCCATTTTTTTTGCATTCATTGTTCACAATCCTCAAGGATGTCTATACCGCAGCACATATAATGCAGTCAGTGTTACCTAGCCGTTGCCATTGCCATTTGAATACTCTGACTTCATTTAAATATATTTGAATAATACAGTCCATGTACGCATTTGATTTGCCATTTTTAGAGTGGTGGAGAAAACTGAATCCACAAATTCATGGACGAAATTGGTTTTCAGGTTTATTATAGTTCGCTTGTCACACCATTGTAAATTATTAATGTGTATAATGCAGTTTTTTCCCGGACACACAGGAATAATGCAATACACAGAGAAGGATGCACAGGTTGAATAAACTTGTTTAGCAAAAACAAAAAGTGTAGGTGTGATTCTAAATGCAATTTTCAATAAAGCATCAGCTAAAATGTGTGAAAACTAAAATAACCAGAAATATAGTTCTCTGCAAGAAGCAGACTTTGCATTACATTATTAATATCCTCCCATATCAATATCATCTGTGTCTTCATAACAAATAACTTAAGTGCATACTCCATCACTCCAACACAGCACACTTCATAACACATCTCTCAAGCTGTCTTCACACCTACCAAATTAATTTAGCCAAGAATATGGAAACTATTTACAATTATTATTTTATTTCTGTTCTATTATGGAAGCTATACACGAATAATCAAAAAATTTAATGCATTAGGCCCATCAAGGCAGAAGGCTCTCTCTCTCTGATTATGAGTCAGAACTTCTGGTGAGTGGTTTAATTGTGGAATTATGGCTGATAGCAGTTCTGTTGGGCCTGTTTAAAGGTAGAAGTGATAAAAGGCACACAATTATTCAAACTGGTATGATCAACAAGCTCTTGCACATGTACAGCACATTTATGTATTTGACAAATGCATTCTTATCAGCTTAATAGACTTAATGGCTTCATAAAAAGACCGAAACACAGTACCATTTAAGTTGTAGTGCTAGATACAGGTACCTCCATTTAAATAAAAGCAATTGACCAGGACGACACTTTCGTTATTGGTAATGGTCACAATAGCAACCATCAAGACGGCTTTTTATTGAAATTATAATTGCTAAAAAGCAAATGCAATAATCTGATTGCAAAGTAAAAAAAGAGTGCCGCTGATTTTCATGTCCTTCTGTTCTTTGTGAGTTTATTATAGACGATAACTGATGGAAATCTTAAAGGGATAGTTCATCCAAAAATATAAAAATTTCATAATTTACTCACATTTATAGCGTTAAATCTCAGTCATCATTTCTATTGTATGAAAAACAGATGCAATGAATGTGAGTGGTGACTGAGGCTGTCATTCTGCCTATTGCCTAACATATCCTTTTGTGTTCCACGAAGGGGAAAAAGTAATGGAGTACATTTTGAAATCGTTATTTTCAAGTAAACTATCCCTTTAACAAAAACATCTTAGTATCTTTGTAACAAGTCTGACTTCTAACAAAATCAAGATGCGGTATGTCTCCAAGCTGGGGAAGACTCCCAGATGACCCTTGCCTCTTACTGGGCTGCTAAATAAAAACCAAATGCTCATTATCAATCTACACTTAATTAGTCTCCTTCACACAAAATCTGGCATGACAGATTGAGATGGGTAATTATGCATGCTGATGAAAAAGTATCACACATGCCAAATTTGAAGAGACAGAAGAACCTTGTCTATGGATGAGACAACTCCATGAAAGAGCAACATGACACAATCATCTCACAATGGCCTATTCTCACAGTTTGTTTCACAATTACTCTTAAAGTTAGCATGAAATCTAAAATGACCCTGTTTACTACTTAAAGGGATAGTTCACCCAAAAATGAAAATTCTCTCATTATTTGCTCATTCTCATGCCATCCCAGATGTGAATAACTTTCTTTCTTCTGGAAAAGGACTTATGTAAACATTGATCTGTTTCTCTCCCACACTTATCATATCACTTCTGAAAATATGGATTTAACCACTGGAGTCATATGGATTACCTTTATGCTCCATTTATGTGCTTTTTTTGAGCTTCAAAGTTTTAGGCTTGAAATTGTGAGGACCTTGTGGCAGGGCGGAGGGCGGGACCGGGTGTGTATAATCACGAACCGGCCCCACCCTCTGCCCTGCCACAGACCTACAGAGCAAAGATATTCTGTAAAATTCTAAATATTCTTGTAAATGAGTGCATATTAGATTTTGGATGAACTATCCCTTTAATACATATTCCTGGTCTTATCATGCACAGTTGAATAGTGCACATTTCAAAGACAATATATATATATATATATATATATATATAGAGAGAGAGAGAGAGAGAGAGAGAGAGAGAGAGAGAGAGAGAGATATAGTATATATATGATTTTTTATTTTTTTTTAAGTAAAGTTTAGTCTGTTTAGTCTTTTTTATATTTATCCAACACATCTACCTCTTCTGCCATTTCATTCCTAGCAAGAAAAAAAAAGAAAGAAAGAAAATTGCACTGTACATAACAGATTTGTGTTTTGCACTTTACATAACAGATAACATATTTGTATTAGAATTGCACTATGTATGTGTATGTGTGTATCTATGTATGTGTGTGTCTGTGTGTATGTACGTATGTGTATAATTATTCTTTATTATTTTGTATTATTATCAATGTCTTGCTGCTGTTTTTGTATTGTTTTTGTATTGGTGTGCACTGGAAGCTCCTGTCACCAAGACAAATTCCTTGTATGTGTAAGCATACTTGGCAATAAAGCTGATTCTGATTCTGATTAAAGAAAGTAACTTTAAAAGTAAAGTTTTTTGTGATTACTTTCCCCAGAAAGCAATCAGTAAAGTAATATGAATTTTAGAGGAGTAATTAGCTGTGGAATATTATTTTTCATTAACTCAACCAAACTCTGTTTCTAATATTGCTAATATATATTTAATGTAGTGAATTAATGCTGGTTAATTTAAATGTAATAAAGATAACAGCAATTAATATCGGACAATTAAAATGGAACATGTTTCATTACTTTTTGACTAAAAGTACTTAGATTACTGTAACTAATTACTTTTAATCAGATTAGACCTATCACTGACAGAAATAAGAGTGAATAACAATGTATGAACAGTATGAAACGATGGGTTAAAATGAACAAGCAAATTAAAAAAAAAAATTACTTAAAAATCATTAAAAAATCTTAAAGGAAATTGACCTGTACATGCTGATAACAGCCTACTGATTAAATTATAACCTACAATCTTGGAATAGCCTAACATTAATTTTACCCAAGAATTTTACAGTATTAGTCATTCTAAAGAACAGCATGGCAACATGGCTTAAAGTTTGTGGGTAAAACCAGAATATTAGGGTGTATTGTCTAATTGAAACTTTTGTCATTTGTCAATCTAAGATGAACACATAATATATAGTTATCAGCACATATTCCCTGCCTATATGTTGTAGCAATTGTACCAATTTTGTAGCAATTACACGAACAATCAAATGTGGCCTTCAAATGGCATTTAGAGCTGGCTTTTATTTACCTTGTGCATGAGCAGTAATTACACCTCATCTCTTCTTCCAACAACAGTGTGGGCTAACATTTAATATCCATCTCGGGAAAAAATAATAATAATTAGAGATAAATAATAACTCTAACTCTTAATAAAACAAAATACTAAATAAAGAGGTGTATTTATTAGTGAGTTTTGACATTTAGTCAGATTAGCATAAAGGACAAATAACAACAAACTTTTACCGTTATTAATTTCTTCTGTCATTTTATATTTTCTCTGAAAGAACCCAAAGAAACTCATGAATCATGAGTGTTTGTAGATGTGACAGAGGTGTTCTGTTTAGATAAATGTAGGAGATCACAGATTGCTCAAAGTTACCAACAAGTTATTCATGAGATCTACAGCTTGCAGTGCAATGAACTGCACACACAGCTGCCTTGTGGCAGATAACTCTAATTGATAATGTAATCCTTTAGACGTCAGAAACATGCATCATGAGCTGAGAGCTGGTAAATCCATCATGCATGGTTGTGTGATAAATTATCTAAGAGAGAGGCAAGCTCTAATGACTGCTTTTAATGGGGTTGTGCTTTCACTTGTCTAGGAAACTGCTAGTATGGAAAAGTAGATGCTTGCCTGTTAGATTTCAGGTACTTTAAAAAAACATAACTGCTCCTGAATTGTTCCAAGAAATGTTACAAAAAAAAAAAAAAAGGCAATTTACTAATGCTGTTGATTACCACAGAAATATATCTGGACACAGTCTGTAAAAACAAAACAGAAAATGTGTTTACAGTTGTGTGTTTATAATGTTTTTGTTTGATTGATTTTGTTTGTTTTTTGTCAGTTTAAAAACTGAGGAATGTGTTACGTGATTATGGTAACATTTTTACATGTTTCTTTAAAGGTTCAGTATGTAAGATTCAGAAAACCTTGTTACTAATGACACCTGTGGCCGTTAAGTGAACTGCAGCTACTTGTTGCACTTGATCACGCGCATAGGCCTACTCGATAATCGACCAAAACAATGACGTAATGTACAAAGAGGCTGAACATGATTCACCAGCATCATGCTAACAGATGAGGTCGCATAATTAAAAATACAGTTATGATTGTTTTACTGCAAACTTTGAGATACTTTGAGAACTTTGATATTATATTTGACACTCCAATGCTGGAACAGGGATAAAACAGTGTGGATATAGGTCTGACTATGCGAGACTGTAGTTTGAAGTAATCACTTTTCTTTGTTTGATGCATTGACTGCATTTATACGATAGCCTATGTCTGCGTTAGCTAGCTAGCCAGCTTTATCAATAGCTGTTAGCTTAATTTGGTGGATGATTACAGTAGCTGTTTATAAAATAGACTGTACATTATAAATATGTTAACACAATTCAGTATTGATGTGATTCCATCATAACTGTCATTTTGATATCTTGATGCACTATTGTTTTATAATAATAGATTGTATTTTCTGTATAACCAAGTTATGTTACAATAATGAATGTAGCTTTTTGCATTATACTGAGCATTGTCTAGTATTCATTTCATGTGTTATTGTAGTTTACCTTGCTGAATAATTACTGATTTACTTTGACATTAACCTGACTTTTAGTATAAAGAGAAGATTGTTGAAAATATTTGAAAGTTATGAAGCAAGGTATCTTGCAATTCGTCAGCGTTAGCAGGGAAGATCATGTTAGCTAAAATTACACAGATCAATCCTTATGGCACTATATTTTACATCCTTTGCAGTAATGTAAGTGTACCTGTCCAATAAGAAGAACGCCAATTCAGGGTCGGTTTTGATCCCCAAAAACGAAAGAAGATCCCTCCAGGAATTAAATGCCCTGCCGATGTTTACACTAGTTTTCACTCAACCATGATCACGTTTCCACTTAGCCAAATGGGATTCAGAAGATCATTTATTTTTGTGTAGGAGTCGGTGTTGTGCTGGGAGCCGGCCGTTTGCTGGATTCCATCTCTAAGATAATGTTACCTAGATTTGCAAACTGTTGTCGCTGTTGAATAGCGAAAGAGAAGCTATTACTATCTGAGGCAAGGCTCTCAGGACCACGCATAAATGTCACATACTTTGGAGGCAAAAGCGATACGCTCCCTTCGTATGAAAATCAGTCTACAGGCTTTAATAGGAAGTCTGGGAATGGCTCATTTTTAAGTTGCTTTACATGCCATTCACACATTGGCAAAAAAAGGTGAATATTACATGAAAAATTTGACATATCGCACCTTTAAATGTATCGCGTTAAATGTATGAGTGCCGTTAAAGCGAGTTAATTCAACAAACCTACCTCCCTACCCTAAACCTTAAACCTAAAACTAGCCGATAGTGTTATAAAAAGCAAATGCAAGAATAAAAACACAATTGCCTAAGTAACCACATCATTTTGTTGTGCTTCTATGACACTTTCGACTCTTGTGTCGACTTAAGCTACTGCGCAATTTGATCACATGTAGTTGGTAAATTATTGTAAACATTAAATTATACCGTCTTACAAGTTATCCCCCAAGTATTCTGATGTCATAACATAACATTATGTAAGGAACAGGGCAAAAAATAAGTGTTTCTGAACTGATTTTATAACATTTTACCCATGACTTGTATGAAAGGTTATTAAGGTCATTGTTGTAGGCCTGTTAGCGCCTCTAGGCCTAACACCTAAATGCCTTAAGTCATAAGTGCAAAGTCAATGGACATGGCCATGAAGTTTTGGTATTTCCATGCAAGCACGCACTGTCCAGGTGCAAGTGGGTTTGGCAAAATTGCATGCTCCTGCAAAAAGACCAAATGCAATTTAATTCTGAGGTTCTTCTCCGGTTATTCCAGCATCTTTGTCCTATTATATAGTCTATTCCCTCAAGCACCAATGATTTAAACAAAGGCAGCACATTAATAAGAAGCTGGTAGTGTAAATGGACTGTATGCAATGAATTAGAAGCGTTCTTTTGTGTATTAAATGTGTCCTTGATTAATGTCAGGTATATGACAGCGACACGCTCCATCATTCACATAGAAAATTTGACTCTCGTCAGAATTTGGATGTATGCTCCATTAAATTAAGTTACTATAATTCATCATTTTCATCTACTGACACACAAGTCATGGCTAGTATTAACATTGATTGTATCGGCGTGCACTTCACTTCAACCAGTCGATTTTGATACATTTTATTAATTTATTAAAACCAAAGAAAATATTTCTAAATTCAAAGTACACTTCAAACTAAATTGAAATATAATCAAAATAACTAAGTGGTCCAAAAAATCATACTAAATACAAACATTTTACTCTCCAAATTTTCCCACCAGCCCCTTTTGCATTGAAAATTTGCAATCAAAATTCAATCATAAATACAATTGTAAATATACAATAATAATAATAATGCATACGTATAAACATAACAATCATATATAATAATAACTGAAAAAACACAAATCTCATCATTTTTATTTCAACAAACAATGATTGAAGAGACATAATTTGAAGATGAATTTGTACATGTACTTTATTACACACTGCTGGTGAAATCTCCAAACTCCAAATGCAGGAGCCCGAAAACTGAGGTTGTATTGAAACGTCTTAGCACAATGACCTATTTCTCCAAAAAATAGCAAAATGAACTTTGTGCCACTTAGTATACACACAATACACCCACAGTTTGTGCGCATACAACCACAGTAGCGCAAAAACTCCCACCTGCGGCCACTTGCGCTATGCGCTGGCACAGAAATTGCACTTAGAATTAGTGCTCTCACAAAAATAGAATAAGACATTGCGTACGGCCGTAGCACATAGCACTACTCTAGTGTTCATTTTACCAACTATGTTTACAACAAGCCAAATTAAAATCATTTAGCAAAAATGTACTGTAAGAAATTGTCAGAAAAAGCTAAATTGGTAGGGCTACACAACTCAAATTAATGGCATTTTTTATATTGCATAGACCTTCACATAAATACAAATTACTGGTTTAGAAATGTGGTTCCTTTTCCAAAATATATTTTTTAGAGATAATTAATTAAACACCCCACCTTCTACTCCAAACTCCAAAGAAGTTTGTGCTCCTTGCAAATGTTTTGTTTGCTTTTCACCTCTATACTCTATCACCAACTTGCAGGGAAAACACAAACGGAACTCATTAACTGCAGAGCCAAAGGTCCTGGAGCATTCGCCACTCTCATACTTCTCTGTTTTGTACAGTAATCTAAAAGTGTACAGTAATCCAAGGGAGCGGGAAAAGGTCAGTATGTGAGCGTGAGCCATCACAAAGCCCGAGGTTCCAGACAGATGGATTAGTCATCGCTAAGAGATAGGGAAGCGAGTGAGAGACAGAAACGGCAGCTTGCTTAAGATGGGTAGGAGGGTTTGCAGAGGGTGTTCGAAATGAGAGTGAGGCAGAGAATGGAAGAGAATTAGAGTGATGGACTTTCAGGCCTGCTTAATTAAGGTGGACAACTGCAGAGATATGATACAAGCCTCAAGCATACTGAAATCCTATTTCACACAACTTCCAAAACATTTCATAAACTTTTTCCAATAGTAACCGGTACTATAAAGAACTAAAAAGACTGAATCATAAACTAGACACCTTAGGACTCAAACATATACTCAAACTATGTACTATTTGACATCAATAGTTACTTTCCACATACAACAAAGCCCAAAGCTGAGTTTGAAAGAGTTTTTAGAATTAAAAGATAAATTTAGACAATAAAGACAATATCGATTTTTCTTTTCGGCTGGGCTATGCGGGGTGAGTAAATAATGTTAACCAAGAGCCATATACTGTAACTAACGCACTGTTGTAATTTTAATACTGGTTAACTTTAATGTAATTAATGTTTTGTCAATAATAACTCATACAAATTTGAAAAAGAAACATTCATTTCTTTATTAAAAACTAAATGTAACCTGAAAAATGTGCTTCAAGTTGTAACATCTAAATTAACTGAAGTCACAAATATATAATTTACAGCTCACCTATATTTTTTTCATTTTTAACCCTTTAAACTAATTGATTAAAAACTACTCTCTTTAAACAAAACAGGTGTTATATAAAAACTTGGAATCTGGACTTTAACTTCAGTAATCTGTATTTCAGCCTCCAATCTATCGTACACTCCTAAAAATATGATTTAATATCACTGAATTAACCTTAATACATTAACAAAATGAATTTAATGGGTTAGAACAGGTAGAAAAGCTCTTTAAATGAATAGTTCACCCAAAAATGAAATTCTCTCATAATTTACTCACCATTAATGTGTGCCTCACCGATACCTATCACATCAAATATGGATTTGACCACTGGAGTCTTATGGATTACATTTATGCTGCCTTTATGTGCTTTTTTGGAGCTTCAAAATGTTGGTACTCATTCACTTGCATTGTGAGAACCCACAGAGCTGAAATATGTTTCATTTGTGTTCAGCACAAGAAAGAAAGTCATACACATTTGGTATGGCATAAGGGTGAGTAAATTAGACCATTTTCATTTTTGGATGAACTATTCCTTTAAGGAAACAATTTGATGTTACCACTTTTACAGTCAATTTTTGCTTTTTGAGTACACTCTTTCACTCAGAAATATGTCACATTATGGAGGTAAAATGGGTTGTGAAAACATTTCACGATGACTTCAAGGAGTAAAACTTATACTCAAACTTTTTTTTACCAATATAAGGTTTTTCAGCTACAACAAAGTCAGTGCTGAATGTGGGTTTGAATCAAACAGCTAAATTTGACAGCTAAATTGTAAAAAAAAATTTTTTCCATAAATATCTATCTTATACCAGTGTTTTTGGCAAACTGGGGTGAATATTATTGTAAAACACTGTATAACAATATCCTTGAGTAAATACCACCATTTATGTCCCCAGCTCTGTTTGTGACTGTAGCATATTTCATGTGACTCTGTAGTGTGAGCAGGAATTTCACTGTGTTCCTGCCTGCCAAAAGGTCAGTTTAATTCTCCTTGAGAAATCTGTGATTAATGTCCTCATCCATGTATTGGTTTTTTGCAACCTCTCTTGTCCTATTTCAGGAACATACTAAATGAATCCTATATTGAGTGGCCTATTAATAAAGAACAATTTCTTGCAACATTTATGTGCTTTGGAAAAGTTACTCATGTGCTTATGACTGGCTTTTTAAAGGGTAGCGGATACACTTGCATTTTCTTTATGTTCTATATTCACCCAAGACATTCAGGGTCACATGTGTCCCCCAAGTATTCAGAACAGTGGTTGATCAATATCAATACTTTGGTGCCCCTGATCTTAAATATTTAACTACATACTTGGCAACAGCATATATATATATATAAATATTAACTGAAAAAAAAAAAAACTTTTCATTTGAATCATTACCATCTGGTGTGTGTCGTATATGCCAAGTGCTTATATGACAACTTATGATTTTCAATGTGAGGATGGTTCAAAGCAAGCAACTGTAAGAATGATCTAGAGTGAAGTTGCACATGTGACAAAAGGTTTTTGGTGTCATTGTGCAGTTTAGATGGAAATGGAACCTTTGCGGAAAAAAACAGCTGAATGTCATACAGTCTCTAAATCAGTCTTTGAAAAATATTTTCACCACCATAATTACTGTGCTTTCTGGAACTGTTGCGTGAGCAATTCAAATAGTCTAGTAGTGCATGTTGCGTGTTTCATGTACCCTGTTCAATAATGCATCACATTCCTCTGAAATGGAGAAATATTCTTGTAGTTCTGGTTTTCCATTCAGAAGAAAGAGGATATTTTAGAATAGTATAGATGAAATGTCAGTTCAAAACTGTTCCTTTGTATTTACTGTTTGCACAGAAAATATGAAGCAAGCTAAATATATTCTTATTTGCATACAATGGTAATTTCTATAACATTGCCTTCACTCCAGCCACTTCATCTTCGTCATCACCCCTCTGTTCATAAGGACATTTATGTTGACACTGTTATTGTCTTCTGTTGTAGTTTGCCCCCATAATACAATTCGCATGATGCACTGCCCTCATCACATCCATCTGTTCCCCATCTTAGTTACCAGGTGTTCTCTGTTTAGTCATCATCCATGTATATATTTAAGCCCTCATGTCCTGTCCTCCTTTGACTAGTCTTAGTCCGAATTAGCCACATCTTTCCATGTCTGTGTTTAGATTACCTTCATCTTCGTTGTTGACATTGCTACTTGTTTATCATTTTGTGTCTTCATTAAACTCTGCTCTTGGGTTCTAACACCGTAACACTCTCTCCTTTGTGGCCATGTGACATAGGCCTACTTGTATAAAATATTTCTCTATACAATTAATCTGAAAGTCACTTTTCATGTAGACTCCTTCCCAGTTTACAAAAGAAGTATTTGATATATAGCGGTTTGAATTCTACACTGAAAATCTGGGATTAAATAAAGAAATTAAGATTCTGCACCATTTCTAGGACACTAATTACATTTTTCCTCAAGTGGATTCCTTTTTTTGATCCCGACCATACATCTGCATAAACAGATTTCACATACTGTCATAGCTGTGAACAGTTACATAAAAAGTTAGATAGAAAAGTGTTATCCATATTTTTTTTTTCTTCCTAAAAAATGTATGTACAGAACAAAGAAATGATAGAAATGAGAAATTTGCTTCTACAAAACTGTGCAATAACATTCACAAAGCATGTATTTGTGTATGGGTCAGCCAAGGTTTCATTAACTGTGCCAACATTATTCTCTGAGAACAACAGATCAGTGTTCCAAATATGGAGCGTGGCAATGCTCACATGTGGTTAAAACCTAAAGTGATTTAATGCATCCGATGAACAGAAACAAACAAGAATGTCTATACCAAATGACTGTAAATTGAGGTGGAAGCCGTTTATTGATTTCTGTGCTGGTCAGACTGTGTGCTAGTTCAAATGGAATACAGGGCTCTTTTCTCCACTGGTTGGAGCATTGCACATTCATTTAATTCCATGTAGACTACATTTATTACTCCAAAATATGCATTTTTATTTAGTTATTAATTACTTTAATTTTTGTATGATAAATTGCCACCCAGAACAACCTAGCAACCACTAAGCAACCAGAATTGTGATGGCAATTTTTGCAGGGCAAACACATTTTCCATATGTTCCATATGATATTTTCCTGTAATCACAAAAAACAAACAAAAATCTGGTAAAAAAAATATGTGTGTGATTGCATACATCCAGGGTCAGATAAAATACCACATATTGTAAGAAACTAGTAGGCTTGTTATTTATATTCACGATAGCAACCCACCAGCCTGTAATATCCCTTGGGGTGTGTTAAAGCCATCCATTGGAATAGGAGAACACTTTTCCATAACCTCTCTGCAGCACATGCTTTTGGGCATACGGTTACAGTTATGTCATAACACAGAAAAATCACATACTCACTCATTCAGAAACGATACCTATGTGTCACAATTTGTGGGAGGGCCCCTAACATTGCATGTCAAGGCAGATCACTAAGAGAGCTTTCTCTGTAATGTATTTTGGCCTCAGATTTGCACTCCACTTGGCCAAGCCTTTGACATTTCCTGAGAAGTAGATATATTCAGCTTCCTTCCCAGTGGATCTAACCTGTGGGCTCATATTTATTTAAAGAGAAAAGAAGAATAAGGATATTACGAATTAATGGATTTCACATGGAATTTTCTGCTGTAACATTACAGCTTTTATTTCTTAAAACTGAATTTAGAACAAAGCCGCAATCTGAGCAAATCACATGCAAATAAAACAAAGGTTTCTTGATTGTCGTTTCCACTTTAACATCTCAAGACATATCTGGGTGTTTTTATGTTTTTTGTTTTTTAAATAGGAGCAATGTATGCTTGAGGAAACAGGAGATGTGGTGTAGAGGAGCATCTCGTTTATACTAGTTAGCACTACTTGAGTTTTAAGGACCGACTTGCTTTTATGGTAAATGGTCTGCACTTATATAGCGTCTTTTTTAACCTTAGTGGTTACCAAAGCGCTTTACACTGTGTCCAATAAGGAACCTTATAATAAGATTGATTTGTTCAAACACACTCGCACTCATACACCAATGACGGCAGTGCTGCCAGGCGCTAGCCTGCCATTGGGAGTAACTTGGGGTTCAGTGTCTTGCCCAAGGACACTTCAGCATGTGGAGTCATGTGGGCCAGGAATTGAACTGTCAACCCTACGATTAGTGGCTGACCTGCTCTACCACCTGAGCCACAGTTTATCACAGTTTCTTGCAGAACGACTGTCAAAACTCCCACACATGCACAGGACTTTTACACTCAAACTGTCATGGAAAGACATTACATTAAGTGTAATGGGTTTTTATTGTTAGGTATGCCTTATTTTCAATACTGTCTATACTCTAAACTATACTGTATCAATCATATAACCAAATATCCAGGATTGGTGCATGGCCAAATGTCAAAATGTAATCATTTATCATTCAAAAACTGAAAGACTTTACAATAAGGTTCAATTTGTTAAGATTAGTTAACACCATTTTGTTAACATGAACTAACAATGAACAGTACTTTTACAGCATTAGTTAATCTTGGTTAATATTTAATTTCACATATAGTAATACATTTAAATCAAAAGTTGTATATGTTAACATTACAGTGTTCTGTGCACAATGAACTAACATGAGCATTGTTTTTTTTTTTTGTTTTTTTTTAACTAGCATTAACAAAGATTAGGCTGAAAAATAGAAGGCTGAAAAAAAATTTGATTGTTAATTGTTAGTTCTTGATACATAATGCATTAACTAATGTTAACGATTGGAACCTTACTGTAAAATACCGAAAACCCCATATTGATCAACCACTTTTCTGGGGTATCTCCCCATCAGAGTTTATGGTGGTTACAGCCTTGTACTGAATACAGTAGATGGGGTAACTGGACCTAGTTATCACACTTTACACAGCATTTATCAGAGTAGTTATTTATTTATTTATTTGTATAAATAAGTCAATGTTTGTATTTAGTCTTAAAGTCTCGGCCCCCCAAAAAAATGTAATTTAAAAAATGTAAATATATATATATATATATATATATATATATATATATATATATATATATATATATATAATAATAAATAAATGCAATTTCTACTGCTTTTAAACAGCAAGAAAGATACAGTAAATTAGGGCATCTTGTCAAACTGTATAGCACTGTGGTTTTTGATGGGAATTTCCTTCAGAATCGAGATTTTGCATTAGATATCAAGTGGCAACCCAACACAGTTTCAAAATATTTAATTTTACAGATTTGAAGATTTAATGCTCTTGACTGACATTCCCCCCTGTAACTTCCCTGTGTGAAACTAGCCCCGTTCTCTCCTACATCCCTGTACACACTAATTAAACTGGAAACCCAAATAGTACTGGATAGAATAAGACAATATGCAATCAAAATTAACTTACTGTAAAAGAGTAATATGTTTTTTTTTATATATATATAGTGGAGGAAATATCATCGGTAACATGTCTAAAATAATTTTTGAAGGATTTCATTAGGGGAAGATTTCACACTCTCAAACAGACTACAAGACACTGATTACTTGTTCAAAGGGACTTGTTTCCCTATTGGGCCATTCTGCTATTGCCTTTCTGGTCGTGAATAATTTGCAGTTTATTAGCAGCTTGTTTACATGTGTACTGCACAGTGAATAATAATAATAAAAAAAAATCTTTACTTAACGCAACCAAGGGACAGAGACTCTGAAATAGTGAAATAGTTTTACAGCACAATTATTTTCCCTATAATTGGTTTACTTAGCTGTTACATGTATTCTAACATGAAAATTTTTCAAGCTGATCCCAGAGGTTCATGTCATGTTCCATGACAAAATAATGATAGTTACAAAGCTTATGGTGTCCAAGTTAATTGCTGAAGCCAATGACTAGGGCAGAAACAATATTTTACAGTCAAACAAGGATACATTATAGATACAATGGCAATTGATGCTTTAATGCAAAAAAGATAACAACTAATTTGGAACATTCTTTTTTTATTTTTATAAATAAATATGTTCTTGTCTAATTGAATAAAAATAAAAAAACTTTTTGTATTTGTAAATCATGTATTTATATTATATACACACTCATGAGCACTTTATTAGGAACACCTGTAGACCTGCTTATTCATGTTATTATCTAATCAGCCAATAGTGTGGCAACAGTGCGTTGCATAAAATCAAGTAGATGCGGGTCAGGAGCTTCAGTAAATGTTCACATCAACCATCAGAATGGGAAATGTTTTTTAACTCAGTGATTTTGATCGTGGCATGATCGTTGGTGCCAGATGGGCTGATTTGAGTATTTCTGTAACTGCTGATCTCCTGAGATTTTCACGCAGGACCATCTCTAGTTTACTCAGAATGGTGGCAAAAACAAACAAACATCCAGTGAGCTGCAGTTCTGTGGATGATAAAACCTTACTGATGAGAGAGGTCAACAGAGAATGGCCAGAGCTGACAGAAAGGCTACGGTAACTCAGATAACAACTCTGTACAATTGTAGTGATCAGAATAGCATCTCAGAATGCACAACAGATCAAACGTTGAGCCGGATGGGCTACAACAGCAGAAGGCCATGTCTGGCACTTAATTAGGACCATAGTGTTCCTAATAAAGTGCTCAGTGAGTGTATATACTGTACACTGATGAGCGAAAACATTATGACCACTCACAGGTGAAGTGAATAACGTTGATCATCCCCTAGCTAGGCCACGTGTCAAAATCTGGGTAGGTTAGATAGTAAGAAAACTATCCATTTTCAAATGCAGGAGAAATGTGCAGGAGTAAAGACCTGAGCGACTTATAAGTAACTAATAACATACTATTAACTTAAAATTGATAAGGGTCAAATTGTTATGGCCAGATGACTGGGTCAGAGCATCTCTGAAATGGCAAGGCTTCTGGGGTGCACCCGGTCAGCAGTGGTGAGTACATAGTTACACAGTTGGCTGATGAGGGACAAACCGGCAACAGGGTGTTGGGTGCCCAAGATTCATCGATTCGGAAAGGCAACAAAGGATATCCTGTCTGGTCCGAGCCAACAGAAGGTCTACTGTGGCACAAGTCAAAGAAAATTTTAATGATGATTACGGGAGGAATGTATCACAAAACACAGTGCCTCTCACACTGCTGTAGATGGGGCTACATAGTGTCAGGCCGTTCAGAGTGCCCATGATGACTCCTGTCCACTGTCAAAAGTGCCTACAATGGGCACGTGAATGTTGGAACTGGACCGTGGTGCATTGGAAAAAAAACAAGAAGGCTGCCTGGTCCAATTTGTCCTATTTTCTTTTACATCACGTGGACAGCTGTGCACATGTGGAGGTAGTGTGATACTCTGGCCAATGTTTTGCTGGGAAACCCTGGGTCGGGCCATTTATGTGGATGTCAATTTGACCTACCTAAACATCATTGCAGACCAGATACATCCCTTCATGGTAATGGTATTCCCTGATGGCAGAGGCCTCTTTCAGATGATGCACCCTGCCACACTACACACATTGTTCGGGAATGGTTTGAGAAACATGAGCAAGAGTTCAAGGTGTTGCCCTGGCCACCAAATTCCCCAGATCTCAATAAGATTGAGCATCTGTGGGATGTGTTGGACCAACAAGTCCAATCCACGGCAGCTCCACCTCATAACTTACAGGTCTTGAAGTATCTGCTGCTAATGTCTTGGTGCCAGATACCACAGGACACCTTCAGGGTTCTTGTAGAGTCCATGCCTCGGCAGGTCGGTGATGTTTTGCCGGCACGCAGAAGACCAAGTGCATATTAGGCAGGTGGACATAATGTTTTGTCTCATTGGTCTATAAAACTATTCATAACACATCACTCAACATTATGTAGACACATTCACACCAGAAAGAAACTGATAATAGTGCAGAATGTTTCATTTAAATGCATTTATGCAAAATATATTAACAACAGCAACAACAATAATAAAAATATGCATATATTATGCATATTTTAATATGGACTGAATAATAATACAAACATAATTTATTACATCACAAGATTATGTAAATGCCTGTTTGCATCCATAAGCCTATATTATACATTTCTATTAGATAAAAATGAACAGCTCAGTGGTCACCCCTCATTGAGGGAATTTGAGAAAACTGGGGTAATTGTTTTCTATATTCAACAGATTGCCTACACATAATTAACTGGCAGCCTTTGTGGCGTCATAGAGTATTACGCTTATTGATTGTTTGAGTGTGTCTATTCAGGGATGATTCAAGCTGCCATCAAATTACATATTTGACCTTCAGTGACAATGTCCTTAATTTACATTGCTTATTAATAGACTTATTAAAACCCTTGGAAAATCCAATTTGGAGAGCAGTTTGCCATTGCTGCGTCATTAATATTGAAATGCATAAAGACCAACCATCTGCTGAAAGTAGTTAAAACCTTTGTCATGTACAAACGCAGGACATGTTTCGCTCCCCAAATGATCATGGATAGAAACCCAGATAATATTTAATTTTTTTGCACATTGCACAATGAATATTTATTGCATGCCACTGGTTTCCAGAGTCATGGAGTACAATGCCGGAAGTTTATTCTTTGACTTACAAGAATGCATGCATTTGACATTCATCATGCAACAATGATGAATAATCCACATTGTACTTACAGTAGTAGCAGTAGGTTATGTAGGTGTTGCAAGACTAAGCATGATGTTATGTTAACATGTTTGCAATATTAAGACATTCTGCATCACTGAAGAGTGACATGTTCAACATGACATACATTAGATCCATATGCTTTATTCTTTATGACTTGGCTGATCAAGGCTGATTAAGTCTGTCACAGCAAAGGCTTAAAACATCATTCATAAACTTTTTTGGGGCAAAATACTCTTTTTCAAGAGTCCTGACGCAGAAAAACAGCACTAACAATTGGATACATACCATAATAATACCTTGTTTTTGGATGTGTACCATGGTAATACCATATTTTATTTCAATGTACACCATGGTAATGCCATTTTTGGACGTGTCCAGGTTAATATTGTTCCATGTTTTTTTAGAGTCTACCAGGGTAATACCATGTTTTTTTTAGATATGTACCATGGTAATGCCACATTTTGTGTAAGTGTACCATTGTGATACCATGGTGTTTGGACGTGAACCATGGTAACAGCATGTTTTTTGGACATGTAACATAGTAATGTCATACTGTTTGGATGGGTACCATGGTAGTGCTATTATTATTATTGGACGTGCATGGTAATACCATAGTCATTTTTTTTTTTTTTTGTGGATATGGTAATAATATGTTTTTTATACAATGGTGATAACATGATACACTTAGTACACAAGCAGTTAAAAGTTTGGACACACTTGACTGAATTTATGTTTCTCATTATCTTAAAAACCTTAAAGGCGTCTTAAGGCGTATGTTTAAATACTTGAAGAAAACATAAATAGCCTATATCTATCTATCTATCTATCTATCTATCTATCTATCTATCTATCTATCTATCTATCTATCTATCTATCTATCTATCTATCTATCTATCTATCTATCTATCTATCTATCTATCTATCTATCTATCTATCTATCTATCTATCTATCTACCGTTTTAAAAACAGAGTGGAAGACACAAGAAAAAACGCGTCGCTAACATTTAAAAGTGGAGTCGCGCGTACAGTAAACAGACGACAGCGTCCCGTTGCCATAGAAAGAACACGCCACTGCACCTGTTGGGTATTAGCTAACCGGCTAACGAACTTGCTCTTTAATTGTTAGAGGTTTTACAGCAGATAAATGACAAAACGCGAATGGCGATAGTCTTAATAAGGCATGCTTTAACATAGTTTTTTGTTATTAGGTGTGAACGTGGTTGAAAGGGTACATTGGCTAGTCTGTTAAGGTGACGTTATCAATTGCAAGCTGATAGCTGATAGTTTATAAAAGCATCATTGTGCTGATAGACTTTTGAAGACGACAGAATAAAACAAATCTTTCAAAATTCAGCCTTTGGAAACATGTTCAGGAACGACTATCAGGTATTGTAATAAGTAAATACAGTGGCTCCATTCTCTCAGTAGTGGAAAGTCTTTTCAGTACTTTTCTCTCTCTCTCTCTCTCTCTCTCTCTCTCTCTCTCTCTCTCTGTGTGTGTGTAGGGTGGATCCATTGTTGACATCTTCAGTGCTCAAGGAAAAGATCCTGTGGCCAAATGGAAACTATATGGCAGGAAACCTTCAATAACTAAAGTATGTTTATAAATGTTTATAGGTTATGATGGATATATTTTGCAACAGTGAAAGATGGATTTTTCTGTTTTTAACTGGTCATACAAAATATTCTATTATGTAGTGAAATGATATACATTATTCATAGGGATACAAGAGGTATTGCAGAATCTGCTCTCTAAATCATCTCAGATTGTCGATATTAGATGATGGCTATCATTTTACATTCACTGAACCCTGACCAGTGAAACATAACCCTAGTAAGCTACTGCAAAAATAAATAAATAAATAAATAAACCAATACCACAAACAAGAATCCTACTGACATTTTCCATGGATGGAATATCCAGGTTCAAGTTAAGCTCAATTGACAGCATTTCTGGCATAATGTTGATTACCACAAAATAAATAAATAATAATATATATATATATATCTATCTATCTATATATCACACTGTTTTAGAAGGATTGAAGTGCCCTCTTGTCATTTTTGCTTGTCATTTTTGCTTTTATTATTAAGGGCCGATAATCGTCCCACAATGGAAGTAAATGGGGCACATTTTTTTAAATGTTTAAATGCAGATATTTGAAGCATATAATTTTATAAAAGCACTTGCATTCATTTTTCTGTTCAAACTTGTTTATTATTTAAGCTGTAAAGTTTGTCTTTGTCATTTTTTTATGGTTGTTTAAGGCTTGGAATTTGTATCTCTCATTAATTTCTCTCATACCACTTTATTATTGACATACGTGTTTTATTTATCTATTTTTTACCATGGGTAGACACAGAAATAAGGAAAAAGATTTGTTACATTCTTGGCCTTTTATTTTTATATGATATCAATTTTGACCTATTTTGCAGGTATTTGATAAAGAACTAAAGGGCTTTGTATACAGTCTTGAAGGCAGCGGTCAAACCCACAAGATGCAGTTACCTAAGGATGGCAAGATTGCTCGTAAGTGCTTTTAAAACTAGAATAAAAAGACAGAATGCATTTATATTTTACATTGTACATTTATAGTATGTGAAAGTCTCGCTTAAGGGCTTAGATTAATCTTAAAAGATGATTAAGGATTCTATTTTGGTCTATAGATTTTTTTTTGTCACATAAAAGATAAAATCACACTGTTGTAGAAGGATTGATTTATTATTACAAGTGCCCTCTTCATTTATGTGTGTCTATATGAAATTTCTCTTTCATATCTTCTAATCTTGCATCTCTTGTTCCTATAGTTGGTCTGATTCAGAAGTTCCTGATTCTGCAAGTCAATGTTCCTTTGGGAAAAGACTTCTCCACTGAGATTCTGTAAGTGCCATTATTTCATTTTTTTTATAATGTATACCATTTCTTGAAGCTACTGCAAAAAATATGTGTTTTGCTGCTACTGTATGTCTAATTATCATTGCTATAGATGAAATTCTGTGAAAGTGTAGAGAGTATTACCATGGAGAGTGAATTAATTCAACCTGTCATGCATATAGATATCACACACACACACACACACACACACACACACACACACACACACACACACACAAACTGGTGTGGCCATCCTTATGAGGACTCTCCATATAAATAATGATTTTTGTACTGTACAAAATTATTGATTCTATACCCTAACCCTACACCTACCCCTAAACTTAACCCTCACAAAAAACTTTCTGCACTTTTACATTCTCCCCCCCCCCACCCAAAAATGGAAATTCTGTCATCATTTGCTCACCTTCATGTTGATCCAAACCGGAATGACTTACTTTCTTCCATGAAACATAAAATGAGATGTTCAACCAAATCACAGCATCAGTGCCCACAATAAAAGTGAATGGTAACTGAGGTTGTCAGTCCCTAACATTCTGCCTAACATCTTTTGTGTTCCATGGAAGAAATAAAGTTGTATGCGTTTGGAACAACCCCAGTAAATGAGTAAATGATGGCAGGATTTCCATTTTCTTTAAAGAGGAGGCATTTTGGTTAACTTTTCAATGGTGTCTTGTAGAGTGACAGATGAAGAGCATCTAAAGAGGAGACTCTACATGTCTACTGTTCATAAAGATCTCTCAGCAACCCCTCTGCATGCAAGAATACCTCTAACCTGCCTCAAACGCAATATTGTAAGTCTTCAAAAGAGTTACGGCACAGTATTCTCCAAAACCATCTGACAATAATCACCATGAGCAGTCAGATCAATTCGTTTTGGATCAGCACGATACTTTGTAACATGATCACAGAAAATTACCTGATAAATGTTCTTGTAGTTGTGTAAGGTATGATAAGGTGCTACTGTCTGTGTGCAGTGGTGTAATTTGTGTATTGATCTGGACTCCCTCACTGCTGAGATATTCAGAGGGGCATGCTTCCTGTCTCTGGATGGGATCATCATCTCCGCCTGCTGTAAGGTTCGAAGGATCTTCACGATGAAGAATGGACCTGCAGACTGCACGAATGGAGGTTAGGGAAAAAGCATCAAATGGTTTGCTTGATGCTTAATTTTTTAGCTCACTATTTATATAAAAATCAGATTGCTTTAAAGGAATAGTTCATAAAAATTCTAAATGTATTTGTAAACAGTTCACTGGAAAGGAGGAGGTGAGAACCGACTTGACCATATAAATAATAATTTAATAATGAACTTAAACAAAAAGACAATCACACACAGGTGTTGGGCAGCTGCTTGTAACTCTCTCTCCATCACACTGCCAGCTCTGGTCGCCTTTATCCCTCTTGGGCTTAATCAGTCTAATTAGGGGCCAGGTGTGTGGAATCATGGCCCGGCCACGCCCTCCTCCCTGCCACATTTCTCCCTCATTCTCTCAGGCCAGGGAGCCCCCGCCATGACGTACACCCTCTCCCCCTTTAATTTAATCCGACCCCGTCTGCCTGCCAATCTTCCTGGATCTGGGAGGGGACAAAGGGAGGAAAACAACTATATAATAAAAAAATTAAAAAACGCAGTATTTACACACTGTAACAGTGATAATACCAACCAAAACACAATAATAATATTTAAAAAGAGAGGGAAAGGCCAATGCTGAGCAGCAGCGGGTGAGAGAGAGAGAGAGAAAAAAATAAAAATAAATATTTACTCGCCGGATACACCGTAGCCTGGTCCTAGGCCTCTCCTCCACCCTCTAGTGGAGGACAGCCGTGCCTCCCCGGGCAGATCGGAGGCAGTCCTCCGGCCCCAGGCAGACAGAACGCCCCACCACGTTGCGGCTGGTAGGGGTCTCCTCCGCCCCTGGCAGCGGCCCTGACCGGGTGTCGGGCAGCTGCTCGGAACGCTCTCTCCTTTGCACTGCCATCCCCGGTCACCTTTATACCTCAAAGGGGCTTCATCAGTCAAATTAGTGGCCGGGTGTGCTGAATCACGGTATGATTCAGCACACCCAGCCCTGCCACAGTATTATTTTTTTTTTTTCGTCTGTGAAGCACACAAAAAGATGTTAGACAGAATGTCTAAGCTGTTAAAGGGATAGTTTACTCTTAAAATGAAAAATCACTTATCATTTCTCACCCTTATGCCATCCCAGATGTCTTTTCTTCTTCAGAAGATTTATATAAGCATATTTCAGCTCTGTTTGTCCATACAATGAAAGCAAATGGGTGCTGGCAGTTTGACAGCTGTTTGAAAGGCATATTTAGGCAGCATAAATGTAATCCACATGATTCCAGTCAATCAAACAATGTCTCCTGAAGCAAATTGATAGGTTTGTGTAAGAAACAAATCGATACTTAAAATGTTTTTAACTTTAAATCGTTGCTTCCTCCCACCACTGTATTGCTGTTTGAAATTACCTAACTCTCGCATGACGTTTGTTCCTCTGTTTAATACAAAGCACACGCGTTTCTGACTTCTCGCATGAATGCGACAGCTCCGTGATGGTTCGACTGGTAGCAGGAAGTGTTTTTTTATTTATTAAAGTTTATAAAGTTTTACTTATCGATTTATTTTTTACACATACTGTACCTATCATTTTAAGATATAGATTTAACCACTGGAGTCTTTTGGATTACTTTTATGCTGCATTTGTGTGCTTTTGGAGCTTCAAAATTTTGGTAACATTCACTTGCATTGTGAGGACCTACAGAGCTGAAAATATTCTTCTAAAATCTGTGATTGTGCTCAGCAGATGAAAGAAAGTCATAAACATCTGAGATGGCATGAGGGCAAGTAAATGATGAGAAATCTTTTGAATTAACTATTCTTTTAATGAGAGTGGAAGGTGATTTTACTGCAAAGCACCAAAAAGGACAACAACAAAAAAGCACTATAAAAGTATCTTAAAAGTAGCCCACACAACAGGACTTTTGAAGTCATATAATAACTTTGAGGAACAGACTAAAATTTATGTAAATTCACAGATAATCTTACTCTCCCCTCACGCTTCTGTTCAACTTAAGCATGGTGCCTTTAGCTTGGCAGTATAAATCAAACAATCACACATTTTCCTTGTATTAAAAGAGCAGATCGTACATTCTGCTTAATATTTCTTTAGTATTTCAAAGAAGAAATAATATACTACAGAAACGACATAATGAAAAAAAAATTTTGGGTGAACTCCCTTTAATATTTTATTTTTGACATTTATAAACATCTCTACAACACTGAGTTAATTTACATGCACACTAATATGCTGATAACTACCAAAAATCCGCTTATTCAAAAATCCAACAATGCAAGAAAACCCGCATTTACATGAGATTTAAAATCATCAGATTACTCCCTGTTTTTAACATCAAAATGTAAACAGGCATGCACACAATACTTATGCACACTGGATAAGCCACTAAGAATGCAGTAAAAGTGTTTGAGTGCAATGCAAAATTGGGGTAATGCATGTATGCATGCAAACTGGTTTATCCTTAAGTCATTTTTGACCTTACCCCAATTAAGGAAAACCATTTAAGATGTTTACATTACCTTATGCATTGTCTGCTTATTAAGCATAATCAGTTTAAGATCATGCATGGAAATTCACTCAGTGTCTATTCATAGTCAACCTCTACAGGACAAATTTTCACTTTTCGTGTTTTGTTCAAGATTTAGAGCTAATAGCTGGTCCAAAAGAAGAGATTCCAAAGAATTGCCAGTTTCCTAGTGAAGTTCAGTATATTAACCAGCTGGTGAACACAAAAACACTGGGACAGACTGATCTAAAGGGTGGACCTGCAAACTCAGATACAGGTCAGTTCCAAATGCAAAATGGGTAAATGTCATGCAAAGTGTCTTAACTAATTTATAAAAAATAATTCGCAATATTGTCACCCAGTAATATAGTTAATTGGCCTAATGTAGACTGTTTATGATTGCCAAGCAATGTTGTAACTTAGTGCATTAATATATAATTCAACTGTGGTCGCAGGTGTACAGATATTGACATTTTTACAACGGCTTTGATCGTGTCTCATCAAATCATTTAACCACACATCCCCTACTAGGCTTAGTAACACAATTTCCTTTTTTTTGTCACAAAGTTCTGTGTTTTCTTATTTGTTCTTTGTTAAAGAGAAGGTCAGACACCTATACAGAATTCTCTTGCTATTTCTTGTCTATTAGTTTGCTGACAAGAGACACATCTTGCCAAGAGAGCTCTAATCATGTCTCTCTAGTCACATACCTGTCCACTCTCTCGGTCCACTGAGACTTTCATAGCTGTTTTGTTTATCCAGATATTTGCTGGCCTCATACCAAAGTACCAGACTGCTGTCATCTCACCCTTAGAATCTAGAAAATGACTTATATAATCCACTTATACTTATGGAAAATTAAGAACAACATGAGGGTGAGAAAATTATGACAGAATTAAGATTTCTGTGTGAACTAACACTTTAAAATAACAAAAGGTTAGAGGCCAGTTAATGACCAAAGGTGTTGGAGATTTTAATAAGATCATGCAAAATGTTTCTCTATATACAAAAAATGCAACAAAAGACTGTAGTCTCTCATTCTACATGACTTATTTTTCCCTTTTCATCACCTAGCAACTATGTATCAAAATACCATGGGCTTTGTGAATGAAACCCTGTAGTCATAGCTTACAGCCTTGGATACTGAGCTGTCTGTTATATTGAAATAATAAATGGCAGTATTTTGTGCTTTGTTGCCAGGTTTCCATGAACTTAACACTGCTTTCCTTGCAACATTGCGGTATATAACAATTGAAAATATGCCAATTCTGATCCAACTGATGGCAAGGGTTCACAATTATGGTTAAGTCAGAAGTTTGCATACACAATAGCCAAATACATTTAATCTCAGTTTTTCATCATTCCTGACATTTAATCGTAGAAAACATTCCCTGTCTTAGGTCAGTTAGTATCACTACTTTATTTTAAGAATGTGAAATATCAGAATATTAGTAGACAGAATGATTTATTTCAGCTTTTATTTATTTCATTGCATTTCCAGTGAATTATAAGTTTACATACACTTTGTTAGTATTTGGTAGCATTGCCTTTAAATTGCTTAACTTGGGTCAAATGCTTCCACAAGCTTCTCACAATAAGTTGCTGGAATTTTGGCCCATTCCTCCAGACAGAACTGGTGTAACTGAGTCAGATTTGTAGGCCTCCTTGCTCGCACATGCTTTTTCATCGGATTGAGGTCAGGGCTTTGTGATGGCCACTCCAATACCTTGACTTAGTTGTCCTTAAGCCATTTTGCCACAACTTTGGAGGTATGGTTCAGATCACTGTCCATTTGGAAGACCCATTTGCGAACGAGACGTTATGCGTCTCCTTCCTGAGCGGTATGATGGCTATGTGGTCCCATGTTGTTTATACTTGCATTCTATTGTTTGTACAGATGAACTTGGTGCCTTCATGCATTTAGAAATTGCTACCAAGGATGAACCAGATTAGTGGAGGTCCACAATTTTCTTCTTTTAAAATAAAAGTTATTTTCTTTTGATTCTTTGATGTCCAGAAAAGAGGCATTGAGTTTGAAGGTAGGCCTTAAAATACATCTACAGGTACACCGCCAATTCAGTACACCTCCTATCAGAAGCTAATTGTCTAAAGGCTTGACATAATTATCTGGAATTTTCCAAGCTGCTTAAAGGCACAGTTATCTTAGTGTATGTGAATTTCTGACCAACTGGAATTGTGATGTAGTCAATTAAAAGTGAAACAATCTGTCTGTAAACAACTGTTTTAAAAATTACTCATGCCATTCACAAATTAGATGTCCTAAATGACTTGCAAAAACTATAGTTAGCTAATAGTAAATCTGTGGAGTGGTTAAAAAAATTAGTCATATCGAAGGCAGTCATATTGTTGTAGACCAGCGATTCCCAATCAGGGGTACGTACACAAAAATAATTGGATTTTCCATGTTTAAACCTAACAAAATCACATGTATGGCTTCAATTAAACATAATATTATTAGGGATGGGTAAAAATATTGATTTCACAATTAACCATGATCTTTATTTGAACAGTCCCGTTATCGATCTTGCAAAGTTTGGCACCAGATATTTTCACTGCGTGTTGAGAACAGTGAAAGTTTGAGTTTGACTTATCCCGTATAATGTGTCCAATGAGGCGATCCACACAATAGCTCTTGTTTCTAATGTAATACTTGTAAATAGTACAAATTATGCATGTAAACAATAAACATGTAATAAAACATATGTGTACAATATATGCAGTTTTAAGACATCTTATTTATTGATGGAATTCATGGAATTTGAGTTTTTTAGATGAACAACATTATGAAAAACTATTGTTAAAATATCATTTGTAAAATTAATATTTCATAATGTATCAAGTTACAAGGTCCCCTGTATAATTAACATAATTAGATAAGAGACAATTTCTTTTATATGTAAGCAAAATGGACATTATAACTAAAATAAACCTGAAATATAATTGATTTTTATCATTAATAATTATCAATATTAATGATAGTGTTAAATTATGTAGACTTTGGTATACATCTTTGGTTTTGTGTTGATGAAGGGGTACTTCAGCCTTACTGATGGTGCTGTGTGGGTACTTACGGAAAAAAAGGTTGGGAAACCCTGTTATAGACAATGTTGTGATATTGTTAGCCTACCTTCTCATGCTTAATACTGTAATTAATTGAACCATTTTAATACATCATCTTTTTTACTTGAATGGCAGATATTGTAATGCATGAAAAACTGTAAATGTTTTATGCATGTCTGCTTTCTAGAAGAAACAGATGGTGTCAAAGCATCCATTTCAAAGGGTCCTACACCCCGGGACTTCTCCCATATTGCATTTGGGTCAAAGGTTATTGGACCTCCTCCACTGACTGCAAGGAAGAGCAGCACATCAGCCAACAGGAAAGAGGAAAGATCTAAATCCGAACTGAGTCTCAACATACCACAAGGCATGCATGGATTTTCTTAACACATAACAGCAAATCACCTTGAGATTTTACACAGAGATTACTGAGAAATAGATTTGCATTTGCAGAAGGAAATAGTAGTGCTTGCAAGGCAGCAAAAGATTGTGTTAAAGACCCTGAGAAATCCAATTTTTTTGGCTTTTAGTCTTCACTGTAAAAAATGGAAACGTAGAATTGTTACGTAACACCAGATCTTACCCTTAACCTTATGTAGTCAGGTTGATTCAGTCATTCAATATTTTTAATTTAGATGTTACACCAATACAAGTGTATTTTTCAGGCTTCATGACAAAACATTTTTTACAGTGCATGTCCATTGGCTTTAAAGCCATTTTCAAAAGTTTTAGTTTTCACCATTTTAAAGCCAAAGTTTACTTTTAGCATTTTCACATTTAAAATAAACAGTCTTTCTCTTCTGGTATGACGAGTCTTTCCGATATGTTTCATCCATACTTCTTGTTATAATAGCAAACACATCAACACAAAACTGCATTCAATATCTCAGCTCTGTAGGTCCATACAATGCAACTGAATGGTGACCAAAACTTTGAATCTCCAAAAATAACATAAGACATCATAAAAGTAGACCATACCTTTGGATTCCAATGGTTAAATCCATGTCTTCAGATGCGATATGATAGGCGTGTGTGAGAAACAGATCAATATTTAAGTAATTTTTTTTTTTTTTTATCATAAATCTCCTCTTTCACATTCTTCTTTTGTTTTTTGGCAAATTTGTTCTTCGTGCATATCGCCACCTAGTGGTCAGGGCTGGTCAAAGGAGGAGATTTATAGACTCTATAGAATGTACTGATCTATTTCTCACCCAAACCTATATTACTTTATGCTGCCTTTATGTGATTTTTGAAGATTCAAAGTTCTGGCCTCTATTCATTTACATTGAAAGGACCTACACAGCTGATATATTCATCAAAAAATCTTTGTTTTTGTTATGCAGAAGAAAGAAATTCATACACATCTGAAATGAGAGGAAGTTGTGTAAATTATGAAGTTATTTACATAAAATTAAGGCCAATCAGAATTTAAAGAGTGGACATGCTAACATTGGTCAGTTATAGATTTTCAAATGTCTACTTGTACCAAAATCTTAATTTTCTTAAACTAAGATTTAAATGTTCTTTACAGATTATTCAAACAAAAAAATAGCACAACTTAGACTGACAAAACAAACTTTTAATGTAGTTTGTAAGCAGTCTGAGTTGCATTAATTACAGAAAATTATGGAGTAGAAGAATAATAAGTGGATTTCGATATAGTGTTGCCATGGAATCACAGTAAATAACTTTACCATTTAAAGATGTTCAATTGTTGTATATTGGAGTGAGGAATTTTTTTAGTTATGTATTTCTAAATATAGGCAGAGCTGAAAATGTACAGCCTCGGCCACCACTTGAAAGGCCTTCAGCAGAGAGAGTGGGCACTAAAAGACCACAGGGAATTCACAGTGTGGGAAGAGAAACATCAAGCACAGGTGAAGATCTGATTTCATTAACTTGCATTTTTTAAAAGATAAGATACTATTATGGCCCACGTATTGCCTCTCAGCTTTAATCTTTTGTACAAAGATTTTGCCATTGTACAAATTGATTATTTTTTTTTTTTTGTTGCATTTTAAAGATTTGAAAGCTTTTCACATGGTCTGATAGATCATTGATCCTTTGCCCTTGGTCATCAGAATTAGCATTTATGTCTTAGTTGTTTTTTTACACTAGGTATTCATGCCAGTACAACAGCTCTCTTGAAATTAATTGACTTTTGAAGTCTATTGGTGACACAAAGCATTTTATTTTAATCTCAAATGTTTCTTTAAGATAGAGAAGGTGGCAAAGTTAGCCCAAACCAAGAGGGACCCGAGTCTCAAGGAAAAACTGCACTACAAATCATGTGCTCTGACTTAACAGTGGAAGATAAATTCACTTATCTGAATCTACAAGGTGAGTAATTATGTTCCTTGCGCGTTATATGGCCAAACTTAAACTGCTACTGTGCTCAGTATGTTAAATGACCTGACACCTAACTCAGATGTGTGAAAGCCTTATTACTAGTGCTTGGTCATACTTGGGGTAAGAGATTTGAACAAACTCCAAACTCTAGGTATTTTGCATGTACTTCGACCTGCATCGTTCATGCTACGGACATGCATGAAACTCAAATCTTGTCTTGTCAAGAACAAGTGTGCTATAACTTTTCAAAGGGATCAGACTTCTGATTTTCGACTGGTGGATGTTAAAACAAGCAAAAAAAAAACTGTACACTTACACTGATAGAGGGGCCCTAGCCATATCTAGAGACCAGAATATCATAGATATCATTGATACATAAGCAACCATCTAGCAACCAACAAGAACACACTGGCAACCGCATAGCAACATACCGAAAACTAGAGGTAGACCGATAATCGGTTTTACCGATTAATCATTACCGATAGATGCTTTTTGGAACTATCGGTTGTCGGCAACAATCTATACTGATAATTTTTTATTGAATATATAATTTCACCAGATGAGGTTTATTTATGAATTTATTTATATACACAAAATTCTTCATCATGTTAATATATAAAGTATAAAAAGCTTCATTAGATAAATACTTACATATAGAGGATTGCAACAGAGCCAGGTCTCTGTCATTTTATCTAAAAATAAAAAAATATATATATAATATTTCCCTGGTGTATTTAAGGCTTGTTTATAGTTAAAAGTCCCACATTATGCACCAAATCTTAATTTTCTGGTTATTATTAGTGTTTTGTGTGCACAATAATCTGCTTTTGGGATTTTATTCATTTTGGACTCTCATATCCTCAATCTCTGTGCCGTCATAGTAAGCAAAGTCTAAGAACTCTTTGATCACTCTTTTGATCACACAAAAATTATTGGCTTATTAATCTGTCATCGGTCTTATTACCCACCTTAATTATCGGTCGACCTCTAATTAAAACCACTCAAAACACCTTAGCAACTGCATAGCAATGCTCTGGCAACAATCCACAACACCCTAGCACCATGGCAACTGGTTTTGCATAAACAAGACACACATTTTCTTCAGAAACATACAAAAATCTAGTTTTACAATAAAAATTATTTGCCTGAATAGTTTGTAAGCAGGTGGTTGTGTATAGACCAGGCTAAATTTAAACTACAAAATGAACTACAAAACATTCCTATAATTGATTTTTCTGCAAAAGCTTCCTATTTTCTCACAGGACAGTTCACATACACTTGTATATTGGAGTAGTGAAAGTCTAGCTAGCCAACCAAACATCCCAAATGTGTGATTCTGGCTGTCGTTTTGATCCCAACACTGAGAACAAGATCAGTTGCTCCAAGTTAAAGGAATAGCTCACCCAAAAATGAAAATTCTCTCATTCAGTTACCCTGATGCCATCCCAGATGTGTAAGACTGTCTTTCTTTAGCAGACCACAAATTAAGATTTTTAGAGGAAAATAGCGCTCCGTCAGGTCCTTGTAATGCAAGTACATGGGTGATAGCACTTTGCCAGTCAAAAGGTCACATTTAGGCAGCATTAAAGTAATCCATGCATCTCCAGTTGATCAATTAATGTCTTGTGAAGCGAATCAATAGGTTTATGTAAGTAACAAGTTGATAATTACATTTTTTTTTTACTTTAGATCGGATCGCTTCCATCCAGGGCTCTGATGCTGTTTGAAATGGCAGAATCCTCACATGACATTCGTTCTTCTGGTGTAAATAAGCGGCGTTTCTGAATTCTCGTGTGATTTCACTTATGTCCTTATGTCACGTTTAAGCAGCGTGATGTGTCAGATGCTGGCAGGAAGCGCTTTTTAAAAGTTAATAATGTTTTAATGATTTATTACATTTTGTACACAAACATATTAATTTGCTTCAGAAGACATTCATTGAGTCCTGTGGATTACTTTTATGCTACCTAAATATGACTTTTGGACCGTCGAGGTGCTGGCACCCGTGTACTTGCATTATAATGACCTGACAGAGCTCTATCTTCTTCTAAAAATCTTCATTTGTGTTCTACTGAATAATGTTATACACATCTGGGATGGCATCAGGGTAAGTGAATAATGAGAGAATTTCCATTTTTGGGTGAACTAGTCCTTTAACAATATTTTCCTGCAGATTAGGTTTAACTTGAACTTCCCTTTAGCCGAGAAAACGAGAGTTCATTAGTGGTAATGGGACATTAAGTACACTGTGTAGGTCAGAGAGAAGTCTCTGGGGTTCAGACAGGCTTGCACTGTGGGCAATTAGAAAAGGTGATTACAATATAAGCCTGTTCCAAAACGTGCCAGGAATCAAAATTTGCTAAACCACTTGGAATAGCAAGAGTGAAGGCAACACTTGAGAGGTGATCTGTGAGCTTGCATGCTTTAATTTTAATAGATGAATCATTACTCTGTAAAGAGATTAACAGGGCCTTTACATCTCTTTATCTGACATGGTCATTATGTTGTGGTTTTTAATTTTTAATTATAACATGTAATCATTTGTTCAGCTGACAAATCTTTATTATCCATGGCTGTGATCAAAACAAACAGAACAGAACGCAAGCCATTGGAGGGAAATTACAAAAGAGATCTCTTTTATTTTTCCAACCTCATAGAAACAAGTTACTATACCTACATTTTTGCTAAATGATTTTTACATGGCTTAGTGTACGCATTGTGGCAGTTTCCTGGTGAAATAAACACTAGAGGCACTACTAAAATGGCAGATTATCAGTTTATAAAGACTTACTTTTCACTCCGTTCCTCACACAATGCTATATTATGACAACAAAACATTTTTCTATAGCGCATGACTTTTAACATCTGCATTACATAACATACTACATTTACCAGGTTATTTGAACACAATCAAGTTGTGCGGTAGCTCAAATGATGGAGCTTTGCACTTGCAACGCAAAGGACCGTGAGGTCCAGAAGTGTACACGTGTCAACACATGAGCCAAAAGTATAATTGAAGCACCACAAAATTATGTGGTTGCTTCAGCATTTGCATTTTTCATCCCACTTTTGCTTTTTATAACATTATCAGTAAAGTTTAGGTTTAAGGTATTAGGGTAGGTTTTTGTTTATTTAAAACTCAATAGAGCATTACTCTTAAAAACCTCATCTGTTTTGGAGAATATTTAACTCGCTTTTAGAGTCACACAATGGACATTTCACACTGGATCTGCCACATGTGTAATGAACCAAAAAGATGTTGCCACAGTCAAATTATTTTCAGAAGATCAGGCCAAATTTGTCAGTTGTTTCCCCAAGACAGCAATGAGATTTTCCTCTGGGACAATGTTGCAATAGTTATTACATGGTTTAATTATGTGAAATATAAAGTCACTACATTAACCCCGGTACTTGAGGTCAGGGCGGAAGTTGCTAGTCATCAGCCAGAGTTATTCAAAGTGAAAATGATTTTTTTTGTTCCCTCATGCCTTTTCTTAGTCCTTGTCTCTAGGTGAGTGCAAGTTAAGCTCAGGTTCACAGTTCACAGTGATTTAGTCAGACTTTCTACTGCAGTGTATTTTGCTGAAGTAGATCAAAGTGTTCTACTCTCACACAGCAAATTCATCACTTGGTCTCTGTGGTGTCTTTTTGCTCCCTGCTCTCTGGGTGTCTTCTCTTTAGTATGAGGGCATGCAGACCCCACAGGCGCACATCCGTGTGTCTGAATTATGATCTTACTGTACCATTGCTCCCTATCTACTAATGATGTTGTTTATGTGCCAGTGGTTGAGCCAGAAAGTACCCCTCCTGTCCCCAAACTAAGCAGACATACGCATACACTGGCAAATTTAATGCTATTTTTCCATTTTCTTTTATTCTCTCCGGACTGCGTATGTAAATTTCTTCCATCCACATCTTTAAAATATTGTTTCCAATGTGTCGGCCTCATTTATGTATATTTTAAGAGATCATTAATGCATAATGCCACAGTTATCGAATCCAGTACATATGAAAGAGGTTAGACACGTCCTATAAATTCATGCTCGCGCTCAGTTGGCAAGCTTTGCGGAATTCATCTCAATCTTCAAGGATTGTGGTTATGCACTTATTTGCATACACTCATTAAAATGAACACGGGCGTAGAACATGAGTGCCTGCATAAAAAACGAAAGATGAAACATTATGGTTAGTAATTAGATTTCCATTATTGATCTTTATAGAGACAGTGATTCAATGGAAGGTCCCTGAGGGAGAAACAAGAAGAAAATGTTAATGTTTTCTCCTTTAGCAACATATTACCATCAGGACATATTCTCACTGGAGTCTGATTTTTGTCCAGAGATTATACAGAATAGGTGCTCTTGCTGTTTAAGGAATGGATTCACTATATACATTTTTGCAGAATACTTTCTAGTCCTTTCTGTTTATTGTTTTTTCCCATTAGTCTTAAATGATCAGTCATTGGGGCTGCAACATACACTGCAACCTACCTAAAGATGTGCTTCATTTGGTAAATTAACTGGTTTCAAATTTAAAAGAAATATAAAGATACTCTTGACTGTCAAAAGTTTGGAATAATGTACAGATTTAGTTGTTTTTGAAGGAATTTGGTACTTTAATTCACCAAAGTGGCATTCAACTGATCACAAAGTATAGTCAGGACATTACTTATGTAAAAAACAGCACCACTATTTGAAAAAAGTACTTTTTCTAGACAGAGCCCCATTTCCAGTAGCCATCACTCCAACACCTTATCCTTGAGTAATCATGAGAATACTAGAAAATCACTTGCCATTATATCAAACACTGTTGAAAGCTATTTGGTTAGTTAAATGAAGCTTAACATTGTCTTTGTATTTGTTTTTGAGTTGCCACAGTATGCAATAGATTGGTCAATATTAGGTAAATAAATTGCAAAAAAGAAACCGCTTTCTCTAAAAACTCATAAGTCAATCTTTGTTTTGAAGAATGGCTATACAATGCTTGAAATTGCCCCAAAGGTGTTCACTACAGTCTTCAAAGATAAAAGACAACTGGCTCTAACAAGGACAGAAAGAGATGTGGAAGGCATGTTCAACTAAACAAGAGGATAAGCACATACGGGTGTCTAGTTTGAGAAATAGACACCTCACATTTCCTCAGCTGACAGCTTCATTGAATTCTACCTGCTCAACACCAGTTTCACATACAACAGTAAGGAGAAGACTCAGGAGTGCAGGCCTTATGGGAACTTTTGAAACAGAAAAACATAAAGGAAAGGTTAGAGTGGGCAAAGAAACACAGACATTGGACAACAGATAATTGGAAAAGAGTGTTATGGATCTTAACCCCATTGAGCTTTTGTGGGATCAGCTAGACTTAAATGTGCGTGAGAAGTGCCTGACAAGAGAGCCACATATATGGCCAGTGCTATACAGGAAGTGTGGGGTCACCTCAGTATCTGGACAAACTGACAGCTAGAATGCCATGGATACGCAACGCTATCATTGTTGCACGTGAAGAACTCTTTGAAATACTTTAAGAAGCTCTGAAAATTTTCAAATTGTAATAGTACATTTTCACATTATTAATGTCCTGCCTATACTTTGTGATAAGTTGAATGACACTTTGGTGAATAAGAGTACCAAGTTCTTTCCATAAGAGCAAAATCTGTACATTATTCCAAACTTTTGGCCACCAATGTACATTTTATATATATATATATATATATATATATATATATATATATATATATATATATATACATATATATACATACATACACTCACCTAAAGGATTATTAGGAACACCTGTTCAATTTCTCATTAATGCAATTATCTAATCAACCAATCACATGGCAGTTGCTTCAATGCATTTAGGGGTGTGGTCCTGGTCAAGACAATCTCCTGAACTCCAAACTGAATGTCAGAATGGGAAAGAAAGGTGATTTAAGCAATTTCGAGCGTGGCATGGTTGTTGGTGCCAGACGGGCCGGTCTGAGTATTTCACAATCTGCTCAGTTACTGGGATTTTCACGCACAACCATTTCTAGGGTTTACAAAGAATGGTGTGAAAAGGGAAAAACATCCAGTATGCGGCAGTCCTGTGGGCGAAAATGCCTTGTTGATGCTAGAGGTCAGAGGAGAATGGGCCGACTGATTCAAGCTGATAGAAGAGCAACTTTGACTGAAATAACCACTCGTTACAACCGAGGTATGCAGCAAAGCATTTGTGAAGCCACAACACGCACAACCTTGAGGCGGATGGGCTACAACAGCAGAAGACCCCACTGGGTACCACTCATCTCCACTACAAATAGGAAAAAGAGGCTACAATTTGCAAGAGCTCACCAAAATTGGACAGTTGAAGACTGGAAAAATGTTGCCTGGTCTGATGAGTCTCGATTTCTGTTGAGACATTCAGATGGTAGAGTCAGAATTTGGCGTAAACAGAATGAGAACATGGATCCATCATGCCTTGTTACCACTGTGCAGGCTGGTTGTGGTGGGGTAATGGTGTGGGGGATGTTTTCTTTGCACACTTTAGGCCCCTTAGTGCCAATTGGGCATCGTTTAAATGCCACGGCCTACCTGAGCATTGTTTCTGACCATGTCCTTCCCTTTATGGCCACCATGTAACCATCCTCTGATGGCTACTTCCAGCAGGATAATGCACCATGTCACAAAGCTCGAATCATTTCAAATTGGTTTCTTGAACATGACAATGAGTTCACTGTACTAAAATGGCCCCCACAGTCACCAGATCTCAACCCAATAGAGCATCTTTGGGATGTGGTGGAACGGGAGCTTCGTGCCCTGGATGTGCATCCCACAAATCTCCATCAACTGCAAGATGCTATCCTATCAATATGGGCCTACATTTCTAAAGAATGCTTTCAGCACCTTGTTGAATCAATGCCACGTAGAATTAAGGCAGTTCTGAAGGCGAAAGGGGGTCAAACACAGTATTAGTATGGTGTTCCTAATAATCCTTTAGTTGAGTGTATATAATGTACATTGGCGGCCAAAAGTTCGGAATAAAATATATATATATATATACACACACAGATTAACCACAACATTAAAACCACCTGCCTAATATTGTGTAGGTCTAGATAACACTCTATACAATTGTGGTGACAATAATAGCATCTCAGAATAATATTCTGAGATGCGGGTTGGTGCCGTTGTGGGGCACAAGGGGGACCAACACAATATTAGGCAGGTGGTTTTAATGTTGTTGCTGATCAGTGTATATTAACATCACTGAATCAACTTGAATACATTAGGCTACATCAACAAAACTCATTTTAAGGGTTAGATCAGTTAGAAATAGCTCCTTAAGGTAATAATTACAGCTCACTTTTTACCGTAAATGCGTGCTCCTGGCATATTGATCATTGGTGCTCATGTGGGAAATGCAGATTTTAATCTGGCCTGTTATATGTCCATTCCCATCTCTACACTCACAATAAAACAAGCCAGAAACAAACTAAACAAACAAACAAGTATGCAGACTTTTTTATTGTATCATATTAGATCTTGTATTATGCATGTGATAGAGCTACATTAGCTGCTGTGGGCCAAAATAAACAACTTATACTTGTCAATCAGTCAAACAAAGCCAGACAACTTTTAAGAAGGAGATTTACACATTTACCAAATAAAAAATACAGCAAAAAAAAAATTGCAACAAATGTTGATGTTACCCATAAATCTGGCTGTCATATTTCTGCAGACAGTGTTTCTAGTGTGGAGACATCTGGGTCAGCTCTCAAGCCTCCGTATGCTTCTCTGCTTCCTAAATGTGTGCTGACTACAGATGATGCTGACCTTTGTGACATGGAAAGTAAGCTCTCTCTCTGCGATGAGGAATACGAAGAGGAAGTCTTCACCTTCTCCTCATGCCCGCACTCGGCCAGACGGAATCAGACTAGCAACGACCCTGCCAGTGATTTGATCTTTGGCCTTAAAGGTTACGAGCCGGTTACCGAAGGAGAGCGCAAAGATGCACGTCTGGAGGATGATTTTGTCGGTAGTGAAAGTGAAGAGGTATTGTCACGCAAAAAACATGCACATAATTTCAAATGCAGAAACAAATACATTTTTGTGGCTTTAACAGTAATTGATTTGACAGGAATTGATTGAGACTTGCTTCAGATGTTAAATTAATGAATTTCCAGACATTGTAAAATTGCTAAATTAATTTTAATGTTTACTCTATTGGGTTATCATGTGGCCAGCAGAGCTGCACAACAGATAATTAGAGCTACTGTACATAATTTTAACAAAAAACACTAGACCTATTGTAGATGTATCTACATATGAAGTCATAAAGGAAAAAAATGGCTAATTAATGTTATGTTGGCTGGTATTCCTATTTCATGAGGAATATATATTTATTTATTATTATTTTTACAATATTCTTGTTATTAATATTATTAATATAATCATCATCATTGTTAATATTATTTATAATAAGATATCTATTTAAACTACTGTATTATGCATATTTTAATAAATATTTAACAACAACAATAATAATAATAATAATAATAATAATAAATATTAATTATAACAATTAATTATAATTAATAATCATTTATTTTTATTGAATAATTAATAAATCTTAGTCCTTCTGTAGATAGATTTATATATGAAGTATATAGTTTATATCAGAAGTAAAAAATAGCTAATTACTGTTGTCTGGCATTCCTATTTCATGAGGAATATAAATAGAGACACGTTATTTTATTATTAAGATATATATACATATAATAATAATAATAATAATATTTTTGTTATTATCTGACAGTATTCTTGTAAATATTATTATAAATATAAAATAATACACAGATTTAAACTGTGTTATGTATATTATTATTTCATATTTAATAATATAGTTATATAATCATAATTGTAACTATATTGTTAAATATTAATTTAATTTACAGGTTTCATTTAATAATAATAACAATAATAAATTATTTCAACAAATGTATTATTGAATTTATATTTAATAGTTAATTATTTATAAGTTAACTTATAAGTTAACCTATTTTTTTGATCCAATTTTTATTAGCCACATTATTTTGTGCTGACCCTTTGGTCTCAGAGAGTAAGCTGGATAGTATTACCAATGATGTCTAAAAATAAAATATGAATTTAATCATCTACAGAAATGGAAAATGGAGAAACAACCACTAATAAAACTCCAGCAGTGTTTACATGCATGTATATCCTGTAAACTTTTGTTGAGGCACCTGGATAAAACATTTACTCTTTTATATATCGCTATGCATATAGGCATATGCAAACACAACATGGTGATGTCTTTCATTAACAAGCATTTCCTTTATTAAACTTCAATACAATATCATTCTTTTATTTATGTCTAAGTTTCCTCTCAAGAACATACATTCCAGTGGAGTCATCTGTTAATGATACACAAATGGATTTGGCCCCCTGGAGGGACCACCATTCAATTAAGTCAATGAAGAAAACCCATCAGATTTCATCAGATCAGTTCCTTTCTTATGAGAAAGCATTCAGCTCCATGATGCTCATGAGTTCTTCGTCCATTGAGAAGCACATCATTAATTTATTCTTTCAGTCTCAACTTTGGCATACATATGTTCTGCTACACTTAATTTTAGATTTTTTATTGATATCACACAGTTTTATTGGCTATATATTTTGGCATTCTCTTTAGCGACAAGAAGTAGATGTCTGTTTGTATTCTTATTACTCATGGGAGATGGAAAAAACGAAATAATACAATTTGAATATTCTGAACTTTGTTTATGTTGTGTCTTTATAACTTGCACCTGTGTGACATTAAATAAGTTGTAATGGAAGCAGAAGTGATTATATTCACCTAATGACTTCCATTAATGTCACAGAGTAGTCAACAGAAGATATATGAAGCAGTAATGTATTGGAATTTATCTGAAACACAGCCAATAAACACACCCTGAGAATATTCACTTCACTGGGTAGCCTGCCCAGTTTAAATGACTCCATTGCAAATAGGTGACACTGTGCAAGGCTGATGTTTGTTTGTGTTTACCGAATATCAGTATTTCTCATAATTCAGAAGATACGACACATTTTTTTTTAAAAAGGGCCCTCCGGGGGATATTATGATGGAAAGAAGGAGTCAAAAATTGTTGCCAATCTGGTGGTTTGGCTGGCCATGCCCTTTTACTGAGGTTGTCATCATTAGTGTGAAACTTGATGTTTAAGACCATTAGTGTAGATCAAAGCCTCACTGGTTTAAAGACCTTATCTTTTCCAAAACAGAGCGAAGACAGACAACTTTCAGGGCACTGTGTTGCCCTGATTAATTACAGGTAACTGTGATGTTACTCCACCCGTGCCAGACTGTCTCGCATCATGGCTATTAATGTGTTTCATCTGTGACAGTGTTGGTGTTCTCAGCCCCGAGATTCTTGCAAGAGGTTTCATCATTCTTTTTATGATTCCATCACAAGGTTATGGGGGGGGGACTTGTAGTTTTTGAGAGAAATTGGTTTATTAATGTCTTTCTTTTCTTGTTATTATTTCCGTAACTATCAAATTTGAACAAACCCCTAACCCTAAGTATTAAACTTGGTGTGTAACTTGTTCCAAACTGTGCGCTACTGACATAAATGATCCCTAAAATTATGCAGCTTGTAGTGCAGAGTTGTACTATTACTTTTCTATGTGATTAGACTTACGATTCTTCCTTGACCAGTGATATAATGGTTGAAAATATCCCTTAGACTTACATTGAAGTTGGGAACCAGAATATCATAGGCTCCATTGCCACCTGGTATTAAGATGTGTTTCAGGTGATCCGATCACATGTGGTCAGGTGAGATAATTAGCTGTTTAAACATGGTCATTTAAATGCATCTCCTGTGACCACTTATGTTTGGATTTAGAGGGGAGGGTCTCTGTTTCATGATGAAATGCATCAAACACTATATCAATCAGTGTGTCACTGCATGATAATAAAACGCAACAAAGTGAGAAAGGACAAAGCAAGTGTGAAAACAACAGCATGCTGCTTCTCACAGATGCGATTGAAATTTAATGTAAGCACAAATGCCACATGTCAAGCAGAATTATCCATTATTTTAGTAGATTACTGTATTAAAGAAGCTTGGTGTTCGTGATTGTCATCTGTGTTGATATCAGACACATTAAAGAAGATCCGTGAAGCTCTCGTGATTGTGTATGTATCCGTTTTTTTTTTTTTCGGATGTTATCTCCTTTTAAAGCTGCTCATTAGCAGCAAAGTTGAAACTCTTGTTTTAGCATAGAGATACATTGACAGGTGAGGGGTGAGACTTTACTGCTGCTGGGACACATACAAGATGAATTCGATTTTACACCTCAAATGTGATGTGGTCACATGCGTTTTTGACTGTGGTTTTTGTGATCCGATCACAAAATATTTTAGACCCCAGTTAGACCTGTATTTAGGACTGACTACATCACCTGAAACATATCTAAATACCAGGTGGAAACAGGGTCATAGAGACTTGGCAGTGGGTACTTTTGACTCATTGGGGCTGGTAACAAACCACCTAGCAACTGTATAGCAACATGTTTAAAATCACCCAGAACACCCTAACAACTGCATAGCAACAAACTCAAAATAACCCAGAATACCCTAGCAGCTGCATAGCAACTCCCTTAAATTCTGAATCAGAATGAGCTTTATTGCCAAGTGTTCTCACATACAAAAGGATTTTTTTCAGGGGAATTTCTCCTGAAGTCCACTATCATCTCCTCTGTTTTGAGAGTGTCAGGTCTGTCGAGGTGTTGCAGGATATATTGCAGTCCCATATTGACAGCATCATTCACAGACCTGTTTGCTCAGTAAGCAAACTGAAGGGGGTCCAGCAGGGGTCCAATGATGTCCTTCACGTAGGCCAAAAACAGTCTCTCAAACAACTTCATGACTATAGACGTGAGAGCGAAAACTCTGTAGTCATTAATTCCTGTGATTTAGTTTTTTTTGGGAACCGCATTGATGGTGGAGCATTTGAAGGGAACTTCACACTGCTCCAGTGATCTATAAGAACTGTGTAAAGATGGGGGCCAGCGCAGACATTCAGACAGGCAGGTGATCATCACCATCTGGGCCTGAAGCTTTCCTATTCTTTTGTTTCCAAAATACTGGCACACATCCTCCTCACAGATCATAAATGCATAAGGAGGTGTTGGTGTGTGTGTGAATTGAAGATCAGAGTGGGGGAAGGGTGTGAGACTGGGCTTTTCAAACCTGCAGTAAAACAAATTCAGTCATTAGTTGACTCTCAACAGAGTGAGGGGAGGTGTTTTGTACTTACTGATGCTTTTTAGGCCTTTCCACACATATGCAGGATTGTTGGCTGAAAACATTTTTTTCAGCTTTTCAGAGTAGCTTTTTTTGTCAACTCTGATTTCCTTAGTAAGTGTGTTCCTGGCCTGGTTGTACAATGTTTATCCCCACATCTGCATGACAAAGCTGTCTGAGTTTTCCTGTAAACCATAGTTTATCATTACTGAATGATAAACATGTCCTAGTAGGGATGCACATATCCTCACAGAAACTGATATATGATGTCACAGTATCTGTGAGCTCATCCAGGTCTGTGACTGCAGCCTCAAAAACACTCCAATCAGTGGAGTCAAAGCAGGCTTGTAGTTCCAGTTCTGCTTGATTGGTCCAGCTCTTTACAGTCCTTACAGTTGATGAAGAGCACCTCTAAATTAGGACAGCACATCTTCTTCAATGCTGTTACATATGTACACTAACTTTCGTTGATGTAAAAGCATGTTCCAAAATCCCCCAGAACACAGTAACTACACAGCAAAACCCTAAAAATCACCCAGAATATCCTAGCAACTGCATAGCAACACCCATATTTTGTGGCATCAACTTCTGCACAAGCAATCACTGTTCACATGTTCATCAGAAAGAGTAAAAATCTAGTTCTCATATCTTTCTCTCTTTCTTCATCTATTTCTCCTCTCATAGGATGAAAGGCACACTGACTTTCTCACCAATAGATGTACAGTTCATTATCTTCCTGCTCCTCCCCCACCACCTTCTATACCAAAATACAAATTTTTACCCAAGTTCTCCACTGAACCAGTTATGGCCCAGACCTTCACAGTTGGGCAGACCTCCACACATCAAGTCTCTGAGGGCACAAGAACCAAACCCATGCATATAGCGCCAACCCACTGCCTCTCACCCAATGCCTCCAGACCAGGGAGCAGACTGGATTGGTCTGAGGCTGGTAGAGCAATGCCTGATGGAGAAACGAGGATATCTATCAACAGAGCATCTGTTCGCAAGATCTCGAGAGATAGTTCTGGCCTTCAAAAGGTGAGCTTGTTTTGTAATAGTCTGGCTATATTCAGATAAAACACTAGCTTTTTATTTACTGATTACAGCTCAGAATACAGACAACTTCAAGTTTATTGTTATGGACACACTATATATTGCCTTCTTTTTAATATTAAGTGAAACAGTTGTCATTATTACACAATAGTATTAAACATTTCGGTATCTCTTTTACAGCACTCATTCATCTGGGTTGATTTTAATGTCAACATATACCAATACATTTTTTAAATTAAAGGTGTGTAGGTTAACAATAGTTAATACATTATAAACTCATTTGAACTAAATATAAACTATTGTATTTACACTCATATAGCTCTTTATTAGGAACACTATGGTCCTAATAAAGTGCCCAACGTGCATTCGGAGTGTGTAAATAAACTCACGTGGATTGCAGAAGCCATCTCCTGCTTCCTCCTTTTGATCCCAAATACAAACATCTGTAACACTGAAGCCGAATCCCAGGACAAGGAGGAAGAGTGCGCTGCTATGGAGTCATGTTCGTCACTGGAGTAAGCGTTGCGATCCCTGCCAGTAACCAAGAGGCTCAACACCAGGCCCTCATGGATCTGCGGGCAGAGCAGCAACAGCACTTCAAGGCCAAGAGGAGGACCGATGGGCATTGCGGCGCCTGGTGCCTCAGGATGGGGTGCACGCCGCGACCCCGGAAGCAGCAAACCCCCATGTTTTGCACACAAAATAAGGGTGCAAGACAATCCTGGAGCTCTTTATGTGCACGGCCCAAGCCCTGGAATGGCCGTGGGTGCAATGTGCAGTTCAACTCTTACCCCTGCTGACCGAGGAGGCCCAACTCGCGCCCAACAGCTCCCGGTTAACAACCTCCTGAGGTACCCCAGCCTGAAAACAGCCATCCTGCAGTGGGTCAACTCCAAAGGAACACCCCAGCAGTCCCCCCCCCCCTTCCATCCAACCTATCCCATTCCCCCATAAACCCTGTATTAACCCACCTATTTCTCTCTTCCCTGGATCTAACCATTCTTCCTCTCAGGTGGGGGAAGCTGCCACCACTAGTGTGAGGTCTGATGGAGTTGTGGGGAGCCAAATCACGTCCACGAACAGTGCCCGGTGATGGAGGTGGGGACATTGATCCGAGTCCCCGACACTCCACATGCTCCCCCAGATCGAGCTGAGCTGTGGGGTGGGGGGGTGGGGGTACATACCAAGCCTTGGTGGATTCAGGTTGTAAACAAACCTCTATTCATCAATGCTTGGTTCAAAATTGAATACAAATAATCGGGTGAAGGTGACCTGGTGTGTGGCCTGGGTAGCTCAGGGAGTATTGATGATGGCTACCAACCCTGGAGTCACAAGTTCGAATCCAGAGTGTGCTGAGTGACTCCAGCCAGGTCTACTACCTAAGCAACCAAATTGGCCCAGTTGCTAAGGAGGGCAGAGTCACATGGGTAATCTCCCCGTGGTTGTGATTTAAGTGGCTCTCGCTCTCAAAGGCGCATGTGGTAAATTGTGTGTGGATTTCGGAGAGTAGCATGAGCCTCTACATGCCGTGAGTCTCTGTGGTGTCATGCACAGCAAGCCATGTGATAAAATGCACAGATTGATGGTCTCAGAAGTGGAGGCAACTGAGATATGTCCTCCACCACCCGTTGGAGTTACCACGCCACCACAAGGACCTAGTAAGTAGTGGAAATTGGGAATTCCAAATTGGGGAGAAAAGGGGATAAAAAAAAAAAAGGGTTGTGTGTGGATGGGTCCTGTAATACAGTGGGACGGTGTGGGGTGTGCAATGTGCTGATGGGGAAGGCGGAGCCGGGGCCCTCTATGTCAACTCTGCATAAAAATGACAAAAGGGAGGGGGAAGCCTCGACTTCCCCAGCCCTTAGGGGAATTCCCACTGAAGATTTTCCTCTGGAGCAGACACGAGACGAGACTCTTAAGCACGCATTTGACCAAGTAAAATTAATTGATGGTCAATGCCTTCAGCCACGCATTGCACTCAAATATCTGTATTTCTCAATTATAAATGATCGGTTGCATCGAGTGACGCAGGATGCTCTGACAGTTGTTAGTACCAAGGAGCCGTCGGGAAATGTTGTTCCATGCAGCTCATTATAGTCTGATGGCGTGTCATTTGGAACAGGAGAAAACACTAAGCCATATCATGGCCCGTTTCTATTGGTCAGGCATTCCCGCGAATGGTTGATATGAACAACAACCAAAGCTCCTGACCTGTATCTGCATGATTTTATGCATTGCACTGCTACCACACAATTGACAGATTAGATAATCGCATGAATAAGTAGGTATACAGGTGTTTCTAATTAAGTGCTCAGTGAGTGTATATTAATAAACATTAACCACAATTAATACATGCTTTAAATAATCATTGTACATTGTTAGTTCATGGTTCCTAATGTATTTACAAACAGGGCCTTATTGTAAAATTTTAGCAACATTTCTAACAGTAGTATGGACCATTTTTGTCACATGACCTCATCACATTGGACGTCATAAGTGTTGTCTAGTTATAATCTTTAAAATTAATAATTATTCTGCATTTTTAATTAAATTTTGTGTTAACATGTCTGTATTTTTGGCAGTCTGATCAAATGAGTAAAAAAAAAAAGAGAATGTTTTAAAATTCCATCTTTCATTACTTCATCACACTGAAAATGAAAGGTCAAGTGTTTTCAATACCGCATATTTTGGCAAAAGTAATAGGACATTTGGGAATTCTTTGCAAGGGCACAACCCACTCTCCTCAATCTGAATGGATTCATATTAAAATATCTGGCCTCTGGGGTGGATAAGAGCCATTCCAGTTCTGAAATTACGAAAAGAACAGGGGCACTCATAAACAAGCCTGTAACAAAGTTCAGGGTTAGGGGAAAGGAGGAAGCGGGAGACGGGGAATCCAACTTTAAACTCAAAATCCCGCTTTTCAATGGCAACACTCAAAATCACGCTTATCACGCAAGGATATATCTTATAAAATATCTTTGCAACAACACAAAAACAAAACATAAAAGGCATTCAAACAAGTCTAAATCTAATCAAATTAATCTAAAGCAAATCTAGTAGGAGTTAGAGAAATAGGCCCAAAAAAATAGCAAGCAGAACGTGAGCTTTGTGTAGATGCCCACACTAATCATATGGTCTGTAATTATGAGGATGAATAGTATTTTTGAGTAACAATAACAAAAAGTAGCAATAAATGCAAGGTTAGAGGGGATCAAATTAAGTACATACTTGAGCTGAATTGATGCACTCCAGCAGAGTGTCTTTGTTGTGGTGGGGGCGTGGTTTATCACTGGCTTGTGAATGGAGAGCAGGAGATGAGAATGGTAAGGATCATCACCTGGCAATGATTGTCTCTAACAGCTGTTTGTCACTGCAGTGAGAGTGGAGATGGGTTTTAAGAGCGAGCCGGATGCGTGTGGGGGTAGAGAGAGTTACCGCACACACCCAGAGACTGTGCTGAACTGTTTGCTGAAAATAAAAATTTTAAGTGTAGCCACTGAAAGTGTGATTTTAGAGTTTAAAATAAACAAACCATTGGAGTTGGATTCACCATTTCCCACCCCGTCCTTTCCCCTAACTGTGAACTTTGTTACATTGGTGCGGAAACGTGGGATTAAGGGAAGAAGAACACCGCCATGGATGCCTCACCTCTGGAGGACGTGTTCAAGACCCTCAAGGCCCTCCTCGAGCTGCGCACCGAACAGGAGCAGCGGTTTATTGCGCTCCTCCAGGCCCAAACAGAGGATCTGTAAGTGTTCTGAAGCTTGCTGCACCAGGAGGGTGCTGCCACCACAACCCCGACGATCCAGAGGCCTTCCTGGAGCTCTTTGAGTGGACAGCGGCGGCCAAGCACCCAGTGGGCTGTCTGATTCATCCTACTGTTGTCCAGGGATGCCCAACTCATGGCACAGCAGTTACCAGCGGAGAACCTCCTAGTGTACACCAACTTGAGGAAAGCCATCCTGCAACAGGTCGACCGGACATCCGAGCAGCAGCACCTCCATGGAAACGGGGAGGGAGCCCTCCCAAACCGGCTCCTCGGGTCCAGTGATTGCACTTTCCCCTGACCCTCTCTGCTCTCAATCCCAGGGTGGTGGACCCGCTGTCACAGGTGCGGGTGTGGAGTCTGGGCCAGTCTGTTGGAGCTGCGGGGAGCCCGGGCAGTTCCGGGACCAGTAACCAGTGATGAGGTGGGTACATTGGTTCGGGTACATATCGCATACCCTTGAGTATTAGCAGGGGTACATACCAGGCCTTGGTGGTTTCGGGTTGCAGCCAACCCTTCCTTTGGTCAAGGTCCCCTTCGAAAGAATTGGTATGGACCTTGTCAGGCTATTAGAGTGGATGACACATGGGCATCGCTTTGTGTTGGTTCTGGTGGACTATGCAATATGACATCCGGAAGCAGTGCCTTTGTGCAACATCTTAGCTCATAGTGTTGTGAAGGCACACTTCAGAATTATCTCCCGAGTGAGGATTCCAAAAGAAACTACCCACATCAAGGTCTAAATTACTCGCAGTGAAAAATGAACAGATGGGGCAGAGAACAGCAAATTTACCACCTCAGCCTCTTAAAACCATGGAGGGAGGTGGTCCCCATGGCTTTGGCAACAGTGGTACCAGAGAGGGAGGAGCTCAGGCCGGAGGTGATTCTACACTGGATTTAATGAAGGTTTACTGGCAGATCCCCTTAACACCAATGTCCTGCGAGAAAACAGCCTTCTCCACACCGTTTGGCTTACACCAATTCGTGACCCCTCCATTCGATTTGATTGGGGCCCCGGCTAAATTTCAGCACCCTATGGACCAGGTCCTCAGACCGCACTCTGCGTACAATGCCGGATTGCATCTGGATGGCATCATTATATACTGTAATGATTGGTAAGGGCATATGCAGCATCAGGGTGTGATTCTGAGGTTGCTGCGATGGGCTGGACTCACGGCAAGTCCCATGAAGTGCACAATTGGACGGGTGGACGTACGGTATCTGGGGTTTCACTTGAGTCACGTGCTAGTGTGCCCCAAAATTGATAAGACTGCAGTGGTTGCAGCCTGCCCCAGACCTAAGACCAAAAAGGAGGTGAGATCCTGGGGAAGACTGGCTATTATAGGAGGTTTGTGCCTAATTATTCGAACATTACCAACCCGCTGAATGATCTCACTAAAAAGGGAGCCCCAGACCTGGTCCAGTGGTCAGAGCCATGCCAGCAGGCTTTTATGCAGGACAAAGCTGCACTTTGTAGTGGGCCGTTGTTACATGCTCCTGATTTTTCTCTCCCTTTTGTTGTACAGACCGACGCATCAGACGGGGTTTGGAGCCGTGTTGTCCCAGGCCATGGAGTGGGAGGAGGTTCTGGTGCTATACATTAGCCGGAAGCTTTCAACGAGAGAGGCAAGGTACAGCATCGTTGAGAAGAAGTGTCTGACCATCAAGTGTGTGGTCTTCACCCTTCGGTACTACCTCCTGGGATGGGCTTTCAACCCTCTGTTCGGGCCACGCCACTGTTCCAGAAGCTCCATCGCATGAAGGATACCAAAACCCTGGCCTGAGTCGGGAGTATGCGGTGGTGGGGGCGTGGTTTAGTGCCAGCTTGTGAATAGAAACTGAGATCAGGAGATGAGAATGGTAAGGATTATCACCTGGAAATGATTGCCTCTAAGAGCTGTTTGTCACTGCAGTGAGAGTGGAGACAGGTTTTAAGAGCGAGCTGGAGAGAAAGTTACCACACACACCCAGAGGCTGTGCTGAACTGTTTCCGCTGATAAGCGTGATTTTGAGTGTTGCCACTGAAAAGCGGGATTTTGAGTTTAAAATAAACATACCATTTGAGTTCGAATCCCCGTCTCCCGCTTCCTCCTTTCCCCTAACTGTGAACTTTGTTACAGGCTTGTTTATGAGTGCCCCTGTTCTTATTGTAATTTCAGAACTGGAATGGCTCTTATCCACCCCAGAGGCTAGATATTTTAATATGAATCCATTCAGATTGAGGGGAGTGGGTTGTGCCCTTGCATTTCTGATGCTTTTGGAAAATTGTATTGCCACTGACTTGGACACAGTGTTCTTTTGTTTGCCATTGTAATTTTTTTTTAAATATTTTTAGGGTTTTTAGTTTTACACTACCATAAGAACTTTCTAGCTCATTCATAGCTCAATATTTTTTCAGTTATGCTTTATTCAAGTATCAACTGGCTCAGATGTTTATTCTAAACATTCTTATTAGAAATAAAAATAGAAACAATTGTTGGCATGTAGAATGAGTATAGAGCTTTAAAATGATTGTAAAGTGCATCACATTTACATCACATTATAATTGAATGCTTGTATTTAAATCAACAGTGCATTCAAAGTAATTATTTTAACCAGGTTTGTGTCCCTGGAAATCAAACCCATGATCTTGCCGTTGCTAGCGCCATGCTCTACTAGTTAAGCAAGACCGTAAAAAGTGGTAACCTAATATTGTTACTTTAAGGATCCATTTCTACTTGAACTAATCCTTAAAAATGTATTTTGTTGGTGTAGCTTAATGTAGTCAGGCTGATTAAGTCATGTTAAATAATATTTTTGACTTGAACAAAACCAGTTAATTTAGATGTTAGCACATCAAGCACATTTTAAGGTTATCAGAAAAAATTTACAAATATTTTTTATAGTACAGTACATTTAGTACAATTGCCACAGACTCTTACTGCAAATCTAAAATGGTGATTGACTAAACGTCATAAATGTGTTTTATGTGGGAACTACGGAGGATCATTATGGGTGCCACAAAACACCACTTTACCTGTTTAAAGATGGTACATATATTTTATGATGTTGAGGTTTGTTGAGCTGATCTGGAAGGTCACTCATAGATCTAGGTAGGACTTTATGTAAGTGGATTTGTAAGCAGCAGGCAGCCATCCCTGCTTATGTCTTGGCCTTAATGGGGGTGCCAATTAGCTTGCAAGCTCTGATTGATTGCATGCAAATTAGCCATATCCAGTAACGATCATTCTCATAACAAAGTGGCACTGATGAAGTAATGAGGTTTTTGGGACTTACAGGTGAGGGTCGATAGAAGGGTTCTACCTCTGGGCTCAAGCAGGCCTGCTCTAAGGAGAAGTCAAGAAGACGAAGAGGATGAGGAAGATGAGCTGCGAATGTTGGCCAGTCTGAAGAAAGAGCAGGAGGAAGAGCATGAAGACATGGGCGGACCGGGCCTTAGCGCATCACAGGTAGTAAAATGGTGAAAATGGATACAGATTACATCAAGACAACTAGATGAGCCAATCACCTTTTAGATACAGACATCACCTGTCAATCAACACAAGAACGTGGATGTGAATTAACTGAGTCTGGATACAAAATAGTATTTTATAGTGTGATCTGAGCTAAAGAAGCACAATTTATGATAACATTGTTGTCAACTTTTACTGCTGATTTGAAATATGTTCTTTGATCATAATCTTGATCAACCATTTTGGAGATTTTGGTCTTTCCCCGTTCAAGTTGATAGGGGCTTTACTTTTTTGCCGCTTGCATCCATAGACAATAGCTGTCCGGAGGCATTCAAAAGATGGCTGCCAAGTGGACTGACTTGCCTTGAAAGGGACTTTCCCTTGTCTAAACTTAAAGGGATAGTTCACCCAAAAAAAAATTCTCTCTCATTATTTACTCACCCTCATGCCATCCCAGATGTGCATGACTTTCTTTATTCAGCAGAACACAAACAAAGATTTTTAGAATAATATTTCAGCTCTGTAGGTCATTACAATGCAAGTCCCTTAGACCTTTTTAGCTCCAAAAATCACATAAAGGAAGCAAAAAAGTCATCCATATGACTCCAGAGGTTAAATCCATATCTTCAGAAGTGATATGATAGGTGATGGTGAGAAACAGTTTAAAATTGAAGTCCTTTTTTTACTCTAAATCTACACTTTATTAACAGGCACCACATGTGGCTTTCAGGTGTAAAAGTGAAAGTAGAGATTTAGAGTAAAAAATGACTGCAATTTGTATCTGTTTCTATACACATTATAGTAATGAGAATGATATTTTATTATTATTATTATTTGAAGTATTGGGGGGGGGGGGGGGAGGGGGGGGTATTTAATGTTCATGTAAATAATGTAACTTAAAAAAAAATCGACAAGTTTTGAGCAGGATTATCTGTTTGTTCGTCCAATAGCAGACAGAGGATGTATTCGGAAATCTGTTTGAAAACTATTTATTTTTCCATTCTGTTTCATGGCTCTAGTTGCAGAAATTACACAGTTCAGCTTTGAGCAAAATATTGTTTCTTATTTCTTTATTCTTGAGAGTTATTTTGTGTGTCAAAATACCAGTAACTAATAATATTTCATATCTTCTCTCAGGTTCACCATTGCAACATAAGTTTAAGTACAAGTAGTGATGACACCTCAACCTGGACTCAATGTATTCCTTTGGTAGGCCTACACACCACCCTCACACACGCATGCACTATACAGTCATTTAGTCCAGTTGTAATTACAGATGTTTACCTCATTGGCTCACTTAAGTACAGCATTGGAAAGTAACTCAGTTAAACAGCATCTAGTATGCATGTTCTGGAGCTAGTGGGCACATTACAGAGGGTGAATTTTAATAATGTGTTTCCTATTAGAAAGGACAGTCGAACAGTTTACACATACAAAAAACACTATTTAAGCCAGAGTGAAATGAACTCCCATGGCATTGCAACATCAGACCCTATCCATTAGTTGTTGTTGTTGTTGTTGCTGTCTGTTGATTAGAAAGATATGGTGCAACTGCTAATCATGTCTAGTGTGTATGGTCTTGAGAAGCAAATTTGTAGGCTGAAAGATTGTGAAAGCAAAGCAATACTGCCACCATCAGGCAATAAGTATGTCAAAACGTGCCCAAAACTGTATGACAAGTACAATTTACTCACTCTCATGATGTTCCAAACCCTTATTACTCTGTTTCTTCTGTTGAAAACAAATGGAACTTTGAAAGCGATGGTAGAGAGCAAGATTATAAGTGAATAATATATATGTGCTTATACGTATCCTATTTGTGGTTCACAGCCGGTTGAACAAGGCCAGCACTACCAGAAAGAAATGAACCCTCTTCTTCACTCTAATCCCAGGTAAAAGATTTTTAGCCTGCCTAAATCATAACCATAAGGCATAACTCTAATCACTATTCTTTGTGTTTTCCTGAGTGTTGAGGCTAGATCATAAATTAACTTTAGCGTGTGTGTTCATACAACTCTTCTATCCTTCAGGTCTTTTAAATAAGTTCACCAATTTTGACTATTGTAACACAATGATGGTCACATTTTAGACACCGAACATTTGAAATGTCTCATTTTTTCATTTGAATCAAACAGTTACAGAACATAAAAAATGACTTATTGACATCAAAGAATAAAACAGGAAAATGCGTGGCACATTTCGACAAACTTTTTGTGTCAATCTTCAAAAGATTGTGCTTCCACCAATGCATGATTAATCTGGCAGACTGTCTGCATAATGGAGCGCTGCAACATATGACAAAAGTGTCCTCATTTTGATTTAACTGGAAAATGTTATAAACCTGAAACATTAAAGGGACACATAATAAAAATATCATAAAATAGAAATAATAATAATAATAAAAAAAATGATGTTATGAACCTGAAAAAATAGAGGGTAAATAATCATAATAAATCTTAAAATAGAAATAATAATAAAAAGATTATTAATAATAATTGAAAATAATTATGTTATAAACCTGAAAAATAGAGGGTAAATAATCATAATAAATCATAAAATAGAAATAATAATTAAATAATACAAAATGTAATGTTATAAACCTGAACACATTTATGGTTATGAATATTAATAACAATTATGATGATAATAACAATAATTATTGTTATAAATGTAATAATAGAATATTTTTTCATAAGTGTTAAAAACTACAAAATTAAATAATTAAACAATAATAAAATAAAGAAACAATAATTTAAGTAATAATCCAAACACAGTTTAGGAAGTAACTGCTACTACATAACACAACACATGAGCATTTATCATGAGTATTTATGGAGCTTGTAATTCTTTACACACTCCGTTTTACAATCTCTCAGCATACCTACGGCTAGTGTCCAATGCAAAACTTTTCCTGTCAAGGAAGGCTGCCCACACTGCCACACCTTGATGATTAATTAAAAATGGTTGTCATGGACAATGAATAAGCAGGAGTTGTACATGTGCTTGGAGGCTTGCATGTGTCACCTACCTGTCACTGCTGCAGCAGAGCACACTGGGAGGTCATCATCCCACATCCCTCCCATCCCACCAGGGAGCCTGTCCATCAACACCACATGCTGCCAAGACAAGTGTCATGTAAATGAGAGAATATGAGCAAGGGTGACAGACAGAGTGGGGGACATTCATTCACAACAAGAGGTAACCCATCAGAGGCTTGATAAGAATTTAGAAAATGTGCTTTGGTGGAGCCTCATTCAATAATATAACATTTTTCGATTAATAACAATAGTACAACACTGCATGTGATATCTGTTGTTCATAATTGGCTGAGGACTGTTGATTGCATGCCAATTTGTGATTTATATACAATCTAAAGCTCTGTTAACACTTAAATGCACACCTCGGGACCTGGGACCTGGGACCTCATTCCACTCCCTGTACCTCATCCATTTTTTGGAGTTGTGTCCACACATCTTTAATATTCCTATTTAATATTCCTCAATCTATCTCTTATAAACAGTGTGACACACAAAAAATGCCAAAATTGCAACAACAAAAAAACCCTATATATATATATATATATATATATATATATATATATATATATATTGTTTTTGCACTTACATAAATTATATTTTTTTATAACTTTTTTTATATCCATTTCTTTGTGTATTAGAAAAGAAATGAGTAATACATTCATTCAAATAAACACTATATCACGTTGACTTTTTGTTCAAAAATGAACTATCAACAAAGGTGAATTATCAGTATTTTATATGCGTATATACACACACATAATATACATGTTATTTCTTACTCAAGGTGGCACTGATGTTTCAGTGACTGACTTGATTTACATTGATATTTGATGAAGAAAAAAACATTGAATTAAACATACCAAGTACAACACATGAAAAGTATAGAAAGAGTGAAGAAAGAGTGTACTACTGAAATAATATTTTTTAATAAAAGTTATACATCTATTTAGTGCCTTAGAAAATATACATAAGCAGCGTTGGGAGGGTTACTTTTGAAATGTATTCTGTTAGATTACTCAAGGTTAGTAACATATTCTAAATACTTTGGATTACTACTTCAGCACTGGTAGATTTTTTCACTTGTTTTGACTAAAAACTCTGGCAGTACAGTAAGACAAATTACACGTTAAAAATGCATTCTCTGAAAAACCTAAAAATCTTATGCAGTGTTGTTTATAAAACAAGATAAATCAAACTGATCTTGTTTTAAGGATTTTTTGTATTTTTTACAGGAAACAATACAAAAATGATTATCAAGAATAAGATTTTTGCCCTAATATCAAAGGTCTTACTAGAAAAAAATTAATTGTGATCCAATGTGAATTTTCTTGTTATAAAAATATGATCGTACCTGGTAACATGCATATGTAAAATCGTTCAAGTTTGTTTAAACAAAAACTTACAACATATACCCCATAGAGTAATAACAATGTTATTACAATTGTTCCTAACTTTAACCCCTTACCCAGAAAGTCTATTTCCTGACCCAAACAATTAACCTAACCATGATTTTAATAAGAGAATACATTTTGTGTAACAAGGGAAAAAGAAAACATCTTCACAAATGGGGTTTGTTCCCCAAAATATGTTCACAGTCATTTCCTTTGATAGGCTAGCTAAATCTGATGCCTGTATTTTATCGATTGGAGGTTCTGTGTTCATTGGTTTGTCTTAAAGTTGTACCATTATTACAGGTTGCTATGAGACTTTGTTGTCCACATTTTAGAATAATGATTACATCATCAACACTATGATACATCATAAATTAAAGTATGGTAATTTTGCATGACCAAAAATGTATACAAAACTATCTTATATTTTAGCTTCTTTAAAGTATCCACCCATTGCTTAGATTACAGCTCTGCACATGCTTTGCATTCTCTCAACCAAATTTAACTGTGTTCGAAGAAGTTTCCGTGTATGCTGGGCACTTGTTGTCTTCTTTTTCCACATTTCCTTCTGGTCATCCTTCAAAAAGATTTTTCTTTTTTTCTTTTTTTTTTTACATTAGTTTTGTAAATAAATGTGTATACACACACATACACACACATACACACACACACACTCATGTTGGTGCAGCTATCATTATGAGGACTCTCCATAGACATAATGATAGCTGCACCAACATGAGTGTGTGTGTGTGTGTGTGTGTGTATGTGTGTGTATATACACACACATACACACACACACACACACTCATGTTGGTGCAGCTATCATTATGAGGACTCTCCATAGACATAATGATTTTTATACTGTACAAACTATAGTCTCTATCCCATAACCCTAAACCTCACAATAAAACTTAAGCATTTTTACATTTTCAATAAAACATAATATACTATGTTTTTTTTAAGTGATTTGTATCATGGGGGCATTAGAAATGTCCTCATAAACCACATTTATAGCATAATACCCTTGTAACTAGATTAAAAAGTTTGAGTACAAACTTTAGGTTGGCTTGAGAAAGCCTAGCATAAAGTTTGAAGTAGTTGTAAAAGTTTGAAGATTTACGGTTTCTAGTTTGATGTAATTATAAGTAGTAGTTTTCAAAGTTCAAAGTTTAGAGATTATAAAACCATTCAGTCTATCAAATAGATTAGATAGATAGATAGATAGATAGATAGATAGATAGATAGATAGATAGATAGATAGATATTGACCCTCAGATAGATAGATAGATAGATAGATAGAGTATGACCCATAGATAGATAGATAGATAGATAGATAGATATTGACCCTCAGATAGATAGATAGATAGATAGATAGTTATTGACCATCAGATAGATAGATAGATAGATAGTTATTGACCATCAGATAGATAGATAGATAGATAGATATTGATCCTCAGATAGATAGATAGATATTGACCCTCAGATAGATAGATAGATAGATAGAAAGATAGAAAGATAGATTGATAGTCATTGACCCTTAGATAGATAGATAGATAGATAGATATTGAACGTCAGATATAGATAGATAGATAGTCATTGACCCTGAGATATAGATAGATAGAGTATGAACCACAGATAGATAGATAGATAGATAGTTATTGACCCGCAGATAGTTAGATAGATAGATAGATAGATATTGACCCTCAGATAGATAGATAGATAGATAGATAGATAGTCATTGACTCTTAGATAGATAGATAGATATTGACCGTCAGATATATAGATAGACAGATAGTCATTGACCCTGAGATATAGATAGATAGAGTATGACCCACAGATAGATAGATAGATAGTTATTGACCCGCAGATAGTTAGATAGATAGATAGATAGATAGATAGACAGATAGACAGATAGATATATCATTTTTTACTTGGTTGCTAGGGTAACCCAATCTGGTTGCTAGGCAGTTTCCAGGGTGATCCTTATCAAGCCTCCTTTTCATTCTGAGTGAATAAAGTCAACCCGGAAGTCTCTATGATTTTCTGTTGCATAGATATGTGATTTGTTACTTGGTTTCTAGGGTAACCATATCTGGTTGATAGGCAGTTACCAGAGTGATATATATCAAGTCTACTTTCCATCTTGAGTAAAATAAGTGAAACAGGAAGTCTCTACGATTTTCTGGTGCAGAGTTATGTGATTTGTTACTTGGTTGCTAGGGTAAGCCCTTGTCATTGCTAGGCAGTTACCAGAGTGATACTTATCAAGCCTCCTTTCCATCCTGAATAAATTATGTCAACCCGGAATTCTCTACGATTTTCTGGTGCAGAGATATGTGATTTGTTAGTTGGTTGCTAGGGTAACCCCATCTGGTTGCTAGGCAGTTACTAAGGTGATACTCATAAGGCTCCTTGCAATCCTGTGTGAAATATGTCAACCCCTAAGTCTCTACGATGTTCTGGTTCAAAGATATGTTATTTGTTACTTGGTTGCTAGGGTAACCGCATCTGGTTGCTAGGCAGTTACCAGAGGGATACATATCAAGGCTACTTTCCATCCTGAGTGAAATAAGTGAAACAGGAAGTCTCTATGATTTCCTGGTGCAGAGATATGTGACTTGTTACTTGGTTGCTAGGGTAAACACATCTGGTTGCTAGGCAGTTACCAAAGTGATACTCATAAGGCTCCTTGCAATCCTGTGTGAAATATGTCAACCCCTAAGTCTCTACGATGTTCTGGTTCAAAGATATGTGATTTGTTACTTGGTTGCTAAGGTAACCCTGTCTGGTTGCTATGCAGTTACCAGAATGATACATATCAAGGCTACTTTCCATCCTGAGTGAAATAAGTGAAACAGGTAGTCTCTACGATATACTGGTGCAGATATATGTGATTTGTTACTTGGTTGCTAGGTTGCTAGGGTAACCCCGTCTGGTTACTAGGCAGTTACCAGAGTGATACATATCAAGGCTACTTTCCATCCTGAGTGAATAAAGTCAACCCGGAAGTCTCTATGATTTTCTGTTGCAGAGATATGTGATTTGTTACTTGGTTGCTAGGGTAATCACATCTGGTTGCTAGGCAGTTACCAGAGTGATACATATCAAGGCTACTTTCCATCCTGAGTGAAATAAGTCAACCCGGAAGTCTCTCTGATTTTCTGTTGCAGAGATATGTGATTTGTTACTTGGTTGCTAGGGTAATCACATCTGGTTGCTAGGCAGTTACCAGAGTGATACATATCAAGGCTACTTTCCATCCTGAGTGAAATAAGTGAAACAGGAAGTCTCTACGATTTTCTGGTGCAGAGATATGTGATTTGTTAGTTGGTTGCTAGGGTAACCCCATCTGGTTGCTAGGCAGTTACCAAGGTGATACTCATAAGGCTCCTTGCAATCCTGTGTGAAATATGTTAACCCCTAAGTCTCTACGATGTTCTGGTTCAAAGATATGTGATTTGTTACTTGGTTGCTAGGGTAACCGCATCTGGTTGCTAGGCAGTTACCAGAGGGATACATATCAAGGCTACTTTCCATCCTGAGTGAAATAAGTGAAACAGGAAGTCTCTATGATTTTCTGGTGCAGAGATATGTGATTTGTTACTTGGTTGCTAGGGTAAACACATCTGGTTGCTAGGCAGTTACCAAAGTGATACTCATAAGGCTCCTTGCAATCCTGTGTGAAATATGTCAACCCCTAAGTCTCTACGATGTTCTGGTTCAAAGATATGTGATTTGTTACTTGGTTGCTAAGGTAACCCTGTCTGGTTGCTATGCAGTTACCAGAGTGATACATATCAAGGCTACTTTCCATCCTGAGTGAAATAAGTGAAACAGGTAGTCTCTACGATTTTCTGGTGCGGAGATATGTGATTTGTTACTTGGTTGCTAGGGTAACCCCGTCTGGTTGCTAGGCAGTTACCAGAGTGATACATATCAAGGCTACTTTCCATCCTGAGTGAATAAATTCAACCCGGAAGTCTCTATGATTTTCTGTTGCAGAGATATGTGATTTGTTACTTGGTTGCTAGGGTAATCACATCTGGTTGCTAGGCAGTTACCAGAGTGATACATATCAAGGCTACTTTCCATCCTGAGTGAAATAAGTCAACCCGGAAGTCTCTCTGATTTTCTGTTGCAGAGATATGTGATTTGTTACTTGGTTGCTAGGGTAATCACATCTGGTTGCTAGGCAGTTACCAGAGTGATACATATCAAGGCTACTTTCCATCCTGAGTGAAATAAGTGAAACAGGAAGTCTCCACGATTTTCTGGTGCAGAGATATGTGATTTGTTAGTTGGTTCCTAGGGTAACCCCATCTGGTTGCTAGGCAGTTACCAAGGTGATACTCATAAGGCACCTTGCAATCCTGTGTGAAATATGTTAACTCCTAAGTCTCTACGATGTTCTGGTTCAAAGATATGCGATTTGTTACTTGGTTGCTAGGGTAACCGCATCTGGTTGCTAGGCAGTTACCAGAGGGATACATATCAAGGCTACTTTCCATCCTGAGTGAAATAAGTGAAACAGGAAGTCTCTATGATTTTCTGGTGCAGAGATATGTGATTTGTTACTTGGTTGCTAGGGTAAACACATCTGGTTGCTAGGCAGTTACCAAAGTGATACTCATAAGGCTCCTTGCAATCCTGTGTGAAATATGTCAACCCCTAAGTCTCTACGATGTTCTGGTTCAAAGATATGTGATTTGTTACTTGGTTGCTAAGGTAACCCTGTCTGGTTGCTATGCAGTTACCAGAGTGATACATATCAAGGCTACTTTCCATCCTGAGTGAAATAAGTGAAACAGGTAGTCTCTACGATTTTCTGGTGCAGAGATATGTGATTTTTTACTTGGTTGCTAGGGTAACCCCGTCTGGTTGCTAGGCAGTTACCAGAGTGATACATATCAAGGCTACTTTCCATCCTGAGTGAATTAAGTCAACCCGGAAGTCTCTATGATTTTCTGTTGCAGAGATATGTGATTTGTTACTTGGTTGCTAGGGTAATCACATCTGGTTGCTAGGCAGTTACCAGAGTGATACATATCAAGGCTGCTTTCCATCCTGAGTGAAATAAGTCAACCCGGAAGTCTCTTTGATTTTCTGTTGCAGAGATATGTGATTTGTTACTTGGTTGCTAGGGTAATCACATCTGGTTGCTAGGCAGTTACCAGAGTGATACATATCAAGGCTACTTTCCATCCTGAGTGAAATAAGTCAACCCGGAAGTCTCTCTGATTTTCTGTTGCAGAGATATGTGATTTGTTACTTGGTTGCTAGGGTAATCACATCTGGTTGCTAGGCAGTTACCAGAGTGATACATATCAAGGCTACTTTCCATCTTGAGTGAAATAAGTGAAATAGGAAGTCACTACGATTTTCTGGTGCAGAAATATGTGATTTGTTACTTGGTTGCTAGGGTAACCCCATCTGGTTGCTAGGCAGTTACCAGAGTGATACATATCAAGGCTACTTTCCATCCTGAGTGAAATAAGTGAAACAGGAAGTCTGTATGATTTTCTGGTGCAGAGATATGTGATTTGTTACTTGGTTGCTAGGGTAACCCCATCTGGTTGCTAGGCAGTTACCAGAGTGATACATATCAAGGCTACTTTCCATCCTGAGTGAAATAAGTGAAACAGGAAGTCTGTATGATTTTCTGGTGCAGAGATATGTGATTTGTTATTTGGTTGCTAGGGTAACCCTGTCTGGTTGCTATGCAGTTACCAGGGTTATACTTATCAAGCCTCCTTTCCATACTGAGTGATTCAAGTCAACCTGGAAGCTACTATACTGTGGCTATGAAGATTTTAGGTCATTACTTATTGGCTGCTTGATAAAAGAAATCCTCTGAGGGAGAGAGAGAAGGAGAGACGCAGGGCTGACAGGCCCTTTTTCGTCTGTGTGTGTGAAAACGTCAGTTGGGATTTAAATTTCTGAACATTCCGCAATGTTAAGTCAATGGGAGTTTTTCCGAGTTTTGATCGTCATTTTTAGGAAAACCGTAAGTCCGATCAGTTAGAAAAGATATAGCACACTATTCGGGATTAGTCTGAAGGTCTGTGCCGAGTTTGGTGCATGTAGCTTAAAAGCTCTAGGAGGAGTTAGATTTAGAAATTTAGTCTCAGAATAATAATAATAATAACTAGATTAAAAAGTTTGAGTACAAACTTTAGGTTGGCTTGAGAAAGCCTAGCTTAAAGTTTGAAGTAGCTTTAAAAGTTTGAAGATTTAAGGTTTTTAGTTTGATGTAATTATTAGTAGTTTTCAATGTTCAAAGTTTAGAGATTATAAAACTATTCAGTCTATCAAATAGATAGATAGATAGATAGATAGATAGATAGATAGATAGATAGATAGATAGATAGATATTGACCCTCAGATAGATAGACAGATAGATAGATAGATAGATAGATAGATAGATAGATAGATAGATAGATAGTTATTGACCCTCAGATAGATAGATAGATAGATAGATTGATAGATAGATAGATAGATAGTTATTGACCCTCAGATAGATAGATAGATAGATAGATAGATAGATAGATAGATAGATATTGACCCTCAGATAGATAGATAGATAGATAGATAGATAGATAGATAGATAGTTATTGACCCTCAGATAGATAGATAGATAGATAGATAGATAGATAGATAGATAGATAGATATTGACCATCAGATAGATAGATAGATAGATAGATATTGACCCTCAGATAGATAGATAGATAGATAGATAGATAGATAGATAGATAGATAGATATTGACCCTCAGATAGATAGATAGATAGATAGATAGATAGTTATTGACCCTCAGATAGATAGATAGATAGATAGATAGATAGATAGATAGTTATTGACCCTCAGATAGATAGATAGATAGATATTGACCCTCAGATAGATAGATAGATAGATAGATAGATAGTTATTGACCCTCAGATAGATAGATAGATAGATAGATAGATAGATAGATAGATAGATAGATAGATATTGACCATCAGATAGATAGATAGATAGATAGATAGATAGATAGATAGATAGATAGATAGATAGATAGATATTGACCCTCAGAGAGATAGATAGATAGATAGATAGATAGATAGATAGATAGATAGATAGTTATTGACCCTCAGATAGATAGATAGATAGATAGATAGATATTGATCCTTAGAAAGATAGATAGATATTGAAACTCAGATAGATAGATAGATAGATAGATAGATAGATAGATAGTTATTGACCCTCAGATAGATACATAGATAGATAGATATTGACCCTCAGATAGATAGATTGATAGATAGATAGATAGATATTGACCCTCAGATAGATAGATAGAGACCCTCAGATAGATAGATAGATAGATAGATAGATAGATAGATAGATAGATATTGACCCATAGATAGAGAGATAGATAGATAGATAGATATTAACCCTCAGATAGATAGATAGTTCGAAAGATAGATATAGATAGATTGATAAATAGACAGACAGACATACAGATAGATAGATAGATCCTTGCAACCCTGAGTACCATGAACAAAACCAGAAGTCTTTATGTTGTTCTGGTGCAGAGATATGTAATTTGTTACTTGGTTGCTAGGGTAACCCTATCTGGTTGCTAGGCAGTTACCAGAGTAATACATATCAAGGCTACTTTCCATCATGAGTGAAATAAGTCAACCTGGAAGTCTCTACGATTTTCTGTTAAATAGATATGTGATTTGTTACTTGGTTGCTAGGCTATCCCCATCTGGTTGCTAGGCAGTTAACAAAGTGTTACTCATAAGGCTCCTTGCAATCCTGAGTGAAATATGTCAACCCCTAAGTCTCTACGATGTTCTGGTTCAAAGATATGTGAATTGTTACTTGGTTGCTAGGGTAACCCTGTCTGGTTGCTATGCAGTTACCAGGGTGATACTTATCAAGCCTCCTTTCCATCTTGAGTGAATAAAGTCAACCCGCAAGTCTGTATGATTTAATGGTGCAGAGATATGTGATTTGTTATTTGGTTGCTAGGGTAACCCTGTCTGGTTGCTATGCAGTTACCAGGCTGATCCTTATCAAGCCTCCTTTCCATCCTGAGTGAATTAAGTCAACCCAGATGTCTCTACGGTTTTCTGGAGCAGAAATATATGATTTGTTACTTGGTTGCTAGGGTAACCCAATCTGGTTGCTAGGCAGTTACCAGAGTGATGCATATCAAGGCTACTTTCCATCCTGAGTGAAATAAGTGAAACAGGAAGTCTCTACGATTTTCTGGTGCAGAGATATGTGATTTGTAACTTGGTTGCTAGGGTAACCCTATCTGGTTGCTAGGCAGTTACCAAAGTGATACTCATAAGGCTCCTTGCAATCCTGAGTGAAATATGTCAACCCCTAAGTCTCTACGATGTTCTGGTTCAAAGATATGTGATTTGTTACTTGGTTGCTAGGGTAACCATATCTGATTGCTATGCAGTAACCAGGGTGATACATATCAAGCCTCCTTTCCATCCTGAGTGAATAAAGTCAACCCGGAAGTCTGTATGAATTTCTGGTGCAGAGATATGTGATTTGTTATTTGGTTGCTAGGGTAACCCTGTCTGGTTGCTATGCAGTTACCAGGGTGATAACTTGTCAAGCCTCCTTTCCATCCTGAGTGAATTAAGTCAACCCGGAAGTCTGTATGAATTTCTGGTGCAGAGATATGTGATTTGTTATTTGGTTGCTAGGGTAACCCTGTCTGGTTGCTATGCAGTTACCAGGGTGATGCATATCAAGGCTACTTTCCATCCTGTGTGAAATATGTCAACCCCTAAGTCTCTACGATGTTCTGGTTCAAAGGTATGTGATTTGTTACTTGGTTGCTAGGGTAACCACATCTGGTTGCTAGGCAGTTACCAGAGTGATACATATCAAGCCTCCTTTCCATCCTGAGTGAAATAAGTGAAACAGGAAGTCTCTACGATTTTCTGGTGCAAAGATATGTGATTTGTTACTTGGTTGCTAGGGTAACCCCATCTGGTTGCTAGGCAGTTACCAAGGTGACAGCCAACAGTGCTCCTTGCCATCCTAAGTGAAATAAGTCAACCCGGAAGTCTCTGTGATTTTCTAGTACAGAGATATGTGATTTGTTTCTTGGTTGCTAGGGTAACCCCATCTGGTCGCTAGGCAGTTACCAAGGTGACAGCCAACAATGCTCCTTGCAATCCTGAGTGAAATAAGTCAAACCGGAAGTCTCTGTGATTTTCTTGTGCAGAGATATGTGATTTGTTTTTGGTTGCTAGGGTAACCCCATCTGGTTGCTAGGCAGTTACCAAGGTGACAGCCAACAATGCTCCTTGCCATCCTGAGTGAAATAAGTCAACCCGGAAGTCTCTGTGATTTTCTTGTGCAGAGATTTTTGATTTGTTTCTTGGTTGCTAGGGTAACCCCATCTGGTTGCTAGGCAGTTATCAAGGTGACAGGGAACAATGCTCCATGCCATCCTGAGTGAAATAAGTCAACCCGGAAGTCTCTACGTCATTCTGATCCTAAGATACACATCTTAGTGATTTTGAATGGTTGTCAATGGTTCTTTGTTGCTAGGGTGCTTTAAATGGTTGCTAGGGCGTGGCTAAGTAGTTCACATGATGAAAGCTGAAGACTGATTACTCACCCAATTAAAACAAAGCAACTATCATGTCTCTAGGACATTCTGATCTGAAGATATCTTACTGTAATTGAAATCAATAAATGTGGTTGCTAGGGTGCTCTAAATTGTTGCTAGGGAGTGGCTTGGCAGCTGCCAATGATGAATCTCCGAAGGCTGCTTGTCAGTATGAATGATATAAACCAACTCCCATGCCTCTGTGACATTCAGAATGGAAGATATTTCTCTTTGGATTTTGGTTGCTAAGGTGCTCGAAAATGGTTGCTAGGGAGGGGCTAGGAAGTGTTGAGGGGATTCATGATTGGCTGTTTTACTGTCCCAAGTCAAACGAGACCACCCTCGTGTTTCTATGATAATTCAGTCCGGAGAAATCCCTTTGATCTCTTTCAATGGAATTCTATGGGACTTGTTGCTAAGGTGCTGTAAATGGTTGCTAGGGCATGGCTTGATAGCTTCACAATGATCCTGAGAGACTGATTGGTCGTCTGAGTAAAATGAGCCCGCCCCCTTGTCTCTAAGACACTGTTATCCAGAGTTATGTTCAATACAATATCTACCATAGACTTAACATTGGGGCAAATTTGGGCAGCTCCTGCCCCCAAGGGGTGCAACTTTTACCCCATTGTGAGGTATGTTCTCACAGAGCCTGTCAGCCTCTTCAAATGTGGTAAATCACACGTCTCTGTGAAATCCTCGCTCTGAGCTATGACTCGTCAAAGTTCGGCGCAATGTTAAGTCAATGGGATTTTTTGCCCAATTTTTTGCCCCTGGGGCAAATACCGTACCCCCGATCGCTTGTAAAAGTCACAGAACACCATTCCCAAATAATCCGCACGATTTGACGCCTCATTTGTGGGTCTGCGACCAAAAAAATTTTCAAAAAATTCCATTGACTTACATTGAGGCAATTTTGGGCAGCTCCTGCCCCCCAGGGGTAAAACTTTTACCCCATTGTGAGGTATGTTCTCACAGAGCCTGTCAGCCTCTTCAAATCTCGTAAATCACACGTCTCTGTGAAATCCTCGCTCTGAGCTATGACTCGTCAAAGTTCGGCTCAATGTTAAGTCAATGGGATTTTTTGCCCAATTTTTTGCCCCTGGGGCAAACACCGTACCCCCGATCGCTTAGAAAAGATATAGCACACTATTCGGGATTAGTCTGAAGGTCTGTGCAGAGTTTGGTGCATGTAGCTTAAAAGCTCTAGGAGGAGTTAGATTTAGAAATTTAGTCTCAGAATAATAATAATAACTAGATTAAAAAGTTTGAGTACAAACTTTAGGTTGGCTTGAGAAAGCCTAGCATAAAGTTTGAAGTAGTTGTAAAAGTTTGAAGATTTACGGTTTCTAGTTTGATGTAATTATAAGTAGTAGTTTTCAAAGTTCAAAGTTTAGAGATTATAAATCCATTCAGTCTATCAAATAGATTAGATAGATAGATAGATAGATAGATAGATAGATAGATAGATATTGACCCTCAGATAGATAGATAGATAGATATTGACCCTCAGATAGATAGATAGATAGATAGATAGAGTATGACCCATAGATAGATAGATAGATAGATAGTTATTGACCATCAGATAGATAGATAGATAGATAGATAGATAGATAGATAGATAGATAGATAGATAGATAGTTATTGACCATCAGATAGATAGATAGATAGATAGATAGACAGATATTGACCATTAGATAGATAGATAGATAGATAGATAGATATTGATCCTCAGATAGATAGATAGATATTGACCCTCAGATAGATAGATAGAAAGATAGAAAGATAGATAGATAGATATTGACCGTCAGATATATAGATAGATAGATAGTCATTGACCCTGAGATATAGATAGATAGAGTATGAACCACAGATAGATAGATAGATAGATAGTTATTGACCCGCAGATAGCTAGATAGATAGATAGATTGTCATTGACCCTTAGATAGATAGATATTGACCGTCAGATATATAGATAGACAGATAGTCATTGACCCTGAGATATAGATAGATAGAGTATGACCCACAGATAGATAGATAGATAGTTATTGACCCGAAGATAGTTAGATAGATAGATAGATAGATAGATAGATATTGACCCTCAGATAGATAGATAGATAGATAGATAGATATTGACCATCAGAAAGATAGATAGATAGATAGATAGATAGATAGATAGATATATCATTTTTTACTTGGTTGCTAGGGTAACCCAATCTGGTTGCTAGGCAGTTTCCAGGGTGATCCTTATCAAGCCTCCTTTTCATTCTGAGTGAATAAAGTCAACCCGGAAGTCTCTATGATTTTCTGTTGCATAGATATGTGATTTGTTACTTGGTTGCTAGGGTAACCATATCTGGTTGATAGGCAGTTACCAGAGTGATATATATCAAGGCTACTTTCCATCTTGAGTAAAATAAGTGAAACAGGAAGTCTCTACGATTTTCTGGTGCAGAGTTATGTGATTTGTTACTTGGTTGCTAGGGTAAGCCCTTGTCGTTGCTAGGCAGTTACCAGAGTGATACTTATCAAGCCTCCTTTCCATCCTGAGTGAATTATGTCAACCCGGAAGTCTCTACGATTTTCTGGTGCAGAGATATGTGATTTGTTACTTGGTTGCTAGGGTAACCGCATCTGGTTGCTAGGCAGTTACCAGAGGGATACATATCAAGGCTACTTTCCATCCTGAGTTAAATAAGTGAAACAGGAAGTCTCTATGATTTTCTGGTGCAGAGATATGTGACTTGTTACTTGGTTGCTAGGGTAAACACATCTGGTTGCTAGGCAGTTACCAAAGTGATACTCATAAGGCTCCTTGCAATCCTGTGTGAAATATGTCAACCCCTAAGTCTCTACGATGTTCTGGTTCAAAGATATGTGATTTGTTACTTGGTTGCTAAGGTAACCCTGTCTGGTTGCTATGCAGTTACCAGAGTGATACATATCAAGGCTACTTTCCATCCTGAGTGAAATAAGTGAAACAGGTAGTCTCTACGATATACTGGTGCAGAGATATGTGATTTGTTACTTGGTTGCTAGGGTAACCCCGTCTGGTTGCTAGGCAGTTACCAGAGTGATACATATCAAGGCTACTTTCCATCCTGAGTGAATAAAGTCAACCCGGAAGTCTCTATGATTTTCTGTTGCAGAGATATGTGATTTGTTACTTGGTTGCTAGGGTAATCACATCTGGTTGCTAGGCAGTTACCAGAGTGATACATATCAAGGCTACTTTCCATCCTGAGTGAAATAAGTCAACCCGGAAGTCTCTCTGATTTTCTGTTGCAGAGATATGTGATTTGTTACTTGGTTGCTAGGGTAATCACATCTGGTTGCTAGGCAGTTACCAGAGTGATACATATCAAGGCTACTTTCCATCCTGAGTGAAATAAGTGTAACAGGAAGTCTCTACGATTTTCTGGTGCAGAGATATGTGATTTGTTAGTTGGTTGCTAGGGTAACCCCATCTGGTTGCTAGGCAGTTACCAAGGTGATACTCATAAGGCTCCTTGCAATCCTGTGTGAAATATGTCAACCCCTAAGTCTCTACGATGTTCTGGTTCAAAGATATGTGATTTGTTACTTGGTTGCTAAGGTAACCCTGTCTGGTTGCTATGCAGTTACCAGAGTGATACATATCAAGGCTACTTTCCATCCTGAGTGAAATAAGTGAAACAGGTAGTCTCTACGATTTTCTGGTGCAGAGATATGTGATTTGTTACTTGGTTGCTAGGGTAACCCCGTCTGGTTGCTAGGCAGTTACCAGAGTGATATATATCAAGGCTACTTTCCATCCTGAGTGAATAAAGTCAACCCGGAAGTCTCTATGATTTTCTGTTGCAGAGATATGTGATTTGTTACTTGGTTGCTAGGGTAATCACATCTGGTTGCTAGGCAGTTACCAGAGTGATACATATCAAGGCTACTTTCCATCCTGAGTGAAATAAGTCAACCCGGAAGTCTCTCTGATTTTCTGTTGCAGAGATATGTGATTTGTTACTTGGTTGCTAGGGTAATCACAGCTGGTTGCTAGGTAGTTACCAGAGTGATACATATCAAGGCTACTTTCCATCCTGAGTGAAATAAGTCAACCCGGAAGTCTCTCTGATTTTCTGGTGCAAAGATATGTGATTTGTTACTTGGTTGCTAGGGTAACCCCATCTGGTTGCTAGGCAGTTACCAGAGTGATACATATCAAGGCTACTTTCCATCCTGAGTGAAATAAGTGAAACAGGAAGTCTGTATGATTTTCTTGTGCAGAGATATGTGATTTGTTACTTGGTTGCTAGGGTAACCCCATCTGGTTGCTAGGCAGTTACCAGAGTGATACATATCAAGGCTACTTTCCATCCTGAGTGAAATAAGTGAAACAGGAAGTCTGTATGATTTTCTGGTGCAGAAATATGTGATTTGTTATTTGGTTGCTAGGGTAACCCTGTCTGGTTGCTATGCAGTTACCAGGGTGATACTTATCAAGCCTCCTTTCCATACTGAGTGAATCAAGTCAACCTGGAAGCTACTATACTGTGGCTATGAAGATTTTAGGTCATTACTTATTGGCTGCTTGATAAAAGAAATCCTCTGAGGGAGAGAGAGAGGGAGAGACGCAGGGCTGACAGGCCCTTTTTCGTCTGTGTGTGTGAAAACGTCAGTTGGGATTTAAATTTCTGAACATTCCGCAATGTTAATCAATGGGAGTTTTTCCGAGTTTTGATCGTCATTTTTAGGAAAACCGTAAGTCCGATCAGTTAGAAAAGATATAGCACACTATTCGGGATTAGTCTGAAGGTCTGTGCCGAGTTTGGTGCATGTAGCTTAAAAGCTCTAGGAGGAGTTACATTTAGAAATTTAGTCTCAGAATAATAATAATAATAACTAGATTAAAAAGTTTGAGTACAAACTTTAGGTTGGCTTGAGAAAGCCTAGCATAAAGTTTGAAGTAGTTGTAAAAGTTTGAAGATTTACGGTTTCTAGTTTGATGTAATTATAAGTAGTAGTTTTCAAAGTTCAAAGTTTAGAGATTATAAAACCATTCAGTCTATCAAATAGATTAGATAGATAGATATATAGATAGATAGATAGATAGATAGATAGATAGATAGGTAGATAGGTAGAGTATGACCCACAGATAGATAGATAGATAGATAGATAGATAGATAGATAGATATTGACCATCAGATAGATAGATCGATAGATAGATCGATAGATAGATAGATAGATAGATAGAGTATGACCCACAGATAGATAGATAGATAGATATTGACCATCAGATAGATAGATCGATAGATAGATAGATAGAGTATGACCCACAGATAGATAGATAGATAGATAGATAGATAGATAGATAGATAGATAGATAGATAGATAGATAGAGTATGACCCACAGATAGATAGATAGATAGATAGATAGATAGATAGATAGATATTGACCATCAGATAGATAGATAGAGTTATTGACCATCAGATAGACAGATAGATAGATAGATAGATAGATAGATAGATAGATAGATAGATAGATAGATAGATAGATAGATATTGACCCTCAGATAGATAGATAGATAGATAGATAGATATTGACCCTCAGATAGATAGATAGATAGATAGATAGATAGATAGATATTAACCCTCAGATAGATAGACAGTTCGAAAGATAGATATAGATAGACTGATAAATAGACAGACAGACAGACAGACAGATAGATAGATAGATAGATCCTTGCTACCCTGAGTCCCATGAACAAAACCAGAAGTCTTTATGTTGTTCTGGTGCAGAGATATGTAATTTGTTACTTGGTTGCTATGGTAACCCCATCTGGTTGCTAGGCAGTTACCAGAGTAATACATATCAAGGCTACTTTCCATCATGAGTGAAATAAGTCAACCCGGAAGTCTCTACGATTTTCTGTTAAATAGATATGTGAAATGTTACTTGGTTGCTAGGCTATCCCCATCTGGTTGCTAGGCAGTTACCAAAGTGTTACTTATAAGGCTCCTTGCAATCCTGTGTGAAATATGTCAACCAATAAGTCTCTACGAAGTTTTGGTTCAAAGATATGTGATTTATTACTTGGTTGCTAGGGTAACCCTGTCTGGTTGCTATGCAGTTACCAGGGTGATAACTTGTCAAGCCTCCTTTCCATCCTGAGTGAATAAAGTCAACCCGCAAGTCTGTATGATTTTCTGGTGCAGAGATATGTGATTTGTTATTTGGTTGCTAGGGTAACCCTGTCTGGTTGCTATGCAGTTACCAGGGTGATACTTATCAAGCCTCCTTTCCATCCTGAGTGAATTAAGTCAACCCAGATGTCTCTACGATTTTCTGGTGCAGAAATATATGATTTGTTATTTGGTTGCTAGGGTAACCCATCTGGTTGCTAGGCAGTTACCAGAGTGATGCATATCAAGGCTACTTTCCATCCTGTGTGAAATATGTCAACCCCTAAGTCTCTACGATGTTCTGGTTCAAAGATATGTGATTTGTTACTTGGTTGCTAGGGTAACCACATCTGGTTGCTATGCAGTTACCAGAGTGATACATATCAAGCCTACTTTCCATCCTGAGTGAAATAAGTGAAACAGGAAGTCTCTATGATTTTCTGTTGCAGAGATATGTGATTTGTTACTTGGTTGCTAGGGTAACCACATACGGTTGCTAGGCAGTTACCAGAGTGATACATATCAAGGCTACTTTCCATCCTGAGTGAAATAAGTGAAACAGGAAGTCTCTACGATTTTCTGGTGCAGAGATATGTGATTTGTTACTTGGTTGCTAGGGTAATCACATCTGGTTGCTAGGCAGTTACCAGAGTGATACATATCAAGGCTACTTTCCATCCTGAGTGAAATAAGTCAACCCTGAAGTCTCTCTGATTTTCTGTTGCAGAGATATGTGATTTGTTACTTGGTTGCTAGGGTAATCACATCTGGTTGCTAGGCAGTTACCAGAGTGATACATATCAAGGCTACTTTCCATCCTGAGTGAAATAAGTGAAACAGGAAGTCTCTACGATTTTCTGGTGCAGATATATGTGATTTGTTACTTGGTTGCTAGGGTAACCCCATTTGGATGCTAGGCAGTTACCAGAGTGATACATATCAAGGCTACTTTCCATCCTGAGTGAATCAAGTCAATCCGGAAGTCTCTATGATTTTCTGATGCAGAGATATGTGATTTGTTACTTGGTTGCTAGGGTAATCACATCTGGTTGCTAGGCAGTTACCAGAGTGATACATATCAAGGCTACTTTCCATCCTGAGTGAAATAAGTCAACCCGGAAGTCTCTCTGATTTTCTGTTGCAGAGATATGTGATTTGTTACTTGGTTGCTAGGGTAATCACATCTGGTTGCTAGGCAGTTACCAGAGTGATACATATCAAGGCTACTTTCCATCCTGAGTGAAATAAGTGAAACAGGAAGTCTCTACGATTTTCTGGTGCAGATATATGTGATTTGTTACTTGGTTGCTAGGGTAACCCCGTCTGGTTGCTAGGCAGTTACCAGGGTGATACTTATCAAGCCTCCTTTCCATCCTGAGTGAATTAAGTCAACCCAGATGTCTCTACGATTTTCTGGTGCAGAAATATATGATTTGTTATTTGGTTGCTAGGGTAACCCATCTGGTTGCTAGGCAGTTACCAGAGTGATGCATATCAAGGCTACTTTCCATCCTGTGTGAAATATGTCAACCCCTAAGTCTCTACGATGTTCTGGTTCAAAGATATGTGATTTGTTACTTGGTTGCTAGGGTAACCACATCTGGTTGCTATGCAGTTACCAGAGTGATACATATCAAGCCTACTTTCCATCCTGAGTGAAATAAGTGAAACAGGAAGTCTCTATGATTTTCTGTTGCAGAGATATGTGATTTGTTACTTGGTTGCTAGGGTAACCACATACGGTTGCTAGGCAGTTACCAGAGTGATACATATCAAGGCTACTTTCCATCCTGAGTGAAATAAGTGAAACAGGAAGTCTCTACGATTTTCTGGTGCAGAGATATGTGATTTGTTACTTGGTTGCTAGGGTAATCACATCTGGTTGCTAGGCAGTTACCAGAGTGATACATATCAAGGCTACTTTCCATCCTGAGTGAAATAAGTCAACCCTGAAGTCTCTCTGATTTTCTGTTGCAGAGATATGTGATTTGTTACTTGGTTGCTAGGGTAATCACATCTGGTTGCTAGGCAGTTACCAGAGTGATACATATCAAGGCTACTTTCCATCCTGAGTGAAATAAGTGAAACAGGAAGTCTCTACGATTTTCTGGTGCAGATATATGTGATTTGTTACTTGGTTGCTAGGGTAACCCCATTTGGATGCTAGGCAGTTACCAGAGTGATACATATCAAGGCTACTTTCCATCCTGAGTGAATCAAGTCAATCCGGAAGTCTCTATGATTTTCTGATGCAGAGATATGTGATTTGTTACTTGGTTGCTAGGGTAATCACATCTGGTTGCTAGGCAGTTACCAGAGTGATACATATCAAGGCTACTTTCCATCCTGAGTGAAATAAGTCAACCCGGAAGTCTCTCTGATTTTCTGTTGCAGAGATATGTGATTTGTTACTTGGTTGCTAGGGTAATCACATCTGGTTGCTAGGCAGTTACCAGAGTGATACATATCAAGGCTACTTTCCATCCTGAGTGAAATAAGTGAAACAGGAAGTCTCTACGATTTTCTGGTGCAGATATATGTGATTTGTTACTTGGTTGCTAGGGTAACCCCGTCTGGTTGCTAGGCAGTTACCAGAGTGATACATATCAAGGCTACTTTCCATCCTGAGTGAAATAAGTCAACCCGGAAGTCTCTCTGATTTTCTGTTGCAGAGATATGTGATTTGTTACTTGGTTGCTAGGGTAATCACATCTGGTTGCTAGGCAGTTACCAGAGTGATACATATCAAGGCTACTTTCCATCCTGAGTGAATAAAGTCAAACAGGAAGTCTCTACGATTTTCTGGTGCAGAGATATGTAATTTGTTAGTTGGTTGCTAGGGTAACCCCATCTGGTTGCTATGCAGTTACCAGGGTGATACTTATCAAGCCCCCTTTCCATCCTGAGTGAATTATGTCAACCCGGAAGTCTCTACGATTTTCTGTTGCAGAGATATGTGATTTGTTACTTGGTTGCTAGGGTATCCCTGTCTGGTTGCTATGCAGTTACCAGGGTGATACTTATCAAGCCTCCTTTCCATCCTGAGTGAAATAAGTGAAACATGAAGTCTCTACGATTTTCTGCTGCAGAGATATGTGATTTGTTAGTTGGTTGCTAGGGTAACCCCATCTGGTTGCTAGGCAGTTACCAAGGTGATACTCATAAGGCTCCTTGCAATCCTGTGTGAAATATGTCAACCCCTAAGTCTCTACGATGTTCTGGTTCAAAGATATGTGATTTGTTACTTGGTTGCTAAGGTAACCCCGTCTGGTTGCTAGGCAGTTACCAGAGTGATACATATCAAGGCTACTTTCCATCCTGAGTGAATAAAGTCAACCCGGAAGTCTCTCTGATTTTCTGTTGCAGAGATATGTGATTTGTTACTTGGTTGCTAGGGTTATCACATCTGGTTGCTAGGCAGTTACCAGAGTGATACATATCAAGGCTACTTTCCATCCTGAGTGAAATAAGTGAAACAGGAAGTCTGTATGATTTTCTGGTGCAGAGATATGTGATTTGCTATTTGGTTGCTAGGGTAACCCTGTCTGGTTGCTATGCAGTTACCAGGGTGATACTTATCAAGCCTCCTTTCCATACTGAGTGAATCAAGTCAACCTGGAAGCTACTATACTGTGGCTATGAAGATTTTATGTCATGACTTATTGGCTGCTTGATAAAAGAAATCCTCTGTGGGAGAGAGAGAGGGAGAGACGCAGGGCTGACAGGCCCTTTTTTGTCTGTGTGTGTGAAAACGTCAGTTGGGATTTAAATTTCTGAACATTCCGCAATGTTAAGTCAATGGGAGTTTTTCCGAGTTTTGATCGTCATTTTTAGGAAAACCGTAAGTCCGATCAGTTAGAAAAGATATAGCACACTATTCGGGATTAGTCTGAAGGTCTGTGCCGAGTTTGGTGCATGTAGCTTAAAAGCTCTAGGAGGAGTTAGATTTAGAAATTTAGTCTCAGAATAATAATAATAATAACTAGAATGTACATTTCCTGAAGAAAATGTGAGTGGTGCTTGCCGTGGCAAAATTTCTTACCATAATGTCCCACCTACTGCCCAAAGTTGAAAGAGGCCACCCCCATGACAGTAGGATGTTCTGGTGCAAAGATATTGGTGTTGTTCCATGGTTGCTAGGAAAACCCATCTGGTTGATATGCAGTTACTAAGGTGACAGCCACCAATGCTACTTGCCATCCTGAGTAAAATAAGTCAACCCGGAAGTCTTTACGATTTTCTAGTAGAGAGATATGTGATTTGTTACTTGGTTGCTAGGGTAACCCCATCTGGTTGCTAGGCAGTTAACAAGGGGCAAGCCAACAATGCTCCTTGCCATCCTGAGTGAAATAAGTCAACCCGGAAATCTCTGTGATTTTCTTGTGCAGAGATATGTGATTTGTTTCTTGGTTGCTAGGGTAACCCCATCTGGTTGCTAGGCAGTTACCAAGGTGACAGCCAACAATGCTCCTTGCCATCCTGAGTGAAATAAGTCAACCCAGAAGTCTCTGTGATTTTCTAGTACAGAGATATGTGATTTGTTTCTTGGTTGCTAGTGTAACCCCATCTGGTCGCTAGGCAGTTACCAAGGTGACAGCCAACAATGTTCCTTGCCATCCTGAGTGAAATAAGTCAACCTGCAAGTCTCTGTGATTTTCTTGTGCAGAGATATATGATTTGTTTCTTGGTTGCTAGGGTAACCCCATTTGGTTGCTAGGCAGTTACCAAGGTGACAGCCAACAATGCTCCTTGCCATCCTGAGTGAAATAAGTCAACCCAGAAGTCTCTGTGATTTTCTTGTGCAGAGATATGCGATTTCTTTCTTGGTTGCTAGGGTAACCCCATCTGGTTGCTAGGCAGTTACCTACGTGATACTCATAAGGCCCCTTGCAATCCTGTGAGAAATATTTCAACCCCTATGTCTCTACGATGTTCTGGTTCAAAGATATTTGATTTGTTACTTGGTTGCTAGGGTAACCCCATCTGGTTGCTAGGCAGTTATCAAGGTGACAGGGAACAATGCTCCTTGCCATCCTGAGTGAAATAAGTCAACCCGGAAGTCTCTACGTCATTCTGATCCCAAGATACACATCTTAGTGATTTTGAATGGATGTCAATGGTTCTTTGTTGCTAGGGTGCTTTAAATGGTTGCTAGGGCGTGGCTAAGTAGTTCACATGATGAAAGCTGAAGACTGATTACTCACCCAATTAAAACAAAGCAACTATCATGTCTCTAGGACATTCTGATCTGAAGATATCTTACTGTAATTGAAATCAATAAATGTGGTTGCTAGGGTGCTCTAAATTGTTGCTAGGGAGTGGCTTGGCAGCTGCCAATGATGAATCTCCAAAGGCTGCTTGTCAGTATGAATGATATAAACCAACTCCCATGCCTCTGTGACATTCAGAATGGAAGATATCTCTCTTTGGATATTGGTTGCTAAGGTGCTCGAAAATGGTTGCTAGGGAGGGGCTAGGAAGTGTTGAGGGGATTCATGATTGGCTGTTTTACTGGCCCAAGTCAAACGAGACCACCCTTGTGTTTCTATGGTAATTCAGTCCAGAAAAATCCCTTTGATCTCTTTCAATGGAAGTCTATGGGACTTGTTGCTAAGGTACTGTAAATGGTTGCTAGGGCGTGGCTTGATAGCTTCACAATGATCCTGAGAGACTGATTGGTCGTCTGAGTAAAATGAGCCTGCCCCCTTGTCTCTAAGACACTGTGATCCAGAGTTATGTTCAATACAAAATCTACCATAGACTTAACATTGGGGCAAATTTGGGCAGCTCCTGCCCCCAAGGGGTGCAACTTTTACCCCATTGTGAGGTATGTTCTCACAGAGCCTGTAAGCCTCTTCAAATGTGGTAAATCACACGTCTCTGTGAAATCCTTGCTCTGAGCTATGACTCGTCAAAGTTCGGCGCAATGTTAAGTCAATGGGATTTTTTGCCCAATTTTTTGCCCCTGGGGCAAATACCGTACCCCCGATCACTTATAAAAGTCATAGCACACCATTCCCAAATAATCCGCACGATTTGATGCCTCATTCGTGGGTCTGTGACCAAAAAATTTTGCCAAAAATTCCATTGACTTACATTGGGGCAACTTTGGGCAGCTCCTGCCCCCCAGGGGTAAAAGTTTTACCCCATTGTGAGGTATGTTCTCACAGAGCCTGTCAGCCTCTTCAAATGTGGTAAATCACACGTCTCTGCGAAATCCTCGCTCTGAGCTATGACTCGTCAAAGTTCAGCTCAATGTTAAGTCAATGGGATTTTTTGCCCAATTTTTTGCCCCTGGGGCAAACACCGTACCCCCGATCGCTTATAAAAGTCATAGCACACCTCTCCTCAATGAGCCGCACGATTTGACACCTCATTCATGGGTCTACGCCAAAAGGTGCGGGACGAGTTACGCGCCGAAGTTTTGTACGGAAGAAGAAGAAGAAGAAGAAGAAGAAGAAAAATAAGTATGTGAGATTACAATAGTGTTGCTTTGCAAGCACCACTAATAATAAGTTTAAATAGGATTTCAGTAAGTTGGCTTTCTCAAGCCAACCTAATAATAAGTTTAAATAGGATTTCAGTAAGTTGGCTTTCTCAAGCCAACCTAATAATAATAAGTTTAAATAGGATTTCAGTAAGTTGGCTTTCTCAAGCCAACCTAACTAGATTAAAAAGTTTGAGTACAAACTTTAGGTTGGCTTGAGAAAGCCTAGCATAAAGTTTGAAGTAGCTTTAAAAGTTTGAAGATTTAAGGTTTTTAGTTTGATGTAATTATTAGTAGTTTTCAATGTTCAAAGTTTAGAGATTATAAAACTATTCAGTATATCAAATAGATAGATAGATAGATAGATAGATAGATAGATAGATAGATAGATAGATATTGACCCTCAGATAGATAGATAGATAGATAGATAGATAGATAGATAGAGTATGATTGATAGATAGATAGATAGATAGATAGATAGATAGATAGATAGATAGTTATTGACCCTCAGATAGATAGATAGATAGATAGATAGATAGATACCGTAGATAGATAGATAGTTATTGACCCTCAGATAGATAGATAGATATTGACCCTCAGATAGATAGATAGATAGATAGATAGATAGATAGATAGTTATTGACCCTCAGATAGATAGATAGATAGATAGATAGATAGATAGATAGATAGATAGATAGATATTGACCCTCAGATAGATAGATAGATAGATAGATGGATAGATAGATAGTTATTGACCCTCAGATAGATAGATAGATAGATAGATAGATATTGATCCTTAGATAGATATTGACCCTCAGATAGATAGATAGATAGATAGATAGTTATTGACCCTCAGATAGATAGATAGATAGATAGATAGATAGATAGATAGATAGATATTGACCCTCAGATAGAAAGATTGATAGATAGATAGATATTGACCCTCAGATAGATAGATAGATAGAGACCCTCAGATAGATAGATAGATAGATAGATATTAACCCTCAGATAGATAGATAGTTCGAAAGATAGATATAGATAGATTGATAAATAGACAGACAGACATACAGATAGATAGATAGATCCTTGCAACCCTGAGTCCCATGAACAAAACCAGAAGTCTTTATGTTGTTCTGGTGCAGAGATATGTAATTTGTTACTTGGTTGCTAGGGTAACCCTATCTGGTTGCTAGGCAGTTACCAGAGTAATACATATCAAGGCTACTTTCCATCATGAGTGAAATAAGTCAACCTGGAAGTCTCTACGATTTTCTGTTAAATAGATATGTGATTTGTTACTTGGTTGCTAGGCTATCCCCATCTGGTTGCTAGGTAGTTACCAAAGTGTTACTCATAAGGCTCCTTGCAATCCTGAGTGAAATATGTCAACCCCTAAGTCTCTACGATGTTCTGGTTCAAAGATATGTGAATTGTTACTTGGTTGCTAGGGTAACCCTGTCTGGTTGCTATGCAGTTACCAGTGTGATACTTATCAAGCCTCCTTTCCATCTTGAGTGAATAAAGTCAACCCGCAAGTCTGTATGATTTAATGGTGCAGAGATATGTGATTTGTTATTTGGTTGCTAGGGTAACCCTGTCTGGTTGCTATGCAGTTACCAGGGTGATCCTTATCAAGCCTCCTTTCCATCCTGAGTGAATTAAGTCAACCCAGATGTCTCTACGGTTTTCTGGAGCAGAAATATATGATTTGTTACTTGGTTGCTAGGGTAACCCAATCTGGTTGCTAGGCAGTTACCAGAGTGATGCATATCAAGGCTACTTTCCATCCTGAGTGAAATAAGTGAAACAGGAAGTCTCTACGATTTTCTGGTGCAGAGATATGTGATTTGTAACTTGGTTGCTAGGGTAACCCCATCTGGTTGCTAGGCAGTTACCAAAGTGATACTCATAAGGCTCCTTGCAATCCTGAGTGAAATATGTCAACCCCTAAGTCTCTACGATGTTCTGGTTCAAAGATATGTGATTTGTTACTTGGTTGCTAGGGTAACCATATCTGGTTGCTATGCAGTAACCAGGGTGATACATATCAAGCCTCCTTTCCATCATGAGTGAATAAAGTCAACCCGCAAGTCTGTATGATTTAATGGTGCAGAGATATGTGATTTGTTATTTGGTTGCTAGGGTAACCCTGTCTGGTTGCTATGCAGTTACCAGGGTGATCCTTATCAAGCCTCCTTTCCATCCTGAGTGAATTAAGTCAACCCAGATGTCTCTACGGTTTTCTGGAGCAGAAATATATGATTTGTTACTTGGTTGCTAGGGTAACCCAATCTGGTTGCTAGGCAGTTACCAGAGTGATGCATATCAAGGCTACTTTCCATCCTGAGTGAAATAAGTGAAACAGGAAGTCTCTACGATTTTCTGGTGCAGAGATATGTGATTTGTAACTTGGTTGCTAGGGTAACCCCATCTGGTTGCTAGGCAGTTACCAAAGTGATACTCATAAGGCTCCTTGCAATCCTGAGTGAAATATATCAACCCCTAAGTCTCTACGATGTTCTGGTTCAAAGATATGTGATTTGTTATTTGGTTGCTAGGGTAACCCTGTCTGGTTGCTATGCAGTTACCAGGGTGATAGCTTGTCAAGCCTCCTTTCCATCCTGAGTGAATTAAGTCAACCCGGATGTCTGTATGAATTTCTGGTGCAGAGATATGTGATTTGTTATTTGGTTGTTAGGGTAACCCTGTCTGGTTGCTATGCAGTTACCAGGGTGATGCATATCAAGGCTACTTTCCATCCTGTGTGAAATATGTCAACCCCCAAGTCTCTACGATGTTCTGGTTCAAAGATATGTGATTTGTTACTTGGTTGCTAGGGTAACCACATCTGGTTGCTAGGCAGTTACCAGAGTGATACATATCAAGCCTCCTTTCCATCCTGAGTGAAATAAGTGAAACAGGAAGTCTCTACGATTTTCTGGTGCAAAGATATGTGATTTGTTACTTGGTTGCTAGGGTAACCCCATCTGGTTGCTAGGCAGTTACCAAGGTGTCAGCCAACAGTGCTCCTTGCCATCCTGAGTGAAATAAGTCAACCCGGAAGTCTCTGTGATTTTCTAGTACAAAGATATGTGATTTGTTTCTTGGTTGCTAGGGTAACCCCATCTGGTCGCTAGGCAGTTACCAAGGTGACAGCCAACAATGCTCCTTGCAATCCTGAGTGAAATAAGTCAACCCGTAAGTCTCTGTGATTTTCTTGTGCAGAGATATGTGATTTGTTACTTGGTTGCTAAGGTAACCCCATCTGGTTGCTAGGCAGTTACCAAGGTGACAGGCAACAATGCTCCTTGCCATCCTGAGTGAAATAAGTCAACCCGGAAGTCTCTACGTCATTCTGATCCTAAGATACACATCTTAGTGATTTTGAATGGATGTCAATGGTTCTTTGTTGCTAGGGTGCTTTAAATGGTTGCTAGGGCATGGCTAAGTAGTTCACATGATGAAAGCTGAAGACTGATTACTCACCCAATGAAAACAAAGCAACTATCATGTCTCTAGGACATTCTGATCTGAAGATATCTTACTGTAAATGAAATCAATAAATGTGGTTGCTAGGGTGCTCTAAATTGTTGCTAGGGAGTGGCTTGGCAGCTGCCAATGATGAATCTCCAAAGGCTGCTTGTCAATATGAATGATATAAACCAACTCCCATGCTTCTGTGACATTCAGAATGGAAGATATCTCTCTTTGGATTTTGGTTGCTAAGGTGCTCGAAAATGGTTGCTAGGGAGGGGCTAGGAAGTGTTGAGGGGATTCATGATTGGCTGTTTTACTGCCCTAAGTCAAACGAGACCACCCTCGTGTTTCTATGATAATTCAGTCCGGAGAAATCCCTTTGATCTTTTTCAAAGGAAGTCTATGGGAATTGTTGCTAAGGTGCTGTAAATGGTTGCTAGGGCATGGCTTGATTGCTTCACAATGATCCTGAGAGACTGATTGGTCGTCTGAGTAAAATGAGCCCGCCCCCTTGTCTGTAAGACACTGTGATCCAGAGTTATGTTCAATACAAAATCTACCATAGACTTAACATTGGGGCAAATTTGGGCAGCTCCTGCCCCCCAGGGGTGCAACTTTTACCCCATTGTGAGGTATGTTCTCACAGAGCCTGTCAGCCTCTTCAAATGTGGTAAATCACATGTCTCTGCGAAATCCTCGCTCTGAGCTATGACTCGTCAAAATTCGGCTCAATGTTAAGTCAATGGGATTGTTTGCCCAATTTTTTGCCCCTGGGGCAAACACCGTACCCCCGATCGCTTATAAAAGTCATAGCACACCATTCCCAAATAATCCGCACGATTTGACGCCTCATTCGTGGGTCAGCGACCAAACATTTTTTCAAAAAATTCCATTGACTTACATTGGGGCAATTTTGGGCAGCTCCTGCCCCCCAGGGGTAAAACTTTTACCCCATTGTGAGGTATGTTCTCACAGAGCCTGTCAGCCTCTTTAAATGTGGTAAATCACATGTCTCTGCGAAATCCTCTCTCTGAGCTATGACTCGTCAAAGTTCGGCTCAATGTTAAGTCAATGGGATTTTTTGCCCAATTTTTTGCCCCTGGGGCAAACACCGTACCCCCGATCGCTTAGAAAAGATATAGCACACTATTCGGGATTAGTCTGAAGGTCTGTGCAGAGTTTGGTGCATGTAGCTTAAAAGCTCTAGGAGGAGTTAGATTTAGAAATTTAGTCTCAGAATAATAATAATAACTAGATTAAAAAGTTTGAGTACAAACTTTAGGTTGGCTTGAGAAAGCCTAGCATAAAGTTTGAAGTAGTTGTAAAAGTTTGAAGATTTACGGTTTCTAGTTTGATGTAATTATAATTAGTAGTTTTCAAAGTTCAAAGTTTAGAGATTATAAAACCATTCTGTCTATCAAATAGATTAGATAGATAGATAGATAGATAGATAGATAGATAGATAGATAGATAGATAGATATTGACCCTCAGATAGATAGATAGATAGATAGATAGAGTCTAACCCATAGATAGATAGATAGATAGATAGATAGATAGATAGATAGATAGAGAGTATGACCATCAGATAGATAGATAGATAGATAGATAGATATTGACCATCAGATAGATAGATCGATAGATAGATAGATAGATAGTTATTGACCATCAGATAGATAGATAGATAGATAGATAGATAGATAGATAGATAGATATTGATCCTCAGATAGATAGATAGATATTGACCCTTAGATAGATAGATAGATAGATAGATAGATAGATAGATAGTCATTGACCCTTAGATAGATAGATAGATATTGACCGTCAGATATATAGATAGATAGTCATTGACCCTGAGATATAGATAGATAGAGTATGACCCACAGATAGATAGATAGATAGTTATTGACCTGCAGATAGTTAGATAGATAGAAATTGACCCTCAGATAGATAGATAGATAGATAGATATTGACCCTCAGAAAGATAAATAGATAGATAGATAGATAGATAGATAGATAGATAGACAGATAGATATATCATTTTTTACTTGGTTGCTAGGGTAACCCAATCTGGTTGCTAGGCAGTTTCCAGGGTGATCCTTATCAAGCCTCCTTTTCATTCTGAGTGAAAAAGTCAACCCGGAAGTCTCTATGATTTTCTGTTGCATAGATATGTGATTTGTTACTTGGTTGCTAGGGTAACCATATCTGGTTGATAGGCAGTTACCAGAGTGATATATATCAAGGCTACTTTCCATCTTGAGTAAAATAAGTCAAACAGGAAGTCTCTACGATTTTCTGGTGAAGAGATATATTATTTGTTACTTGGTTGCTAGGGTAACCCCATCTGGTTGCTATGCAGTTACCAGGGTGATACTTATCAAGCCTCCTTTCCATCCTGAGTGAATTATGTCAACCCGGAAGTCTCTACGATTTTCTGTTGCAGAGATATGTGATTTGTTACTTGGTTGCTAGGGTATCCCTGTCTGGTTGCTATGCAGTTACCAGGGTGATACTTATCAAGCCTCCTTTCCATCCTGAGTGAAATAAGTGAAACAGGAAGTCTCTACGATTTTCTGGTGCAGAGATATGTGATTTGTTAGTTGGTTGCTAGGGTAACCCCATCTGGTTGCTAGGCAGTTACCAAGGTGATACTCATAAGGCTCCTTGCAATCCTGTGTGAAATATGTCAACCCCTAAGTCTCTACGATGTTCTGGTTCAAAGATATGTGATTTGTTACTTGGTTGCTAGGGTAACCGCATCTGGTTGCTAGGCAGTTACCAGAGGGATACATATCAAGGCTACTTTCCATCCTGAGTGAAATAAGTGAAACAGGAAGTCTCTATGATATTCTGGTGCAGAGATATGTGATTTGTTACTTGGTTGCTAGGGTAAACACATCTGGTTGCTAGGGAGTTACAAAAGTGATACTCATAAGGCTCCTTGCATCCTGTGTGAAATATGTCAACCCGGAAGTCTCTACGATGTTCTAGTTCAAAGATATGTGATTTGTTACTTGGTTGCTAAGGTAACCCTGTCTGGTTGCTATGCAGTTACCAGAGTGATACATATCAAGGCTACTTTACATCCTGAGTGAAATAAGTCAACCCGGAAGTCTGTATGAATTTCTGGTGCAGAGATATGTGATTTGTTATTTGGTTGCTAGGGTAACCCTGTCTGGTTGCTATGCAGTTACCAGGGTGATGCATATCAAGGCTACTTTCCATCCTGTGTGAAATATGTCAACTCCTAAGTCTCTACGATGTTCTGGTTCAAAGATATGTGATTTGTTACTTGGTTGCTAGGGTAACCACATCTGGTTGCTAGGCAGTTACCAGAGTGATACATATCAAGCCTCCTTTCCATCCTGAGTGAAATAAGTGAAACAGGAAGTCTCTACGATTTTCTGGTGCAAAGATATGTGATTTGTTACTTGGTTGCTAGGGTAACCCCATCTGGTTGCTAGGCAGTTACCAAGGTGACAGCCAACAGTGCTCCTTGCCATCCTGAGTGAAATAAGTCAACCCGGAAGTCTCTGTGATTTTCTAGTACAGAGATATGTGATTTGTTTCTTGGTTGCTAGGGTAACCCCATCTGGTCGCTAGGCAGTTACCAAGGTGACAGCCAACAATGCTCCTTGCAATCCTGAGTGAAATAAGTCAACCCAGATTTCTCTGTGATTTTCTAGTACAGAGATATGTGATTTGTTTCTTGGTTGCTAGGGTAACCCCATCTGGTTGCTAGGCAGTTACCAAGGTGACAGGCAACAATGCTCCTTGCCATCCTGAGTGAAATAAGTCAACCCGGAAGTCTCTACGTCATTCTGATCCTAAGATACACATCTTAGTGATTTTGAATGGATGTCAATGGTTCTTTGTTGCTAGGGTGCTTTAAATGGTTGCTAGGGCGTGGCTAAGTAGTTGACATGATGAAAGCTGAAGACTGATTACTCACCCAATGAAAACAAAGCAACTATCATGTCTCTAGGACATTCTGATCTGAAGATATCTTACTGTAAATGAAATCAATAAATGTGGTTGCTAGGGTGCTCTAAATTGTTGCTAGGGAGTGGCTTGGCAGCTGCCAATGATGAATCTCCAAAGGCTGCTTGTCAATATGAATGATATAAACCAACTCCCATGCTTCTGTGACATTCAGAATGGAAGATATCTCTCTTTGGATTTTGGTTGCTAAGGTGCTCGAAAATGGTTGCTAGGGAGGGGCTAGGAAGTGTTGAGGGGATTCATGATTGGCTGTTTTACTGCCCCAAGTCAAACGAGACCACCCTCGTGTTTGTATGATAATTCAGTCCGGAGAAATCCCTTTGATCTTTTTCAAAGGAAGTCTATGGGAATTGTTGCTAAGGTGCTGTAAATGGTTGCTAGGGCGTGGCTTGATAGCTTCACAATGATCCTGAGAGACTGATTGGTCGTCTGAGTAAAATGAGCCCGCCCCCTTGTCTGTAAGACACTGTGATCCAGAGTTATGTTCAATACAAAATCTACCATAGACTTAACATTGGGGCAAATTTGGGCAGCTCCTGCCCCCCAGGGGTGCAACTTTTACCCCATTGTGAGGTACGTTCTCACAGAGCCTGTCAGCCTCTTCAAATGAGGTAAATCACAAGTCTCTGCGAAATTCTCGCTCTGAGCTATGACTCGTCAAAATTCGGCTCAATGTTAAGTCAATGGGATTGTTTGCCCAATTTTTTGCCCCTGGGGCAAACACCGTACCCCCGATCGCTTATAAAAGTCATAGCACACCATTCCCAAATAATCCGCACGATTTGACGCCTCATTCGTGGGTCAGCGACCAAAAATTTTTTCAAAAAATTCCATTGACTTACATTGGGGCAATTTTGGGCAGCTCCTGCCCCCCAGGGGTAAAACTTTTACCCCATTGTGAGGTATGTTCTCACAGAGCCTGTCAGCCTCTTCAAATGTGGTAAATCACATGTCTCTGCGAAATCCTCGCTCTGAGCTATGACTTTTCAAAGTTCGGCTCAATGTTAAGTCAATGGGATTTTTTGCCCAATTTTTTGCCCCTGGGGCAAACACCGTACCCCCGATCGCTTAGAAAAGATATAGCACACTATTCGGGATTAGTCTGAAGGTCTGTGCAGAGTTTGGTGCATGTAGCTTAAAAGCTCTAGGAGGAGTTAGATTTAGAAATTTAGTCTCAGAATAATAATAATAATAATAATAAGTTTAAATAGGATTTCAGTAAGTTGGCTTTCTCAAGCCAACCTAATAATAATAAGTTTAAATAGGATTTCAGTAAGTTGGCTTTCTCAAGCCAACCTAATAATAAGTTTAAATAGGATTTCAGTAAGTTGGCTTTCTCAAGCCAACCTAATTACCAGTTTATAACCTTAAAATCCTAGTAAACCTGCCCACACACACACACACACACACACACACACACACAATGTTTAGCCTATTTGTCTACAAAACTAAGGGTGTGTTCACACTTGTAGTTCGGTTCACTTGGTCCGGACCAAAAAAGAAAATGTTACATTTATATCTGGTTCGCTTAGCGTCCACACTGGCATTTTTAACACCGAACCTAACGATACAAAACCAAAGGCATCAGGAAAAAGTCACAACCTGATTGGAGAGCTTTTATGACGTATATTTTTTTGACGGAACTTACCGATCATTCAAAAGAATGCTGGCTGCTGGGCGAAATGCACTCGTTATATTTATATATGTATATATGGTGGTATTTATACAAGCTGAGAACAAACGAAGAGCCAATAAAATGTGTAAAGGAGTCAAAACAGTACCAGGAATTCCTCCGTTGCACACATAAACGAAGATATGCTGCAAGGACGGTGGTTCAGAAGCCAGCACCGAACTGTAATGTGCAACATAGCTCCTACGATGTGAAGAACCAGGTACTGTATGCTTGAGGTCAGTATTAGGCAAATTACTTCCTGTTTAGACGTCGTTCATATATAGCTATCGAACCGCACCAGAGTTCGTTTGGAAGTGGACCGAGACCCACTTTTCAGGCGTTTTCGGTCCGCTTGTTTTGGTGTGCACCAAGGTTCGTGTGACAGCATTCCCACTTGTTCAAACGAACCACACTAACAGAGCAATCGCACCAGAGTTTGTTTTAATCGAACCAAACCTGCCAAGTGTGAACACACCCTAATTCAAGCTTTTAAGCATGAGCCTTTAAATCAAAAGGTTTTGTAAGATCATGAGAAACATAAATTCATTCAAGTGTGTCGAATCTGGTAGGGTTTAGACGATTTATTGTTTGATCCTCTTGTAGAGAATGGATGGATGTCCTTAGTCCTCCGATAGTTCATCCAAATCAGCAGATGGCAGATGGGAAAGGAGACCACAGCACGGCCTCAACCAAAGGTATACCACTTGAAAATCATCTAGGGATTATAATCTGCAAAGTATATCATGTTTGAGAAAGACTCTCAACTAGGCTTTTGTAGAGAGACAATATGTGGTCACAGTACTAGTCAAATTCGGTTCATGATTGACATTTCATTAATGAAGGTTTACAGTGATAGGACAAATTTAATCTTTGTTTTTATTTTACACATAACTTTTTTTACACTATTCACAGGGTCTAAATTACACGACACCAGTGAGGGAGAGGAGTTTCTCAATTTAATGTATGATTCCTGCCTCAAATGTTATTTTGATCCACAGTCTGGGAAATATTATGAGCTGCTCTGATTTGAGATGAGCTACATCTACAGACATGAAAAAGACAGCTGATCTATACAGCCCCCATGTATGGATTGGTGCAAGTGCTATGCTGTCCTTTAAAGGGAATTTTATGTGTAAAGTGTACATTTATCTTAATTGATTCTTGTTTTTGTTTTTTTCATTTTAAATAATTCATTAAAATTGTTGGCTGTGAGCTATAATTTAAGAAGATATGATATCAAGACTCCGTAAATAAACCAGACTGCTGAATGACCTACAGTTTCAGTGTTTTTTATCTTTATTATGATATTAAATGAAAATGTGATGTATAAGTGTATATAACACACACACACACACACACACACACACACACATATATACATTTTATATATATATATATATATATATATATATATATATATATACACACACACAGGTTTGGGGAGTAACTAAATGCATGTAACGGAATACTTATTTAAAATACAAAATATAAGTAACTGTATTCCCTTTTACCATTTAAATCATTGGTAATTAGAATACAGTTACATTCAAGATGTATTTTGATTACTGAAGAGATTACTTTGCATTTTATTGTCGTTTGTTTCATTTAATATTTAGTCCTTTGGTATTAGGGCAAAAATGTATTCTTGATAATATTTTTTTTTTTATTGTTTTCCTGTAAAAATATCTACAAATCCTTAAAATGAGATCAATTTGATTTATCTTGTTTTAGAAACAACACTGCATAAGATATTTAGGCTTTTCAGAGAATGCATTTTTCATGTGTAATTTGTCTTACTGTACTGCCAGAGTTTTTAGTCAAAACAAGTGAAAATATCTACCAGTGCTGAAGAAGTAATCCAAAGTATTTAGAATATGTTACTGACCTTGTGAGATCTAACGAAATACATTACAAATGACATTTTACAGCATGTATTCAGTAATCTGCAGTGGGATACATTTCAAAAGTAACCCTCACAACCCTGCATATACATATATATACACACACACACACACACACACACACACACACTCTACCGGTCAAAAATGAATTGGAAAAATTGAAACACATAACATTTTATTATAATTTTTTTTCTTCACGTTTTAGAATAATAGTAAAGTCATCAAAACTATAGAATAACATAAATGGAGCTATGGGAATTATGTTGTGACTAAACAAAATCCATAATAAATCAAAACAGTGTAATATTTTAGCATCTTCAAAGTAGTCACCCTTAGCCTAGAATTTGCAAACATGTACTCTTGACATTTTCTCAACCAACTTCTTGAGGTATCTCACTGGGATGCTTTTTAAACAGTATTGAATGAGTTCCCATCTATGTTGGGAACTTATTGGCTGCTTTTCTTTATTATTTGGTCCAAGTCATCAATTTCAAAAACTTTTTTTTAAATTACATTTTAGTTTTATAATTAAATAAATTAATATGGTGGCACAATTATATTTTTGTCTACAAACTAATTTCAAAGATTTAATACAGATTTTTTTTTTTAAAAAAAAAAAATGAAGATCGTTAGAAACATGTCAGTGTTTCAAAAGGTTTTGACCGGTAGAGTGTGTGCGCGCGCGTGTGTGTGTGTGTAATGTATTATTTAATTTGATTATATATTTGTAGTATTATTTTTAATGTTATTTATTTTTATCATTTTTATATTTTATTTAAATAAGTTAATATATTATGGCATAATGAGCTTTACTTTGCGTATTATTTATTTATTTTCATACATAGTATAATTTTAAGCGATTCTACAGCGTCATGTTAACGGAAGTCTTGAGGTTGAAACACAATCGACCAATCACGCGTCCGTTGCACCCTTACGTCATTTGACAGATGCAATAACAAGGAAGTAAACAACTATGGCTATAACATCGTTCAAGTTAAACTACTACTCAAACATGCTATTAACTATGTTTATATACGCTGTTCTTGATGAGTTAGCTATCGCCTTACCGCTGTCATCTACATACAGCGAATCCAGACAGCTACGAAGTTTAGAGAACCCAACATCAACACCAGACGATCAACAGGTTAGTGATCGACTCATTGCATCAGTCACTTGTCTAGTAACAAAACAAATTTGCATATGCTACCACATACTCTTAGCCATACCTGATTTGAGGTTGTTGTCTTCCAGGCGATAAGACTTCATCCAGGAGTGATCGCATCTGTTGTGATCGTTACAGTAGCTGCAGCAGCGGCTGCTGCATTCATTATACGGAAATACTGCTGCCCGCAGAAGTATAAACAATACTCCATTTGTGTGCTTTATGTACTGTTTTTATTTTTTTTATTTTATTTTTTTTTATTATTAATTAATTTATTCTTTCTAAATGTCTTCACTTTCAGTAATGCGACATATAGATACTCGGAACTGCGACATGCGGAAGATCAAAATGCAGCTAGAGAAGAATACGATGATTCTGATGAGGTTAGTAGCTACGACACCGTAAACTTAGTTGCCTTCAAAACATTTTTAAAACTATTATATTTTACATATGTCTATACTGCCCTACAAAGCAAAAAGGCAGTAACTACACAGAGTGCAGAACTGAGAAAAATGACTTTAAAGTTATCCTGTCAGGGCTTTTTGCAGTTACTGTACAAACGACTACCATTTTTCTCCAAAACGACACACATTTGAGATAAAATGTTTTATCACATAACAAAGGATGCCTTGAATGTCATGAAAATGATAATAACTCATTTTTGACCAAAAATGCAGTTACTGCCTTTTTGTTTTGTAGGGCAGTATAGATAAGTGTATTACTATAAGAATATATTGTATTATTTAATTATAACTTGTATTAGGTATAATACGTTTATTTTTAAATTATTTTATATCTCATAATATGTATAAATGAAATTGTATTATTAAAAAAAATATATGAATACTAAATGTTTTATTTGATTTGTAACACAATATTATACAGTAACTGATAATTATATTTAATAAGTATTTCTTCTTTACACTCTAACTTTTCTTTCGCCAGGACCTTTTGGAGTGAATCAACTTGGACTTGGACTTTGTTGTGTAGTACAATGTATCTTTCAGGTTTCTCTTTCCTTTTAACACTAAAACATTATATGTTCAAAAGCTTCAAATGGGATTAGGTCATTTAAAACTACCAGGGCTCATGAAATATTTATCTCTGTTCCAACAATTTTCAACAAGGATGTGTCCACCAACCATTAGCTGGTGTGTAATCAACCATTAGCTGGTGTGTAATCATTAGCAAACAAATGCTTAACTTCCCTACATTAAAGGAACTTTTCATCCAGAAATAAAAACCCTCTTATCATTTACTCACCATCAAGGAACACAAAGTAGATGTTTTAAAAAATGTTCACCAAGCACATTCAAGCTCCAAAAATGACAAAAAAGATACTATTTATGTGTCATGATAGTTGTCCACGCAACCCGTGCCCTATAGTTCAAAGTTTTCAGATAGCTTGCAATAGCTTTGTGTGAGAACAAATGGAAATGTATCATTAGTCACTAAAAATCTTCCCCTTCTCTGTAGTTCTCAAACCTCACTTGATCATGTGGACTATTATAATGACACTATATGCTTTCATTGTATGGAAAAGGGCAGCATGAATATTCTTCAAAACATCTCGTTTTGTGTTCCACGGAAGAAAGGAAGTCATGTGGGTTTGGACACCGTGAGGGTAGGTAAATGAAGACAGATTTTTCATTTTGGGTTCATTTAACTCCGTGAGATCAAAATTAAGTCAACTCTCATTCTGGCAAAAGCCCCTATTGGCTGTGTATACGTAGGACTTTACTACTTAATTACTTTTTGAATTTGTGATTTGTAAGACAAATATTTTTAAGGTAAATATTAAAGATCAGTTTAGGTGTGGTTTCATACGATTTGTTTGCAAGGGATATGATTACTGTATATTAATAATATAGGCATCAAATAACACTTGAAAAGAGGTGACGATTGTTATGTTGACATGATATACTTTTACAGACACTCCTTGAAGAAAACATAATTCTTCTTGACTCTTTGTACCAAACTCCTTAGATCTTCTGAAATATTTGTTCATCTTTATTTATTATGTCTGTGTGTGAATATACTATGTGTACTATATTTTAGCAAATCTTAGCTTGACCTTAAAACTTGCTTAAAGAACTCAGGGGTGTTCCCACTCGATACTGTGAACAGTGCCACTAATAACAGAAACAGAAACAGAATAAGCATTTGGCTGCAGAGTGGTCTGAACAAAATATATACTACAATATCAACTGTACTTATGCTGTAAAATTTTGCATGTCCTGTGTGCCTTACTGAAATCTGTTACTGTAAAAGCTTACTCTGTAGTAGATCAATGAACAATAAGCTGTAAAAGAAAATGATTGCAAGTCAATCAGCACATAACACTTCTATGCTGGTTTGGTATTTACCTTGATTTTAAGGTGACAGTGTTGACAGCAATATTGTGTGCAATCATCTCCTAAAGTCTATTTTTGATGATTTAATTATATTTCTTGCTATTTTTGCATGTTTGCACTTTGCATTTGTATCAAATATGCATAATTTTCTTAACTGAGAGTGAGATGTTTCCCACCAATGACTGTTGGTGAGAAGAAAAAAAAAAGAGTTTTAAAGAGCAGAAATTAAATGCATATTTAATATGTGTTTATTTAATATGCATGCTGTTTCTTAATTTAACTGAGTTGAATGTCACACTGGGAAGGTGCCATAAGGGTTATTTCTCTGTAACTATAAAGTCCAATTACACAAATGTATGTTTTCTCTTGCAGTATGTTGGTTTGAAACACCTATATCAAAACAGTGTTTAATTAGAATATGTTTTTTTGTGAATTCTACCCTCCAAATAAAATAATCCCAGTATTATCATATTTTTGCTGCTGTCAATTGAGTCAATTTGTGACAGCTATCCCCAGTATACCCAATTTAGTCAAAAGAGGGCAGCACACAACTGTGAAATCCCTTCAAGAGCACACATGCCATTAGGGAATCCTATCTGTCTAGCGGGCTGTCATTAACACTTTAAGCTCTGAGGATCTTTTTAAAGATTTTCTGTTTCAGAGGCATATCCAAAATTAAAGGCTTATAACTCGAAAAACAAACAAAACAAAGAAGGGTAAAATGTTTGGTATAATTTTAAAGAAATTTTAAAGGTGCCATCTCCTGGTGACCATATGTAATTAGATTGAACAATCTTCTCTGCCCATATTTGGATGACTTCCACCTCTGGTTCCACCTCGCGATCAGGGGCCGGTTGCATAAAACTGTTTTAGACTGGTCTTACTAGTTAGTCGTCTAAAATGTTGGTCTTAATTTTTTCAGTCAGTTGCACAAAAACTTAGATCAGTCTATTTTAAGGCCAAAATGTAAGACAGCAGACACCTTGGCTAACTTTTGTTTACATTTCATGTTGCCATGGAAAATAACTGTCAGCTGAGCTTGTGGGATCTTCAGTTGAGGGCTGAAAGGGGCTTGATTTTAAACTCTGTAGAAGACTTCAAAGATGGTAACAAAATGTTGTGTTTTTTATTATTTGGGTTAACATCACCAAATTTGTTCATTAGAATAAATTTTGAAGCACTGTAGTCCTCTAATATGCAAATATTCTCAGCAAATGAAAACTGTATTGAGCATCCACTGTCGGCCATTTTTTTTAAAGCTGTTTAGTGTCTTACTTTTCCCACAATGCAATGCAAATTAGACTGTCTTTCAAAAGACAAATGTCAGCTTGTTTTATGCAATGGTCTTTCTTCAGTGACTTTAGTTAGTCGGACTATTTCTTAGACACAGTCTCAAGATAATGACTATGTTTATGCAACCGGCCCCTGAGTCCTTATACGATTTGTTAAGTATTCCATGGCGCTGGACAACGTACTACATCATATCAGATTTTTTAGCCAGATGGCACATTATGTGCTGTGTGCACATTGTGCTTCGTGTGGATTATCTAATGATCTATGCATCAGATTACATTGTGTGTTTGCTCATTTTAAAGATAACTGCCTCCTCTAAGTAATGGTATGTGAAAAAGCAGTACGTAAGAAACACCTGTTTACATTTAATATATTTGTCTAAGACATATGCTTAGCTATTACTCACTATATTTTTGTATGTAAGATAAATGAAATAGGCCAGTTGTATTCTACTCTTTGAGAGCTTTCCAACGGCAAATGACGGCTATTTCATGAGACTGTTGTTTTTACTGAGTACAATAATATGTGCAGTGCAAAATAATTAATATTAATAAATGATCAAAACAGAACACTTCTGATTTGTCTGCAATTTTCAAAACTGTTCACTTTTGGTCATAATATGCATTGTAAAGTAAAATTTCTAAGCTTTAGAACAATACCTATTTTGCATTGGTCAATACTGTAGTTGTTAATATTTAATTTTTTTTCTGCTGGCCCACCCATCTGAGTTTAAAGGTTAAACACAATTGTGAGTTAAGTTTGTTTGAATTTAAGGGTGCGGAAACCTTGAGGTAGATCCTGTTGGATTGTTTCACACAGGATCATTGTCTAAGAACTTTCAAACAGGTAACAACATACTACATAAAAAGAAAAATAACATATTTATGATTTCAGAGATTGTTGCATTTTGAATTATTTTGAAATGTTGTAGCAGGGACTTTAGAAGCCAAGAAGAATATTTTTTTGGTTCCTAAGATGAGACTTCCAGGTAAAGAAAATCATCATAATTAATTGGCAATTCTGATTTTATTGCATGTTTGAGTGTGTGCAACAAGATTATTTGTGTTTTCAGGTCTTTTTTATGTTCTTACAACAATGGTAATCATAGTGACATTGCGTTTCTCCATCAACTGGTCAAACCTCCATGAAGCTGCCAAACGATCATGTAATACACATGGTGATCTCATATCTTAGTTTTTTAATAAATAAAGTTTTTGACATATGTTTTATTACTGTTATCTTTTAAATTGTCTAAAGTTGGGCCAGTTTGATATTGCAGATGATATCCATGGTCCCTTAACAGAGGATTTGGAAACAGATTGTGCCAATACAGGTAGTTTACTCTTCATACTTATTGCGAACATTGTCCACAAAAATTATTTTGACACTTAAAATGCCACAATTTAAATGTTTGAATCACATAAGATAGCAAAATATCAAAACATGTAATAATGCAAACAAATTATCTTAGACTAGCTTTACATTTCTTGTTTATGAGTTATTGCTGGCTTATATGTCCAAATACGTCTGGGATCTTTGCATGTGTGTGCTTTTAAGTAACACTTGATTTTAATACTGTTTTTATGTATTAAATTATTTATGTTTCATGCATATTTATTTCTCTGGGCAGGTCTGTTTAAGTCTCACTCTGCTTGTTGTCCACATAAAGACTGCCCTGTAAACTATTTCCCCTTTCAACTTCGTAGTGGGGCAGCCAATGTCATGCCCCCAAAGATCTGCTTTAACAATACTATGTAAGAACATTTACATAACATATTAATACATTTACAGTACTAACACAGCAGTGGGGTTGAGGATAGTTCACCCAAAATTAAAATTTTGTCACCATTGTTCCAAATGTGTTGTTCCAAGCCTATATGACATTTGTGACTTGTCTGTGGAATGCAAAAGGAGATATTTAGAAAAATGTTCATGCTGCCCTTTTCCATACAATACAAAGATTTTTAGTGAATAACAATTAAAATTTTAGTCTGTTCCTTATAAAAAGCTATCGTATGGCTTCCGAAGACTTGGAATATAGTGTATGAGTCATATGATATGCTTTTAAGTTTCTTTTTTTTTTTTTTTTTTTTTTTTTTGCTTTTCTTGGACCTCAACAATGTAAATCACTATCCATTCTCCTTTTGTGTTCCATGTAAGAAAGGAAGTCACGACATGGAATGACATAAGTGTGAGTAAATGATGATACAGTTTTCATTTTTGGGTAAACTATCCCTTTAAGTACTTACAAATGCTAAATGAGTGTGCTTTTCTACAGCATCATGGGTGGCATAAAAAACAACGCAGGACAAGGGCTGAACGTTGTTTTAGTTAATGGTCAGTTTGTTTCAAATAATTACTAAACTTTATTTTTAATTTTATTTTTATTTTAATTTTATTCACTTTACAAAAGAGATTTGAATGTGACATGAATTTGGCTGCTTTAAAATATACTTTAATTGTTAATAACAATCTGTAAATATGAATCTTAAAGTAACTGGAAGTAAATTTCTTTAATCGACTCTTTAATTCTTTTCTTAGGTGAAACTGGTGAAGTTTTAAGAAGTAATTACTTTAATATGGAAACTGGAGGTAATTTATGCCTGCAAGAGAGGCAGTTCAATTTCTTCTAAAATAATACTATCCTGACATACGAAAACATGTTTTTACCTTCAAGATGCAGAGGAATTACTTGGCTATCTAAAGACCATAAAACCAGGAAATATAGTACTTGTGGCCTCATATGTCGACCCTGCAACAAAGTAAAAAAAAAAGAAGAAAAAAAGAAAACCGTAACAGCCTTCACACACGTCAAAATGATTTACTTTGGCTTTTAATTTGTTCTATTATTCATACATTGTCTCAATTCCTCTTTTCCAGGCTGACTGATGAAATTAGAGATATATTCAGTGTTTTGGGCAGCACTATGGTCAGGTCTGTAAGGCCGAGGGATAGTTGGGTATTTGCAGGCGCCTATCGAATTAAAGAAGCTAGTCCGTTTGAAAAGGTTGGAGCTTGACACATACACTGAGATCTACCTCTTGTTAAGATCTTCTGTTGTGAACAAAAGTGGTATATATAAAAGACTAAAGTTTGTGGTTGATTTTTCTATTATGATTAGTTAATTCAAAATGATATGAAGAAGAATGCATATGGAGACTGGCCGGAGATGGGGGAGATCGTTGGATGCTTTCCCAGAATGTATAACTGAAACTGCTGTATCAACCAACCACAGATCACCACTCGTTTGGGACATCTGGAAATGGGACATTGACAATGTTCAGCAAATTACATTAAAAGAAATGTTCAACCAAATATTTAAATTCTGTCATCATTTAGTTACTCGCCCGTATGTCGTTCCAAACACGTATGACTTTCTTTCTTCCATGGAACACAAAAGGATATGTTCAGTAGAGAGTGTTGCTGCTGAAATCGGTCTGTGCTTACCAAATTTCAAATCACTGCCCCAGTGGGCATAGCTGGAAGTGTTGTTGAGCAATTGGGCACACATGAGCTCAAGTTTCCAGGTGAAATACCCACAGGGTATTTGGTGGGTGGCACCAAAATTGAGTTGTAGTTTTACATCTGAACGCTGTTTTACAGTAAAATGGAATGTATATTTTATTAACTATACCCCTAACCTGAACCCCAAACCTAAACCTAACCATCAGTGGAGTAAAAATGTAAGGCCGGTAATGTAATCAAAATAATTCAGATTACTTCTTCAGCACTTGCAGATTTTTTCACTTGTTTTGACAAAAGAATCTGCCAGTACAGTAAAACAAAATACACATGAAAAAAGCTAAATATGTTATGCAGTGTTGCTTCAAAAACAAGATTTATTTTTTTACGATTTTTTTCCCCATTATCAACTTACTAGAGGAGAAAGAAAATACGATCTAATGTGGATTTTCTTGATAATATATATATATATATATATATATATATATATATATATACACACACACACACACACACACACACACACACACACACACACACACACACTACTGGTCAAAAGTTATAATAAAGCATTCTTTATTATAATGTTTTTTTCACATTTTAGAATAATAGCAAAGTCATCAACACTCCCTAGTATTTGCAGACATGTACTCTTGACATTTTCTCAACCAACTTCTTGAGGTATCACACTGGGATGCTTTTTAAACAGTATTGAATGAGTTCCCATCTATGTTGGGCACTTATTGGCTGCTTTTCTTTATTATTTTTTATTACATTTTAGTTTTATAATGAAATAATTTAATATGGTGGCACAATTATATTTTTGTCTACAAAACTAATTATAAACATTTAAGCATACGCCTTCATAACAAAAGATTTTTTTAAGATCATGAGAAACATTTCAGTCAAGTGTTTCAAAACTTTGGACTGGTAGAGTGTGTGTGTATATACAGTGTATATATATATAGGATCGTGTCTGGTAACAGGTGCATGTAAAATGGCTAGAAATAGCATTTTAGCTTAGCATAATGCTAAATGTTCACATAACAATTTACACAAGGTTTATTTCTATTTCTGCTGCTCCAAACTTACTTCTCTGCCTGAATGCAATACATCTTAAGAAAGTGTTTCACTGCTGTTCAAATGCACTTTGTATCGCATCATTTGTATCATTTGTTTTCCATCTGAAACGACTAAATATTAAATTGAACAAATGACAATAAAATGCAAAGTAATCTCTTCAGTGATCAAAATACATCTTGAATGTAACTCTATTCTGATTACCAACAATTCAAACTGTAACTGTAGTGGAATACAGTTACTTATATATTGTATTTTAAATTTGTAATCCCACTACATTTATTCCATTACTCCCCAACCCTGTCCATCGTTTTTGTGAACGTGATTACTTCCTGGTGCCCACGGGACTAGATCCCATGACTTGGAGGTTGCTCATGCAATATGCAATCAGTAGAGCTAGAGGGAAATGTGTTTATGTTTGAATTCATGCAAAATGGCTGATATGGGGTGGTGCTTGTCAGTAATTTGGCTGAATAGGGTTGATTTCAGGGTGCTTGAACTTTTGGAAGCAACATGTCAATTTCTGGTGGACAAGTCATATGGACTACTTTTATGGTTCTTTTTTTGAGCTCTACAGCCCCTGGTCACCACATACTTTCATTTTTGTGAAAAGTGAACATTCGGCTAAACTTTAATGTTAACAGAAGAAAGAACATCATATAGGTTTAGAATAATACCAGTGTGAGTAAATTATGGAAGAACTTTTATTTGTGAGTGTACTGTAATATTTTATACAACATGATAGCATTCATGCCACTGATGACCATACTCTAATGATGTATAAACATAAAAAGAAACCTGATTAAAAAAAAAAAAAGTACTAAATTCTTTTCACATTCCTTTGTTTCTTCTATGTTAAAGTAACACTGTTGCTATTCACATTAAGGAGTGTGAAATGGGATAGTGACATCAGATTTAACACAGTCCCTATCTTTCACACCCCCTCCCTCTGCAGGACTTTAAGTACCTGTTAGGGCATGCTCTGTATTCACTCTGGGGTCGTGCTTAGTCTGAGTCAGTGTGTGTGTGTGGGTTTGGTTGGAGGGGTGTAGGTCCCCTCCCGTTTCTCCTCTTGCTTTCTGTGAAGATAGCAGGTGGAAGCCCTTGATACAGAGCGGAAGTTTCTGGAACAGTACTGCGGCAGTGAGTGATCCACATCTTTGGAATCATGGGAGTGGCCCATGGAAAGAAAGTAAGGATATTCTAATCCAATTTAAAGTTAGGGAAGCGGTCGCAATGTCATATAGCCAACTGTGAAATGGGAAATGTTTAATTATCAACTGTTTATGTGTTGAGTGTGAGAATGTCATGTACATCTCTTGTAAAGATTTAATGTGCAATAATCAAGACTCAGATAATCCATACTGTAAAAATGGGTTACTGTATATGGATCATGTTGAGAGTATAAACTGTTCACTGCTGTTTGAGTTATGAACTGTTTAATCCCATAATTTATTTATTTATTTTACTTGTGAGGTCAAAATACTTGTTTAATTTTTCTGGTAATGCTGTGGGACAAACTTTTTTAAGTTTTAAACATACAGTATTATACAATTTTATGTAATATATAGTGGCTTCAAAAAGTATTTTGGACACTAAAAGTAATATTCGGGTACAATACATGTTAAGCACAATTGACAACATTTGTGGCATAAAGTTGATTACAACGAAAATAAGGAAGCAGAAATGTAGGTTACAGTGAGACACTTCCAATGGAAGGGAATGGGGTCAATTTTTAGGAGGTTTAAAGGCAGATATGTGAACCTGATATGTTTAACTTTACACAAAAGTTTAGTAAGCAATTTTATTACACTAAAATCATGTTAACACGCATATCGATTAGGTCTTGTGGCTATAGTTTTGAAACAGTGATTTTTTTTTACATTTACAGACTGGCCCCATTCACTTCCATTTAAAGTTCCTCTCTCAGATTTTTATTTTTTTTATTTTTATTTTTTTTTAATAATGGGATGAGTCGAAATGAATTGACTGTTTTTAACAGTATACCACAAATGCTGTCGATTGAGTTTAACTTGTATTGAATCCGGAATATTCCTTAAAGTCATACATTTTATAATGTGTGAATGGCATTGCATTACATAACAAAATATCAAAATTGAACAAAGAATTTTAACGGTTAGGATTTTAATTAAAAACAACAGATGTACTGTTCAAAATGACGCATATTTGGACACTTTCTGGTTGTCAAACTTTAGGGAACATTGTCCATAGCTAATATGATGAACTACACCTCCGGTTACTCTGATAAGGAACTTGTTGTGTTAAATTGACTCAATAAATCCACAAAAAAAAATGGCTAGAAAAGTTAGTTCAGTGAAAAGGTCTCTGCATCATTTGTTTGTAGATGCCACTTGATTTGATATTTTGTTATTTAATGAAATACATTCGTACATTATAAGTGTGGCATAAGAGTCTAAATACTTTTGGGGCAACATATATACATTTTACACATTTAATCATTTGATACTTCAGTTGCTGAGCAAAAATATATACATAATATGCACTAGGCATGTATTACATATATATATTTTAAATTACAGAGTTGTTAGTTTTAATTCTTAGGCATGTGTGCGAAAACAAGCATTGATACAGCAACTAAACCTTCATCTGTATAGACTTTCTGGCTGTTTATAAGATTATCACCCTGGCAGAATCAACGTCAGAGCACATAATCTTTACCTTTCATCTATTTTGACTATATAGTGTATCCCTTGCAAAAAGCATATAGTTGATCATGTGTTTAACATACCATCAATCCTATTTTAAATACAGTCCTTCACCCCTAGTTAATTTCCTTAAGTGATTTAGTCCAAGCATGTTTCATGACTCTCCTGCAACAATAGCATTTTAGAAAGCAAACAGATTATGAAAAGAAAATGGCGAGTTTGTTTGGCAGGGCCAGTAATGAGGTGGCTGAACGCCAGCTGGTCCTGAACTCATTTTAGTCCAATATGATCAACCCAGCATGGTGTTAACGCACACACTCATACACTCACATCCCTACAATGCCTCCCTTGTGTTAGTGCAACTTTCTCTCAACACACAGGACTATTGTCCACTTCATCAGCAGCTTTAGAGATTCATTTTGAATGTTTGAATGGATAGATAAGGATAAGACAGTGTAATATCTAATGAAAAACCAAAGATCCACTTACAGAAAAGTACCATTGTATTACAATGATTCTTTGGACATGGTGCCAAATTGAATGCCATGCATTATACAAATATTTTCATCATTATGTTATAACTGCAGCTTTTAACTGGACACAAATAGTGGATAATGGTAACACATTGGTATTATTTGAAGTACCTTGAAGAGCCAAGTAGATACTATATGAATAAGGTAATCATATTAGTAATCAGTGCCACGGTATTACAATCTGATGCAATCAATGTACAACACAGTTTGACAACCTGAAAATATGTTGACATGTCTAGATAAAAAGATTAATATTTTGTTTTATTTGTCAAATGTTTATGATGAGACATATCCTATTTTCTCCCTCCAGGCAGGTCATAATCAACAAAATCATAATTCCAGCTGCGCACAACCACTTATTGGACCTGGTGAATCAGGTTTTCCATGTTTCTCTCTTGTTATAAGATACAATTACATTGATATATGTTTGTGATTTGAGCACCAGTTTCTGGGAGGAATGTCAACTGAGTGGCACCAAAAGCAAGTTGTATATTTACTAGTAAATTATGTAATTCGATCAACAGGAATGCATATTGATTAAACCTGCCCCCAAATCCCAACCCTAAACTTAACTGTCAGAGTAAAAATGCAACCTCTGAATCACACCTTACCATGGTTTATGTGAATTAATTGATGTTTAGTTTGCATTAAATTAATTACACTTTAAATGAATTGTTTAACTTCTCATTTTACTGTTCTATTAAACTATTATTTGTTTGTTTTAATGCTATAATCAATGGGAGGAAATGGAGGATGGTTGTCACTTCCTGTTAGAACATTCAACGTTCAAAATGCATTCTAATGGTGCACAGGCATGTGTCAACATTTTTTAAAAACAATCTCCTTTTACCCATCTCTATCTTTCAGATTTAGTCTCTGATATTAGATCCATAGACCCTGATCAGAAATGGGACAGAGAAGAGGATTTTGACCAGAGCAAGTTGCTTCCTGAGAAAACGGACAATGGTTACTACGAAGAGCTCATCAGGCCGAAAAAACTCCACAATCCCATTAAAGTGTCCAAGAGCCACCGTGAGCTCCACCAAGAGCTGATTATTACACACAAAAGGTGCAAAAAACTGCTTAAACCAGCCTAAGATAGTTTCCTGTCTTGGGAGACCAGCTAGGCCATCTTAAACCAGCTAAGACTGGTATAAAGGGATTTCATTTTTCTGCAGGGAACTACCCCAGACTTGAAAACACTTTCACATTGTCTAAGGAGGCTTTTATTGAGACTGAAAGCAAAGTCATGAACAAAAGCTTAGTCTCAGCCTTAATTGATCACCTGACCCAATTCCACTGTTATTTCCTAATCTCACTTCAAAATACACCCACAGAGGAGCTGAACCCTGAAAAGGGGCTGGAAAGCTTACATAGCTTTCGCATGTACATGTCCCAGCCAGCAGATGGCGGTCAAGTTTAATGTCTTATTGTGATTCGGCCTTAAAGGAATAGTTCTCCCAAAAAGGAAAATACTCTTATCATTTACTCACCCTCATGCCATCCCAGATGTATGAATTATTTCTTGTGCTGAACCCAAAGATTTTTAGAAGAACATCTCAGTTCTGTAGGTCCATACAATGCAAGTGAATGGTGACCAAAACGTTAAAGCTCCAAAAAGCACATAAAAGCAGTATAAAATGTAATCCATCAGACTTCCGATCGGTTTTGGGTGAGAACAGACCAAACTGTAACTCCTTTTTCACTTGACAGCTGTCTCCTTGGCGATCCTGATTTCCAGCTCGATTACACTTCCTATAGCGCCATCTAGCACTCTGCGCATGCGCCAAGCACTTAGAAGTGTTATTGAGCTTGAAGCGTTAATGAGTTCATGAGTTCAAAGATTGTAATGGCAAGATGTACAGTGAAAAAGGAGTTATATTATGGTCTGTTCTCACCCAAAATTGACAAGATTGCTTCAGAAGACATGGATTAAACCATAGGAACTGTATGGATGCTGCCTTTATGTGCTTTTTGGAGCTTCAAAAGTTCAAGTTTGTTTTAGTAAAGCTGACTCTTCTTTGGTGTAACAGAGGAGGAGTGGTGGAGGAGAAGCCAGAGTTACAGAGAGTTCTGGAACAGAGGAACCGGGCTCATGCTCTGAAACAAGAAAGACAAGTTGAAGAGCAGAAATCTCCTCTGGAGCAGGAGTTACTGAAGAGGCAGATGAGGCTTGAGAAGGTAAATATACTTGAAATGTCATTAGTCAAGCCATATTGAACAACAGCATTTGGGATGTTGACACATAAGATGTCCATTTTAGGTTAAAATGTATATGAATGTATGATGGAATAAGTAGATCTTAGGTCCTGTAACTAGTCACAATTATTATATGTTTGTCACCATTTTTAATTCACTAGTTAATTTTAAATGTTCCTGCGAGGTGTCAAATACATTTTTGCATTTACATTTAATAATTTTGCTGATGCTTTTATCCAAAGTATTTTTTTTTTGGTATATTCCATGTACAGTAGTCGCTCAAGTAATAATAGTCATAAATGCATAACCTCTCTGTATATACACACAACACTATCAAACACCTTTTAGATGTGACTTTAACTTGTTTTAATAATTCTTCTCCTTAGTTTGAAAGAGAGGCAGAGGAGCAGAGGGAAAGGTCAATGGGTGCGCCTGAATTCATAAGGGTCAAAGAGAGTCTGAAGAGAACAGCAGTTGTAAATGCTGTGGAGAAAGAGCTGTAACTGCACCTTACTTTATTTACTTAAAACTAGATCTATATGAGTATATGAACTCCTGCAGCTGCTGATCTGAGAACAGGATATTGAATATGAAAGTTTGTTTGAATCTATGAATATGAAAAATGAATGATGATGATGATGATGCATTTTTCTAAAGGCTGTGGTCAAGTATTTTGAAAGTGGGCTATGGTACGTCAGTATTAAGATACTTTGTTAAGCACTTGTAATGATCTAATAAGACTTCCTGTACTGCAACTTATGTTTTGATTAAGATTTTGTAATCATAATCAAGGACACACACAGGAACTGAGTAACTCCAAATATAGTATAGTATATACTTTATATAGGTTTTGATTCTTAATGTAGATTTATTGGATGAAATATTAAAAAAAGATCTGCCATTCGCTTCATCAAATTCCTAACAAAGTTTTGACAAAAAAAACGTGCACATAACTCCATGAATCACATTGCAATATGTCTGTAAACTGTAAATAATCACACTCAATCCAGGAAATTTAAATTGAGGTTTATGCTTGAATGGTATATGTTTTTTATCACAGGGTATGTTCGAAAGCTACTCATACTATTTGCACAGTCTGCAATAAGTATACTGTACATGTTTTCGGTTTGCACGGAATACAATTTACAACATCTCTTTTTAGACTCACTATTAGGTTGGACATCTAAAAGTTAAAACACAAAGATTATTTTACTAAATTATGAGATTATTACTAAACAAAAAAAACACTCACTGACTTAAAAATGCAGAGTATTAAGTTTATGCTGCATACTTTTTGAAATGTTTATTGTTACATAATGCATAGTGTTTCACATGCTATTTTTAAATGTCAGTATACAATATGCAGTACATCATTCTGCGCGATGATATCAAAATAGTTCTAATACAAGTGAGCAATTGTTAGTTTGAATTATACTTCTTGTTTATGTGACCTTTAACATAGCTTCTTTCTATCTTCCCACTCATATAATTCTGACATCACGAATCACATGATTTGGAACTCAGAGATATTGTTGAGACTAACAACACCAAACTAGTATTGTGTAAATATGTTTTATACATTTTGTAATAGTTTTAAATAAAGGGATTTTGAGATATGCAAAACAATTAAGAAAGTGTTTATGTCTGGGCATGTTTGAGAAATCTCTAAATTACCAACCACAGTCTGCCTTTGCATAGCACTTCGATGTGAACTTTATTTGCACTGTACACAAAGATATTACTGAACACACAATGCATAGACAAGGAGTGTTTATTTATAACGTGCTACTACCTGTATATCTTTATGGGTACAAATCATTGGCTCTTTGCAAGTCCGTCGATAATACATGATGCATTGCATCCATACGTTTGTAGCTTTTACAAAAAAGATATACAATATATGTATACATCATAATCATGTTTTATACACATACTGTATTTGTGTCCCCCCTCCCTTCTGAAATGGAGAATTGTGCGTACTTCATTGTGAAACCAAATGAAATGTTATATTCGCACAGGTGAGGAATTAACAATGAAAAACGTAATAATAATTATCAAAGCCAAAAAAATTACATTTAGTTTGCATAATTAAACTTTCAACTGATTGTTGAACTGCTCAATTGACTGTTCTATTTTTTTAAAATATTTAATTGATTATTTCACTTGAAGTGGAAGCAGTGCTAAATTAAATATTGAAATATATACAGTATATATATATATATATATATATATATATATATATATATATATATATAGTGTTGGGTGTATCTGGTTACAATGTAATTAATTACTGTAATCAAATTACTTTTAAGTAAAAAGGTAGTGTAATGCATTAAATGTTAAATTATTATAATAAGATTACAGTTACTGTCTTTCAATTGAAGTCATTAATTTTGAGTACATTACTTGCGCTCAAGAAGTATGTGTAATACATATAAAACATTAATTTGAGGACGAAATATGGAATTTGAGCGGAAAAACTTTTCTAGGAAAAGTGATTAAGAAAGTAACTTAAAAGTAAAATAATTAGTAATGTGATTACTTTTAGATGAAGTAATCAGTAAAGCAATCTGATTACATTTTTAGATAAATCATTAGTAATTTGTAGTGGATTACTTATTTTGAGTAACTTACCCAACACTGTTTATAAACATTTTAATAACAATGACACATTTCCAACAATTAGTTGAACAAATACATTATACAGTTAAAGGTGCACTCAGTAATTTTTTCCTCATTAAAAAAGTTGAACTCCTAAAGACATGAATTGTAATTTTGCAATATATGTAGGAAATCATGACCACTCACATTAAAATGAAGACTCCAGTCATATCAGTAACCTTTTAAAATCTGTTTATACTACATTGTGAGGGTCCACACATGGGGGCTGCCATGTTAGAATCACATGACCATTTCTACAATGGCATCTGAAATGGAAAACTATTGATTTTAAATTATGCTGCAGCCAAGCCGCAAGGTGTCAGTGTAAGTCTAAGATGACACAAAGACAAAAGTTACTGAGTGCACCTTTAAATTAGAAGGATGGAGTTTCAATTTATCATAAAACTGTATGAAAACAAGTTTATGTGGGAAAACTTTTAGGGGTGGAATAGCAAAATATTCATAATTTTTAGAATTGATGGGTTCAAGTAAGTCATGTGCTCTCATTGGCACAGATATGATATACTGATGAACAAGGTGACAAATGTTCTTGCATTGTTCCAGTTTTGAGAGTAAGGCCAGCATTTAGTCCTTACGATAATCTAAAATGTAATTTTTGTTTTAAAATATAACATTTATATTTCACAAAGAAAAAAAACAAAGAAGATACAGATTCAGTCAAGTACCAAAGTATATGCATTGACATATGACAGCAATAATTTCTGTCTTTCTGTCTGCAATTAGCATAGTGGTAATGATGTTAATTAGTATATCTATGTTTTATATTTTGATCATCGCTCTTGTAAACATATTTACGAGGTCATGCAAACATTAGACATCTTCTGCACAAGAGAAAAGTACAGATTATGGGCAGTGAACCAAATATAATAACTGTAACCAATCAACCAATAAGCTCACACAACATGCATCCAATCAAAAAATATTTCAACCACCCCCCCCCCACCCCCTCTGGGAAAAACTGATATTAATTTATGCCTTCGGTGTGAACAGCATCATGTTGCTGCATACCTTCTGGAGGAAATTAAAATGTAGGCAGCTAGGTTTTGTAACAGAGCTACAGTCTCTTCCCGACTCCAAGTAGGGTTGCTTTTGCCCCACAAAGTCTAATACTAGACTGAGATAAAATCTTTATTAAAAATGGAGATTATCCAGGTTTAGGATTGCATTTAATCTGGGTGTAAAAATGTACCTGGACTGTAGTTCAAATCTCTTAACCCAGTGGCCGATAAACCCCTGTTCTGTCCAGATGTCCATGTCATTTACAGGTTTACTCACACAACAAGATTATAGTCTGACTCCAACACACATTCCCAGAACTTTGCCCCCACTGATTTGCACTACAGAAAGCCAGTCTGAACCAGAGCACAAAATCAAGGATACAGACAACTATATCTAACAAACCTTACAAAACAAAAAACACAATGAATTAAGGCGAGAAAATGTCATTAATCAGTTTTACAAAGATAAAATGACTATACCTTTCATTGCCAACAAGTCTTCATACAAGTGGTGCTTATTCATATTAAGACATTAAAAATAATACATTATTGTATATAACTAATTTGCTAAGGGGAACAGACCTGAATGTCAATAACTCTTAAAATAATAATAATAATGAAAATGAAAATGAAAATAAATATACAACGTAAATAAACACAGTTTTAACTGTCTTTGGTTGGGGTACAGAAATATTATTCAGACAAAATAAATAATGGTAGAAATAGGCCACGTACACATTGCAGCTAAATTCTGTTGTCCCTCACTCTTCTTCTAGGTGCTTAAAAGAATATTCCGGGTTCAATACAAGTTAAGAGTAATCAGCAGCATTCTTAAAAAAAAAAAGAAATGGAAATGAAATCGAATGGGGCCCTTTTTTGAGGGTTTAAAGGCAGAAATGTGAACCTTATAATTTATTAAAAGCGCTTACTTTAAAACACATGTATTATCTGAGCTGTAAAGTTGTTTAAATATGTTTTACAGTCCTTTTAGAGTTTAAGGGTTTGTTGACATTACATCGTCAACAGAACCGAAGTTGTAAATTGATTATACACTTTCACAGAAAAATTTACTAAGCGATTTTATCATACTACAATCATGTTGTTATGCATATTTTTTATATCTTGTGGCTAAAATTTTAAAACAGTGAATATTTTAATGTTGATTGGCCCCATTCACTTCCATTGTATGCACACTTTTTTTTAAAGAAAAGGCAGGGCAAGTCAAAATAATTTTTTGTGATATTCAATATTATGACACAAATGCTGTCGATTGAGCTTAACTTGTACTAAAACCCGGAATATTCCTTTAAATTCTCTTTTGCGCACACAGTTTTAAATTTTTCTGGAATGACAACTACATACAATCGTGTTCCCTCCCAAAATAATCTGGTAGTGACAACCACTTTTTCAATACTTTTTTTCACGCAGTGATTTTTCTTTCCTGTGTTGACATATTTCCTATTGAAACAGGAAGTTTGGGTGGGGCATATCAAAAGGCTCATCCCCATTTTTTTAAATAGTTTATAGGCTTTAATTACATCACAACCATGAGCCATGACTTGTTACTTGATAGTTAATAGCACTTGATATTAGGGGGAGGAACATCCTCATTCTGGAGAACATTTGATTGGACAAAAATATGTGGAGTGCAGGATGATCTATTAATATTTTTGGTCTATTTTCCCAGAAAAGAAAAACTGTACATTTTAAATGTGTATATCTGCTAAAAGCAAATTTTGTCAACTAGCATATTGATGACCTCAAAGCCTCAAAGCAAACAGACATTGACTTAAAACCGCAAAACTGTAATTTTGAATTCATAGGGTCTTTATAAAACACAAATAAACAGTTTGAAACTGAAAATGAGGTTTCAAACAGATTAGTGTGGGTGTGGCCTTATTTACAGCTGTGAGATGGCAAAACTGCTATGGTTATCACTATGTCAACAATTCTGACTTCTATAGGGGATTCACTCCCGCACTTGCAGTTGTCACTCCCAAAACTTTGCATTGTGTACATGGCCATAGAGGAGCTACTTATCTGTCAATGATATACCCAATGTCTTTTCCTTTCAAATGTGAGATTTCCACCATCAGCCCTAGCTCCATCTAGCGCATGCTACCAGGAAAGCTCTGTGTTCCGGGTCAGACTGGTGTGGTAGGAGTGCATGTGTGGCTTCCGTTGCGTTGTGCTAGGCTCAGAGTTCTACTTCAGATCCTGCTGGTTGGTCGACAGCAGTAAGCACAGCTTCTAAGGCTATCCCGATCGGCACTGCCTCTTCGCCCATCTGAACTGGGAGAATCTAAACAGAAAATTCTACATGAAAACGAACAGTAAAAAGACAGGATCAACTTAATATAATTATATGTGCCTTTAAAAACACACACTCTTATAGCCTATGAACATTTCAAGCTTATTAAATAAAATGACAAAACATTTGCAAATTCCAATTTGCAAATGTTTTGTCATTTAAAAGTCTGTGCGGTATACTGGGAAGAAATCATTTTGACTGCATCCCAATTCGCACACTTCTGCAACACACTAAATGTACTTTAACAGTGATGGGAAAGTACATACTTTTCGGTTAGTAAGAACATTGTCACTAATTTATTCATAATTCATGTCCAGACTTTAAACCCCTTCATTCTAAATTGTACTTATCCTCATGAAAGTTCACCATTGAGTTATCAAATAGTTCAGCTTTCATTGTTTAACAGTAACAAATCCTCATTACAGTTAGGACAATGTAGATAGTCTTTCTAAAAAATTAACTTTTGTTACCCTATGTGACTCTACCCTCCCTAGCAACCGGGCCAATTTGGTTGCTTAGTAGACCTGGCTGGAGTCACTAAGCACACCCTGGATTCGAACTCGCGACTGCGGGGGTAGTAGTCAGCCTCAATACTCGCTGAGCTACCCAGGCCCCCTTTTTTTTTTACAACCATTAAAAACTCCTCTTCTGTTTTGCAAGGGGACGTGGACAGTACTAGCCCAAAAAGAATGTGCGAAAGCATACTTCCACTGGAAAAGTATGCCGTTTGGGCCAACCATTTTCAATGTACTATGATATTGGGACACTAATTCTTATTTCACATACTATTTACCATGTACATTATGCAAATTGGGAAAGAGCCTTTTTCATTTTATCTGGCTTTGACTAGTCTCAAACATACTGCTTTGCTCTTCCTCCTCCTCTTCCTCCTCATTGTCGAGCTCTTTGGCAGGGAGGAGCAGGTGTCTGTGGTAGGGGCCGGTGGTGGTAATTTGGCTCGGCCCCTCAAGGCTCGTGCTCAGCTGCAGTCTCCGCATGTGTCTGACCACTGCTGTTGCATTAAATGCTTGCTACAAGGGCAAAAATATAAGCAAGAACATGCCTCAAACATATGTTTTTACATCTTCTAGAACATTTCTGTAAGACGATGATCTTAATATGGAAGGGAATGCCTTTTAGTAATTTAGTATATTTGTTTTTGAACATGTAATGTTCTTGAAATGTGGTTAACTTGGTTCACCAAGTAGATTTTAGTATAGCTAGGCATAAAAATTAAGTTCTTTGAGGGTTTTATTCCACAATGTTATCAGTGCAACATATCCCAAGATTATGCCAAGTTATCCTCATCTCGCCAAGCTACGTGTGAAGAATGTGATGCAGATCTGTTGGACTAATGTAGTAAGATTCTGACCTTCCATTTACTTTTGGCAAAGTTCTTCTTGATCTGAGCGCTGACAGACTCATGAATGTTCCTATCCAGAGCCGTATCTCCAGAAATCCTTCAAAATCAGAGGTGGGGGAGAGAAGGATGGGTTACTAATGCAATTTTGGTGAATAGAGGAACAGGATATTATTGCAATTATCAAGGGTGAAGCCAAAATATGCAGAGCATGTATTTTAAGGTAAACCTACCAGGGGTGCTGTAAAGCCTGCTCACATGTGTATCTCCCAGATGGGTCTTTCTCCATCAAGTGGCTGATGAAATCCTTGGCTGTAAAGAAATATACAAATATTCAAGAACCTTCCACCATTAAAACATAATAAAAAAGATAACGTCGCTGGTTCAATCCCCACAGCCACCACCATTGTGTCCTTGAACAAGGCACTTAACTCCAGGTTGCTCCGGGGGGATTGTCCCTGTAATAAGGGCTCTGTAAGTCGCTTTGGATAAAAGCGTCTGCCAAATGCATAAATGTAAATGTAAATGTAAATAACAATGTTCAATAAATAATCATGTTTATTATTAAGAATAATAATCACAATAAAATGTAAAAAGAAATCTTTTGGGTCTATTACGACCTGATCTAATCTGTAAAGTTCATTTTGAATCAAAAAGTTGATTCAGTCATGTTAAATAATACTTTTTTTAACTTGAATCAAACCAGTTCATTTAGATGCTACCTTCTGAAGCACATATTTAGGTTAACATTTGTTTCTGTGCAGTATATTATTGTCTATTTTACAATGACTTGGAATGTGGCTCATCCAAGCAATAGTTTAGAGCCAGAACTATCCTGTCTGTAATAAAAACAGGATCTTAAGAAAAGCTTCCACGTGACTGAAGAACCACCTGAGTCAGAGATGTCGTCCCAGTATGGAGAATCAAACTCATACTCTGCTTTTAGAATCTGTTCAAACAGCTTGGCGTCGTTTTCGTCATAAAATGGAGGATAGCCACATAAGCTGCAAAAAAAAAAACAGTGTTTACATAAACTACACAGATACATGTAAATCTGCACAACACCATTGTTCATTTGTATTCAAAAAACTAAAATATATGATAATAATGGCATACAGTAGCCATGACTGAATTTATGTTTCTTAAAAACCTTTGATTTAAAGGCTTATGATTAAAGACTTGAAATTTTAATTTTGCCTAAGCATGAATTTCTTTCTTTCTTGATTTTTCATTTGAAACAAAATAAATGGATGACTGAAATGGTTAGACCACAGTGAAGGAAAATCAAGAAGGTGGCTACTTTGAGGAATTGAGGTAAAATACTTTACTAAATGGGGAAAATAGTAATAATTAAAAACGATAAAGTGTGTCCCAAATATTTTACTGGTAGTGTAGATCAAAAAACACTTACAGAATATAGGAAATCACTCCTATAGACCAACAGTCCACAGCTTTACTGTATGGTTTCTGAGCCAATACCTCAGGAGCTGATAAAAAGAGCAAGTGAAAGAGAGAGAGAAGCTTTCAGTGATCCTTTATCTGTTCAGTTCACTTATATTTTGAGCTTTGTGGAAATTCAGCGCAGCATCAAAGAGACAGAGAGAGACAAAGCACTTTAAAACTAATAACGCTTGTTGGAATTTCAAAAGACTGAGAGACTCTAAATAATCAGATTACAGAACTGTGCTTAAGATGGAAAGAACAAATGAAAATAACAGAAAAAAATAGCCCTTATTCATACCTACGTATCCTGGCGTTCCACAGGCCGTTGACATCACACTCCCTGAGTCCTCGATCTTAGACAGGCCAAAGTCACTGATCATGATATTGGAGTCCTCCTCCATACTATAGTATAACAGATTCTCTGGCTGCACAGAAAAAGAGTGAATTGAAATGTGCTGAAATACATTTTAAATTAATCAAATTAAATCACAACTAATGTTACGCAATTTAATGCACAGCCTTTGGTGGACTCTTTTGATATGCCAACATGATCGCACAGGAAATCAACATGTTACTTCTGAAAGTTAATTTACCAAGAAATCCACCCCAATTTTGCTTCAGTTCAACCGTGAACACATTTCCCTTGTTGCACTACTGTAACCTCCAAGACCAAAAGTAATTACACTTAAATAAACAATGGTGAACATGATTCGGAAGTTCAGTTTTTGCCCTATAATAAAATTTTTACTCCACTGACTGTTAGTTTTAGGGTTGGTGACTGGATTAAGGGGGTAGATTTAATAAAATGTCCATTCCTGTTGAATGAAATATATTTTTACAACTAAAAATACCACTCGCTTTTGGCGCCACTTTGTGGACATTTACCAGTAAACTGGAGCTCAAGCGTGACCATACATTCAACAACACTTATAGCTTCGGCCATTGATGGGGAGTGATTTGGTAAGCACAGACCGATTTCAGCAGCAAAATTTTCAACTTACTGATGCCAAATTCACAGTAGTAAGTAATATGAACCAACACTGAACCATAAACAATATCAGCCATCACATTCGACAATATGTAAATATATATAAATTCAGTATATATATAAAGTTATATTTTTAACTAGGGCTGTCGATTTAACTCGTTAATTCAGTGCGATTAATTTGACTAAAAACAACGCGTTAAAATTTTTTACGCAATTCATCGCAATGGCCGCAATGATATGGAAGATTCCTGAGAAATGCAAGTGTGTAGTACCATCTGTATACTCCAGAGGGCAGTAAGTGGAACTTCAGCTGTGTGGCAATGCGCAGTTTATACAGTGAAGAAAAACACCCTTGAGCAGCAGAACAACACAAACATGCGTTACGTTCTTGCGTTCAAAACATTTGATGGAGCGCAAATCCGAACTAAGGGATCTCAATATGTGTTCTAAGTATTAAATTATATTTTACTTGACACAGTGACCTAAAAATGTTATGTTTATGATGCAACACACCCGAGACGCTACACAAGCATGTCTGATGCAGGTGTAAATTGACGGATCCTTAAACAAGCCCTCATAATAAATCTCCAACTGATTGACAAAATCACTTGTGAAATGGATTGCTGATGTATGCCAATGACTGACTTATGATCAATAATATGGTAGTAAACAATACATTGTATTGTAAAGCCGCTTTTTAAAAAAAATGTTTTTTAATATTTAAAGACAACTATGTATCGTTATTTCATCATTATATATTGAATTATATTTCTATGAGGGGCTTTCTCAGCAAATATTTGTATATGTGATTCAATGCGATTAATTGCGATTAATTAATCGGGACACCATGTAATTAATTCGATTATAAATTTTAATCGATTGACAGCCCTAATTTTTACACAAACTTGGATTACAAGTTTGACAACTGGATGCATACTACTGTGAGAAACTTATTGTTGCATAATGTGCACTTTTACATACAATTTGTTTTTAAATAGTCTTCAGTATACAGTATTTAGAGCTCCATTTCAACATAGTCTATTTCTGTCACATTGCAATGGGTAGCATCGCCAGTTGTTCACTCCTGCTCCACATAGTTGTATACAGTATCAAACATCAAATTATTTCTAATAGATTGGGATTATGTTCTTTTGTGGCAGCATTTTGCTTCCAGTGGGGACAGGGGAAAAAATCATGCTGGAAATGTGTCACATTATGCATTTGGGCATTACCTTCAGGTCTCGGTGCACAATGCCCATATCATGTAAATATTTCACTGCATCTAAAATTTGACGAATAAGCTTGCTGGCATCTCTCTCTGTGTAGAAGCCCTTTTCAACGATCCGGTCAAACAGCTCTCCCCCTGATACCCTGTGGACACATACACAAACACAATATACAGTTAGCAACTCTATAATATAAGCATTCAATGGCACTGCTAATTAAAGGAGCACAAGGCATTAAAACAGGATCTTAGTACAAAAATCCACTATGGTTGAGTGATCTTGAATGCTGAAATGAGAACTCACAGCTGCATGACCAGGTACAAATGTGACTGGCTCTCGAATATGTCTTCCAATGAAACAATATTCTCATGTTTTATTCTGAAACAAAATAAGAGCGAGAAATTCAGCAATTAATGCAACAGAAAATTGAAAAATATTATTTAAGTCTTAAATAATCTGATTTGAATTTTTCTCAGAAATGCATGTTTGGTAACACTTTGCAGTTAAAAACACTACTTTTACATAATTTACTGATGTTGGTTAATATTAATTTCTGCATATAATACATTTGTACATTAAAATGTGTATACTGTATGTTAACATTATATCATATGTTAACATTAGCTAATGCAATATGAACTATATTTTGATTATTACATGTTTGAACATTAACCAAGATATTGCAAAAAGAATTGTTCATAGTAAGTCCATTATATCTAATGCATTAACCAATGTTAAGGAATAGAACCTTATTGTAAAGTTTTATGACATGTTTTGTTTTAAAGGAATAGTATTTAAAAAAAAAATCATTTAAAGGGTTAAATATGCTGCAAATTCAAAATATTTTATGTATTCATGCTTATTCTTGCTTTAAGGAAAGTGTGAAATGTCTTTACAAGTTCTTTGCATTGCTATTTTTTGTTATATTCATTAGGACTTTCCTTCTTCCCTATTTGTAGTCTCTTACATAGGACACAAACAGCATGCTGCATTGCTCTCATCAGGCTTTTATAATTCTATTCCATCTCCCATCTGACTTTCTCTCTGTAATTACAGTTTTCGTATCAGTGGTGGTGGAATTCTTTCTCTCTGAAATCCTTTCTGTTCTTGTCTCTTCCTATTCCTCCTCTTTCACTCTTTTTCACTATCTTTCACTCTTTCTCTCTCTTTCTTTTCACAATAATGCTGCGGGGAACCTCCATACCATCTCAGCCTCTGTGTGTGCTGTTGCCCTGGCAACAGAGACTCTAAAAATAGGACTCTCCAGTACTCTTGACATTTCCGGTGCAGACTTTTACGATTTCTAAGGCTATAGCATATTTTTATCATACAGATAGCACTTACACTAGCTTTCCTTCTCTCCAGGAGCAATCTTGCTCTTAAAAGGAAAACGAACAGACTTTTTAGCATCCTTACGGCCACTTGTCCTTAACGCTACCTCACAGATAATCATATTCTCTGTGGCATCCACCGTATAAATGTGCACAATTCATGACTGAGGTTTGCTTGTTCTCAAACATTGATCGGAAAATGTTGTCTGGTACTGGTCCCCAAAACAGAGGGATCAATCCCAAAAGGTTATAGAAACAGCTGATAAATAATGCATAGAATATATTGTTATGTTTTGTTTTTTTTGCCATTTTGCCACATACTGAGAGCAAAGGTGAGAGATTATGGGGAGAAAGTGGAGGGATGTGATTAGGAAATGTCTTGAGTCAGATTTGAACCCATGTCACCTGCATGAGCACCATAGCTCAATGTAGGCTACAGCTCCTGTCAAGGAAATGTCCTGAACATTATATAACCCCAAATCAATACAAAAAAGGTTTACATTTTATTTAGCATTAAAGAGCACCTATTATGGTTTTTCAAATATTACCTTTCATGTAGTGTGAAAGGGTTACATACATTTCTAAACAACATAATTTATTTAGAATACTTTTAAAACATTAATTATGTTCAAATGTACATCTGTTTGTGTTTATGTGACAGCTGAAAGGAGTTTATAGACATTATAATATAGACATTATTTAGAATTTGTTGAGCGAAAAATAAATCTATGAAATTTGTCTTAGAATGTAACGAAAAAGTAAAGTAATATGATTACTTTTGATGAAGTAATCAGTAAAGTAATCTAATTACAATCTTCATCTGTAATGGATTGCTTTTTTGAGTAACTCACCCAACACTGTTAAGTAGTATTTGTGTATGTTGACTGTAATTTACTGTATGACTGTGGTTTATGAGGTGACAGGCTTGTGCATCCAAATAACATTTCCCATTATTCTCATTATTCCCAGCAAGAGAATGATTAAATAACATAATTACGAATTCAGAACTATTTTAAGTGGGAACTTTTTAGCAGAACTTGAAGGCACCAAAAGAGCTTCCTCTTCCTTATACAGTCTAAGCCCTAGAGAAAATAATTTCTCACCTATGTAGCACAACAATCTCATTCTCAATGCTGTGCTCCTTTCCTTCCAAAGCTTTCTTGGGGATGCATTTAATGGCCACTAGCCTTTGGGTCTTTTTCTCCTCAGCCAGGAACACCTCAGAGAACGCCCCCCTGATGGAAAGGAAAGGATAAAGTTAGTGCTGTTGAATATTTAACATTCAATATCCTGGAACAGTCAACCCAGCCAGAATAACTCTTCATCAACATATAATGTGTTTTGGAAGAAAAAAGTACCACAAAGTACCATGATGTTAATATGTTGTTGTTTCTTTGACATAATGTTAGTCTCAGTCATCGTCATAGTGAGGAAAAAATGCAAAGAAAGCGAATAAAGTCTGAGCTAACATTCTGCCTAACATTTCCTTTTATGTTCCATGGAAGAAAGAAACTCGTACAGCAGGGTTCCTCAATAGGTGGTCCTATTGGACAGACAAACGTTTGGCCAAAGCCCAAAGTATACTTTGGTCAGACGCTGAGCGTCCACGTACAGAGCCCTTGACTCAAATTTAGTCAAAAGCAGAGTGCGTGAGCACTGAATGCACACAGCCCAATCTTTCTAACAATGTTGTTGTCTTTGAACGTAAAGAATGGGTATGCGTCTGGAATTATTTGCACTAAATTTGAGGGTCCAGAAGGCAGTAACACTCACCTTTGAGCCGTTGTTTTCATGAAGAAGCACTAGAAAATGTAATAGCCGATAAAACAATAGGAGACGATGTTGGAAACAAAAACAGTGGATGTGCATGTCACGGATGCATGTGTGAGCAGATCAGGACATACTTGCTTTTGTACAATGAGTCTGAAGGAATATAAAGACATCTTTGTGTCTAAACACCTGAAGAGAAATATCTCGGTAGGTATCTCAGTCGTAGCATGCATGCGCCAAATACCTCTCCATGCACATAGTAAGATGAAGTTGTAGGCAACTTTGAAAGGTGACACTGCGTCAAAACTGGAGTATACTTTGGGCTTTAAGCTGTAGCAAACGCTTATGGGTATAATAATTTAATCGGCAATTTGGGAAAGTGCATGGAGGAGATCCCGTTTGGAGACGAGCAGGAACAGTTGACTCGCATGGAGGACATGGAGATCCAGATTGTTCATTTAAAATTTTATTGGTATTTATTTTTTGCTAGTTTTTAAAAAATTCAGAATATTTATAATGTCATTCTTTTATCAACAAAACAATAAAAACAAAAACAAAAAAAACAACAAGAGTGGTGGCCCTTGACCTTGTGTTGTTGACAGAATTTGGCCCTTGGTGAAAACTAATTGGGGAACCCTGTCATACGGGTTTAGAACAATATGCAGGTAACGGTAAATGATGACACACTTTGCAATTTTGGGTGAACAATCCCTTTAAGAGTGACAACATAAATCCCAGAGAAAAAAAAAACAAAACTCTGACATAACTCTGAACAGCTCTAAAATTCATTCACAGAGATTTTTACCTTCAGCGGTAATTCAACCCTAACTGTTGCATAAAACAACACAAAAGGGATGTAAACAGCGCTGACACCTTTTTAGGAGATGCGTTTCTCTGTGTGTTTTGCTTGTGCCACAAAAGTATTGTGAACGACTGATATTTTATCAGGTCAGACTATGAAATATGAAACTGTTCTGTATTTCCAAGTTTATACCCTCCAGTGGGATTTGCACACAGGTGAAAAGAAAGAGCCAGAAAAAGACAAACAACACAAGCTGTTTAATCATCTAAAGAATGATTCTGTGTATTTAGACATTATGGGGTGTGTTTGTCCTATTTCGAGCATCCTTTCAAGTTTTTACTCTTAGATGTAGACAAAACACATTAGTTCACCCTGTCTTACTTGAACAGATAGACTCTTGTGTTAAAACAAGCACTGTCATGTGTAATCTAGTTGTCCCAAACACACACTCCCTAAACTGCCTTCTTAATCACAGAGGAAGCAATTAGCCATACAATTTGCCACCAAGGAAAAGAGAAAAACAACTTACAGAGAAAATGACAGCAGAGAGGGAAAAAATTATCAGGTCCAAGGCTAAATATATGATCCTTTTGTGATTTATCACATATTCTTCAAAAAGTCAAAAATGTATGCTACGCATATATAAATATGGAATGAGTAGCCAGATATGTTTACAGATGTTTACTTTCTTAAAGTAAGTGTTGGATAGAATCTAAAATTTGATGCCTTCATTGTGTCGACTTTTAGTTCTGTTTGTCTATTGGTTGGTCTCTATGGGAATAAAAGCCGTACCTTTTTTGTATGAGCCAAGTCATACGATCTCGTGCAAAGTTGTTGGACATATTCAACATAACAACTTCATTGCCAAGACGACTTGGCTAATTGGTGCTGGCAATTTTGCCGACATGCCACTGTAAATACTTTTGTGCCTTTCTGTCTTATTACATGTCTCTGTGAGAGGACAACTTCAATTAAAATGAACTGATTTTGTTGTTGTGATAAATAAAATTCAATCTCCAATGACCTAGAACAAGCCAGGCAAGTGAGTCATGATCACAACAGGGATGTAAATTGAGAGAGAGCGCTCATAGAGCACTGCAGCTGTCAACAAACTTTCCGCTGGACTCAAATCACAGACTTATCAAAGTGCCTTAAGTGGAAGGGAGGGGTGTGGGGGGGCACAAAGCAGGTTGGGAAGAAGGAAAGAGAGAGAGGAAGTCAAGAGTGAGTGCAGTGCTGTTGCTGTGAGACATGTTGTAATTAAGGCCTCCTATAGCTTCCTGTGGGTAAAGGAGGAGGAAGAGAGAGAATGGAGATTAGGAAATGATACAAGACAGCCAGTGTGGGTGTGTGTGGCTGTAAATAAAAAAATTGTGTCGCAGATGAATATAGGCTGATGGTATGACTTTGACATGTTACAAGGCTAATCATTTTTAAACAGCACCTCTTATACAGCTTGCTACAAATATGAAAATGCTTATGTGAACATTGTACACTACCCAAGTGTGTTTAGAGTCATATGGAGACAACAGAGTTACTGGTAAATGTATGCAAATCTATACCTCAATTAAAACAAACGTTTATATTCATAATCCACAAGTTTTCACATCCATTCATTGTTTCCACACCCATCCATTTTTTCCATCCATCCATCCATTCATTGATCCATCCCTTACTTCTATCTGGTATATTGTTTAACCACTCCATTCTCCCACAGGAAATACTCTTTAAACACTACATCTTTTATTATTATCCTAACTCTGGAGACAACTCAACATTTAATTAATGTTCAACACAACCTTTTTAAACACAAGCACAATTAGAAAGAGCATGAGAGAAGGATGGATCTGCAATTCTCACATTCACCGTATAGCTTCTATACTGTATTCACAGTTTTCACTCATAGCTGTGTAATATCTTAGGCCATGTTCACAATAATTGAAAAATTAAAAGGTTTAAAACCTCCTTTTTTATTTTTCTAACATCATAATTTTCCAAAGTGTGAGTTTATGGAGACTGAGAGTGTTATAAAAAAGTACTCTTTTTTGGTGGTGGAAAACGCTGCTTCAGGCTACGTCTACAATAATATATTTTCGCTAAAAAGTGCATTAATTTAGCCTTCTGTCCATGTAAGTGCAGAGTAGTTCTAGTGGGAAGACTAGCAGCAGTACATCATCACACCATTAGCTGGGTAATTCCCAGCCAATCATATGTAAGTCTACTCACAATCTATCACAATGCTGTTTCAGTGTGCTAACACAGCAACCTCCACCACCCCACCGCCACCAGTTGAGTCCCGTATCACACGGGGATAGGCTCCTCACCACTGCCTCCTATCTCCAGCAGGATATGACGGTTCCGAGTACAACATTACTTTTCTGTTTTATATTCATCAAATAAATGTCATCTTAAATCTCACTCAAGTCTGCAAGTCTTCCTAATAGAAACACAAAGACAACGTTTTTGTCTAGCGAAAACTGCCTTTCGAAAATGATTTCCCAAGTGGATAAAAAAAATAATTTTCAAATGTATCATTGTCAGTCACATTGTAGTGTGGACAGGGAAAATGGAGATATTTGAAAAAGATGACGTATTTGTTGTAATGTGACACAGTCATGTGATCCATTCATCCCAAAACAATCAAGATGGCGGCCCATATTGTAGCGGCGTTGCTGTCGCTGCTAACTTTTTTGATAAAATTGTTAAAGATAAATGGTACTTTGTACACCTTCACATTTCCTTCCTTCAAAGGTGAGGACAATTGCGCTTCAGACTATTCTTGGAAATGATGCAGGGCCATGCTTCTTATGTTTTGTCATATGCGCAGTAAGAGGATTTAAGCATGTTCAGGCATTTCAGTGTGTACGAGCAACTTTTGGGAAATGTCTGAAAATGTAGATTAATGTAGCCTCAGTGTGAATGAGAGGTGTAAACATGGAGAAACTGATGTGTTTCAAACTAAAACAGATTTGTGTGGGTGTGGTCTAAAGCCATTAGGTATGAGAGGCTGTGCTATATCCTTTTGCTAGAAGATATAGTCCTTGAAATTAAGGTAATAGTTGGTATCTATGGTCACATCACCATGCAGCAAAATACGGGTGTCACTCCTCTTCTAAATGCTTAATCCCATTATGCACACATAGAATTTGGTTCTACACGGGAATGAAAACCACAACCGAATTCACTCTCAAAAAATACAGGTACTGCAGGAAGGGGACACCACTTGAAGTGTAGTTCCAAACGAGAGTAAGAAAATTCTCAAAGGGCCCCTCCACAAGACTGTAAGTGAAAGGGAACATTCCTACAATGCCTACATCATGAGCTTTGTCCTTCGGCGTGAGTAGGGCATGGGAATGATAACTTTTGATTGGAATTCACACCACTGTGTTAACAGTTTTCAAATCAATCAAGCTTAATTATACCGTTTTATAATGTCCATCACATTCATTAACACAAAGGAGCACAACAACTGTCTGATAATCAAAATTTTAGTTATAGATTTAGATTTCATTATAGATCTGAATAGAACACAGATTTGCATAAACAGTCAGGTTTACAATAAAAGAAAACGTAGGACTTTGCCTACAGTCACAACTGCCCATTAACAAAACCTTTTCATTGCATTCTCTCTTTCTCTCTAAGGAAGGCTGCATAATTATGGTTGTTACTCCATTAATGTTTTGTCAATGGCAAAGGAGCCAATATCTCTAAATGGGACATTTCTAAAATCCATTTGCATAAAACTTGCCATTTGCCACTCAGATTCACACAGACTGACAACAACAATTTGTAATTAATAAATTAACAGAGTTATTTTTTTTTTAAATGTATTTTTAAGAAGGTAGATTTTTTGACCAGCATCTTAAATCCCTAAGGCCCCATTTACACCTTGCATTAACATGCGTTTTGGTGGTCAAAGAAGGCAAATAGTCTCCAAAATAATGGCCATTATATTTCTTTAATTCATTAGTTGGAATGTGGAATTGTTTAAAGTATTACATTGTAGACAACAAGCAGACTGGACTTTATGTGGCCATAAATTACCATTAGCACAACTCTTTTAACCTTAACCCATTTTTTTGCCCCTTGTACCACTCATTCAAAGCACTTCACAAATCAGTGTCTGTCAAGACAGCAGATGCTCCACAGTTCACTAAAATGAAACTATCTCTTAAACACTATGTTGATACTGTATCAATTTGTGTGGCACTGTTGTCTATATATTATGTATAATTATCCTCTGTCAAAATCCAGGTGTACAGATAAGCCAGAATACATCATATAATTTCTCTAGAGTAAATCAATTGACTCTATTCAAAGAATTCACGGGTAAACCAATTCCATAATCGTCTTTAGGATATAAGCCTTCTGTCAACATATAAAGTTCAGTTAAATCCCCAGAACAGCGACTTATAGGGAAGCTAGTCAAAACTGCAACACAGAGATATTGCTACACATGAAAGCTAGGTTTCAGATGAGACAATGCAGAGAAACAGTTCAATTTTGGAAAGATTTATGACCATACAGAGAAATGTCTGGTCTGGACATCAAGAAGGTCATAAATCTTCCGAGCCACCATTCTAGTCTATGAAACTTTTTGTGAGTAATTTCTGGGTTACTAACGCCACCAAACTAAATTGCAAAAATAACCATTGTTTTCAAACAGCTGTCCCGGATACTCCCCTCATCTGCTGTTGATTGAACAAATAGAGAGTCCCTTGCCAAACTTACATCATTGGTTATATCAATGTTGCAGTGTTGTGCTGTCAGGATGTTCAAACAAACAGAGCAACATTTTTCAAGCACCACAGAGACACTGGCCTTTTTCCAAACTGCATTTTTGCACCCTTTAAGGGCACTGAAGGAAGGGGACACCACTCAAAGTGTAGTTCCAAACGAGAGTAAGAAAATTCTCAAAGAGCCCCATCCACAAGACTGTAAGCGAAAGGGAACATTCCTACAATAATGTCATGCTCCCTTAAGAGTGCCCACATCATGAGCTTTGTCCTTTGGAATGAGTAGGGTATGGGAATGATAATTTTTGATTGGAATTCACACCGCTGTGTTAACAGTTTTCAAATCAATCAGGCTTAATTATACGAAGTTGTCCCTGCATATTAAACTGGGATAGGCAAAAGTATTTAAACATCAAAAAAATGTGCGCCTGCGTTGCTATTGGTACAACAAACCTCAACGAAGATCTCCTTGAAGTTTTGGATTTTCACTAGAATTGTCACACTTTGACTCTCTCTCCCTCTCTCCCTCTCTCTCTCTCTCTCTCTCTCTCTCTCTCTCTCTCTGCTGATGGGGCTAACAGGTCCCAGTTGCAGCAATCTTGCCTACTACACTCTCTGCTTCAGTTAATTCAGCTCACTGTAGAATTCACTGTTTGCCAACAAAATAAAACAACCATAGACTTCTCAGAACGATGCTACAACTGATCATTGCCATTGATAGCTCCATTGCATCACTTACAATTAACTGAGTAACTCCCATTCAATGCAGAATGTCAATACACTCAGCCTCAGATAGCATGGCCACAGAACGACCACAGTTCATTCACTGACTGTCTAATTGCCTGCTGGCTACTACACAACTTCCGGGAGTCAAGATGCATAGGCTTTTATCAATTTAGTGTACAATGTAACGGGTTGATGAGCACTTTTGAAAAAGAATTAATCACTGGAGTCGCCATAGTTAGCGAGGTTTGAGAAGTTGCTCAAATATGTTCCATTATTTTTTTGAGGCACTTTAGTAACAAGTAAATAGAATTTTTTTTTTTTAAATGTCTGTTATGTCTATGAAATAATTGGTGTTTTTTACTTTTCAACGGACAGAAATTCTGATCAAATTGCACATACTTTTGGCTTCATTCATACAACTCAAGAACCAATTTCTGTGTCAATTGTTCGTAAAACCATTTTAGGGGCTATTTACAGCGAATGTGTATTTGCATCTGTTTTTTTTTTTTTTAATCATAACAATGGACGTGTCTTAAAGGTGAAGTCCACAGAAACCGAGTGTTTCAGACATAGGGCCAGAAACAGGTTGGTAAAAGATCATGTAACTACATTATGGGCTCTATTTTCATAAGTGCGCAAAGCGCAGCCCTATGTGCTACAACCGTGCATGACGTCTTATCTAATTTTCATGCCAGTGCGAAGTGCAAGTGGGCATGGGTGGGAGTGTTTTCGCAATCTGAAGTTCTATGCACGCAAACTGTGGGTGTATTGTATGTAAATGAAGTGAGAAATAGGTAATTGGGTAATAAATAATTGGGCTATTTAGGTAATGGTAATAAATAATTAAGTAATAGGTAATAAATAATTGGGCTATCACATTTCAAAAGCACGTCTTATCTCAAAGTCGCAAACTCAGTTCCTGCATTTGAAATTTGGGGATTTCACCAGCAGGTGGTAAATAAAGTTCATGTCCAAACTCTGAAAATATAGTTGAACATCAAATTATGTCCATAACGATCACTGTTGTTACATACAAGGTCAATGGGCATGGCTGTGAAGTTTTAGTATTTCTGTGCAAGCATGTGCTACTTCTAGGTGCAAGTGGGTTTTGACGAAATTGAGTGCAAATTGCTAATGGGTTGGGTCAAGTTAAATTTAATTCTGAGGTTCTTCCCCGGCACCATCTGTTCCCTACTCCAGACTCCCTTGGTTGCAGGTCTGCTGGCTTGAATTTGTGCATTTCAAAGAATAAGGAATAATGGCAAATTTGCAGTAGTGTTTGAAGCCTTTCACACCTGAATGTTTCCAGGGGTGACCATTTCTGAATGGAATGCGAGTCAGATGCAGGAAAGTGGCTGGTATTTATTCATTTTTTAATACAGCCATTTTTTTTAGTTATCTTGTTATGTACAGCAAAATTATTTTCTTAAATTTTGTGTATTTTGTGTCTAATATCTATAGCCCAATATTTGTAGCTTTGGTGCTGCTGGCTGAAATTTTCAGACGGCCCCTTACCACACCCTCCACAGCTTTTGGACATTTTATCACAATGTGAGGACTTTTCAGATGATCCCTTACCCACCATAGGCAAAAAGTCTAATGAGTATTAAGGTTAAATTAACAATCTTTAATCATTTCACGATCATGCTTCGACATGTCCCACTTCTTTTAAGTAGGAAATATGCCCCCCCCCCCCCCCCCTTTGCTGAGTGATACTCCTTGTGTTGTAAATAATGTATCTCTTGATATTATGTAGCATATAGCAATATAGGGTTACAAAGAAGGGGCTTGAACATGAGGCTGGCCATGTGAACTCAAGCTGAAGTAAGCGTGCCCAAATGATTATGTTATGCCATCTGAAAGAGCAGTCATTCTGGCCGCAGGAGGGGAGAAGCACTCATCACAACCCTCTGATGAATATTGTATGTTTGTGTATGTGTCTGTGCGTGCAATTTTTATAGCAGCTTTACACTAACGACTTTCCCCCTGAGCGGTGCCTTGGAGGTTGGTTGTGCGCTTCCCACCCAATAACTTGCCATCCTGCTTCTCACGTGTTTCACGAGAGATCTTGCGTGAGTGCCACTAAAATCCGTCATGACAGACCAGTCCGTCCATCTGTTTATGTCTTCTGTCTGGCTCTCTCCCTCTGCTTCTCTCTCACACATCGCCAAAGATGCTCTGAATGCGACAGTAAATGTACACACTCTACCCACACACTCTGCAGTATAAATATGTCTGCGATAAAAAAAGGGATTGTGCACTTGGGGGTCTATGTACACTGTCTTGTCCTCTTCTATAACTCTAAATGCTGGCATCAGATGAGTAATGACTGCACAATGACAGGTCTGTTACTACACAACATCAAAACAAACATGAAGGAACTTGATATTGTACACTAAAGGAATTATGTGAATGGTAACGCACAATTATAATTTTTTTAATTTGCATGCCGCAATTACACATCTTTAAAGTCAGTTCTTTAGAACTACAGTAGGTTTCCGAGATGCAGCATAGCATGTACAGATATATGCCTTGTTATAACATTGTGTGCTTGATAATTTGATCATCATTTAATGAATTACTGAAAATGTATACAAATGTCTTATCCGGTAATAGCAAACCATGAATTGAGCAAGGCAAGTGACTAAAGTGCAAACAGCACAATAATAAGCTTGATTTGCAAAAAGGAGGTGTGTTTGTGTACAAAAAATTTACCTTTTCTTATTGAACATAAAAATCCAGTACTTAGCCACATTCTCAGGAATGCAGTAGTTGCAGTTGTAAGTTAATTTAATTGGAAAATAATAGTAGGAAATAATAGGAAAATAATAGGAAAAAGTAAAGTGTGAGTGTACATTTAAATGAAATCAAAGCCCTGCTGTGTGCTGCACTGAGGATTCATTAATCACAGCCGGCAAAGTGAGAAAAAGAGAAAACCGCTTCCACTCATGTTTGGGTTCTGTTCCTGTTGTCTGAACCGACTAAAATAAATAAAGGCTTTTGAGAACAACTATAGTAAGAGCTACAGAAATAGATAGACTACTTGTTGATGCCATAGCTGCAGGTGTGTCTCCACAATCTGTTGGTGGAATGATTTCAATATGGTACCAAAAAAAAAAAAAGAAAACTGTAAAGAAGCCATTTTCCTTTAAAGACAATTTTAAACTTATTTTTAGGGATTCACAGACAAAAAATGGTTTGGCTGATAACAATTTTAATGAAAAATTATAGGCGGACACTAATACCAATACCAAAATTTTGCACTTATCTAATTTTGTCATCAGATCACTGTTTTATTTAGGAATTATGCTATACAAATTTATTTGCTTTTTTTGTTTTTTACTGTTAATCATCTGTTAAATAATTTCCATTAAACATGGATTGGATCTGTTGAACACAGGCCAACATTTTAAAGAGAGCCACAATGAAAGATAAATAGAAGATAAAAAGATACATAAAATAACTGAATATGATAGCATGATGATGCTGTACTTCTAAAACATTTTTGCTCTTCTATTTGTGCATTACGAAACGACAGAACTCACATTTTACATGTTTGTACAGTGTATAATAGAACATTATAAATTCATATTATGCATATGTGGGCAATTCCATGGAAATGTCAACCACATCATGGAAAAATAAAACATTTTAGCAAAAGTACAAAACCCCCTTTTAAATTCTGTATTATAGTGGTATAATGGATAATGCGATCAAGACCGCTAGAGGGTGCCGCTTGCTCACAGACTAAGTGCTAAATGCAGACTATATTTGAAAACGCCTCCTTTTAAGGTTTAGTAAACAGGCAAGACCATATTGAGATTTCAATCTTAATTCAATCAAAGAATCAATTAAATTCTGCTGGTTTCAAAGTGTTTTAGATGGTTTCCTTCATCAAGTAGCTTATAGATACGTGCTGCTTTCACAATTGTCACGTCCATTAATGGAGGTTTTTCTGCATTAACTTAAGAACAATGTTCTAAGAACTAAGAATGTTCTTAGGAGTGACAACCCTTCTACATATTGTGGCTATTATTATTTCTGGATTGTGCATTTTACTTCAAAATGTTTTTGTAAAGTGTGTTACTAATTAATTAGAAATAAATCATTGTTTTTCAATATCAATGTTTTCATAATGACCAATATACAGATGGTTTTAATTTGGTCAGATATTGGCTGGTAAATATCGGCAGCTGCTACAACTGTGCAACCCTACCTCTTTTTAATTTAATTAATAGTGCAGGTATGTAATCATTCAGACACACTTAAAAAAAGCCATTGCTGAGATTAATCAAATAAGGCTTTGAGCATTTTTATGGTAAATTGAGCAATTAATTGATCAAAAACACTCACGTCCCCAAGACCTCCTTGAAATCGTAATTTTCCTTGATATCCGCTGTCTTCTTTTTCCATCCATTTTCATCCTCTCCTAAAGGCATTGTGTAGGCTAGCTGGTTTGAACCAATGAGGAACTAAAAAAAGACAGAAGAGGAGCCATATGAATCAGAGAAATTTTGCTTATGGGACGTGTATAATCATGGAAATAAATTGGTCGACTGACAATTAACATAACACTGACATTAAAGAAGGTGGCAAGTGTGGCTTTAGAGTTATATATTATTGGTTATAATTGACTCTTACTTTCATAAGACACTAAAATAACTAAAGAACACATTAGCACAAAAGCTATATCTAATTAGTTATTATTATTATTACTGGTCTTTGAGCCATTTTAGTACATTAGAAAGAGGATAAGAGGTAATTGGGAGAAGAGAGGGAAACGGAACGGGAATGTGTCGCAAGTCAGACTCAAACTTGTTTCATCCGAATGAGGAATGCATCTCAATTTGTCAGAGCACCCAAAACCGCCAGGTCATGGCTCCAACCTGTGTGTTTTCTGTTAAATGGCTATTAAAATGTGCTCGTTATAACAGTGTAGCATTCTAACAGATGTACATTATCACATCACATGACCAATGATGTCTGCATGTGTGAATGCCGTCTTACTTTCTCAATGCAGGGGAAGATGGGCCAAACCAATAGTTTATGGTTGCAGAATTAGTCATTATATGTAGCCCAAGCATTTTACAGTGACTGTTTAAGCATGCACTACATTTCTGCAACTTCTCACAAGTTTCCTTTACATCTAACTAAACAGTACATTGATTAATGTGCTAGATTGACATCACCATTAATGCCTTTCTAAGCTGACACACCAACACACACTTATTGAAGTTTTCCATCAAGATAAGATGAATTATATTATACAGAAATTCTTCTATTACCGTACAAAGCATACATTTGTAAGACAAAGAAGAAGCATCTAAGGAGATCCAGCAATCATTTTAACCGTTTTAGTAATTGAGGTGGACTTTTGAGCTGTAAACACCTCAGACCAGTTATGAAATAAAATGGAATTTGAATACAATCTTACAACCTTAACCTTAACAAAAAAGTGCCAATAATAAAAAATAATAATAATAATAACAATTACAGTGGTATTGTTTGGCATGTACCATGTTTTTGGAGATATATCATTCCATTGCTTTCTTTGTATATACCAAGATATATAAATATAATTCAGTATTGTTGTATATATCAAAGGAAGATCATATCTTAACTGTACCATGGTAATCAATCAACCATGGTCATCAAGGGAAACAGCTTTTCCTTATCCTTGCGGGAGCAGTTATAAACATGCACATTATCTACCATTGTTTAACTGTGGTCCACATCTTGAACAAGCACTACACTGTATGCCAAATGATGCATATGGTTCTCGCATGTGTGTATGCGTGTATTCAGACAAGGCATTGATGCGCATGCAAGTGTCCGTTGCCACATGCACTAATATTCTAGGAACGAACAAAGAAGTATTAACAGGAATTGACAGGAAAAAATAGATCCAACAAATGTCTGTTTCAAGTCGACGATGCTGATGCAAATACTGCAGAACAATTCACTGAAAATACTGGCGAGGTCAGCAAAGGATTGCCCTATGCGCTTAACCCAAATTGATGACTTTTCATTAACAATGAGCGCTCGTGCAAAAGATAGCGTGCATGTTATAATGGAACCTATATTGAATACTACTCTTCAAATTGATTTGCGTATAGTAATATGCGAATAGTAATGACCCGGTCGATTGTGTGATACCCCTGATAGGCTATGCAATGTAAAATGTATTGTAGTCTATATCCTAAATCAGCTTGCAATGGTATAGCAGAAGTAATTTAGCTGTTTCTAAATTTGAATCAGTGAATTCATAAGCTTTTTCCGCTCACTCGAGAAAAAAATAATAATCGGAAACGGAATACCTGTTCGTCTGCTCCTAGACAGATGCTCCTCTTCTCTGTTTAATCTATCCGCAATTCCCTTTCGATGCAATAGTTGCTGGTTCTACCCTGACGTCAAGCATAGCGACTGGAGGAGGCGTCTTTCACTTGACTAGGCTAAATTAAATGTGACCCTAAACTCACAGCATAATTATACAATTATAATACCATAAGTATCGTTCTATATCAAACCCCTAAATATTATACAGGCTATACGTTTTATAAGAAGATTAGTTTGGAAACGTTTAGTGAGTCATAATCAGTTATAAGTAATAGCATAAATAGCCGTTTGATTTCATACGCATACCTTTGTGTTATATACTTTTATTGTATTTGCAAATATAGGCCTATATATTTAGTTGATTATATTTTCTATTTCGTTAAAAATATATATTTATTGCGAAAATTTACCGAAGTATTATGTAGCCTATATATTTCATCCAATATTTGATCCAATCAGTGACATTGATTATGTTGTTTTTCCTCCTTGAAATTGTTTTAGGAAACCATTGATAAAAAGAAGAAGAAAATATTTGTAATCTTATTTTGTTTTGAGGTGAATTTTGTATTTAATATGCAATTTATTCATTGTTGAGATGCAGTTCAGTCCAGTGTCTGTAATATCTATTTTTCCAGTTTTTATTAAAAATTGGTAAGATTTAATTTCTTAAAAATTCTGCTAATCACCCTGAGGCAGATTGCAAATGTAAACATGTCGATTTTAACTGTAATAATAATAATAATAATAATAATAATAATAATAATTTCAGTTGGCTTTAATCGATTTTTAAAAGTATGAATTTTAAATAATGAAATTACTATTTACCTATTTAGACATAAGTAGAGAAGACAGAAAACAGTCTACGTTTGAGAAGCGAGGACAGAGAATATTTCGCAGACACGGGCCACTTCTATTAAAAAATTAATGGGAGAAATTGGAACGCCAAGCGGTCAACGGGTGTAAAAAGAAATTACCGCCTTACAGGAAAATGAGCCAATCACTTTTTAGACACAGACATCGCCTGTTAAGCAACTGTTGCACGAGCATGCGCATTAGCTATACAAGCCGGTATTTTTTTATTTTTTTGCCTGATCTGAAATAAAGAAGCACGTTCTATGATACAAGTGTTATTGGATTTTACTGCTGATTTGAAATATATTCTTTGATCGTAATCTCGGCCAACTGTTTTAGAGACTTCGATCTTTCCCCAATTAAATTGAAGTGAAGATTAGCAGCACTTGTACGCCGATTGTATACATTGAAAAATAGCTGCCCAGCCTGCCCCGGTAACGTTCCAAACATGGCCACCGAGTGGACTCACTTGCTCAAAATACTTTGGCGAGGAGGGGCTACAATAAATATACTTCCGGTTTGGTATGACGGCGGAGGAGGGGTTTTGTTTGTTGGCCATCAACGCTGCTTGCTGGCTAACAGTTGCTGCTCTGTTGTTGCTGAGGGATAATTCTTCATCACTCCAACAAATTCGTGATTTTGTAATACGGGTAAGTGAGTGTAATTATAGAGCGTTTTGTTCCCGAATATTTTTGTCATTTCTGCGAGATTGATATCGGCAACCAAAGTGTACTTTCCAGAGAAGTGAGGGAGCGAAGAAAACACTAGCGAGACCGCTCTTTTGTTTGACTAAAACACGGCGCGTGGATTGGCTGTCAGCGTCTAGGGATTGTTTACCGGAAGATTAGCACCACGGCTAAATGTGTTATCCATACATTGAAAGATAGTAACATGGTAGTAGCAGAGTATACAGTACAGAACAAAACAAAGGTATGCTGTGATTACTGGAAAGCAGCCATTGGTTTACCCCCTCCCCCGTTTTAAAACAACAGTATTATGCCCAAAGTTTTCTTCACTTGTGGTTTTTACTCATATACTGAGTATAAGCGACATTTATTTTGCTGCTGCAGATACAATTCTGTACCAAGAAATGCTCCTCGGTTGTGGAGATGTTGGACTCCTCAAAAAGCATTTTCGGTTTAACCCTTGTTCGTTAATATAAAAGGTTGCTCAGAGCTCCTTAAAGAACACAAATATCCTCGTCAAAAATAATTAATATGTTAATATGATTTTCCACTTTCAGTGAGTGGATCAGTCCTGATCATAACCATCAAATATTCATTTATTTTCAAGGATGTCAACCCTCCTTTAAATTCCAGTTTGTTTACATAATGCCACTGTTGTTTCTTACACACACTTCTCAATTCGCACATACAAAACACACTCTGACATCCATACCAACACATCCATACAATTTAGTGTCATAATTTATTTATTTGGCCTGCAGTGCTCTATAATACAACAAACAGAAAATTGGAAAAAAGCATGTATTTGCTCCATAGGCTAAACATAAGAAAAATGTCGCCATCTGGTGGAAACTATTACAAATTTACATTTTGAAGTCAGGGCTCCGGAATGAAAGTATTCATGATTTTATGGTTTAATGGCACTGCGAACAAATATTGCGATTCTAATGGGTTTCAATGGGGGCATTTTTGTCCTGAGTGTAACTATTTTGTGTACACGGTGTATTATAGATGTACTATAGGAACTGAGGTTGAAATATCAAAATACACACCTTTGGCTAAATTTATGCCGTTGGCATTAACAATGTCCCGAAGGTTGCACAAGGGTTAATGAGAAATTAATTCCAGTCTTTTCCTCAGTAGCTACAGTCCATTTGGCTGAGAGTCTGACATCATGAACATTGCTAGTCCTGTCTCAAATGTAGCATTTCTGTGTTTGGACCATCAACAGGTACTGTTTCAATGGGCTCCAAAAGAAGAAGGGCCACTTCTCCCTCCAGCAGTGCCAGTGGGGGAGACTTTGATGATGCCAACTCATCCACCCCAGGCAATGGATGGAAGAGGAGGAGAGCTTCCACTGCCCCTTCTTTTGATCAAGTAGGCCTACATGTACTTTAGTATATTCAAACTACTTGATTATCTAACCCAATGATTAACAGTCAAGATACTGCGCTTTATATTTCATTGTTGCAAATTGGCAAAATAAATATATTTTGGTTAACAGGTATGGTCTTCTCAATTAGTTAACTTAATGTGTTTCATCTGTAGATTGCTGTGTGCCATGAATTGTACAACACTGTCAGAGATTACAAGGATGACCAGGGCAGACAGATCTGTGAGCTCTTTGTTCGTGCACCAAAGAGGAGGTACAAGTATATTATTTGTCTTTGAATGTCTATATATTTCTTTTTTTAATGGTGAATGTATAATGTTTTAAATGTCATGACATAAAGTAATCCAACCTTAGAATGATGTATGCAACATGCACCAGCCCACACCTCACCCCTTCTCACTTGTCTAGGAACCAGCCAGACTATTATGAGGTGGTGAGCCAGCCCATAGATATGATGAAGATTCAACAGAAACTCAGGGCAGAGGAATACCAGGATGTAGAGCAGTTCACAGCAGACTTTCAACTGCTTATTAACAACGCCAAAATGTACTATCAGGTGAGTTTGTGTTTACAACTACATATTTCAAAATCACAAACTCAGAAACTATTAGATTACCTGATGGTCTCTTTCAACAGACGGACAGTGCAGAGTATAGGGCTGCCTGTAGACTTTTGCATGTCTTTCTGTCCACGAAGAATGAACTGCTCCAGGGAGGGGAAGAAGAGGAGGCAGATGATGATGATGAGGAGGGTGAAGACATTGAGAACCCTAGTGCTTCCATGGAGGAGGAGGTAAAGAAACATATTTCATTTGGACATTTTGTGTAAGCATATGTGTATGTTTTTTAATGTTGATCCAGACTGATATTTTCTTTTCTAAATGTCTTTGCTTATCAGACAACACCAAGTTATTTAAAAGCCATACTGGAGCAGCTCTTGGAGGTCATTGTGTCATGTACTGATACATCAGGAAGGCTTGTTAGTGAGCTCTTCCAGAAACTTCCCTCCAAACTGGTAAGGAACAAATCTACAGCGCTGTGCACTAGAGGTCGACTGATAGTGGATTTTGCATATACCGATAACTAAATTGGTGGAAAAGGCAGATAACCGATTAATCTGCTGATGGTTTTTCAGTAACATTCGGTTACTCTTATTTTGAAATGACAGACTTTGCTCTGTTACAATGGTCTATTTTGAATATGTCAAAGCAAGCTTTTTTTAGCCTTTATATTATGATTATACACGGTATATGAAGTTGGATACACAATCTATGTGCTGACGAGGGACTTTTCCATATAGTCATATTTTTCTTCTTCGCACATTCTCGCTTCAATTTAAAAAAAAACATATTTATCAGAGGAATAAAAAAACGATCAGCATTTATTTTTTATTTTCTTCCCAATTTGGAATGCCCAATTCCCAATGCTCTCTAAGTTCTCGTGGTGGCATAATGACTCGCCTCAAGGCTTCACGCTATTCTCTGCGGCATCCACACACAATTCACCAAGTGCCCCACCGAGAGCGAGAACCATATTATCGCGATCACGAGGAGGTTACCCCATGTGACTCTACCCTCCCGAGCAACCGGACCAATTTGGTTGCTTAGGAGACATAGTCTTTGCTCACTGAGCTACCCAGGCCCCCCAGCATAGATTTTTTAGATTTTTGTCAATACACGATAGTTCCAATGACCAACTACCAGCACGATTAATCAGTAAAACTGATATATCGGTCTACCTCTACTGTGCATCCACTCTAGTGTAAGATTTGTAATGATTTCAGACATGTTTATTGCTTTCATCAAAACTTGCTTAGTTTTTTTTCTTGTGTTATTTAAAGTGTTAATTGTAGTTTACTTTCACTGATTAGTTTCCTCTTTGCCCGCTCCTTCCCTTCACAGCATTACCCAGACTACTATGCTGTAATAAAAGAACCAATAGATCTACGTACCGTATCTCAGAGGATACAGGTGTGTGGGACTTTGAAGTGGTCTACATCAATTTGCTATGTTCAGTTTTGTGTACATCAGCCATATTTACATGTAATAAAACAGTTATATGTGTTAATGCAATTTTTCTTTTAAAGTTGTGTATTAAACTTGTATATTTTTTATTTGTATACTTGTATAAAAATGGCTTTGTGTAATATAATTATGATATTATGAATAACTAAGTTAGAATCTTTACAACTGAAGTTGAATATACTGATTTGAATAATACAAACATTTATGTTCTATTGTAGGCTGGTCATTACAAATCTATCAGTGCCATGGCTAAAGACATTGATCTTTTGGCAAAAAATGCCAAAACCTACAACGAGCCAGGATCACAGGTTTTCAAGGTTGCTAAACTATATTGTTGCAATTTTATGTCCATCATTATTTTAAGTAATCATAAGGATACATACTGTAGCTCTTTGTTGAAGATATTCATAGTCATTTATGCAAAGTTTTTGTTCTAAAGGATGCACAGACAATTAAGAAGGTTTTTGCACAGAGAAAGATTGAGATTGAGCAGGCTGAACCCACTAAATCCAGCCTACGCATCAGGTGATTCCTTTTTTCTTTATTGGTTGTATTGATGAGGCATCTTTGAAAATATTTGTAACACATTTATTTGCTTGTATGTGTTAGAAACCGGAGGTCTGCTCAGGGTGAACGTATGTCTGCCATCACCATGACACTTCAGGCAGGTTCTGAAAGTGATGAAGACTCCCTGATTTTAGGTATATATATCCACAGTCCACCTTTTGACATCCATTGTCAAAGAGTTTACATGCATCACAGAATGCTTATAAATATATCAGTGTAGAAAAAAAAATATCCCTTTTTCCTCCCAATTTGGAATGCCCAATTCCCACTACTTAGTAGGTCCTCGTGGTGGCGCGGTTACTCACCTCAATCCAGGTGGCGGAGGACAAGCCTCAGTTAACTCCGCTTCTGAGACAGTCAATCTATCCATCTTATCATGTGGCTCGTTGTGCATGACACCGCAGAGACTCCGCATATGGAGGCTCATGCTACTCTCAGCGACCCAGGCACAACTTACCACGTGCCCCATTGAGAGCGAGAACCACTAATCGTGACAACGAGAAGGTTCCGCCATGTGACTCTACCCTTCCTAGCAACCGGGCCAATTTGGTTGCTTAGGAGACCTGGCTGGAGTCACACAGCACACCCGTGTAGAACACATTTTAAGACTTGCATACAACTCAGTAAACTGACAATGCCAATAAAGGCAAAATTGTGTTGATTGGGTTTTGCTTTAAACCTTGTATGACCTTTCTCAAATAACAGAGTTGCATTAACTGATCTTAAATTATCTTAGACACAATTTAAAACACTCAGAATACTTTCTAGAGTCTACCAAGTCTTTGTATCCATTTAAAACTTCGGAAAATATTGAAGGATTCTTTCTTCTTTGAAACTTTGTCTGTTCCTGTACCCATTCTCAGGCTCTGTGCGGTATGAAACTGGAGAGATGGAGACTGATTGTGGTCTCAGTTCTAGTGACCCAGTCTTCCAGCTGTACCATGCAGTGCGTGGGGCACGAAGTGTTCAGGGGCAGCTACTTGCTGAACCATTCCTTCAACTGCCCTCACGCAGGGAATACCCAGACTACTTTCAGCAGATCAAAAACCCCATGTCACTACAACAGATCAAGTGTGTATACCCCACATCACCTTCTGATATAGATAAAGTGCGGTCCAAAGTATGAGACACTAATGTAAATGCTTCTTTTTTAAATTTGTTCTAATTTAATGATTTTTTTTTAAGCATAACAGTTGAATTGACACATTTACATTTCAGAATAAAATTTCATAATTTATTTCCGAATGTATTTTTTTACTTCAAAGATAGCATGTACTCAAGCTGGCATGGATTCCACAAGTTCATGCAATGCCTGTAAAGCCATGTAATTCAAAAATTATGTTGTATGTACAATGGAAACAAACAAATTCAATTATTTTAATCAGTTACATAGAAATAGTGCAGCATGTTAAGTGTTTCTTCATTAAAATGATTTGCCATTTTTTAAATCCCAAAACTGTTAATTTTTCAGTTTAAATACAGGCTTTTGGACCCCACTATGTGTTTTTAGAATTGATTAATTTCTTGATGAATGAAAACTGTAGATTCTTATACATTTTCTCAATGTGTTATGCCTTACAGGGATAAAATGAAAAGTGGGGTGTATGATGGAGTTGATCCGATTGAGGCTGACCTCACGCTCATGTTTGAGAATGCTAAACGCTACAACATGGCCAACTCCACTGTATACAAACGCGCTCAAAGGCTACAGCAGATATTGCAGGTCTGTCCATTTTGATAACTAAGACTTTGTTCCAAAACCTAGTGAGCTGCCTTGCTGTCTTCTGCCTACATTGGTAGCAACTCTGCATGCCACACAAAAAGTGCTTGATTTACGATTCATTCCAATTGATTATTTTCTTTTGGCTTGTTATTAAACTAACAACAATTCAAGATAGGGAGGGTTATTTCGTTTTGTTTATTTTGTATTCTAGCTAAAGAAAAGAGAGCTTCGCGATGACGATGAAGGAGATGCCTCGGCCACTGCCTCTGACGTTGGAAGTGGTAAAAGGAAGAGGTAATTTTGACAACAGAACATTATTTATATGAATGTTTATGAATATTACTTAGCGATCAGTATTTAAAATTCCTTTAACCATTCTTCCCTGTTTACTCTCATCTTGTTGTCCTTAAAGCTATAAGAAGAACACAAAGAAGAACCGACTGAAGATGCTGTATGCTGCATTGACCGAGGCACGAGAGACAGGCACAGGACGACGCCTTTGTGACCTGTTTATGGTCAAACCCTCTAAAAAAGACTACCCAGACTATTACCAGGTCATCCAAGATCCCATGGACCTGCGTACCATTGAGAATAATATCCGCACTGAGCGTTACAACAAAGAGGATGCACTTATGGATGACATAAAGCTTATGTTTCGCAATGCCCGCCACTATAATGAGGAGGGCTCTCAGGTGGGCATCCTGACAGTATTTTAACAATGCAGAAAGGAAACATTAGTGGAGTCACTGGATACATAACTTTAAGTAAATCTATTATAAGAGCGAGACTTTGAAAACTGAGGGTTCATCCAAAAATATATTGTGTCAGTATTTTCTCACTCTTCAGTTTGATACAAAGTCATTTGACTTTCATTTTTCAGTGGAACACATAAGGAGAACTTAAGCAGAATCTCTGAGGTGCTCTTTCTCATATGAAAGAGAATTGGGATGGACTTTGTCTTGTGTTGACTTGTGTTCTTTTTTATATAACTCTTCTTGAAACATGGGACACAAGCTGTATGGACTACTTTTATGAAGATTTCTCCATCATTTTTCAAGCTACGCTGAATCTGCCCCCTTTCATTGTATGAATAACAGCAACTCTGCTAAAGATTCTGCTAAACTTATCCTTTTATGTTCCACAAAAGAAAGTCAGTTGGGTTTGGAACAACATGAGGGTAATCTGTTGTTAAGCTAGTCTTTGTTGTGGTCCTAATTTTAAATTTATGTTTGCGATTTTCATTTTTTATTGCAGGTTTACAATGATGCAAACATCTTAGAAAAGATAGTTCAGGAAAAGCAGAAGGAGCTTGGCCCTGCCCCAGAGGAAGATGACATGGGCTCTCCTAAACTCAAGCTTCGTATGTTCTTTGACTTATTGATATACTGACACTTTCAGAGCTTTACACTTTAGACCTGACAAATTTTTCTTATCCACCTAGGACGTAGTGGAATTGCAACCTCCCCTAAAAAGGCACGGCCCCAGACTACACCACTTCAACAGAAGCTTTCTGATCTCTACGAAGCAGTGCGCAATTTTACAGACAACCGCGGCCGACGTCTCAGTGCAGTTTTTATGCGTTTGCCATCACGTGCTGAGCTGCCTGACTATTATGCCGCCATTAAGCGCCCCATTGACATGGAGCGAATACGCAGCTACATGGTTCAGGGTCGCTACCAAGATGTCGACTCGCTGGCGGAAGATTTCATCCTTATGTTCAACAACGCCTGCACCTATAACGAGCCCGAATCTCTAATATATCGTGACGCACTGCTTCTCCATCGAGCTTTCCTGGAAGCCCGTCGTCGAATTGAGGATGGAGAGGAAGGTGGTTTGACTGGTGTGTCAGTTGCCCCTCTTGTGCGTGAGCTCATCCGTAATCTCTTTGTTTCAATGATGGGGCACCAGGATGACGAGGGGCGCTGCTATAGCGACTCTTTGGCGGAGGTGCCAGCTGTGGACCCAGCTAACCCAGAAGATCCACCACTCAGTTTAGAGATTATTCGCAATAATGTGGAGCGTGGGCGCTATCGTAGACTGGATGTGTTCCAGGAGCATGTGTTTGAGGTGTTGGAGAAAGCTAGACGCCTCAACAGGTGAGCAGTGAAGTCAGTAAGGTTAACATGAAATCGTCAGAGCTGTGACTCAGTGGGCTGTGCACAAGCTCAGGACATATAACAGCTGTTGGGTCATTGGCACCCAGGTTTGAGTCTGACCTAAGTTAACCCCAAAAATATATCACAATAAACATTCTTTACTTTCTTAGTACATGTTTCTGGTCATATTGTAGACGATTCATCAGTGCACTTTATTTTGGAGAAAAAAAATGTCTCATCAACTTTCTCCATGTCTCAAATGACTTTCTTACTGATGCCATCAATGTAGCTTGGACTATTGGATAATATTAACCAATAGCTATTTAGGCACTGTTATAGCAAACTGGCATTCAAATCTGGCTTAATTCTGGTATGGAAGTCTTTTTTACGATTTAGCAAATTCCTGATTGATAAAATCAAGTCCTGGCCCATATTTTCTTTTTTTTCTCTTCGGACAACCTGTTTCACTTGGAAATATGTCATATTACAGATGTTAAATGAGTAGGAAAGACCGTTTCATGTTGATTTTAAGTATAGCCTGAAAGAATCTTAGCATTAATCCAATGCTGTGTTTTCAGGACTGATTCTGAGATCTTTGAGGATTCGGTGGAGCTGCAGCAGTTCTTTGTAAAGATCCGCGATGAACTTTGCAAGAACGGTGAGATCTTGCTGACTCCAGCATTGAGCTACACATCCAAGCATCTGCATGCGGACATAGACCAAGAGAAGCGAGAGAAACTGCCCCAAGAAATTGAGGAAGACCGGCTGAAACGAGAGGAGGACAGTAAAGGTTTGCTTTTGATGTTTCGGTGTTAGATATTCATTTTGCTTGTTGTTCTAGTATTTGTAAAACACAAACACATGTGTGAAACACCCTAAATTTACCCCTGATAAATAGATGTGATCTAATGTGTACATTTCCTGTATGGTTAATAGCTCTTCCAGAAGAGGGCAAGCTAGAGGGTCATGCAGGAAGCCAGTGGTCATCAGGTTCTCAAAGCTCATACAGTCAGGACTGCAGCTTTGATAACAACACCTACAGTGTAGGAGACTGTGTATATGTGCAGCCTGAAGAAGCCAATTTGCAACCTCACATTGTCTGCATTGAGAAACTCTGGAAGGATGATGCTGGTGCGCACATTCTCTTAATTACTTTTTTTATATTTGCTGCCGTATGCTGTCACCTCATAACTACATTTTATTTTAAATTCAACCAGGTGAACAGTGGATGTATGGCAGCTGGTTTTATCGTCCAGGGGAAACATTCCATCTGGCCACACGCAAGTTCCTGGAGAAGGAGGTGTTCAAGAGCGATTACTCTAACCGAGTACCTTTAAGTAAAATCTTGGGGAAATGTGTTGTCTTGTTTGTAAAGGTGAGAATCATATGCCACTGTTGTCTTGGTATGTTTTAGCTAGATTAATTAATAAAAGGAAGAAACAACAATATGACCTAGAGTTTCACAAAATGAGTCTACTAAAACATGTCACTTACAATTTTTTTTAAGTATGTTAAGTCAATAGAATCTAAAATTGTTTTTTAGGACTATTTTAAATTGCAACCAGAAGGCTTCAGACCCGAAGATGTATATGTCTGTGAATCTCGCTACATGGCTAGAACCAAAACCTTCAAGAAGATCAAGATATGGTCCATGCCACCAAGCTCCATGAAACTCGTCCATCGTGAAGTTCTGTTACCCGTAGTCAGAGTCGCCTCTATGTTTGTCAGTGCTGCAAAACGTGATCAAGAAAAGTATGACCTTCCTAATGGAGACAGTGATAGTTTCATTGAGAAAGTAAGAAAAAAAGTGATTGATTAGTTTTGTACAATTTTCGTCTGCCTCAAATTTACCTACACAAATCAATCTCTCAAACGTACTGTCCGCAGGAGCGAGAGGACATTCTAGTGGAGGTAGCCAATGGGGAGCCAGGTTGCCAGTACTTTGAACAGCTCCACTACAATGACATGTGGCTTAAATTGGGTGACTGTGTCTACATACGCTCACATGGGCTGGTGCGTCCACGAGTTGTCAGGTGGGCAAAATCTCTTCATTATGAATGTTATACATTGACAGGAAAGCATGACAGTTTTGACTGTTATCTAAGGTTACAGTGATATGCTGTGTTGTTGTGGTTGATATGGACAGGATTGAGAAGATGTGGGTGCAGGACGAAGCAAGGTTCTTCTTTGGACCCATCTTCATCCACCCTGAAGAGACTGAACATGAGCCAACAAAGATGTTCTACAAGCGTGAAGTATTCCTCAGTAGCCTGGAGGAGACCTGTTCTATGACCTGTATCTCAGGTATGGAGCCTTCCTTCCTTACATTTATCCTAACTAACCTTTCTAACTTTGTTCCAGACTAATGGTGAAATTTTACAAATGGATGGTAACTAAAAAGTAGCCACCACTAGCTACTACAATACTACTTAACTAATTGCCACAAGAAAAGACCTGGAAAAATGTGATAGACATGAAATCATAGTTTTGTATCAACTTGCTGTTGTGCCCACCATTGCAAGCCATAGCTCCCAATACTGCATTTTTAAGAGTTACATTTTTAAAAGTGCCAATAATGATCTCAAAGACACTGCCAGCAAAAGTAAAATCTACTCATAGAAGTCTGTAGGTTAAATAATTACAGAACTAGATGGTCCACCTCAGAACCATCAACGCATAATTGAAGGAGCACGAGATTGCTTGGACTAAGAACAGAAAAAAGCATCCCAAGTCAAACAAATTAGAGCAAATCCTGTTGTCAATTGATTGTAGATTCTTCTGGTCACCTCTTCACTTCCCCCACTTGTATCTGAGAATACAGAGACCCCTTTTGACACCATTCAGTTCACCAAGTTTTAAGTCTTTCTTTCTGTTTTTCACAGGGAAATGTGTGGTCTCATCTTTTAAGGATTTCCTGTCCTGCAGACCAACTGAGTTTGCAGAGGAAGATGTGCTCCTGTTTGAAAGTCGCTATATTGAGAGCGAAAAGCAGATGAAGAAGTTTAAATGCTGTAAACGTTTCTCCCTCTCAGCCAAAGTGGTTGATGATGAGATCTACTACTTTAGGTGTCAACCAATTTTCTGTCTCTATTTAGTCAGTTTAAATGGTCAAACTTGTATTATGTGATTGCCTTATTATATTGTGGTGTTAAATTTAACATGAAATCAAAATTGATCCCATTTTCTTTCTTAATGTATGTTTCTGATATTGAATTGTGAACAATTAATCAGTTCATAAATTCAGCATAAAGTTCATGTTTTATAATAGAATATAATGCTATATGGTTAATATACGGTATATAGTTGCGGGATTAATCGCAAACAACGATAGATTTGAAAATGTTGTTGAATCTTCTGTTTTTCCTTTAAAGTGTCAAATTACAGAATTGCAATGGATTGTTGTGAATGACATTTCATGTTGACTTAAAAGCAAAGAGCTGCGCTTTTTCATTATCCTGAGAATTTGTTTATGCATTTTTTAAATATAGTGTTTATTCTTTTTCTGCCTGTTTTGAACAATGCATTTGTTGGTATACTCAAACCAAGCCTTTGAATGTGTACTAATTCATATATTGGGTTTAGCCACTGACTGATCTGCACTCACTTTCAGAAAACCCATCGTGCCCCAGAAGGAACCATCTCCTCTGCTGGATAAAAAGATTGAGGAACTAGAGGCTAAATTTGCTGACATAGAGGACTTGGATGAAGATTTGGACGACATGGAAGACGACGATGATGAAGCACCAGTGACACCAATGCCACCGAGTCAGGCTTCTACAACAAGTGACATGGATATGCCTTACACCCCACCACAGGTAATTCCAAACTATGAAGAGATCAGTTATTGCATACACTGACCCCATTTACAGGAATATTCCGATATCAGCATTTGTAAGATTACATTTATCTTTGGATCATTTAAATGCCTTAAAGGTGAATTCAGTAATTTTTTTACCCATTAAAAAAGTTGAACTCCTAAAGACATGAATTGTAATTTTGCAATATATGTAGGAAATCATGACCACTCACATTAAAATGAAAATTCCAGTCATATCAGTAACCTTATAAAAGCTGTTTTATTCTACATTGAGAGGGACTGCATATGGGGGCTGCCATTTTAGAATCGGTCAGCAGAATACTACTTGCTTAATCTCAGTAACCGTCCTGTTATTTGACACTTTCCTTCATGGATTTAAGTAATCGTGGCTGAGGAGAGGAGTCCGTGTGAGTCCAAGATGACACAAAGACAAAAGTTACTGAGTTATAATCTGAGAATTATACATAATTACACCTTTTACCTCATTCAAAACATGTTTAAATCTTATTCGTAGCAGATCAGGCTAAATATTTAACCCTCCATAACACGCTGTATTCTTTGCACCTCTTTTCGATGAACAGTCCACGCCAAAGATAAAGGGTTTGTCCAAGAAGGAAGGAGCCAAGCGTAAGATCAACATGAGTGGCTACATCCTTTTCAGCAGTGAAGTGAGATCCATTATAAAGGCTCGTCACCCGGATTTCTCCTTTGGAGAGCTGAGCCGTCTGGTGGGCACTGAATGGAGGAACCTGGAAGCTACTAAGAAAGGAGAATATGAAGGTGAGTCTTCAACCAATCCAGAAAGGTTGCACTTGGTTATAATTAGACAATTAGTCATGGGTTGTATGACCAAAATCATATATCACAGTATAGTTATTTTTGATGATATGCAACTAAATGCTGGTAATTGTAATGCTTATCTGGTAATTCAATGAATGAAATACTTTTATTAATGAAATATCTCATTTAATTATTTTCTCTTTTATTTGAAAATTCTTGGATGCAAACCAAAATATAAAATTATTCATAACATATGAGAAAGTCTGGCATCGGTGCAAAAACAACTTATGGAACACTTGAGACTCAAAAACTCAAGACAAAAAATATTATAAATATCATAATTGTAATTCTGATTGGATAAGCCACATTCAAACCCAAACTTAAAACAGCTGATATACACATATCTTTGATGGCACGTCAGTTAATTAATGCAGCTACTTGCTACTTTCTCTGATTGCAATCATCAACAACTAAATTGTAAGTTCGCATTACACCCCTCAATAACAAGTGTTTTCTCATCTTGGGACACGTCACTGTTGGTATTTCTACATTACTCCATTTAAGTTTGGAGCTCTCACGTGTAAAAAAATTTATGTAGTCCTGCCCACTAATATATATCTCTAAGGGATAGTTTACACCAAAAAGCATGCACTTGTTTTGGATGTAAACATGTGCTAGAATGTCTTTTGCTGTTGCGCCACATCTTGCTGTTTGTACAGCTTTTTGTGCTGGTCACAGTGTCAAGTTAAAAGAACTTTATTTTATTTTTTTAAATGCATTTTGAGACACCAGAGTTCTGTTCTATTAGTTGTGGTGCAAAACGTGTTCAGTCTGAACAGCCCCTGAACTTGTTAAAAGTAGTATAAAATCTCTACATTTCCCACATATCTATATTCACACAATATAGAACCATCATACCATCCATTTCTTATACACAATATTGCATGAAACAACCAGAGACCGAAGAGTCTTTCATACAGTAATATATATATATATATATATTTACAGAACGAGCGGCTAAACTTGTGGAACATCAAGAACGGGAGAGAGTCCTTCAGCAGCAGCAACAGCAGCAGCAGGCTTCCCCTAGAGCAGGTACCCCAGTCGCATCAATGGTGGGGGTGGTACCTCACCCAAGTGCTATGGGGATGCTAAACCAGGCCATGCCACCTGTGCCAGGTAACGCCAAATCCCTACCACCCATGCCGAAAGAGACCGATGCAGCGTCTGGGCACCCATTGCAACCATCTAAACCTCTACTCATCAACATTCACCAGTCATGTCACACCCCTTCCCATTCCTAAAGAGTGCCCCATTTGTGCTGATTTCAATTTCAACTCATTTCAATGAATGCCTTTTGTTTGTATGCAAACTTAATTATTTTGTTATGTTTTTAAATATTACCACATTCTTTTTACACTTGCATGACCAATCTTTTTTATTAACCCCTTAAAGGTATAGTAAACCCCAAGATGAAAGTCCTTTATCGTTTACTAACCCTCATGTTGTTCATATTCCCTGTGGACCCTGTTACCTTTCACTTTCATTGCTTATTTCCATACAATGCAAGTGAATGGTGACTGCGGCTATCATTCTGCCTTGCATCTCATTGTTCTGCAAAATAAAGAAAGTCAGGGTTTGGAACAACATAAATGTGAGTAAACGATGACTAAGTTAATTTTTGGGTGAACTATCCCTTTAAATACGTAGATGCACTTATTATCATATATTATGTACTCCACATGCCTGGATTAACACCATTTTTAATTTTACACTTGTAAAGCTCGCACTGACATTCCACGATGACTCTTATTTTGTAGTGCATGATTTATTAGACAGCTGCATGTCATCAATGCATGGATCTTTTGTGCTATTTCCTCACCCAAGGCATGATGGGAAATTATGGCTCACCTTACATGCCTATGCAGTGTCCTCCTGAGGGCATGATGGGCATGGGTGGCACACCACCTCTTCATATGGGGGTGCCCAACCTGCCTCCACAGCACTACCTTCCACCAGGCATGGCCGGGTACCCTGGTATGCCCCATCCGGGTAAGAAGCACCCCGATTAATCAGATTCCTCACCAACCAGATTTAAGATGAAGATCATCTGGTAATCTCCAATCCAAAGGAAAATCTGATTGATTATTTTTCTTCATTAGAAATTGTCCACTATCAAATTAATTATACATGATTTAGGGATGGGCGACATATAGATGCGACATGATGTGACATTGTGAATATTGAAGCTTATTATTTGGCATGCAAATATCTTGCTCTACATATCACAACTCGAGAGTGTGTGCGGATTAAGATATTTTAATAGCGCCTCAGACTTCATAAGCAAAATTGCTGACAGAACTGGGAAGTTTAAATTAATTTCTGTGACCGTTTAAGTGAAGTGGTTTAAAATACAGATTCAACAATTTGTTTGCGCCATCACGGAAGTCCTTACTTGGCATTTTACATGTTTAAACTCCTGAGACCTGAGCGTGACTGCTCTTTGCATTGTCCATTTCCCTTTTGATATGTAGTAGCACCTAATAAACAATAATAAAAAAGCTCTTTTCTAGAGCTTATCGTTTTTCAAAAAAATTAATGGCAGCAAATGTGGACAGTGGCACTAAGTTGTGAAATTTTAAATAATACCAAGTTATAGAAATTCAGATTTTTTTCAGCAAATTGTTTGTTTCCAGGAGTGTTGGTTATTCATGTTTATGAGATGTTACAGACAATGCATCCGAAATTAACATAATATAGCTGAAAAAACAAAGGGAAAGAAAGACGTTTGTCTTGCGTGTGTTTACATAGAGAAACGAATAGATGGTTGCAAAGTCGTTCGTGCGAACAGCCCCTGACAGTTGGTGGAGGTCTTTGGACATTGTGTCTTGCTCTCTTATAAATGTTTCTCAGATTAAGCAATGAGTTGTTTAAATGCTTTGTCAGGAAAGATGGTCAACTTGGAAATGTGTGTCTCGAGATCCTCGCGTTTGGTTCCAGACTGTTGTTTTCTGTCTGATTGAACAGCCCCTGGCCTGATCTCATAGTCTGAAATGCTTTACCACTGAGTTAAGCCGAATACCACTGCTATCTGTGAATATGTTTACTCTACATACAACTGTACTGAATAAAAAACAATGTGGTATTTAGCTGTTATTATGAAGCTGGAGTCTGGAGTAGTAGGAATCAGTGGAAGTGTAACACCACGTGAACTGTCTATTGAAGCATTGTTTACACATACACTTTGTTAATATTTGGTAGCATTGCCTTTAACTAGGGTCAAACATTTTGGGTAGCCTTCCACAAGCTTCTCGCAATAAGTTTCTGGAATTTTGGCCCATTTCTCCACAAAGAACTGGTGTAATTGAGTCAGGTTTGTAGGCCTCCTTGCTCGCACACGCTTTTTCAGTTCTGACCACTAATTTTCTATCGTATTGAGGTCAGGGCTTTGTGATGGCCACTCCAATACCTTGATTTTGTTGTCCTTAAGCCTTTTTGCCACAACTTTGGAGGTATGCTTGGGGTCATTGTCCATTGGGAAGACCCATTTGCCACCAAGTATTTACTTCCAGGCTGATGTCTTGAGATATTGCTTCAATATATCCACATAATTTTCCTTCCTCATGATTCCATCCATTTTGTGAAGTGCACCAGTCCCTCCTGCAGCAAAGCACACCCACAAGGTCCTTTTGCTGTTGTTCTGGGATTGCACTTTTTGCACCAAACAACTATGTTCGTCTCTAGGGTACAGAATGCGTCTCCTTCCTGAGCGGTATGATGGCTGCATGGTCCCATGTTGTTTATACTTGGGTACTACTGTTTGTACAGATGAACGTGGTACCTTCAGGCATTTGGAAATTGCTCCCAAGGATGAACCAGACATGTGGAGGTCCACAATTTTTTTCATGAGGTCTTGGCTTATTTCGTTTGATTTCCCTATGATGTCAAGCAAAGATTACTGAGTTTGAAGGTAGGCCTTAAAATATATCCACATATATTTATCAAGAACCTTTTTGAAGATACTCTGATATTTGTCAAGCCCGCCAATAAAGCAGACATGACGTATTAGTCTGTAATTACAATGTAGCGGTTTCTGAGAACACCAAATTTGAATCCTTCGGTTTCAGGAGTCAAACCAATAAGACGACGATACGATGAGCAATATTTAGTTTAGGATTTACATGGACAGTGGAATCAAGCATGCTGAGGTAGCGGGAAAATCTCCAGAGTTTTTCTCAAAGAAAATGTTATGTCTTCTTGGAGAATTTGTCAAATTAAATGTAATGGCCACTGAAGCTTCATATCACATTGCACTGCATATTTCCAAGGCAAAGCACATAACATAGGATAGACATTGATTCTGCCGGCAGCCAAAGATATGTGTTCCTTGATGGTAGGAGAGGCAGCGGCTTCTAAGCTTGATTCTATTCCACTCTCTGACAACACATTGTGTCACAAGGGAGGCCCACTGTCTTTGGCTTTAAAAACCCCCGTTCTATGCAACAATACAAAAATGTGAATATTACTTAATATATATTGAAATGTATATTTTTTTTCTTTAAATAGTACAATACACGGTTTATTTTTGTAATAAAGTTCAGCACTATTTTACGTTGAGTGTTAATTTTTCATTCAGTATCAATTTTAAAAACTAGTGGTTATCGGCAGGTACTGCCCAACTTAAGTTATAGTATCGGTAAAATCCACTATCACTATCGACCTCTATCATCCAATCACTGCCAAACATAAATGATACTTTCTAAATTCTGAATCTATGTGCTGATTACCATTGTCCCATGTCTGCCAAACATGTTGAGTTGTCTAAACTGCAGCCTGAAACTGAAATTTTGATAGGAAGTTTGGATTAAATGCAATTTGATGCATTGAAGAGCTACATTATGCTAACTTCTCCCTATTTAGTGAATGACTTTACCTCCAGTGTGCTGTTTGTCTTCACTGGTCTCAGAACAGTTTGAAATGCACCTTATTTTCATCCTAACTTATTATTCTCAATGTGAAAATACACAGTGAATATAGGAATGCATTTACTAATGTTAATGAATAAAACCGTATTGTACAGTGATAACAATGTATATTAAAATTAAGCGAAATGACCCACTGATGTGTTAATGTTAAAAGTTATTTAAAATAACTAGCATGTTTTTTCAAGTTTTGAGGGTATAATGTCCAAATATCCTTGTGGAATGAATTTTTTAAAGTGGCACATCAAACGAAATTAGAAATGCTACCCTTTACACCCAAACATGTTCCAGTGATAAAATTACCAGATTTTTGTTGGCTCTACGCCAGTAGAAGTGCTTCAAGGAAATATACGTGCTTTTGTGTCACATGACTCGGTCTGCCAGAAGTTTAACCCTTAAATGACAGTTTAGAGTCTTGCGAACAGTATTCAGTCAGCTTAAATTAATTTACATTATGCGTTGCGTATAGCGCAGCCAAAATACAACGTCCACGCATGTGGGCATGGGGTCGCACAAGGTTAAAATGTTTTAATCACAAGATTTTTACTGTATTTCTTGCTCTAATCCTTTTGAATCTACTTTGCAATAATATTAAATATCAAGCTATGTCGCCCAGCCCTACAATAATTCACTGAATGTTGTAGTTCATTTTATTCATTTGTATTTGTGCATGGTATAATTATAGATGCATTTATTTTATATGGTGGGAATATTCACACAAAATCACTAACATGCTAACTGATTTTCTCAACCGTGACTTTCCTCACACTGTTTTTTTTTTTTTTTTTTCTAGACACAAGATTTTTCACCTTCTCAACTCAATCTTTGTTTTGTACAAACACAATATACTTATATATATATATATATATATATATATATATATATATATAAACTATTGTCATTTATACATCCTGTCAGTTTATTAATTAGTGTCAAAAATTACATAAGTAGAATTGCTTTGAGTGGCACAGAAATGTTTATGTCAGACTGTCTTTATTTTCAGGTGTGATGGGCCCAGGAATGAATGGTATGGCAGGAAGTCCTGGTCCTGGAAACCCTTATGGGATGCAGGTGAAGAATCATATTCATGCCGCTTTACACTATATTATTCTAATTATAATACTCTTACTTTTCCATACTTGTATCTTTTTTCGTCTTCCCAGATGGGTGGTTATGGGCCAGGACAACAGGCTCCACCCCCATATCCAGTTCAAGGTCAATCAGCTCAGCAACAAATGGCCCCACCTCTTTTTGTTGCCCCACCTCCAAAGCCCCAGCGTCTGCTCCATTCAGAGGCTTATCTGAAGTATATAGAGGGCCTCAGTGCTGAATCCCCCACCATAAGCAAATGGGACCAGAGCCTTAAGGGTAAAAATTATTTGCTTATTTAGAGAGTTGTTTTATCCTTACTCTTCATTCAACTTTAAGAACCAAGCAGGTTCTTGGCATTTTTAATTAAATTTCAGTGTAGGATTTGTAATTCGGTAAAATGAGAGAATTTGTTAGGGGTCTGAATACTTTAGCATGGCAAGTGTTGGGAAAGAGTACATTCCATTGTCTCAATGAGGCCTTGATACACAGGATGTTTTGTAAAAATGGGAGTTAACATGACCGTGAAAAGTTTGTATCCTCTGATTTTCTTCTCTTCAGCACAAAGGAAAGACTGTCGACTTACCAAGGAACAGGAGAGCCGCCTCCCTGCTCACTGGCTGAAGAGCAAAGGTGCTCACACCACGATGGCAGATGCATTGTGGAGACTCCGAGACTTGATGATGAGGGACACTCTCAATGTCCGACAGGCCTACAACCTTTAAACCTTCAACTTTTCCCTTAACTCTCAGGACTCTTAATTTATGCAAGACTATTCTCCTACCAAATCTTAATCTTTCCTATGATGACTAAAGATCAGATGAAGTATTATGTGTTGGAAATGCTTGAGCAATAATTATATTCCTTAGTTTGTGTGTGTGTGTGTGTTTGTGTGTGTGTGTGAGGGAGAGAGAGAGAGAGAGAGAGAGAGAGAGAGAGAGAGAGAGAGAGAGAGAGAGAGAGAGAGAGAGAGAGAGAGAGAAATTAAGGTTTTAGTCTCCTATTTAGATATTCATGACGCACTGGATTGAAGTCACTAATGCATCTGCTAATTTATAAACACTGATATGGATTTGTTACATGCCGTATGACATTTGAGAGTTGCGTTATAGTACCCTAGATTAATTATTGTTAAGTTTATGTTTTTATATTTTACACTTTTAAGAATTCAAACTCGCTATAGCGGCACCAGAGACACTGGCATTACCAATGTACATATACCCTCTTAAATTGTTTTTTTGTTTTTTTTTGTTTGTTTGCATATGACCACTTATTAAAGCATAATCACACTGATTTAAGACTTCAAAAAAGGAAAGCTGTATTGGGATGTGGTATCATTTTACAATTAGATTTTCTTTTTTTATATATATACAAAATAAGTGTGGTTTCTCTTTATTTTATTGATGCCATTTTGGTATTTTCTCATTTTGTACAGACAAAATTATCTGTGAGGAAAATAATTCTGCAATACTTCAGCATTAAAAGTGTCAATTTGTGTCAATTTTACCAATAAACAATGTTTAAAAAAAGATTAGTTTTTCAATTAATATAAAACATGTTTATGAGAGGATTGTGCAAGTAGCCCCTTCACTGTAACACAAGGCTTTTATAACCAAACCACAAATCTGACTTTACAGATACAGCTAATTTACCAATACGATTATTTGAATGGTTAAAGAGTAGCCGAATAGTTATTTAAAATGAGGATGAAATATGAACAAACATCGTTTCGTAAAGTACCCCCCCTCAAATTAATGGCATGATGTCATTTCCTGGCAGGGGCGGAAAATATCGGGCTATTCTCTTTAGTGTTTGCCCTGTCCACATACACACTCTACCTCTCCCCTGTGTTTTCATATTAAACCAGTTCAGAACCCCCTTTAAATTGGACAAAAGGCGAGCACACACTACCTTTTAATATCGTACCTCATGGAGTAAGTCACAACCTGGAGCGAAACGTACTGAGGTGAGGTTTGTTCAGGCGGAGATGCGCGAGCTGCTAGTGTGTTAGCGCGAGCCATTCACATTGATCTCAATGGATCTTATCACACACGCTGTCATAACGACCTTTTTCACCAAAAATGCTCGTATAATATTAAATTTTAAGGGCTTATTTGTCTGTGACCTGTTTGTTTTATGTATATAGTGCATGCATGCTTGTATAGCTGGCTCAGATTCTTTGGAAGGGTAGGAGTCTTCGGTGTTTTTTTTTTTTTTTTGACAGCTGATATTTATTCTTCTGTTTATATCGCCGGCTTGTGTGTGTGTGTTTTGTTCACAATCATAAATTACCCATATTAAACCGTGGATACAAAAGTGTAATAGACATAAGGCTATTTTATAGCCTAATTATGATCAGCTTTCAACCCATCTTACATTGATGGTGGCGCGTGCGAATGTTTGCGTAGTGAGTGTTTTAATTAGTTTACTTTAAGTGGGATTGCCTATTAATGCTATATCATGCATGTTTTAAGGGTTTGCCCACAACTTTAGCACCGTCGATGTCTTCGTTCTTGTGCTATTGATTAGGTTTCCTCAGATAGACAGTCTATTACTATTACAGCTTGCACTGAATTGATATTTAGGTATTGAAATTCACATTTGACTACTTATCCTTTTCATTATCTTCAGCTCAATAAGCTCCAGACTCCATTTAAACAATGTCTTGTATATACTTTAATATTCCAAAGATGTAAACGAATGTGATTTTTAAACTTGAATATTTTTAAAGTATAAAGTTTATATAAAAAAGAAAAAAAAAAAAAAAAAGATACACCTTAATTGTGATTGGTCTTCTTTTTTTTTTTTGTATTTGTGTGCATATATATATATATATATATATATATATATATATAAAATATTAATTATAATTTTTCATTAGGCAAAGACAGTCTTCCTGGCTTTGTTTTAGAAAATTAATAGACAAACTTTGAAATGGTTGAAATTGTGTTTTATAGAGAAAGATCCCCATTTGGGGATCACCCAAAAATGAAAATTCTTATCATTTACTCACCTTCATGACATCTCAGATGTGTGTGACTTTTTCTTCAGGACACAAACAAAGATTTTTGAAGAGTATTTCATCTCTGTAGGTCCACTGGGGGGGGGGGGGGGGGGGCAAGTGAATGAAGCAAATAAAGTCAGCATAAGATCATAATCCGTGCAGAGCTCCAAGTGGTTGAAATGCAAGGACTTGCTGTAGCGATCCTTGAAATCATAATTGCCAAGGAAATTGCTGTCAAGATTAACAGTGAAAAGGAAGGTACATTTTTTTTTGTCTGTTCTCACCCAAAACCAACTGGATCGCTACAGAAGTCATTGATTAAACCATTGGAGTCTGACGGATTATGTTTATACTGACTTTATTTGCTTTTTGTCTGGTCTTCATTCACTTACCTACAGAGCTGAGATATTCTTCTAAAAATCTTTGTTTGTGTTCTGCAGATGAAAGAAAGTCATACATATATTAGATGGCTTGAGTGTGAGTAAATGATGAGAGAATTTTCATTTTTGGGTGAACTAACCCTTTTAAGTAATGCTCGCCTGATATGGATTTTTCAATGGCTGATGAACACTCTGATGTCTAGATTTCTGGGTTTTTCTTTTTATTTATTTATTTTCTCTCTGCAGAAAGAGCTTTGCAGCCGTTCTTCATTCTACATACCCACACCGTCTCTCTGCCTTTCACACACACAACTCCTCTTAGTAAAGATCTTTCCCTACCTGGCTGCAAAGCCTATAACTGGTCATTCAATCAAGCTATCATCCTCTTAGCCAATCAGAATGTCGCAGCTTCAGTTCCAGGCATCTGGCAATACTGCTCCCAATGCTGCCCCTATACAGCTGGCCCCACCCCAACCAGGGTTCAGTATTCCCTGTGCCACTGCTTCCTTACCCTCAGAGAGTGCGAGTCACCCGCTACGAAGCTCCGCCCTACCTTCTGCTTCTGTCACGCCCTTCTGCAATCCTACAGGTGGGTAAAAACTGCAAAAACAGCAGAGAAAATACAAAAAAGTCTACAGATTCTATTTAGGCCATAGCTAAAGAGTTTTTAAATGTTTCCTTATTGATGTAATCTTTTAATGTTGTGTTCAAGTATCTAACATGGCAAACCCTAAAGAGAAGACCCCAATGTGTTTGGTGAATGAGTTAGCCCGTTACAATAAGATCCAACCTGAATACAAGCTACTCAGTGAACAAGGACCAGCCCACTCCAAGGTAACAATCAGTTGTTAACTCATAGGTATATACACAAACTCTTCTCGGTTTCTGATGGTCTCTCCTGGTCACAGATTTTCTCAGTGCGGTTAACTCTGGGGGAGCAGCACTGGGATGCAGAGGGGACCAGTATTAAAAAAGCCCAACACACGGCAGCATCGTGTGCTCTCGCCAAAACGATTCTGCCAAAACCCAGTCACAGAAGCCCCCGCCACCTTGGCAAGAACCCAGGCGGGATCTACAAGGTCTCAGAGTGTACGTCCAATTGCATATTTTTCCTTGTCTGCTTTAATGGAAAAGTTCTGAAAAACGTTCTGTCATCCTCTACTCCCCCTCATGTTGTTTGAAACCTGTGAAGTTATTTATTTTTTGTATAATAGAAAAGGAAATAGTTTGCAGAATGTTTCGGACTACCCTTTTTCCATACAATAAAAATGTTTCAAATTCAAAAAGATCTTTCAAGCTCCAAAAAATCGTAGTACATATAGTGGCGTTATGACAATTATTACACTATTCCCCTATTCCTAACAAAAAACACACAAATAAAACTAAATTGCACAAATCCTATATCACACAAATAGAATAACACACTTATAAAGAAGAGAACCTGATTTTTTCCTAAACTGGGCACCTGATGGCTTAGACATCTTCTTATCCATTTGTGTTGATTTGGCTCTGGAGCATCAATAATAAGCACTGTCAACAAATCAAGACTAAATCAATTCACCTTGGGGGTGTGCAGACTGTCTGGTTTTATATTATTCTTAACAATTTCACACAAACCAGAAAAAAATGCAACAATATGTCTGAACTATACACTACCGTTCAAAAGTTTGGGGTCACTTGTCTGAAATTTTTCTCATGATCTTAAAAATCTTTTGATCTGAAGACATTTGCTTAAATGATTGAAATTAGTTTTAGAGACAAAAATATAATTGTGCCAATATATTAATTTATTTAATTACAAAACTAAAATTTTATTTAAAAGAAAAAATATGTTTTTGAAATGGATGACCGAATAATTAAGAAAAACATCCACTAAGTGCCCTGCATATAGATGGGAACTCCTTCAATACTGTTTAAAAAGCATCCCAGGGTGATACCTCAAGAAGTTGGTTGAGAAAATATCAAGAGTGCATGTCTGCAAATTCTAGGCAAAGTGTGGCCACTTTTAAGATGCTAAAATATAACACAGTTTTGGGTTGTTTAGTCACAGCATAATTCCCAAATTTTCATTTCTGTTATTCCATAGTTTTGATGACTTTACTATTATTATAAAATGTGAAAAAAAATAAAAATAATAATAAATAAAGAATGAGTAAATGACCCCAAACTTTTGAACGGTAGTGTATATTCACAGTATTATGAATGAATTGTGTTTTATTTTGTAACATTTTGTAGTGTGACTTATTTTCATTAGTACTGTGCAAAGTTAGAGGTGCGCTATTTGATAGATCCAGTGGTTAGACCTGAACTACCCACACCCCCTCCCATCTCGTACTTCTGAGTGGGAGAACTTCCCAGGTAGTAGCCTGCCTAGCTCACAAAAAAAAAGAAAAGAATATGGGCACCCACTCCGACACGGTTAATTGACCCACAGTCCAACACGGTGACATGATATAATTGACAATAATTTTGTGGCGACGCCCGTTCCGCCCCCTGGCATTACCGGCAAGATGCCGCCCTGGGCGCTTGCCCATGTCACCTATACCGAAATCCGCTAGTGAGTACATACAATATGTTTGCTGTATAGATTTTCAGTTAATAAAGACTTAAATTTCAGTCTGTCACTGACATAATGCTTTAGTTGCATAGATGATGATGATATTTTCATTTTTGGGTGAACTATTCTTTTAAAATGCCAAATGCAAGTATGCTTTTAACTTATTTATACATTTTTGGGTTCGTTTATTTGTCTATTATGCAGTGTAGTGCAATCTGATTCTGCGTAGGTTGAGCCTCATCAATTTTAGCAGAGCAAGCTGCTGTTTGACGTGCTTCTCTCTCATGCAGATGGCGTGACCCACACTGTGGAGCTTAATGCACTTTGTATGAAGCTGGGCAAGAAGCCTATCTATAAACCTATAGATGCCTACCAGGGGATGAGACCAGCGTTCAACTACAACATCAGAGCGCCAGGCCCTTATGCACGCTCTATGCAGCAGTATGCACTCCATATTTCTGTATATTCCTTCTTTATCTCATCTATTAAAGGAATATTCCGGGTTCAATACAAGTTAAGCTCAACCAACATCATTTCTGGCATAAAGTTGATTACCACAAAAAATTATGTAGCCTTTTCTTTAAAAAATGCAAAAACTGAGTTTACAGTGAGGCACTTTACAATGGAAGTGAATGTGGCCATTTTTTTTGTAGGGTTTAAAGGCATAAATGTAAAGCTTCTAATTTTATAAACGCACCTGCGTTAATTTTTCTGTTACAACTTGTGTATTATTTGAGCTGTTAAGTTGTTTAAATTGTTCTAGTGTTTGTTGACATTTGCATCTTCATTACTACGAGGTTGGAAAATTGGCTATGACTTTACACAGAAAAGTTAGTTAGTTAGTTATCATGCATCTCGTTTACGTCTTGTGTCTATACCTTTTGAAAAGGTGAGTATTTTAATGTTTACGGATTTGCCCCATTCACTTCCATTGTAAGTGACTGTAACCCAGATTTGTGATTTAAAAAAAAAAAATATTATTATAATTTTAAGAAATCTAAATTTATATTGTGGTAAACAATATTATGCCCCAAATGCTGTTGATTTAGCTTAACTTGTATTAAACCCAAAACATTCCTTTTAATCATGCATAATTTTCAATATTTTGGCAGATCTGTGTAGCGATATTGAGTACTGATATTATTTACAATATTATAAATCTATGCTCTTTTACCTAGTTCACACTACCAGAGCTAGAATTTGACATCCTCCAAGTATCAAAACATTTTAAAGTGCAGGAGAAAATATGGACATTTAATATGGATAAGTTTTGTTATTTGTGCTTTTGAAACTTGTCACAGAAAGAGTTATGTTGTAAATTGGTAAATAAATGTCTGATTTTAACTGCTTCTAATGTCAGCCTGAACAGAGAGATGACAATAATTCTAAAAATGCTAACATTTACCTGTCTAGAAGGATAATTTTGCAGCAAAAATTAATATACTATCTATACAAGGCAAGAATTATCATATTGTAGTATAAAGTTTACTTCCGTTTGCCATTTAAATTGCAAATGCATAATGATGTCTTGATCCTTCTGATCAGTTATTACTACCCATTTCCCCCGGTGGGGCCTGTACTGTATCATATGGAGCTGTCTGTCGGTGGACAACAGTTCCATGGCAAGGGCTGCACGCAACAGGCAGCCAAACACGACGCTGCTGCTAAAGCTATCAAATACCTACAGAAAGAGCCAATACTGCAGCAACTAGCCGAGGTAAGATGTCATATTTTTTACACAATGACTGTGCTGATTCAGTGTCGTCAAATGAAACTGATCTTATAGAGTTGTCATGTAGTAACTATAAGTGACGTGAGTTTATTAAAAATACAATATGTCGTAATTATCATTGTCTTTCTCTGAAGATGAAAGAAGAGCCGATAGAAGAAAACCTCAACAAATCAGAGATCAGCCAAGTTTTCGAGATTGCACTGAAACGCAACATGCCTGTGAATTTCGAGGTGTGTCGTTGTGATCCCATCCAGTTGGTAGACTGAAAATTTAAATATTTCAATAAGTTCAGGTTCCTCTGAAGAGCTTTCATGCACTTTTTAATTTGAAAACTGCAGAACTGGTCTGTACAGTAAATCCAATGATCATGAAAATAGAACATCTCAAGATAATATATTTTGGGCCAGCAATTTTCTAGAAGCAAAATTTGTTCCCATCTCATAACTCTCCATCCTCATCCCTCAGGTGCAAAAAGAAGCGGGACCTCCTCACATGAAGAGGTTTGTGGTGAGAGTATCGGTCGGCGAGTTTTCAGGGGAGGGTGAGGGCAAAAGCAAGAAGATTGCCAAGAAGCTAGCTGCCATTGCTGTACTGGAGGAGCTTCGGAAACTACCACAACTACCTGTCACTGACAAAATGCCATTACGCATTAAAAAGAAAAGCAAGTCCATCATTAAGGTAGAAGATGAATTAGATTGTAGGATTACTTTATGATACCCTGCTCTTCCTGCATACATTTTCATTTAGATTACTCCATATTACCATAATAACCACCAAATTATTTTTATTATTAAAGATTTAGTTTACCTGTATTATCACTATGGTTTCACTACAAATAACATGGCTAAAGTATATTTACTGTAATAAAACCAAGATAAATGTATTGCAAGAGAATGCAAACTATTGTGAGGGAACACAAACTATGCGAGGAAATGCAAACTATTGCAAGATCATGCAAAACTTATTCCAAGGGAATGCAAACTTATTGCGAGGGAACACAAACTATTGTGTGAGAATGCAAACTATTGCAAGGCTGCTCAAAACGTGTTCCGAGGGAACGCAAACGTGTTCCGAGGGAACACAAAACATATTGCGAGGGATCACGAACTTAATGCGAGAGAACACACAACTTTTTCAGAAAAAAATACCTGCCCTGTCCTCTAAGGACCTCTGTAATTTTTTGTACCATGTTACAAAAGTAATAAACATTTATACTCATATTTTCTGTACAGCATGAAGCTATAACGCCAGAACTCACTTTTTTAGTTAAATTGTAGTTTGAAGTTTTAATGTAAACATTTTAATTTAAAGCTGTATAGGTTTACGTATAATGATGGAAATTTAACAAAAAAATAATTACCTGCTATTGGAATCAACCAGAAATTCTTTATCAGTGCAACCTTTTTATGTGTATTGTCCTTTCCAATGCTTTGCAGCTGCAGACAAGTCCAGAGTATGGGCAGGGCATGAACCCCATCAGCAGACTCGCTCAGATCCAGCAGGCGAAGAAAGAAAAAGAGCCGGAGTACACCTTAGTGACAGAGAGAGGACTGCCCCGACGCAGAGAGTTTGTCATGCAGGTACTCTATCAGAGAAGAATGCCGACACAGCGTTTTCATAATAGCTTAGAGAATATTTAGTGATGAGGGCATGCTCTTCTTGTCGTCATTTTCTTCTGGACTTTGCTAAATGTATTTTTTTTTTGGACAAAATGATAATTTGTAATGCTGCTGGAAAGGTCATTTGTCCCCGTCACACACTTCTCTTTCACATCCTCTCTCTTTCTCCATTTCTTAGGTATCTGTTGCAGGGCAATGTGCTGAGGGAATGGGCCCTAGTAAAAAAGTGGCCAAACGAAATGCAGCCGAGAAGATGCTGGAGCTTCTGGGCTTCAAAGTGCCTCAGCCACAACCACACAAACCAGCTTTAAAAACTGACGAAAAGGTGAACATTTACTGGTGCATTTTGGTGATCGTTTACTTTGCATTGTAAACAAATGGGTGAAGATAGTTTGTGTTTTTAAAAATTTGACTTTATATATTCAGAATCAAATAAGGCTTACACCCAGTAGCATACTTGCCAGAAACGCTTATAGGACCCTATTTACACCTGGTATTAGCATCCGTCTCTTAGTCGTTCACAAATGAACCGTGCCAAACACAGGTGTAAATAGGGTCCAAAATGTTTTGTGAGATGATCAATGATACAGAGTTCAGAGTTAGTCTTCAAACATGAGACAACATTTGTTGATATATCGCAGACAAAAGTGAATTATAAAAAAAGTATACCCCCACTCTTTATAAATAAAGTACTTTTCATTTGACTTTGTAAAGCCACCTGCTAAAAAACCCGGAGATGGACGAAAAGTAACCTTTTTTGAGCCAGGCTCTGCGGAGAAGGCTGGTCTTGGTAGGTGTTTTTTAACTGTCATATATCCTATTAAACTTCACATGAAGATTTTCATGTTTCCATTCATGTTTTAAATTTCCATCTCTTTGCAGTCAATAAGGAGGAAGACTTCCGACTCCCCTTCTTCAGCCATCAACAGCTCCCTGCTGGCATTTTACCCATGGTGCCTGAGGTGGCACAGGCAGTGGGAGCCAACCAGGGACCTCATGCCAAAGACTTCAGTCGCCCTGCTGCCCCAAACCCGGCCAAGGCCACAGTTACTGCAATGATTGCCAATGAGCTGCTTTACGCTGGTACATCCCCAACAGCAGAGGGTATACTGAAGACCAACAACAGCCTGGCACACAAACCTAACGGACCCCTTACCAGACCATCCGAGCAGCTCAGCTACCTGGCTTCTGTACAGGGCTTACAGGTACTAAATATTACATGAAACAAATAGGGCTTAAACGCTTTTTAAATTGTATTTTATTTATTGTATTATTTTTTATTATTATTAACATCTGTTATAGTTACAAATTCATATATTGCGATCGTAATTACATTTTTCACTGAGCATTATTTGTAGCGCACTGTCTGTCATGCAGATGTTGCAGAGTCTAGTAGCAGATCTATTTACTTGAATTATATACATGTTTTATATTATAGATCTGCTTTTGGTGTCTGTTGGATTTATATATTGTTTGCACAATTGTTTTTTTGTTATTCAATTGTAGAGTACAGGGTTGAGAATCTATAACCCAACTCTATACCCCCTACTTGACGCCATGCAATCATGTAGAGTTTTCCTCATACATATGAATGAGTCTTCCCCTGCCATCCTGCATATTGGAAATCTGTGCAAGGGGAAGCCAAAATAAGGATATCAAAAATAATCTTTAAGATTCTCGTTATTTGTGTAGTTTCTTTGTCTGATCCCTTTCTCCTTTGACCTGTTAACAAGATTGACCAGTGGTTGTCTTGCAGTTGACCTGTGATTTATTTATTTGCAACCCAGTTACCAAAATTTGGGGCATTTTCAAAACCACGATTTATGGGGTTTTGTAATTATCTAGCTATGTATATTATTCAAAAGATTGTCAAAATGATGACTGTTGTATTGACAAATTTATGAATGAATGTTGTATGAATTATTTTAATTTATACAGTAGAGAAGGTCAATACCTCTGAGGTGGTACAGGTCAAATTTACCAGTTTAAGGGAAGCATACAGACTTTTTGATGTTTTGAAAACTAGCTTCTTTTCATACTAGGTACATTTTATACTAGATGATTTAACATGTCTAATAGCCTACCATAAGTGTATCTAACATATAATAAATCTCACAACAACAACAAAGAGTTTTGTGCTTATTTATGCTTTAAAAAATCCTCTGTCACAAAAGCATACACAATTTTACCGTTTTCATGGAATGTGCCAAAATTCATGCATTCTGCCTTCTTATAAAGTTAAAGAGCAGGATCACAGTACCTCAACCAGTGTGTGTCTTTTATTACAGGTTGAATACAAAGACTTTCCTAAAAACAACAAGAACGAGTTTGTGTCTCTGATAAACTGCTCCTCTCAGCCTCCTCTCATCAGCCATGGCATCGGCAAAGATGTGGAGTCCTGCCATGACATGGTGAGCCTTCCTCAAACCTGTGTTATTTTGTTTTTGTTTAAAATAAATGACATTTTTACATTTATTCATTTGGCAGATGCTTTTATCCAAAGCAACTTACAAAAAGAAAATCATCAAAAGCTAATCTTCTTAAGGAGACAGTGGTACGAAAAGTGCCATATTACAAAATTTCACTAGTATCCGAATATCTTTCAAGCTCCAAAACTTTTATGAGTGAGTCAGCTTCACAGATGGAGTTGGGAAGGTCATTCCACCAAGGTGGTATGATTATACTGAAAGTCCGGGAAAGTGTTTTGGTGCCTCTTTGTGTTGATACAACGTTCTTAGCCGACTGCAGGCTTCTGGTGGGCATGTAGTTCTACAGAAATTATGGGTATGCTGGAGCAGACACAGTGACTGTTTTGTATGCCAGCTTCATAGCCTTGAATTTAATGCGTGCATCAACCGGCAGCCAGTGTAGAGAGACAAAGAGAGGTGTAACGTGCTCTCTTTGGTTCATTAAAGACCAGACATGATGCTGCATTCTGGATGATTTGCAGAGGTCTAATTGTACATGCAGGGAGGCCTGCTATGAGAGAGTTACAGTAGTCCAGTCTAGTTATGACAAGTGACTGCACAAGCAGTTGTGTGGCATGTTCAGAGAGGATGGGTCTTATCTTCCTGATATTGTAGAGTGTAAATCAACATCTTGCAGACTTTGAGATGTGGTCTGTGAAATTTAGCTTGTTATCGATGGTTACCCCTAGATTTCTGACTGTTTTGGAAGGTGATACTGTAGTTGTACCCAGCTGCACAGTGATGATGTGTTCAACAGCCGGGTTGGCTGGAAAGACAAGGAGTTTGGTCTTGGCTGGGTTGAATTGCAGGTGGTGTTCCTTCATCCAGGCCGAGATGTCTGCCAGGCAAGCAGTGATTCGAGCAGTCACTGTGGTGTCCTTGGGCTTGAAAGACAAGTAGAGTTGCGTGTCATCAGCATTACAGTGGTAAGAGAAAGCATGTGACTGAATGATGTGTCCCAGTGATGTTGTGTATGTAGAGAAGAGAAGTGGCCCAAGCACTGATACCCGAGGTACCTCAGTAAGTAACTGATGTGGCTTGGATACTTCACCTCTCCCGGCTACCTGAGAGATAGGAGTTAAACCAGTCAAGCACAGTTCCTTTGATGCCCAGAGTAGAGAGTTTGAGAGTAGGATCTGATGGTTGACTGTGTCAAAGGCTGGAGAAAAGTCCATCAGAATCAGGACGGATGATCTGGATTCAGCTTTCACCTGTCTCAACGACTCATTGACAGATAGCAGGGCAGTCTCGGTGGAGTGTCCACTTTTGAAGCCTGACTGATTATCATCCAGCAGCTTGTTCTGTGAGAGAAGGGCAGAGAAAACTGCCCTTTCGAGTGTTTTTGCCATGAATGGGATGAGAGAGACTGGTTTTTAGTGTTCTATCTGTGTGGGGTTATGCGTAGGTTTTTTCAGCAGCAAGGTTACTCAAGCCTGCTTAAATGTAGTGGGAAAAGTGCCTGCAAGTAGAGACGTTTTAATTATGTGTGTGAATCTAGGTAAGATGGATGGAGAGATGGCCTGGAGAAGGTGAGAAGGAATGAGGTCAAGGGAACAAGTTGTGGGGTGATTGCAGAGGAGGAGTTTAGAGACCTCTGTGTCAGTCAGAGGAGAGAACATAGAGACAGAAAAGTTGCATACAGGAGACATGTTTTTGACAGCGTGTGTTGCTGTGAATGTATTGCTGATGGTTGTAACCTTGTTAGTCAAAAATGAAGATCTCTGCTGTCAGTGATGTGTCAGGAGGGGGAGCAGATAAGATTGATGAATGTTCTAAACAAGCTACGAGTGTCTGTGGTGCTGTTGATCTTGGTCTGGTAATAGGAGGTTTTTGCAGCTATAACGTTATCTGAGAAAGTTGCAAGCAGAAGCTGAAACGGAGGGAACGGAGGTTACGGCAAAAGGAAACCAAAGGGTGTAGTCCATTTTAATGTAGATGGGAGGGTCATGTTGAATTGAAAAAAGTAGTGATCAGAGACATGTAAACATGTAACAAGAATATTTGAGGTGGTACAGTTAAGTGTAAAAATGAGGTCCTGTGAGTTCTGTGGTGTGTAGTCTTTCCAAGTCAAATGAGGCGGTATCATGGTACAGTAATGGGCTGCATCCGAAACCAAAGGTAGCTGTCTTGTTGCATCGCTGCACTTATCAGTCAATGACACATCACACAGCGTTCGTGTACGAAGGTACCTCCAGAAACTGGTTTCGGACAAGATACTGAGGCAGCATAACGCCACATCATTGCTAGGATACCAGCAGCTGATTATCACTATTTTGTGTCCACTATATTATTATCACCATAACGCGTCTGCTTCATTGTGGTTCGGTTAGACTGAATGGTCTAATAATCTATAACAAAATCAGGAGAGTTTTGATGATAACCAAGTGTATATTTAATAACTACAATACTTCTTTCTCGCTAGAAATGGAATCAAAAGTTTGAAAAAGTGAATAAAAACATACATTTATACACACATTGACCATCAACTGCCTCTTCGGCAGCAATTTTTTTTCTTCAGTTCAACCGCTGTGGACGAGCATGCACCAGATTATGGAATTTCATAGACTGCAAAGGATACATCTATGCTGCCTTCAAAAATCTATCAGATGAAGGTATCTCAGTAGACAGGATGTGGATTTGGACGTGCCTTGTTCTCTTCCTTCCTCCGTATACAGCTCCCAGAGGCAGCATTTTCCTGGTTTCGGACGCAGCCATTGTATGAGATTGGGATGTAGATGGTTAACCGATTAATCAGTATCTATCAATGATCAATTTCTTTGACCAATGCTACAATTTACAACAAATAAAAGCTGAATTAATGGGCATGAGAGCACAATAATGCAGAAACCATTGTCTTTTAAACTGATAAGAGTAGAGCTGTAAAAATGTATGCATGTGATTTAATTAAAGTTTAATCCGTAAATTTTTCTTAAACACGATAAACGCATTTACCATTAATACAGCATAAACCAGCATAAACACTAGTTGGAAGGGTGAAAACTTTGCGATTTGTCCACCCGGAGTCACTGACGCACCACATACACGCAACAACAGGTATTCAGTTTCAGTAGTAAAATTATGGGGAAAGGAGCTATTAACTCTAATTGTTGTACATAACAAGTCCAGATGGGTCTTGAAGGTGCATTTTAAATACCAGAGGTACGCCAAGTCCTAACTATCACCAAAACACAGGATTAGATATTTTTGTTCTGCAAGCGCTTTTCATGTGGATTTCTGGAAGTACTGTGAGAATCATGTGTTTTGATTTCTCCACTGCATTCAACACCATCCAGCCTTCATTGCACAGAACTAAGATGGAGAAAGATGGATTTAACTTTAGCTTGGCTACCTTGATAATTGACTACCTCACAACAGACCCCAGTATGTTAGGCTTCAGGACTGTGTCTCTGATGTGGTGAAGTGTTTTACAGAAGTCCCACAAGGAACGGATCTAGCCCCTTTCCAGTTTACCCTCTATAAATCAGATTTTCAGTACAACGCTAGTAGCTGTCATCTTCTAGCTGAAATGTTCTAATTACATAACAGTTATTGGGTGTATCTTTGTGGGTGAATATAGGGGTCTGATCAAGAACTTTGTGGACTGGTACCAGCTGAACTGCCTCCAGCTTAATGCAAGACTAAAGAGATCGTAGCTGATTTCCGAAGGAAGACACAAGAAACGGTGCCTGTAAACATCCAGGGGGTGGACATTGAGATTGTGAAATCATACAAATACCTGGGTGTCTACCTAAATAATAAACTGGACTGGTCTGATAAAACAGACTATTTGTATAAGAACTGTCAAAGTCATATCCAACTCCTGAGACTATTGAGATCCTTTGGTGTGTGTCCGGTATTGCTAAAGACTTTTTATGATACTGTGATGGCATCTGTCATTTTGTATGCTTTGGTATGTTGGGGTGTATTTTGGAGACTTAATAAATTGAACAGGAAGTCTAGTTCTGTCCTGGGGTGTACTCTGCCCTTCATAGATGAATTAGGACAGAAAAGGATGGTCAAGAAGTTGTCCTCTATTATAATAAACAATAACTCTCACCCCATCAATCACGCAGCTCAAAAGAGCATTATAGAACGTCTTCTGTCTGCCACAAGACTGTATAATTAATATAACGCATGATTGGCTTGACTGTTGTGCAATGCTTTTATGGTATAGTGCTTAGGTTGGTGCAATATTTGGTTGGTTTTGTTCTTTTTATATTTTTAATCACTTAGGATGTGCTGCTCTAATGTGTGAGTTTCCCTTTTTGGAGATAAAGTTGATCAAATCAAAGTGACGATTGACGCTAGCGCTGACACCCTGACGCGATTCACTAATGTGGCTTTTCACGATTGTTGTAAAAATATGGATAGCCACAGTGTGCCGGCTTAATATTGTGCAGAATGAGAGTTTAAGAAATGTAATGCCCATTGCAATGAATGTGCTACCTATGTGGAGACTTAATTCTTTCAGTTTGTCAAATTACCATGTAGAGTTTGGGAAACTTTTAATGTTACTTGAATTGGTGCTATTTTAGTGCATTTCTGTCTTTATACTGTGGAAGGCTTTGTTTGGAATATGTATTACATTGATTTGTTGTCATTCCTAAGAAGGAAAAACTGCATTTTGACAGGAAAATAAGTATATTTAGAGTTAAATTTCAGCACTTTTAAAAACTGCAATTAATCAACATTAACTACGAAAAATTATGCTGTTAATCACTTTTATGATTAATCGACTGACAGAACTACTTAAGAGAGATCAAAGTGTACAGCTCAAAATACCATGAAGATGGACCCGATGCAAATTGTGTGATGCAACATTACATTTCAGAAGTCTGAGTTTCATGCGGTATCATATTAATAAAAAACAACTACAAGCCTTGATACTGAGAATATAGACCTAGATAAAAAGATATTACCTATTTACAAGATACTTAAAAGAATAGCCATGGTACATTGTATATTTGTTTACTAAAATGCCTTTAAATTTCTGGTCAGGCTGCTCTGAACATCCTAAAGCTCCTGTCAGAACTTGACCAACAGTCCAATGAGCGCACTGCCAATGGACCATTGTCAGGGTATGTTGAAGGGAGAGGGCCATTACCACTTTTTTTTTTACAAAATACGATAGCATTGCAACATTAAAACTATGCTGAAATGTCTACAATTGTACAATAATGTTTTTATGTCATCTATTTACATTAACAGGTGCAGCAAACAAGACCAAGAGGGTGACGCATTACTAAAACCGGCTAACTCAAGCACCATCGGAAAGACTCTGGACAGCACAGCGTAGAATTTACTATTTGATTGGTCTTTTTATCTACAAAACACTAGAGAAAAGTCACAAGCAGAGTTCTAATCAGCTTCTCACAAGGGCCTTGGATATATTCTAAACTATTCTAAACTCACATTTAAACAAGGTTGAGAGATTTTACTCCTTGATGTTGTTTAATTGTACACATGCAGTAATCAATTTATTTAATACGCTAAGGCTTTGAAAAAGTTGCCCCATCATATCCAGTAAAGTGGTGGTTTTGTTTTTGTTGTTGAATCGTAAAATGATAACTCGTGACGAATTGAGTAGAGAGACTTTTTCTTTGTTGTTCCAAGTGCAGGAAGTCATGTTTTCATTGCCATGATTTTTTTTATTTTTTTTTTATTTCGTCTCTCTCTTTTTTTTAATGTTGTATTATAGGAACCCAGTGAGTTGGGTTGTTGTGTTAGCGCTGTTGTGAAGTGCAGTTTAAAACCCCATTGAAGGATATGATGAAGCTTTCAAACACATCTCTGCTGTGGTGGTTTTTCTTCAGTGATTTTTGAGTTACACTGATGACCATAACACACGAAACACAACAACAACAAAAAAAGCTAAAAAAATCATTGACATTTTTATGTAGGCTTGGGAAAATGTTTTTGTTACTTAAGTGTAGAGTGTGTGGTAATATTTTGTGTCATCTATGTGTGTGAGAGGGAGTGAGGGAATGAAGGTATGTTTCAAGCATGATAATCATGACAGTTAAACTGATGCTCCTCCTCCTCTGTGTTGACCACACCCACTCTCTGCCAGTTGCATCTTCTTTTCCTCATGAAATACCAGTAAAAATGATGTGCCTCTTGCACAAAAAACATGTTGTCTGTGTGAGTGTGTTTGTGGGGTTGTAAATTATACTAGATTTGCATTTCATGGAGGACATACAAGTGCTTGCAAGGCAGGAAAATAAGTTTAGGTAAGGCTTTGGTTCTGGTGAGTGAAATGGTATATCTTTGCTGTTGCCATTATCATGACAATCTAGAATTAAAAGACTTCAAATCTGATGTAAACACTGTTTTCTAGCATTGACAGATTTTTTTAATAATCTGATTGTTGGTAGTTATCAAATAGCAAATTGGTATGCATGCAGATTTAATTTATTTAAACATGTTTTGGATCATTAAAAAAAAAATATTCTAATATCTAGCACCCCTAGGTCTGACTACAAAACTAACATCACATCGTTAAAGAAAAATTTCCCATTTCTTTAGTTTAATTACTATTATTGGACGATTTAATTAATAATGGCTAACAATTGACAATGATGACTGATAAATCAATAACAACCCTAATGTCCTCTCGAGCACAACCCACTCAATAAAATAAATTATGCATGCTGAAAATGTGAAAAAGTAAAAATACAATTACAAAATAAACTACATTTTATTTTGAATTCTGTCCCTAGGTTTGTAGTTATTTAATGTATTATTTATTTTATTAGTATTATTTAATTTATTAATAATTTATTATTATTTTATTTATTTATTTTGCCTGAAGATTGCAGTGAAAATAGAATGTCAAATTATCAATTGCGTTTTAGTTTATATATATATAGAGAGAGAGAGAGAGAGGCTATTCTATTCACTACAATTGTACAGAGTGGTTATCTGAGTTACCATAGCCTTTCTGTATGCTTGAACCAATCTTGCCCTTCTCCATTGAGCTCTCTCATCAACAAGGCATTTCCATATGCAGAACGGTCGCTCACTGAATGTTTTTTTTTTTTTTTTTTTTGGCACTGCTGCCACACGATTGGCTGATTAAATAACCACATGAATAAGTAGGTGTATAGGTCTTTCTAATAAAGTGCGAGGTGAGTGTATGTAATGTATATGTAGCAGAGTGTGTATTTGAAAGTAATGTAAAACTTTAGAAAATGCATTTAAATGTGGTCATATGAACCAATGCAACAAATTATGCATTTAAATGTAATGGAAGCTACTTCCAAAATGTATGAATCATTTTCCCATAAGTTTCAGTAGGATTCTTGACTAGTTATAAAGTTATTTATTAGTTATTTGAAGTGCAGACATTAATTGGATACAAGATTCATGACACATGTTTGGATATACATGTATTTTATTATTGAAACAGATAACATGCCTGTTGATTTGCTCTATCCAGTTCTAATCCAACATCTTAAAATCTGCATTTCAGCCCATGAACCATTTCAGTGGTTGATGAAAGGCTCACACATGGGTAATTAACCTGCCTGAAAAACAGATCGCAGTTGGACTGGAACAGGAGTAAAAGTAATTGTTATACTCATTTCATCTCAAGCAGTTATTTCCCAATATCTCCATAATACAAACTGCATAATATTAAACAGAGTAGTTCACATATTAATTGAGCTGTGGCAGTCCAAATAAGTCCATAACTGTACAGTCTCTCCATCCAGGGTTGAGTTAATGTAGATAGTTTGTGAACTACCCCTTAAATGTAATGTTTAAGCAGCTTTTATGGCACCATTGTCTGCTCTTTTCTTATTCATGGTCTCGATGAATGGATACATGCACTTATCTGAACCCATGAAGCGATATGTTACCACATTGGATTCCCATGGAAACAGTCTGCAAAGACAGGATGTCATTCTTTAGATAATCAGATTGTATCTATTTGCAGATTTTAACTCAAATGAAATTATCCTTTGTGTCATAATGATTTGTTTTGCTCTTTGTTGACATCTGAGCATCATACCTATAACCTTCTAAACACCTCGAACCACAAGCTATGTTTGGAAAAGCACACTACCATATAGAATGCAGCATGCAGTATGTGATAATGTGTACAATATGCAAAATGTCTGTATGCAAGAAATGCCAGGATGGCATACTACATTTGCCTAAATGTGCAGTAATTAGAGTAGCAATGTTCGGAATACTGTAGCATACTAAAATACTGAATAGAATACCCGGATTACCTGCAACATTTTCTGAAAGTGTCAAAGTACGCAATGCAGTGCACTCAACTTGACCTATTCTTAATGTTACATATGAACTATAAGTAATTTGATTAAAATACAAAATCATTGAGACTTAAATCATTGAGTCATGCTTGTTGATATTTGACTGTACTCACGCTCTGGCCAGGAAGGGCAGATAGGTAAGTCTGGGGATGCATACTAGTGGCTGGTCTATGAGAATGGCATTCATTGCCTGCTGTACACAGTAGAGGGGCTCTAGTGGAGGCAGTATCAGTTCAACCTCCTCCCTATAGGGGGAGGGAGACAAGGCAATACAATGAAGTAATACAGTAGTGATTTGCGTTACAATTAATAATCTTTAATACATAAATGTAAACTTAAAACTTAAAATTGTAATCTTAAATGTAATACATTTTTTCCACATTGAGAAAAGGTTAGGTAAAGGTTAAAAGTATGTAGTTTATGTATAACAGAAAAAAAACCTAATCCTGCAGCCTTCAAACATGCCAGTGTCCACGACGTAAGGACAAACAAGAGTGGTCTTCACTCCATCAACATCCTCTTCTGTCAGCAGTTCATGAGCCAGAGACTCGTGGAAGCCCACAGCAGCAAACTTGCTGGCACAGTAGTCCTAACACGCTCACAAACACGGACATCAACATTTTAAAGGAATATTCCGGGTTCAATACAAGTTAAGCTCAATTGATAGCATTTGTGGCGTCATTTTGATTACCACAATAATTAGTTTCGACTTCTCCCTCCTTTTCTTTAAAAAAGCAAAAATCAGTGTTACAGTGAGACACTTTACAATGGATGTGAATGGGGCCAATCCTTTAACATTTAAATACTCACTGTAACAAAAGTATAGATGTAAAAAATATGTATGTTAACAACATGATTTTAGTATGATAAAATCTTTTCTGTGCAAATATATATCCAATTTTACAACTTTGCTGCCATGATGACCTAACATCTTTACAGCTCACATAGTATGCCAGGGTTTTAACAGAAGAATTAATATTAGTGCTTTTCTAAAATTATAAGCTTTACATTTCTGCCTTTAAACCCTCCAAATATTCCCATTCACAACCATTGTAAGTAATTAGCTGTAACCTAGATTTTGCTGCTGCTTTTTTTTTTTTTTTTTCCTCTTCCAAGAATTGTTTGGTGGTTATCAACATTATGCCAAAAATGCTGTTGATTGAGCTTAACTTGTATTGAATCTGGAAAATTCCTTTATCATATGAAAACATGGAATAAACATACATTTTTAAAACTGGAAAATTTGTATTGTTTTGAAAAAGGCTCTCTTTAACTCTCTGTATCTCATTCCATTTCTAATGTACAGTATGTAGTGTTTCATATACTTGTTCTGTCCATCTTACCTCTACACAGGCTGTGCTGAAGAGTCCAAGGACACTAGCTATTGTGATGATATGACCATGGTTATTGGCCTTCATCTGGGGCAGGAATGCCTTAACAGTCTACAGAAACAAACGGTTTGCTTTAAGTATAGTTATAACTATTATTTAAAGGTAAAATGTGTGATTTTACCTTAAAATACGTTCTCCTATCCCAGCTTAATAAACAGAAATAAATATATTTAAGCCATTTGTTGGTTTATTCCCCCTGAAAAGCAACAGTGTGGCCCATTGATGCTATCAATACATTGCTCTGTTAGTTTGAGCATCCCAACCAGCCCAACACAGCAACATTGGCTCAACAATTGATGCAAGTTTGGGGTGGGACTATCAGTTTGGAATCATGTCTGAAATACTTTTTGCAATTCCATTTGGTGGCACAGAAATTACACACATTACCTTTAAAGAACAAGATCTTAAGTGATCATATTTACTAGCATTTTCTTAAAGGCACTTACTAAATGCACCATACCAAATATTATATTTTTTGGACATGTACCATGGTATTTTTTGAAGTAAGTACCATGTAGATGCTGTATTATGGAACATGAATATGGTATTATACAGTACAATGCAGTTCCAGAATCTCAACTGGTAAAACATGGGCCTTTCTTTACAAGTCATGCATTTTCATTTCTAGAGAACACACATACTGAAAAAATGTATATCTTGAATGCACTGTAAAGTGTCTGCCAAATGAATAAATGTAAAAACAAAGTACCTAAATAATACCATGCATTATTGTAGGCTGTTACAGGATTGCTCCACTTTGTGCATGGTCACAGTTCTTTGCATATAGAGGATCAGAGTGAGACTTCTATTGGGAAATAATGTTTACCTCAGAGAAGGGTTGAAAATAAGGCTAAAGGGATAAATATCAGGGAAAGCTGTCTAAAATTCCACATCATGCATTCTATGCATCTCAAGCTCTCAGCAGTTCATTTGTCAAACATGAATGTGCATGAAGTACAATATGTTCACTTAGCATATAAAGTACTTAATTCATATAATTCTCAGGCTGAATGAGTCTTTGATTCTGTAAAGTGTTCTGAGAAAGTCTTTTTTTTATTATAAGGGTGAATCTCAAAAACTGTCAAGTACATGCCCAAGTTATATTTTATGTTTCTAGAGAAATTCAAGAAATTATGTTTTGTTTAAAGGGATAGTTTACCCAAAAATGAAAATTTTACATTTATGTATTTAGAAGCAATATGATAAGTGTGGATGAGAAACAGATAAACATCCTAAGTCCTTTTTTAAATCTTGTAAGATTTACAGTAAAACAGGATTTAAATATGTATCTGTTTCTCACCCAAATCGATTGCATTGCTTTAGGACACTTATTAAACCACTGAAGTCATGTGGATTACTTTTATGCTGCCTTTATGTGATTTTTGGAGTTTCAAATGTCTTGCCAAAATTCACTTGCATTGAAAGGACCTACGGAGATGAAATATTCTTCTAAAAATCTTTTTTTGTGTTCTGCAGAAGAAATAAAGTCATTCATATCTGGGATGGCATGAGGGTGAGTAAATTGTGATGAACATAGATAATTTGGTGAACTATTCCTTTTAAGAAAATTTTGCCTATTTTAAGGACTATTAAGATTCATTACATTAATGTCATTGTGATAATTATTAGATTTTTATTTTTAAGTATTTATAATTTTGGTAGTATTTGTTTTACTACCTTTAATGTATGCTTATTAAAATTAATACATGTTTTGTAGAACAGTGGTGTAATATTTTAACAGTAGGTTTACAGTTATACACTGAAAATGATTCATTCACTAAGAAGATACATATGATTGTCATACAAATTATGGTACAATGCATGACCATTTAGGGCCGCAAGATTTCATTAATAAAACACATATCTCCCCAAATGTTCATTACCATAATGCATCCCGATGGTTTATTTTTGAGTTTGTAATTCTCATTAATGATCATTATTAGATTTGCATTACTGTAATGCAAAAAATAAACAAAATAATAATAATAATGATCTTTACTGTAATGGAAAAAATAATGATGTATTTAATTTTTTTAAAAGTATTAATATATACAGATATTATTTGTTGTTCTACCTTTCATTTATTCTTATTAAAATTTAAAAACAATAACAGTTGTATATTTTGTTAACAGTATTTTTTTTACTGTAATACGCAAAAAAGTATTAATTTAGTAATGAGAATGGCTCCTCTTAATTGTCATAAAAATAATGGCACAATGCAAGACCATTTAGGACCGTACGATTAAACACATTCAGTTTACATATCTTCCCACATTTCCATTACCATAATTCATCAGGGTGATTTACTTTGTGATTGTAATTCTCATTAATGATTATTATTAAATTCTCATTACTGTATTGGAGAAAATATCATTCTCTTTACTGTAATTAAATAATAATGCATTATTAAAATCATAAATGTATTTATACATCTTGGTGGTATACATTTTACAGTATCTTGGTACAATTTTACAGTAAATTAAAAAATGTAAAGTAATACAACAAAAAAAAAAAGAAAGAAATACAGTAATGAGAACGACCAATTCTTCATTGTCATAAAAATGTCAGAATTATATTTTTAATTACATTTTCTTTATGCAAATTATATGTATTTTTTTATTTGCATTATATTTTACCTTGAAATGTTTTAATAAGATTCACCGTCAAGCCATTTATCTCTTGTCATCTTGAGTCTTAAGTTGTCTTGTCTCTGAGCAAAGCCTCTTACACTATAGTGTTATATTTTACACCTATGGTTCCCATATGACCATCCATCCTTTCATACCACAATCTTACCCAGAAGAGGGCATGGCAGTTGACTTTTAGGGTTCTCTCCACCATGGTATCGGGGCAGTCCAGGATCCTCTCACCTGCCACCACCCCGGCATTGTTCACTAGGTAGGTCACATCTCTTCCCACATCCTTCCGCACCTGGTCAGCTGTGCTGTACACCATTTCTCGGTTCGTCACATCCACCGTATACACATGTGCCTTGCCCCCTTGTTCCTTCACCAGCTTGGCTGTTTCCTCATTCGTTTCTCCATTGATGTCCCACAGCACAACCTCAGCACCATATTTAGTGAACTCCAGGGCAAACAGACGACCTAGTGCCCCTCCGGAGCCTGTTATTAGTACCAACTCACCATCTATGGGCTTAGTACGTGGTCTCAACACTATCCGCAGACAGGAACGCAGGATGAAGTATACAATGTCTAACATCATCATCTGTAAATCCATTAGAAAGATCATGGTAAATGTTGTAAATGTGTGCTTGTATGGGAAAATGATTGAGACAGCCAAGCTGGTTGCCCTGGTTCTGTACTAGCCATTTCATTCCCTAAGATGCTGTTTAAGTACTCCCTCTCTCAGGATTAACTGAAAATACCCTTGCCTGAGCCATTAATAAAATTACTTTTGTTATGAGAATGCTGCAATACAATTGCTAACACACTGAAAAAACTTAAGCAGCTCTACAGAAAATACTCAACAAGTACATTTGAAATCAACATAATACATTTATTTCTGAGATGAGAACATAATTATATTGCATAATGTCCAGGTGATTTCAACACAGTCATCAAAAATAATGTGAGCACATTGCTATAAAATGTTCAAATGGATTCAGACTTCTAATGGATTTTCGCTCAATGCAATTTTTACTGCTTGCTCAATTAACTTATTGAAAATGAGCCATTGCAACACAATTCATCATCATTTGGTCTCAACTTAATTTCATTGTTCACAATCTATCTATGTTTACTTAATCCAATTGTGTTGGGACTATGTGAATAATATCTGTTGCATTAATGTATTGTTAAAATCGGGCTGGGGATTTCCAGTTTCCACATGCTTTGCACTGGACTGGATTGGGAAAGTACATTTAAAAATTAAGTGTTATTTTAATGTATTTCTACACAAAATTAAACAAGTAGGATACTTATTAGTGTTTCATGTTCTGTTGGTATTTTGACGAGTTTTTGTCATGTGGAATTGTTTTGGAGGTTACCGTTGTGGAGAAGAATGGACATTTAACTTAGCTAACATTTAGGTTGAGGTTGGGTACATTACTTCTGATAAATCAGTGTGTATTGCTGTTAACTCTTAGCAGCAGCATACTTGTTATACAGAACAAAACATATACACCAATAAGCCAAAACATTGTGACCACTCACAAGTGTAGTGAATAACGTAGATCATCTCCTAACAAGGCCACATATTAAGGTCTGGGTAGATTAGATGGTAAGCGAACAATTAGTTCTCGTAGTCAATATGTTGAATGCAGGAGAAATGGGCTGGAGTAAAGACCTGAGCGACTTTGACAAGGGCCAAACTGTTATGGCCAAACGACTGGATCAGAACCGACCAAAGGTGTACTGTGGCACAAGTCACAGAAAAATGTTAATAATGGAGACGAGAGGAATGTATCACAACACACAGTGCTACGTAAGGGCTGCGTAGCCACTGACCGGTCAAGAGTGCATGTGATGACCCCTGTTCACCATCAAAAGCACATATAATGGGTATGCAAGCACTGGAAGAAGGCACCTGGTCCAATGAGTCCCTTTTTTTACATCACATGGATTGCTGTGTAGCCTACGTGTGCGCTGTTTACCTGGGGAAGTGATGGCACCAGGATGCACTGTGGGAAGAGAACAAGCAGGTTGAGGGTGTGTGATATTCTGGGCAATGTTTTGCTGGGAAAATCTTGTCGGAAATTCATGTAGACTTCAATTTGACATGTGCCACTTACATACAGTAAACATTTTTGCAGACCAGGTACAACCCTTCATGGCAATCGTATTCCCTGATGGCAGTGGCCTCATTCAGCAGGATAATGCACCCTGCCACACTGCACACATTGTTCAGGAATGGTTTGAGGAACATGATGAAGAGTTCCAGGTGTTGCCCTGGCCACCAAATTCCCCAGATCTCAATCTGATGAAGCATCTGTGGGATGTGCTGGAGCAACAAGTCCAATCCACAGCGGCTCCACCTTACAGGACTTGAAGGATCTGCTGCTAATGTCTTGGTGCCAGATACCACAGGACACCTTCAGGGGTCTTGTACAGTCCATGCCTTGGTGGGCCTGCATTGTTATGGCGGCACATGGAGGACCAACAGCATATTAGGCATAAGGTTTTGACTCAACAGCATATATAATATGTTAATGTGTAACAATTAACAATTTGTTTTCCCCAGTGCATCTAGAAAATGGTGTATTAGAGAATTTCATCTTTTTGTCCAAGTGTATAATAAGATTACATTTGATTTATTTTTTTATTGAAAAAATAAATAAATAAAAAAATAGTATAGACAGATGTAAAAGTTGGAGAACTACTCATTTGATAAGCCCATATTGATTCAGCACTTAATTATCTATTTAATTGAACATATAAACTGAAATATGATCCAGCAAGGGAACAATTCAACTTCAATGTAATTTGATTATGCCATATACAAAAGGAAATTATTTGGTCATCTCATAAATGTCATTACCCTGAAGAAGCTCCACTACACATAATTGACATTTTTTAAATTCTCTTCATTTCAAAAACAATCTATATCATACAATATAACAATTTTGATAATTAAATTAATATATTACTCCAAGGAAAGACTCTTCTTTCATGTTAAGTGTGGTGTGATGTGAAACTGTGGAAATGTATTGTGCAGTAAGGAGATTGTGCGTATATAGCATTAATCTGGGGTGGTTATGAGTGAAACTGTTAATTCTTGACGCCTTTAAGAGGCAGAGTAAAATTCTTTCAGGTTTTGAACAGTGTTAGTCTTGTTCAGTGGTGGACAAAGCACTAGTCATTTTGGATGGATCAAAGGTCACCAACAGGCATTGCACGTTTTCAATAAATTATCTTAACCTTACATTTAATCTTCATATGGATTAGTATAAGTATTCTAATCATATTGGTTTTCTGCATTTTGTTTGTTTCAGTCACTATGAGTTTTAGCCACTGCCACATAAAGACAACAAAAAAACTCTCTTTCGCTTGTAGAGGACACTTTCTTTTTTTGAATATGTTTCTATATGTTTCAAATGCTTGTAATGGTTAAAAAAATGTTGAAGTTTTCATTAATTGGTTTCTAATATCAGATTTGAATTTATATTTTTAATTAGTGTAATCATATTGACAGACGTACAGAATTCAGAGGAACCTAGAAAGTTGTAGCTGTAAGCCCGACTAGACTTGAATATATTAAGAGTATATTTTATAACCACTGTTGAATTTTATTCAATTTATGCTAAATTTGTCTGATTAAACAGTTTGTTTTAATTAACTCAGAATTTTATGTTTTAATTTCAGTGAAAGTGATTTTTTTTTTAACTATAATATACTGTAATTTGAGACAAAAATGCTACTAAAACAATTTCTATTCAGTTTTTCTGACAATATGAAAGCCCCATGTTCATTTATACCCACATATCATGTTATTGCACAAGCCTAGTTACCTCACATAACTTTTGTGTCCCTATCCCTGCCTCACGCTCTCTCTCTTTTTGCATCTGAGACATGGGAATGTGGATATAAATTAGGTCCAACATTGCACCAGTGCCTGTTGTTCTTTCTGCATGAATAGCCTCCAGCTATAGGAATTAATTTAATCCTCTCTTTCACATGTTTCAGCACCAATGGGCAAAACTTACCAGCTAAGGAAACAGTGAAGAGTGTCCTCCACAATAATAACAATACCAGAGCTAAATTGAGTCTATGTGAAGTGTTAAAATCACATATCTACTTTTATTCTGTAAACTGTACATTCTTTAGTTGGTCCATTATACTGTATCGCACCACTGTCAGTATCAATGAAAAATACATATTCATAGCAAAGAGATCCCATTTGTGATTTTTCTTTCCTACTGGAACCCTTAAGAGAACATATGCCTGAGTGAAGCATGTCATATTAAACAGGCCTATCAGATAACATGTTACATCTCTGAGGTGTTGGGACATATAGAATTCAATTACATGCATGAGATCCTGAAATGAGAGGAGCAACATATCCAGGCTGGTCATTATCATGTCAGCATGCAGCTCCAGTCTCTCATGGATGGTTTTCTACTTCACTGTACTGGTAATGCTGGTGTCCCTGTGTGAGGGAGGGAGGTTGTCTGGATGTGGGACTGTGTTGCGTTGGTCAAAACCAGTCATGTATTACTGAAGGCTGGAGGCAAGATCGCTCGTACGGGGAGTGTTACTGCGACCAGGCATGCAAGATGACATTGGACTGTTGCCACAACTATGACCTTGCCTGTCCAGGTTACTGAAATGTCATAATTTTTCCGATGGCATGTATTAAAATTGTTAAATGGATTCAGGTTCATGCTACAATGTGCTATCTCTTAAAAAAAACAGAACAAGAATGAATTTAGAACAATTTCTTGAATTATCCAAACTTCAAATTATTATTTTTTTGTACCTGTCCTGCATATTTTCTAAAGAAAATACATATCTCTTGTTGCTAAAACAGAAACTGATTCATTTGTATTAGCACTCATTCTGTAAATCTACTTCATAGCTACAGGTAGAAGATATTTAGGGTCCCACTTTATATTAGGTGTCTTTAACAACTGTGTACAAACATGAAAATGCATACAGTGTAAATATTGTGTAACTACATTTTGTTCCGTAAAATTCTCACAAAATTGACATTTACTGCTATTTCGGTTGAGGTACGGGTATCATTTAGGGGTCAAATTAGGGTTTAGGGTAAGGTTTAGGATTAGGGATATACAGTGTAATTACTGGAGGTAGACCAATATATCGGTTTTACCTATTAATCTGCGTCAAGACTTGCTTTTTGGAATTATCAATTATCTGCAAAGACCTATGCCAAAATAATTTGCATTTTATTTTATTCCACTGTGTTACTCCTCCGGAAGATTCTAAAGTTTAAACGGATTGGTTCTACAGCATAAAAACAGCTTTTAGGTTAAATAAAAACAATCACTGACATCCCGTGGGGATCTTAATCCATCATCATTGACAATACTTATCCATATTTTTATCCTCACTTCAATGCATATTTGTTATTTTGATTAGATCATGAAGTGTTTTAAATTAAATCGAGGGCATGCAGAGAAAAAAGTGACTATATTGAAATGTGCCCCGTCAGCACATCATGTCTCCAACTTCATATCTTGTGAATATTCATACAGGATTATGTATATACACCTGAGTCAAATCAATTTTTACAATTCCTGACATTTAATCGTAGAAAGCGTTCCCTATTTTAGGTCAGTTAGGATCACTACTTTATTTTAAGAATGTGAAATGTCAAAATAATAGTAGAGAGAATCATTTATTTCAGTTTTTATTTCTTTCATCACATTCCAAGTGGGTCAGAAGTTTACATGCACTTTGTTAGAATATGGTAGCATTGCCTTTAAATTGTTTAACTTGGGTCAAACTTTAGCCTTCCACATGCTTCTCACAATAAGTTACTGGAATTTTGGCTCATTCCAGACAGAACTGGTGTAACTGAGTTTGAGATTTGTAGGCCTCCTTGCTCACACACGCTTTTTCAGTTCTGACCACAGATTATCGGATTGAGGTCAGGGCTTTGTGATGGCCACTCCAATGCCTTGACTTTGTTGTCCTTAAGCCATTTTGTCACAACTTTGGAGGTAGCGTATTTAATGCACGGGGAACAGAGAATTCAAATTAAACAGGCTTGCGACAGACATGTAAATGCACAACTACTGTCATCTGCAGTTTAAAAAGCGGAACCACGAAAGAGAGACCCCACGTGTGCGCGTGAAAGAGACTGAAGGACGTGGCCATTCAGCAAGCTGCTGCCAGGTATACTTGTAGAGACTGAACATCAGCCAGGGAAAATAATATTTGTACGTTTTTAAACTTAAACAAATTAATCAGCATTCAATATGTTTTATATCTGATTATACAGTATAGTGTCTAATCAAATCAAATCAAATCAAATCAAATCACTTTATTGTCACACTACTGTGTACACGAGTGCAACAGCAGGTGAAATTCTTGTGTGCAGTTCCGAGCAACATTGCAGTAATGACAGTGACGAGACATAAACCACTTTACAATAAACAACATATTTACACAAAACAATTTACATAACAAACTTACACAACAATTTACATAACAAATGTACACATACCTACACAACAATTTACATATCAAATGTACACAATACACACAATGTAGAATACACATACACTAGATAAGGGTATAAATATATATATATACACTAACTGAATTGGGAGCGAGAATATATTGACAGAATGAGGATTAATAAAGTGCAGTGATTGTTGATCGTGAGAGATCATGTGTTCAAAAGTCTTATTGCTTGGGGGAAGAAGCTGTCATGTAGTCGGGTGGTGCGGGTCCTGATGCTGCGATACCGCCTGCCTGATGGAAGCAGTGAGAGCAGCCCATGACTCGGGTAGCTGGAGTCTCTGATCATCCTCCGAGCTTTATTCACACACCGTCTGTTATATATATCCTGGAGGGAGGGAAGCTCACCTCCGATGATGTTTCTGGCTGTTCGCACCACCCTTTGCAGGTCTTTGCGGTTGTGGGCGGTGCTATTGCCGTACCAGGCGGTGATGCAGCCAGTCAGGATGCTCTCTACAGTGCTGGTGTAGAACCGTGTGAGGATGTGTTGGTTCATTCCAAACTTCCTCAGCCGTCTCAGGAAGAAGAGGCGCTGGTGAGCCTTCTTCACAACGGCCTCAGTGTGGACGGACCATGTGAGTTCCTCAGTAATGTGGACACCGAGGAACTTGAAGCTGCTGACTCTCTCCACCGGTGCTCCATTAATGGTGATGGGGCTGTGTTCTCTGTCTTTCTTCCTGAAGTCCACCACAAGCTCCTTGGTTTTACTGACGTTGAGGGAGAGGTTGTGCTCCTGACACCAGCGCGTCAGAGTGTGCACCTCCTCTCTGTAGGCTGTTTCATCATTGTCAGTGATCAGACCTACAACCGTCGTATCGTCAGCAAACTTAATGACGGCATTGGAGCTGTGTGTCGCCACACAGTCATGTGTGTAAAGGGAATACAGGAGTGGGCTGAGAACACAGCCCTGCGGGGCTCCAGTGTTGAGGGTCAGTGATGAGGAGATGTTGCTGCCCATTCTAACCACCTGACGTCTGCCTGACAGGAAATCCAGGATCCAGCTGCACAGCGAGCTGTTTAAGCCCAGAGCCCGGAGTTTCACATCAAGCTTGGAGGGCGTTATGGTGTTAAATGCTGAGCTATAGTCTACAAACAGCATTCTCACATACGTGTTCCTTTTTTCCAGGTGGGATAGAGCAGTGTGTATTGTAGATGCAATAGCATCATCAGTGGAGCGGTTGCTACGGTAGGCAAACTGCAATGGGTCCAAAGAGGTGGGCAGAACAGAGCAGATGTGATCTCTGATCAACCTCTCAAAGCATTTGCTGATGATGGGGGTGAGGGCAACAGGACGCCAGTCATTTAAGCAAGTGATAATAATGCATTGGCAATGTGCAGTATTTCCAGTAAAGCTTGAGATGAACTGAATTTGCCCATTTGATCCTACTATTAAACACTGGAAAACGCCAGATGATTTTGCTCAACTTTTAATAACAGCATCATGCTTTCCTAACAGTGAGGAGCAATCTCACTGTAACAATAACCCTAAGCTGTCAGCATGTCCACTGAATTTATGGCATGTATACATATACTTGTTAATACCTGTAAAATTGGCAAATTAACTCTATACAAGGAAAAAAAAAATACAAAAAAAATAATCTTGTACATTTGAAAATGTAATATTTATTTATTTTATTTAAAAGCGCCTCACAGTCTAGTTTATTTTTGGGGTTTTTTCTGTTTTAAAAGTGGCTTTTTCTTTGCTATTCTTCCCATTACATGGAACTGGTGCTGTTGTGGGTAGAATACAATGAAGCTAACAGCTGAGGACAGGTGTCTATATCTCAAACAAGGGACATCGATGTACTTACCCTCTTGTTTATTTGTACATTTGGCCTTCCTCATCTCTTTCTGTCTTTGAGCCAGTTGTCCTTTGTTTTTGAAGACTGTAGTGTACACTTTTGTATGCTATCTTCAGTTTGTGGGCAATTTCAAGCATTATATAGCCTTCATTCCTCAAAACAATGATTAGCTGACAAATTTCTAGAGAGAGCTGTTTCTATTTTGCCATTTTTTTTTTTTACCTAATATTGACCTTAAGACATGGCAGTCTATTACATGCTGTGGCAACTCAAAAACAAACAAAAAGACAATGTTAAGCTTCATTTAATGAACCAAGCTGTGTTTGATATATAATGGCAAGTGATTTTCTAGTACCAAATTAGCAATTTAGCATGATTACTCAAGGATAAGGTGTTGGAGTGATGATTGCTGGAAATGGGGCCTGTATAGATGTATGTACACACAAAATCTGGTCAAAATATACTGAAGACTATACATTTTGTTATTTGTTAAATACTTAGATATAGAATACTTAGCATTGTAAATGAGCCAAGTCTCTGTCATTTCAAAATAAGAGTCCTGAAATAACTAGGTTAATTTGGTTATTATACAATACATCTGGAATTGTATTCATTATTCACCTTGTAGCCTCTATGTCATTGCCCATCATAGTAAGGAATGAAAGTCTGAAGCTGGCTCTTCACTAGCAGACTTAAAAAACTCGTTTTGGCCGAAGGTGTCACACATGCAGACTGTTTTTTGAGATCTCGTTCTCTTCAGTCAGAGGTATGACACACTTGTCGATTAAATATAGTGGAGGAGTGACACACATAACGACTCACCTCAGCTATCTCTCTCTGACAAAATAACAACATGAGTAAAATTGCAATCACAATAGAGTGATTTGGGGGGTTTCCAGACCTGTAGTTTGCTTGATTGTTCAGAAACAGGGGCATTGCCTTGCATTTTTTTCATGGTTTAGATGGCTTTCAAAAGGTTATATTTTAAAATGCACCAAAACTATAAAATGTACATCAAGCTTATTTTTTTCTGTTATAGTTGCTTTTAAATTATTTCTGCAGAATGACAGAATCACTATGGATTTTATTCAGCATTTGTCATGATATGCAGCTGAGTGTGATTAAATAAAAAAGTTGCGATCAGCTTGTCATCTTACCAGCTCTTCTCAGTAGCGGAATGTTTTTTTTTTACTGTAACAAACAGATGTGGTTTTCAGTGCTTGAAGCCATGAACCCAGCAAGGAGTCCTGATGGTCAAGTGATTAACACCTCCCACTGAGAGGTGCTTATGAGCGCTCTGTATCCCTCTGCCTTTACATTCTGTAAATCAATTTGAAAAACTATCAGCCCATTAATCGTTTATCAGCCTTTTCCCCAACCTATGTTATCGGCATCTGCAACATCCACTATAGGTTGACCTCTAGTAATTACATATGTAATTAAATGCAGGTACTTTATATGTAAGTACAATGCAACAACATATATGTACATAATAAGTGCAATGTATCAAATACATAAGTACAAAGTAGTTATTGACACCTAATATATATATATATATATATATATATATATACTGTACATGTACATGTACATATGCATATAATACATCTACTAATACTTACTTCAGCATGAAATAATGAGTTAAGGAATGGACTAATCAAGAATAGGCCAGCTTAATAAAGGCCAGCTTAATTACATTTTTGATAGTTAATTAATGCAGTTAATGCATTCATTTACATTTGGAAATAAACTAAAACAGGCTTTATAAGAAATAATGTGAAGTGCTTCAACCTTGAACATGCATAATTTAATATTGTCACAATTGAAATATTTTATCAATTTATCTATTTGCAGTTTCACAACAAACATCATTGGATTAAGAAGGATTACTCACATTTGCATTCACATTTCTTTTTTCCAAGAACTTCAGCTTTTAATGAGATGTTTTTCATCGCAGTTCCTAGTTTTAAAATTGCACTGTATGTTTTTATGTATTTCAGCAGTATCTTGTGTGGTGAGTGAATGGAGTGGATGGTCTGGCTGTTTGGAGCTGTGTAAACCCACAGTATGCACCAGGCAGAGGCAGGTGATTCAAGAGGCACGTTATGGTGGCAAATCCTGTCCATCTCTACAGCAGACTGCAGGCTGTTGAGTACCATGACCAGCAGGGACCCTTCCTGCAGTCACTGGTTAAGCCTCATATACAGTAATTGCCCAATTATTGCTCTTTGAAATGTTTTATTACCTTAGCATTATTTGAATACTTTTATAAACCTTCAATGTAACATTTCACAATCAAGAATCAAGAAAGATTTTTACATTTTCTTTTTTTAAAACACCACAATGGATTTTTTTTTAACCATTTTAATGTCCACCAGGTGAAAATTAAGTCCAATAATTTTTCAGTTCGTTATGAGCCAAGTAAGGGATAATCTCCTGTCAGCCAGTCATTATTGCAAAATAAACCCAGACAGAATGATCAGGAATAGTCTTGTATCACCCTGAAGGGGGTTACAGTATTTTGCGATAATGGATGACTGACTGTAGATTATCACGCTTATTACGCGTCGACTTCCAAAATAAGTAATTAAGTGGACATCATAAATAATGATTTGAGTTGAAATTATGTTTTATATGGGAAAAATAGGGACAGCAATGTCTCCAGAAACTGCTAAATTCAAACCTCTGTTTGCATCTGAGTTCTGTTGGTGTTTATATATTTAATATAACCATCTGATACTCATCATCCCGCTTATTAAACGACTACTTGCCAAATAAATAAATAAATAAATGGACATGAAATATTGATTTGAGTTGAAATTATTTTCTTAGTTTACTTGTAGTGACCACAGAGTGATATGAGAAGGTCAGATGAATCGCAATACCCGGATGGCCGATAAGATATTACTTTATCCCTGGTCATTATTCAGAAAAATATGACCACTGGATGGCGCGATTAAACCATTAGAATTTAGTTTTCCAGGGGGCTGTCAGTCATTTATAATTTTTAATACATTTAATTACATATATGCTTATTAATTAATATAATTAATTGCAATTAATCACATCTCAATATTTACTGAGAAACAAATACTAATAAAAAATGAAATACAAAATAGTGCTAAATTATAATGCTTATTATATATTATTATTATATTTATAATTATTTTGCATTGTCACCTCACAGCAAGAAGGTCGTGGGTTCAAACCCCGTTTGCCACGGCCTTTCTGTGTGGAGTTTGCATGTTCTCCCCGTGTCTGCGTGGGTTCTCTCCGGGTGCTCCAGCTTCCTCCCACCATCCAAAGAGATGCAGGCTAGGTTGATTGATGTCTCCAAAAATTGTCCTAGGTGTGGATGTGAGTGTGAGGGTTGTCTGTATATGTGTGGCCCTGCGATGGACTGGCGACCTGTCCAGGGTGTACCCCGCCTTTCGCCCAATGTAAGCTGGTATAGGCTCCAGAGCAAGTTCTTCCTCTCACTCTCACTCTTTCTTTCTTTCTTTCTTCTCTCTCTCTCTCTCTCTCTCTCTCTCTCTCTCTCTCTCTCTCTCTCTCTCTCTCTCTCTCTCTGTGTGTGTGTGTGTTTTGGCCACTTTTGAGGCCTCTCCCTGCTTTCACTGTAACAAGAAACAGCTGTTAGAAATCATGTTGTTGAGCCACATCACTCCCTCTCTCCCACAAACAGACACACGACCACACCCCATCACCACAGTTGAATTTTACCATTAAACTTTGTTTACTGTTCAGCCAGTTCCTGCCTCCTCCTTTCCCTGTTGTGAACCCCTAGCCCAAACCCCATACCTAAATCTAACTGTAAATTTAAACCTGTTGACCATGATTGTAATTGATAAATACATTTTGTGTACGATGGAAGAATGGAAATATAAGGGTTTTGAAGGAACAAAGTTCGATGTATTTCGTACTTTGTTCGTTTTGTACGAACAAAGTACGAAATACATCAAGGTTGTACATTAAGCTTTACATGCCTTCTATGATAGGAACATTCCTTGTTACAGACTATACGTACAGGTCGGGTGCATGATTAATTGTATATTTTTATTTTTATAATTAAGTGTTATTTTTTTATATGATTAATTGCATTAAATTTACTTGTTAAATTGACAGCCCTAATTAAAACCCACTGACCTACTTCTATTTTTTATAGTCCCTGCTCTCATCACCACTGGCGGCTATGGAAATGCCCGGAAAAAGAGGGACATTTCGGACACAAACAAAATCACTGGGTCAGATCTCTCAACCTCACACAATTAAGTGTCATGATACAAACATTTTTTTTTTTTTTCGTTTTTACATACATCTTGGTAATAATACCATGTTTTATATATGTTTTCTGGACATGTACCATGGAGTACCATAAATAGCATGGTGCATGAATGTAGCTTAGTAATAAGTCAGTACCATAGTATTACCATCAGGTACCATTACTGTACCATGGTACCACCACAGTGCTTTCAAGCAATTGTAGTTGTCCATTTTGTGTATAGCCTATTTTAGACTGACAAAAGATTACAATGACTATAATGTTTCAAAAATTTAAATTATTTAAATTATAACGTATGTTAATCTTATGTGTTTTTTATTGTACATTTGTGTATGTGTGTGCACACATTAGTTACTGTGTGGAATTTGAACTCACATCTCTGACGGCCGGTTGCCAGCACAGTATCACTACGCACACTCGCTGGATGCGGTACCTAAAGGAAGGGTATCAAGTGTGTGTGGAGTGCCAGCCACCAGCTCTCGCCCAGGGCCAACACTATTGTTCAGGTGATGGGGAAAGCACCAGGCAGGCATAGTAACAGCAGAGATGCATTTCTGAAAAAAACAAAAAAACGTACTTTTACAGAATGTTTTAACTTTGTCACAGGTTCTGTCCTGCTTTTTACTCACCCCTCAGTTTTTAAAAACAAACATTGTATGTACAGCAAGCAATGAATAAGTCTGTGGGGAAAGGCACTGGAATAAACATTCAAATACACACTATTTTAAAATCTATCCACAATATTATACGCTCACTTGAGACTAAAGAAAAAACAAATTCTTGGAGAAAACTCCACAAACATGAATTTAATCACATTACCAGATGTTCGTCCACCTAGAACACAGTCCCACTTCTACAATAATGATTTTAATAATAATAATAGTAATAATAGTAATAATAATAATAATAATAATAATAATAATAATACATATAAGGGCATTGAAAAAATACAAGCTGCAATTCTGCTTTAAAATCTACTACCTTCTACCTCTACTAGATGCGTTACCGTAAACGCGATATTTTTCGAACATCACATTAGGCACATCTTAAAGGGGACATGTCATGAGGAATAAACATTTCTTTGATATTTTGAGGTTGTACTTCAAAAACATTCTGCAAGTCTCGGAATGCAAGTCTTCCACTCCAGTCAAAAAGCATTTATTGTTTCCATTCTGCAAAAACGGCTCATTTTGAAATCGGTCACATTGTGACATACACATGTGATGTTCATTTGAATAGCTCCACCTCTACAACATACGTAATTCTTGCACTGAAAAAGAGCACGACTTAGGTACTCCATCACTGAAAGTAGTATTATTGTTACAGTATAGTTTGCTTTTACAAATGAAAAGATTAAGATTTCGAGGAAGGTCCCGAGATGTTGTTGTGTTCCTGGTTGTGGAAAAAGCAGGGCCGTAACCACAATATACACTGAGTGCCCAATTATTAGGCAAATTGTATTCCTCAGGATTAATTTTATTGTTGAGCAAACACAATGCTTTCAGTCAATCCAAAATGTTATTGAACCTCAAACCTGAATATTTAACAAAGAAAAAGTGAGTTTTGTCTTTCTCAGGAGAATATATAAGTGTGCACAATTATTCGGCTAACTAAATTACAAAAATAATTTCTCCCAACTTAATTGTTTATTCTCAGTTTTTTGAGTATGTGCAAAAAATAAGTATCACAAAATAACAATTAAATTCAATTTTTTGCCATTCAAAAATATTTAGTGACTAATATAGCCACCCTTCTTTTCAATAACTGCCATGAGCCTTCTATCCATGGTGTCTGTCAGTTTCTTGATCTGTTCATGATCAACATTCGCTGAAGCAGCAACCACAGCCTCCCAAATGCTGTTCAAAGAGGGGCATTGTCTTCCCTCACTGTAAATCTCATGTTTGAGAAGGGCCCACAATTTCTCAGTCAGGTGAGGAAGGGGGGCAAATCATTGTTTGGGCACCTTTGAGGCCCTTGTTGGCTAGCCAAGCAGTGGAGTTCTTGGATGCATGTGATGGAGCATTGTCCTACATAATAATCATGGCCTTCTTGAATGCTGAGGACTTCTTCCTGTATACCACTGCTTGAATAAAGTACTTTCCAGAAACTGGCAGTAGGTTTGAGAGTTGAGTTTCAGTTCATCTTCAACTCGAAAAGGTCCAACTACTTCATCCTTAATGATAGCAGCCCATACCAGTACCCCTCCTCCACATTGCTGGCACCTGACCTTAATGTATTTCTTTGCCCAATCTTGATGCTTCAACTTGTGTATATATTCAGTGGTGGTCATTTTTCAGCCTTCTTGATCGTGGCCATGTCTCTGAGCACTTGACACCTTGTACTTCTGGAAACTCCAGTTGGTTGGTTGCCATTCTGGAATATGGTGGCACTGGAAGATAATGGGTTCCTGGTAGCTTCACGTTATATTCTTCTCAAGTCAAGTTAATTTGCACCTTTTCTTCTCCAAGCATTTTTTGTGCCCCAGTTGACTATTCGCAACAAAATGTTTGATTGTCCGGTGGTCACGCCTAAATAATTTAGCAAATTCAAGAGTGTTACATCTGTCTGAAAGGCATTTTACAATATTTGTCTTTTTAGTGTCAGTTAAAACCTCTTTGTTGGCCCATTTTACCTGAGGTAACGAAGCTGCCTAATAATTATGCACACATTGATATAAGGCGTTAGTCACTTTTGCCACACCATCCCTCATTACACAAATATATATATATCACCTGAAAATGATTGAATCCAATAAGCATTCAAGTTTATATAGTTTGGAGTTGGAAAATGTGCATGGAAATAATGAAAAGATCAAAATACTCACTTGCCTAATAATTGGGCATGCAGTGTAAATTTAGGGGGATAACTCCCCTCCAATAATCAGATTTGGCCAGATTGTACACAATAAAACACAAAGTAGAGCATTATCACCCAAAGATTAGAACTATAAAATTGTAAAACTTGTGACTTGAGGCTTCCATTGCGTTTTTAAGTTGTGGCAAGGACAGTGTCATATGTTTATAATGCCAATATTATTGGGTAATAATTTTAAATCAATTTATGATGTTTCTCAATTATTCTGAATTTTGTACAGACTCAGTGGTAGTCTTGTACTGTGTGAACGTAAAAGAAAAACATGTATCTTTTAAAACTTGTATCTGTTTATTGCATTTAAGGCCTTTATTCAGAAAAGTATTGCATTCAGGGCCTTTACTATTTTAAAGGACTAAAGAGGACAATTATATTTGTGACCTCAAAACTTGTGACCACCCCACCCCCAAAATGGTTTGGTCCCCAAGACTAGGTTACGGCCTTGGGAAAAAGTGCATCCTTACAAAGCCTTCTCTAGGATTCCAACATTTGCAATAAGTGGCTTAAATATATTTAAACAAAGTTTCTAAAGGTATCAATGACTATATTTTTGTTCAGCACATTTCTCTGTGGATTCTTTTGAGTAACAAGATTCAGGCTTTGCAAAAATGGAGCATAGCCAACTATATTGGACACAACAGTAATGCTGGTGAGTAACAAATGTAATTTCAATAGGTGTAATTTACAAGTGGGATGGGGCATGTCCTTCCATTTTTTGCCTCAACTATTTAATAAATGCAAAAACATTCCCATGAGACCAATTAGTCATTCTGGCTAAAGTTTAGTTATCCATGTACTTTTCCACTGACTAACACAATCCTAGTACTGACAGTGCTAGATGTACAGATCAACATATAAAATTAATCATGTGAAATATTTATTGGAGCTCTTAAACTGGTCATCAAGAACAACTGTTTATTAAAACATTAATAGATTCTTTGACTTTATCTACAAAGATGTTAGCCAAACATAACAAAGTAATATATTAAAGGAGAAAGCACAGAAACCAAGCATTTCAGACAGAGGACTAGAGACAAGGTAAGATTTCCTAAATTGAGCTAGGCCAGGTTTCACAAGTGATGCAGTGATGCAACGTGCTACTTCTGCCACTAGAGAGAACCATGAGACATGTCTAAATATGCAAAAGCTTGTTTATAAAACCACTTGTACTGGTTTAAGGCTCTCCTAACAAGCCTGTGCACTCATTTAAAACACTCCAGAGCCTCCTGATGTTTTTTTAATAAAATGAGAGATGGCTTGTTAATCTAGGTTAAATTTAAAAGCCTAATGAGATTGGGGTGTTTGTACATCGTCAGTTTTTATAAGTTATTTTTAATAGAATGGAGACACACTAACAGTATTTTTAATATTAGCTGAAAAATGCTGTTTTAAAACGCAATTATCATGAGCATAAATTGAAACACTTCTATATGGCTATTTTCAAGGACAACAGCCAGATGCACCCACCACTCTGTCTGTCTCATATCTCTCTCCATCAGTCTTTCAATCTTATCACATTCTCTCTCTCTCACTCTTAGGAGGTTATCTCTGCAGTGGCAGGCTGTGGGGAATTCTCAGTGCAGAGTGGTGTGTAGACGGGTTCGTCGCCGAGATTCCTGTTCTTGTCCTACTCTACACAGTTTTCTCTTCATCTAGCTCACAAACTTTAATTAGTCTTAACCGGGTCATGTCACTTCATACTTGATCACTGTTGGAATGATGGTAGGTAGAGCAATACGTGGTAACGCCCCAACCTGCTTCAGGCTTGTATGCCAATTAATAGAGTATGAAATGCTATAAATGTTGTCAATATTCAATATAGTTGACAATCAAGATAATATTCCTTACTAGTTCACATTTATTCATCAATGACTTCTCACTATTGCTAATGGTCATCCTTTTAGCCCCAAAATAAAAATTCTGTCATCATTTATGCAATCTCCTCATTCCAGGCCCATATGACTTTCAAAATCAAATTTGAAAAAGGGTTTTGAAAAAGTTGTTTTCCGAAACATCTCATTTGTGTTTCATAGAAGAGAAAAAGTCATAAAGGTTTGGAATGACACAAGTGTGAATGAGTGATTTTTTTGGGGTAAACAAGTAAAGAAAATCTTTGAACAGTTAATGTAGACAACACTGGAATAATCAATTCAAGGTAAAATGAATCATCTGTATCATTTATTTGATTTCCAGCCAACCAAGGGGGTAGGGGATATCTCTTCTTTATACTGCAAAAGATTTCAGGACATTTTGACACATTTTGGCTCTTTTTCCTATACAAGACAAGAAGGAATTGGCTTTTTGTCACATACAGAACAAGTTACAACTTCAGAGGTACGACATGCATTAAACGACAAAATTCACATACAGAAACAACAGCATAGAAAGTCAACAGGTAGAAAGATTACAAAACAAACAGCCTTTAGACCTACAAACAACATTGTAGAAGATTAAGGGGTGAGGGAGGGATTGTAAACAGTGCTCTCTGTTTTATAAGTTCCCTGGAAACTCTATGGATGTTAACATTAATTTATTTTCATGAAATACAAGGTAAAATTGTATATCTCTAGTTACCACTGTTATTGTACAAATTTTATACAACAAAAATCTAATAAAAGAAAGAAGACATTTGTGCTTTCTGGTTTAAATGAAATGCATACAAACCCTTTAACATCACAAATCCTCTCATAAATAATTAACTCAATTAAAATTCAAAGCTCCAGTTATCTAATACAGTTATCTGTGACTGTGAACTGAAAATAACATAAACATCCAATAATCATTTCATTTTCAAAAAGTGTCCAGTTTGATGCTGGAAGCATCATCAGTTCATCACAGTCTAGCGTGTTTTTGAGCAAATTTAAATACCACTTACTTTGAAGGATTTTATTAATGTAACATTATGGATTACAGTCTAACATGTGGGTGTGCATTTTAGACAAAACACCTTTAATGCCATTAGACCATCTAATAAGACCCTGACATTGCACTCAAATTACTGATTGTCATCACTGTTTGTTGACTGGTGTCTAAAAAATTATCCCCCAAATAATCACCTATATACAGTATATTTTATTCTAATCTTTGTAAATGCTCTAAGCTCACTGCACTATGCGTGTTCCCCATAGGGCAATATATAGAATGTCTGCAGAACATATACTGTATCAGTTATAACACAACATTCTGACATGTCTGATTGGGCAATTAACATGGAATATATGATGGTGAATCTCTCATAAACCTGCCAAGAGTCATATCACAAACAAAAAAAAAAACAAAACAAACAACAAAAAAAAAAATCGAAATTATATTTTGCATTAAGAAAATGAAGCCTATGTTGAGTACCATTAAGATTTGTGCAAATCATTATTTACATACTTTGACTCAAATAGTAGAGAATGGTTCCAGCAAAATCAAGGTCGTGTCTGATTCCCAGGGAATTTGTGTACTGTTAAAACATTTAAACCTAGTGCATTCTCTCTATGTCACATTGGATCTGCCACTTGAATAAATGTCAAAGTGTATTATGCCACCGCCAATTCTCATTACAAATATATATATCAAGGAAAACTATCCAGGTGACCTAGGAGAATTGGTGCTGTTTTGAAGGCAAAGGAGCTCACACCAAGTATTGATGTATGATGTTACTTGATAAATGAAAACTTTTTATGGCATTATTTTTGAAAACATCCTCACAATGCAACACAAGTGCCTAAAACTTTTGCACAGTACTGTTTATATATATATAAACAGTACTGTGCTTCTCACCAACCTTTGTGGTGAGAAGCCTTTTCTTCTGAAATACCTAAACCAGCCTGCACCAACAATCATCCATGCGATTATCTAATCAGCCAATCGTGTGGCAGCAGTGCAGTGCAGAAAAATCATGCATATACTGGTCAGGAGCTTCAGTTAATGTTCACATCAACCATCAAAATGGGGAAAAATGTATATTAGTATTTTTGGACCATTGCATGATTGTACATATATATATATATATATATATATATATATATATATATATATATATATATTATTTCTCATGGTACTGAATTTAAATTATGCAGATTAATACAATTTCATGATTCTATTGCAGCAAAGAGAAGCTAAGGTGAATAATTAGTGAGAATAATGAGTAAAACATACAGGTAATTTGAGAATTCAAGGGGAAATATGTTTAATTGTCATGAAAATAATGGCATAATACAAAAACTCTTAATGGACCTAATATAGGCTTTATTTTCCTTATGCAAAATATATTTTCTTATTTTTGAGCATGAGATTCACCCATGGATCATAACAAAAACCAGGGTTGACATTGACCTCAGGGCACAGCCAAATACAGTCAAGAGAGCATTTTGAATGGCTTTAGTAAAGTAACATTACAGTGATAATGTTCTCTCCATATGAATCTACGCAATAAATAGGGCACTGAATGTGGATCACACAACCAAAAGATCATGGACATTGTATAACGCACATAAAAGACCACAAGCAGAGCAAGAAACCTTAGCTCTCTAAAAGCAGTTTCATCTTGTTCTATTACAGTAAGCAATACACATCATGGCAATTATCAATTATTTTGTATCTCTCTTCTATTTTTTCCATCTGCCTACCATACACACTTCTCCCACACTCTCACAGAAATTGGTATTCCGTTCACACCTCAGTTCAACTCAGCTAAATCGTTGAGACAGGGATGGAAGCATAAACACTCCCAAGTCTCACAAGAGGCTGAGTTTCCCTGATCATCTTTTCGCTTCTAAGATAGCACATAGGCACACACGTACATATTCTGAGAGAAAAGTACGTTCTAACAATGTGACTTTTTCAGTGATGGTATTTGTTCACAAGCATGCAATTGAGTGAATGTTTTTTATCTAATTTAGCCCTCGCTATCCTGGTTTTCAAATTGGATATGAGCTCTGCCAGGGAGGGCTTGTGGTCACCATGGAAACTGGATATAGTCATCTTCAGGACAGCGTCTACATACCTGTGAATATATGCTGGACTGTGCACGTGTGGTTCTAGCATAGTGAGGACAAGGGTGTTGCCGATAAGGATCTTATCTTTTATGCACAGAAAGTTTGTGCATTGTATGTAAAATTTAGGGGGAAATACATGACCATGCATTACATTTTGTATTACAGAGTTCTTTATTAAAAGTGATAATGTGTGTCTGAAATCATCCATCATTCAAAAGTAGAACTGGACAAAATGGTCATCATCTTGGTCAAGTAGTGTACTTTTGGCCTGAATACCAACTGAGGACTCAAAAGTTCCCTTTAAACGTTATGCGAATAACAAATATTTCAAAATAAACATTTTCTCTGCCAATGCAAATTTATTAGACCATCTATCTCACTTCATATAATCATCTAGAAAATACATTAGAAATATATAGTTATATTTATTATTATTTTCAAACATGTTTGTGTCTGAGACAGCATCTACTGATATGAAATTGTTAAATTGAATTTAAGTATTGAATCGACCTGAAGATTTTCAATAGTTTCTTTCTGGGTCAGATTTATTCCAGCTTAATGCCAATAACTGTCAACAACAGGGCAAAGTATTTGGAGTCCATCCATCAAGGTTCTTTGCTTGTGGGTTGCCAGTGTGCATGTGCTATTTATTTATTTTATAATATACAATCATAAGCATGGGCGTTTTGCATGACAACATTGAACATGAGGTTTATCTTCATCCATTACTTTCTTTAAACACACACAAATGACCTTTTTTGACAAAATGTTGCCATACCAGAAAAATACACAAATAAATAAGGGATGACATGTAAGTAAATGAACATGAAGCGTGTAACATCTGAACAGATTTTGGTCTCTTCCGATGAAACAATTAACAGTTTATTCTTATATCAGTAAATATGGCAAGAAATTTGAAATGCATTTCTAGAGAAAATCTTCTAAATATAAAAATAAATCAATCATATTAGAATCAACCATATGTGAATATATTCTGGAGCGTGAGTATGTGTGTAGGACTGTCATAGTTATCATATACGTGCACATTATCATACCATCAGCCCTCCCTATAATCACATACGCTTGCACACAAACACTCATACTGTATGCAGACCCATAACTGCAGTTAAGTAAGGCCAGTTTATCAGGGGACAAGGGAGGGGTGCACTAGTAAAACAGGGTTTAACATGTAATTTGTCTCTAATGCTAATCTTTAAGGTGAGCTCTAGACAGTGGGTAGCTAATGTGGGCAGTGACAGACTGTCCACTTGTTTTACCATACATACCTGCGCTTGAATAGTAAGTTTTCAGCTTCAAGCTAGTTAAGCTTTAGAATAAATCATGTTCTTGTCACAATCAACCATAGGCCAGATTTGTTCTGGCTTTATCTTAACCCTGCGATGCACCAATGCAGGCTTGTTTACAGAAGAGAAAAAAGGGCAAGAGGTGCAGGCAGTGCAATCTTCGAGATCCTGATCCATAATGATGTAACACTACTGCTGTTTTCCAGTGATAAAGTGATAAAGTGACTCTCCTGCATAAAGTCACCTGGGTAGGCCCACTGTAAAATTATTCTCCAATGTACATTAGTCTCCCCTTTCTCCAATGTTCTTGGCCTTCGTTCCCTTTCTTGGACTCCTTTCAAAGTCCAACGTATGACCCTAAGGCCTCAGAGGCCCTTATCAAAAGTGTTGGAATGTCCCCTGTCCCCTTTGGGCCTCCTCAACTTCTCTGAAGCCACATTGTTCTCGTGACCAACACTTGGGCTACTTCCCAATGGGAATAGGCAGTTCTGACCTAGCAGCCTCTGGGCAGCTTCTAAGTGGTTGGTGCCCCCCTGATAACCACCAAGACGAGGCTTGGAGCTCAGGCCAACCAGCAAACGATCTGATGGACCACCCTCACGCAAGTGCTCCTCGTCATCCGTGTCGGCATCAATGTACTTGTTGATAGATGCATCGTGGAAGGTGAAGACCTCAGGGGTGAGTGCCTTCCTTTCGGGTGTCTTAGGTGGAGTCCTGCTGCTGGCTGTTGTGTAGACTGACACCTCTGGACTTAGTATGGAGAGGTCAGAGAGAAGAGAGCTGTTGGATAGAGGACCGCCCGATAGGCTGGTCTCCCCAAAATTGCGATGATTCACCCTAACCGAATGCACTTTCTGAGAGCTTCCAAGCAGACCTGGTTGTCGTGAACCATCTGTGTTAAGAGGTTTAGCACCAGAACAAGGTGGTGTAAGCATGGTCTCATGCTCCAAGGTGGTCTGCAGGCTTGGGTTTGCACTGACCCTACCGGAGAGGCCCAAACCAGGGCTGTGGGAGAATCGAGAGCTTTCTGGGAGGGACAAGCCCCCTGCCGGACTGTAGGGGAATCGTGGGTTCTCTTGAAAGTCTGTTGCACAGCTGATATAACTGTCGATGCTGGACAGACTTTTCATGTCCACCACCCCTTCACGACCCCCATTCAGTGGGTCACCACCTTGACCTTGCAAGGCTCCTAGCTCAATCTCATCCCTTCTATTTCCTGCCCGGGATGAGTTTCTGTCTTTGGTGTTCAGGTTGGGCTGTGACTGAGTCTTAGCCATCTGGTTGTACATTTCTTCCAGTTTCTGTGGATTAAGCCTCTGTGGACTAGAGGCCATCACCTTACTCGGGGATCCTTGGTCTGGGTTGAAGGAATGATTTGAACTGGTCTCAGATGCTGCCCGTTTTGATGACCACTTCCACCGACTGGGTGACAGATGGTTGTCCTGGGTTCTTTCACCCTTATCCATGACCACCACATCCAAAAGCTCTGCACCACGTGAAAATGCTTCTCTAACATTCATGGATACTATACTGCCATTGCGTTTGGCTCGCTCAAGAGCCTCACGTCTCTTGATAGCCTTCTCTTGTCTTTTCTGTTCCTTGTAGAATTCAGAGAAGTTGTTGACGATGATGGGAATGGGTAGGGCAATGACTAACACTCCTGCTATGCAGCAGAGACCACCAACAATCTTTCCCAGAAGTGTCTTAGGGTAAATGTCCCCATATCCCACTGTGGTCATTGTAATAGTGGCCCACCAGAAGGAGGCAGGAATGCTCTTGAACTTGGTATCATCCTCGTCCTTCTCGGCAAAGAAAACTAGGCTGGAAAAGATCATGATACCCATGGCTAAGAAGAGGATTAGCAGGCCCAGCTCATTGTAACTCCGTCGCAGCGTGAAGCCCAGCGACTGCAACCCAGTGGAGTGACGTGCCAGTTTCAGGATCCGCAAAATTCTCATGATTCGAAAGATTTGTACCACCCGCCGTACATTTTGAAACTGCAAGACGCTTTTGTTGGACTCTGTCAAGAATATGGTTACGTAATATGGAAGGATAGCCAGCAGGTCAATGACATTCAGGGGACCTTTGAAGAATTTCCATTTGTTTGGTGAGGAAAGGAAGCGAAGAAGGTACTCCATGGTGAACCAAGCAATGCACACAGCCTCCACATGAGCCAGTTGGGGATTATCAGTAGTCTGACCAAACTCGTCTGTGTCTTGCAGCTCCGGAAGGGTGTTAAGGGACAAAGCGATAGTGGAGAGTACAATGAATAGGATAGAGATGATGGCCAAGATCTGTAAGACAAAAAAAGTTACGAAATAAACTCTTATTCAAGGGATAGTTAACACAAAAAGAAATACAAGGCGTTCGCAATCAGTCACCGTTAAATTTTATTTATATATATTTTTTTTCATACAATGAAAATAAATGGTGACTGAGCCTATTAGTCCCTAATATTCTGCATAACATCTCCTTTTGTGTCCAAGTCATACAGGTTGAGGACGAAGTGTAAGGAAATTATGGTTTGGGTGAACTATATCTTAAAAATAAAACTTGTTTAATAAAGATCTACATATTGGTAAACAAATATGATTTAATAGTTATTCACTGTAAAACTCAGCTCTTATTTATGAACCTTTTATGTCAGCTTGAGCTGTACAAAAAGTCCTTATAAATCTTATGTAAATATATTATAAGGAAAGGATATTACTATATAATACTATGATATAATAATACTATATACTATATCAGGATATTATTTCAGAAGTTCAGAAGCTTATTTACTATCACTGACATATCACTGACTTTGTGTGGTCTCACAACTCACAATAAAAATAATCTGTTCAAGTTCAGCTGTTAAAGACAAAAAGAGCTTCTTATGGAACTTTTAACTAAATAATATATAATTTTGCTCATGGATATCTAGTTAACTTGCTACTTTGAAGTCTTTAGATCTGAAAATCTTTCAAAGGGTTGATGTATAAAGCCGCCCAATCAGAATGAAACTGGCCAATTTTCTGTGCAATGTTCATGAGATTTTCAGTGAACGGACTTTGGGTTGACTGTGGATATGCAATCTGAGGTTCCCTAAAAACCTGTTTGGGTCAGCAAGAGATTAACCTTTTAACTTTAAAATGTACAAATGTGAGTTGTTGTTTTTTTTTATATAGAAAAATATAAATTTTAAAGGTGTAAAATGATTATCAAAATACATTTTGTTATGAATTATGTCATCCCATGGCATAACAGAACCGTGAACCTCTTTCTTCATCATCAATTTTAGCCTGTTAATCTCTCTCGGTTGGTATTATCAAATGATTTGCATTTGTATTAAAGCTATAGAAAATCATTGTGACTCATTGCACTTGCAGGTGTCTGCATATGTGTATTAATGTGCCTAAGAAGAGATGATACCCTCCAGACACGCTACAAACATATTTAATACATTTAATACAATTATAGAAAGCATATAACCTATAAAACAGCTAAGTTTAGCCTTTTATTTATTAGCTTGCCAAATCTTAAGCAGCATTATATCCAAAATGATATCAGCATCCACAATCTCTACTTAGTCACACCGGAGCTCCCAACTCCCTCCCATTTTATTCACCACTGCCTGATTAAAAGACTAAAATGACTTGCTGTTTGTAATGGTTTGTACTGGTATAAATTCTATTTCTGCTAAATTCATTAAGTTTTAATTGGTCAAGTTTTTTGTAGTGTCTGTCAATTAGAGAATTTCCATAGGAAACAAAGTTATTTTTAATATCTCATTTAATATATGATACATAGTTGATGCTTAAAAGAAACTACTGAGAACTCCATTAAGTCTTATGGGCTATGACAGACTAACCTCTGAGCAACAAAATCGGTTCCTCTGGGTTTTACTACAGCTCTGATTTGAGTGAAGAGAATTACCCTGGAGGTAAGAAAGACTAATTTCTAGGTCATTTACTTGGCCTTTTATGCCAAACATGTGTGTAAAGTGTGTGCGTTGCAAAGTATTCTGAATGTGAAAAGTGAAAAGGGCAGCTATAAAAGGACCACTCGAGTGACAATGGACATCGGAAGAATGCTCCATGTAGTTGCTCAGACGTTTAATGGGGACTGCATTTTAAGCTGTTTTAGCACAAATACTCAGTGCACAATCAATTGATTCATTGACCAAGTTATAATCTGCCAATAATGTGCATTTAACATCTAACACTCAAGCTGAGGAAGGCATAACAAGTTCGACTCCCTGCATGGCTAAGGAGAAGGATGCACAGGGTGAAATCCCAGCATTTCCATGTCATCTCAGGTGAGTGGCTCATTATCACATCCAGTTGGGTGCTCTTACAAGCACAAACAAATTATGCTCCCATAAGATACACACAACTCATATAAACATATAAACACACACAAATACACACCCACAGCTCAACACACACTCCAAAAACGGCTGTGCACAGCGGGATATCCCATTAAGGGCATAAATTCAATTGCATGGCATTCCCGTAGGAAAGAAAAAATCACAAATGAGATCCCCTTAATATCACAGATTTTTATTTAAGTCTTCTGCTTCTCAGCTTTTTCTACCAGAGCCTAGTAATTTCACATGTGTGTCATCTAGTCTAGAGTTTCAGAAGAGATCTCCACCTGGTCTCAAACTGTGTTCAGATCTGACAAGATATCAAATTCTGCTATCAAATCAGAGACCTGAATGTAAACTCAAACATTTCTTATCAAATGTGTCCATAAGCAAACTAATTAGACTATTTACATTTAGAACTTTATATAACTGATATACATTTTTATACACGTTAATTTATATTTCATTATTTTGAAATAACTTTATAGCTCTAGACTCTAACAGTATGTCAATACTTGACATTTGATTATATATTTGATTAGATTTTTTATTTCTCCAAAGAAATTTTGATTGAGACAAATTTGATTTAAAGGGATAGTTCACCCCCCCAAAAATAAAAATAAAAATCTCATAATTTACTCTCATGCCATCCTAGATGTGTATGACTTTCTTTCTTTTACCAAACACAAACAAAGATTAAAAAAAAATAATACAAATATCAGCTTTGTTGGTCCATTCAATTCAAGCAAATGGTGGCTAGAACTTTGAAGATCCTAAAAACACATGAATCCATATCTCCAGAAGCGATATGATAGGTGTGGGTGAGAAACAGATAATTATTTAAGTCCTTTTTACTATAAATCTCCAATTTCACTTTCAAATTCTTTTTCTTTTCTATTTGGTGATTCACATTGGTGAGTTTACTTTGTGCATATTCCCACATAATGGTCAGGGAGGAGAATTTATATTAAAAAAGGACTTACATGTATATTAAATATTGATCTGTTTCTCATCCACACCTATCATATCTCTTCTGAATATATGCATTTAACCACTCGAGTAGTATGAAATACTTTATGCTGCCTCTATATGCTTTTTGGAGCTTCAAAATTCTGGCCACCATTCGCTTGCATGGTGAGGACCTACAGAGCTGAGATAATCTTTAAAAAAAAATCTTTATTTGTATTCAGCAGAAGAAATAAATTAATTTACATAAGATAATTTTCAATTTTGTGAACAGTATCCTTTTAAAGGCGATGTGTGCAATATTTCCCAATGCTTAATATGCAGAGTCAACTATAGGTGAGTAATTTTTAGGTTTATTCCTCAGAAAAGTGTAAAGACTGTGGCTCTTTGGGACTATCAAAACATGCATCTGTTTGAGAACAGCAACCAGCAACATTGGCTCAATCAATAAAATCTGTTTGGGGTTGGACAATTTGTCCGACGAATTGCAAAGTGGAATAATCTGGAAACCTGTTTGAAACCCTTTTTTTTACTATTGTCACTGAAATTACACAGTTCACCTTTAAATTAAGTATAGCTAAGTCTCCTGGGCTATGAAAGAGCAGCCTCTAAGCAATGACATTTTCCTCTGGGATTAATTTTAATAAGTGTGTTATAGGACCATTTTGAGAAATGCAGTGTTTATAGGAGAAAGGGTAATACTATCTCATCATAAGTAACTCTAAACATGCATATCCTGCTCAGTGTAGATGTTTCTTTGTCTCTTAGTGAGAACTCCTTCTTTGACCTTGACCACTGACATTCAACCACTGCCGCAGCATTGTCAAGGCAACCTACTTCAAGCTTGGTAGGAGGCAGTTAAATAAAAAGGTTTGATTGAAAAGTGTCAAAGTTTCTGTCTCTCTTATCATCAATATCATCACCTTGTTCGGCTGTTTGCTACTTACAAATGGAGCTTCATTAACAAGGTTTGGGAGGAGCAAGTTAATTTAATCCAACCAATCAGACTGCCAGAGTAAGCATATATAATCAGCTGCTTACCTCTACATGGCATCGAGCCTTCTGGCATTTGGCCCCGCCCATTGCCCACGAAAAGACCCGTGCGAGAGACTCGTTTCTTGATCGGTCAGATGCTACTTCTCTGCAAAGCACTCGCCCTCATCAGAACAGCTCTTCTTTCGAAATCATCTTGTTGTTCAACAGAAGCTGCCGCAGCAGCTCATTTGTATTTACAGCATTGACCGCTACCACTTTAAGCGGTCTTCATGCCATTTCAGCTCTATTACAGCTCTAATTGTATGCATGGGAATCAAAGATTGACTATTTAATTCAATCATCATTCCTATGTTTTCCAGCATTTTAATCTGGTTCTTCCGCACATGTGATTCCTGTCAGCCTCATTACCTTACCGTGCAGCTCATTTAGGGTGTGCTCCATTAAGTGATTCCATTTGAAGTCATCTTACAACATGGCTATCACTATCGTTATCCCTTCTAATTGCCCTTCGGAGCGTGATTTATTCTTTTCGGAATACAGGGGCAATCATGCAACAAGCGAACTTCCTTCCAAACAACCGCTACCCTAATAATTACACCATCTTTTTTCAAATCAACGCAGACATTTTAGCACAAACTCGCTGCTACAGCAGCACCTGCTCTGACCATGCTACATGCTCTGTCTGAACAGACATGAGAATGAAATGCCGAATTCAACTCTGCAATAGGTAGATTGCACTGCAACTCGTTCATGAATCATTGCGCAAACGCGTCTCACCTCCTCGCAGCATTCAGGCTCACCTCGCTGTGCATTCCAGATAACCATGAAGCAAGCACTTCTACAAACTTCTACTTATCTCTAGACTATAACATGATAATCTCCTCCTGCCCAGGACAAATGCTTCACCCAGTTCAAATCAATCCATCATTTTTTATTTTTACAGACAAGTCGTCTCTACGATTACCTAAATCATTGGATTACAAACTCTTAACAAGCTCTAACCTAAAAACCTAATTGCTGCATGACTTTAAAAGCGTTCAACAATCTGTCATAATCTTACACTTCACCCAAGTTTAAATTAATGGGTTGAAATCGATGCCTGATGATTCGACTTTGCTTCATACCCACAATATTTCTGTTTTCTGTAGAATTTATTACAGTTCATCATTATAAACAAGCCGTTTATTCACCTCACTACTACAAACGGCACCCATATAGTATCTATTAAATCCAATCCTCAGGCACAAACTCCTAATGATTCATACGTCCTCGTCAAGGACACTTCATTGTCACATCGTGAGTTGATGGAATTACTCGCATTACGTTGGAAGCAATCTACAAAGCTCCACACCATATGCTTAAGTTAAAAAAACATCAGACGACAGTGTTTATCCTGGTACTTGGTTTCAGGTAGGGCTGGGTATCGAGTTCGATACATTTTAGGCACCGACCGAATTGCCTCTAAACAATCGAGTATCAAAAAATGACAGTCCTATAAACTAGGACCTACTTAACGTTATATATTATTTGGAAGTATGGCTATGATAGCTAGCTAAATCGATGCTAAAAATGCTTTAAGGTTGACAGAAACTGATCAAGTTTAACGTACTTTAAACTAGTTATTTTGTTAAACCGTACTTATCCTTAGGGTTGGCTGAATTAACAGTTAACTGAGTTAACAGCATTCTTGGTTTTTTTTTGCTAGTTTTTTTTTCCTCTTCACATTAATGTTATAGCCTCTGCCCTTACCAACCCTGATATGAGGAGACCAGAAGGCTCAGGAGATGAGTCTTTGAGTCTGTAAAAAAAAGTTAACATACTAAAAAAATATGTGTAATGTTTGTAATCTTGTTAAAACGGATTTCATAAAATTGGTATTGAAAAAAGTATAGTTTAGGAACCGGCATCAAAGTCAAGGTATTGGTATCAGTATCGATATAGAAATGTTTTGAACGATACCCAGCCCTAGTTTCAGGTGCCTTCTAATTTCATGACAAACAACAACTTAAAATGATGTCATACATATGTACATGCAAGCATGCATTCTGACATTGCTTCAAATATGTTCCCAACATTTAATCTAGCAAACAACTAAGTTTAGGCATCTGCATACGCTATATTTACCATCTATTACCATGTTTACTATTGGTTCAATTCTTCCCTAAGCAGTACAAATGCACTGTCCAAGCGCCTCAACCATGGTGTCTTTCGGGCCATGCGACAAACTCCCACTACACTGCAAAAAGCGCAACGCGTCATTCATTTGCACCAACGTGGCACGTCCTTTGTGGCCATATGGCTAAGCTTCCTGGCTCCACAACCCATAATATGTCACTCACACCAAACAACCATTACCCACCTAGAGATTCAACAATCGGGCCATTTTAGGTCTTCCCAAAACAGTTCACCACAAGCCTGCATCTCCACATCAACAAATTTTATTTGAATATGCCCTCACGTCGAACGCTGTGCATGATGATTTAACCCCCTCGTATTGCAGAGTGAGTACTTGTGCAAACTTTTCACACGAAACACGGGCTCTTCCTGTTAAACGCTGTGCAGTCCCGTGCTTGAGGATTCAGCCCATTCCTTTGGTATAAGGAGTTCTTTTAAAACGCAGCATATATCACTTTTCAAGAATCAATTGTTCTACCGTCAAATGCCATATGGGCACACTCTTGCGGATCCAGCCACTCGCAGATCTGAGCGAGCTCAGTAAAATGCAGCATAAACCATTCTCACATGAATCGTATGCTTTCCCATTGAACACTGTGCATTCCCGTGCTTGAAGACTCAGCCCGTTAAAATTGCAATGAGGGGGAGGGCTCTCGTTTTTAAGCCACTTCATTTTAATGCAGCACGAGCTCTCCCATTCGAATGCAGCGAGAGTCACCACGTTCAGGCCATGGGCTCTCCCGTTTGCAGTATGCCCCCCCAGCTGATTATAAATAATGATTACTACAGCACATCACAGCTCCCGTAAGAGCTCACTGTCTCTTCACTGCTTCAGCCTGATTTCATTATTAAATTCTACCTATCTTGCACCTTCCAATTTCCTATCCCCTGAGCAGACCCTGGCATGAGGCTGCCCCATTTCCTGGCTTCTTTTGGGGGGTATTCAAGCTAGGGTCAAGTCTTGAGCCACGAGCCCAGGAAAGCGAGCCAAACACGTTTACACTATCCTCAATGTAGGATTACATTAATTTGCAAACTACTGAAATGGACTTTCATTTACAAGTTTTGGGAGGAGCAAGTTAATTTAATCTGACCAATCACACTGCCAGAGTAAGCGAATTAACTGCTTACCTCTACTTGACATTGAGCCTTCCGGTATCCCACCACCTCCCCATCTCCACCTATCTATTTCATCAATAACCAATCTAAATCCAGAGGGGTATTCAAGCTTGGGTCAAGTCTCATGCCTTGAGCCCTTTTCCCAGGACAGCGAGCCAAACATATTTACTCTATCCTCAATGCAGGATGACATTAACTAATGAAGTACTGATATATACAGAGGTCAGATAGGAGGAAATGACAGTTACTAGCCCTGTTCCAATCTATTTGTGACAGGGCGGAGGGCGGGGCCAGGTCTTGATTATACACACCCGATCCCGTATCGGCCTTTATCCCTCTCCGAGGCTCAATTAGCCCGATAAGGGACCGGGAGTGCATAATCACGACCCGGCCCCGCCCTCCGCCCTGTCACACTATTCTAAAAGCTTTCTTCAAACTGGCTAAATTTCCATATATTATCTACATTTTTGCATGCTTCATTGTACGTTTTGTGGAAGTTTTCTGGTGAAATCAACACTGGAGACACTACAACAACAATTATTTTATTTACTTTTACACAAATCAGAAGAAAAAGGCCAGATTGACAGAATACTAACCTTAAATCTGTTTTTCATCTCACATTTGCTTATTATTACACTATCGGTTAGGTATAGGGTAGGGAGGTCGGTTTTGTTGATTTAAAACTCAATAGAGCATTAACATCTGTTTGGGAAAATCTTTTACTCGCTTTTAGTGTCACACAGTGAAAATTTCACCTCGGAACTGCCGTGATATTTGATATGAACCATGTGATATAATTTTGCAAAAATGTCATAGAATATCATAGAGATTTGGGAATGGGCTCTATTGATTTCAGACATATTATATTCACCTCGCATCAACACAGAACACCCTAGCAACTCCAGAGCAACATGCTAATAACCACTAGACAGAACAAGTCTAGTACCAGAACAACTGGTCATTGTTATGGACTGACAGAAGGGGAGAGGAGAGAGATGGGATTCCGATACTGTTGCCGAACCCACCTTCGCGTCCATCTAAAAGTGACACTGTTGCCATGGTTAACAGAAGAGACCATGTCTTCCACATTTTCCAACAAATAATGGCATGTCAAAGCACTCAAATGCACACATACACATTTTCATGAATTTAAAATATCAATGAATATCAATCAACCAATCATTTCTTTACAAGCCGTCCACTCTTAAGGGGATAGTTCACTTAAAATGTTTAATTCTGTCATCATTTACTTTCCTTATGTTTTTCATAACCCGTATGACTTCCTTTCTTCCATGAAACACAAAAGGAGATGTTAGGCAGAATGCTACAGCATCAGTTACCATTTCATTACATTCATGGCATCTTTTTTTTCCTCCATATAGGCGACTGAGACATGGAACATTTTGCCTAACATCTCCTTTAGTGTTCCATGTGAGTAACAAAATAGTACAGGTTTGGAACAATATGAAGGTGAGTAAATTATGACAATTTTCATTTTTGGGCGAAGTAACCTAAAAACTGTCCACCAAGAGTTGCTATTAAGTCAAGTCAAGTCAAGTCAAGTCAAGTCAAGTCTACTATTAAGCTATTAACACTCTTCATTGTCCTCATCTTCTATTTGTAGATCAAAGCACTTTATCTGCTTTTTCTGTTTAGCCCTTCAGATAAAAACACAACAGCTGTGCCCTCACACACACACACACACACACACACACACACACACACACACTAGCTGACCTGAGCAACTGGTCCTTGGCAGAGCCCTATTTTTTCATTCATTATGCATTTGTCTGCAATGAGAGGAAAAAACAGTGGCAGAGTCTATATATAAACCTGCCCAGACCCTGACACCGTTATTAATAGCAGCAGTTGGGCAGCTTCGAGATTCTACCACAGTGCTGTCTTGGAATACACAAACACATGCACATGCAACTCAGACAATCCAGTAGACAGCACCCTGGGATATTCCATGCCCTTATTTGTATGCTTTTATTGATATTGCATTTCATAGTTAATGAATAGGTTTAAAAAATATATATTTTTACAAGAGAAAATGTGAGGGGTGCTTGCTAGTGTGATGCTACAGAGTTGTGGGTGGTTGCCAGGAAGTTGATATGTGGTTGCTACGGAGCTCTGGGTGGTTGCCAAGACAAAGGAGCCCACCCCGAAATCTCTATGATATTCTGGTCCCAAGATTTGACTCAACTGCCTCTTTCAATGAAAATATATGGGATTTTTTTTGTTTGTTTTATAGTCCATCAGTTGAAAATCTTAAATTTTATTGCTTTAATAGTAATAGTAATAAAAAACCTCTCCTCAAAAAGCTGCATAATTTTAAGTTTTATTCATGATCATGATATGTTGCAGGGCAAGTTACACTTAGGGTTAGGGATCAGTTGAACTCCCCAACCCTAAAGGCTAGGGTACACTTTGTTTTTCCTTGTGCCGTTCCATCTTGCACATGGTCGGGTGCTCAGCCTTTGAAAGCACAAAGGCAAAAAATAATAATAAATGTGTACAATTGTACGATTTAGGTCCCCCTCGTGCCGCCAAAACATCGCCAACCCGAATCTCAGAATAGCATTCTAAGATGCTGTTCTTCTCACCACAGTTGTACAGAGCGGTTTTCTGAGTTATCATAGACTTTATCAGTTCAGTCTGACCATTCTCTGTTGATCTCTCTCATCAACAAGACAACTGCTGCTCACTGTATTTTATTTGTTTTTGGCACCATTTGGAGTAAATTCTAGAGACTGTTGTGTGTGAAAATCCCAGGAGATCAGCAGTTACAGAAATTCTCAAACCAACTCATCTGGCACAAACAGACATCCATGCGATTATCTTAACAGCCAATCATGTGGCAGCAGTGTAGTGCATAAAATCATGCAGATACAGGTCAGGAGCTTCAGTCAATGTTCACATCAACCATTAGAATGGGGCAAAAAATATGATCTCAGTGATTTTGACAGTGGCATGATTGTTGGTGCCAGACGGGCTGGTTTGAGTAACTCTGTAACTGCTGATCTCCTAAAATTTTCACGCACAGCAGTCTCTAGAATGTAAACCGAATGCTGCCAAAAACAAAAAAACATTCAGTGAGTGGCAGTTCTGTGGACATAAATGCATAAACGTCAACAGAGAATGGCCAGACTGGTTTGAATTGACAAAGTCTACGATAACTCAGATAACCACTCTGTACAATTGGGGTGAGAAGTATAGTATCTTAGAATGTTCTTCTGAGGTGCGGGTTGGTGCCATTTTGACAGCATGAAGGGGACCTACACAATACTGGTTTTCATGTTGTGGCTGATCGGTGTATATCTATAATAATATTTTCACTCGTTAAAATGCTTGCTCTTAAGAACAGCAATGGAAATACTACTAGTAAATTTAGAATTTTTTTATATCAGTAATTATGTTATTTTTGATATCAATAATAAAAATGTTACTAGTGCAAATGTCAACTATTGAACTACAATTAGTAAAAATGCTAATTTTTGATATCTGGAAATTAATTTCAGATATCAATAAATTTAAAAGTCATTAAAGATTAAGACTTTCTTTCTAGTAGTTAGCGTTCTTACATAGACAGCTGTATATTTCACTAGTTTGTCATTCAAGAACATCTTACAATGAAAGATCAAACACATATCTGCCAAAAATACGCAGTTGCACCAAAGCCACTCAATTGACACTCTGTATGAGACACACCCAACCAAATACACACACACACACACACACACACACACACACACACACACACACAAATACTTGCTAATCAATACACATAAGTCATTTAAGACATAGACACAAAGGATCAAACCCAAACCAACAAAACACTGGTACACAAAGTAAACACACACACATACACACAAGCCACTGCTTATCCTGGCAGAGACAGCTGTGCGTTCAAGCGTCGCACAAGACACAGTTGCCATGGTGACAATGACGACACACTTTTTAGCGTTGCAGAGAGAAAAGAATGCATGTGTGTGCGTAAGTGTGCTTCTATGGAAAAGTAAACAGTGGCGAAGGCATTTACGACAACAAAAAAAGGAACAAAAGATGAAAATTGAAATGTAAATAGCAATAGCACATTCTTTTGTAAGACTTAAAATACATGCAATGTAGCACAGTGCACACACCCAAATCAGTGCACTAAAGGTCAGCTGGCGGTAGAACGTATCATGTAATCTGACTCTTGACCTGAATGTTTAAAGTTTAAAGGCAGTGACACCATGCAGAACAGAGACAGCATTCAGGATTGCGTTTAAGATAAGGGAGAAGTAATTGAGAGAAGTGTACATGGGCAATCACACTATATTTAAATGTATCTACTAGTTTTATCTCTGTAATTTGCCTCATGAAACCTGTGGTAGCAGTGTGCCAAGAGTGTCCAAATGATCTTCTACTAATATAACAAACCAGATACTGAATTTAGTCACATTATTGGATAGTTTGAATTAGTGTGTAATTCAATAAAATCTTAAAAATAAAAAAAGTTTGTTTTTCATTTGCTTGTCCCCATTCATTATTATTACACTGTAATGGGTTCTATAGAATAAATAGAACTATCTATCTATGAATCTATCTATGACAACATATTTCAAACAGATGTTAGTTTTTCATTCAGCATTTATACCACGGATTTGTTGAATACTTAATTCTGATTGGTTGACGGACATTCTAAGGTGTTCAATTATTTTTCAATTAAACGCACGGCTATATAGTAGTTCCAGTTCTTGACCGCATAACAGATCCATATCAAATTATTTCAGTTATTTCGAAGAGTGAAATCTCACACTCTCTTTCACTCTTGTCTTACCCACACACACACACACACACATACACACACACACTGTACATGCTTCCACAGCAAAATAAACATGTACATAAAGACATTGGTTAAAGTAAATCTGTAAAGAACGTCAAACAATGTCTATAATATACTAAATTTATCACAATTTCGGTTGAAAAGTGCCCTCACTCTCAACTAACACACACGCACACGCACAATCTATCATCTATCTCTCTCTCTCTCTCTCTCTCTCTCTGTCTGTGTCTGTGTGTGTGTGTTTGTATATACACACTGGCTGCCAAAAGTTTTGAATAATGTACAGATTTTGCTGCTTTGGAAGGAAATTGGTACTTTAATTCACCAAAGTGGCATTCAGCTGATCACAAAGTATAATCAGGACATTATTGATGTAAAGAATAGCACCATCACTATGTGAAAAAAGTCATTTTGTATCAAATCTAGGCCCCATTTCCAGCCACTCCAACAACTTATCCATGTGTAATCATGCTAAATTGCTAGTTTGGTACTAGAAAATCACTTGCCATTATATCAAACACAGCTGAAAGCTATTTGGTTCATTAAATGAAACTTAACATTGTCTTTGTGTTTGTTTTTTGAGTTGTTTTTGAGTTGCCACAGTATGCAATAGACTGGCATGTCTTAAGGTCAATATTAGGTTAAAAATGGCAAAAAAGAAACAGCTTTCTCTAGAAACTCATCAGTCAATCACTGTTTTGAGGAATCAAACAATACAGTGCTTGAAATTGCCAAAAAACTGATGATTTCATACAAAGGTGTACACTACAGTCTTCAAAGACAAAGGAAAACTGGCTCTAACAAGGAAAGAAAGAGACGTGGAAGGCCCAGATACAACTCAACAAGAGGATAAGTACATCAGAGTCTCTAATTTGAGAAATTGACACCTCACATGTCCTCAGCTGACAGCTTCATTGTATTCTACCCGCTCAACACCAGTTTCATGTACAACAGTAAAGAGAAGACTCAGGGGTGCAGGCCTTATGGGAGGAATTGCAAAGAAAAGTCACTTTTGAAATATATATATATATATATATATATATATATATATATATATAAAGAAAAGGTTAGATTGGGCAAAGAAACACAAACATTGGACAACAGATAATTGGAAAAGAGTGTTATGGATCTTAACCCCATTGAGCTTTTGTGGGTAAAATAATGATTTCTTGAATGTTCAGCAGTACCCTTTTCAAATAAAAAAATAACACAAACCATAAACTGATTTCGAACATTAGTATCATAAGAACACCTTTCCATTCTGTTTCCATCTGGTTCTATCTGAACATCTTTGAGGGTCAGTCCCTCTCCCTGATGCCTGCCTCAATATCAGACACTGGATTTAATTAACCTTTCCCTTCCTTGCGTGCCATTTATTTGGTACCTCTGGGCTTTGCTTCTTTGTCAAATCCATTCCAGCAACAATCCAATCTCTGACACCCAGAGAAGGGTCTGCACTGAAGATGCCCTCCTTACTTCAGAAGGCCTTGTGTAGTGTGTTTTATGGCCATTTCTATTGATTGCAGCGACTATAACTTAGTACAGTGAGAGCCACCTGTCACTATACATATGACAAGCCAAGTGGCGTGGACAGAATAAAATGACAACACGGGAAACTGTTCTGCCCTGTTACCTTTATATCTGCCATTTCTTTGATTTATCAGCCTGCTGCACATTCGAATGGAATTTGTATGCAATATGTAGAGACAAGAAATAGTGGAGGCACTAAAGAGTTATTAAAGACATTATGGATGATTATATTTATGCTTAGGAGATATGAGAAAAATATCTGAGGGAGAACAATCAGGGATATCCATTTCATGTCTTGTCGCAAAGAAAATCACAAATGAGATCTCTTTATTATCTCAATAAGGGCAGTCAATCCAATAAAGATTTTAATTAAATCAATGGAATGACTCTTTGCACTAGGTTTAAACAGTACCTGCCACACAGTGTGACTATTTGAACTCCAATAATCTGGTGGAGACACAGAAATTAAAGACAAAATGTAAAAAATTAGTTAAATTTAAAAGGGTTAAAATGTGAAAATAAATGTACAGATTACTTTTATTAATGACCTAGTCTAAAAGTTCTGGTTTTAATCAATTTTGAGAGAATATTTTGGGGATGATGGCAAAAATGTCAATGTGGTGTAACCGTAAAAACTATGTACCAAATAATTTTACTTGCTTAAAAAAGGTGAAATTCTCAATAAAACACTCTATCAACTAGTTTGGCATAATCTTACATTAGAACTATTTAATAGTAAAGAAAAGTAATGGAACACCATTGTTCTGAAAATTACAATTCATTTGGAGGATCCTGTCAGTCAAGTCATTTTCCTGAAGCGTCAAGTTGGTGTAACCTCAATTCAAGGAGCCATTTTGTTATGTGCAAGAAGACCATGAGACAGGAAATTATATCACAGAGCAGACCCCTGATGACCCTAACTGCTGCATAAAAGGATTAGTAACTCTCTTTAAAATATTTGAAATAATTTGTAATGTTTAGGGTATGGTCAAGTATGCTTGTGTCAAATGTCAAATGGTATGACCCCAGTAAAACGTTGATCATTCAACATTATTTAAAAAATGACTAGGCTATTTACTTGAAAATATATGTTTGAAATATTCACACAAAGGCCATGTGCCCATGTGCAAATGTAATTTTAAATTGAAATGTCAAAAGGTGTAACCAGTTACTCATTTGACTCCTATTACAAGCCTTTTAGAGGCAAATTTTGACAAATATCAGTAGTTTATGATGCTGATTAAAGTTAAAGTAAAAATTACACAACATTTACATAAATATTACATTAAATAAATACTACTTTGGCACCCCCTGTTGAACATGAAAAGCTGCTTTAAAATAATTAGAACTCCAACAATTCAGTGATAGGAGAAACATTACTCAAAGATAAAAATGTACATCTATAAAATACAAATCATTGAATTTCAGTAATTTCTCAATTAATACAAAATAATAGAGGGCAATTCAATGCAAAGGTCACCCTTACCATGGAAAAAAAAAAGTTTTGCTCACACCTGGCCTCATCAACCTGACCTCCTATTCTATTATGAATCTGATGTGCTGCACATTATCTCTGAGAAGCTTTGAACTCACATCATTCAAAACTAACGATGGAGGACTGGAAACATTTCAAAGCACATGCACGGCCCTAATCACACATGATTCTCCCTCTCTCTCTCTCTCTCTCTCTCTCATCCCCTCCCCCATTCTCTCTCTCTCTCTCACACACACACACACACACACACACACAATTTTTGAAAACATGTTTTTACTCAGATTTGCTGTTGACAGATGTCTTTCCTTCATTTAAATAAAATAGAACACCTAGATCACTTCACCTTGTTGACTGTCATGCTTGATTTTCAGTGTCAATTTCTTCAACAAACAATGGCCTTTGACTGTGGAAGTAATATGATCAGGTGGTGTAACTGGTTTGTGTCAATTGGCGTAACCAGTATTTTTCATAAAAATACGAGAATATACAGGAAAATTAATGTGGAATAAAATGTACTCGTCTATTGCAGTGTAATAACATGTTTATTTTTCATTTTTACATAATTTGTCAAAGATTATATAGAAAACAGAGGTGTTTTCAGCATATGTCCTGCTCAATATTGCAATGATGTCATTATTTTGATGAGTACACTTAAATACACTCTAGGTGGATAAAATGTGTAATATTTCCCATTCTTTTGTGGTTACACCACTTGACATTTTCAGGCGCATTAATTGTTTTGTAAAACATGGTGCAAATGTATTTTAAATGACATGAAACCAACACAAATACACAATGTACATTTGAACAAACCTTATGCATGTTTTTAAAACAAGTTTTTAAAAGATTTTTGAATTGTTCATCTTGCCGACCCTTATTTGTCATTGACCCAGAAGCCATAGTTTTAATGCAATTAATTAACCATGGTGTATAGTAATTGTGTGGTTACTATGATTTTAATACAAAATACCATAGTGATACTATGGATTCTGTTGTAACACTATGGTAAAGGTTAGGGTTAGGTTTAGGTATAGGGTATCTGTGGGGCTCTAAATAGACACTTAGCAGTGATGCCCCTATACTGTATGTTAATATTTAATTAGGGTTGCAAGTAATATCTATCACTATTTGCACCTGGCTGCAAATAGCATCCGACACTTTTTGCAAAGAAGATGCTTTTTGTTGCTATTTACACTTAATGCAAAATTAATCACAACACTCTGCCTTAAATTAATAATGCTTATTACAGTCTTTAATCAAATTATTCGAAAGTAATCACACATAGAAATATTTCGATAAAAGCCAGAGGTGGGTAGAGTAGCCAAAAACTGTACTCAAGTAAAAGTACAATTACTTCAAAAACATAATTACTCAAGTAGAAGTAAAAGTACTAACATAAATAATTACTTGAGTAAGAGAAAGAAAGTATCCAATTAAAAGAATACTCAAGTAGTGTGTAACTCGTTACTTTAATAGACGCACACAAATTACATAATAGACATTTACTCCCTTATATTCCATTACATAAAACACATTTAACATGTAAAACAGAATTATTATTATTAATATTATTAATATTAATGGAAATTCTGTCATCATTCACCAAACCTGCATGATTTTCTTTCTTCCATGCAACACAATAAGATATTAGACAGAATGTTTGACTGAGTCACTATTTACTTTCAGTGAATGTTTATATATATATATATATATATATATATATATATATATATATATATATATATACAGTATATTGAAAGTGAATAGTGAGTGAGACTGTCAGTCCCTAACATTCTGTCTTATATATTTTGTGCGCCACATAATATAAAGCCTCACCACTGGTTTGGAACAACATAAGGGTAGAGAAATTATGACAGAATATTAAATTATGGCTGAGCTATCACTTTAAAGAGCTAGTTTACCCAAAAATGAAAATTCTCTCATCATTTACTCACTCTTATGCCATCCCAGATGTGTATGACTTCCTTTCTTCTGCAGAACACAAATTCATATTTTTAAAAGAATATATTAGCACTGTTGGACAAAATTTGATGCACCAAAAAGCACATAAAGGCAGTATAAATGTAATCCATAAGACTCCAGTGGTTTAATCCATGTCTTTAGAAGTGATATGATAGGTGTGGGTGAGAAACAGATCAATATTTGTCATTAATTTTTGCTATACAGCAGGGGGTGATATGCAGAGAAGTATGTGAATCAACAAAAACACAAGAATAATGTGAAAGTGAGCTGTTTCTCATCCACACCTATCACATCACTTCTGAAGATACTGATTTAACCACTAGAGTCTCATGGATTACTTTTATGCTGACTTATGTTTGTTTGTTTGTTTGTTTGTTTAGATTTAAAATGTTGCCACACATTCACCTACAGAGCTGAGAAATTAATTTAAGTTCATCAGAAGAAAGAAAGTCACACATCTGGGGTGGCATGAGGGATTTTTTGGGTGAACTAACCCTTTAAGGGCTCTTATCAGATCAGGATGAATTTGTCAATAAGAAGAGAGGTTTAGAAACATTTCTAGTAATTATTACAGTGAAAACTGTACAAGGACATTATATATAATGCTGAAATATAATGCCTTCTTTCACTATTTCATAGCCTGTGTGGATTATTATTTCAGTGTAGTTACAGTTTTTAGTGTTGTAAGTATTTAGGTGGTTAGTTCTGTACATCAGTACCGCCGCTCTCTAAATGCAGAGTACATGACCTACGTAGGGCACCAACCCTGATCGCGAAACACTCGCTGTGTCTGAAACCACACCCTTATCCACTATATAGTGCACTATTTCGAGTTTTCGCTATTTTGTAGGAGTGTCTGAATTCTGAGTTAGCCCACTTTTGTTCACTCATTCTTACCCACAATGCACTCTTATTTCAAGTGTACATTTCAAGTACACTCGATGATGGTTAATTTCCCACAATTCACACGATTTCTTGTATTAATATATTATTTAATAAGAATAGCAAATAAGACCCAAGTATTTTATAATTTCATATGTGACGTTTCTGCACCAACCCAGAGCTCCGACACTCTCGTCTGAATTCACTTACTGCTGAGATATAGTGCACTAACTGCCATTCACTCGATAGGAAATAGTGAATGAGTGAACGATTGCGGACACAGCCACTCTCGTCGCCACGATTGCCTCGCGCCCACACATCTCACACGAGCACGCCCTGCGCACCTCGCTGTGCATGCGCAGAAATGCTGTCTGTTCTCTCTCCAGTTGTTGATCATGCAAATGGCAGTGATTTACACTCAGCTTGGATGTTTACATGGATTTATACAGTTAATCCGACTGCAGTAGCTATGATAGTTTCCAGTACCCCCACGAGGGCGCATTGTAAATGCAGAAATACTGCTTATGACATGCGGGACAAAGATACACTTAAAAAACCCTACTTTAAAAGTACATTTTCCCCCAAAAACTTACTCAAGTAAATTTAACGGAGTAAATGTAACGTGTTACTACCCACCTCTGATAAAAGCTTCCAAATGAAAAAGATGAAAATATATTATTGTGGCAGATGAGTAACCACGTACAGTTACGGAATGGGCTTAGTATACCACAAACACCACGTTGATTAGTCATTAGCGGCCCTAAACCGCTAAGGGGGGCTATAACCATGGCTTTCAACAGGCCAGAGCTAAACGCCTCAAAGCTCTTTCTCCCAATATTATGACCATTCATTTTTGTAATAGACATTACAAAAATTACTTTAGAGATCAATAAGGTATATTGTTTGTTATATTTAAAAATCATGGACATATGACTGATATGATGGATCTACAGTTCAACTTGTAAAAACTCATTTTACCTGTTAACCTGACAAATTTAATCTCAATTGTTTCTCCAAGACAGGAGTGAGACTGAACAGAGACCAAATGGATATTTTGAAGTCTAGAGCAGGACTCAACATCTTTGATCTTTGATCAAACTGTGCTTTGATTTGCCAAAATACCAAATTCTGCAGTCGAAAGTCAAGGATTTCTCTAAGAACTTTCTTCTAAAACCAAAATATCTCACACACCTTCCTCTGTTTATTATCACACATTCACAGTCTGTTCCTGTATCCGTCAAGCTCAAATCTAGATGGAGTGTTAACAGGCCTGGGAAAGACTTCAATAGAAAATGAGACACCATGTTCCTCCTGTGATATGCTGACTGAAACCATCTTTGATTATCTCTCTCTAGATTAGCCTTCTCTTGTATGCCAAAACTTTCTCATCATTTCCTAATCACTTTTATACAAGATCTGTCTGCAAATTTAGCTAGAGCTCTATAAAGAAGTGATATGAACAAATTTCATCAACTCAAAGTGAGTCTAAAAATCTGTTCCAAAACCTAGGGATAGCATTTTTAGGCATGCTCTCAATGTGAATGTTGTTCCAAACTGTAGGCAGCAAAATTATGCTGCCTTCTAAGAAATCTTGTTATAGCTAAAATCTAAGTTAGCATTTCATTGCAATGAGCTCAGTTACAATTTTTTAGCCAATATGAAAGACACAGATGGATATGTTGGTTATAAATATACTTATATATTAGTTAATTTATAAAAATAATTCTAAAATACTTCCAGCTAATTAAAAGTGAATTTCAATTTTCACCCAATGTTTCTTTGGCTCACCAGAGCATGCACAGACTTGCTGCCAATGAAGTTGGTTCCATTTTATGTGATCTTATGCGTTCAGTCTAAAAACATGTTTACTGTACTTCAGTACTGCAGCTAAGTATACAACATGCAAACCTATGCTACATATTGACCTGACTATGCTGCCTACCACACAGTAATAATACCTCTGGGTATGAAGGCCATTAAAGGCAGACAAAGATGTACTTAATGTATCAACATCATATAGGGCTTGGGGCTGATGTCATCTGAAAAGGTTAAGTAAGATGGCTGATCGAGAATATTTAACCACAAGAAAGCCCTCTGTATCATTTTCTTATATTATAGGTCTGCTCTCAGTCTAACATATTGCTCTTGACAGTAATAAGGTTTTTTAAAATGTATTTGTAAGATCAAGTTAATTAAAAGCTACGTGCAGGGCCTTTTTAACTATAAGCGGTATAAGCTGCCGCTTAGAACCCCCGAACCACCAGGGGGCCCCACAAAGCAAGGTTGCTTAGGGGCCCTAAGCTAAATATTCCAAGTAGGATTTAACTTAGGGCTCCCATATGCTCAGAAATGGTCCTGGCTATGCCTCTGTATCAGATAGGCTGGTACTGTTTATTTTTATCAATAACTAACACATCATAAAAGAGCTCCAATTTGCATTATGCAAGTGCACACATTTCTGGAGGTAGCAGATAGTTTACGTGAGACAATTAAAGGTGCTCTAAGCATTTTCTTTTTCTTGAATAGCACACAAAAATCAGTAAAACTTGACAGATATCACTGAAATGGGTCTCTTGAGAAATATGTCTCCGTGTCAGACATGGTATGTAAACAGCAAAAATGAACATGCCAATCAAAAAACTAGCCGATCAGAAATACTCTCTGCCTGTCTATCATTCTGCATGTTCAGGTTTGCTGACATTGGGTCAGAGGGCAGGAATTTGTATAAAGGGTGTGTGGTTAGCAAGTTAGAAAAATGGCGTGAGTTAGCAAATCAGCAAAACAGTTTACAGCACCTTTAATCTCAATCTGTAAATAGGTTTAGCTATGTCTTCATTTGCAACAATAAACAGCCATTAATATAACTGTGAAAAAGATTTGTCTATGTTAGCTAGGCTCTGCTTGCTAACACCTGACCAACACAGTAAACAGTACCATGTCGTTGTTACTAACTCAGCCCTGTTGCAATGAACAATCTCAGCCATATTTCAAAGTGAGAAATAAACTAGCCGTATTAGAAACTGTCTGGCCAGGTGGTGTTGTCCTTGGACAATGCAGATACTAAAAAGGAAAGTGTAAGCCATCCGAGTCGACAGAGTTTGTACAGTTTTGAGACAGCATAGTATTGACATTTTGTCACCAGTAAGTACAGGCCGGCCAGGGCTGCAAACATGAACCTCTGTCGATTCAGTCTTTCTTAATTTGTTTCGTCTTGGTGTAGCAATGTTAGCTTGTTATCAATGCCCTGTACTGTACATATACATAGATTTGGATGTGTATGCTGTATAGATTGGATAAAATTATGTAAAAAAATGTGTCAATACAAAAATATGTTGTCCAGAAATTACAAAGATAATACAGTATTAAATACAAGGTTCAAACAGTCATTATCATTAATTCATTTAATTATCATTCAACTCAAATATCAAAAATATCAATCAAATATTGAAAAACTCAAAATATTTGGAATATAACAGGCTTGGCAATAAACATGTTTTGAAAAAGATATATATCAAACACACTCGTTGAGTTTCCATGTTTTTTGAGGACTTTCCATAGACATAATGTTTTTTATACTACTGTACAAACTTTATATTCTATCGCCTAACCCTACCCCTCACAGAAAACTTTCCGCATTTTTAATATGTATGATTTATAAGCTGTTTTCCTCATGGGAACTGACAAAATGTCCCCACAATGTCACAAATTTGGGGTTTTACTATCCTTATGGGACATGTAGTCCCCACAAAGTGATAAATACATGCTCACACATGTGTGTGTGTGTGTGTGTGTGTGTGTGTGTGTGTGTGTGTGTGTGTGTGTGTGAGTGAGTGTGTAAGTTATCACAAGGCATTTATTACAGGATTAATTACCAGCCACAAATGAAAATTCAGTTATTGTTTACTTGCCCCTGTGTTTTTATAACCCTATAGAACTTTCTTTTTCTAAACACAAATGGAGAAATTGTGAAAAATGTGTGTGCTCAGTGATGTCAGTGATACAGTGGCAGTTTATAGTGACCACCTCTTCCAGCTTCAAAAGAAGTATAATTCAGAAGTCTAATAAAATATTCCATGAGACTCATGATTGTTTTGAAAGCATGTGATAAGGTTTGGTGAAATAAAATGTGTTATTTAGTGAAAATGTTCACTGACCGTTGATCTCCTGTGCACGTTCATGATAGGGCACGAGAGCAACAGTTCATGCAGCCCTCTCACGACATTGGGGCGTTAAAGCGAAAACCCTTTTTCTTTTTCTAAAAACAGGTCCGCCACAGCGATAATGACAACAGAACACAACGCAGCTGCACAAAAACCAGAGAACAGAACTTAATTCAAAAGGCTGGAAGTAGAACTCCTTTGACTACAAACATGTTTAGTGAGTACACGGAAAATCAATCAGAAACATATGGAGCTTTTCCACTGCACGGTACAACTCGACTCGACTCTGCTCTCTTTTTGGGAGTTTTCCACTGTGATAATACCTGGTTCCTGGTACTTTTTGTGAGCCGAGCCGATACTAAATGAGACGTCAAAACCCTGCAGATCAATGATTGGTCAGAGAGAATCGTCACTACCAGCGTCACTGGATTTGCGACAAGGGACATCAACTCGCTACTTTTAAAGTTAGCTACGATGATAGAAGTATCATTTGTTCATCCGACTTTCTAATTGTAAAAAGAAATGGCTGTGCGCAAAACCACGCTGTGGTCAATAAACGAAGTGCAGACGTTCCTCTCGTTAGCGGGAAGTGTTTTTCAGGAAGTGTATCAGCTGTTGGCCGCACACGGCTACCTCCGGACCTACCAACAGTGTAGGGAAAAGTAATTTTCGTGTTATTTCATGTGGTCATGTTATTGTTTATTGTTTTGTTGTGTTTAAAATGATGTCACAGCTGTAGAGGCGGCGCAACTATGACAATCAACCTATAATCCCACCCACGTTGAGACGGCACTAAACAGCAGTGGAAAAGCAAGCTCCGAAAAGTATATAGAGTAGAGTCGAGTCGAGTCATGCAGTGGAAAAGTGCCAATAGAGGAGACTACAGGCAGCCACAGCACCGTGTCCAAACCTGGTGACAAACAATACACAATAAAATGTTAATTTTCTATGGTAATCAGAGTTTTTGTCCTAAACAGCAGTGACAAGTGAAGGTACATTCTATCAATCGCTTATTTTCTATTTTTGGCATCGTGTAGGTAACTCTCTTCCACTGTCAACTGGCACCGGTCCAAACACTTTCAAAGAAATAAGGCTGGGCATAGAATTGCATCAATTCTTTAACTACAAACTCTTTAGACATGTTCAGTAAGTTCTGTTCTCTGGTTTTTGAGCAGCTATGTTGTGTTCTTTTGACTAAAAAGAAACACAAATGAACTATTTTTGGGTGAACTATCCCTTTAAAAAAGCAATACAAATGTACTGTCTTGTCAGATTATAGGTATATGAATTCAAAACTATCTGTGACAGGAATTAAATAATGTAGAGCTTTAGGCTGAGGGCTTTTAATGATAAATTACATTCATATTTTCTCATTTGTTTTGTGTTGGTAAAACAACACTAAATCTATACAGTAGCATAGTATCAATACACTCTAGATAGATTATGAAGACTTGAAATAATGTACACTGCATAGATAATATGAAACAGTACACAAAAATGTAGGTACTGTATATATTCTAGGAATACAGATGATTATTACATTAGACATTATATTGATGAAAAGGCAGTTTCCAGATGGAAGCATTTACAAGGTTAGTGACCAGGTTGGAGGGGTCGGTGCCTATATGTGAAATATATTTTAATCATAACCTGGGAAACAGATACATTAATATGATTTATTACAGTGCTAAATGGTCACAGTGGATACAGTGAGAAATTAATCATGAATAATCTACAATATCCTTGTTTAATATCCTTATAAGTATTGCCACAAGATGTAAAGATATGCATGATGACATGATTTTAGAGTGAACAAATCACTTTTTAATTTTTAAATTTCAAGTTTTTAACAGAAGAATGAATGTAAGTGTTTTATAAAATTATAAGATTTACATTTCTGCCTTAAAACCATTAAAACAATGTCCCCGTTCACTTCCATTGTAAGTGCCTGTTAAAGAAAAGGAGGGATACAAATTTTTTTTTTTGTGGTAATCAACAGTATGCCACAAATGCTTTCAATTGAGCTTAACTTACATTGAACCCAGAATATTCCTTTATGGATAACAATAAAAAACTAGAGAATTTTTATTTTTATTTTATTTATTTTTTTGGCAGTGCGTCCATAGTTTTTGATATGGTATTTCTGAGTAGGCAAAGCATGCTGTCCAAACTAGCAAGTTTCAATAAGGAAATCAATGTAAGCATCATTATGTACGCACAGCACACTACATACACTTACACAGAGACACAAGCCATTGCCCTGGAAACCGATGGAGTTTGCCATGGCAACAGAGGCTCTGCTGCCAATTGTGTAGGTGAATGGGAATACTGTGATTAAGGATGGATTAACATTTATATAGACATTTGGAGACAAATGTATCAGAAAATGTTTTATTTTAAAATTGTTATTTTGATACGTATGCAAATTGATACAAGACCATAGTTTATAAAAAAGTAACTATTTGTTACTATTTGAATTCAAGTTTGACTTGTTTAAACTTCAAACAGTTTCTGTCGGGTCATTCTCTACATTCGAGCTGGAGTGTGGAGTCTGCCTGTACATCTATTTTTTGTGCTCTGGTCTACAGACCTCCTAAGCTGGACAAAGACTTTATAGTAGAATTCTCTGAATTCTTATCTCTTATAGTCCCACTGTATGACCATATGTTGTTGCTGGGGGATTTTAACATTCACGTGTGTTGTCCCGGTAGACCTTTGGTTACCGAATTTAATAATGTTTTGGAGCCCCACTCATGTTCTTGGACATACTCTTGATCTTATTTTGTCTTATGGAATTCCCGTTGATAATATTGTTATAGAAGAAGCATGTTTTTCAGATCATAAGCCCATTGTTTTCAATATTACTGCTTACAGCCCTCTATCTACTGTCAAGCCTGTTGGCCATTATTCCCGTTTTATTAATTCTGACAGCTATAAGGAACATGCTTTTGAAACGTTATTTTTAACTACTGCTCAAACCACATCTAGCCCTGATGAGTTAACTTTATTATTTGATTCATTCTGCTTAGCGATATTAGATTGTATTGCACCTCTGAAGTACAAACAATCAAAAACTAAAAATTCTCTCTATTGTCTAAATGAACATACCCGGACTTTGAGGCAGACCTGCCGTAGAGCTGAGAGGAAATGGAAGAAAGATCGCCATACTGTCTCTTAAGAGATTTATAAAGATTGTTTAAAGATCTTTCGGAACACGTCCAAGTTGGCAAAAACAAATTACCTTTCAAATTTTATTAACACACATTCTATTGGACCAAAGATTTTATTTTCAACTATGAATTTGGCAATAAATCCAAACTGTCATTATAATGTCGCTCCCTCTAAGGCGATCTGTGACAAATTCATGACTTTTTTCCAAGAGAAAATGAATACCATTTGCTCGTCTTTCACCAATAGTCTATCAGATATTGTATTTAATGTGGTTACTGGTTCTGCTGTTTTCTCTGGTTTCATGCTGGTTTCCAGCATGTCTCTCTCTCTGATCTTAGTGAAATGGTTAGTGATATGAGTCCCACTACCTCTCCACGTGATATTGTTCCATGTAATGTTTTAAAAACAGCTTTTGCAACTATCGGTCCGAGTATACATATAATTATAAATTCTTCCCTAGAAAATGGTATTGTCCCAGGATGTTTTAAACATGCAGCAGTGAAACCTCTACTTAAGAAACCGGCTTAGATCAAAATTGCTTAAATAACTATCGGCCTGTTTCCAAGCTTCCATTTCTGTCGAAGTTATTAGAGAAAGTGGTGCTATCCCAATTACTTCCATTCTTAAAGTCAACATACATTTTTTAACCTCTACAATCAGGTTTTACAGCTTATCATAGCACAGAATCAGCTTTGCTGAAAGTATTTAATGATTTACTGTCAATGGTTGACTCTGGGAAAGAGTTAGTTATCTTTTTTGATATATGGATCATAGCATTCTCCTTGCAAGGTTGGATCATTTGATTGGTATAAAGAGCACAGCACTACAGTCATTTAAATTTTATCTTACAAATAGGGTTTTTTCTGTTACTATGGATAGGTTCTCTTCATCTGTAGCTCCTGTTTTCTGTGGGGTTCCTCAGGGATCCATTCTGGGGCCAATTCTTTTTAATTTGTATATGCGCCCTCTTGAAAATATTATTAGGAGACATAATAATATTCTGTTTCATTTTTACGCTGATGATACACAACTTTATCTGCCATTGAAATCAAGTGATTCTGTTCAACCTCTCTTGGAATGTATTGAAGACATAAAAAAGTGGTTATCGAGTAACTTTCTCCAGCTAAACAATGATAAGACTGAAATGATTATTTTTGGTCCTGCTGAATCTAGAAGCGCTCTTGCTAACAAGCTTGGCCAACACTTTCACCATGTTAATTCGCATGTGATGATTCTTGGTGTCATTATAGATTCTGACTTGGGCTTATTCCGACAGATAAATTCAGTAGTAAAAAATTGTTTCTATCAGTTACGAATGATTTCTAAATTTAAATCAGCTTTATCTTTTCAAGACCTGGAGACTGTTATTCATGCTTTTATCACCTCTCGATTGGATTATTGTAATTCTCTTTATATTGGTCTTCCTCAATCCTCTCTTTTCCGTCTTCAACTGGTTCAAAATGCTGCAGCCAGATTTTTGACTTCATCTAAAAAATGGGATCATATTCAACCAATCCTGGCTTCTCTGCACTGGATTCCTGTTTATTTTAGGATTCAATTTAAAATACTGTTGTTTGATTTTAAAGCTCTTAATAATCAGGTCCCGTCATATATTAGGGATTTAATACAGCCATACTTACCAACTAGGTCTTTAAGATCTGAAGACAAAATGTTAATGCATATTCCACGGTCACGTTGTATACACAAGGGTGATAGAGCATTTGCAGTTGCTGCCACTTGACATTAGACAAGCATCATCACTGTCTATTTTTAAACGTAGGCTTAAAACGCACTTTTATTCTCTAGCGTTTTGCAGTATTAAATGAGATTGTCTTGTCGCCTTTTTATTTATTTATTTATTTTTTAATGACGTGTTTGTTTTATTAATGTAGTGCAGATTCATCTGTACAGCACTTCGGTCAGCTTTGCTGGGATTGAGTGTGCTTTAGAAATTAATTTTACTTACTTACTTACTTTTACATGTATTTCTCATGTCTTATGGATGGACCAAAAAAAAAAAAAACACAAATACACCACAATTCTGCAATGCATAAATCAAATTAATTCCTAGCTTTCACCCTGTTATATGGTTCTTACCCGGTGTATTTAGCAACTTAAAGTGAAATTTCACCCAAAAATACTGTACAAATATGGTCATTATTTACTCACCCTCAAAAAAGGAGATGTTATTTAGAATATCAGACTCAATAACATCTCCTTTTCCGTTCCCCAGAAGAAAGAATGTAATCCGGGTTTGGAATGAAATGAGTGTGAGTACATGATGACATCATTTTCCTTTTTAGGTGAACTATATCTCTAACTGGAAAACAAACCTGTTCTTGAATGTCAAAGCCAGACATGCTGCTCTAGAAAAGTCACTTGTATTCCTTCAGAGACACTGACATGAGCCTCTTGTATTTCTGACTTGAGGCATGTATTTGTGAACCGTATGTGTGTATTTGTGTGCATGACTGAGTGAGAGTGAGACATAGAAGGCTGTTTTCAAGCTTGGCTGATTCATAACTATTTTACTCTTTTAGGCTATTGGTGGATTGTGGTATATTTCTCTTGAGCTTTCCACTCACATCTAATTTCAACAACTTAATTTCAACATTGATAGGTCTGAAAAAATAATTACACATCTCTATTCATTACATTCTAAGACCGCCTTGCCTCCAAAATGCTACAAATAACCTACTAATGAAGTTTAATTAAAAAATGATTAACTTTATATGCAGTTTTATGGATTGTTATTAATAATATGCGGCCCAAGGAATGTCATCTACACACATAACAGCTTATTTTTCATCATTGCTCTGCTAAGCTTAAAGGGATAGTTCACTAAAAAATTTATTCTGTCATCATTTTCTCACCATTATGTCATTCCAAAACCATTCCAAAGCCTCAGTCACCATTTATTTTTATTGTATGGCAACAAGTAAAAAAAAAAAAAAAGTGAATGGTGGCTGAGACTAACTTTGTTTCACAGAAAGAAATGGGGCTTTTCCACTGCACAGTACAGCTCGACACGACTCGACCCTGTCGCTTTTTGAGGGTTTTCCACTGTGGATAGTACCTGGTACCTGGTACTTTTTTAGTACCACCTCAGTCGACCGATACTAAATGTGACGTAAAAACCCTGCAGATCACTGATTGGTCAGAGAGAATCGTCACTACCAGCATCACTGGATTTTCGACACAGGACATCAACCCACTAGATTTAAAGTTAGCAACAGTGACTTTCGAATTGTAAAAAGAAATGGCTGTGCGCAAAACCATGCTGTGGTCAATAAACGAGGTGCAGATGGAACACTCGTTAGCGATGAGCGAAACAAAAAAGTCTCTCAGGAAGTGTATCAGCTGTTGGCCACACATGACTACACCCAGACCTGCCAACAGTGTAGGGAAAAGTTAAAAAAACTTAAAAGTGACTACAGAGACATCAAGGATAAGTGGAAGACCAAATGGACGCTATCTAGACCAGCGAGCAATGGGAGGGAGAGTGCCCTGGACTCAGCCACAGCTGGAGTCCACGATGGAGGATGGTAGGTTAACTTTATACTCTGCTTGAAAGGTTCACTTTATTTAGTTGACCAGCTACTGGAAAGCTTGCTTCTAAAACAACCAGGCCAATGTAACTGTTACACTTGTGTAAAATCAGCATGCAACAACTGCTTTATGCAGCACAATGAGCTAGTAGCTAACAGCTAGCGGTCATGTTATTGTTTATGGTCAGTAATATTTGTGTTGCGTTTAAGATGATGTCACGGCAGTAGAGGTGGCGCAACAATGACGATCGGCTTATAATCCCACCCACGTTGAGGCGCCACTATCTGCAGTGGAAAAGTGCCAGAGTGTCATTTTGGGGGGGGGGGGGGAATTGTACCTGTTAAATTCAATTGTCTCCAATTAAACATGTTATTCTATTTTATCTTCCCCAAATAATGGCCAATTCCATTACATCTTACTGAACAGTACAATGAAAGATACTGTAGCAACCCACTTCCACAAATAATGTGAATGAGGTGCAGTAGGTGGACGATTAAGGCTGATTGCACAATAACAAGCCACATGGTTTCTATTAGCATTTGGATCCAAAGATCACTGGGCATTAGATGATCCATAAAACACTGTTGAGATTCACAATGGTGTGATTAATAATAATAAAAGTTTTTATCGTAAGCTATGTGTCATAGGTAATTAGTGTATCCTAACCACCTGCTAAGACCTGTATAGCATGATGGGCTGTGAAAGGCCTTAGCATTATAACTGCAGGATAATTTCTAATAATAAACGAGTGTTCGTTTTCATGCAGTATCCGAACAATTAATCCTAATTAATCCTAATTAGAGACGTTTCTGCTAAATAATTTAATATTGAGCACATGTTTTCATAAATATTTGGTGTTTATCCAAGTGCATTGTAACATGGACACTATAATGTAAAATGGAATCCTGCATGGGCTAATAAGGACACGTCCACACATACCTCCGTTTTCAGTTTCCTAACGTCATTGTTTTCCAAAAATTGCAGTTATGGAGAATTTTTGCTGCTTGTTCAATTAACTAATTAGTTCATTAAAATTAACTAAAGCATCACAAACTTGATTTCAGTGCGTTCTATCCATTTAAATTTGTAGAATGGACATTTAATTAATCCATTTAAGTTGGGAAAACATGAATACTTTTTGTAGTGTTTAATGTTTTGTTGAGATTAGGAAGAGTTTTGGGGGTTACTATTATTGTGAAGAGTGGAGCTTGAGCTAAACATGAGGACAGGTACATAAGGACCATGAAATTGATCGCTCACATTGTTGAGCTATTGCTGTGCTATCCAAAGCATAGTTCTTAAACTGCAAGCCATAGTGCTTCCAATTAGCATGCATTTAGCATTCTAACATTCACTTTCGCTAGTTAATACTTAAAGAAATAAATTAGGGTTTTCCCTATTAAACTAGTTTCTTTCTAGACAAAGTGTTTCGATTAAGAAAACTCATAAAAAACATGGGTAACCACTGTTCAGGATTGAATGAAGTTCAGCCAAAAAGCTATTTTTTTCAAGTGTGTAGATGAGAGGCATAAACATAGCAACATATATACATTTTCAAACGAGAACGTAATACAGTTCATTTGCCATTAATATGTATTTGCTGCTCTGATTTTGTAACCAACACTTTTACATTTTTGACAGAAGGATATGGATATTGTATTGTATGTTGAATAAATAGGAAAGTAAAAAAAAAAAAAGAAGAAAGAAGAAAACTGTGTATAGCAGTGCCCAATAAAAAGAATACAGAGGATTATTTTTATTATTTTTTTTGCAATTTGAATATGTGCAATTTTAACCAATATGTATTAAAGAATAATGTGAAAAATAAAATAATTAAGCCAATTAACTGGCAGATTTGATTAGAGGGAGCCCTGCTTAATATAAACCATATCTGCTTGACACTTTTCTTCAGAAAATGCCAGAACAAACACATCATGTCACTGGGGGGCAATCAGTCTGAAAAGGGTTATAAAAGTGTCTTTAACTCTTTTGTATTCTGAACCACAGAGAGAACAACCGGACCTGTGATTGTTTCCAGGACCGACTGTCCTGCTGAAATTCTCTCATCCAGGAAAAGATCTGAAAAAACATCCTAGAAAAAAACACTGTCTTTTCAAGCCTGTAAGGTCAGTATCTGTGACCCTATAATCAGAAATGGGCCGAGCAATGGTAAGCTTAGAAGTTGCAAGATGGAAGTGACTGCTAAAAATAACAGCATAAATTCTCTGGATTCTGTTCTGGATTTTTGGAGAATATCGGGCCATTCATTCCTGAACTTAACTGTAATTGGGTCATGAAGAAAGACAGTGTGCCCAATAGCAAGTTCAAATCAGAATGGCTGAAAAGAAGCTAAATCAAGGTTTTAAAGTAAAACATCAAGGTCTAGAACAGAATCCAGAACAGATTATGTGGCTGGTTCATGTTTGATCACCTTCTAATGTTTCTGAATTAAAGCAGTTCTTCAAAGAGGAGTGCTTTACATTTCCATCAGGATGATGTGAAATGCTAATATTAAATTATAGGAATCATGTGGTTACAGTTATTGCAGCTAATGTGTAAGTGGACATTCACTTTTTCACACAGGGGATATGGCTTAACCTTGTGCGACACATGCATGGATATTGTATTTTTGCTTCACTATATGCGACGCATAATTTAAATGAATAAAAACTGACTGAATACTGTTCACTTAAAGGGTTAAACTTCTGCCGTACCAAGTCACGTGACACAACAGCACGCCATCAATTTCCTTGAAACACTCCTACGGAAGCTGCACCAACAAAATTGCCTCTGGTATGAAATCTCTTTACATTTTTTTCATTGGTTGTAAAGAGTAGAGGCTCTAGTTACGTTTTATATGCCACGTTAATTTTTGCATGTCTGGCCCTGATAAATATGATGTCAACATACAATTATTTTTGGACCTTATTTCTTCAAAAGTAGAAATATCATGTTTGTTACATAACTTTCAACATTAACATATCTGTGAGTCATTTCATATTTTATTGTGTTATCACTGTGCTATATGATTATATTCATTAACATTAGTTAATGCATTCCTGTACACTGTAAAAATGTCTGTAATTTTAATGGTAAAATATTGTAAAAATGTTACAGAAATAAAATGTTAATTGATTAACAAATATTAACTGTAAAATCCATCCATCCATCCATCCATCCATCTTCAACCGCTTATCCAAAGTCGGGTCGCGGGGGAAGCAGCTCCAGTAGGGGGCCCCAAACTTCCCTATCCCGAGCCACATTAACCAGCTCTGACTGGGCGACCCCGAGGCGTTCCCAGGCCAGTGTGGAGATGTAAACTCTCCACCTATTCCTGGGTCTTCCCTGAGGCCTCCTCCCAGCTGGACGTGCCTGAAACACCTCCCTAGGGAGGTGCCCAGGGGGCATCCTTACCAGATGTCCAAAACACCTCAACTGACTCCTTTCGATGCAAAGGAGCAGCGGCTCTACTCTGAGCTCCTCACGGATGACTGAGCTCCTCACCCTATCTCTAAGGGAGAAGCCCGCCACCCTTCTGAGGAATCCCATTTTGGCCGCTTGTACTCGTGACCTAGTTCTTTCAGTCATGACCCAGCCTTCATGACCATAGGTGAGGGTAGGAACAAAAATTGACTGGCAGATCGAGAGCTTTGCCTTCCGACTCAACTCTCTTTTCATGACAACGGTGCAATAGAGCGAGTGCAATACCGCCCCCGCTGCCCTGATTCTCTGTTCAACCTCCCGTTCCATTGTCCCCTCACTCATGAACAAGACCCTGAGGTACTTGAACTCCTTCACTTGGGGCAATACCTCCTTCCCTACCCGGAGTACGCACTCCATCGGTTTCCTGCTGAGAACCATGGCCTCAGATTTAGAGGTGTTAATTCTCATCCCAGCCGCTTCACACTCGACTGCCAAGTGATCCAGTGAGAGCTGAAGGACACGGACCGATGATGACATGAAGACTACATCATCTGCAAAACCAGCGATGAGATCCCCAGCCCACCGAACCGCGCACCTTCCCCACCCCGACTATGCCTCGATATCCTGTCCATGAATATCACAAACAGGATTGGTGACAAAGCGCAGCAATGGCGGAGACCAACCCCCCACATGGAAACAGTAAATTATTGTTAAAATGACAGTAAAAAAACAATAATCAGGCGTTCCCACAATTCCCTGCATGGTCCATCAAATTTCATTATATTTTATGGGAATAGTTATGTTTATTCTTATTTTTTATATTAGTTACGTACATTAGGTGTTCTCTTTTATATTTAATGATGTAGTTTAATGTTTACTGCATTATTTAAATTTCACCTGTGTTACCCTGATGGTGTTTAGTGTTTGTGTGAGTGAAACTGCGCACTGTCTGTACATGTTTATTGGACATTGTTCCTGGAAGAGCCACTATTGGTGAACTTCATGTCTGTAATTTTAACATATTTTTTTTCAGTGCCATTGTTTTAAATTATAAAAATTACAGGTTGTTCTGTAAAGTTGTATACATTTTTACTGTATTATTTTAACATAATTACTCTGGCAACCACATCTGACAGTTTTATTCTTTTTTTGGAAAAACAGGATTTTAGAGTGTTTATTACTATGCATTTTCACATTGAGAATAAATGAGCTCATCCAAAAGCTGAAAAATGTTACTTTCAGAGGCTTTTTATGGAGTTAGCATAATAATAAGGTGCAAATGTTTTGAGACCAGTAAAGACAGACAGCACATTGGAGGTTAAGTCATTCACAAAATAGGGATCAGGGGAGAAATTGAGCATTCAGTACTTTTCTTTTTTGAAGCGCATTCAATCCTAATATCTGACCAAAAGTTCAGTTTAAGGCTGCATATGATGTTTGGACCACTCAACATGTTTGGCAGACATGGGACAATGGTAATCAGTACATAGATTCTGAATTCTATAATGCATGTCACTCTACTAAGTCTGTCTTCCGCGTGTTTCCTAGGACTCTTATTTTGAAGTGTTTCCCCCGGACTACATTTCCCATCATGCACTGCCCTCATCACTGCCATCTGTTCCCAATTGTTCTCACCTGTTTTCCATTCCCTTGTTAGCCCTTGTGTGTGTGTGTGTGTGTGTGTGTGTATATATGCACCCTCTAGTTTTGCATTTCTTTGTCAGTTCTTGTTTGTTGCTTTATGAGTTCATGTTTATTTGTTTCACTATTATCATTTTCATTAAAAGCCTGCATTTTGATCCTGTGTCTCCCATCTCAGCAACCATTTGTTACAATGCAACATTTTAATTTAGCATGGTTGGCAGTGATTGGATGATGCTGGACATTACTTTGAATAAGAATGTTTTATTCAGCTTTACAGAAAATCAGCTATAATGTCTGTTATGCCTCAAAAACATGAATAACCAACATTCCTAGAAAAAAACAATTTGATAAAAAAATCTGACTTTCTATAGCTTAGTGTTATATAAAATTTCACAACATATTCCTGATTAATTTTTTAAGAAAACGATTTGCACTAGATTCAAAAAGGGAAACGGACAATGCACACAGAAGTTACACTGGGGTCTCAGGAGGTTAATATTATTTAATACTTATATTTGTTTTTATTTACAGGATTCCTACTCTTTATGACAAGTGAATTTCCATGACTTTTCCGATACATTTCAAGGCGTTCGTGACTACTGGATACAGGTTTTTAAAAATAATGTTGATTTTGAAGCAGCAGAAATTGTGTATATTGTCATGTGAACATTTAGCTTTATGCTAAGCTAAAATGCTATTACTAGCCCTTTTACATGGATTTGTTACCAGGCACAATATTTTTTCTAATATTTAATCCACATTAGATCATAACTTTTTTCTCTTTTAAGACCTTTGATATTAGCACAAAGATGTGCTGCAAAAACCTTATTATTGATGATGATTTATGTATCTTAACATCTTTAAAACTTTTTCTTTATCTTGTTTTAGAAGCAATACTGCAGAAGATATTTAGGCTAAGTGTATTTTCTTCTTACTGTGCAGGCAGATTTTGTATTTTATTTGTTATTAACATGTTTATAGTCAAAACAAGTGTGAAACAATTTTGCTGAAGAAGAAATCCGAAGTATTTAGATTACATTACTGACCTTGAGTAATCTAACAGAATATGTTACTTGTATTATGTAATACATTTTAAAAAGTAACCCTCCCAACCTTGTTTGTTATTTGTACCTATTGTATAATTGTGAGCCTGCCCATCATCTAGGACCTATTATGACACAATGGAGTTTAATATATTACACAAATTACTTTATTTGTGATTGTGTGTTGACAACAGGACTAAATGGACAGGGTGTGGCTTTAGAAATTGTTAGCAGCAAATTTCAAAGTCATTTAACCTCATCCAATCCAATCAAAAAGTACTGTGAAGTATGAATTTCACTAAAATCATCTGAAATATTTGAACTGCATTGAAACTGATCCCAAAACTGGTGACTGAAGCGAATGCAGCCCGTAGTCTTTCTGGCCAGCTAAACTGACATTAGACACTTCACAGGCACTAGTCAGATATCCTCATAAATATTGCATAGATGAAATGGAAGACTTATTATCTGTATCTCTCATAAGAAGTAATGCCCCTCGAACATAAAAGTATGGTGAGGGAGTGAGCCAAAAGATGTTTGCAAAGTTTGTTCGCTGTCCTTTTCTGCATATCGCTCCGTTGTTTTGTGGTCCGTTCTGCATAACGCGGCAGCTCATTTGAGCATGCTCTTCGTGGCCCGTTCGGCACATTTCAGCCTGCTCGGTTCTCCCGATGGCCAGTCCGCCCCAAAGTGAGTCGGTCCACCGGGATATTCCTGGTATGCCAAATTACCAGTCCAGCCATATGTGAAAGCACAACTCACATTTACAGATAGTTTAGTTGGTCCACACTGATAATCAGTGTTGGCTGTTGTCTGATTACAAAGTAATTAGTTACTGGAGTCGGCCCACCGGGAAAATGCCCGGTATGCCAGATTACCAGTCCAGCCCTGAGTGAAAGCACAAATCACATTTACAGATAGTTTAGTTGGTCCATACTGATAATCAGTGTTGGCTATTGTCTGATTACAAAGTAATTAGTTACTGAAAAACATTTTTATAAAATAAAAATAATAAGCCAGAAAGTAGTGCAACGCATTCAATTTTAAATACCTGTTATCAGTTTACACTTGCTGACTTCCAATAATTTTAATTACTTTAAATTAATCTTGTGGGTTCAATACAAGATAACCTCAAACAGCAGCAGCATTTGTGGCATGATAATTACCAAAAAAAATATTTTAATAAATTTGACTTACCCCTCCTTTTCTTTAAAAAAAGCTAAAATCTGGGTTCCAGTGTGGCACTTACAAGGAAGTGAATGCAATTCATAAACGTTAAAATACACACTTTTTCAAAATTATAGCCACAAAACATAAAGGATTTGCATCTAACCTTTTATTTACTTCATTGCCAAGTAATGACAACAAACACTATGACCCTAAAATGACTGTGAAAATGTTGATTTAAACAACATACATGAGTTTTAACAGAAAAAGGTATGCTTTTAAAGTTATAAGCTTCATGTTTCTGTCTTTAAACCCTCCAACAATTGTCCCAATTCCCTTTGATTGTAAATGCCTCACTGTAACTTCTATTTTTGCTTTTTTAAACAAAAGGATGGAAGAGTCGAAAATATTTTTGCGGTAATCAAGATTAGGCCTTGTATTGAACCCTGAATCTTCCATGGCTTCCATGGCTTGGGTTACAAATATTTCTATAGAATATTATGTATGTAAAATAATGCATTTAAAACATAAATTGTCTTTATATGTACATCTGTAATTTGCGACAATGAACTAGCAAATGTAGACATTATTTTGAATTAGTTTTAGAGAAACAAAAACCTTTCTGTGAAATGTTTTAGAGAGTAAGTTAAGCAATTAGTAATGTTATTACTTTTCCAAGGATGAAATCAGTAAAGTAATCCATTTACAATTTTAGAGAAGCAATTAGTTATTGGTAGTGGATTACTTATTTGAGTAACATTACCCAACTCTACTTATAATAGGCTGAATAAGTGTAATCTGGAAAATTGTGACTTCTTCATAAATAAGTTTATGGAAATATTACCATATTCTAGCTGGGTTGTCATGTGATTAAGTCTCATTTGTTGGTCTCAAGTGTTGAGGTGTCAATCTCAGTAAAGAGTGCAAATATGTTCCAGATTACCCTAATTCACTTTAAATGGCACTGAAAAAGTAGAGCCTACTACATAATGAAGAAAACTTCGTAAAATATCCATTCAATGTGCGACTGAATTACATCCCCTTAAAGCAACAAGTGCCTCTCTAATCATGCACTTTGCTAGTGTTTGAACAATTTGAGACACCACAACTTTACAATGCTTTGACAATGATGGTTATACGGTATCAATTAAATGCAAGGTCCTTCATTCAAAGCAAATTGCTACACTGTATCTTGTAAATACTATCAAGAGGATCTAGTAAATAGCAAGGTATTTGTGAATGCAGTATAGCTTTGCAAATTACCATCTGGTCATATTTCAATGCAATGATGGTGGTCTCTGGTCTGACATAATCTTATTGTTTGGTAGGGCCATGCGGCGAAATCTGATTTGAGACAGATGTAGACAGAGCTTGGTTCGAATGACGATGGAGGGAATGAGGAGGGGTTGAGAACAGAATGGGACACAGAGTCTCAGGGAGGACAATTAATGTGACATTTCCCTGACATTTAGCCAGAGGTGCAGTGAAGGAGTCTGAAGAAAGAGAGAGAAAGAGAGGGGTATGGAAAGTGAAAAAGGAGTATGTGATAGGGCCAAAAACCAAGCCTGACTCCTCGCTCTGTTCTAAACTGAACTAAACACAGAACTGATTATGATATCGGGAGCTGTGCCCAGAAAACATTATGTGTTGGCTATGCACATATGAACAAAGCAATTCACACACATATGTGTCCACTTTAGCCATGAACCCCTCAAAGACATTTTAACCACTCACAAACACTAACTTTGTCCTTTTGTGACTTATATTAAGTCCTTCCTTCTAAAGTGATAGAGTCATCTCTCTGTTGCTTGGTAACAGGAAGGACAGTCTTGCACTGAACTGTCCCTCCCAGTCCCATGTGACCAACCAGCTCCTAGGTACACAAGTACGAAATTAGAACGAGCAAAATAGATGGCCAGCACAGAAGGAGAACCAAAAGGTTGCAGATAAGAACTGCATCTTCTCATACAATTCAAACATCTACCATTTAACCACAAAACAAATCTAATTTTCACCAGTTTGAAATCTGATTAAAATGAAAGGGGTCATGTCATGTGGAATCAAATAGTACTTGATATTTTTACATATAAGAGGTCATTAAAAACTCAAAACTTAATCCCCAATGCAATAAAAGCATTTATTGAAATCAAGCTTCAAATACGCCTCGTTTTCTACTTCAGTGACTTCCCTACGTCACTAGGGGGGGCATTAATTCATCACCGACTCTACTGCAACAACTTCAACGCCTACTTTACATCACCGTACCAATGGACCCGCCCACTGGTGCACCGTTTGTAAACAGAGAGAGAGAGAGAGAGAGAGCAGGACAGAGACCAAATCTGCACTATTTTGACTGTTTTTGTATATAAACATGCACTAGACTTAAACTTAGAAGTCTTAGACCATTGTTATGTATCTCTCACAGCTTTTACAAGACACAGTGTCAAGTTACAACTCTGAAAAGGAGACGCCATTGTGTTTCATCACCCGCTGTGCTTCCTACTGTTTTGAGCACACATGCGTCCTGGATGCGTTTTTGCGCTCATCTGCGCAATTTTAAATTGTTGGTTTATGTAAACATGCACTAGATGGACATCTTGTGTTTCGATGCATCGATGCATTTTTTTTTTTCGGCTCATATCAGCGTGGATTGTATGTGAACCAGTCATAATACGATTCAAGCTTTACAAAGGAACTGTTATTGAAGAATGGGGCAGTTAAAAAAAAACTTGGTCCCAACCGCAAAACCAAAAGTAGACAGTTTCATTCATAAATATTTTAAATGGCATGACTGTTTGATATTTTATGATGCTGCTCTGCTTATATTAAGTGAACAGTTTAACATATACCTGTATACAAATGCAATGTGTTGGATGTGGATTATGTGTAAACCCTGAAATTTAGTTTTAGAATGTTGTGAAGCTTGTTTATTCTCTTCCGATTGAATTTCAAATGTGGTTGTATTAGAGGGGCTGCACGATGTTAGCCAATCCTAACAGTGGGTGTTTACATTGAAGTCCCAATTGCACCACCTTGGTGTGCTGTCGGTGCCCCTATATGTTGCATACATTGCACATATGGCTTTTGTTCCTCTGGATAAATTCTCACTTATGGTAAACCCGCTGTTACTACCAATGTGGATGTGCTAGCAAAATTGACTTTAGTCTAAACAGAAAAAAATCTGATCTGATGACATTCACTTGCTGCTTAAACAGTTCAGATTTCCTAAAAAATGTCTAAATCTCAGACCTGCACCTATGATTGTCTAAAATCTTGACTGACCCATAAATGCTCTGAATGTTAAAATGCAAACATAGCATTCTGAATTATGTGTGAAGCAATGGAGACTCACTCCATTTTGATGGATTACTCAACTGCAGCAATCTGGTTAGAGTCCAAAGGCTTGAACTGCACTTTTTACATTGCCCTTTTAAGCTAATTGAGTGTTGATATATGCTCAGAGACAGTTATGTGGAGGAAGTGCTTTTTCTTGGCAGATGAAGATGTTTGAAACACATTGTTGAATGCAGCTGAAAATAATGTTGTACTTGACCATCAGAAATCGAAATGAATTATAATAACTGAAAAGTACGAGTTGCTTTTCTTTCTAAACTAATGAATGCTGTTTTTGCTGCCTTAAGAACACATTCATTGCCTTTTCTAGGCCTTAAAGTGTGTGTATGTGTAGGTGTGTCAGTTTGTCTGTTTGCCTCACTGTCTGTCTGTCTGTTTCTTTGCCTATTTATCAGTCTAAGAGGATGTTATGTACATATGAAAGTATACCTTGGCTGCTACAGATGAGCCAGGCTTCTCAAGTAGGTCCCAGAGTTTCTTCCGTTTCTCTGAACAACACGTATTGTCAAACTCTTCTCCATCACGGTCCTTCAGAGTGTCAGCTTCCCGTTTGAGCTCCTCATTCATTTGCTCTTTCTTTTGGTGGTACCGTGCCTGGCAACACGATTCCAAGTAGATCTCATCCACTCCCCAGTAGTCCAGCTCCTGGCTGAAGGACAGGGCACACATTTCCTCCATCATATGCAGCTTTCCTGTACGGTAAAAGTTTAGTATGGACGTGAACGCCCCGGGGTGCCGGTCAAAAAAGTATTCGTTGTCGTCTAGGTTGTAGTCATCGCATACTTCCATGAGGGCTTCTTGGTTTTTGCAGTCTCGTAACTTCCCCAGACGAGTTCGAGGCAGTCGGTCCAATGTTCTCCACAGGACCTCATGCGGCAGACCCCCAACATTCAGCTTGACACGCCGGTAGCACGACATACTCCGGATTATATCCACAGGCTCCGGGGGGAGAGAAGCCGTCGACCGGGAGCCAACTTTACTCATTCCTGCGGACGGTTTATCCATTTCGTTCTGTTGAAATCATGCATAGACTATCCTATGAATTTTTCCATGGGACTGGCATTGTTACCAGTCGTTCTCCGAGATGTTTCATTCTATTCGGGCTGTTGAAAAAAGGGGAAATGAAAAGGGTGAATATTCAACTTAGGACACTTTAAGCACATCTTGAAAGTAAAGTCTCGTTAAAACATTTTTCACACTCTCAAAAGTAATTAAAAATTGTCCACGAACCATGTCAGTTCCAGCACATCTCAAATTCTGTATTTAAACAACCTCTTTAGCCATGACTTCTGTATAAGTCTGCACAGCCTTGAGTGCCTTAATGCATTTAGAAAATGGTCACTACATAATACAAATATTAAGGACACAAATGTTCATTAAAATGCTACATTTTGTAAGTAAAATAATGAAATGCCATCCTTTCGCTATAAAATATAGTCCCTGGCTGTAAACAGTAAAAAGAACATTGCAGGGCAACAAGAATAACTGTCAGCTATGTGTGCTGTGGAGTGATCCAAGTTCCGTGAAGAGCTGTGCTTTATCATGAATAAAGCATGGCAGTTGACCATTCAGCATACAGGACTGGAACTATCCATTCAATAAAGTGTTTAATAGAATTCTGTTGTGGAAATGACAGTGATGGAAAGTCCTTTTTTTTGGCCAACTCCTTTGTCTTGCTAATATCCTGTTTACACTGGGCGCGTACGTTGACGTGATGCAACGCAACAGCATGAGGCTGTCTACACTGGATGCGTGCAGACACAAATGTTCTAAACCGTTTATTTGTGTTGTTGGCAGTAGTAGTGCCAGCGGGTGCAGTGCAAAATGGAACGGGACACCCGTATACTGTGAGCATGACACACCACAACAGACATTTCCAGTGTGTACAGCATAATTGATAATAAAGGGTTCTATTGCTTTTGACACAACGCGACACAAAGCAGCATGACACACCGCACATGTCCAGTGTAGACAGGGTGTAAGGTTAATTTCATAACTAACATTTTATGTATCTTAAATTCACAATCATATTTTCATAATTTTCGCATAAATTGGCAAAATTACATCTTGATTGGAAATGACACCTAATAAAAATATTCTGCTCACAAGTGATGTTTACCTTGATTTTTCTTTGTTTTCTTAAAACATCAACATCACTCTCAGATTTCAAGCATGCTCTTCATTGACACTGCTGTCAACATGTAGGGTGAATATGGATAAATTGGGACAAAGTACTTTGTGTTGCTGATGTGCAAGCTTTCTGAGGTTGTCTATTAATCTTTAAGCCTATTCACTGTTGCGACCAAAATTACAATATATTCAAATACTGAACTGTGATTGTCTTTTTCAAGTTGATTTAACAAGTGGATATTTCATGGTTTATGTAAGCCTAAGCCTTAATACTAAAAGTGCAGGCCCCTGTCCAGCCCCTGTCTTCTTCACCAGTATTGCCTGAAGAAATCAGGAATTTGGTCAAAAGAGAGTTATTTCTCCCAATATTTATTTCTTAACTTATATCCTAAGCTTTCTATAAAGATGAAATATCAGGTTATATGGCATTTGGGTCACAAATAAGTGTGCCTGGAAAAGTAAATTTCCAAAAGTGTCCCACTTTGCCTATATTTAATCTAAACTTAAATTTGGAAGAAAAAAAAAATTTGGTGTGGTGGAAAGGCCGGCACAGCTGTGGAACAGTCCTACTCTTTGAAAAAGTTATATAATTAATTTCCACACAATAAATATTGAAATGGTTCATATTTATGTTACTCTTTGTTTAGATGGTCATAGCTTTAAACATGTAATACATTGTATTTTATAATGCAATTTGATAGTTTACTATTGGGACTGGGACAATCACATATACAGCAAAAGACATGGTAAATGAAGACATGGTAAAGAATTTCCAAGTCAGTTTT